>CM060934.1:788215206-789527706 GCA_030765085.1 Allium cepa | reverse complement strand
GTAAATCACACACAAAATTTACCCAGCTTCGGCAACCCCTGCCTACTGCTGCATTCACAGATTTCTATTAGAATTAAACAGTATCACGCTTACAACAACTCTACTAGACTCGCAGACCCTTTTGCTCCCGCTCACAAACACTCTACTAGACTCGCACACCCTGCTCCCGCCTATAGAGTTTCGCTCACTCGCAAACACTGCTCCCGCCTATAGAGCTTTGCAAACTCGCACACCCTGCTCACTGAACTAATTCAAAATAGACAATCTGACACTACCTAACCTAGGTGGTGATTAACTAACTTTTTGATTTGTAAAATAAATTAAAAAACAATAACTCTAAAAACAATATTAGTAAAAGCCTTTAAAAAAAAAACAAAACCCCCTTTTTATTATTTTTAAGGACCGGCCCACTATTCTTTCAACCCGTTCCCTTCTATTTGTTCGTGAGAAACAATGGCGGCCTCTCTTTGTTGAATTAGGGCTTCGGCTCTTTCTCGAATTAGGGCTTCGTTCTAATTTGAGATGCTCTTGCTTCTCTGATTGTTGCCCTTGCTCACTGCTTCGCTTATGTTGATTATCTGATTTGATGGCTTGCGTTGCTTGTTCTCTGATGATCGAGTTTGTAGTTGATTCGGTATGTAATTTCTCTCGTTACTGGTTCAATTGCTTGCTTTAACTTGATTGTACTTGATTAATACTCGATAGCCGATGATGTGAATTGGGATTGGTTTTTATATGAATTCGAGACTCTTGAATTCGTTCGAATTAACTTGATACTTTCCTAAATTCTTAATTACCAGTTGCGCAAGTCTTTCCTGATATAATTTAACAACGTGCTACTCACGGCTTTGAATCAATTTCTTGGTCATCACGTTGTTGACTACGGCATGATCACTGTTTTAATTTTGTGACTTCTGTAAACTACGGCTCTGACCATTTTTTATGTTCATCTCTGATAGTACTTTCCAGTTGAGTTCGAGTTGTTTCAATGTGATGTTTACACTGTCTTCATATGCCCTTGACTTTGTTATACCTTGCTGTGCATTGCATTGATACTTGGTCTTTGTGTAGTTTGCATTATATTGATCTTTGATTCTTTGTTGACACTGGACCTGTTGCCTTCAGTTGCTTGTCGAACTTGCAGTTGGTATTTGAATTGCTTCATATGTATGTTAGTTGCGGCCTGTACTTGTATACTTCTGGTATACTGCAGCTTGCATCTTTGTTGCATTTGCTTGAGTTTGTGTTTTGTGTCAGTGTAGTCATATACATTCATTAATGTTGACCTGAAGTGTATGTTGGCAACTTGTGATGTTCTTGTAATTGAATTTGTGTACTTGATGTCCACTATTTTCACTGGTTCCTCTGGTCTGCACTTGAATTTGAAGTCGTTGTTCACCTGTACTTACACTGTCTCTGGCTTCATCTGTAGTCTTCGAGCATGTTGCCACTGTGTCGTTGTTTTGCATTGTTCATGTCATGTTGTTCATGTGCATATATGTTTACTGAGTTTGCATTTGTTAGTTTAGTCATGCACTTGGTATATGTACTTGTGATAATATGCATTTATCCTCCTGTACATGTATTCTGGTTCTTCATGTAGCTTGGTACTGGCTGCATCACTGTAGTTTGCTACTGTATCATTGAGTAGCTGTCGTGACTTGTCCATTCTCGAGTGTTCATCCCTGCTAGTGATACATTTTCTCCATTGGCATGTGGTATTTGCTGTTATGTTGTTTGATGAAGAGAATGGACTTGCATACTTCATGTAGCCTTTTGTAGCTTCACTGCAGTTTCATTATGACTGCTCTATGTGTCTCCATAACCTTTACCTGAACTTCATTTGAACATCTGGTATGCAGGTCTCTGTTGCATTATTCATTGCAGTTTGCATGTGCTCAGCACTGTGTCTTGTTCACCATGTTGTAACTGGACTTGTTGTTTTTGTTGTTGGCATTGTCTTCATGCCTGACTTGATTCATTTGTATTCATGTGCTTGTCTGTGGCTGTAGTCTTACTACTGTGTTGCTGTGCACTTTTGTGCTTTGCCCCATTCACTGTTTGCTTCCCTGACCTTGTATCACTTGATTCAGAAAAAAAATGAAACTGGATTAGTGCAGTTTTCATTCTAGTTTGTATCAGTTCTCTGCATTGTTGCCTTGTTGACTGATCCTATGTTCATGTTCTTGCAGTCTTCATGACTGTACTGTTGCAGTCGAGTTGTATTCATGTACACTTGTGGCTTGAACTTGATTCTGTAGTTTGTTGTTTCATTCGTGTACTTGAGTGTTGTCTCTGACCTGTTGTACATGCCTGACTTTGGTTCTTCGCTTGTGCGTATTATATCCGGTACTGTTGTCGTATTCATGTATACTGCTGTGTGGTCTTGTGGCAGTTGCTTTGTTGTATGGTCTTTTCGTTTATGTTGCAACTGTTCCACTGCAGTTTTATTGTGACTGCGACTCCATGACTTGATCTTTGTTGAACTGGCTGGACTTGTTGTACACTGCATAGTGCATTGCCTTGTTTGATGAGAAGTTGTGCTTGCACACTTGCTATTTTTGGCTGCGTATATGAGTTGGCGAGGCAGTGCACACGTATACGAATGTACACGTGTGTACTGCAGCCACTTATAATTGCCTGTTCCTGATAAAAATACTGATATGCACAGATATTGCACAGTCAAAAATGATGACGAACAACCCAAATAACTGAGGCAAACAATGTTTTCAAAATCATCGTTTCTTTCAAATTTCAAAAATATGTCTCTTTCAATTTTACTGCGTTTGAGAATATTTTTGCAGATTACTCAGATGCTGGATTCAAACCGGAATGCAGTTGAAGACAAAATACGAGTGTGAGTGATATGTAGTGAGGTTATAAATGTAAATTGAAATATTTGTGATGTAATCGTGATGTAATCAAAAATGTATATGTATAGTGAGAGCATGAATTTGTACTATTCAAGATTGTAATAAATATTTGTTTGAATAAAATTTCTGTTTGAATTCAAAATCTGTGTAACTTGTTCTGTTTGAATTCAAATTCAAATTCTGTATAATTTATTTTATTCAACAAATATTTATTTAATCTATGCAAAACAAAATAGTACATAACCAAATACATTTAAATGAATATATATGTTTATTATCATCAAACAAAAACATATAAGCGCATATTCAACAATCTCCCCCTTTTGATGATAACAAACATATATTTAAGATTTTGACCGTGTTAAATGTATTTGACCAATTATATACTCTAATTGCTCCCCCTATTTAAATGCTTCCTCTCTACATGATGCTCCCCCTACATATATGCATACAAATAGAAATATATTCAAATGAGCCTAGATGCATATGGAAAACTTATTTGACCTTTGCTTGATTCTATTTGACAAAATCTTAACTTTTCTCTCCCCCTTTTGTTATCAGCAAAAGAATAATAGTGTGAGAGAAAAATAGAGATAAAGTGATCGATATTAATCCAACATTAATCTCAAATTGAATATAAATATTAAACTTCAATAAGAATCAAACAAAAAACATAACGACCCTTGTTAGGCGCATATTCCAATTTTAGAAATGATGGATATGGTGTTCATATAAAATCATACAGTTGAATCAACTTGTGGTATTTATATCAGGAATTTGAATATCTACTAATCATGCATAACCGTTAGGACTTTTAAATGAGATTAGTAGTATTCGAATTTTTTAAAAAAAACGAAATCAAGTATCTTCTAACCACGCATGACCGTGAGGACTTTTAAATGGGATTAGAATCAACTTGTCTATTTAAACAATTTAATTTTGATATGCGTTCCATACATGCATAACCGTAAGGACTTTTAAATGAGCATGGAAGCACATAATAATAAAAAAAATTCAAGTAATTCACCCATGCATAACCGTGAGGACTTTTAAATGAGAGTGAATACTTTGAATATTTATTTATTTATTTAAAAACTACGACATGAAAAAACAAATGATTCCTGATTATAGTACCACATATCGACAAACTATATTGAATATTTGATAAACCATGGTCGATAGAAATAATGATAGATTTAGAAATGGTCATGGAATCTTTACCCAACAAAAAGTTTTATAATTCTTGTTTTAATTCCTAAAGAAATTTTCCAAATATACTCTCTTGAGTAATGTATGCTAAATATCAACACTCATCACTTTTTCAATCACTATTTATCTCTTTGATAATTAGTAGGGAGTCGGGTCAGTCAAAATTTGTCATTTAAAATCAAATAAAATTAACTAATCTGAAAAAATGGTCAAACAATTATTTTCTCGAAGGGGTTATATGAGAAAAAAATTCTGCTAAATGAAAAATTATTTCAAGTGAAAAATATGCAGATATTTTCTTTTAAAAAACGATGCAGCAAATGAATAAATCACGTTCAACTCGTAAGTTTTCTATCAACTAGATTACTAGTATGAATTGCATCTGAATTTCTTTTTCAATCCAAAATATCACTAACTGGATTTGGTAAACCATACATGAAGTGTGCATCAAAAATTTCAAACCCAATTTTAGCAACAATTTAAATGACATTCTTTGGATTTTGAATTGAAGCCATGTTCACACTCAAACAAACATCATGGTGTTAATTTCAGAAACCATAGGATAAACAATTATATTCATGAGTAATCAACAGTCAATCAACATCTTAATTATTTCAAAAACAATTTCTTGAAGTTTCAACAATTTCTTAAAATCCTTTTTCACATGAGTTTGAAATCGTGCAAATTTACAAGCAGTGATCAAAATGTCAAAATATGTCTAAGTGTAGCACGAGTAATCAAGGATCAATAAGATACCATAATTTGACCAAACAAATTAAATTCAATGATGAAAGGATGGTTGGTCTTCTTTTAAACACAAATCAAAGTAAGAACAAGTCAAAAGAAATCATATCAATTAAGAATAAGTCAGAATTAAAGACATCATCTCATTATCACAATTTTGGATGATTTAATTCAGAATATGGTGCATATAATCACAGAATTATACCTTCACCTGTTTTACCTTTACGATAATTTTACGTGATTGCCGTGACTTTTGCCTCAAAGTTCATTGGTAAGACCCGTAGTATCTTCCGCACAAGCTCTACCTCAGTGAATACCTTCCCAAGTGCTCTAGCGTTGTACACCAAAGTTGAAAAGCGTCCAAACATGTCTTTTATGTTCTCGCCTTTGTCCATCACAAAGTTCTCGTATTCATTGCTGAATAGGGCTAGACGAGACTCCTTGACTTGAGAAGTTCCTTCGTGTGTCACCTCCAAAGTGTGCCAAATTTCCTGTGCTGTTGTACAATGAGAAATTCTATTAAATTCATTTTTATCAAGAGCACATATCAAAGCATTCATGGCTTTAGCATTTGTTGTTTTCAATCTCTTATCGTTAGCATCCCATCTATCCTTAGGTTTAGGAATCTCAGTACCACCAACGATTATAGTGGGAGGTTTATAGCCAGTTTCAATAATATCCCAAACATCATAATCAACGGAACTAAGATAAATACTCATCCTAACTTTCGAATAAGCATAATCATTCCCGTTAAACATGGGTGGCCTAACGATAGATTGCCCCTCAGAAAAAGCATTATTTGACGGATTCATGACTCTAGAGTTAAATAAAATATATACCGGGCTCTGATACCACTTGTAGGATCTAGATTAACCCTAGAGGGGGGGGGGGTGAATAGGGTTATAGCAAATTTTCTCGATTTAAACACAGAAATAAACTGCAGAAATAAATATGCTGAAAAGTAAATCACACACAAAATTTACCCAGCTTCGGCAACCCCTGCCTACTGCTGCATTCACAGATTTCTATTAGAATTAAACAGTATCACGCTTACAACAACTCTACTAGACTCGCAGACCCTTTTGCTCCCGCTCACAAACACTCTACTAGACTCGCACACCCTGCTCCCGCCTATAGAGTTTCGCTCACTCGCAAACACTGCTCCCGCCTATAGAGCTTTGCAAACTCGCACACCCTGCTCACTGAACTAATTCAAAATAGACAATCTGACACTACCTAACCTAGGTGGTGATTAACTAACTTTTTGATTCGTAAAATAAATTAAAAAACAATAACTCTAAAAACAATATTAGTAAAAGCCTTAAAAACAAAAACAAAACCCCCTTTTTATTTTTAAGGACCGGCCCACTATTCTTTCAACCCGTTCCCTTCTATTTGTTCGTGAGAAACAATGGCGGCCTCTCTTTGTTGAATTAGGGCTTCGACTCTTTCTCGAATTAGGGCTTCGTTCTAATTTGAGATGCTCTTGCTTCTCTGATTGTTGCCCTTGCTCACTGCTTCGCTTATGTTGATTATCTGATTTGATGGCTTGCGTTGCTTGTTCTCTGATGATCGAGTTTGTAGTTGATTCGGTATGTAATTTCTCTCGTTACTGGTTCAATTGCTTGCTTTAACTTGATTGTACTTGATTAATACTCGATAGCCGATGATGTGAATTGGGATTGGTTTTTATATGAATTCGAGACTCTTGAATTCGTTCGAATTAACTTGATACTTTCCTAAATTCTTAATTACCAGTTGCGCAAGTCTTTCCTGATATAATTTAACAACGTGCTACTCACGGCTTTGAATCAATTTCTTGGTCATCACGTTGTTGACTACGGCATGATCACTGTTTTAATTTTGTGACTTCTGTAAACTACGGCTCTGACCATTTTTTATGTTCATCTCTGATAGTACTTTCCAGTTGAGTTCGAGTTGTTTCAATGTGATGTTTACACTGTCTTCATATGCCCTTGACTTTGTTATACCTTGCTGTGCATTGCATTGATACTTGGTCTTTGTGTAGTTTGCATTATATTGATCTTTGATTCTTTGTTGACACTGGACCTGTTGCCTTCAGTTGCTTGTCGAACTTGCAGTTGGTATTTGAATTGCTTCATATGTATGTTAGTTGCGGCCTGTACTTGTATACTTCTGGTATACTGCAGCTTGCATCTTTGTTGCATTTGCTTGAGTTTGTGTTTTGTGTCAGTGTAGTCATATACATTCATTAATGTTGACCTGAAGTGTATGTTGGCAACTTGTGATGTTCTTGTAATTGAATTTGTGTACTTGATGTCCACTATTTTCACTGGTTCCTCTGGTCCGCACTTGAATTTGAAGTCGTTGTTCACCTGTACTTACACTGTCTCTGGCTTCATCTGTAGTCTTCGAGCATGTTGCCACTGTGTCGTTGTTTTGCATTGTTCATGTCATGTTGTTCATGTGCATATATGTTTACTGAGTTTGCATTTGTTAGTTTAGTCATGCACTTGGTATATGTACTTGTGATAATATGCATTTATCCTCATGTACATGTATTCTGGTTCTTCATGTAGCTTGGTACTGGCTGCATCACTGTAGTTTGCTACTGTATCATTGAGTAGCTGTCGTGACTTGTCCATTCTCGAGTGTTCATCCCTGCTAGTGATACATTTTCTCCATTGGCATGTGGTATTTGCTGTTATGTTGTTTGATGAAGAGAATGGACTTGCATACTTCATGTAGCCTTTTGTAGCTTCACTGCAGTTTCATTATGACTGCTCTATGTGTCTCCATAACCTTTACCTGAACTTCATTTGAACATCTGGTATGCAGGTCTCTGTTGCATTATTCATTGCAGTTTGCATGTGCTCAGCACTGTGTCTTGTTCACCATGTTGTAACTGGACTTGTTGTTTTTGTTGTTGGCATTGTCTTCATGCCTGACTTGATTCATTTGTATTCATGTGCTTGTCTGTGGCTGTAGTCTTACTACTGTGTTGCTGTGCACTTTTGTGCTTTGCCCCATTCACTGTTTGCTTCCCTGACCTTGTATCACTTGATTCAGAAAAAAAATGAAACTGGATTAGTGCAGTTTTCATTCTAGTTTGTATCAGTTCTCTGCATTGTTGCCTTGTTGACTGATCCTATGTTCATGTTCTTGCAGTCTTCATGACTGTACTGTTGCAGTCGAGTTGTATTCATGTACACTTGTGGCTTGAACTTGATTCTGTAGTTTGTTGTTTCATTCGTGTACTTGAGTGTTGTCTCTGACCTGTTGTACATGCCTGACTTTGGTTCTTCGCTTGTGCGTATTATATCCGGTACTGTTGTCGTATTCATGTATACTGCTGTGTGGTCTTGTGGCAGTTGCTTTGTTGTATGGTCTTTTCGTTTATGTTGCAACTGTTCCACTGCAGTTTTATTGTGACTGCGACTCCATGACTTGATCTTTGTTGAACTGGCTGGACTTGTTGTACACTGCATAGTGCATTGCCTTGTTTGTTGTGAAGTTGTGCTTGCACACTTGCTATTTTTGGCTGCGTATATGAGTTGGCGAGGCAGTGCACACGTATACGAATGTACACGTGTGTACTGCAGCCACTTATAATTGCCTGTTCCTGATAAAAATACTGATATGCACAGATATTGCACAGTCAAAAATGATGACGAACAACCCAAATAACTGAGGCAAACAATGTTTTCAAAATCATCGTTTCTTTCAAATTTCAAAAATATGTCTCTTTCAATTTTACTGCGTTTGAGAATATTTTTGCAGATTACTCAGATGCTGGATTCAAACCGGAATGCAGTTGAAGACAAAATACGAGTGTGAGTGATATGTAGTGAGGTTATAAATGTAAATTGAAATATTTGTGATGTAATCGTGATGTAATCAAAAATGTATATGTATAGTGAGAGCATGAATTTGTACTATTCAAGATTGTAATAAATATTTGTTTGAATAAAATTTCTATTTGAATTCAAAATCTGTGTAACTTGTTCTGTTTGAATTCAAATTCAAATTCTGTATAATTTATTTTATTCAACAAATATTTATTTAATCTATGCAAAACAAAATAGTACATAACCAAATACATTTAAATGAATATATATGTTTATTATCATCAAACAAAAACATATAAGCGCATATTCAACACGAAGCTGAGTTGAGTTACGAATCAAGGCGAAGAAAGATCGGCACGAATCCGACGATCAAAGCTGATAACGAGAAATCAATGAAATCAATCAGAATTTGGTTGATGATGATAAATTCGAACGAATAGTATATTGTATTATTATCTTATTATTTCCTTTCAAAATCAATGTTTTAAATCAACATATATTTTAAAATCTAACATATATCCATAATATATGATTTGAAATAAATACTAATATAGATATACAAACATATCACTTTGCATATATCCTACATAACAACAATATATAACCCTAAATTTTGACTCTATGTATATTTCAAAAAAAAAATAGTCTATATATAATTTCAAATAAATACTAAATCTGAACAAAATTAAATAAAATTTTTGCTCATTCGTTAAACCCGTGTATACTATACATATAACTAATATATAAGCAATATGTACCATTTGACAGAACAAAATATAAACACATATATTCCTTGTCGACAATTTCAGTTGTGTCGGTTAAAACATTTGGTTGACACTGAATATGTCTAGAACTTAGTTTCAACAATTCTCAAATCCTTTTGTACACTTAGATGGCATATTTCATATAGTATATACACCATTAGTCGGCAGAAAAGACTTGCCAATACTGGTTGTGCTTGGCATATTTAGTGAACAAGGTATCAACTAAATATAAGTGTACCGGCTGCTACAAATGCACACGCCTCCCTAATGCATATTATATACTAATATATAAACACCTTATTACACATTTGTTTATGTATTACACCTATTTGTACCTTACAGCCTCATTACAGCAATGTCTTAATAAAAATATAAGTTTCTTTCGGCACAGCATAGATAATTAATTTTTTTTTTTGAAACCTATACATAAATATTGTGAAGCAGAATACACAAGATACTCTACCATTTACATAACATAAAATAACCGAGCAACTTTGAGTACAGTACAAGGTAAAGTGACAGGCTTGGGCTTCAGACAATCTAAATTATATATTCAACAGGCTACCAATATTTATATATATATATATATATATATATATATATATATACTCAAGCTTCTCTGTCAACATACTCTCATAATACTAATAGGGTGAATATCTGGGCATAGCCAGTGCATGGAAAAACAAGGTCGGGGAGGAAAATCCTAAAGTCACAAAGTGATACACATATTTCACTATACATATGCTTTCCAATATATATGTATGCACGACATACATACTCCCCAAATACACAGAAAGCAAAGATCACGCAACTGGCTGCTTCGGATCACGTAGGCGAAAACTCGGGTTTGGTCATGGGTTTTATGGAGGGAAACTCAGGTTTGGGGAAAAAGGCGTGGCAGGTATGGAGACAAAGGAGGGAATATGGGCCTGGTGCCTTCGGTTGGCTTGGTGTCAGGTAGGGAGACGTACAGGGTCGACTTTGGGTTTTGGGAAGGGAAGTCATGGGAACTGTGGAGAGGAGCTCGGCCAAACACAAAAAGGAAAGGGGAAAAAAAAAGAAAAGAAAAAGAAAGAAGAGCTACAGGAAGAGGAGAAGAATAAAAGATACATACCAAATTCACTTTAGGATGAACAGTGAAGCAATTGCAAAGCCTGCCGAATATTTATAAAGAAATGAAGGTAAAGCAACGGTCACGCTAAAATTTAGCCGAAAAGTTAAAGTAATTTATTTTGTTGTTTGGACGAAAAGTTTCATATTTTGAAACCGAAGGAGAAGAGTAAAAGTCATAATTAATTTACCGTTAAAACGTATACGTTTGATTTTCAAAGCTGTTACAGTACATACATGATTGGACTTAATAGCAACGGTCGAATTTAGCTGAGAAATAAAAACCAAATGCTTTGAACGTATGCCACAAATTAAGTAGAACACTGATTTCTAATTTTATTAATAGCTAGGAATATGAACGTTTGAACGTGAATTGGAGAAATTATTAAAGCAATAAAAATTTGAACGGTAGAAAAAGTAACAGCTACACATTGATTCAGAAAACAAGTAAAGCAATTTATAGCTTGATTGGACATCACACTTCAAATTTTGAAACGCAAAAGGAAAAAGCTAAGTCACAATTTAGGGTACCGTTACAACGAACAATTTATTGCTTCCGTTGTGCATCAGATTTCAAAATATAGAAATAAATATACCACTGCGATAAGCACGACGAGACGATCAAAACGGTATACAGATATTGGTGGTACGACTGAATTATAAAAATTCGAATTTTCTATTAAGAGAAATTGCATCAAAATACAGAAAAATAAGATCGACGGAGCTAAAAAACTCCAAATTTTGAAAAACGAAAAAGGACGTCTCAGTTAGAAGATGATTTAGAAATTTTTCTATGTAAAAATATTCTGGTTTGAAAAATATTTTATTATCAACAATTATTAGCTAGCTTGAATTTTATAGAATTTCAAAATAAATAAACCTTCATAAAATAAATTGGAAATTTACCATTGGCTATATTTAATTATACGTTATCTAATTATTAAGACTTTATTTCAAATATTATTATTAAAAATTTCCCAAAAATCCAATTAAATTCATTATAAAACCAATTAAAAATTATTAAAATTTTATGGGTCGTTACACTCTCCCCCACTCAAAACTTTTCGTCCCCGAAAAGGAAGGAAGTAGGAGAATAAAAACAAACAGAGAGAAAATAGATTTAAAGACAAGATAAAAAATTAATTTTAAAACTACACAAATTTTATTCAAAATATCTATTTGAAAACTTCATTTGAAATTCAATTTTCTATAATACCATAATAATTTTAAAAAATTTTCAAAACCCATTGGGATTAAATATGTTTAAATAGCACCAAATAAATATATGAATTATTTGAAAACAATTTTATCTACACCATTAGTTATATTTACACATAAGCTATTGAAAACATTAAATCCATAATTCATAAATTTATTAATTTTATCTCAAGATACCTTTTCAATATTATAAATAACTTAATAATCATTTTCTTTAAATATGGTTTATTTTATTAATAACTTCTAAAATATTAGTAACAATAAATTTTATATTAAACAATGTAGTATACAAATAACAAATAAGAAATATTTTAAAGATTATATTCAAAAGGAAAGAAAGGTAGATTCAAAAGAATAGTATCGGGCACGAATAGTTAATTTCAAACCAAAAGAGTTTAAATTTCAAATATTAATTCAAAATTACCTTGTTGGGAAAAATACTTTTAAAATAAATACCTTTATAATAATACTTTTATATCGAAACCAATTTTTCTTTCGAAAATACTTTTATAACTCGATGTTTTAACAAGTTTATCCTCGTTCTTGCAGACTCTGGCCATGCGTTGATCAGGTGCAAAGCTAGAGTTCTTCAAGTACTTAGTAGACCTGTTTCAACACCCAGTGAAAATATTTGAAAAACCTTTTAAAAACAGATATGGAAAGTACAATCCAAACAAATCAACCAAACCAAAACCTTTGTCCGATCATGGTTCGCAGATACACAATGGTTACGCCTGGGTCCCCCAGGAAACAATCCATATCCGTAAGCTTTCTCAGCCCTGCGAGTTACGCCATGATGACTAGTAGAGTGCAGGATACACAATGGTTACGCCTGGATCCCCCAGGAAACAATCTGTACCCCTAGGCAAGACTCAGCCAGGCACTTGAGCTACTATTCGCGACCTACACAGATTGCAGGATACACAATGGTTACGCCTGGATCCCCCAGGAAACAATCCGTACCCCTAGGCAAGACTCAGCCAGGCAATTTCGCTATGCATTCACGAGAGAAAAAAAACCATGGGTTATGCCACGGTGGTAACACTCGAGTATTACATCCGGAAAACCAAAAATCAGAGAGAATAATATCGATAGAATGAATCCACGATGTGGCCACAAAGCGGATATCAAGCAGAAGGCACTTTCCATATCTTTACTTCAAAAATATATATCATATAGTACCTTTTCAAATACTTTCAAATATCATACTTATATAAAATCCATTATATAGGATTCCTTTTTTCCCAAATCGAATACTTTCCAAATCAATAGTAGATCAAATCATACTTATATAGATTTCGATTATATAAAATAGCTTTCCAAATTGAGTACCTTCAAATCAATGGATTTCAAATCAATTTCATACTTTTACCAATCCAATTTATATAAGTTCGACCACTCCCAAATCAAGTGCTTAATAATATAAGGTTCTCAATTTCAAATCATTCAATATCCATTCAGTTTCCAAATCATATATGATTTCACCAAATTTTTTTCCAAATTAAGTATCTAAATTTCAAAGTTCCCAAAATAATAGGTTTAGAAAATTATCCCAGTTTTTAAATTAAAATAATTCAAGTCAAACAAATTCATTTCCAAAATCTCCATAAGAGTACTAGTTTTTAATTTCAAAACTAAAAATTTTCTCAAAATCAATTATACTCAAATGGTTTCCAAATTTATAATTATCCCTTTAAAACTTTTAAACTATCTATTTCTAGTTGAAATATTCAATTTACCTTTCTGAAAACTATTATTCAAAACTATATATTTTTTTTCAAAACATTTCAAAACTAAATTTATATTCTTTATCAAACATTTTATACTCTTCGAAATTTATTAGCTTTGAAAATTTAATCTCTATTTGGAAGTGTTCGAACATTCAAAATAGTTAGGGAAATCAAATTTTCAATTCAAGAGTTGAAAATCAACAATAAATAGATAGGATTATACCAAATCAAATCCGAAACTCGAGGACTGAATACCGGTTTCCTTTAAATCATTTTATATATATATACATATATCTTTCGAATATCGAATTATTCTTCGGAATTTGAAATCAAAATTTGTTTCACAATATCACTCGCATAGCGAAGCTATTAAAGTGGCCTCTCCCCCACTCTGAAACTCGAAAATCAATGTCGATGATGCGTGCACTCATCACCGAAATTATTTTCCAGCGACATACGTGAGTTCTGGACTTCTATTTTCTTGAAAACTTCTTTGAAATTTCTTCAAAATTATTGGAACTCATTTGAACTCATTTGAAACATTTCTTATTTGGAAAAATACCTATAAATCGTATTATTTTTATATATTTTCCAAAATCTTAAATCCAATTTCAAAATACCGGAATTCAATTCTCGAATTTCAAATTTAACCCTTCAGTTATAAATCATTTTTATATGAATCACTTTCTTATAAATTTTCGAAATTTCCAATCCTTTCAAAACTTTTATATATAGAATAACATTTCTTATTCGTTTTATATATAGGTATATAATCCTTATCGAAAACATTTTCACTTTTTATATAGAATAAAATCATAATTATCAAAATAATAATTTCGATATATAAAACAATTTCAAAAATGCAAATATACTCGATTTTCAAAGAATAATTTTTAGAATAGATTTCAAAACAAAGATAGAGATTTGAATTAGAGGAACTCCAATCAATAGAATTCTAATTCGAAGATAGACTCGATCAAAGATGAGATAATTAAATTACAAATTAGAAGATGGATATACTTCTATAAATCGCGGGCGACCTTAACCGGGTCAACCGTGACTTCAGGGATATGATCGATGCGGAATTCTAAAACAAATCGACATTTGATTGCCAGAGATGGAATTCGACATATCAAGAAATAGCGGCATCGTAAACCGAGGATACAAAAATCTTCGGTGAATCGATGCCAATTGTAAAGGTGTTTTCACCCCCTTTACAAAACATTCGGTGGAGTTATGGGATACTCCAGAATCAAACGAATATAAATAGGAAGAGACAAGAATGAATTTCGGAACCGAGGGACATTCCAAAACTCAAAGGAAATTGAGTCAAAAAGGAAGAGATTCAACTCGAACGAAAGTGATTCTGTAAATAAATTTACCATATATGCTAAGTTTTGCCTAGAGCCAAAGCTCTGATACCAACTGTAACGACCCGCTATTTTGTACCATTCAAATCGACAATAAAACCGTACATGTCCGACTTGAATAATTCAAGATACCGAATTATTAATAAAATTTGGCAAAACTTAAAATATACAGTAAATAAATCAATCATAGATCACTTACACAGAGTAATACAATGCAGCGGAATAGATAAAGAATAGTAGTTCATGAAGCTACTATATACCTCAGAGTTAGAAATAAAATACAACCGAATAGTTCAAATGCCATGAAGTATCCAATGCAACAGATGGCTTCTCTGAACCAATCAACTGGATGACTGAAGGGATAGATAGCTGGATCTTCAAGCAAAGCTCCAACTTCGAAGATGAGTCTCAAATGCTGTATCTCTCAGTCTGACCCGAGCGTAAAGCAAAACACAAAACACTCGAGTCAGGATTAACATTCTTATATCTATAAATCTAACTCAAGTGAAATATCAACTGAAATATAATTAACTTAGAGGATGTTTGGGATAACCATCCTCTAAGGGTCCATGGAACTATCTAAAAGATAGAAATATACACTATAACACCGTAATCTTTTCAACTTAATTTATACTTCAAAACCAAATATCATTTTCACTTCAAATATCTCTATACTTCCCAAATAGTATTTTTATATATTAAATAATTTGTACAGTAAAGAAATTTCAATTCCCTCAACTTAACAAATCGTTTAACATCAACCCGACCACCCCGTTTAAATCTATTTCAATCTCAATTTATTAATTTAAATTCAACTCAATTTCTAAAATAACCACTTCAAATTTATCGATCTCAAATTCGGATTTGAAATCACAAAATGCCCTATATGTTCAATATATTTCAAAACTTTAAGTATTCAACGTTTCAAACTAACTTTTTAATCAATTTAGTTTCTAAATAATAAATTCAACTATACTGATTTAAAATACATATCTGAATCTCAAAATAAACCATTTAAATCCCAATATAGTTTAAGGCTTAAAAATTTAGATGTTAAATGTAACAGTTTCATATAGATCTCGATTTAACCTCATTATTATGTATTTTCGAAATACTTCCTCATTAGGTTCAATATCATTTAAGTAACCTTAAATTACATTTTACTCAATATTTCTTTAATTTTATTTAAACGTGAAATATTCATTAAATCACTTAAATAAAAAAAAATCCGGTTACAAAAATCATACCCTCAAATTTCCCATTTGAAAATTTCAAATTGATTTAATTAAATAAATCTTTATTTAAATAAACCCAGATTTATCTTCCAATCTTAGTTACTTGCAGAAATCTATTTGGGATAAAATTTTCATAAATATTCAACATAATTTATGTATTAAATCAAATTTTGACTAAATTAAATATCATTAAATCTATATATGTCATTTCCCTTTATATATACAAATTCAAGATTTAAAATTTAATAAGACCATATATCTCTTTCCAGAACATTTAATTTAATTCCAAAATATTCATATATGGACCAACGGTGTCTGTCTATATTTCTTATCATAGGGACAAGTGTTATGGATATTTATCATTTCAATCCGTACATTAAATGTATATGGGTGGATAGCATTTCAACCCGTAGTCCCAAATTCAATTAAATGAAAATTGCTTGGGTTTGTCGTTTCAACCCATAATGATTTCTAAACTACACAGGGAACTTGCAGAGTGATAACAGAAAATACAATAAAATAACAGGCCTATATCATCAATAACAATATAATATAAACAATAGGATATGGTGTCATATCCCGCAGGTGAACAGTTACAGATAATAGCATATATAACAAATTTAAATAACTACAGCAGCATATTTCAATTGTCGTTTCAATTGAAATCAAATTTAATGAATAAAAGAATGTTAATCGTGAGTGATTGCTCACCTTTCGAGGCTAGAGAGATAGACAATGAAGCTGAGTTGAGTTACGAATCAAGGCGAAGAAAGATCGGCACGAATCCGACGATCAAAGCTGATAACGAGAAATCGATGAAATCAATCAGAATATGGTTGATGATGATAAATTCGAACGAATAGTATATTGTATTATTGTCTTATTATTTCCTTTCCAAATCAATGTTTTAAATCGACATATATTTTAAAATCTAACATATATCCATAATATATGATTTGAAATAAATACTAATATAGATATACAAACATATAACTTTGCATATATCCTACATAACAACAATATATAACCCTAAATTTTGACTCTATGTATATTTCAAAAACAAAAAAATAGTCTATATATAATTTCAAATAAATACTAAATCTGAACAAAATTAAATAAAATTTCTGCTCATTCATTAAACCCGTGTATACTATACATATAACTAATATATAAGCAATATGTACCATTTGATAGAACAATATATAAACACATATATTCCTTGTCGACAATTTCAGATGTGTCGGTTAAAACATTTGGTTGACACTGAATATGTCTAGAACTTAGTTTCAACAATTCTCAAATCCTTTTGTACACTTAGATGGCATATTTCATATAGTATATACACCATTAGTCGGCACAAAAGACTTGCCAATACTGGTTGTGCTTGGCATATTTAGTTAATAAGGTATCAACTAAATATAAGTGTACCGGCTGCTACAAATGCACACGTGTCCCTAATGCATATTATATACTAATATATAAACACCTTATTACACATTTGTTTATGTATTACACCTATATGTACCTTACAGCCTCATTACAGCAATGTCTTAATACAAATATAAGTTTCTTTCGGCACAGCATAGATAAATAATTTTTTTTTTGAAACCTATACATAAATATTGTGAAGTAGAATACACAAGATACTCTACCATTTACATAACATAAAATAACCGAGCAACTTTGAGTACAGTACAAGGTAAAGTGACAGGCTTGGGCTTCAGACAATCTAAACTATATATTCAATAGGCTACCAATATTTATTAATATATATATATACTCAAGCTTCTCTGTCAACATACTCTCATAATACTAATAGGGTGAATATCTGGGCATAGCCAGTGCATGGAAAAACAAGGTCAGGGAGGAAAATCCCAAAGTCACAAAGTGATACACATATTTCACTATACATATGCTTTCCAATATATATGTATGCACGGCATACATACTCCCCAAATACACAGAAAGCAAAGATCACGCAACTGGATGCTTCGGGTCACGTAGGCGAAAACTCGGGTTTGGTCATGGGTCTTATGGAGGGAAACTCAGGTTTGGGGAAAAAGGCGTGGCAGGTATGGAGACAAAGGAGGGAATATGGGCCTGGTGCCTTCGGTTGGCTTGGTGTCAGGTAGGGAGACGTACGGGGTCGACTTTGGGTTTGGGGAAGGGAAGTCATGGGAACTGTGGAGAGGAGCTCGGGCAAACACAAAAAGGAAAGGAGAAAAAAAGAAAAGAAAACGAAAGAAGAGCTACAGGAAGAGGAGAAGAATAAAAGATACATACCAAATTCACTTTAGGATGAACAGTGAAGCAATTGCAAAGCCTGCCGAATATTTATAAAGAAATGAAGGTAAACCAACGGTCACGCTAAAATTTAGCCGAAAAGTTAAAGTAATTTATTTTGTTGTTTGGACGACAAGTTTCATATTTTGAAACCGAAGGAGAAGAGTAAAAGTCATAATTAATTTACCGTTAAAACGTATACGTTTGATTTTCAAAGCTGTTACAGTACATACATGATTGGACTTAATAGCAACGGTCGAATTTAGCTGAGAAATAAAAACCAAATGCTTTGAACGTATGCCACAAATTAAGTAGAACACTGATTTCTAATTTTATTAATAGCTAGGAATATGAACGTTTGAACGTTAATTGGAGAAATTATTAAAGCAATAAAAATCTGAACGGTAGAAAAAGTAATAGCTACACATTGATTCAGAAAACAAGTAAAGCAATTTATAGCTTGATTGGACATCACACTTCAAATTTTGAAACGCAAAAGGAAAAAGCTAAGTCACAATTTAGGGTACCGTTACAACGAACAATTTATTGCTTCCGTTGTGCATCAGATTTCAAAATATAGAAATAAATATACCACTGCGATAAGCACGACGAGACGATCAAAACGGTATACAGATATTGGTGGTACGACTGAATTATAAAAATTCGAATTTTCTATTAAGAGAAAGTGCATCAAAATACAGAAAAATAAGATCGACGGAGCTAAAACAATCCAAATTTTGAAAAACGAAAAAGGACGTCTCATTTAGAAGATGATTTAGAAATTTTTCTATGTAAAAATATTCTGGTTTGAAAAATATTTTATTATCAACAATTATTAGCTAGCTTGAATTTTATAGAATTTCAAAATAAATAAACCTTCATAAAATAAATTGGAAATTTACCATTTGCTATATTTAATTATACGTTATCTAATTATTAAGACTTTATTTCAAATATTATTATTAAAAATTTCCCAAAAATCCAATTAAATTCATTATAAAACCAATTAAAAATTATTAAAATTTTATGGGTCGTTACAAGGGCTTTGGTATCGAGTAGTTGAAGGATGCTCGCGAGCTCGTAGGGATAAGGTTAGGTAGATGGCTTCTGACGCGATGCTGGAAGTTGGTTTCGATGTAGGGAGGCTGAGCATCGCATGAAGGGAGTAGTGCAAGCTGTCTTGAAGATGGGTGGCCTGGATTTCGATCTACAGTAGGTAGCGATCTATGTCTCGTTCGTTTTATTTAATTTTTACTGTAGAAGTTTACAGCAATAAATTGCTATGTAAGTAATTTACAGAAAAGTATATATCCCTATTTTTACTTATTAATTAAATTTTAAAATAATGGGGGTAGATTTATTTAATAAACTTATTTAAGTAATAATAATTAACTCAAAAGAGATTAGTATAAAATCATGTTTTAAAAAAAATAGATCATTGGTTAATTTAATTTATCAAAAGAAATTAATTACCTGATTAGTTCAAGTATTAATAAATCATATAATGGTTTACAAGGTTTAAAAACAATGGAAACGAGCCGGGTTGGAATGAGTTGCAAATTTAAGGGCAAAGGTGAGTTAATCTCACTCAGTTTAATTTAAATTTAAATGATTAAATTTAAATAATTGTTTGAATGGTTGAATTAATTGATGTGTTATAGTATGGTATATTTTGGGATTGGTATTTGTGTTGTGCTAACGTCTGTGGATGCAGGGAAAACAGGTTGGAGGGATCCAACTGGGTCCCTCAACATATATTTAAATTGTTTATTATTCTCTGTTACGATTATTTGGATATTCTGTGATGGATTACATCGATATATTGAATGCTATAGTTGCTTGGATATATTCTGGTACTCTGAGTTACCCAATTATATAGCATTGGATTTTTGGTAAGAAAATAATTATAAAGAATGTAAATAAATTAAAATGGATTGAATAAGAATATTAGTGTTTTCAAATGCTAATTAATGAATCCTGTATATGGAAAGGAATTTTTAAATAAACAGGAAGTTAATGAATTTTAAAAATTCAGAGTTATTATTTTAAAAAGAACAAAACATTTACTTTAAATTTAGGATTTAAATTATTCTAGAAGAATAAAGAAGAAATGGGGAAAAATCTGGAATTTGTATATTTCAGTTAAAGATTTAAAATCAAACGGAAAATAATAATAATTATAATAAAGTCAATAATTAATGAATTTTGGAAATGAACTGAATAATTAAAGAAATTTATTTCAAATGGAATAAATTGAGAATCAATTTGGAAAATTGATTTTAAGTGATTGAGATTGGGAATTCTCCCTGGATAACCAAGTACGTCTCAAAGTAATTTTTTAAACAAAAGTTAATAGTTTTAAAGATGTTTAAAAAGGTAAGTTTTGGGAAAATTTCTTATTTTAATATTTAAATCCTAAAGTAAATATTTTCTCTTAATCTATTATAGTATTAATTATTTAAAGAATGACTTAACATGATGTTTTTAAAAGTATTAATCTAGTTATATTTAATAAGTAACCTTATTTTTAAATATTCAATATAGTATGGAATTTTAAATAAATTATTGATTTAGTTTCATCTTAAATGTTTTAAAGTATATTTCAAAATTAAGGTTTTAAATTATTTTAAAAATCTAGATTTGTACTTGGAAATTTCATAGGAGATAGAAAATACTTGGGAAAGTTTGTTCTGGGAAAGAAAGATGGTTTTGAAACTGTTTTCAAAGGATTGAAAATAGAAATATATCTTGTGAAGATATTTTGAAGTTAATAAATAATCGGGGAAATTATTTATTTTGGAGGGTTGTTTGTGAATGATAATTGATAGTTAAATAACCGACTATCAATATTGGACAAATGCGTTGATCGTTTCGAAGAGTCCGGTATCGAGATTTATTTCTCGAAAACCACTTCGATCCGGTTTGTACGTTTCGTGAAAACGATTTTGGATTCGAAGATGGAGCAATGAAGTTCAAGGGCTAGTCGCTACTAATCCTGAGGATATTTCCAAAATGGGTGTAGTAGGAATAGTGCCTTCGGTTCCGTTCGAACCCGGGACGGACTTGTATGGATGAATGCTTGCGAAACATCGTCAGGTGGACGATGGGCATTCTAAAAAATATATTCTAAAAAGGTAACGCTTAGCCTCAAGCCTCATCAAATGGGAATGACTGAAAATCAGGGGTTATGGAGCAAGGCTAGGTGGGTAGCACCCAAGCAGGGTGAGGTCATTCCAGTCTAGATGTCCCTTTTTATTTTTCGGCTTAGTGGGCGGTTGCTGATCCCAACCGCAGGGTGATCTCACTCGGGACTGTCCAGTAAGGGATGGTTCCGGCCTCGTGTTGCAGGGGATGAAGGGAGTAATCCTTGGTACGGTGATCTAGGCCCCGTACTGTGAAAGGTGGTACCCCAGTGCCTAGTCATTAGTTGGAAATCCATTCTCCCTACGAGCCTTGTACGTGTTTTGTTTGTATTACCCACTTTTGTGGCTAGTAGCTGGAATTTAATAATGTAACAATTTCGGCTATTTTATAAGTACTTGTATATAGACCCTATTATAATATCAGAGGATTTCTATAAAAATTGTTTTAGCTATCGTAAGGTAAAAACCCGACATGTTTATTTGTGGCGTGGTCTTACGAGATGCTTTTGTTTTCAAAGGATTTTTGAAACTTTAATAATCAATTGGGTGTGATTCTCTCACGCTGGTATTCCAGACTGACTCGGGTATTATTTAACTGTAATGCTCGGGTCAGACCGAGTATTATAGGATACAGGAAATGCTGTTGAGCTCAGGAGACGAACTGGATGACGATACGTACTCACGTACTTGTATATATATATTATTCCGCTGTTGAGTTGTTGTGTATCCATTGTATGTTATTGATGTGAGCTGTGACTGATGTACTCTGATGATGTAATATATGTAAACTGATATATTTGATTTTGAGTAAAGATTATTTACTATCTATTATATTTTATTCCACTGCGATGGTTAGATTCTGATGTTGATTTTGTTTTCTCTTCTTCTACCTCTTCTTCTTTAACCTAAATGGTTCGTATTTCTGTACAACTTGAGTTGATTTAGGTAGAATAGTGTAGACTCAAGGGGTATGGATTTACGGGTCGTCACACTAAGTATTAACAATTGAAATGAAAATTACGATTAATTGAAGTAATGGAAATGGTTCTACTAGGCTAAGAATTGAATAAAAGAAAACAAACGGGAAAATTGTACTAACTAATGCAATAATATATTGATTAATAGTAACTTCATGTAAATTTAGGCAATTATGTTAATGTAAGGTAAATAATACTAATTAAAGTTAATAATAAGTGAATGAAGGGAAATTCCAATTTATGAAAATAAATTTAATTGTTAGGACTTAGCTATAAATACAGATTAAGTAAGTAAATTTAAGTATTGCATGAATATATGAATTAATGTCCGGATTTAGGGTAATAGAATGAATTCGTATGATGTAAGTTATTATAATAAATAATGAAATTGCAATAAATGAAATAATGTAAAATAGTATAACTTGGTTATAGGATGATGTAAGCTAATAAATAATTAATTCAATGCAATACCTATTGATTGAAACAATTGCAGGGTTATAATTGATTGTAAATAGGAATATTTGGTAATAAATTAATATAAGAAAAATAAATGTAAATATTGGATTAATCAATGAATTTATAATGAATAAATAGTGATTGAATAAAATTAATGTTCTGCAAGTAATTATAATATTTTTTTCAAAGTAATAAACTTAAAGTCAATTAAAGTTAATGGCTACAATTGTTATAAATTACCTATTGTTTAGTTCATAGAATTTAAGTTGAAAGCAATTGTAGTAATTGACTTAATAAGTGCAATCTACCAATTGGTTGGATAAGAAGAATGGAAGTCAAGGTTTATCAATTTATTAGGATTTGAACTATGATAATAATTGGAGTAATTGTAATTTAATGAAATTAAATCTCTAACTTTTGCGTTAATTGAATCAATATGGAATGTAAGAATATTAAGGTAATAGTTGTAAATCCATTGTTAATTTTATTTATAAAAAGACAGTAGATTGAATAAAAGGAATGCAAAATAAAGTTTGTCAATATATTGGAATTTAATGTATGATGATAAGATTAATTGCAATTAAATGAAATGAAATATTTAAATATTACATAAATGGGAATTTAGATGGAATGTTAGAATGTTAATGTAAAGACTTTGTACCCAAGGTTATTTTCATCCGTTTGACAATAAGGAATGGAATAATTATTAATTTATTTAATTAAATAGAATTTTTGGGAATTATATTTATAAAGCCTGAATTTAATGAATTGAGGTTAATGCAGAAATTGATAAATTTATCAACTCTATATTGGCATAAAAATTTGTTTAAATTATTTTAAAACATCTATTTTGATATACGGGTCAACCCAATTTTGTTCCGGAGTCAGAACGGGCTTTTTGGGCCATTCATCGTTCAGCGCGTTTATAAATTGGGTCCATCTATTCTATTTTCACCATTTTCTATAAATACCCTATTGTAAACCCTAGCCTGCCTCTAATTTTCATTTGTTTGTGCGTACAATTCCCATTTACCTCCTCATTTCAATGGTAGACAAACACCTATTTCCAACTGCAATTCAAAATCAAAGTGAAAATTCAAACTCCTCAAAAAAGTTCAAAAAAATTATATATCGAAGCTCTCAATGTACACATCTCAGATCTCCAGTTCGCTTTTGGTTTTGAATCATTGATTTTCTAGAAATTGCAAATCAATTTTCGGCCGTTCATTGCTCAACGATGAACTTCGTCTGATCGGGAAATCCTTTCTGAGTTTTGAAGCGAGGACCGATGGGACTTCATCCATGAAGTTTATTTGGCGATTCAACGGTTGGATTTTTCGCAAAATTCGATCTAGGGTTTCAATTTGATGGTGGCTGCCCATTTTTTTCGCGACCGTTAGCGATCGTAGGTGGTGTCTCGGATTCGGTGGAGCCTAGGTGTAACAACCCGCATATTTGTCGATTTTTATATTTACTCAAAATTTAGTCCGAAAAGCTACTTTTTGCATACGGTCGAATTAGGACTCGGGACCACTCCCATTGAGTTACAAATGCCGTTTGCGACCTTTTTGAGTATAAGCTTCGATATGTTTGGAGAAAGTTGATTTTTTCTACTTTTTCACTTTGGGTTTGGGTTTGGGCTCAGCCTTATGTTTAACTTATACTCAAATCTGAGCCACTCCTCCCCATTCACCCTCACTTTCTCTTCTTTTCAGTTTTAAAACATCAATGGTGCGTGAGATGGGAAATTAAAACTCCAAAACCCTAGTTTCCTTTTGCAAATCAAGCTCTTGCTCCAAACTAGTAGAAGAACCCGTTGGTAAGCTTCTCTTCTTCTTCTCCAACTCATTCTCTTATCAATTTAAGAAATTCGTAAACCTAATTTAGGAAATTGTTTCTCTTGCTAGCTTAGAATCAAGCTTCTTGAGTTGGATTTGAAGAGTGGTTGATTCTCTTTTGCTTTCAAGCTTCTTTTTCAATTGCTTGGGTTCAAAGGTGAGATTTTTATCTCACATCTATGCTTATATTTATCTTCGAATGTTAGGTATGAATTCCTAACACTTATTCGTGTGCATTTGCTTTTGGTTTGGATTGATTTGGTGAATATTCCAATTTTTGGTGTTTTGAGTTCAATTCGTTAAAAATCCTAATTTTGATGTTTGAACATGTTTTTGGTGATGCATCGAGGAGCATATAGGGCCGGGTAGTCGATAGGCATAAACCCTTAGCGCCGTTGCTCGAGCGAATGCAATTTGATCGAGTTTGCACCTCTTATGAATTAGGGAAGGGGAGTGCTGGCAACAGGTTCGGCCGACCGAGCTCCTGGGCCGGTCGACCGACCTGCTACCCAGGCACTTCCTGCCTCTGTTTGGAAGTGCCGGTTACAGGCCTCGGCCGACCGAGCCCCTGGGCCGGTCGACCGACCTGGTGCCCCGAGCACTTTAAACCCCTGGTTCGGTCGACCGAGCCCCTAGGCCGGCCGACCGACCTGGTGCATTTTTGCCTATTTTACCTAGTTGTTTGAATTTCCAACTTTAGTCGATTCATGTTGTTCCCTACGTGTTGTTATCATTTGTTACGACTTTGGTGACTCCTTTTAAGGGATTTTTGAATATCCATTTTGATGGACTCTTTATCGGTTTCGTTGGATTTTTATTCACGTTTTCGAATGTGAATCTTAGTGATTGATTGTTCCTACAATCTTCTTTGTGATTTGTCACTTTAAAAATATAAAGGTTTTCTATACTAGTAGTAAATATCAAAACTCTTTCTTCAAATGATTTCAACACTATTTTAGTACAAAGCTCGTTTCTTAAACCGTCTTCCAATCTATTAGTATATACAAACCTTTACCTCACTCGTATGAGAAATCTAATTAAACGACTTAGTAAAACGAGTGGTACGAAACGCTTGCGTTTACTTCGTCGGTTAATTCTTGGACTTGTTCGATTGAATCTCTTGTGACAATTTTATAGTGGAGATCTACAGTTTGTTCGTAAATATTTGAGTTAAGCAAGTGGTTATGGGACATGAAGCTAAACTCATATATTTACTAGCTTAGTGTAATTGCCACTTCTCGTTGATCATGACGATCATCTTTGTGATTTATACTAGCAATGTGCGATGTCTCTTTGTCTGCGAGGGAGACTAAACCCTGTTTTGTGGAGTTTTGACTCAAATTGGTGGGGTAGCAACCCATGGTCTTCGGGCCGTTTGTGGAGCTTCGGCTCAATTTGTGATGGTTAGCAACCATGGAATTAGCGTTCCGTTTGTGATACACGTGTTGGTGAGCTTTATGCTCCCGTTTGTGATAGGCCTTCCCCCTTTTTGTGATTTCTGGATTTCTTGAGATGATCTCTAGAATTTGTGTTTCACCAATTTTCGTGATTTCTATTGATAAGTTTTATCAATATTTGTGCATTGGTGAATTTGTGTGTCATTGACTTTTGTGATTGACATTGATACAATTGTCAATATTTGTGGTTTGATGAACGAAATAAGGAGTATGACATTTCTTTGATTCTTGTGTAGATTTTGTGATATTGATTAATCTCTTGTTGATTTTCAATTACTTATACATAACACAGCATGACATTGTGATTATTATGTGTTTAGTCATATCTCTTACTCTATATTGTTTCATCTGATATTTATAGCTAGACTGATCCGTTTATTATTTTCTTATTAAATAATACTCGGGTCAGACCGACATGTTACAGGTGCTTCTGCTTGACTTCTCATCCAGGATCATTACCCTGACTTTTGGCTAACTACTTAGATTAGTAGTTTATTTCGTTGTATACACTTGAGATATGGACTCGTAGTTGTATTCTTTTGTATAGCACGTGTTGCTATTCTTTTGTATTATTGTGGATCTTTTTGACCACTACTCTGATATACACTTTCATGTGTTAGTTATATATATTCATATCTTCTTCCGCCTTTGTGATATGAATTATCTGTGATTGATTTGTGTTATGCTTATTCTATATTTGTTTCCGAAGATTATTATAGCCACTGTGTAGTATCTTTGTGTTTGTTTCGGTATGTCGGATTTTCCTCTTGAGATAAAATGCATGTTATACTATCTGACATATCGGTGCTCGCGCAAAGCAATTACACGGATGGTCGCTCCTCAACAGCCTTATTCTCCGTTCTAGTTGACAGCATTACACCGTAGTGTTCTTGGCTAGCGTGGGTATAGAGGTGGGGCGTCACAGCTTGGTATCAAAGCCAAACTTCGGAACAATATGGAATATTATAACAAGGATCATCGTCCTAAGTCCATCTTAGGAGTCGTGCTTTAGGATTTAATTCGAGTCTTCGTACCAATTCATCCTATTTTCCTTATGATTCCTTGTTTATCTATCAAGATTGCTTGATATTCAATTTGGTGAATAACATTTTTTCTTCTTCTTCTTTCTTTCTAAAGGAAGAGAAATGTCTAGACCGGGCCGCCCCAGAGCCGTACCTTCTAGCACTCCACCCCAAGATGGAGTTTTTATGACTGCTCAACAACTTCTTGATTTAGTGACAAATGCTCAAGCAGCTGGAGCTAACCCGGAACCTACTCACCCAAAGTCAGGATTTGCACGCTTGTGCAGCGATTACACTAATTTTGGTGGGGAGCCATTCAAAGGTTCCGAAACTATTATTGAAGTACAGGCTTGGCTAAGGTCATGCGATCGAATCTTTTCTCGCATGAATCTTATTGACCTTCACCGAGTTCAGGTGGCCTCTAGTATACTCCGAGAAAGAGCATTGGACTGGTACGAGCTTCTTATTTCTGAGATTAATGAAGCGGATCTCACCTGGGAGCAATTCCGGGAACGCTTCGAGTTGAAATTCGTACCAGAAGCTGAGAAGGTGACTTTGGCTCGCCGTTTTATAGACCTTGTTTAAGGTGAATCTTCCGTGGCAGATTATGTCGCGTCTTCTGAATCTCTCTCCAAATATTTGGTTGAATACATCAACACCCCATTTAAGAAAAATCAGAGGTTCGTCTATGGCTTAAACAAAAATCTCAAGAAGCCGTTACTTCTAAAATTAGAAGTTTCTTTCGACCAACTCATTGATATCGCTCTTCGTCTTGAAGAGGCGGATAGGGAGAATGATGTTGAAGTGGTGGGTTCCAAACCAAACTTCAACAACAACAAGAAAAGGCCCAAAGGCCCTTATCCCAATAAGAAAGGGAAGCAAGTGACCTCCGTGGCAAAGACTTCTTCCTTTGGTCGTGGGGAGTGCTATAATTGTGGTTCGAAGGACCATTATGCGAACAAGTGTTCCAAGTCTATCTCTTGTCGCTACTGCAAAGGTCCCGGTCTTGTTATATCTTCATGCCCCAAGCTTCAGGGCAAGAAGGAGGGAAAGCTTAATGTTGCTCAAGCCCCTGGCAACACATCTCGCAGCCAAGGTATTTCTCATTCTATTCTGGATGGAATTATTTTATTTCGTGATCATCCTATTCGAGTTCTTTTTGATACGGGTGCGTCCCATTCTTTTATATCAAAAGAACTTGTTGATACTTTTTCTTTGGATGTTTTGTGTTTAATGACTTCTTTGAGAATTGCGAATCCGGTTGGTGGATCCGCAACAATCAGTTTATTGTGTAAAGATGTCGAGATTATTTTGTGTGATTTTTCTTTCCTAGCCGATTTGCATGTCATGCGTTATTTAGGCTTTGGAATGATTTTGGGAATGGATTGGCTTAACCGTTATGAAGCTCATATCCTATGTCCTGAGCGGACTATTCATCTTCGACATCCTCAATCTGTTAATCAGGTTTCTGTTATTCTTAAAGATTCGGATTCTTCTTTGGTTGCATCTTTATATTCTTTAAATCCTCGTGATGACGATGATGATGATGAGGGTGATATTATTTCTCTTATTCACGTCGTTCGTGAATTTTCTGACATATTCGAGCCCGTTTTAGGATTACCACCAAAGCGAGCAATTGAGTTCAGAATTAATCTCATTCCTGGAGCTCAACCTATCACTCGCCCTCCTTATCGTATGTCCAATAAAGAAAACGAGGAGATGCGTAAACAATTATCCGAATTGGAGACGAAGCAATTTATTCGCTCTAGTTCCTCGCCTTGGGGAGCTTCAGCTATTTTTGTGAAGAAATCCGATGGAACACTTAGGCTTTGCGTTGACTACCGCAAGCTTAATGATCTTACTATCAAAAATAAATATCCTTTACCTCGGATTGATGATCTATTCGATCAACTTAGTGGTGCTAGAGTTTTTTCACAATTAGACTTAGCTACTGGATTTCATCAGCTTCGTATTGCAGAGGATAGCATTCCTTTGACATCGTTCCGTACTCGTTATGGATCTTATGAATGGCTTGTTATGCCATTTGGTCTAACGAATGCTCCGGCTTATTTCGTTGACCTTATGAATCGAGTTTTCAAAGATTTTCTCGATCGATTTGTTCTCATCTTTATTGATGATATTCTTGTGTATTCAAAAACCGAGGAGGAGCATGAAAAACATCTTCGGATTGTGTTGGAAACTCTTAGGAGTAATCAATTAAAAGCAAAATATTCTAAATGCCATTTTTGGCAATCTCGTGTGAAGTTTCTCGGTCATATTATTTCCGAATCCGGAATTTTCGTGGATCCTTCAAAGATTGAAGCGATTCAAGATTGGAAGAGACCGAAGAGCGTGACAGAGATTCGTAGTTTTCTCGGATTGGCGGGCTATTACCGCCGTTTTATCAAAGACTTTTCTAAGATTGTCGTGCCTCTCACTAGCTTAACGAAGAAAGGTGTTAAATACATTTGGTCGAACAAATGTGAAACTTCTTTCCAGAAATTAAAAGAACTCCTTTCTGATGCTCCTATTCTTGTTATTCCTGAGGGGAATCAATATTTCGTTGTTTATACCGATGCTAGTCGCGTTGGTTTGGGTGCCGTTCTTATGCAAAAAGAACGTGTTATTGCTTATGCTTCTAGGCAATTAAAGCCTGTCGAGACTAGATATGCCACACATGATTTAGAGCTCGCGGCTATTGTTTTTGCTCTTCGGATTTGGCATCATTATCTTTTAGGAGAGAAATTTGTTCTTTATACCGATCATAAATCCTTGAAGTATTTATTCTCTCAAAAGGAACTTAATTTGCATCAACAGCGTTGGCTCGAATTTCTTGCACCATATGATCTTGATATTCTTTATACTCCCGGAAAGGGTAATCGTGTCGCCGATGCTCTTAGCCGTAAACAACAAGCTGTTGTTTCTATGATGATATCCGAATGGAACGATCTCGAGATCTTATCCACTTGTGAGATTCGAGAACGCATATCCGATTTGTGTTCATCATTTGTTTTATGTAGCCTTGAGGCTCATCCTTCTCTTTTAGACCGCATTCTTGAAGCTCAAAGGCTAGATCCTGAATTGGCTCTTCTTGGCCAAAATATTAAGGATAAAATTGATATTGAAGGTTTGAAAGACTTTGATATCGATTCTCGTGGCGGCATTCGGAAATTTGGTAGACTTGTCGTGCCAAATATTGGTGATCTTCGTAAAGATATTTTAGAAGATTCTCATCATTCTAAATTTACCATTCATCCCGGTAGTAGTAAAATGTACGCGGATATGAAGCGACTTTATTATTGGGAGGGAATGAAACTTGACATCACTAACTTCGTTAAGCATTGCATGACTTGCCAACTCGTTAAGGCCGAGCATCAAAGGCCCGGTGGGTTATTGCAACCTTTAGAAATTCCAATTTGGAAGTGGGACCAAATTTTCATGGATTTTATAGATGGCCTTCCCCGCTCTCGTTCGGGTCATGATAGCTTATGGGTGATTGTTGATAGACTTACTAAATCTGCCCATTTTATTCCCGTTCGGTCTAACCGAACCGTACCTCTTTTGGCCAAACTTTTTATTAAAGAAATTGTTAAATTGCATGGAGTTCCTACTTCTATAGTTAGTGATCGTGATCCATTATTTACTAGTGGATTTTGGAAGAGTCTTCAAAAAGCTTTGGGAACTAAGCTTAATTTTAGCACCGCTTATCACCCCCAGTCCGATGGACAAACCGAGCGTGTGAATCAAACTCTTGAAGATCTTCTTCGTGCATGTGTTCTTGATTTTGGTGGAAGTTGGGAAGATCATATTTCACTTGTTGAATTTTCCTATAATAATAGCTTCCAATCTAGTATTGGTATGTCACCTTTCGAGGCACTCTATGGAAGGCCATGCCGATCTCCTTCTTGTTGGCTTGGGGCCGGTGAGAAGCTGGTTTTAGGTCCAGATTTTATTCGTGATTCCACAGAAAAGATTGATCTTATTCGTCATAGGATGAAAGAAGCCCAGAGTAGACAAAAATCCTATGCCGATAACCGAAGAAGGAAATTAGAATTTTCTGTTGGAGATCTTGTTTTTATTCGTGTTTCACCTATGAATGGTGTTGTACGTTGCAGTCGATTGGGAAAATTAGCGCCTCGATACATTGGACCATTTCCTATCGCCAAACGTATTGGTTCCATGGCTTATCGCCTTTTATTACCGGCTCAATTTTCTGCTATTCATGACGTGTTTCACGTTTCTCAACTTCGGAAATGTCTTCGAGATTCCGATTCTATTCTTGAGCCCGGTGTTGTGGAAGAGATTGAAGTTTCACCGAATTTAACTTATGAGCAGCATCTTGTTCGTATTATTGCTTCGGAAGTCAAACGTCTTCGAAATAAAGATGTTCCGCTTGTTAAAGTTCAATGGTCTTCAAATCCTACGGATTGTTCTTGGGAGTCTAGAGAGTTCATCGAGCGATCACATCCGGACTTACTTTCCCGTGCTCTTTGAGGTGAGCTTCTTATTTCAAACTTCTTTTGTGTTGAATATGCTTTTATGGTTGTTACTATATATCTTATTCTTAAATATTGCGGGGACGCAATTTCTTTAAGTAGGGTAGTCTGTAACAACCCGCATATTTGTCGATTTTTATATTTAAATATTTTATTGATACTCGGAATTTAGTCCGAAAAGATACTTTTTGCATACGGTCGAATTAGGACTCGGGACCACTCCCATTGAGTTTAAAATGCCGTTTGCGACCTTTTTGAGTATAAGCTTTGATATGTTTGGACAAAGTTGATTTTTGCTACTTTTTCACTTTGGGTTTGGGTTTGGGCTCAGCCCTATGCTTAACTTATACTCAAATCTGAGCCACTCCTCCCCATTCACCCTCACTTTCTCCTCTTTTTAGTTTTAAAACATCAATGGTGGGTGAGATGGGAAATTAAAACTCCAAAACCCTAGTTTCCTTTTGCAAATCAAGCTCTTGCTCCAAACTAATAGAAGAACCCATTGGTAAGCTTCTCTTCTTCTTCTCCAACTCATTCTCTTATCAATTTCAGAAATTCCTAAACCTAATTTAGGAAATTGTTTCTCTTGCTAGCTTAGAATCAAGCTTCTTGAGTTGGATTTGAAGAGTGGTTGATTCTCTTTTGCTTTCAAGCTTCTTTTTCAATTGCTTGGGTTCAAAGGTGAGATGTTTATCTCACATCTATGCTTATATTTATCTTCGAATGTTAGGTATGAATTCCTAACACTTATTCGTGTGCATTTGCTTTTGGTTTGGATTGATTTGGTGAATATTCCAATTTTTGGTGTATTGAGTTCAATTCGTTAAAAATCCTAACTTTGATGTTTGAACATGTTTTTGGTGATGCATCGAGGAGCATATAGGGCCGGGTAGTCGATAGGCATAAACCCTTAGCGTCGTTGCTCGAGCGAATGCAATTTGATCGAGTTTACCCCTCTTTTGAATTAGGGCAGGGGAGTGCTGGCAATAGGTTCGGCCGACCGAGCTCCTGGGCCGGTCGACCGACCTGCTACCCAGGCACTTCCTGCCTCTGTTTGGAAGTGCCGGTTACAGGCCTCGGCCGACCGAGCCCCTGGGCCGGTCGACCGAGCCCCTGGGCCGGTCGACCGACCTGGTGCCCCGAGCACTTCCAACCCCTGGTTCGGTCGACCGAGCCCCTAGGCCGGCCGACCGACCTGGTGCATTTTTGCCTATTTTACCTAGTTGTTTGAATTTCCAACTTTAATCAATTCGTGTTGTTCCCTACGTGTTGTTATCATTTGTTATGACTTTGATGACTCTTCTTTAGGGATTTTTGAATATCCATTTTGATGGATTCTTTATCGGTTTCGTTGGATTTTTATTCACATTTTCGAATGTGAATCTTAGTGATTGATTGTTCCTACAATCTTCTTTGTGATTTATCACTTTAAAAATATAAAGGTTTTCTATACTAGTAGTAAATATCAAAACTCTTTCTTCAAATGATTTCAACACTATTTTAGTACAAAGCTCGTTTCTTAAACCGTCTTCCAATCTATTAGTATATACAAACCTTTACCTCACTCGTATGAGAAATCTAATTAAACGACTTAGTAAAACGAGTGGTATGAAACGCTTGCGTTTACTTCGTCGGTTAATTCTTGGACTTGTTCGATTGAATCTCTTGTGACAATTTTATAGTGGAGATCTACAATTTGCTCGTAAATATCTGAGTTAAGCAAGTGGTTATGGGACATGAAGCTAAACTCATATATTTACTAGCTTAGTGTAATTGACACTTCTCGTTGATCATGACGGTCATCTTTGTGATTTAGACTAGCAATGTGCGATGTCTCTTTGTCTGCGAGGGAGACTAAACCCCCTTTTGTGGAGTTTCGACTCAAATTGGTGGGGTAGCAACCCATGGTCTTCGGGCCGTTTGTGGAGCTTCGGCTCAATTTGTTATGGTTAGCAACCATGGAATTAGCGTTCCGTTTGTGATACACGTGTTGGTGAGCTTTATGCTCCCGTTTGTGATAGGCCTTCCCCCTTTTTGTGATTTCTGGATTTCTTGAGATGATCTCTAGAATTTGTGTTTCACCAATTTTCGTGATTTCTATTGATAAGTTTTATCAATATTTGTGCATTGGTGAATTTGTGTGTCATTGACTTTTGTGATTGACATTGATACAATTGTCAATATTTGTGGTTTGATGAATGAAATAAGGAGTATGACATTTCTTTGATTCTTGTGTAGATTTTGTGATATTATTAATCTCTTGTTGATTTTCAATTACTTATATATAACACAGCATGGCATTGTGATTATTATGTGTTTAGTCATATCTCTTACTCTATATCGTTTCATCTAATATTTATAGCTAGACTGATCCGTTTATTATTTTCTTATTAAATAATACTCGGGTCAGACCAAGATGTTACAGGTGCTTCTGCTTGACTTCTCATCCAGGATCATTACTCTGACTTTTGGCTAACTACTTAGATTAGTAGTTTATTTCGTTGTATACACTTGAGATATGGACTCGTAGTTGTATTCTTTTGTATAGCACGTGTTGCTATTCTTTTGTATTATTGTGGATCTTTTTGACCACTACTCTGATATACACTTTCATGTGTTGGTTATATATATTCGTATCTTCTTCCGCCTTTGTGATATGAATTATCTGTGATTGATTTGTGTTATGCTTATTCTATATTTTTTTCCGAAGATTATTATAGCCACTGTGTAGTAGCTTTGTGTTTGTTTCGGTATGTCGGATTTTCCTCTTGAGATAAAATGCATGTTATACTATCTGACATATCGGTGCTCGCGCAAAGCAATTACACGGATGGTCGCTCCTCAACAGCCTTATTCTCCGTGCTAGTTGACAGCATTACACCGTAGTGTTCTTGGCTAGCGTGGGTATAGAGGTGGGGCGTCACACTAGGGCTGGGGCATGGGCGTGGTGGCTGCTGGAGATCCGTTTCTTTGATAGCAGTGGTGGTTTCAATTCTCGTATGCGAACACTAGTGTTTTCGGTCTTGTAGCTAGGTGCATGCATCGCCCTATAGCGTGCGTTAATTCTAGAGTGTGAGCTGATGACGTGGCATTGAGGTATGGTCTAGTTTTTTTTCTTTGTTTTAATTACATTTTGTTTTCAAACTATTTAATCGCTATAACTTTTAAATGCGTGATCCAATTCACGCGCGGTTTTCTCCGCTAAGTTCATATTGAAATTCCGGATATTTTGGCGCTGGTTTGGACAGATTCGAAGACTGTCCAATTTTTGGGTTTAAATTGGATTTAAATTCAATTTAAATTCAAAAGGTTAGTGTTTTAACCCACTCACAACTTGTAAAATTTCTTATGTTTTTTAAATTAATTTATGGTGCGATTAGAAATTTATTTATGACTTTTTGGCATATTTTTAATCATCATCTCAGTTAAATTGCATTTATTGAATTAAATTATTAGTTAATTTATTATTGCATAAAAACTGCTAGTTAAATTATTAGTTAATTTATTTTGCATATAAACTGTCAGTAAATACCTGAAATTATTATCTATTCTATATTGAGGTTGTTGATTGAATTGGATGATGATTGTGGTAAATGGTTGATGGTTGATATTGGATGAATGGATGTTGTGTTTTATATTGTTATAAACTGCAAATTGTTATGCACTTTATTTTATTCGGGATTGCGGTTTGAAATGATATATAACCGTATTTTTTATTTTAAATTACGGATTGAAATGATAAACATCTGTATCACTTGACCATAGGGTAGAAAATTATATACAGACACCGTGGTCTATATATAAAAATATTTTTGAAATGATTTCTATGGTTTTGGAAAGAAATATACGGTTTACTAAATATTAAATTTTGATATTATATAAATATTATTATATATATATAGTTAAATTCTTGAATTTAAGCTATTTATAAATTTGTTTAATAAAAATAAGTTTAATAATGGAGTTCGATTGTTTTATACTATATGGTTAAGTACTTGTTTAAGATATTGTATATATAGAGTTCTACTGACTTTAATAAAAATTAAGTTGGAAGACGGTTTGAATTGAATTATTTAAGGATTATACTCGAATAAAATTTGATTTGGAATTTAAATAAAATTTAGATTTTTAAAGGGTGTGATTCTTATAACTTGATTTGGATTAGAGTGATTTAAATGAATATAAAGTTGATTTAAATGAATATATCAAGTTAATAAAATTGAAAGAATATCCAGTTTGTTGAAGTTAAAGGTTTTACATAAATGATATTGGATTTATTAAGCAAACATTTCAAATCTAAATAATAGTAATTGAAATTGATATATGTGGAATTATCAAATAATTAGTTTTGAAATGGTGGAATATTTAAAGCTTTGAAATATATGGAAATTTGAAATGATTTATTTTAAGGTTTCAAATTAGAATTTGGAATTTATTTGTGAAATTAAAGAAGCTATATCTCTACATAAAGTAATTTAATATTTTAACCATTTAAGTATTTAAAGTCATGTTTCAAGCTATGGGTTTCAAGGAATATAGAGCTAAAGTGCCATGACTTTTGGAAAAAGGATATATTTTGAAACTAAAATGATATCATATAGATTTGGGTTTTACAACGAAAATGATATCGTATTTATATGGTTTTTAAATGGATACTATATTATAGTTTTGAAGTATAAATTATTTTGAAATGACCGCGGTGTTATAATAACGTTTAGTTGTTAAAGAGACCGGGATCGGAAGTTGTCAAACTCTCTGCCAACTCCGAAAACCACTTTAACAACGGTGTACGCGGTGGAGATTGCAGAATGAAGTAGGATGGTGGCGGCATTTCCTTTGAGGTAAATACGTGGTCCCAACTCTCGTGAGTTGGCATAAGGTGGCCAAAACAGGAGCGATCGACGGGCTAATGAGGTAGCACCTTTGATCGGACACATCCCTTCGATATTATACTTTGACTTTTGGATTGATTCGGTGGCCACATTTTATTTTTTTTGATTTGGGGGTATTGCTCGGGGTGGGCGGTAGCTGCGGCTATGCGTTACCACTTGCCGGGAAGCGTAATTGGTATATCTACCCTGGCATTGCCTAGTTGTGCCGTGTCACCTACCCTAGCGCGCCTTGTACGAGTTTGATTTGTGTCATACTTATGGAGTATCCTCTGGTAGCCTCCCAAATCAGGAGGTATTATGGTACTGTATAGACTATTGGCACTATTACCTGTTAATGTGGAAAATGTAAAGCCTTAACGCTATTTAAAAGTAAGTTTATTTTACTAATAGACATTATTATAATAGCGAAATACTACTACATAGTAAATAGTTTAACGGATCCTTAGGAGATGTGAATCCCAAGCATCTCTTGAGTTACTGCACTCACGTCAAACACTGGATAGGAGATGTCAAATCCCGTAAACATCTTTGACGCCGTTACACTCATATTTTACCGTTGATTTAACTTACATAAGATCTTTAAGTTCTGACTCGAGTGTTTTATCTTTTCAATTCGATTGGGTCAGTCCAAGCATTTCAGGATTTGAAGATCTTATTTTGGAGGACGAAGACGAAGTATTACTATTATTTAGTATATTATTTCACTGCATCACATTGTTCCACTGCATTAATTATTATTCTCTGGTATGTGTACTCTGATATTTATTGTATAAATATAATCAAATGTTTTGTAAAACAGCTTCATGAACTGTTTATTTGATTATTATATTTTATCGTTCCGTTGCAAGATTCTATTTTGTTTTTTTCCTTGCTGGTTCTTATTTACCGCTATAATAATCCGCCCTTCTGTATGGTTCAAGTCTGACGTGTGTGGTTTATCGTCGATTTAAATCGTGCGGAAAGGCGGGACGTTGCATCTGGTATCAGAGCCAGGTTTAAGCGATAAACCTTAGCTTTGTGGGGTTTCACTCTTTATTAATAGGGTAGTAATACACTATGATGAGTCATCGAGTGTATATATATGAGAGATGGTATTTGTTAGTGTTATAAAAGGTTTTAATATTGTGTTAATTTGTTCCGTTTTTTATTTATAAATTCTGGTTGGTGCATGGGACGCTATGACATCAATAGGGATTTCTAAACACTTAATAGGACAGACCGACATAATATTTGTTTTGAATATAGGTGAATAAAATAATTTTTCCTATTATATTTTCTATATATATAAAATAAAATTTTATAAATGATATATATATTTGGTTGCAATATATTAGTTGTTAGGTAATGAAATTTATAAATAATAGTTGAAGATAAAATAAATGAAAATTGGAAATTTAGAACTTAAGTTCCGGGGTTTGAAACTTTCTTTCAAATGATTTCGGAATATAATAATAATGATATTATTAGAAGTATTTTTTGATATAAATATTTCAAAATGATTTGAAAGAGTTGTTTAAAAGAAACTTTGGAAAGTAATAAGTCTTGTACTCCCCTCTCTGTCGCTAGAAAATAATTTCAGTGATGAGTGCACGCATCATCGACATTCATTTTCGAGTTTCGAAGTGGGAAGGCCACTGTAGTAGTTTTACTACGGATTTATTTTGATAACCAAATATAAATTTCTAATTGTTTTAAGCATATTTGGATATATAAGTTTTAATTATGAACCTTTATCTATTTTCTTTAAAATGATTTGAAAAAAAAGGGGATAAACTTGTATAAATTTCAATTGCATTCTTAAAAAGCATACATATAACTTACCAAATATTAAAAGTTGAAATGTTTGGTAAGAAAATGTAATGGAAAATTGTACAAGAAATTTTTTTATAATGAAAAGGTTCAATGAATCACCTTAATAAAGAAGAATTTGATGTTGTAGTGGTATAAACTTAAGTATAATTGAAATGCTACTAGCTTAATATAAATGTAAGTATTATGAATAGATGATAATAAATTTAAGTAAAAGGTTCAAGTTATTTATAAATAAAATAAGTAGAAAAGATGAATGCATTAAATATATGATTGTAGACTTAAGTTAATGCATTGAGATGCTAAGTAAATGAAATTGAGAAATGAATGAATGTAATGCAAATAAATAAATAAATGAAAATGAAAATTTGCAAGAAATAAAAGTAAATTAAAAAATTAAGCCATTATATGAATGAAAAAGAGAAATCAAACAACAAATGTATGAGTGGAATTAATATAAACTAAATCTGTTGTTTGAAATTGTTGTTGTTTGTTTTGGTTTATGGTTGTTTGGGTAAGGATACTTTAAAATTGTTTGGATGTATGAATAATCTATTTAGTTTCATCTAAGACTGTTGAGTAAATGATGCACCTAGTAGTTTATTCTTTATTCTGTACAATTTAATGTTTTGAACCCGAACAACTATTTGTTTTGTTTGATATGAATGAATGATTGATTTGTGTTGATTCCATGTGATGGTTGTATGCCTTAATGCAATTGATTGTCGTTTGTATTGATTTGTTTGTTATTGATTGAAACAATGTTAAATATTTCATTTTATATAATTTTTAACTCTTTTAGATTATATAAGTGAAATACAGGTTATGGAAGCAAATAGCTACTGCATTTGGTTTCATAATTAAGCGTTGTTTGTCCGACAAATATGTACGCTTTCGGATTACGGTTATATAGCATTATTATATTTTTTCCCGTGTTGGGATATATATTATTTTGGAAATTATACCTGATATTTTGTTATATGTTGTCATATTTGATATTATATTTTCTCCTGAGCCTCTCCGTACAAACGAGACGCTGCCGAAATTTTTCGTAAACTTAGAAAAAAGTTTGAAAATGATTTCCAAACTTCAATAATTTGAGTATAAAAGATTTAATGGTTATACATTGGTATATTTTATTTAAAATTATTTAATTTGTAAATTTAATTGTTTATAAAGTCAATATTTTTGAATAAGATATATAGTTATTTAATTCTTCTTTTTCCTTCTTTTCCTTTATGGGGACGAAAAGTTTTGAGTGGGGAGAGTGTAACGACCCGTTAATTTTGATAAATAAATTGGTTAATTTAATTTAGATTTTGTAATTAAATTTAGGAAGAAATAAATTTTTTATAATTATATATTGAAATAAATGTTAAAAATGAAATGCAACCATGGAAATTAAAGCTAAGTATTAACAATTGAAATGAAAATTACGATTAATTGAAGTAATGGAAATTGTTATACTAGGCTAAGAATTGAATATAAGAAAACAAATGGGAAAATTGTATTAACTAATGCAATAATATATTGATTAATAGCAACTTCATGTAAATTTAGGCGATTATTTTAATGCAACGTAAACAATACTAGTTAAAGTTAATAATAAATGAATGAGGGGAAATTCCAATTAATGAAAATAAATTTAATTGTTAGGACTTAGCTATAAATACAAATTAAGTAAATAAATTTAATTATTGCATGAATATATGAATTAATGTCGGATTTAGGGTAATAGAATGAATTCGTATGATGTAAGTCATTATAATAAATAATGAAATTGCAATAAATGAAATAATGTAAAGTGGTATAACTTGGTTATAGGATGTTGTCAGCTAATAAATAATTAATTCAATGCAATACCTATTGATCGAAACAATTGCAGGGTTATAATTGATTGTAAATAGGAATATTTGGTAATAAATTAATATAAGAAAAATAAATGTAATATTGGATTAATCAATGAATTTATAATGAATAAATAGTGATTGAATAAAACTAATGTTCTGCAAGTAATTATAATATTTGTTTGAAAGTAATAAAGTTAAAGTCAATTAAAGTTAATGGTTACAATTGTTATAAATTACCTATTGTTTAGTTCATAGAATTTAATTTGAAAGCAATTGTAGTAATTGACTCAATAAATGCAATCACAGTTAATTAAAGCAATTGGTTGGATAAGAAGAATGGAAGTCAAGTTTAATCAATTTATTGGGATTTGCACTATGATAATAATTGGATTAATTGCAATTTAATGAAATTAAATCCCTAACTTTTGCGTTAATTGAAATCAATATGGAATGTTAGAATATTAAGGTAATGGTTGTAAATCCAATGTTAATTTTATTTATAAAATGACAGTTGGCTGAATAAAAGGAATGTAAAATAAAGTTTGTCATTATATTGGAATTTAATGTATGTTGATATGATTAATTAAAATTAAATGAAATGAACTATTTAAATATTACATAAACGGGAATTTAGATGGAATGTTAGAATGTTAATGTATAGACTTTGTACCCAAGGTTAATTTCATCCGTTTGACAATAAAGAATGGAATAATTATTAATTTATTTAATTAAATAGAATTTTTGGAAATTATATTTATAAAGCCTGAATTTAATGAATTTAGGTTATGTGACGGTTCAGATTTTTCGCGTTCGAAAATCGACATCCATACTTCACATCATACTCGAATGCCGCAGATTCGACCATTCAAATCCGAGTCGTCGGAGCTTATAACATAATTAAGTAAACAACATAGCGGAAGAAAAAGAATAATATATTGATATACAGCATTGATACAATATCTGATACAACAGATGATACAATGAATATCAATATACAACAGAGATATGATACAATAAAATAGCAGCGGAAAGAAAATAGATAAAACTAGCAGCGGAACAAATAACTCAAGTTAGTCTTCAAGGAAGAACTCCAACAACAGCTCGAACCAACATCACGATGGACTAAGACAAGCAAGTCTCGTCCGTAATCAAAGAATGAACTAGCTCCAGAAAATCTACTGAACCTAACAATCTGAAATACCCAACTCTAGACTGCTCGTGTGGAAAATAGTGAGCACCCAGAGTTTAGGAAAGGAACAATAAACTCCGGATCAGTCGTGGGACTGGTATGAGTAACTAAAACAATTTATCTTTTAAAACAACCAAAAGAATTTACTTTTGAAAATTGCAATGACAATTGGAAAATGAAACTGTCATAAGGCCTGCCACGCACACAATGCAAGCATACACTTGAAGGAGATTTGTTCTTATGACAGTTAAAAATGCTTAATATAAGAAAACCATTTGATATTATTATTAGTGCATAGTGCAGGAAATCTTTTGAAAATATAATATTAATCTTAGTCAGCATGGGCATTACGCTCTTATGCCAACTATAGCTACCATGTTCAATAGCAGGTTACCGCCACATTCCATGGCAGGTTATACAACTAAAACCGTACAAGGTACGTATTGTTTCTTTGGATTTTTCAACAAATGATTGGGCTAAGGAACTTCCCATACTGAAATGGAACGCCTCTCGAAGGACGTCCCCGAGAACCTGACCGGATCTCTGCTAAACAAGCCCGACGCTACCTCATGCTGTACAGCTGTGACTAGGTAACTAACACACCGACGCTACCTCTCGCTGTACAGCTGTAACTAGTTAGCTAATACACGAGCTATGCCATCCCCCGATCGTAACCAACCTTTATTCCGGGATCCCGACAACCAACAACCAAAAAGTAATAAATTATCAGTAACCACATAGGTTCGATATCTGGGCTTTATACCATGATATCACCTTCTATCCAGAAGGAAATGAACATGCTCAAAGGCGCTACCCTTAACAAAACCTTGCCGCAACATTCCTGTTTCGACCATTTTCGGGTTGTGAGGCTCCACGAAGTCTCGTCCACAAAGCTACGCTTTTTCAAAAATTCATGCTTCGATCAACAAATGATCAGCAGCACTTCGTATGCCACATTACCAAATTTGGGAATGTATCACTAGGTACCATCAACTACATAACCTTTGAGCTCGTACGACTCAGAGAAGGGTGTTAAGCTAAGAGAATAAATTCTCCGCCACCAACAGAAATGTATTTGATAGAAACCAGCTTTACATCTCAAAATGTAACGTCAGACATACTTCCATACAAGTCCATTCCGGGTTCGAACAGAACCGAAGGCACTTCCGAAGAAGCCCTTGCAATCCGGGTATTCACAATCCCCATCGGACTTCCCGTCACTTAGGGAGTCTCTATACCGGCGCGACTCAGTGCAAAGACAATCGATAGGTCATCCTATCGTTCTCGCAAATACCCGGTCATCACCACCGGTCTTCAAATGCTATCCATATACGTCGTATCACTATTCGGAATGGGTTATATGACACAAAGGTCCTCTTCCGGCTAAACCGAATAACGAGCGCAATACTTAAAAATCATATGGATACTGGGTCTCAGTTAAATCACAGCTTAAAGCCCAAACTTTTCATTCGAATGGTTAAAACAAATTACTATTTCCAATCTGTTAAACAAAAAGATTCATTTAAAAAACCTTCAATGGTTTAAACAATTTCCACAATTTTAATCGTTTAAACAAAAAGATTCAATTCACAAAGTTCATTCCATTTCCAAAGATCCATTCATGGATTTCAAAACAATTACCATTTCAATTAAATCGTTAAATCTTTAAATCAAAATTTAACTTATAGATTTCAAAACTTATTTCCAAAGAATCATTCATAGCCTTTCAAAAAACAATTCCAATTCAAGTTGGATTAACTCATTCTGTCTTTGAATCAAAGACTCATTTCATAGCTTTTAAAACATTTCAATTCCATTTCAAACTTCAATCTTTTCAACACAATTTGGAAATCCTTTCTTTAAATGAAAGCTATTTTTATTTGAAAACAAGTAGTTTTCATTTCGGAGAAATTCAATCTCATTTATACAAGTTAAAATCTTTGGGTTAATTCAAATTCCCAAAAACAACACTTTAAAAATGGTTTAAAACCCATATAAACTTGTATACCGTTTAATATCATAAATACTGAATATAGAATTCAATTCAGATATTGAATTCCAATTTAAATCAAATTATTCAAATTTCAAAACTTAATCAAGTTGTTCCGAATAAATTTCATCTTTGAAATTCCATTTCAAAAGCTTTTCACTTTAATCCGATTCCATTTCAAACCATTTGAATTTAAAAATTCAAATTCAAAACTATTTTCAAAAATCTGTGACTTAATCGATTTCCTCGTGAAATCCATATTTGTGTGTGTATAAGTGTGGTCCAGGAGTTTAACACAATAGTGCAACATCATTCAATCATCACAGACTAAAATACAAGAATATAGCTGATAAGCGGTATAAAAGATAACGCTTATCGTTCATTCACATAACACAGATACGTATATCATCGAAAATAAATTACATCACAGATAATTATTTACATTCATCACAGATCACACTGAAATAACTCATAGCACAAAGCACAGCCTATCAGAAATATCAAACAGTTCAACAATCAATAGGATTCAAACATCTATAAGTGAACTCAATTAATTATCTGATTAATTTAGATCAGATGGGTCATCGATCATGGTTAACTAATATTAATTGATTTCAAATCATTTGATTAATTATCCTTTAGTCATTTATTAATTAAATTAATCAACCCTAAATTATTGAATAATCAATCTTTAATCATTCAATTATCCTTTAATTAATTTACTTAACTTATATAAAAAAAGAAATCTTAAATTACCATTTTTGTAATTAATTATCATTAACAATTCTTAATTACAAATTAAACATTTAATTATTAATTTACCAATTTATTAATTACTAATTACTTAGTTAATCAACTATTAATTCTTAATTAAATTCCTTAATTAAATTAATTTAACTTAAATTAATAAGTTTAAACTTATAATTATTAAGTTAATTAGTACAAAACATTAATTATTCCATACTTAATTAATCTTTAAACCTTCATTAAGAAATTTAAACCTTTAATTACTTATAAATCCAAATCATTAAGGAATTAAATAAATAAATTATCCATTTTAATTGACTTAATAATGGATGAATTGCAAATCATCATTTACAAATATGTTTGGAAACATTGATCTTCGAATTTACTTTTAAATTTCAATTTAAATTCCAAGATTCAAAATAAATCCCAATTTACTTTACTAAAGTTTAAACTGATTTTCAAAACCTTCACATTTACTTGTTAAAGTAATAATTTGTTATAAAAGGACCTTTAAAGAATTAGAGTCAAATTTTCTATAAGTTCACCTATTAAAGTCTACTTTAACAATTTAAACTCATTTAAACTTTTAAATTTAGAAACTTATTTTATTTCAAAATCTTGATTTCCATATTTAGATTCGTGTCCAGGTTTCCAGATTTTATTTTTAACTTTATCTAAATTCTTTCTTTACAAATCAAATTTTTATTTTAAATCCAAATCCACTTAATCACTTTTAAGTTATTAAACAATTTAAATATAAAAACTTAATTTATTTCACAAACTAAGTTTTTGACAAATCTTGAATTTATTATTTTTACATTGATTTAAAACTTAGTTTAAACCTTGATTTTTAAATATAAAAAATCAAACCTTAAATTTGGAACCCAGGTTTTAAAAATTTTAAAACTTACAGGTTAAAACTGTAACACTCACAAACAACTTGAGCTACCTGCAAACTGCTTCGACCCCGATACATATTTTCTCGAGTAAACACTCGAGACCAACGTGAGGAAACCCGAGCCTTCCTCCTTTCATCAGCAATCACTCGTGTTCACTGACACGCGTTCACATGCACATCGTCGTTGGCCATCTTCGGGCATCGCCGCGGCATCGAGCACATCGACGATTACCCCTAGATCAAGCTCCAACCACTTGAACTTCGCCGTCGCTTCGAAATCGAATTCGAGATAGAACTTGAAACTTGGAAATGCTCGAACCCATTTCCTCCCAAACCTGTCATCGCCACATTCTCCGAGTTCCGACCACCGACCAATCAGCAACTCCAGCCTCGACTTCTTCTACGATCCAACCACCATCCCCTAAAAACTCATAACACTCGATCTACCGAAGAAGCCGTAGTGATCGATTTCTAAACACAGATAAAACTAAGGCGCTGGATAAAACCCCATCACTACTCTCACCTCCTCGAATTGTTCATCAATAAACAATTTTCCACCAATCTCTAGTCATTCCTCCACCTCCAGGAGGAACCCCGACATTCACATTACAATAGATCGCCAGAAAACTACGAATTTCCATATCCAGTTCAAACCCAAACTGCATTCTCAAAACTTAACTAAAAATAGTAATTTTGGTTTCAAAAATCAAATTTTAGTCTTAGCATTCAATTCGTATGCCTAGAACCATGAATTATGAAAAATTAAATTTTGACGTATCTAAGTTTCCTCTGTTGTTCTATATTTCCAAAACCAAAACAAATTGTTTTTTTCTTAAACAAAATTTTAAACTTAAGTCTATGTTATAACAAACATTTTATGTTCAAAACTTAAGTCTTCTCAATGCTTGGGTTAAGAGAAAATAAATTTTGATGTGTATTTAAGCCTGGAATCAAACAGAGCACAATATAAAAACATAGCATGCACACAATATATATCCACACCAAACTTTCACTTATATACTTCTATCAATATTTATTTATTTCAACCCTACTATCATGCAAACAATATTTGTAAATTTTAAAAGTTACTCACCGTGATTTAAAAGAAAGAACAGAGCTTCAAGTTGAAACAGGTTATTGAAATGTTAGCTGAAGCCTTCCTCTTCGATTCTCTTCTCTGGTTTTATATTGTCATTTAAAACTGAAGCTTTTTGTTTTAAGTTTGAAAATGGTATATGCTTCAGATTCTCTTAGCTTTGATGGACGAAATAAAATGAAGAGTTTGATGTATATATAAAAAGAGCTTACAGGTTGATATTATATTTTGTACAGGAGATCATGTTGTACAGGGTGACGCTATTTTGTTTGTACAAATCAGGGCATGGCTAATATGATATGTTATGGTGGCTAGCAGATTTCATTTCGGCTGAAGATGATGTTAGGGTGTATTAAAGATTTCTTGCATTAAATGCACATGCTCCTTCCTTAGTTACAGCCTACCCTATTTATATGTACATAGATTTTTTTTATCTTGTTTAATAAGCTTATACTTTCTTCTTTTATTTGATTGTGCTGAGATGATTTTTAAAACAATTTGAATTTGACAAAAATGTTGCTACCAAGATGATGGCATTAAATGCTAATGTACTACATGTCTTCATACTTATATTTGTTTGCACCTTAATAATATTTTGCTTATACTTGTTGACTATGCCGTTTTGTTTGGTGGCTGATGATATTTTTTTGTGTGCTAACATTTATTAACTTTGGATTGTTCATACTTTTATATATTTTTGTTTTCAAGTCTATATACTTATAGTTGAATATACTTTCATCTTTTATTTTGTCTTAGTCTTATTAAATATAATTGAATTTCTATTGCAATATGTTTTTATATTTTTTTAGCTAATGTGTTACTTCGTATTCATTTTATATTTATTTATAGTTTACATAACTAAAATTTTAAGATATTTATTTCATTTCTTCTTTGAAGTTTAACTATGCAACATTTTATTTGCTCATTTATTATTTATTTTCAAACATCCAAATAAATATAACACTAATTTAACTAATATTTATATTAATTACCAATTATTTCACAATTTTTTATTCAAAAATTAATTTAATTATCAATTTAAATTCAATTAAAATCCGGGATCGTTACAAATTCCCCTCCTTAAGAAATTTCGTCCCCAAAATTTGCAGGCACGAAAACAACAAAGATAGAGAAATATCTTTCCAAATCAAACTGAATATCTATTCTGCATTTGGCTTACCAAATTAGAACATCAACAATAGATACAAGAACGAATCTGTTTAACACTTCACAAGATACTTGGGTCATAAAATCTACGAAATATGCAAGGCACTATTTAGTTCGAAGGATAACTAACCGTTTGTAGAATATATCGAGACCCAATCAATAGATAAATGGACTTTTATTTTCCACAACTTCCAAATACTAGATATGGATTCCAAACTCAAGTCGGAATATCTCAAAGTATATACCAATTTGTCCCTCTTCGGACTTCGATATACCCAAGAAAATTATAATATAATTTCAAATTCGGTTTTAAATGAAATCGTTTTATCGCTTCAATTCAAATTTAGCTTCATATCCTATTAATCAATTTAACTCAAATTAAAATTTCCAATTTATTTAAAATTTCAAATTTCAAATTCATATTCGTTATGGCTTAAATCGAATACTGATAAGAAAATGATGAAGATAAGAATTAAAAAATTTCTACGACGATTCGTAGAGCAATCATCACATCGAAACTTCTTTTTGGAACTGTCACGAAGCAATCAAAGAATTGAAATCGAATCAAAGAAAATTGATAGAGAAAGATTGTTTCCACTGTTATAGGGTATTAACCATTTACAGTGGAACTCCCCTGTCCCCTATCTCGTCCTCTTCTTGCACTCGTACTCACTATCAGTGGATAGTAAAAGAATTTACTGAGGCATACGAATGGATATCTTAGGGATACACTCATTTTAGGGTTTACTTCACCCTATCTCTAATGAGCTACTTAACGTGTTATACTCCTGAGCTAAAGTTCAACCTTAGCTCTGATACCAAATGTGACGGTCTGGATTTTTCGCGTTCGAAAATCGACATCCATACTTCACATCGTACTCGAATTCCGTAGATTCGACCGTTCGAGTCCGAGTCGTCGGAGCTTATAACACAATTAAGTAAACACCATAGCGGAAGAAAAAGAATAATACATTGATATACAACATAGATACAATATCTGATACAATAGATGATACAATGAATATCAATATACATCAGAGATATGATACAATAAAATAGCAGCGGAAAGAAAATAGATAACATTAGCAGCGGAACAAATAACTCAAGTTAGTCTTCAAGGAAGAACTCCAACAGCAGCTCGAACCAACATCACGATGGACTAAGACAAGCAAGTCTCGTCCGTAATCAAAGACTGAATTAGCTCTAGAAAATCAACTGAACCTAATAATCTGAAAAACCCCACTCTAGACTGCTCGTGTGGAAAATAGTGAGCACCCAGAGTTTAGGAAAGGAACAATAAACTCCGGATCAGTCATGGGACTGGTATAAGTAACTAAAATAGTTTATCTTTTAAAAACAACCAAAAGAATTTACTTTTGAAAATTGCAATGCCATTTGGAAAATGAAATTGTCATAAGGCCTCCTGCCACACACACAATGCAAGCACACACTTGAAGGAGATTTCTCCTTATGACAGTTAAAAATGCTTAATATAAGAAAACCATTTGATATTATTATTAGTGCATAGTGTAGGAAATCTTTTGAAAATATAATATTAATCTTAGTCCGCATGGGCATTACGCACGTATGCCAACTATAGCTACCATGTTCAATAGCAAGTTACCGCCACATTCCATGGCTGGTTATACAACTAAAACCGTACAAGGTGCGTATTGTTTCTTTGGATTTTCCAACAAATAATCGGGCTAAGGAACTTCCCATACCGAAATGGAACGCCTCTGGAAGGACGTCCCCGAGAACCTGACCGGATCTCTGCTAAACAAGGCCGACGCTACCTCACGCTGTACAGTTGTGACTAGGTAACTAACACACCGACGCTACCTCACGCTGTACAGCTGTAACTAGGTAGCTAATACATGAGCTATGCCATCCCCCGGTCGTAACCAGCCTTTATTCCGGGATCCCGACAACCAACAACCACAAAGTAATAAATATGCAGTAACCACATAGGTTCGATATCTGGGCTCCATTCCATGATATCACCTTCTATCCAGAAGGAAATGAACATACTCTAGGGGCGCTACCCCTAAACAAAACCTTGCCGCAACATTCCTGTTTCAACCATTTCTGGGTTGTGAGGCTCGACGAAGTCTCGTCCACAAAGCTACGCTTTTTCACAAAGCCATGCTTCGATCAACAAATGATCAACATCACTTCGTATGCCACATTACCAAATTTGGGAATGTATCACTAGTAAAAATCAACTACATAAACTCTGAGCTCATACGTCTCAGAGAAGGGTGTTAAGCTAAGAGAATAAATTCTCTGCCACCAACATAAATGTATTTGATAGAAACCGGCTTTACATCTCAAAATGTAACGTCAGACATACCTCCATACAAGTCTGTTCTGGGTTCGAACAGAACCGAAGGCACTTCCGAAGAAGCCCTTGCAATCCGGGTATTCACAATCCCGATCGGACTTCCCATCACTTAGGGAGTCTCTATACCGGCGTGACTCAGTGCAGAGATAATCAATAGGTCATCCTATCGTTCTCGCAAATACCCAGTCTTCAACACCGGTCTTCAAATTCTATCCATATACGTCGTATCACTATTCGAAATGGGTTATATGACACAAAGGTCCTCTCCCGGCTAAACCAAATAATGAGCGCAATACTTAAAAATTATATGGATACCGGGGTCTTAGTTAAATCACAGCTTAAAGCCCAAACTTTACATTCGAATGGTTAAAACAAATTAGCATTTCCAATCTTTTAAACAAAAAGATTCATTTCAAAAACCTTCAATGGTTTAAACAATTTCCACAATTTTAATCTTTTAAACAAAAAGATTCAATTCACAAAGTTCACTCCATTCACAAAGATCCATTCATGGATTTCAAAACAATTACCATGTCAATTAACTCGTTAAATCTTTAAATCAAGATTTAACTTATGGCTTTCAAAACTCGTTTCCAAATATTCATTCATAGCCTTTAAAAAAACAATTCAAATTCAAGTTGGATTAACTCATTCTATCTTTGAATCAAAGACTCATTTCATAGCTTTCAAAACATTTCAATTCCATTTCAAACTTGAAACTTTTCAACACAATTTGGAAACCCTTTCTTTAAATGAAAGCTATTTTTATTTGAAAACAAGTAGCTTTCGTTTCGGAGAAATTCGATCTCATTTATACAAATTAAATTCTTTGGGTTAATTCAAATTCCCAAAAACAACACTTTAAAAATGGTTTAAAACCCATATAAACTTGTATACCGTTTAATATCATAAATACTGAATATAGAATTTAATTTCAGATATTAAATTCCAATTTAAATCAAATTATTCAAATTTTAAAACTTAATCAAGTTGTTCCGAATAAATTTCATCTTTGAAATTCCATTTCAAAAGCTTTTCACTTTAATCCGATTCCATTTCAAACCATTTGAATTTAAAAATTCAAATTCAAAACTATTTTCAAAAATCTGTGACTTACTCGATTTCCTTGTGAAATCCATATTTGTGTGTGTATAAGTGTGGTCTAGGGGTTTAACACAATAGTGCAACATCATTCAATCATCACAGATTAAAATACAAGAATATAGCTGATAAGCGGTATAAACGATAACGCTTATCGTTCATTCACATAACACAGATATGTATATCATCGAAAATAAATTACATCACGGATAATTCTTTACATTCATCACAAATCACACTGAAATAACTCATAGTACAAAGCATAGCCTATTAGAAATATCAAACAGTTCAACAATCAATAGGATTCAAACATCTATAAGTGAACTCAATTAATTATCTGATTGATTTAGATCAGATGGGTCATCGATCATGGTTAATTAATATTACTTGATTTCAAATCATTTGATTACTTGTCCTTTAATCATTTATTAATTAAATTAATCAACCGTAAATTATTGAATAATCAATCTTTAATCATTCAATTATCCTTTAATTAATTTACTTGACTTATAAAAAAAGAAATCTTAAATTACCATTTTGTAATTAATTATCATTAACAATTCTTAATTACAAATTAAACACTTAATTATTAATTTACCAATTTATTAATTACTAATTACTTAGTTAATCAACTATTAATTCTTAATTAAATTCCTTAATTAAATTAATTTAACTTAAATTAATAAGTTTAAACTTATAATTATTAAGTTAATTAGTACAAAACATTAATTATTCCATACTTAATTAATCTTTAAACCTTCATTAAGAAATTTAAACCTTTAATTACTTATAAATCCAAATCATTAAGGAATTAAATAAATAAATTATCCATTTTAATTGACTTAATAATGGATGAATTGCAAATCATCATTTACAAATATGTTTGGAAACATTGATCTTCGAATTTACTTTTAAATTTCAATTTAAATTCCAAGATTCAAAATAAATCCCAATTTACTTTACTAAAGTTTAAACTGATTTTCAAAACCTTCACATTTACTTGTTAAAGTAATAATTTGTTATAAAAGGACCTTTAAAGAATTAGAGTCAAATTTTCTTTAAGTTCAATTATTAAAGTCTACTTGAACAATTTAAACTCATTTAAACTTTTAAATTTAGAAACTTATTTTATTTCAAAATCTTGATTTCCATATTTAGATTCATGTCCAGGTTTCCAGATTTTGATTTTTAACTTTATCTAAATTCTTTCTTTACAAATCAAATTTTTATTTTAAATCCAAATCCACTTAATCACTTTTAAGTTATTAAACAATTTAAATGTAAAAACTTAATTTATTTCACAAACTAAGTTTCTGACAAAACTTGAATATATTATTTTTACGTTGATTTAAAACTTAGTTTAAACCCTGATTTTTTTAAAAAAAAAAATCAAACCTTAAATTTGGAACCGAGGTTTTAAATTTTTTAAAACTTAGAGGTTAAAACTGTAACACCCACAAACAACTTGAGCTACCTACAAATTGCTTCGAGCCCGATACATATTTGCTCGAGTAAACACTCGAGATCAACGTGAGGAAACCCGAGCCTTCCTCCTTTCATCAGCAATCACTCGTGTTCACTGACACGCGTTCACATGCACATCGTCGTTGGCCATCTTCCGGCATCGCCGTGGCGTCAAGCACATCGACGATTACCCCTAGATCAAGCTCCAACCACTTGAACTTCGCCGTCGCTTCAAAATCGAATTCGAGATAGAACTTGAAACCTGGAAATGCTCGAACCCATTTCCTCCTAAACCTGTCATCGCCACATTCTCCGAACTCCGACCACCGACCATTCAGCAACTCCGGCCTCGACTTCATCTACGATCCAACCACCATCCCCCAAAAACTCATAACACTCGATCTACCCAAGAAGCCGTAGTGATCGATTTCTAAGCACAGATGAAACTAAGGCGTTGGACAAAACCCCATCACTGCTCTCACCTCCTCGAATTGTTCATCAATTAAACAATTTTCCACCAAGCTCCAGTCATTCCTCCACCTCCAGGAGGAATCCCGACACCCACATTACAGTAGATCACAAGAAAACTAGGAATTTCCATATCCAGTTCAAACCCAAACTGCATTCTCAAAACTTAACTAAAAATAGTAATTTTGGTTTCAAAAATCAAATTTTAGTCTTAGCATTCGATTCATATGCCTGGAAGCATGAATTATGAAAAATTAAATTTTGACTTATCTAAGTTTTCTCTGTTGTTTTATATTTTCAGAACCAAAACAAATTGTTTTTTTCTTAAACAAAATTTTAAACTTAAGTCTATGTTATAACAAACATTTTATGTTCAAAACTTAAGTCTTCTCAATGCTTGGGTTAAGAGCAAACAAATTTTGATGTGTATTTAAGCCTGGAATCAAACAGATTACAATATATAAACATAGCATGCACACAATATATATCCACACCAGACTTTCACTTATATACTTCTGCCAATATTTATTTATTTCAACCCTACTATCATGCAAACATTATTTTTAAATTTTAAAAGTTACTCACCGTGATTTAAAAGAAAGAACAGAGCTTCAAGTTGAAACAGGTTATTGAAATGTTAGTTGAAGCCTTCCTCTTTGATTCTCTTCTTTGGTTTTATATTTTCGTTTAAAACTGAAGCTTTTTGTTTTAAGTTTGAAAATGGTATATGCTTCAGATTCTCCTAGCTTTGATGGACGAAATAAAATGAAGAGTTTGATGTATATATAAAAAGAGTTTATGGGTTGACATTATATTTTGTACAGGAGATCATGTTGTACGGGGTGACGCTATTTTGTTTGTACAAATCCGGGCATGGCTAATATGATACGTTATGGTGGCTAAAAGATTTCATTTCGGCTGAAGATGATGTTAGGGTGTATTAAATATTTCTTGCATTAAATGCACATGCTCCTTCCTTAGCTACAGCCTACCCTATTTATATGTACATAGATTTTTTTTAATCTTGTTTTATATGCTTATACTTTCTTCTTTTATTTGATTGTGCTGAGATGATATTTAAAACAATTTGAATTTGACAAAAATGTTGCTACCAAGATGATGACATTAAATGCTAATGTACTACATGTCTTCACACTTATATTTGTTTGTACCTTAATAATATTTTGCTTATACTTGTTGACTATGCCGTTTTGTTTGGTGGCTCATGATATTGTTTTGTGTTCTAACATTTATTAACTTTGGCTTGTTCATACTTATATATATTTTTGTTTTCAAGTCTATATACTTATAGTTGAATATACTTTCATCTTTTATTTTGTCTTAGTCTTATTAAATATAATTGAATTTCTATTGTAATATGTTGTTATATTTTTTAGCTAATGTGTTACTTCGTATTCATTTTATATTTATTTATAGTTTACATAACTAAAATTTTAAGATATTTATTTTATTTCTTCTTTGAAGTTTAACTATCCAACATTTTATTTACTCATTTATTATTTATTTTCAAACATCCAAATAAATATAACACTAATTTAACTAATATTTATATTAATTACCAATTATTTCACAATTTTTTATTCAAAAATTAATTTAATTATCAATTTAAACTCAATTAAAATCCAGGATCGTTACAAATTCCCCTCCTTAAGAAATTTCGTCCCTGAATTTGCAGGCATGAAAACAACAAAGATAGAGAAATATCTTTCCAAATCAAACTAAATATCTATTCTGCATTTGGCTTACCAAATTAGAATATCAACAATAGATACAAGAAAGAATCTATTTAACGCTTCACAAGATACTTGGGTCATCAAATCTACGAAATATGCAAGGCACTGTTTAGTTCGAAGGATAACTAACCGTTTGTAGAATATATCGAGACCCAATCAATAGATAAATGGATTTTTATTTTCCACAACTTCCAAATACTAGATATGGATTCCAAACTCAAGTCGGAATACCTCAAAGTATATACCAATTTGTCCCTCTTCGGACTTCGATATACCCAAGAAATTATAATAGAATTTCAAATTTGGTTTTAAATGAAATCGTTTTATCACTTCAATTCAAATTTAGCTTCATATCCTATTAATCAATTTAACTCAAATTAAAATTTCCAATTTATTCAGAATTTCCAATTTCAAATTTCAAATTCATATTCATTATGGTTTAAATTGAAAACTGATAAGAAAATGATGAAGATACGAATTAAAAAATTTCTACGACGAATCGTAGAGCAATCATCACATCGAAACTTCTTTTTGGAGCTGTCACGAAGCAATCAAAGAATTGAAATCAAATCAAAGGAAATTGAAAGAGAAAGATTGTTTCCACTGTTATAGGGTATTAACCATTTACAGTGGTACTCCCCTGTCCCCTATCTCGTCCTCTTCTTGCACTCATACTCACTATCAATGGATAGTAAAAGAATTTTATTTGCTCATTTATTATTTATTTTCAAACATCCAAATAAATATAACACTAATTTAACTAATATTCATATTAATTACCAATTATTTCACAATTTTTTGTTCAAAAATTAATTTAATTATTAATTTAAACTCAATTAAAATCCGGGATCGTTATAGGTTAATACAGGAATTGATAAATTTATCAACTCTAAATTGACATAAAAATTTGTTTAAATTAGTGTCAATGATTAAGAAAATATAAAGGGGGTAAAAATTTTCAATTATAGAATTGAATTTCAAGATTTTATTTAATTGATTAATTATAAATTTATTTAATTAATGTAAAAATAGCTATTTTGGCCACTAACTTGGATTTCGACGAAACCAGTTTCATCGGATCCGAAACGGTGAATTATTGAAGGATTTCAAGTTTCGTAGCGATCGGACTTGTCGTTTGATCGTACGGGCTCGAAACGCCTAGAAATCAATGAAATTGATTGAAATCCATTTGAAATAATTTGATTTTAGCATCACTTCTTCATACGATGAAATTTGGACCTGAAACCTATTCCATCGAGTTAAAAATATTTTAAAGCATCTATTTTGATATACGGGTTGACACAATTTCATTTCGGAGTCAGAACGGGCTTTTTGGGCCATTCAACGTTCAACGCGTTTATAAATTCGGTCCATCTATTATATTTTCACCATTTTCTATAAATACCCTGTTGTAAACCCTAGCCTACCTCCAACGATCATTTCTTTGTGCGTACAATTCCCCTTCACCTCCTCATTTCAATGGCAGACAAACACCTAATTCCAACTGCAATTCAAAATCAAAGTGAAATTTCAAACTCTTCAAAAAAATTCAAAAAAATTATATATCGAAGCTCTCGATGTACGCATCTCAGATCTGCAGTTCGTTTTAGGTTTTGAATCATCGATTTTCCAGAAATCGCAAATCAATTTTCGGTTGTTCATCGCTCGACGATGAACTTCATCTGATCGGGAAATCGTTTCTGGGTTTTGAAGAGAGGACCGAGAGGACTTCATCCATGCAGTTTATTTTGCGATTCAATGGTCTGATTTTTTGCAAAATTCGATCTAGGGTTTCAATTTGATGGCCGTTGCCCTATTTTTTTCGTGACCGTTAGCGATCGTAGATGGTGTCTCGGAGTCGGTGGAGCCTAGGGCGGCGGCGTGGCCGAGGTGGCTGTTGGAGACGCGTTGATTTGATAGCAGCGGTGGCTCCAATTCTCGTACGCAAACACTAGGGGTTTTGGTCTTGTAGCTAGGTGCATGCATCGCCCTGTAGCGTGCGTTAATTTTGGAAGGAGAGCTGATGACGTGGCACTAAGGTATGGTCTAGTTTGTTTTAGTTTTCTTTATTTTAATTTTTTTTTCAAACGATTTAATCGCTATAACTTTTACATAGTTGATCCTATTCACGCGCGGTTTTTTCCGCTAGGTTCACATTGGAATTCCGAATATTTTGGCGCTGGTTTGGACGGATTTAGAGACTGTCCAATTTTTGGGTTTAAATGGATTTAAATTCAATTTAAATTCAAATCGTGAGTGTTTTAACACACTCACAACTTGTAAAATTTCTTATGTTTGTTAAATTAATTTATGGTGTCATTAGAAATTTATTTATGACTGTTTGGCATATTTTTAATCATCATCTCATTTAAATTGCATTTATTGAATTAAATCATTAGGTAATTTATTATTGCATATAAACTGTGTGACGATTCAAATTTTTCGCGTTCGAAAATCGACATCCATACTTTACATTGTACTCGAATGCCACAGATTCGATCGTTCAAATTCGAGTCGCCGGAGCTTATAACACATTAAGTAAATAACACAGCGGAAGAAATGAATAATATATATCAATGTACAACATTTGATACAATATCTGATACAACATGAATGATACAACAGAATGGTACAATAGATATCAACATTATCAGAGATACAAAGAATAGCAGCGGAAAAAAATCTCCAATATGGTCTTCAAGAAAGAACTCCAGTATCAGAAATCTCCATCTTCAAAGCACCAATCCAGAAATAGCTCGAACTCCAAAACAAGATGAAGGGAAGCAACTCGATCCAAAATGCGATTGCCAATCCTAAGGCTGAAAGTTATCGAATCTACACCTACTACTGATTTATCTGAAAACCCCAACTCTAGACTGCCCGTGTGGGAAAATAGTGGGCACCCAGAGTTTAGGAAAGGAACAATAAACTCCAGGTCAGTCATGGGACTGGTGTGAGCAAATAAAAGCATTTGGTCTTTTAAAACAACAAAAGAATTTTAAATTTGAAATCCGCAATGCTTTTTGGAAAATGAAACTACCATAAGGCCTCCCGCCACACACACAATGCGAACGCAGAATTGGAGGAGATTTCTCCTTATGATAGTCAAATATGCTTGATACGTGAAAATCATTGATATTATTATTATAGGTGCACAGTGTGGAAAACAATTTCGAAAGTAGAATATAAATCCTAGCCAGCATAGACATTCCGAACTATGCCTACTATAGCTACCATCCAAACAGTGGTGACCACCATAAGTGAATGGCAGGTAATACAACTAAAACCGTACAAGGCACGTATTGGATGAATGGATTTCCAACAAATGGTCAGGCTAAGGAACTTCCTACTGCCACATGGGATCGCCTCTGGTGGGACGTCCCGAGAAACTAACGTTACGGTTAGATCTCTGCCAACACAAGGCCGGGTTACCTCTGTAACTAGGTAACTACTACACGAATATGCCATCCCCCGGTCCTTTGGGACCTTTATCCGAGGCGCCTCAAAGCAACAACCACACAGTAAATGAGATTGGAGCAACCACATAGGTTAAATACCAGGGCTCCATACCTGATACCACCCTTTACCAGAAGGGAATGACACACCCTAAAGGGGGCGACCCTCATAACCTTGCCGCATCTTTCCTGTTTCGACCATTTCCGGGGAGTGAGGTCCTGATGCAGTCTCGTCCACAAAGCTACGCTTTGGCACAAAGCCATGCTTTGGGTCAACAGATGACCAAAGCAATGATCACAAAGATAAATGATCAAACAAATGATCATATCACAAATGATCAACCAATGATCATCACACAGCAGCACTCAGCATGCCACATTACCAAATTGGGAATATCACTGATAAATATCAACTACATAACCTCTGAGCTCGTACGTCTCAGAGAAGGGTGTTAAGCTAAGAGAATAAATTCTCCGCCACCAAGCAGAAATGTATTTGATAGAAATCAGTTAACATCTCAAAGTGTAATGTCGGACATACAACCATACAAGTCTGTCCCGGGTTCGAACAGAACCGAAGGCACTTCCGAAGAAGCCCTTGCAAATCCGGATAATCCCTAATCACGTCCGGACTTCCCATCACATATGAAGATCTCTATACCGGGGATCAGCCAGTGCAGAGACAATCGATGAGTTACCCTTTTGTTTTCGGAAATATCCGGTCTTCACCACCGGTCTTCAATTGCTATCCCTAACGTCGTATCACTATTCGGAATGGGCTATATGACACTAGGTCCTCTCCCGGCTAAACCGAATAATGAGCGCCATATTTTAAAACATATGGATATGGGATTTTAGTTAAGTCACAACTTATAAAATCCAAAACTTTTCTTTCAAATGGTTAAGCAAATTACCATTTTAAATCTTTAAACAAAAAGATTTATTTCACAAAGTTTCACCTAGTTTCACAAAGATCTATTCATAGATTTCAAAACAACTTCCATTTCAATTGGATTAACTCAATAAATCTTTAAATTAAAGATTTAATTTATAGCTTTCAAAACACGTCCAAAGATTTATTTATAACTTGGAATACCATTTTCATTTCAAAACTTGAATTCCTTTTAACATACATTGGAAATCCATTTCTTATATGAAAGCTTCTATTATTTGAAAACAACAGTTTTCGTTTCAGAAAAGTCCGATTTATACAAGTTGGAATCTTGGGTTAAATTTTAAATTTCAAAACATCACTTTTAAATTGGTTTAAAAACCCCATATAAACCCATTTATAAGTTGAATACCCTAGTTCCCAAATTATAGAATTAAACTTCAAATATTGAATTCAAATTTAAATCAAATTATTTAAATTTCAAAACTCAATCAAGTTATTCAAATAACTTTTATTTTTGAAATTCATTTTTTTCAAATGCTTAAATTCTAATTCCAAAACTATTTTGGATTCAAAAATTCAAATTTTAAAATAATTTCAAAATCTGTGACTTAACTCATTTCCACGTGCAATCCATATTTGTGTGTGTATAAGTGTGGTCTAGGGGTTCAACACAATAGTGCACAACATCATCATCACAGATTCAATCATAAAGATAAGCGGTATAACCCATAACGCTTATCTATATTCATAGATTCATAGATAAGGTAAATTATCAATCACAAAAATTCACTAATATGATTCGATGTGGGTTTCGGATAACCAACTGGAATCCGACTCCCTGTCGCATCGAAACTCAAATGTCATTTTACGGGTCAAAGGGTTTTCATATTCATACAACAGTATATTCATCACAAATATAGCCATCACATAGCATCACATCACATATCAAATATATCAATCCATCACACAACATTCAATAACAATCAGCATCTACAGTTAAGATGAATAAACTGGGTGGTTTTAAATTTATTACCTACATGATTACTTTCATTTATTATTCCCTATTAATTAACTATCCATATTTATTAAATTAATAAATCTTCAATTATTAATTTAAAATCTAATATCATTCAATTAATGATTTCTTAATTACAGATTAATTATTCTAAGAAAAATTAATCTTAAACTTAAATTAATCAAATTAAAACCCTTAATTACTTTAACTAATTTTCCATTTCTTAATTAATTTATTTATATTAATTATCCATTTGTACTACCTTAATAATTAAATGAATTACAAATCATTATACTTTTCTTTTTTTGATAAACATTCCTTATTTAAATTATGCACTTAAAAACAAAATGTTTTTAAATTTACATTAAATTCCATTTAACATTCTCTTTTTAAACTTAAGATCCAAATTTATTTAAAATAAGATTTTAAACAATACAACTTAATCTTATATGTTTACAAGAAACATATACTTAATTAATAAGTTGAAAAGGATTTAAATTTCAATTCAAATCAAATTCAAATCAATTTTAAAAATTACTTTAAAACTTCAAAATTGAAATACAACTTTCATTCTCATTTAGTTTAAACTCTCTAAAACTCTTCCTACAATTTGCACTTTCAATTCAAATGTAAATCATTTGAAAACAATTTAAATTTAAATCTTTATTTAAAAACTGAAGTCTAAATTTTAAATCCAGATTTAAAACTCAGTTTTGAATTCAATTTGAATTTCTAAATTAAATACTTAACTTTCCAATTCAATATGCAAAACAACAATGCATTTTATACTTGAGAGTTAAAATCAAATTTGAATTTAAAAACATAAATGGTTTCAAATTCTCAGACAAATCAAAATTTGAATTCACATTCAAATTCAAACTAAAACTCAGTTTTAAACCTACACCTGCAAAATTTAAATTTACCTTTATACTTAAAACAGAAAACAGTTTCTGTTTATATAAAAAAAAAACATTGAATTTCCTGAAATTATTTCAACAGAATTCATACTTATTTGAATTCATATTCAAATTCAGGTTATTAAAATCTAAGTCCAAATTACATTTTAAACTTACACTTTCAAATTTTAAAAACTGCAAACAGTTTTCCTGTTTCTTCTCTCTTTTTTTTTTTATTTTAAAACCAAATTTGAATCCTGCAGTTAAATTATTTCAACATCTGAATTCTAATATTGAATTCATCTTCAGATTCAAATTTAAATCCTAAGCTAACATTTAGTTTAAATTTAAACTTAACTCTCAAATTTACTCAAAACAGAACAGTTCTGTTTGTTACAACCTGGAACAATGTAACTCGAGCAAGCAAAATTCTACTTCGGGTCAATACAACATTGACTTCGAGTTTCCTATCAAAAATCCCGAGTCCATCCCGAGCTAAAATACACTGCAACCACCAATCAACCCAAACCTGAAACAGACCAACCCCATCCACCTTCAAACCTGTCAACACCAATTCCTCCACCCCACGACCATCTTCAACACCCAAACTCCGGTGATAGCTCCATCACTACACCATCCATCAATACCCTAAACATCTTTGAACTCGATGCACAGAGGAGTTCAAATTCGACCCAAACTGTAACCCAATAGCAACTAGGGTTCAACACCATTAAATTCCCAATCTAAATTCCAAATTTGAATTGCAGACCATATCAATGATTCTCCTATGATTGTTGCTAGCTACATTCACTCCAGAATAAATTTCACTCAAATTCAATGCAAGGATCAATTGATTTTGATAAAATTGTAAAATACAGTCAATTTAACACTGCATTTTATTTTCTTAATACTGCAAACAAAATTTTTTAGTTTTAAAATCCTGGAATTCTCTTAATGATTCTGTTAGTAACCTTAAGCTATTCTAAAACATCATGGTTTAGTCAAAGCTAAGTAATAACAACAACAAAAACAAGTCAAAGAAAAATCCAAATATCAAACATCACTTGAAATTTCAGAAATCACACATGCACAATCATAACCATGTTCACAAACACATACTTGCAGATCAATTCATAAATATTTATCTGAAATTCATAAGCATGATTAACTACCTATTAACAGTTTTTTTTTTTTTTTTTTTTTTTTTAAAAAAATTTGAGTTACTCACTTGTATGCAAAATGCAGAGCACACTCAATTGCAGGCTCCAGATTTTATTTTAGCATGCAGGCTTCTTTGTTTAAAAATGATGCTTTCTTTTTAAAACATGCAGGCCTCTGAAATGCAGAGCTTCTTGTTCCAGAGTTTTGAAATGCAGGCTTGAATGCTTTTTTAAAAAATGGTGCTTTCAGGTTCTTTACATGCAGGCTTCAAATTGATGCATGCAGGCCTCTTTCTTCAGATGCTTCCAGAGTTTATGAGAATGAATGCATGCTAAAGTCTGTTGCATGCAGATAAACTTGCTCCCAGATTATGAAATGCAGAGCCTTCTTACTTGATGAGGATTAAATTGCAGGCTTCAAATGGATGTGCAGGCTTGTATTTTGAAGAAGAGGAGTTGGATTGTTTGATGCAGATTTGCAATTTTTGGAAAGAGGAGTTTTGAATACATGAATGTATGCTGCAGGTTTTGAATATGGTTGTGAATGAGATTTGTTTTGAAAAAGAGGAGGAGTTTGTTTGATTTCAAGGTTGCAGATTAGTATATGGTTTGAGAATGTGATTTGGTTTTCTTTTTGATATCTATGTTTTTAAAAAGCTTTGATATTGAGATGTGTGATGCAAAATCTGTTTTTCAGATTTTGCTGAGATATGCTAAGATATGTTATATGATGGCATATGGGAAGATGTGAAGCTTCTTGTATTTATTTTTTTTTAAAAATAATTTCATTATTTTAAATAAAAGTAATGATGCTATTTGTATGTATACATATATGTAAGATCTAAAGGTATGTATTTGTTTATACTTTGTAAATAAATGTATTTGTTTATTCATTTGTATGTAATATGTACATGTTCAATGTTAAAAGAATTTAATCAATATTTATGTATGTATATATATACATATATTGTATCTTAACAAATTTTTAAATGCTACTCATTTTTTTAAAACACTCATTTTAAACTTGAGATACTAACATATGTATTTATTTTACTTTTACAAATTTTTAAAAAGAAATGAATTTAAAACAATTTGTACACTCACAAACAAATCACACACATATATATACATTTCTTAGTTTATTTTATTTTTGAATTAAGACTAGTATACCATTTAAATAAATAATTATCTATGTTTATATTATTTCAGATTTTTATTTCTTATTTTATAACCATTTTGTCCATTATTCCTACTTATTCTAATTTAAAGAAAGGAAATGAATTTTAAACTAATTATGTTTTTAATAAATAAACCCATATAAAATAGTATTTAGTTTTAAACAATTGTTTTGAAAATCATTTGTATCCAATTCAAAATACAACTTTTAAATCCAACTAATTTGATAAAAATATAAATTATTGAATTTTCAATTAAAAGTTCCATTTTAAAAATACCTAAATTTCACCTTAATGATTTTAAAGGCCAAATGTTTATTTTAAAAACATTTATCTCAAATGTAGGTTCAAATCCCCAATTTACTTGAATTAAATTTATTTATATCTATTTATATACATATATTCATACATTTTCCTTTTATTTATTTATTTATTCATTCTAGAAAATTTTCTAATTAAATCACAATTTATTTCAAAAAATAATTTAATGGCCAATTTAAACTTAATGAATTTCAGGAATGTTACAGATTTCCCCCCTTAAAAGAATTTCGTCCTCGAAATTGCAAGGACAAGAAAGAAAAGACAATAGACAAAGAAATTATTGATCGCATTAGATCGAAATATTTATTCTGCATTTGGTTTACCAAATCAGAATATCGACAATAGATATGAGAACAATCTCATATAATATTATACAAGATATTTGGGTCCATTGGTCTACGAATATGCAAGAGCATTGACTAGTTCGAAGAGATAACTAATCGTTCGCAGAATATATCGGATCCCAGAGAATAGATAGATGGATCAAATCTTCATATTAGTTAACCAATTTACTAATTTAAAATTTCCAATTTATTTAATATTTTCAATTTCAAATTCATTAGAGTTTAGATCGAAAAGCTGATAAGAAACCGATGAAGATACGAAGTAAGAATTTCCTACAACAATACGTATGGCCATCATCACACCGAAACTTCTTTCTGGAGCAGTCGCGAAGCAATCAAAAGAATTCGAAATCGGATCAAAGGAGATTGATAGAGAAAAGATATTCCCACTGTTGCAGGGTATTGACCATTTGTAGTGGTACTCCCCTGTCCCCTATCTCGTTCTCTTCTCGCACTCATACTCACTATCAGTGGATAGTAAGAGAATTTACTGAGGCATTCGAACGGGTATCTCAGGGATATACTCATTCTAGGGTTTACTTCACCCTATCTCTAATGAGTTACTTAATGTGTTATACTCCTGAGCTAAAGTTTTAACCTTCAGCTCTGATACCAAATGTGACGATTCGAATTTTTCGCGTTCGAAAATCGACATCCATACTTTACATTGTACTCGAATGCCACAGATTCGATCGTTCAAATTCGAGTCGCCGGAGCTTATAACACATTAAGTAAATAACACAGCGGAAGAAATGAATAATATATATCAATGTACAACATTTGATACAATATCTGATACAACATGAATGATACAACAGAATGGTACAATAGATATCAACATTATCAGAGATACAAAGAATAGCAGCGGAAAAAAATCTCCAATATGGTCTTCAAGAAAGAACTCCAGTATCAGAAATCTCCATCTTCAAAGCACCAATCCAGAAATAGCTCGAACTCCAAAACAAGATGAAGGGAAGCAACTCGATCCAAAATGCGATTGCCAATCCTAAGGCTGAAAGTTATCGAATCTACACCTACTACTGATTTATCTGAAAACCCCAACTCTAGACTGCCCGTGTGGGAAAATAGTGGGCACCCAGAGTTTAGGAAAGGAACAATAAACTCCAGGTCAGTCATGGGACTGGTGTGAGCAAATAAAAGCATTTGGTCTTTTAAAACAACAAAAGAATTTTAAATTTGAAATCCGCAATGCTTTTTGGAAAATGAAACTACCATAAGGCCTCCCGCCACACACACAATGCGAACGCAGAATTGGAGGAGATTTCTCCTTATGATAGTCAAATATGCTTGATACGTGAAAATCATTGATATTATTATTATAGGTGCACAGTGTGGAAAACAATTTCGAAAGTAGAATATAAATCCTAGCCAGCATAGACATTCCGAACTATGCCTACTATAGCTACCATCCAAACAGTGGTGACCACCATAAGTGAATGGCAGGTAATACAACTAAAACCGTACAAGGCACGTATTGGATGAATGGATTTCCAACAAATGGTCAGGCTAAGGAACTTCCTACTGCCACATGGGATCGCCTCTGGTGGGACGTCCCGAGAAACTAACGTTACGGTTAGATCTCTGCCAACACAAGGCCGGGTTACCTCTGTAACTAGGTAACTACTACACGAATATGCCATCCCCCGGTCCTTTGGGACCTTTATCCGAGGCGCCTCAAAGCAACAACCACACAGTAAATGAGATTGGAGCAACCACATAGGTTAAATACCAGGGCTCCATACCTGATACCACCCTTTACCAGAAGGGAATGACACACCCTAAAGGGGGCGACCCTCATAACCTTGCCGCATCTTTCCTGTTTCGACCATTTCCGGGGAGTGAGGTCCTGATGCAGTCTCGTCCACAAAGCTACGCTTTGGCACAAAGCCATGCTTTGGGTCAACAGATGACCAAAGCAATGATCACAAAGATAAATGATCAAACAAATGATCATATCACAAATGATCAACCAATGATCATCACACAGCAGCACTCAGCATGCCACATTACCAAATTGGGAATATCACTGATAAATATCAACTACATAACCTCTGAGCTCGTACGTCTCAGAGAAGGGTGTTAAGCTAAGAGAATAAATTCTCCGCCACCAAGCAGAAATGTATTTGATAGAAATCAGTTAACATCTCAAAGTGTAATGTCGGACATACAACCATACAAGTCTGTCCCGGGTTCGAACAGAACCGAAGGCACTTCCGAAGAAGCCCTTGCAAATCCGGATAATCCCTAATCACGTCCGGACTTCCCATCACATATGAAGATCTCTATACCGGGGATCAGCCAGTGCAGAGACAATCGATGAGTTACCCTTTTGTTTTCGGAAATATCCGGTCTTCACCACCGGTCTTCAATTGCTATCCCTAACGTCGTATCACTATTCGGAATGGGCTATATGACACTAGGTCCTCTCCCGGCTAAACCGAATAATGAGCGCCATATTTTAAAACATATGGATATGGGATTTTAGTTAAGTCACAACTTATAAAATCCAAAACTTTTCTTTCAAATGGTTAAGCAAATTACCATTTTAAATCTTTAAACAAAAAGATTTATTTCACAAAGTTTCACCTAGTTTCACAAAGATCTATTCATAGATTTCAAAACAACTTCCATTTCAATTGGATTAACTCAATAAATCTTTAAATTAAAGATTTAATTTATAGCTTTCAAAACACGTCCAAAGATTTATTTATAACTTGGAATACCATTTTCATTTCAAAACTTGAATTCCTTTTAACATACATTGGAAATCCATTTCTTATATGAAAGCTTCTATTATTTGAAAACAACAGTTTTCGTTTCAGAAAAGTCCGATTTATACAAGTTGGAATCTTGGGTTAAATTTTAAATTTCAAAACATCACTTTTAAATTGGTTTAAAAACCCCATATAAACCCATTTATAAGTTGAATACCCTAGTTCCCAAATTATAGAATTAAACTTCAAATATTGAATTCAAATTTAAATCAAATTATTTAAATTTCAAAACTCAATCAAGTTATTCAAATAACTTTTATTTTTGAAATTCATTTTTTTCAAATGCTTAAATTCTAATTCCAAAACTATTTTGGATTCAAAAATTCAAATTTTAAAATAATTTCAAAATCTGTGACTTAACTCATTTCCACGTGCAATCCATATTTGTGTGTGTATAAGTGTGGTCTAGGGGTTCAACACAATAGTGCACAACATCATCATCACAGATTCAATCATAAAGATAAGCGGTATAACCCATAACGCTTATCTATATTCATAGATTCATAGATAAGGTAAATTATCAATCACAAAAATTCACTAATATGATTCGATGTGGGTTTCGGATAACCAACTGGAATCCGACTCCCTGTCGCATCGAAACTCAAATGTCATTTTACGGGTCAAAGGGTTTTCATATTCATACAACAGTATATTCATCACAAATATAGCCATCACATAGCATCACATCACATATCAAATATATCAATCCATCACACAACATTCAATAACAATCAGCATCTACAGTTAAGATGAATAAACTGGGTGGTTTTAAATTTATTACCTACATGATTACTTTCATTTATTATTCCCTATTAATTAACTATCCATATTTATTAAATTAATAAATCTTCAATTATTAATTTAAAATCTAATATCATTCAATTAATGATTTCTTAATTACAGATTAATTATTCTAAGAAAAATTAATCTTAAACTTAAATTAATCAAATTAAAACCCTTAATTACTTTAACTAATTTTCCATTTCTTAATTAATTTATTTATATTAATTATCCATTTGTACTACCTTAATAATTAAATGAATTACAAATCATTATACTTTTCTTTTTTTGATAAACATTCCTTATTTAAATTATGCACTTAAAAACAAAATGTTTTTAAATTTACATTAAATTCCATTTAACATTCTCTTTTTAAACTTAAGATCCAAATTTATTTAAAATAAGATTTTAAACAATACAACTTAATCTTATATGTTTACAAGAAACATATACTTAATTAATAAGTTGAAAAGGATTTAAATTTCAATTCAAATCAAATTCAAATCAATTTTAAAAATTACTTTAAAACTTCAAAATTGAAATACAACTTTCATTCTCATTTAGTTTAAACTCTCTAAAACTCTTCCTACAATTTGCACTTTCAATTCAAATGTAAATCATTTGAAAACAATTTAAATTTAAATCTTTATTTAAAAACTGAAGTCTAAATTTTAAATCCAGATTTAAAACTCAGTTTTGAATTCAATTTGAATTTCTAAATTAAATACTTAACTTTCCAATTCAATATGCAAAACAACAATGCATTTTATACTTGAGAGTTAAAATCAAATTTGAATTTAAAAACATAAATGGTTTCAAATTCTCAGACAAATCAAAATTTGAATTCACATTCAAATTCAAACTAAAACTCAGTTTTAAACCTACACCTGCAAAATTTAAATTTACCTTTATACTTAAAACAGAAAACAGTTTCTGTTTATATAAAAAAAAAACATTGAATTTCCTGAAATTATTTCAACAGAATTCATACTTATTTGAATTCATATTCAAATTCAGGTTATTAAAATCTAAGTCCAAATTACATTTTAAACTTACACTTTCAAATTTTAAAAACTGCAAACAGTTTTCCTGTTTCTTCTCTCTTTTTTTTTTTTATTTTAAAACCAAATTTGAATCCTGCAGTTAAATTATTTCAACATCTGAATTCTAATATTGAATTCATCTTCAGATTCAAATTTAAATCCTAAGCTAACATTTAGTTTAAATTTAAACATAACTCTCAAATTTACTCAAAACAGAACAGTTCTGTTTGTTACAACCTGGAACAATGTAACTCGAGCAAGCAAAATTCTACTTCGGGTCAATACAACATTGACTTCGAGTTTCCTATCAAAAATCCCGAGTCCATCCCGAGCTAAAATACACTGCAACCACCAATCAACCCAAACCTGAAACAGACCAACCCCATCCACCTTCAAACCTGTCAACACCAATTCCTCCACCCCACGACCATCTTCAACACCCAAACTCCGGTGATAGCTCCATCACTACACCATCCATCAATACCCTAAACATCTTTGAACTCGATGCACAGAGGAGTTCAAATTCGACCCAAACTGTAACCCAATAGCAACTAGGGTTCAACACCATTAAATTCCCAATCTAAATTCCAAATTTGAATTGCAGACCATATCAATGATTCTCCTATGATTGTTGCTAGCTACATTCACTCCAGAATAAATTTCACTCAAATTCAATGCAAGGATCAATTGATTTTGATAAAATTGTAAAATACAGTCAATTTAACACTGCATTTTATTTTCTTAATACTGCAAACAAAATTTTTTAGTTTTAAAATCCTGGAATTCTCTTAATGATTCTGTTAGTAACCTTAAGCTATTCTAAAACATCATGGTTTAGTCAAAGCTAAGTAATAACAACAACAAAAACAAGTCAAAGAAAAATCCAAATATCAAACATCACTTGAAATTTCAGAAATCACACATGCACAATCATAACCATGTTCACAAACACATACTTGCAGATCAATTCATAAATATTTATCTGAAATTCATAAGCATGATTAACTACCTATTAACAGTTTTTTTTTTTTTTTTTTTTTTTTTTTTAAAATTTGAGTTACTCACTTGTATGAAAAATGCAGAGCACACTCAATTGCAGGCTCCAGATTTTATTTTAGCATGCAGGCTTCTTTGTTTAAAAATGATGCTTGCTTTTTAAAACATGCAGGCCTCTGAAATGCAGAGCTTCTTGTTCCAGAGTTTTGAAATGCAGGCTTGAATGCTTTTTTAAAAAATGGTGCTTTCAGGTTCTTTACATGCAGGCTTCAAATTGATGCATGCAGGCCTCTTTCTTCAGATGCTTCCAGAGTTTATGAGAATGAATGCATGCTAAAGTCTGTTGCATGCAGATAAACTTGCTCCCAGATTATGAAATGCAGAGCCTTCTTACTTGATGAGGATTAAATTGCAGGCTTCAAATGGATGTGCAGGCTTGTATTTTGAAGAAGAGGAGTTGGATTGTTTGATGCAGATTTGCAATTTTTGGAAAGAGGAGTTTTGAATACATGAATGTATGCTGCAGGTTTTGAATATGGTTGTGAATGAGATTTGTTTTGAAAAAGAGGAGGAGTTTGTTTGATTTCAAGGTTGCAGATTAGTATATGGTTTGAGAATGTGATTTGGTTTTCTTTTTGATATCTATGTTTTTAAAAAGCTTTGATATTGAGATGTGTGATGCAAAATCTGTTTTTCAGATTTTGCTGAGATATGCTAAGATATGTTATATGATGGCATATGGGAAGATGTGAAGCTTCTTGTATTTATTTTTTTTAAAAAATAATTTCATTATTTTAAATAAAAGTAATGATGCTATTTGTATGTATACATATATGTAAGATCTAAAGGTATGTATTTGTTTATACTTTGTAAATAAATGTATTTGTTTATTCATTTGTATGTAATATGTACATGTTCAATGTTAAAAGAATTTAATCAATATTTATGTATGTATATATATACATATATTGTATCTTAACAAATTTTTAAATGCTACTCATTTTTTTAAAACACTCATTTTAAACTTGAGATACTAACATATGTATTTATTTTACTTTTACAAATTTTTAAAAAGAAATGAATTTAAAACAATTTGTACACTCACAAACAAATCACACACATATATATACATTTCTTAGTTTATTTTATTTTTGAATTAAGACTAGTATACCATTTAAATAAATAATTATCTATGTTTATATTATTTCAGATTTTTATTTCTTATTTTATAACCATTTTGTCCATTATTCCTACTTATTCTAATTTAAAGAAAGGAAATGAATTTTAAACTAATTATGTTTTTAATAAATAAACCCATATAAAATAGTATTTAGTTTTAAACAATTGTTTTGAAAATCATTTGTATCCAATTCAAAATACAACTTTTAAATCCAACTAATTTGATAAAAATATAAATTATTGAATTTTCAATTAAAAGTTCCATTTTAAAAATACCTAAATTTCACCTTAATGATTTTAAAGGCCAAATGTTTATTTTAAAAACATTTATCTCAAATGTAGGTTCAAATCCCCAATTTACTTGAATTAAATTTATTTATATCTATTTATATACATATATTCATACATTTTCCTTTTATTTATTTATTTATTCATTCTAGAAAATTTTCTAATTAAATCACAATTTATTTCAAAAAATAATTTAATGGCCAATTTAAACTTAATGAATTTCAGGAATGTTACAAACTGCTAGTTAAATTATTAGTTAATTTATTTTGCATATATAATGTCAGTAAATACCTGAAATTATTATATGTTCTATATTGAGGTTGTTGATTGGATTGGATGATGATTGTGTAAATGGTTGATGGATGATATTGGATGAATGGATATTGTGTTTTATATTGTTATAAACTGCAAATTGTTATGAACTTTATTTTATTCGAGATTGCGGTTTGAAATGATATATAACCATATTTTTTATTTTAAATTACGGATTGAAATGATAAATATCTGTATCACTTGACCATAGGTTAGAAAATTATATACAGACACCGTGATCTATATATAAAAATATTTTTGAAATGATTTCTATGGTTTTGGAAAGAAATATACGGTTTAATAAATATTAAATTTTGATATTATAAAAATATTATTATATATATAGTTAAATTCTTGAATTTAAGCTATGTATAAATTTGTTTAATAAAAATAAGTTTAATAATGGAGTTTGATTGTTTTATACTATATGGTTAAGTACCTGTTTAAGATATTGTATATATAGAATTCTAATGACTTTAATAAAAATTAAGTTGGAAGACGGTTTGAACTGAATTATTTAAGGATTATACTCGAATAAAATTCGATTTGGAATTTGAATAAAATTGAGATTTTTAAAGGGTGTGATTCTTATAACTTGATTTGGCTTAGAGTGATTTAAATGAATATAAGATTTAAATGAATATATCAAGTGTTGTGTGCATTTCCACCACCGAACCAACACATTCGTCACCGGACCACTTCCCTACCGAACCAACGCTTCTCCAATACCTACCGAACCATGCCCCTCTCCTCCATCACCGGACCAAACTCCACCTAGCCACTACCGGACCAAACTCCACCTAGCCACTACCGGACCAACGTCCCTCCGGACCAACTCCACTTCCAGGAACGACCGAACCAACCCACTTCACCTACCACCGGACCAACCTCCACCGGACCAACCCACTTCCATGCATTACCGAACCAAGGCTTTGCCGAACCATCGTTCCTAGGCCCAAAATCATCAGCCCAGGCCCACCAGCAGCTATATACGTCCAGAACCCCTGCCCCCAGCCTCACTCTATAAATAGAGGGGCAGGGGTACAACAATGGCAGACAAGTTTGAGAGCTCAAGCACGGATAGAACTTTCAAACAACTTTCATACTCTTGTAATAAAAGCTTTGTACTTGTAATCCGAAGAGAAAAGGAGAATAACATATAAAGTGGACGTAGGCACATTCTGGCCGAACCACTATAAATCTGTGTGTCTTTTACAGTTTAGTCCATCTATTATATATATTTGTATAAATCACCCAAATCACTAAGAACAACATATAATCAACTAAATCATACGACTTGGAGGTGTTTGCCCATTTTTTGTGCAGACATTTTTGGTGCTTTCACTGAGAACTGAACTCAAGACCCCCCGCTTAACCCATTTCCTATCAGCATCATTCATTACTTGGAAAACATGCCTCCTGGACGGAAGAAAGATGCTAACAAAGGAAAGAACATCGCAACTAGCAGTATCCCAGATCCAGTGATCAGAGATCAAGACAATCGTCCGATTCCAATAGCAAATGGAAATCAGGCAAATCCGACAGCCCCTGCTACGGAACAACCAATTACAAGGATGGATCTTGACAGGGTTGTGGCTGAAGTAACTAACCGCTTCGCATCTCAACAAGAAGCCTTGGTGGATCAACTCATGTCACACTTAAGGAATGCTGAAGAATCCAACCGCAACACTGAATCATGGGGTGAGTCCCGGTCTGGAGGATCTGTGAGACGACAAAGGTCTTTCTTCTTCGAAGAGGCTAACAACAGAAACAGCTATGGTAGGAGCCGAGCCCGGAATCAGCCCGAATTCCGACCCGAGGAAACACTTGGATCCGAACCCAACAGGGGAGGTACCAGGCAGGGGTCGGATGTAGCTGAGCATGCCATGCTACCTAACCATGGAAACACCAATGGTCGGGGCCGAGCTGGAGTCCAACCCGAAGTTGGACTCGAGGAAGTACTGAGGACAGAACCCAGTAGGGGAAGATCAAGGCAAGGGCCAACTGTGGCTGACCCCAACGTGCCCCCGGTAAACCAGAGGCAGCCATTGGAGAATGTTAGGAGTGATAGACGATACCATCCCTACAGGTCATCTGGACGGAATCAATCCCGCAGGGAAGAACCAAACTCATTTCTATCCGCTTCAAGTTCTGATGAAAGGATGGCGCGATTGTTCAGAGAGTGCGTCCAACGGGACCAAAGGGATTGGGGGATAGGCGCTAGGGTAACCAGCCCCTTCACCTGCAATATCGAAACTTCCATCACCCCCCGAGAATGGAAAATGCCAACAATGGAACCTTACAAGGGAACCTCTGACCCCGTTGTACACTTGCAGAGTTACACACAACATATGCTCATGAGCGGAGCAACAGAGGGAGTGTTGTGTAAATGCTTCCCACTATTCTTGGCAGATCTAGCTACCTCCTGGTTCTGCCATCTACCCCAAGGGTCCATCAGCTCATGGGAAATGTTGAAAGAAAAGTTCATCAGCCAGTTCCGCATTCATGTGGAACAACCCAAGGACGCTTATTCCCTATCTAATATCAAACAGAAACCGGGAGAGACAATGCAACAATATCTAACCCGATTCAACGCCGCAGCGGCCGCAGTCCAAGATGCCGACGAGAAACTTATCCTAATGGCCCTCTACAGTGGTGTGCATCCGAATACTAAATTTGCTAGGAGATTAACGAAAGAAAAGCCAGTCACCTTACCCGATTTCTTCCATGAAGCCGGGAAATATATGAGACTTGAAAACGCTGCCATTGAAAGGCAGACAGGGCAACAAACCAAGACAGCTCATGGCAACACACCCACAGTAGCAAAGGACGTTCGAAGAAATGACTCCAGAGATAGTGCTGGGGGCGAGAAGGGAGAAAAGCGTTTGTATAGGCCAGGACCAAGATTTGACTCTTACACTCCTTTAAATGAAACAATCGAAAACATCTTCTTGGCCATCCAAGACGAAGTCAGATACAAGCGCCCCCTGCACAAGAAGGAATCAGATAATGCAATTAAGTATGGAAAGTTCTGCCGCTTCCACGAATCTCATGGGCATGACACCAATAAATTCCATCATCTCCGGGACATGATTGAAGAACACATCTGAAGGAAGATACTGGAGCGCTATGTGAATGGTCAGAACAGGACTTCAACTCCTGCCAATGAGAACCCAGGGCTACCCCTCCCGGAAGTAGGCGGAGGAAGTCGCAACACCAGCGGCTCCAGTCAAAAGAAGATAGTGGTCCTTACCATATCAGGAGGACCACACATCGCCGATGGAAGCTGGGCAGAGATGGAAAGATATGGTAAGTCACTTAGAAACAATGAAGGCTACGTTAATTCAATTACAGAAGAACGCCACCCAAAACGAAAAGAGAATGATGACATCACATTCAGTAGGCGTGATCTAAAGGGAAGGCAGTACCGTCACATGGATCCTATGGTCATCTCTGCCTGGTTCGGTCCAGCCAAAGTTTTCCAAATTCTAGTAGACAGTGGAGGCTCAGTAAATATCCTATTCAAGCATGCTTTCGACAAAATGAAGCTGTCAATGAAGGATGTGTCTCCCTGCAACAAACCACTACATGGTTTCACTGGAGATGCGAAGATGCCCCTCGGGCAACTGGACCTCTTTTTCGAAATAGGAAGTCATCCCCGCTCTGTTGTGCGAAAACAAACATTTGTGCTAATAGAGAACCACTCGGCCTATAACGCCTTTTTGGGAAGACCAGCCTTGTCTGACTTCCAAATTGTCCTAGCCCCGTGGTGCCTGAAGATGAAATTTCCAACAGATAACGGAATAGGAGAAATAGAGGGAGATCAAGACGCCGCTCGAGATTGCTATGTAACTGAACTACGCAATAACCGCAGGAAGGATAAAGCGAAGGATGCAGAGACTTCTCTCTGCAAGAAAAACTTGGAAGCATAGCAATTAAAGAAAGCCCCTCCTCTTCGATATACCAATGATCCTTTCAACGAATTAGACCCCAGGGACAAGGAAGAGGAGGCCACCACCGAGCCTGCAGAGGCTATGGAATTTGTATCTATACACAAACACGACCCAAGTAGACTGTTGAGAGTCGTGTCTCAGTTAAGAGCGGAATTGAAGGATCAAATCGTCGGTTTTCTTCACCACAACTTGGATGTATTTGCATGGACGCACGCTGACATGACTGGAATCTCCCCAGACGTAGCATGCCACGTACTGAACATCGATCCCACCAAGGTGCCAGTAAAGAAGAAAAAGAGAAGCATGGGGACAGAACGATCAGCAGCCCTCGAGGAAGAAGTAAAGAACCTACTTGCCAATAACTTCATACGAGAAGCCGTCTACCCAGAATGGATCGCCAACCCGGTACTGGTAAAGAAGGCTAATGGGAAGTGGCGAACATGCATCGACTTCTCCAACTTAAATGACGCTTGCCCGAAGGACTGCTTCCCACTCCCCCGAATCGATCAACTCGTAGACAGCACAGCCGGACACGAACTCTTATCCTTTATGGACGCATACTCAGGATATAACCAGATCCCTATGCACGCCCCCGATCAAGACCATACTAGTTTCATCACTGACCGAGATTGTACTGCTACAGAGTAATGCCTTTTGGACTTAAAAACGTCGGAGCTACTTATCAGCGCCTCGTCAACAAGATGTTTGCGGAACTAATAGGACGAACTATGGAAGTTTATGTGGATGACATGCTGGTAAAATCGAGGAAAGCCAACGATCATATAAACCACCTGGACGAGATGTTTCAAGTACTTCGCTAATATGGAATGAAGCTGAATCCTCTAAAGTGCTCCTTCGGGGTATCGTCGGGAAAGTTCTTGGGATTCATCGTCCATGCCAGCGGGATTGAAGCAAACCCCGATCAAGTCCGGGCTTTGCAGGATATCAAGATACCATCCACTCGAAGAGAGATGCAAAGCCTAAACGGGAAAGTGGCCGCCCTAAGCAGGTTCATCTCTAAAGCAACCGACAAATGCATCCCTTTCTTCGAAGCTCTAAAGAAAGACAAAGGAAAGTTCGAATGGACTGACGAATGCTCGACAACCTTCCTTAGCCTAATCGAACACCTTCAGAGACCACCGGTACTCTCAACTCCAAATGAAGGCGAATAACTATACCTATACCTTGTTGTATCGTCCCATTCTTTCAGCGCCGCGTTAGTGAGAGAGGACAACCGCGCGCAGCGGCCCGTATACTTTGTAAGCAAGAGATTTACAGGGGCAGAAGCCAAATACCCTAAAATTGAAAAGCTAGCATACTGTTTGCTAATCACGTCACAGAAACTGCGACACTATTTCCAATCTCATTCCATCAGAGTTTTAACCGATCAACCGCTAAGGCAGGTACTCCATCGCCCCGACACTTTTGGGCGAGTACTTTAATGGTGCATCGAACTGAGTCAATATGATATCACCTACCATCCTCGCACCGCCATCAAGGGACAAGCCATGGCCGATTTCATTGCCGAATTCACTACCAACGAAGGTAAAGATCGATCTGAAATAACAAAAGATATCAAGTGGAATCTCTTTGTAGATGGAGCATCAAACGAACAAGGCACGGGGGCAGGTATTGTGATAATCACCCCCAGGGGAAGGAAGCTGCACTATGCCCTAAGGTTGGAATTCGCTGCCACCAACAACGATGCAGAATATGAAGCAGTAATAGCCGGATTAGAACTTGCCCTAGAGATTGGAGTCGGTTCTTTATGTCTCCATAGTGATTCTCAACTTATTGTAAATCAAATACTAGGAGAATTCCAGACTCGAGGAGAACGACTCACAGCATATCTAAAGAAAACTAAGCTGCTACTCAATCAATTGGACCATTATTTAATCAGACACATTCCTCGAGAGGAGAACTGAGAGGCTGACGAACTGGCAAAGCAAGCTAGCATGAAGAATAGCACCATTTCTGGAATTATAGTCATATCAAAACAACTAGCCCCAAGTTTCGAACAAGAGGATCTGATAGCTGCAATCGAAGAAGAAACTTGGATGACTCCTATCCGGGAATACTTACAAGATGGCACACTGCCCAACGGGCGTAACGAAGTCAAGAAAATCTTGTGGAAAGGTTCCCGCTACACAATACAAGAAGGCATCCTCTATCGGCGCGGCTTCTCTAACCCCTTATTAAGGTGTGTCGTTGGAAGGGAAAACAAGGAAGTCTTATCCAACATCCATCAAGGAAGTTGCGGAGATCACACTGGAGGGCAGACTCTAGCAAAGAAGATACTCCGATATGAGTATTACTGGCCCATTTTAAACAAGACGCCTTAGAATTCATCAAAAGATGTGACAGATGTTAGAAATTTGGTAAGATTACTCGACTACCAACAAATGAGATTACTCAAATGACCAGCCCTTGGCCCTTTGCAGTATGGGGAATTGACTTGATTGGCGAACTGCCGATGGGCCGAGGCGGAGCCAAATATGCTATAGTGGCAGTCGACTATTTCACCAAATGGGTGAAAGCGGAACCTTTAAATAAAATATCTTCGGCAAAAGTTATTAATTTCTTAATCAAAAACGTTCTATGCAGGTACGGGGTTCCACTCAAGATCATATCGGACAATGGACTTCAGTTCGACAGCCAGGAGTTCACCGACTGGTGCCGAGAGCACGGAATTCATGAAAGCTTCTCATCTGTGGCTTATCCCTAGGAAAATGGACAAGTCGAAGCTGTCAACAAAATTCTCAAAACTCTGATCAAGAAGAAGCTTGAAAAGTCAAAAGGCGCTTGGGTGGATGAACTTCCTACGGCACTTTGGGCCTACCGCACGTCTTTAGAACATCAACACGGCATACTCCTTTCTCTTTGGCTTACGGATCGGAGGCCATGCTCCCAGTTGAAACTGTAGTTCCCTCCCATCGTAGGATCCACTACAACGCAGAAGAGAATGAAGAACTCCTACACATGTCTTTGGACCTAATTGATGAAAGAAGAAATGATGCAGCACTTAAAGCGGCAGCTCACAAGCAAAAAGTGGCAGCACGATACAACTCCAAAGTCAAGCACCGCAGCTTACGAGAAGGATATCTTGTCCTCAAACGGATCTTCCCGCGCCCCGGAGCGCTAGATCCAATCCGGGACGGACCCTATGTAATTCATAAAGATCTCCACAACGGAGCTTATATTTTGTCAACAGTGGACGGAGAGATGTTCTAGAGGGCATGGAACATCCAACACATTCGTCGATACTTTTCTTAACTTGTACTGCCCATATGAAGTGAATTAACAAAGAGAATCAGTGGACGTAGGCATTTTCGTGCCGATCCACTTTAAAAATCTTGTCTCTTTTTAACTTGTTCCTTTATATCTTGGCTGCTTGTTAAGCTTTATCCTTTTCTGCTGAACAAAATCCTGTATAATGGCATTTCCATTCTAGACACTTCACGGCACAACCTCACCTAGACAAGACCTAATAGGTACTATACGAATCTATGCCCTCGCCAATAAGACACTTTTGCTCCAGCATCCCTCTGTTGCGGGTTAACTCATTGCTCGCGACGGCCCTCAAAGCCAACTGTAATGAGCCAATTATAAGCCACCGAGAAGGCCAACTATAGCCGAGGCATCTCATTACGGCGTTTGGCTCGCCGGCAGCTGTGAACCGATTATAAGCCCCAACATAAGGTGTGGCCAGCCAGGGGCAGTTAACAGTTGACGATCGGCACCCGCGCTAGCCGGCCATGGTAAATCGAATAATACCCACGATTACGGGCCATAATGGCCCGGTAGTTACTGTGCGTGATCTCGGCTCCGATGTGTCTTAAGTGCGGCTGTGGCAAAAAAGAAAACTCCCCGCGAAGGCGTAAGATGGGTGACAAATGTCTCCAAGACCCACAGCTAGGGAAAGTGACTACAAAACCTATTTCTTATATTTCCATTCTATTTGAAAACTTTCCTCCTATCCTCTATAACAACCCTTAAGGTACAGGACACCAAATAGGAGGCACTCGCTAATGGGAATGAGAACTCTCAGCTGGATGACGGGTCACTCAACTGCATTTCGTATTCGATCACACAAGGTATTCAAAGCTACCATCTACAACTAAAAATCGAAAGGGCAGTACTTTCTTCTCTTGTATACAAATAAGTAGCTCTGATATATTCACACATCATGTTAACATTGCAAGACATGAAATTATATTTTAAGTGAGAACTTGACATCAAACACAATTGAATCACTAGCACATGCACAGCTATATTTCCTATGCAACACATCAAAATAACGACAGCATTCAAATATGACAGAATCAGCTTATGTTATAAAATTACATGTTAAGAATAAAGTCGTTCGTTGCAATGACATAATTACAACCTGAAAGTACATTAATGTTTTGGAACTAGTATATACAGGAATGTCAAGTAGGCCAAAAATGTCCGGATCAAGTCAAAATAGTCAGCAGCATCAGAACTTCATCTCTATCCTTCCGACCCCCCAAGGTCTACTTAACCGCTGGATCAGAGCTCCCAGCATGCTGACCAGAGGTAGTTGGCACTTCAGAGGTCCCCCATGTCCAATTCAGGAGAAGAATTCATTGAATAAACAATAAGCAACCAAGCTATGAAGAGGCTAAAAGGGAAAACTTACCAGCATCTATTCCTTGATCATTATCTCCCAACTGCACACCTACCTCCTCGGCAGCGAGCAGCCGTATGCCCTCCTTCACCTCCACTTTCTCCTCCTTAGTGAACTGGGCCATAACCACATCCATCCTAAAGGCAATGCCCCCATCTTTATCCGCATCAACCTTGGCCTCCTCCAAAACCCGGAGATATATCCTAGCCATGACCCGGGGGTAATCGTCCATCCAGGATAGGTTGCCCTGCTTCCAAGTACGAAAATACATATCCTGCAGCATATCATCCATCATCCCCTCGTTCTCCTCAAACTCCCTCATACAGGCCTTAGAAGCCGACAACTTTGCAACGGTGGCATCCCTCTCCAATCGGTATCGCAAGCAGTCAGCCTGAAGGGACCTCCTCATCGCCTCCATCTCCTCCTTTAGCTTGGCCTGAGCAAGCCCTGCGGCTTCAAGCCTTCCAGATAACTCTTCTACCTGCTCAAGATCCGCTCTCCGAACCTCATCCACCGTTGTGATGGCCATGTCAATTCGTTTCTTGCAAGCAGACTCCATCTTTCGCAACTCTGCCTTGCTAGCCTTTTCCATGGTTTTCTTTATTCATCTGGAGGCCACCTCATGCTGGGAGATCTGGATGGCCTGATCAGCAAGCTGTTTGGCCTGATCGGAAACCATTAGCCGCAACCGAATGTTAGCACTTCCGATTTCCTCTCCAGCCTTGACCAGTCGGGCATGATGCGCCATCAGCTTCCTGGTCTCCTCAGCCACCTGATCAATGTTTGCCTTGGCCTCATCCCCCATAGTCACAATCTGAGTGGTCAACAAGTCAAGATCCAAAGACTTAGCCTCATCAAGCACCCTTACCATTGGATTGCAGGGTAGGAGGTGCTCACCGGTAACCTCATCGAAGGAAATATCATGGGAGTTCGGATCCAGGTCCGGATGACCCGCGAATGGGTTGCGAGCCAAGCTGGGACGATCTATCAGAGTAACGGTAGGGTTCTCGGATGGATGCGGAGAGGGTACAAAGTCAGTAGTCTCCTCCGTGATATCCTGAAGCGGCTGAGTTGGAGACTGAAGACGAGATGGAGATTCGAACAAGGAGCGGCCCCTCTTCTTCCTTTGGATATCTTCTTCAATAATCCCGAAAAGAGGATGATAGCTGACTACGTCCCCGGGGCGGATGGTAGGAGGCTTCGGTCTAGCAGAGGCTCTGAGTAGCTTGTATTGTTCGAGGCGGTGTCGAACATCTGATGTCTTGGCCACCTCTCCTGCCCCTGGAATACAGAACAAGTGTTACGAGCATACACTAATCCATAATTCAAGAAATATGTTAATTTAAAAGGAGTAAGAAGACGCATTTATTATACAAACCCTGAGGGGGAGTGTGATACTGCAATAAGTCCTAAATCTCATTCCAGGATGGAAGCTGGCCATAAAATATTCCTAAGTCCTTATCATAAAGGGAGTCTGCAGAAGTCAAAAATTCACCTTGAATTACCGGAGTCGCCTTAGCCGGAATACTCTAAGAAGATGAACTGGCACCAGCCCCGGCCTTTTCAGCTCTCTCGGACTCCTTTACCGGAGCCGGTCCTCCCTCCAACCCCTCAAAAGCTTGGCGGAAAGCATCATCCGTCCACTCTTGAATCTCACCTGCTTGCCCAGAGGTCAAGGCACCAACGCCACTACCACTTTGTCCATCACCACCACCATCACCTTCTCTACCACTTCCTCTCTCCGCCTCACCTCCTTCACCCTCGCCTCCTTCCTCCTTCGCGCTCTCCTCCTCCGGAGCATCTGGGTATGTGCTGGGACAGGGTCCATCAGATTTCTTGAGTTTCTTCCCCCCGACGACGGGAGGTATCGAGAAGGGTTTCCTCTTGCTGCTCTTCGTCGTGGCCCCTCCTTTGGCTTTGGTAGCTCTTTCCTCAGCCGTATCCCTTTGCTTGACCACAGACTGATGTGGTATAATAAAGTTGTGTCCCAGGAGAGTGGCATTCCTGATCAGGTAAGAAGTTGACTTATCCCTTCTCGAAATGGCTTCTATCTCCACGGCCATCTGAACCAGGTGATCGTTCTCCACGACCGCAAAGCCACCTGTCGCTAGCAAGAAATAAAAACACATAAGAAGAAGCATTTCAATCATAACGGAAATTATAAATAAGCTTCAACTTACAGCCAGAGGTGAAGCGGTGGATAGAAACGGAGTCATCTTGGACGAAGAACCATTCCTTCTTAAACATGGTGAACTTTGAATACAAGTCCAAGACCGGCTTGAAGGACACGGCCGATTCCAAGCTGATGTATGGAGACCCCTTATTGTAACCTCTTAAGTTATATATGTACCGAATCTCCCGGTTGGAAGGGGGCGTCTGTACTTTATCTGGAAAATCACGAATAGGCACACCAAGATAGCGTAGGAGTTGGGCTGGAGCAGGAAAGGGGCCACCTTCAAATAGGTGACGAAGATGACTATCCAAGCATTGATTGGAGGAATGGCCCCACACATGCAGTGGTACCTACTATAGGCGAAGTATCCTTCAGGGCGATTATATGGCATGACCCCCTTCCCTGGAAACAGCGTGCGTGCTCTATCAATCCCAAAGGAGCGGGAGATAACATCAAGCTGCTCTTCTTTGAGAGAGCTAGGAAAGCAGTCAGACGGAGAATTCAGAAGCCCTTGAGGACCATACCCATCTACTAGCAATCTTGGGGTAGGTCCATGACGTTCTGGTCCTGGCTGAGCTGGGGGCACTACGGTGGACTCTCCTTCGTCCTTGGATTTCTTATTATCTGATCGAGTTTCCACTTTACGAGACATTTATCTGCACCACAAGAAAGTACATCGTTAGAACAGAGGATATAAGCAAACAAGTATATATAGTCTGAAATTTCACCCATAATTCAAAACACTCAAACTCCTTGTGTCATTCGGTAAAGCAAATACAAAAGTTCGTTCGGTATTTGGAGTAGCAGGCTTCATCCGGTGATTCAAGTATAAGTTCATTCGGCACCTTCCATTCTCATTCAGGTGGTTCGGGCACAAGTTTCATTCGGCAACTCCAATATGAAAGTGACATTCGGTACTTCAAACCCCTCGGGTTCATTCGGAAGTTCAAACTCAAAAAATCGTTCGGCAGAAGAAAGTTTACCTGATCCGGCAATTAAGATTCGGCAGTCAGAACTGGTTCGGCACTAATCGGTTCGGCGGTTAGGAATTTGATTCGGCTATTTCACTTGGTAGGGAATAACGAAGGCTTAACACCCCTATTTATAGACGAGCGCAGGATGACCGGACCGGGTGGCTCGGCACATATGACCGGATGGAAATATCCAAGTTACAACAAAGCACGCCATGTGCATGCACATGCCCTACTTTGGGGGGAAAGTGTTGTGTGCATTTCCACCACCGAACCAACACACTCGTCACCTGACCACTTCCCTTCCGAACCAACGCTTCTCCAATACCTACCGAACCATGCCCCCTCTCCTCCATCACCGGATCAAACTCCACCTAGCCACTACCGGACCAAACTCCACCTAGCCACTACCGGACCAAACCCCACCTAGCCACTAACGGACCAACGTCACTCCGGACAACCTCCACTTCTACGAACGACCGAACCAACCCACTTCACCTACCACCGGACCAACCCACTTCCATGCATTGTCGAACCAAGGCTTTGCTGAACCAATGTTGCCAGGCCGAAAAACAACAGCCTAGGCCCACCAGCAGCTATATACGTCCAGGACCCCTGCCCCCAGCCTCACTCTATAAATAGAGGGGCAGGGGTACAACAATGGTAGACAAGTTTGAGAGCTCAAGCATGGATAGAACTTTCAAACAACTTTCATACTCTTGTAATAAAAGCTTTGTACTTGTAATCCGAAGAGAAAAGGAGAATAACATATAAAGTGGACGTTGGCACATTCTGGCCGAACCACTATAAATCTGTGTGTCTTTAATAGTTTAGTCCATCTATTTTATATATTTGTATAAATCACCCAAATCACTAAGAACAACATATTATCAACTAAATCAGACGACTTGGAGGTGTTTGCCCATTTTTTGTGCAAACATCAAGTTAATAAAATTGAAAGAATATCTAGTTGTTTGAAGTTAAAGGTTTTACTTAAATGATATTGGATTTATCAAGTAAACATTTTAAATCTATATAATAGTAATTGAAATTGATATGTGTGGAATTATCAAAGAATTAGTTTTGAAATGGTGGAATATGTAAAGCTTTGAAATATATGGAAATTTGAAATGGTTTAGTTGAAGGTTTCAAATCAGAATTTGGAATTTATTTGTGAAATTAAAGAAGCTATTTCACTATATAAATTAATTTAATATTTAAACCATTTAAGTATTTAAAGTTATGTTTCAAGCTATGGGTTTCAAGGAATATAGAGTTAAAGTGCTATGATTTTTGGAAAATGGATATATTTTGAAATTAAAATGAAATCATATTGCTTTGGGTTTTAAAACGGAAATGATATCATATTTATATGGTTTTGAAATGGATATTATATTCTATTTTTGAAGTATAAATTATTTTGAAATGACTGCGGTGTTATAATAACGTTTGGTTGTTAAAGAGACCGGGATCAGAAGATGTCATACTCTCTGCCAACTCCGAAAACCACTTTAACAACCGTGTACACGGTGGAGATTCTAGAATGAAGTAGGAGGGTGGCGGTGTTTCCTTTGAGGTAAATATGTGGACCCAACTCCCTTGAGTTAGCATAAGGTGGCTAAAACAGGAACGATCGACGGGCTAATAATGTAGCAACTTTGATCGGACACATCCCTTCGATATTATACTTTGACTTTTGGATTGATTCGTTGGCCACTTTTGATTTTTTTTTTATTTGGGGGTGTGGCTCGAGGTGGGCGGTAGGTGCGGCTATGTGTTACCATCGGCCCGGAAGCGTAATTGGCATATCTACCCTGGCATTGCCTAGTTGTGCCATGTCACCTACCCTAGCGCTCCTTGTACGAGTTTGATTTATGTCGTACCTTTGGAGTATCCTCTGGTAGCCTTCCGATCAGGAGGTATTATGATAATGTATAGACTATTGGCACTACTACGTGTGAAGTTGGAAAATGTAAAGTATTAACGCTATTTAAAAGTAAGTTTATTTTACTAATAGATATTATTATAATAGCGAAATATTACTACATAGTAAATAGTTTAACGGATCCTTAGGAGATGTAAACCCCGAGCATCTCTTGAGTTACTGCACTCACATTAGACACTGGATAGGAGATGTCAAATCCCGTAAACATCTCCGACATCGTTACACTCATATTTTACCATTGATTTAACTTACATAAGATCATTGAGTTCTGACTCGAGTGTTTTGTCTTTTCAATTCGCTCGTATCAGTCCGAGCATTTCAGGATTTGAAGTTCTTTTTTGGAGGACGAAGACGAAGATTTGTATTACTATTATTTATTATATTATTCTACTGCATCACATTGTTCTGCTGCATTAATTATTATTCTCTGGTATGTGTACTCTGATATGTATTGTATAAATATAATCAAATGTTTTATTAATCAGCTACATGAACTGTTTATTTGATTATTATATTTTATCGTTCCGTTGCCAGATTCTATTTTGTTTTTTTTCTTTTCTTTTTCTTATTTACCCCACAACAATCCGCCCTTCTGTATGTTTTAAGTCTGACGTGTGTGGCTTATCGTCGATTTAAACCGTGCGGAAAGGTGGGACGTTACATCTGCCTAGCGGATTACGCCACGACAACAAAACCGGTAGGCCGCAGGATACACAATGGTTACGCATGGATCCCCTAGGAAGCATCCGTACTGTAACGTCCCGCCTTTGCGCACGCTTAAAATCAACACAAATGCCGATTCTAAGAATACGGAAGGGCGGATTGTTATGGGGTAAATAAGAAAAACAGAGAAGAGAAAAAAAACTAAACGGAATCTCACAGCGGAAGGATAAAATATAATAATAAATATACAGTTCATAAAACTGTTTACAAAACATTTGATTCTTCTTTATACAATAGATATCAAAGTTCACATACCAATAAATACCAATGCAGCGGAATTAAATAGTGTAGTGGAATAATATAGTAGATAGTAATACTACAAATCTTCGTCTTCGTCCTCCAGAATAAAGTCTTCAAATCCTGAAACGCTCGGACTGACCCGAGCGAATTGAAAAGACAAAACACTAGAGTAAGAACTAAAAGACCTTATGTAAGTTAAATTAACAGAAATAAATATGAGTGCAGTAACTCAAGAGATGCTCGAGATTTACATCTCCTAAGGATCCGTTAAACTATTTGCTATGTAGTATATTGCGCTATTATAATAGTGTCTAATTGTAAAATAAACTTACTTTTAAATAGCGTTAAGGAGTTACCCAATCTCCCCCTTAACACAATAATAGTCCCAGCAGTCTATCCAATATCATAGTCCCTCCTGATCGGGAAGCCACCAGAGGATACCACACGGGCTACGGGAGATATCCAAACTCGTACAAGGCGCGATAGGGCAGGTGACACGGCACAACTAGGCAATGCCAGGGTAGATATACCAATTACGCTTCCGCATCGGTGGTAACGCGTAGCTACCGCCCACCTCGAGCCACACCCCCAAATAAAATCAAAAGTGGCCACCGAATCAATCCAAAAGTCAAAGTATAATATCGAATGGATGTGTCCGATCAAAGGTGCTACCTTATTAACCCGTTAATCGCTCCTCTTTTAGCCATCTTATGCCAACTCAAGGGAGTTGGGTCCACGTATTCACCTTACAGGAAACTCTGCCACCAACCTACTTCATTCTGGAATCTCCACCGCATACACGGTTGTTAAAGTGGTTTTCGGAGTTGGTAGAGAGTATGACAACTTTCGATCCCGGTCTCTTCAACAACCAAACGTTATTATAACACCGTAGTCTTTTCAAAATAATTTATACTGTAAAACCAGAATATAATATCTCTTTCAAACCATATAAATCGATATCACTTATATTTATTTTATTTTATTTTAAAATCCCAATAAATATGATATCACTTCAAAATACCCTTTTCTAAACTCATTTCAAAACAGTAATTTTTGAAACCAAATACTTGGAAAATAGCCTTTCAAATCATAAAATTTTAAATTTCATAACTTTAATCCATAACTTCCAAAACTTAAATGGTTCGGATATTCACGGTATATAAAATAAAATAGTTGATTTTATATTACTTTATAAAATAATTTCTGAAACCTCACAACTTTATCCATTTAAAATTTTAGGTCCAAACCCCATAAATTTAGATTCACCTTTAGTTTCAATAAAACACTTCGATTTCAATATATTCAAACTTCAAGTATTTAATAATTTAAAACTAAGGTTGGAATTTATATTCAACAATTTATTATCCTATTATTTAGTTTTGAAACGGTCACAAAATAAATTCATAAAATTAAACTCAAACTTCTAACAATTAAATATTTCCATCATTTTATTTATACTAGAAATATTTAATTTATCTTGAATAAAATCCAGTTATAAATAACATACCTTTAAAATTTCCAAGTTTAAATAAGTCATATCGCATATAGAGTTTAATCCTTAAATACGCTCAATTCCAATTTAATTTTTAATTTACCTTCCAATCTAGATTGATTTAAATCATTAAAACTCCATTATTCAACTTATTTAGTTTATTTAACAAATTTATACATAGCTTAAATTTAATAATTTAACTATATATGTATATATAAAAAATGAGATTTTTTTTTTCAATATCAAAATTAAATATTTATTAAACCGTATCCTATCCAAACCATAGAAATCATTTCAAAAATATTTTATATATATATACCGCGGTGCATGTATATCATTTTCTATCCTATGGTCAAGTGATACGGATATGTATCATTTCAATCCGCAATTTAAAAATAAAAAGCGGTTGTATATCATTTCAAACCGCAATCCCGAATGAAATGAAATTTATGATAACTTGCAGATTATATAATACATAACACATCATCCGTTCACCAAACATCAATCATCAACCATTTATTTCAATCATCATCCAATTTAAACAAACATCTATATAGAGCATATAAAATATATTGGTAATAAATAACAAGTATTAACAAACAGTTTATATTCAATAATAAATTTAATAACTGTTTAACTAGCAGTTTATATGCAAAAAAATAAATTTAACTGTCAATTTATATGCAATAATAAAATTAATTAATAGTTAAATTAAATAAATGCGATTTAACTGAGATAATGAATAAAACATGCCAAACAGTCATAAGTAAATTTCTACTCATATCTTAAATCAACTTAACAAACATAAGAAATTTTAGAAGTTGTGAGTGGGTTAAAACACTCACCTTTTGAATTTAAATTGAATTAAATTCAATTTAAACCCAAAAATTTGACCGTCTAAGAATTCGTCCAAACCTGTGTCATCAAGTCCAGAATTTCAATACGATCCTAACAAAAGAGACCGCGTGTAAAACGGATATCGTATGTGAAAGATATATCGATAATTGTGATTGAAATTCAATTTATAAAAAAAGAAAACGAACACATTCAATCACCTTTCACACATGCCACATCACCACTGCAACTCTCCCTTCCTCTCACGCGTCTTCCATTTACAGAGCACGCAGAAACAAGTAACGCACTCAACCTCCCCTTTGACCGGCCCTTTGACCGTGTTTTGCCACAAATTCGACCGTCAATTCGCCTCCAAACTTCGCCGATGAACAACGCGCTAGCCCCTCTACAAAACCCAGAAGGGATTTTTCGATCAGACGCACCATTCAAAAATGCCCAATTCAATTTTGACCGCGATTTCTGATCAAACGATGCGTCGAATTGAAAAACGAATTACACCATTGAATTACGCTCGTCGAGAGCTTCAACATATATTATTTTGAGATTTTTCTGAGGAATCTAAATTTTTGACTTTGATTTTGAAATGGATCTGGATCTGAAATTTTGTCTGCCATTGAGGAGGAGAAGGAGTTGAAGAAATTTTACGCGTAGACAAATGAGGATAGGCGGAGGCTAAGGTTTAGCAGGGTATTTATAGATAAAGTTGGAATAGACAGATGGATCTGAATTATAAACGTGCTCAACGATAATTGGCCCAAAAAGCCCGTTCTGACCCCAGAACGAAATTGGGTAAACCCATATATCAAAATAGGTGTTTTAAAATATTTTAAACTCAATGGAAAAGGTTTCAAGTCCAAATTCCATCGTATGAAGAAGTTATGCTAAAAATAATATATTTCAAATTGATTTCAATTGATTTCGATTGCATAAATTTCAAGGCGTTTCGAGTCCGTACGGTCAAACGACAAGTCCGATCACTATGAAACTTGAAACACTATTATAATATACCGTTACAGATCCGATGAAACTGATTTCGTCGAAATCTGAGTCATTGGCCAAAATGGCTATTTTTCCATTAATTAAATAAATTAATAATTAATTAATTAAATCAAATTTCCAATTTAAATTCTAAAATTTGACAATTCTTAGTATTCAAAATTTGTTAATCATTTACAATGATTTTAACAAATTTAGATGTCAAATTAAATGTTAATACATTTAACAACTTCAGCGTTAAATTAAAGTTTTGTTAAATTTTGAAATTAAAAATTAAATTCCAAAAATTCCTTTGAATTAAATTTTTTATTCATATTATCCAATTTTATTATTACAAAAAGATGAAATAAATATTGGAATCAAAATCCATCATATTAACATTCTCAAATTTCATCTAAATTTTCATTTGTGTAATGTTTTAATATTATACTCCACTTATTTGCAATTAATCCACTTATTAAGTTTCAAATTATAAATAAATTAATAAATCTTGGTTTCACTCCTCAAATCAACCTATCTTCATATTATAAATAAAATTAACATTTACATCTTATATAATTAACCCTCTTTAATGACAAATCAACCTACCCTAACTGCACAAGTTAGGACAAATAATGGCAATTGATTTCACCTTAAACGTTATAAATTATAAATTGAAATCCAAATAAATTTGTTTATTGATTTAAGATCTGGCTATTCATAAATTGACATTTTATGGATGCGATTAACAATGAATTATATTACACATCAGTAATGTATTAATTAATTTATTTCCCCTTTAACGTGCTACATAATCTCCTCTGATTGCAAACTGATTTCCAAATTTTATGCAACATACTAAAGAAATAAATACATATCTTTGTTGATTCGTAATTTAGAATCCTAAATCCCATCAATCATTCCATCTCGCTTCCATTCCTTTTCACATCAACTATCACTTTATGAATAAATCAACATTTCCTATTCATTTTGTTACATTCACTTATATTCACTTTATAAATAAATTGGTATTCCATTTAATCCATTAATTATTATCTTTAATTATTGCAATTCATTATCTAATATAAATTTTTAATCTATTTTCTCATTTTTCAAATTTCAATAAAATAAAACCTTACAATTGTTTACAAATAAAATGGGGATTGTACTAAATAAATTATTTATTGTCCTGCATTACTTTATTACCTCAATTTGCATTCAATTTCCATAAATCAATATTTTATTTCATTGATAAATTCAATTGATTCCCATCACCGTTTAATAGCCTAAGTAAACTAGTAACCATTAATAACGGTCACTAATTTCCCTAAATCATATTTATGGGTTTATAGTTTCCCACAAATGTTGCAATAACTCATATGATATTAATTTATCCAATCACCATTAAATTTATACTAATACATCAATTTATACAATATATCTCTAGTTTCCTTAAAATAAATTTATGTTTTTATTAAGTTTTCATTTACTCTTCCGTTACTATATTAATAATCATTAAAGTGACGTTTATATCAATAACACATTATAATTACTTACCATTTAAATGAGTTTGATTTCCAATAAGTTAGTTTACCAATTAATTAGGTAATTTATACAAATTTTTTACCATACCCATAAATTTACACTTATAACTAAGTCTTACATTTGAATTTATTCAAATTACTATAAATAGTTTTTAATTACCATTGGTACATTTTAATTTAGCGTTCATTCCAATATAAATTTATCACGTTTATTATTTCTACTAAAATTTAATTACAAAATCCTATTAAATTAACAAATTTAATTGTCGAAATTTACGGGTCGTTACGCTCTCCCTCACTCAAAACTTTTCGTCCCCGAAAAGGAAAAGAAGGAAAAAAAAAGAAGGATTTAGAAATTAATATATCTTACTTTAGATATTAAATTTATAAACAAATAAATTTGCAAAATTAATTAATTCAAACAAAATGTCCCAATTTATAACCAATAGATCTTTTTATCCTTAAATTATTTAAGTTTGGAAAAATAATTTCAGAATTTCTCTAAGTCCGAAATTTACGGAAAATTTCGGCAGAGTCTCCTTTGTACGAAGGGCTCGGGTGAAAATATAATATCAAAAATATCGATATACAACGTATATTTTCCAAAATAATATATATCCCAACACGGGAAAACAATATAATAACGCGATAAACCATAATCTGAAAACGTACCTATTGTCGGGCAATTAACGCTTATTTATGGAACCAAAAGCAGTAGCAATTGCTTCCATAACCTGCATTTCACTTATAAAATCTAAAAGGGTTAACAATTATATTAAATGAAATATTTAAGGTTGTTTCAACCACAACAACAATCAATACAACTGTAACGACCCAGAAATTTTATTAATTAATATTTGAGTATTTAATTAATTTTAAATATTAATAAGTGAATTTATAAGTCAAATAAATTTTATTTTGAATTATTGGATTTAATTGGATAATTAAATCGATAATTTAATATGTTAAATTATGGAAATAATTAAAAATTGAGTTAAATATGATTGAAAATGATTTGTAAAATTTTATTTTATCATATTGGAGTTAGAATGATATTTTAGAACTTTTAAAATCGAATTAAAAGTTAATTTGTGGAAATTGAATATTTTAATATTTAATTATCGACTGTAAAATAGCCAATTTTTGAACAGTCTCAGAATTGAACGAAAACAGTTCCATTGGATCCGTAATAGTTAGTTATTACCGGATTTCAAATTTCATGTCAATCGGAGTTATCGTTTGATCGTGGCAGCTCGAAACGCATCGATTTATTTTTAATTTTAATTTGGCGAGTGAAAATAGCCATTTTTCAAAAAGTCTCGGGTTTCGACGAAACCAGTTTCATCGGATCCGTAATGTGATATTATTGTAAGATTTCAAATTTCAAGTCAATTGGATTTACCGTTTGTCCTGTACAAATTAAAACGCCTAGAAATCGATTTAAATCGGTTTAATTTAAATTGAACGTTTTTAGCCATAACTCGCACAGATGTCCGAATTAGCTTCCGAAACCTGTTCCATTGTGTCCGGAACGTGGGATAAACCCTAGGTACGTCAGTTTCGGCGCGTAAATCGGAGTTCGGAATTTCCGGATGAATATTGTTCGAAAATTCCTTATAAATAGCCCCTACCTTTCATAATTTTAGAAAAATAAAAAAACCTAACCCTAGCTTTATTCATCAGCCGCCACTACCCTATATGAACGGCCAGAAGCTTCTCTCCTTCCTCCCTTATAATCTTCCAATCTATTCACCATTTGCGAAAACTTTCAACATAAAAGATGTAGAGGGCAACGATACGAAGAGATCCATACGGTTGTGATGTAAAATGGAGCAACGTGGGAGGAGCTACAGGGGGCCGACAGTGCTAGCTTGCGCACGCTTTTTGAGGCCGTGGGTGGGGCCGAGTGCCACCAGGTTCAGGCCGAGCATGAAGGAGGGGATGGCGCGCGAAGTGGTGGCTCTTGATCGTGTCGAAGTTGAGTGTGGTGTTAGCTAAATTAAACCCTAGTTGGGCGTGTAATGGGTTTGTGTGCGTGTTTAGTTATCTGGAGCTTCTTGCGTGAGAGGAGAAGATGGTATATGCGGCTGTGATGGCTTGGATTGTGATCCTACGGCCTGTAGAAGCTAGGTTAAAAATTTAATTAAAATTAGTAAATTTATATATAGTTTAAATTCGTGCAAGTTCAAATATACATATCTTTTTCATACGAGGTCGAAAACGCGCGAAACCAGTTGCGTTGGAATCGTATGGACGAGCACTACGCGATGGAGTTGGTTTGGAGTCGTTTGGAGTTAGTGAGAATTTTGGGTAAAATTTAAACGTCCGTTTAATTTTATTCGAAATAAATCGCTAAAACGGAATTAAATCAAGGTGAGAACTTCTCACTCAATAGAATAGGTTTCGATTTTATTTTAAATAGTTAGATTTAAAATATTTGAATGCATGTTTGAATGATGATTGTTATCTATTGATTGTTAAAATAGACATTATGCGCCGTTAGTAAGCGGATGTTATTTAATAAAAACATATACCGCGAATATTTCATAAACAGTGAAATTGGTATTATATGTAATATCAATATATATATATTGGCATATGTATATATTGCAGTTGTTGATTTTCCGCATTTTTTAGCGGATGAGACCCTATTACGCCGTTATTAAGCGGATAATATTTATTAAAAACATATACCGCGATAATTTCGTACTGGAGCGAAATTGGTATTGTGCTAATGTTTTTGGATGCAGGAAAACAGGTTGGAGGGATCCAACTGGATTCCTCAACAGTTTTTATTTGATTTCAGATATTTTGATATTTGATGGATTATCATATCGATATATGATGGATCGTTGTAGTCGTGATTGACTATTTGATGTGTAGCATCATTGGACCCAAATTTTGGGATTTTAAAAGGGTTTTTAAAGTGATTTTTGAAAAGATAAAATATTTTTGGAATTGATCCATTTTAAATAAATAAACGTTATAATTTTTAATGTTGTAAAAATTATGATTTTTGAGAAATATAGTTAAAAACTGATTTTTGAGAATATGATGCTATTGAGTTTATAAAATAGTTAAATCGAGATATTTTAGAATTTATTGTGAAAAGTTTAAATATAGGATTTATAAAATTTAATTATTTTATGAATCAAAATGGTGAAATAATAAAGGAGATTAAAATCGTTTTAAAAGGATAATATAAATTGATTTATATTAAGAAATTTATAAATGGATATTTATAAATTGAAATACGGACATTATAAAACGAGTTTTTATAAGTGTTTGAATGAAGTGAAAATGAATTTCATTAAAGAATGAAATTAATAGAATTATAAAACGGTGAAGTTATAAATGGATTTTATAAACAGTAGGTTTATAAAATTTATAAAGTTATTGAAAGAATAGATTTGATTAAATAAATGAATCTTATAAGTTATAAGATTTATGGTTTGGAAAGTCTTTAGAGGAACGATTTTGTAAAATAATCGTTTTATAAGCATTTAACTTATAATATGAACCTTTGTTTTATAATTGAGTTATAAATCGAATAGGTTAATAAAGGAATTTATAAAAAGGAAGTTTTTATAAATAAATAGAAATGGAATTTATAAACGTTGTTTTATAAATTCGAAATGACTTATTTTGATAAGTAAATTATTATAACTTATGTATGGAGTTATATTCACGTTTTTAGACCGTGAATAATCCTTTGAAATAAAATGCATAGAATTGATGAAATTTGTTAACGTAGTATATTCACGTTTTTGAATAGTGAATAATACGTTAAAGAAATTGTTTTGAATGTGAATGTTTTAAATAGAATTAAAACGATCTAACGATGTTTTAAAATGTGTTGAGATTCGAAACCATAGATTTCAACATTTATTGTTGAAATAGATGTTTCGAGAAATAGAAGGAAATGGTGGACTATAACACTGTTGTTATAGTAAATGATTTCCGAAAGGAAATGTTTTGTATAGTATTGGGATTTATATATCTATTTTAATTTCGAATCCCTATACTAGTGATTTTGGGTTGTCGTAACGATGTTTTACGTAACATTCGTTTTGGCCCGAGTAAATATGTTTAAGAGAATGATTTTCTTAATAGAATGAAATATATACTAAATTTCGATTTAAGTATATTGAATATTTTCTAAAGGTTGAAAATAAATAAATTTTGTGAATTACATATTAATAAATAAGTATGGAAATGTTTTTCCAATGTGAAATGAAACGTTTTGAGAATTTATCTTTTTGAAGATAAATTGAAATGAATAATGGAAATCATATGCATGGATATTTTGAAATATAAATTCACTAAGGAATTTATAAAGGAAGTAGAATTTGTTTAGAAAAATAAATATTGATTTATTTTTGAAGTGTTGAAATTATATATCTTGTAAAGATATTTTGTGAAATAAATAATTTGGAAAATTATTTGGAAACTGGTGATGTGTGCATATTCAGTGATAGTTCAATAACCGGCTATCAATATTTCCCTTTGAATGGGTAATTTATGTGATTTGTTTGAATGTGAATGCCACACTTATTTTTGAATAAGCGCTCACTCTTCGGGTTAACCGGGAAAGGACCATGGGGTCGTATAACCCATTCCGAATATGTGATACGTCGTTATGAATTGCATTTGAAGATCGGTGTTGAAGACCGGATATTTGCAAAAGCGATAGGATGACCTGTCGATTGTCTCTGCACTGAGTTGCAACGGTATAGAGACTCCCTAAGTGATGGGGAATCCGATCAGGATTGTGGATATCCGGATTGCAAGGACTTCTTTGTAAGTGCCTTCGGTTCTGTTCGAGCCCGGAACATACTTGCATGGATTGTATGTCTGACATTACAAGTTGAGATATAAAGCCGATTTCTTTCAAATATATTTCTGTTGGTGGCGGAGAATTTATTCTTTTAGCTTAACACCCTTCTCTGAGACGTACGAGCTCAGAGGTTATATAGTTGAAGTTATCAGCGATATATTCCCAATTTGGTAATGTGACATGCTGAGTGATGCTGAAATGATCATTGTGTTGATTATTTGTGATAGGATCATTTGTTTGATCGTCTATCTTGGTGATCATTGTGTTGATCATTTGTTGACCCAAAGCATGGCTTTTGTATAAAGTATGTTTTTGTGGACGTGACTTCGTCGAGCCTCACATCCCGGAATGGTCAAAACAGGAAAGATGCGGCAAGGTTATGAGGGGTAGCTCCCTTTAGGGTATGTGCATTTCCTTCTGGAAAGGGTGGTATCATGGTATGGAGCCCAGATACTTACTCATGTTGATACACTATATTTATTACTGTGTGGTGTTGTTGGTGACGAGCGCTCGGTTAAAGGTCCAATGGGACCGGGGGATGCCATATTCGTGTAGTAGTTACCTAGTGATAAAGGTAACCCGGCCTTGTGTTGGCAGAGAGCTGGTTAAGTTCTCGGGGACGTCCAGCCAGAGGCGTTTCCATGTGGCAATGGGAAGTTCCTTGGCCTGACCATTTGTTGGAAATCCAAAGAAACAATACGAGACTTGTACGGTTTTAGTTGTATAACCTGCTATGGAATATGGCGGTAACCTTCTATTGAACATAGTAGCTATAGTAGGCATAAGTGCGGAATGTCTATGCTGGCTAAGATTTATATCTTTATTTTCGAAATGATTTTCCTCTACACTATGCACTAATAATAATATCAAATATTATTTTAAATGCGTATCAAGCATCTTTGACTATCATAAGGAGAAATCTCCTCCGATTCTGCGTTTGCATGTGTGTGTGTGCGGGAGGCCTTATGGTAGTCTCATTTTTAAAAGCATTGCGAATTGAATTTAAAAATATTCCTCTATTTGATTTTAAAGTAAATAAACTGTTTTGAGTTCTCACACCAGTCACATGACTGACTCGGAGTTTATTGTTTTCCTTCCTAAACTCTGGGTGCCCACCAATTTTCACACGGGCAGTCAAGAGTTAAGGTTTATCAGGATATTCTGGATATTCAGGAGTTGCTGGAGGCAAGCTGGATGGCATGGCGTATTACTAGTATATAGTATTTCTTTTTCCGCTGCACTGTTTGATGTTGATGTTGTACACTCTGATGATATGATGTAATGTGATGTAATGTAATAACTGATATAGTTCTTTGTTTAAAGATTATTCATTTATTATTATATGTTGTTCCGCTGCGAATTGTGAGATTCTGATGTTGTTCTGTTGTTTTCTTTTTCCTCTATTCTCTTTTTCTTCTATTTTAAAATGTTCTATCTTCTTTTCTGTTTTCTTCTCTATCTTTTCCCTCTATTTTCTCTCTTCTTTCTTCTTCCTTTTTCTTAAATTCTTTTTAAAAAACCCTAACTATTCGGTTTTTCGGCAACGAAAATCCGCATACGTTACATTTGGTATCGGAGCTTATGGTTAAGCGACAACCATGGTTCTGTTGGGTATTACTCATTAGAGATAGAGTCAGCAGTACTCTAGATTGAGTTTGAGTGTAATAATAGCTATGAGAGCGTATTTGTTAGTGAATATAAAATTGTTTTATATTGTGATGATTGGTTTATTGAGTGGCATATGAACCTTCGTCGGCGCAGCCTCGAAACTGAATCGAAGGGGTTTCTAAACATTTGTATAGAACAATTCGACACAATATTGTTTTTAAATTTGGGTAAATGAAATAATTTTACCTTAATTATATTTGATATATAAAGGAATAATTTTTCAAGAATTATTAAAGTGTATATAAGTTGATTGTTTAGTTGTTTGAATAATCTAAATAAGAGAATAATTGTATAAGTAAAATGAATTATAAGAATTGAATTATAATTAAAGTGATTTACAATTGTGAAATAAACTTATATATATAAGAAGTGAAACTATATGGATATATTATGAATATGAGTTGTAAATGAAATTCAACTGTTGTAATTGAATTGAATGAATCAATTGAATGTGAATTAAGTTGATAAGGAATAATGAATATAAGTGTTAATTCATTAAATTCTAATGTTATTGGAAGTTGAATAATTGAAATAAATATAAATTGGTTATTATATGGTTGTTAGTTGATTGTTGATTGATTGTATATAATTCATTAAGTATTAATGAAATTGGAAGCTATGAAATTGAATTCAAATTAGAAGTAAATAAATTTGAATAGAAGTGAATTTGATTTGGTAGTGAACCAACTTGAATATGAATTAGTGAATATAAACTAATTGAAAATGAATGTTAGTAAGAACATCCACTGTTAATGAATCAAATGTGATTAAACTGAGAAAACCATTTCATTGAATATTAATGAGAATATGAATGAATATTTATTAGTTATGGATTATAGTTGGTTGATGGTTGAATATATTGCTTTTCATACATTTGCTATGTTGGCATATATAATTATTATGTTGCTATATGATGTATATTGAGATTATTGTCTATATGCATGATTCTCATGTTGTTTGTTGAGTGTTTAGTAGGTGCGGATCGCGTTTGCTTCGCATTTGGAGCTCGCTTTTGCGCTATATTAGCCGTATATGCTTGCTAATAAAATATAAGGTACATATCTCGGATTACATACCGTACTTTTATACTTTTTTTCCCTTCGGGATGCCTCATTACTTGATGAGATGTATATTTGTGATATATATACTGTCATTTTTTTTTCGGATCGAGCCGCGCAAAGGAGACTATGGCGAATTTTTCCGGAAATTTAAGGCGTTAGAAAAAATTTGAGAAAATGGGAAAATTTATGAAAACTTTAACTTTGATTTGAAATTGAAAGTTAAACAATAGTAGTTGTTTTTGAAAAGATAACTAAGTATGATTTCAGAACATAGTAAAGTATTGTAAGAAGTTTAACTATGAATTTTGGGAAAATTAATAGATTTTGTAACTTTTCTTACTTGTTAATTTCGAGGACGAAATTCTTTTAAGGGGGAAAGATTGTAACGACCCAGAAATTTTATTAATTAATATTTGAGTATTTAATTAATTTTAAATATTAATAAGTGAATTTATAAGTCAAATAAATTTTATTTTGAATTATTGGATTTAATTGGATAATTAAATCGATAATTTAATATGTTAAATTATGGAAATAATTAAAAATTGAGTTAAATATGATTGAAAATGATTTGTAAAATTTTATTTTATCATATTGGAGTTAGAATGATATTTTAGAACTTTTAAAATCGAATTAAAAGTTAATTTGTGGAAATTGAATATTTTAATATTTAATTATCGACTGTAAAATAGCCAATTTTTGAACAGTCTCAGAATTGAACGAAACCAGTTCCATTGGATCCGTAATAGTTAGTTATTACCGGATTTCAAATTTCATGTCAATCAGAGTTATCGTTTGATCGTGGCAGCTCGAAACGCATCGATTTAATTTTAATTTTAATTTGGCGAGTGAAAATAGCCATTTTTCAAAAAGTCTCGGATTTTGACGAAACCAATTTCATCGGATCCGTAATGTGATATTATTGTAAGATTTCAAATTTCAAGTCAATTGGATTTACCGTTTGTCCTGTACAAATTAAAACGCCTAGAAATCGATTTAAATCGGTTTAATTTAAATTGAACGTTTTTAGCCATAACTCGCACAGATGTCCGAATTAGCTTCCGAAACCTGTTCCATTGTGTCCGAAACGCGGGATAAACCCTAGGTACGTCAGTTTCGGCGCGTAAATCGGAGTTCGGAATTTTCGGATGAATAGTGTTCGAAAATTCCTTATAAATAGCCCCTACCTTTCATAATTTTAGAAAAATAAAAAAACCTAACCCTAGCTTTATTCATCAGCCGCCACTACCCTATATGAACGGCCAGAAGCTTCTCTCCTTCCTCCCTTATAATCTTCCAATCTATTCACCATTTGCGAAAACTTTCAACATAAAAGATGTAGAGGGCAACGAGACGAAGAGATCCATACGGTTGTGATGTAAAATGGAGCAACGTGGGAGGAGCTACAGGGGGCCGACAGTGCTAGCTTGCGCACGCTTTTTGAGGCCGTGGGTGGGGCCGAGTGCCACCAGGTTCAGGCCGAGCATGAAGGAGGGGATGGCGCGCGAAGTGGTGGCTCTTGATCGTGTCGAAGTTGAGTGTGGTGTTAGCTAAATTAAACCCTAGTTGGGCGTGTAATGGGTTTGTGTGCGTGTTTAGTTATCTGGAGCTTCTTGCGTGAGAGGAGAAGATGGTGTATGCGGCTGTGATGGCTTGGATTGTGATCCTACGGCCTGTAGAAGCTTGGTTAAAAATTTAATTAAAATTAGTAAATTTATATATAGTTTAAATTCGTGCAAGTTCAAATATACATATCTTTTTCATACGATGTCAAAACGCGCGAAACCTGTTGCGTTGGAATCGTATGGACGAGCACTACGCGATGGAGTTAGTTTGGAGTCGTTTGGAGTTAGTGAGAATTTTGGGTAAAATTTAAACGTCCGTTTAATTTTATTCGAAATAAATCGCTAAAACGGAATTAAATCAAGGTGAGAACTTCTCACTCAATCGAATAGGTTTCGATTTTATTTTAAATAGTTAGATTTAAAATATTTGAATGCATGTTTGAATGATGATTGTTATCTATTGATTGTTAAAATAGACATTATGCGCCGTTAGTAAGCGGATGTTATTTAATAAAAACATATACCGCGAATATTTCATAAACAGTGAAATTGGTATTATATGTAATATCAATATATATATATTGGCATATGTATATATTGCAGTTGTTGATTTCCCGCATTTTTTAGCGGATGAGACCCTATTACGCCGTTATTAAGCGGATAATATTTATTAAAAACATATACCGCGATAATTTCGTACTGGAGCGAAATTGGTATTGTGCTAATGTTTTTGGATGCAGGATAACAGGTTGGAGGGATCCAACTGGATTCCTCAACAGTTTTTATTTGATTTCAGATATTTTGATATTTGATGGATTATCATATCGATATATGATGGATCGTTGTAGTCGTGATTGACTATTTGATGTGTAGCATCATTGGACCCAAATTTTGGGATTTTAAAAGGGTTTTTAAAGTGATTTTTGAAAAGATAAAATATTTTTGGAATTGATCCATTTTAAATAAATAAACGTTATAATTTTTAATGTTGTAAAAATTATGATTTTTGAGAAATATAGTTAAAAACTGATTTTTGAGAATATGATGCTATTGAGTTTATAAAATAGTTAAATCGAGATATTTTAGAATTTATTGTGAAAAGTTTAAATATAGGATTTATAAAATTTAATTATTTTATGAATCAAAATGGTGAAATAATAAAGGAGATTAAAATCGTTTTAAAAGGATAATATAAATTGATTTATATTAAGAAATTTATAAATGGATATTTATAAATTGAAATACGGACATTATAAAACGAGTTTTTATAAGTGTTTGAATGAAGTGAAAATGAATTTCATTAAAGAATGAAATTTATAGAATTATAAACGGTGAAGTTATAAATGGAATTTTATAAACAGTAGGTTTATAAAATTTATAAAGTTATTGAAAGAATAGATTTGATTAAATAAATGAATCTTATAAGTTATAAGATTTATGGTTTGGAAAGTCTTTACAGGAACGATTTTGTAAAATAATCGTTTTATAAGCATTTAACTTATAATATGTACCTTTGTTTTATAATTGAGTTATAAATCGAATAGGTTAATAAAGGAATTTATAAAAAGGAAGTTTTTATAAATAAATAGAAATGGAATTTATAAACGTTGTTTCATAAATTCGAAATGACTTATTTTGATAAGTAAATTATTATAACTTATGTATGGAGTTATATTCACGTTTTTAGACCGTGAATAATCCTTTGAAATAAAATGCATAGAATTGATGAAATTTGTTAACGTAGTATATTCACGTTTTTGAATAGTGAATAATACGTTAAAGAAATTGTTTTGAATGTGAATGTTTTAAATAGAATTAAAACGATCTAACGATGTTTTAAAATGTGTTGAGATTCGAAACCATAGATTTCAACATTTATTGTTGAAATAGATGTTTCGAGAAATAGAAGGAAATGGTGGACTATAACACTGTTGTTATAGTAAATGATTTCCGAAAGGAAATGTTTTGTATAGTATTGGGATTTATATATCTATTTTAATTTCGAATCCCTATACTAGTGATTTTGGGTTGTCGTAACGATGTTTTACGTAACATTCGTTTTGGCCCGAGTAAATATGTTTAAGAGAATGATTTCCTTAATAGAATGAAATATATACTAAATTTCGATTTAAGTATATTGAATATTTTCTAAAGGTTGAAAATAAATAAATTTTGTGAATTACTTATTAATAAATAAGTATGGAAATGTTTTTCCAATGTGAAATGAAACGTTTTGAGAATTTATCTTTTTGAAGATAAATTGAAATGAATAATGGAAATCATATGCATGGATATTTTGAAATATAAATTCACTAAGGAATTTATAAAGGAAGTAGAATTTGTTTAGAAAAATAAATATTGATTTATTTTTGAAGTGTTGAAATTATATATCTTGTAAAGATATTTTGTGAAATAAATAATTTGGAAAATTATTTGGAAACTGGTGATGTGTGCATATTCAGTGATAGTTCAATAACCGACTATCAATATTTACCTTTGAATGGGTAATTTATGTGATTTGTTTGAATGTGAATGCCACACTTATTTTTGAATAAGCGCTCACTATTCGGGTTAACCGGGAAAGGACCATGGGGTCGTATAACCCATTCCGAATATGTGATACGTCGTTATGAATTGCATTTGAAGATCGGTGTTGAAGACCGGATATTTGCAAAAGCGATAGGATGACCTGTCGATTGTCTCTGCACTGAGTTGCAACGGTATAGAGACTCCCTAAGTGATGGGGAATCCGATCAGGATTGTGGATATCCGGATTGCAAGGACTTCTTTGTAAGTGCCTTCGGTTCTGTTCGAGCCCGGAACATACTTGCATGGATTGTATGTCTGACATTACAAGTTGAGATATAAAGCCGATTTCTTTCAAATATATTTCTGTTGGTGGCGGAGAATTTATTCTTTTAGCTTAACACCCTTCTCTGAGACGTACGAGCTCAGAGGTTATATAGTTGAAGTTATCAGCGATATATTCCCAATTTGGTAATGTGACATGCTGAGTGATGCTGAAATGATCATTGTGTTGATTATTTGTGATAGGATCATTTGTTTGATCGTCTATCTTGGTGATCATTGTGTTGATCATTTGTTGACCCAAAGCATGGCTTTTGTATAAAGTATGTTTTTGTGGACGTGACTTCGTCGAGCCTCACATCCCGGAATGGTCAAAACAGGAAAGATGCGGCAAGGTTATGAGGGGTAGCTCCCTTTAGGGTATGTGCATTTCCTTCTGGAAAGGGTGGTATCATGGTGTGGAGCCCAGATACTTACTCATGTTGATACACTATATTTATTACTGTATGGTGTTGTTGGTGACGAGCGCTCGGTTAAAGGTCCAATGGGACCGGGGGATGCCATATTCGTGTAGTAGTTACCTAGTGATAAAGGTAACCCGGCCTTGTGTTGGCAGAGAGCTGGTTAAGTTCTCGGGGACGTCCAGCCAGAGGCGTTTCCATGTGGCAATGGGAAGTTCCTTGGCCTGACCATTTGTTGGAAATCCAAAGAAACAATACGCGACTTGTACGGTTTTAGTTGTATAACCTGCTATGGAATGTGGCGGTAACCTGCTATTGAACATAGTAGCTATAGTAGGCATAAGTGCGGAATGTCTATGCTGGCTAAGATTTATATCTTTATTTTCGAAATGATTTTCCTCTACACTTGCACTAATAATAATATCAAATGTTATTTTAAATGCGTATCAAGCATCTTTGACTATCATAAGGAGAAATCTCCTCCGATTCTGCGTTTGCATGTGTGTGTGTGCGGGAGGCCTTATGGTAGTCTCATTTTTAAAAGCATTGCGAATTGAATTTAAAAATATTCCTCTATTTGATTTTAAAGTAAATAAACTGTTTTGAGTTCTCACACCAGTCACATGACTGGCTCGGAGTTTATTGTTTTTCTTCCTAAACTCTGGGTGCCCACCAATTTTCACACGGGCAGTCAAGAGTTAAGGTTTATCAGGATATTCTGGATATTCAGGAGTTGCTGGAGGCAAGCTGGATGGCATGGCGTATTACTAGTATATAGTATTTCTTTTTCCGCTGCACTGTTTGATGTTGATGTTGTACACTCTGATGATATGATGTAATGTGATGTAATGTAATAACTGATATAGTTCTTTGTTTAAAGATTATTCATTTATTATTATATGTTGTTCCGCTGCGAATTGTGAGATTCTGATGTTGTTCTGTTGTTTTCTTTTTCCTCTATTCTCTTTTTCTTCTATTTTAAAATGTTCTATCTTCTTTTCTGTTTTCTTCTCTATCTTTTCCCTCTATTTTCTCTCTTCTTTCTTCTTCCTTTTTCTTAAATTCTTTTTAAAAAACCATAACTATTCGGTTTTTCGGCAACGAAAATCCGCATACGTTACAACAACAAATACTTGCAACAAGGCATACAACCATAAAATCAATCACTCATTCATATCAAACAAAACAAATAGTTGTTCGGGTTCATAACTTTAAATTGGACAGTGTAACAACCCACATATTTATCAATTGTATATTTAAACATTTTATTTAAATATTTTATCGATACTCGAAATTTAGTCCGAAAAGCTACTTTTTGCATAAGGTCGAATTAGGACTCGGGGCCACTTCCATTGAGTTCAAAACTCCGTTTGCGATCTTTTTGAGTATAAGCTTTGATATGTTTGGAGTTAGTAAAGTTTTGCTACTTTTTCACTTTGGGTTTGAGTTTGGGTTTCAGCCCAATATTCCATCTTAAGACTCTAGCTCCACTCCAACTCTTCATTACTTCATTTCATATTCCTAACACTTCAAGCTAAAGTAAAAATTGTGGAAGAGATTCGAAATGGAAATTCCTAAGCCCTAGTTTTCTTTGCAAATCCAACTTCTAGCTCCGAATTCAAGAGAACCCATTGGTAAGCCTTCTCTTCATCTTCCCCAACCATTCTCTCTTTGATTTCAGAAAATTCCTAAACCTAATTTGAGAAATATTTCTCTTTTAAGCTTAGAATCAAGCTTCTTGAGTTGGGATTGAAGGTGGTTGATCTTCTTTTGCTTTCAAGCTTCTTCTTCATTGATTTTGTGAAAAGGTGAGATTTTTATCTCACATCTTAGTCTATAATTATCTTCGATTGTTAGGTATGAATTCCTAACACTTTTTCGTGTGCAATTGATTTTGGTTTGGATTGATTTAGTGTATATTCCAATTTTTGGTGTTTTGAAATTAAAATCTATGAAAATCCTTTTATGGATATTTGGACATTGATATTTGAGGCGTATCGAAGAGCCGTTAAGGCTGGGTTGTCGCTTGGCGTAAATCCTTAGTCATTGTCGCTCGATCGGTCGCTTCCGGTATTCATTTGGCCATTCTTGGCCTAGGTTTAGGGAATGCCCTGAACCCTTGATTCAGACGTCTGAAACGTCTGATTCAGACGTCTGAATATTATACTGGGAATTTTTATTCCCCCGTATTCAGACGTCTGAATCTATATTTCAAACGTCTGAATTGGTTCGTTTGGAACCAGAAAGAAAATAGGCTAAAAAGTGCCTATTTCAGATGTCTGAATTCAAGGATTCAGACGTCTGAATTCTGTTTCTGGAAAATATTTTATTTTCCAGATTCAGACGTCTGAATCCTAGATTTTAGACGTCTGAAGCTGCACTCTTTTGCCTATCTGCCTATTTGCTTGAGAATTCCAACTTTAATCGATTCGTGTTGATTCCCTTTGTTGTTATCATTTATTATTGACTTTGATGACATTTTCTTCGTGATTTTTGGGAATATCCATTTCGATGGATTCCGTAATCGATTTCTTTGGATTTTATTCACGTCTCGGAATGTGAATTTTGATGAATGATTGTTTCTACAATCCTTTCTATGATTTGTCACTTTAAATATATAAAGGTTTTAATACTAGTAGTAAATATCAAAACTCTTTCTTCAAATGATTTCAACACTATTTTATTACAAAGCTCGTTTTCTCAAACCAATTTCCAATCTATTAGTATACACAAAGCTTTACCTCACTCGTATGAGAAATCTAATTAAACGAATTAGTAAAACAAGTGGTATGAAACGCTTGCGTTTATTTCGACGGTTAATTCTTGGACTTGTTCCATTGAATCTCTTGTGACAACTTTCTAGTGGAGATCTACAATTTGTTCGTAAACATTTAAGTTAAGCTAGTGGTTATGAGACATGAAGCTAAGCTCATATATTTACTAGCTTACTGTAATTGACACTTCTTGATGATCATGACGATCATTTTTGTGATTTAGACTAGCAATTGTGCGATGTCTCTTTGTCCACGTGGAGGGCTGTACTTCATTTTATTGAGCTTCGTCTCATTTCTCGCATGGGTCGCACCTATTTAGGTGCGTTGATGTTTGTTTACTTCGTGGAGCAATCAGCTCAATAAATTGGGGCATGGGGCGTATCTTTCCAGGTGCGTCGGTGTTCGTCTATGCATGGGATGTATCTTTCTAGATACGTCGATGTTCGACTTTGCATGGGGTGTACCTTTTTAGGTGCATCGATGTTAGACATTACATGGAACGTATCTTTCTAGATACGTCGATGTTGATTGATGCATAGGGTGTATCTTTCTAGGTACGTCGATGCTTATTTATGCATGGGGTGTATCTTTCTAGGTGCATCGATGTTAGACATTACATGGGGCGTATCTATTTAGGTGCGTCAATGTTTGCCTTTGCATGGGTCGTACCTTTCTAGGTGCGACGATGTTTGACTGTGCATGGGGCGTATCTATTTAGGTGCGTCGATGCCCGGTTTATGTAATAGCGTTCCGTTTGGGATTGGCCATCCTTTTCTTGTGATTTCTGGATTTCGTGTGTTGAACTCTGGAATTTATGTTTCACCAACTTTTACGATTGGCATTGATATGTATGTCATTTATTGTGGCTTGGTGAATGAAATTAGGAGTATGACATTCCTTTTGATCTTTGAGAAGATCTTTGCGATATTGATTAATCTCTTGTTGATTTTTCAATTACTTATTTATCACAGCTTGGTATTGTGATTATTATACGTTTAGTCATGTCTCTTATTCTATATCATTTCTTTTGATATTTATAGCTAGACTGATCCGTTTATTATTTTTCTTATAAATAATACTCGGGTCAGACTGAGATTTTACAGGTGTTTCTGCTTGCCACCTTATCGGACCATCATATGATCTTTTGGCTAACTACTTTAGTTTGGTAGCTTTCGTTGTATACATCTAAGTTATTGACTCCTTGATGTACACATATTCATTTGTCTTGCACTTGTATCTATTCTTTTGTGATATTGTGGATCTTGTTAGACCACTACTCTGATATACACTTTTATGTGTAGTATTCATATCTATTTCCGCCTTTGTGATATGAATTGCCTGTGACTGATTTGTGTTATGTCTATTTCTATATTTGTTTCCGAAGATTATATATAGCCACCGTGTAGTAGCTTTGAGTTTGTATCGATATGTCGGACTTCCTCTTGAGACGAAATGCATGCTATATTTTATATGGCATATCGGTGCTCGCACAAAGCAATTACACGGATGGTTGCTCCTCAACAGCCTTATTCTCCGTGCTAGTTGACAGCATTACTCCGTAGTGTTCTTGGCTAGCGTGGGTATAGAGGTGGGGCGTCACATACAGAATGGAGAATAAACTACTAAGTGTACCCTTCACTCAGCAGTCTTAGGTGAAACTAAATAGATTATTCATACATCCAAACAATATTAAAGTATCCTTGCCCAAACAGCCATAAGCCAAACAAACCACAATTTCAACAATAGGTCAAGTTCATTATTATTAATTTCATTCCATATATTGTTGTTTGCTTTCCTCCTTATTCATTATTTTATACATTAAATCAAATTCCTTAGTAGGTAAATTTATTAACTTAAGTTTATAGTCATTTCCCAGTATTTATCTCTTATTCCTATTTTATTCTGAGGTAACTTCAACTTATTACTTAAGTTTATTATTTTTATATAATACTTAAATCCATAACAACTAGAACATCAATACTTATTAATTTCATTTATTCATTTTTAAATTAATTTCCTTTGCATATTTATTCATTTACTTGATTTTATTTATTCATTTATTAATAATATTCATGTTCAATTTTAGTTACTTGGCATAACAGTTATACTTTAATTCTTATTAATAAAAGAAATTTGCTGAATATTTTCATTACATAAGTTTACTCATACAATTTCCCATACATTTCCTTATTAAACATTTTCAACTTTTATAAATTTTTGGTAAGTTATATATATGCTTTTAAAGAATGAAATTGAAAGTTATACAAGTTTTTTTTTAAATGTTCAATAATTATTTCCTTTATTTCTTAGGTTACAATTTCAAATTTCATTTAATATCATTTATAACCTATCATTAAATCTCTTATTTCCTTTAGAGGTTTCAATTTATTAATTACCTACATTCCAATTCACTACAGTAATTGGGACTATTAATTAATGGAAACTTAAGAATTAAATACCAGGTTTCATTCAAAATCATTTTAAAATAATAGATAAATATATATACTTAAAATTTAATATCCAATTATATTTAAAAAAAATTAAAATATTTATTTGTCTATCAAAATAGTCTTGTAGTCAAACTACTGCGGTGGCCTTCCCCCTTCGAAATTCGAAAATGAAAGTCGATGATGCGGCCGCCATCACCGAAATTATTTTCCAGCGACAGAGAGGAAAGTACAAAACTTTTTCTCCAAAATCTTCTTTAAAACAATTCTTCCGAATTATATTAAATATTTATATCAGAAAATACTTATAAACAATATTATTATATTCCAAAATTTATACGAAAAATTCCAAAATCCTGGATCTTAAGTTCTAAATTTCCAAATTTCATTTATTTTATTTTTCAATCTTATTTCTATTATTATTTATACACTTTAATACCTAACAATCAATCTATTGCAGCCAAATATAGATATCATTGAAAAATTTATTTTATATATAGAAAATATAATAGGCAAAATTATTTCATTCGCCTATATTAAAAAAAATACTATGTCGGTCTGTCCTATTAAGTGTTTAGAAATCCCTATTGATGTCATAGCATCCCATGCATCAACCAGAATTTATAAATACAAAACGACGGATTAGCACAATATTAAAACCTTTTTATAACACTAACAAGTACGTTCTCTCATATATATATATACTCAACGACTCCCATAGGGTATTATTACCCTATTAGTAAAGAGTTAAACCCTACAAAGCTAAGTTTTATCGCTAAACCAAAGCTCTGATACCAGATGTAACGTCCCGCCTTTGCGCACGCCTAAAATCGACACACATGCTGATTCAAAGAATACGGAGGGGCGGATTGTTATGGAGTAAATAAGAAAAACAGAGAAGAGAAAAAAAACTAAACAAAATCTCACAGCGGAAGGATAAAATATAATAATAAATATACAGTTCATAAAACTGTTTACAAAACATTTGATTCTTCTTTATACAATAGATATCAGAGTTCACATACCAATAAATACCAATGCAGCGGAATTAAATAGTGTAGTGGAATAATATAGTAGATAGTAATACTACAAATCTTCGTCTTTGTCCTCCAGAATAAAGTCTTCAAATCCTGAAACGCTCGGACTGACCCGAGCGAATTGAAAAGACAAAACACTCGAGTCGGAACTAAAAGATCTTATGTAAGTTAAATTAACAGAAATAAATATGAGTGCAGTAACTCAAGAGATTCTCGGGATTTACATCTCCTGAGGATCCGTTAAACTATTTGCTATGTAGTATATTGCGCTATTATAATAGTGTCTAATTGTAAAATAAACTTACTTTAAATAGCGTTAAGGAGTTACCCATTCTCCCACTTAACACAATAATAGTCCCAGTAGTCCATCCAATATCATAGTCCCTCCTGATCGGGAAGCCACAAGAGGATACCACATGGGCTACGGGAGAAATCCAAACTCGTACAAGGCGCGATAGGGTAGGTGACATGGCACAACTAGGCAATGTCAGGGTAGATATACCAATTATGCTTCCGGGTCGGTGGTAACGTGTAGCGCGCAGCTAACGCCCACCTCGAGCCACACCCCCAAATAAAGTCAAAAGTGGCCACCGAATCAATCCAAAAGTCAAACTATAATATCGAAGGGATGTGTCCGATCAAAGGTTCTACCTTATTAACCCGTCAATCGCTCCTGTTTTAGCCACCTTATGCCAACTCACGGGAGTTGAGTCCACGTATTTACCTTACAGGAAACGCCTCCACCAACCTACTTCATTCTGGAATCTCCACCCGTACACGGTTGTTAAAGTGGTTTTCGGAGTTCGCAGAGAGTATGACAACTTCCGATCCCGGTCTCTTCAACAACCAAACGTTATTATAACACCGCGGTCTTTTCAAAATAATTTATACTTTAAAACCAGAATATAATATCTCTTTCAAACCATATAAATCGATATCACTTATATTTATTTTATTTTATTTTAAAATCCCAATAAATATTATATCACTTCAAAATACCCTTTTCTAAACTCATTTCAAAGTCGTAATATTTTGAAACCAAATACTTGGAAAATAGCCTTTCAAATCATAAAATTTTAAATTTCATAACTTTAATCCGTAACTTCCAAAACTTAAATGGTTTGGATATTCACGGTATATAAAATAAAATAGTTGATTTTATATTGCTTTATAAAATAATTTCTGAAAATTCACAACTTTATCCATTTAAAATTTTAGGTCTAAACCACATAAATTTAGATTCACCTTTAGTTTCAATAAAACACTTCGATTTCAATATATTCAAACTTCAAGTATTTAATAATTTAAAACTAAGGTTGGAATTTTTATTCAACAATTTATTATCCTATTATTTAGTTTTAAAACAGTCACAAAATAAATCCATAAAATAGAACTCAAACTTCTAATAATTAAATATTTCCTTCAATTTATTTATACTAGAAATATTTAATTTATCTTGAATAAAATCCAGTTATAAAATATCATACCTTTAAAATTTCCAAGTTTAAATAAGTTATATCACTTATAGAGTTTAATCCTTAAATACGCTAAATTCCAATTTAATTTTTAATTTACCTTCCAATCTAGATTGATTTAAATCATTAAAACTCCATTATTCAACTTATTTAGTTTATTTAACAAATTTATACATAGCTTAAATTTAATAATTTAACTATATATGTATATATAAAAATAAGATTTTTTTTCAATATCAAAATTAAATATTTATTAAACCGTATCCTATCCAAACCATAGAAAATCATTTCAAAAATATTATATATATTTACCGCGGTGCCTGTATATCATTTTCTATCCTATGGTCAAGTGATACGGATATGTATCATTTCAATCCGCAATTTAAAAATGAAATGCGGTTGTATATCATTTCAAACCGCAATCCCGAATGAAATGAAATGTTTGATAACTTGCAGATTATATAATACATAACACATCATCCGTTCACCAAACATCAATCATCAACCATTTATTTCAATCATCATCTAATTTAAACAAACATCGATGTAGAGCATATAAAATATACTGGTAATAAATAACAGGTATTAATTAACAGTTTATATTCAATAATAAATTTAATAACTGTTTAATAGCAGTTTATATGCAAATAAATAAATTTAACTGTCAATTTATATGCAATAATTAAATTAATTAATAGTTAAATTAAATAAATGCGATTTAACTTAGATAATGAATAAAACTTGCCAAACAGTCATAAATAAATTTCTACTCATATCTTAAGTCAACTTAACAAACATAAAAAAATTTAGAAGTTGTGAGTGGGTTAGAACACTCACCTTTTGAATTTAAATTGAACTTAAATTCAATTTAAACCCAAAAATTTGACCGTCTCAGAATTCGTCCAAACCAGTGTCATCAAGTCCAGAATCTCAATCAGATCCTAACAAAAGAGACCGCGCGTAAAACGGATATCGTATGTGAAAGATATATCGATAATTGTGATTGAAATTCAATTTATAAAAAAAAACACATTCAATCACCTTTCACACATGCCACGTCACCACTACAACTCTCCTTCCCTCTCACGCGTCTTCCATTTACAGAGCACGCAGAAACAAGTAACGCACTCAACCTCCCTTTTGACAGGCCCTTTGACCGCGTTTTGCCGCAAATCCGACCGTCAATTCGCCTCCAAACTTCGCCGATGAACAACGCGCTAGCCACTCTACAAAACCCAGAAGGGATTTTCCAATCAGACGCACCAGTCAAGAACACCCAATTCAATTTTGACCGCGATTTCAGATCAAACGATGCGTCGAATTGAAAAATGAATTACACCATTGAATTGCGCTCATCGAGAGCTTCAACATATATTATTTTGAGATTTTTCTGAGGACTTTAAATTTTTTACTTTGATTTTGAAATGGATCTGGATCTGAAATTTTGTCTACCATTGAGGAGGAGAAGGAGATAAAGAAATTTTACGCGTAGACAAATGAGAATAGGCGGAGGCTAGGGTTTAGCGGGGTATTTATAGATAAAGTTAGAATAGACAGATGGATCTGAATTATAAACGTGCTCAACGATAATTGGCCCAAAAAGTCCGTTTTGACCACGGAACGAAATTGGGTAAACCCATATATCAAAATAGGTGTTTTAAAATATTTTAAACTCAATGGAAAAGATTTCAAGTCCAAATTCCATCGTATGAAGAAGTTATGCTAAAAACAATATTTTCCAAATTGATTTCAATTGCATAAATTTCAAGGCGTTTCGAGTTCGTACGGTCAAACGACAAGTCCGATCGCTATGAAACTTGAAACACTATTAAAATTCACCGTTATGGATCCGACGAAACATGTTTCGTCGAAATCCGAGTCAGTGGCTAAAATGGTTATTTTTCCATTAATTAAATAAATTAATAATTAATTAATTAAATCAAATTTCCAATTTAAATTCTAAAATTCGACAATTCTTATTATTTAAAATTTCTTAATCATTTACAATGATTTTAACAAATTTAGATGTCAAATTAAATGTTAATACATTTAACAACTTTAGCGTTAAATTACAATTTTGTTAAATTTAGAAATTATAAATTAAATTCCAAAAATTCCTTTGAATTAAATTTTTTATTCATATTATCCTATTTCATTATTACAAACAGATGAAATAAATATTGGAATAAAAATCCATCATATTAACGTTCTCAAATTTCATCTAAATTTTCATTTGTGTAATGTTTTAATATTATACTCAAATTATTTGCAATTAATCCACTTATTAAGTTTCAAATTATAAATAAATTAATAAATCTTGGTTTCACTCCTTAAATCAACCTATCTTCATATTATAAATAAAATTAACATTTACATCTTATATAATTAACACTCTTTAATGACAAATCAAACCTGCCCTAACAGCACAAGTTAGGATAAATAATGGCAATTGATTTCACCTTAACCGTTATAAATTATAAATTGAAATCCAAATAAATTTGTTTATTGATTGAAGATGTAACAACCCGCATATTTATCGATTTTATATTTAAATATTTTATCGTTAGTCGGATTTTGGTCCGAAAAACTACTTTTTGCAAACAGTCAAATTGGGACTCGAGACCACCCCCATTGAGTTCAAAATGACGTTTGCGACCTTTTTGAGTATAAACTTCAATATGTTTAGAGATAGTAGAATTTTGCTACTTTTCACTTAGGGCTTTGGGTTTAGGATGGGTTCAGCCCAATGTTCTAACTTAATACCCCAAACTGAAACCCCCTCTTCATTCACTCCCTCTTCCTCTACTTTCAGTTCTAAAGAGATTAATGGTGGAAGAGAATGGGAAATAGAAATCCAAAACCGTAGTTTCCATTTGCAAATCAATTTCTAGCTCCAAATTCAAGAGAACCCAATGGTAAGCCTTCTCTTCATCTTCTCCAACTCATTCTCTCTCTGATTTCAGAAATTTCCTAAACCTAACTTAGGGAATGTTCTTCTTTTGAGCTTAGATTCAAGCTTCTAGTATTGAGATTGAAGTGTGGTTGATCTTCCCTTGTCTTAAAGCTTCTCCTTCATTGATTTGGGTTCAAATGTGAGATTTTTATCTCACATCTATGTCTATAACTATATTTGATTGTTGGGTATGAATTCCTAACACTTATTTATGTTCATTTGCTTTTGATTTGGATTGAATTAGTGAATATTCCAATTTTTGGTGTTTTGTAGTCAAATCTTTAAAAATCCAATCTTTGATGTTTGAACATGTTTTTGGTAATGCATCGAAGAGCCTATAGTGTTGGGTTGTCGATTGGCATAAATCCTTAGCGTCCATCGCTCGTTCGATCGCATTTCGGTTTAGATTTGCCATTTTTGGTCTAGGATGTTTTTTTTGCCAAGCAGAAGATTTCGGACGTCTGAAATTAATTTCAGACGTCTGAAACCAAATCCAGACGTCTGGTTGAATAATCCAGACGTCTGGAAAGGGGTCTGGGAAAGGCAGAGACTAAATCCAGACGGCTGAAATAAAATCCAGACGTCTGAAATCAAATTCAGACGTCTGGTTGAAAATTTCAGACGTCTGAAATGATCCAGGAGTTAAAAATAGAAGGGAGAAAACACATATACTTCCAGAACCTAGGGCCAGACGTCTAGGAACAACTACCAGACGTCTGGAACTGTTTAATTTGCCTATTTTGGCTATTTTTGAGTAAATTTCCAAGGTTTATCGATTTTTGTTGATCCGGTTAGTTGTTATCACTTATTATCGACTTTGATGACTTCTTTTCTTTGGGATTTTGGATATATCCACTTTGATGGATTTGATATCGATTTCTTTGGATTTTTATTCACGTCTTCGAATGTGAATTTTTATGATCGATTGTTTCTACAATCACTTCTATGATTTGTCACTTTAAAATATAAAGGTTTTCTATACTAGTAGTAAATATCAAAACTCTTTCTTCAAATGATTTCAACACTATTTTATTACAAAGCTCGTTTTCTCAAACCGATTTCCAATCTATTAGTATATACAAACCTTTACCTCATTCGTATGAGAAATTGAATTAAACGGCTTAGTAAAACAAGTGGTATGAAACGCTTGTGTTTGCTTCGTTGGTTAATTCTTGGACTTGTTCGATTGAACCTCTCGTGACAATTTTCTAGTGAAGTTCTACAATTTGTTCGCAAATATTTAAGTTAAGCTAGTGGTTATGGGACATGATGCTAAACTCATATATTTACTAGCTTATTGTAATTGACACTTCTTGATGATCGATGATGATCATTTTATAGTTTAGACTAGCAATGCGCGATGTCCCTTTGTCCACGTGGAGGAGTGTACCTCATTTTATTGAGCTTCGTCTCATTTCTTTGTGGGCTGGCAACCCATGTACTTTTAATATGTTTCGATTCGTTGGACGTACCGTGTGTACTACGTCGATGTTCCGAATTGTTTTGTGTTTCGAATCGTTGGATGTACCGTTTGTACTACATCGATGTCTCGGCTTTTTGATTCATTGGATGTACCGTTTGTACTACGTCAATGTCTTTGCTTTTAGATTCATTGGACGTAGCGTTTGTACTACATCAATGTCTTTGCTTTTAGATTCATTGGATGTACCGTTTGTACTACATCAATGGCTGTGCTTTTAGATTCATTGGATGTGCCGTTTGTACTACATCAATGTCTCTGCTTTTAGATTCATTGCATGTACCGTTTGTACTACATCAATGTCTTTGCTTTTAGATTCATTGGATGTACCGTTTGCATTACATCAATGTCTTGGCCAATCCTTTTTTTGTGATTTCTGGATTTCTATTTGATGATTTCTGGAATTTATGTTTCACCACCTTTTTCAGTTGGCATTGATATGTATGTCATTTATTGTGGCTTGGTGAATTAAATAAAGAATATGACATTCTTTTGATGCTATGAGATTCTTGAGATATTGTATGACTTTGTGGACTTTCTAATGTATACTTATCGTAGTATGACATCTTTGGTTATCATACGTCCTTCTATTATATCTCTTCTTATATCTCATTTTTATCTGATAATTATAGCTAGACTGATCCGTTTATTATTTTCTTATTAAATAATACTCGGGTCAGACTGAGATTCTACATGTGCTTTCTCTTGACTTCCTACCTGGAACTATCATCTGATTTTGGCTTACTACTTTAGTTAGGTAGTTTTTGTTGAATACATTTAAGATATAGACTCCTTGATGTATACATATTCTTTTGTCTTGTACTTGTATCTATTCTTTTGTGTTATTGTGGATCTTGTTTGACCACTACTCTGATGAACACTTTCATGTGTTATATTCATATCTATTTCCGCCTTTGTGATATGAATTATCTGTGACTGATTTGTGTTATGTTTATTTCTATATTTGTTTCCGAAGACCTTTATAGCCACTGTGTAGTAGTTTTGAGTATGTGTCGGTATGTCGGGTTCCCCTCTTGATAAAGAAATGAATGTTATATTTTTATCTGGCATATCGGTACTCGCACAAAGTAATTATACAGATGGTCGCTCCTCAACAGCCTTATCCTCCGCGCTAGTTGACGGCATTACCCCATAGTGTTCTTGGCTAGCGTGGGTATAGAGGTGGGGCGTCACAGCTTGGTATCAAAGCCAAACTTCGGAACAATGTAGAATAATTTAGCAAGGATCATGTCCTAAATCTTTCTTAGGAGTTGTGCCTTAGGATTTATTCGAGTCTTCGTACCGTTCTATCCTACTTTCTTTTATGATTCCTTGTTTTATCTATCAAGATTGCTTGATATGTATTTTGAGAATAATTTTTTCCTCTTCTTTCTTTCTTTCTTAAAGAAGAGAAATGGTTAGACCAGGCCGTCCCTGCGCCAGTCAATCTAGTGCTACTCTCCAGGATGGAGTATTTATGTCTGCTCAACAACTTTTGGATCTTGTAAAGAATCAAGAGTTTATCTATGCTTTGAGTAAGAATGCCGAAATGGTTCTACCATTGAAACTTGAAGTTTCTTTCAATCAGCTGGTGGATGTTACTCTTCTTCATGGAGAGGTTGGTAAAGGAAGTGTTTGTGATATTGGGTCTTCCAAGAAGAGGCATATTAAGTTCAAGAGCCTTAATCCCAATAAGAGAGTGAAGCAAACTACTTTTGTAGCAAAGACTCCAATCCCTAATCGTGGAGAATGCTACAATTGTAATTCTAAGGAACACTATGCGAATATGTGTCCAAAACCCCATTCTTGTCGCTATTGCAAGAAACCGGGTCATCTTTTATCTGCATGTCCCAAACTTTTGAACAAGGACATGAGAAAGCTAAATATTGTGCAAGCCCCTAGAAACTCTTCTCTCAGTCAAGGTATTTTACATTCAATCCTTGATGGCATTATTTATTTCGTGACCTTCTTATTTGAGTTCTTTTTGATATGGGTTTCATCTCATTATTTTTATATCAAAAGAACTTGTCGATTCTTTTTCTTTGAATATTTTGGGCTTGATGACTTCTTTGAGGATTGTGAATCCGGATGGTAGATCCGCAACACTCAATTTGTCTTTATTGATGTCGAAATTATTTTATGTGATTTTTCTGTCCGAGCCGATTTTTACTTAGGCTTCGGAATTTACTTTTATAAGGATTGGCTTAATTATTATGAGGCCATATCCTTTGTCCCGTGTGGACTATTCATCTTCGACATTTTCGATCTGTTAAGCAGATTCTATTTTTCCTTTATGATTTTGATTCCCACTTGATGGCATCATTTTATTCCTTAAGCCCACTTATAAGGAAAGTGTTGTTTCTCTCATTTATGTAGTTTGAGAAATTTTCCGGTATTTTTGAGCTTGTCTTAGGATTATCACCTAAGTAATCTTTTGTGTGGTGCTAAGGTTTTTTCAGTTTGACCTTACCACCGGTTTTCATTTGCTACGAGTTGCAGAAGTTAGCATTCCACTTACCGCATTCCGCACTTGTTATGATTCCTATGAATGAATTATTATGTCATTCAGTTTGTCCAGCTTATTTCATCCATTTTTGGTATCGAGCATTCTATCGAATATCTCGATGATTCCATTTTTGCATTTATTGATTTTGGATGAAAATAGCAATTTAAAATTTTGCAAATCTTTTTCATAAGATTTATTTATAAGTATAACTGGATTTTTGTTCTTAAAACGAACAAAGAATATTCTTAGAAGTTTTTGAGAAACTTACTTATCCTATAGAATATGATTTTGTGATTGTATTGCCCATTTAGTGTTTTAAGAATTCTGGTCGATGCGCTTGATCAACGTTATCGATAAGAATCTCCTAAACGCTTTGATGAGACAATTTGACACAATAAATTGATTTGAAATAAGAAAATTTTTCTAGAAAGATAATTACATAAAGATAAGTGTAATTTTGAAAGTTTTAGCTTTTCGGGAAAGAAGATTATTTAGAAGAACACTTCTCCGATACTCTTATTCTTGTGATTCCTGAAGAGGAACCAAGACTTTGCTATTTGTACCGATACTAGTCGTATTGGTTTGGATGCCGTTCTCTTGCAAAGGAGAACGTTCTATCACTTGTGGTTCTAAATCATTACAGCTTGTCGAGACTAGATATGCCACTCATGATCTAGTGCTCGCGGCTATTGTTTTTACTTTTGGAATTTGGCATCATCATATTTGGATGAGAAATTTGTTCTTTACCTCGATCATAAATCTTTGGAATATTTATTTTCTAATAGGGAACTTCATGTTGACTCGAGTTCCTAGCATCTTATGATCTTGATATTCTTTTTGTTCCCGAAGGGAAGTCTTGTTGCCAATACGTCTTGTCGTAGGCAACAAGGTGTCGATTTTTTGATGATGTCGGAATGGAATTATCTTTTTATCAAGTTCATCGGGCGTTTTTATGTACTTCGTTTTATTGAGTTTCATCTCATTTCTTTTATGGACTTGCGTCTGGTGTTCTTTTATGGTGTTCGGTTCATCGGATGTACTATTATTATACTACATCGATGTTCCGTCTTATCTGGATCAATGGATGTACCATTATTATACTGCATCGTTGTTCTGGTTTATCGGTTCATTGGACGTACCGTTTTTGTACTACGTCGGTGTTCCGAAATTATTCGGGCTTTGGTTCATTGGGCGTACCGTTTTTGTACTACGCTGATGTTCCAAATTATTTGAGTTTCTTATTTCTCGGGCGTACTGTTATTATACTACGTCGTTCCACCAGCTCAATTTTCTACTATTCTTGACGTTCTCCACGTCTTTTATCTATGGAAACGCCTTAGGCATTCCGGTTTTTATTCTTGAGCCCGGTGATATCGAGGAAATTGAAGTTTCACTAGATTTGATTTATGAGCAACATTCCATTCGCATCATTGCTTCGGAGGTTGAGCTCCTTCGGAATGATGATGTTCTCCTTGTGAAAGTTCAATGGTTCTCAGATCCTAAGGATTGCTCTTGGGAATCCTGGGAATTCATCGTGCGAACCCGTTCGGACTTACTCTTTCGTGCTCTTTATGGTGAACTTCTTATTTCAAAATTCTTTTGGCGTTGATATGCTTTTATGATTGTTGCTATTTATTTTCTTCTTAAGTATTGCGAGGACGCAATTTCTTTAAGGAGGGGAGTCTGTAACAACCCACATATTTATCGATTTTATATTTAAATATTTTATTTAAATATTTTATCGTTAGTCGGATTTTGGTCCGAAAAGCTACTTTTTGCAAACAGTCGAATTGGGACTCGAGACCACCCTCATTGAGTTCAAAATAACGTTTGCGACCTTTTTGAGTATAAACTTCGATATGTTTGGAGATAGTAGAATTTTGCTACTTTTCACTTAGGGCTTTGGGTTTAGGTTGGGTTCAGCCCAATGTTCTAACTTAATACCCCAAACTGAAACCCCCTCTTCATTCACTCCCTCTTGCTCTACTTTCACTTCTAAAGAGATTAATGGTGGAAGAGTATGGGAAATAGACATACAAAACCGTAGTTTCCATTTGCAAATCAATTTCTAGCTCCAAATTCAAGAGAACCCATTGGTAAGCCTTCTCTTCATCTTCTCCAACTCATTCTCTCTTTGATTTTAGAAATTTCCTAAACCTAACTTAGGGAATGTTCTTCTTTTGAGCTTAGATTCAAGCTTCTAGTGTTGAGATTGAAGTGTGGTTGATCTTCCCTTGTCTTAAAGCTTCTCCTTCATTGATTTGGGTTCAAAGGTGAGATTTTTATCTCACATCTATGTCTATAACTATCTTTGATTGTTGGGTATGAATTCCTAACACTTATTTTTGTTCATTTGCTTTTGATTTGGATTGAATTAGTGAATATTCCAACTTTTGGTGTTTTGTAGTCAAATCTTTAAAAATCCAATCTTTGATGTTTGAACATGTTTTTGGTGATGCATCAAAGAGCCTATAGTGTTGGGTTGTCGATTGGCATAAATCCTTAACATTCATCGCTCGTTCGATCGCATTTCGGTTTAGATTTGCCATTTTTGGTCTAAGATGTTTTTTTTGCCTAGTAGAAGATTTCGGACGTCTGAAATTAATTTCAGATGTCTGAAACCAAATCCAGACGTCTGGTTGGATAATCCAGACGTCTGGAAAGGGGTCTGGAAAAGGCAGAGACTAAATCCAGACGTCTGAAAAAAATCCAGATGTCTGAAATCAAATTCAGACGTCTGGATGAAAATTTCAGACGTCTGAAATGGCCCAGGAATTAAAAATAGAAGGGAGAAAACACATATACTTCCAGAACCTAGGGACAGACGTCTGGGAGCACCTACCAGACGTCTGGAACTGTTTAATTTGCCTAGTTTGGCTATTTTTGAGTAAATTTCCAAGGTTTATGGATTTTTGTTGATCCGGTTAGTTGTTATCACTTATTATCAACTTTGATGACTTCTTTTCTTTGGGATTTTGGATATATCCACTTTGATGGATTTGATAACGATTTCTTTGGATTTTTATTCACGTCTTCGAATGTGAATTTTTATAATCGATTGTTTCTACAATTACTTCTATGATTTATCACTTTAAAATATAAAGGTTTTCTATACTAGTATTAAATATCAAAATTCTTTCTTCGAATGATTTCAACACTATTTTATTACAAAGCTCGTTTTCTCAAACCGATTTCCAATCTATTAGTATATACAAACATTTACCTCACTCGTATGAGAAATTGAATTAAACGGCTTAGTAAAACAAGTGGTATGAAACGCTTGCGTTTGCTTCGTTGGTTAATTCTTGGACTTGTTCGATTGAACCTCTCCTGACAATTTTCTAGTGAAGATCTACAATTTGTTCGCAAATATTTAAGTTAAGCTAGTGGTTATGGGACATGATGCTAAACTCATATATTTACTAGCTTATTGTAATTGACAATTCTTGATGATCGATGATGATCATTTTATAGTTTAGACTAGCAATGCGCGATGTCTCTTTGTCCACGTGGAGGACTGTACCTCATTTTATTGAGCTTCGACTCATTTCTTCGTGGGCTGGCAACCCATGTACTTTTAATAAGTTTCGATTCATTGGACGTACCGTGTGTACTACGTCGATGTTCCGAATTGTTTTGTGTTTCGATTCGTTGGATGTACCGTTTGTACTACCCCGATGTCTCGGCTTTTTGATTCATTGGATGTACCGTTTGTACTACATCAATGTCTTTGCTTTTAGATTCATTGGATGTACCGTTTGTACTACATCAATGTCTTTGCTTTTAGATTCATTGGGTGTACCGTCTGTACTACACCAATGTCTTTGCTTTTAGATTCATTGGATGTACCGTTTGTACTACATCAATGTCTCTGCTTTTAGATTCATTGGATGTACCATTTGTACTACATCAATGTCTTTGCTTTTAGATTCATTGGATGTACCGTTTGCACTACATCAATGTCTTGGCCAATCCTTTTTTTGTGATTTCTGGAGTTCTATTGATGATTTCTGGAACTTATGTTTCACCACCTTTTTCAGTTGGCATTGATATGTATGTCATTTATTGTGGCTTGGTGAATTAAATAAAGAATATGACATTCTTTTGATGCTATGAGATTCTTGAGATATTCTATGACTTTTGTGCATTTTCTAATGTATACTTGTCGTAGTATGACATCTTTGGTTATCATACGTCCTTCTATTATATCTCTTATCATATCTCATTTTTATCTGATAATTATAGCTAGACTGATCCGTTTATTATTTTCTTATTAAATAATACTCGGGTCAGACTGAGATTCTACAGGTGCTTCCTCTTGACTTCCTATCTGGAACTATCATCTGATTTTGGCTTACTACTTTATTTTGGTAGTTTTTGTTGTATACATTTAAGATATAGACTCCTTGATGTATACATATTCTTTTGTCTTGTACTTGTATCTATTCTTTTGTGTTATTGTGGATCTTGTTTGACCACTACTCTGATGAACAATTTCATGTGTTATATACATATCTATTTCCGCCTTTGTGATATGAATTATCTGTGACTGATTTGTGTTATGTTTATTTCTATATTTGTTTCCGAAGACCATTATAGCCACTGTGTAGTAGTTTTGAGTTTGTGTCGGTATGTCGGATTCCCCTCTTGATAAAGAAATGCATGTTATATTTTTATCTGGCATATCGGTACTCGCACAAAGTAATTATACAGATGGTCGCTCCTCAACAGCCTTATCCTCCGTGCTAGTTGACGGCATTACCCCGTTGTGTTCTTGGCTAGCGTGGGTATAGAGGTGGGGCGTCACATAAGATCTTGCTATTCATAAATTGACATTTTATGGATGCGATTAACAATGAATTATATTACACATCACTAATGTATTAATTAATTTATTTCCCCTTTAACGTGCTACTTAATCTCCTCTGATTGCAAACTGATTTCCAAATTTTATGCAACATACTAAAGAAATAAATACATATCTTAATTGATTCGTAATTTAGATTCCTAAATCCCATCAATCATTCCATCTTGCGTCATTCCTTTTCACATCAACTATCACTTTATGAATAAATCAACATTTCCTATTCATTTTGTTACATTCACTTATATTCACTTTATAAATAAATTGGTATTCCATTTAATCCATTAATTATTAACTTTAATTATTGCAATTCATTATCTAATATTAATTTTGAATCTATTTCCTTATTTTTCAAATTTCAATAAAATAAAACCATATAATTGTTTACAAATAAAATGGGGATTGTACTAAATAAATTATTTATTGTCCTGCATTACTTTATTACCTCAATTTACATTCAATTTCTATAAATCAATATTTTATTTCATTGATAAATTCAATTGATTCCCACTCACCGTTTAATAGCCTAAGTAAACTAGTAACCATTAATAACGGTCACTAATTTCCCTAAATCACATTTATGGGTTTATAGTTTCCCATAAATGTTGCAATAACTCATATGATATTAATTTATCCAGTCACCATTAAATTTATACTAATACATCAATTTATACAATATATCTCTAGTTTCCTTAAAATAAATTTATGTTTTTATTAAGTTGTCATTTACTCTTTCGTTACTTTATTAATAATCATTAAAGTAACGTTTATATCAATAGCACATTATAATTACTTACCATTTAAATGAGTTTGATTTCTAATAAGTTAATTGACCAATTAATTAGGTAATTTATACAAATTTGTTATCATACTCATAAATTTACACTTATAACTAAGTCTTACATTCGAATTTATTCAAATTACTATAAATAGGTTTTAATTACCATTGCTACATTTTAATTTAGCGTTCATTCTAATATAAATTTATCACGTTTATTATTTCTACTAAAATTTAATTACAAAATCCTATTAAATTAACAAATTTAATTGTCGAAATTTACGCGTCGTTATACGTACCCTTTAAGCAATCTTTGCCTTGCGGATTACGCTACCAAAAGAAATGACCATGGGTTACACTGTGGTTGGAGACTCGAGTATCACATCCGAAAAACCAAATTAGAGAGAATAATATCGATAGAACGAATCGAAAATGTGTCCACAACGCGGATATTAAGCAGAAGGCACTTTCCATATCTTTACTTTGAAAATATGTATCATATAGTACCTTTTCAAATCAATTTCAAATATCATACTTATATAAAATCCATTATATATTAGATTCCATTTTCAAATCGAATACTTTCCAAAATCAATAGTATCAAATCACACTTATATAGACTTCGATTATATAAGATTTCACTTTGAAATTGAGCACCTTTCCAAATTAATAGTTTTCAAATCAACTTCATACTTAATATTTGTTTCACTGAATTTCTCCTTTTGACATAAATATTAATATATCCATTCTCATAATATTGCTTATATTTCTCTTTAATTTAAATTACATTCATTTCACATGTAATATTTCTCATCTAATACTACATTTATTTGCAAATCATTTCATAAGGAATTTTCTTATGTTTATAACCAATTTATTAAACTTAATTCCTTTTTATAAGACATTGTTCGAGTTAAAATTATCACTACTTTATTTATAACCATTTATTAAAACATCCATTTATTTCATAACAATTTACAAGTCATGGCTTTATTTGAAATCATTTCACTTTTAATTCAAATTTTCTTATTCCATTTAGTTTCACCTTTACCTTTCAATTTATTTATGACATGTTTCATAAATGTTAATTAAGTTTATAACATATTTTTCCAATTTAATCTCATTTACAACATTTCCTTAATCACAATTTCAATTTAAAGATCCCAATGCTTAAAGTTCACACTTGTATATTATTACATTTCATGCTAAGAATGTTGTAACAACCCAAAATTCTAACAAGTATTTTATTCCTTTATTTATAAACTTTGGGGTTTTAATTTACAAAAAAGTTGAATTTTTTTAAATTGAATTATAAATAGTCACCAATTTTTTTAAATATAAGAAAAATCTATAATCTTATTTTGGTTCAAGTTTAACATTAATTGAAATTTTAAATCTTTAAATTCTAATTTGCAAATCTTTTAATTCAATTGGATATATTCGGAACAACATTTTCCGCTTTTGTTTTTTTATGTTAGATTATATACTTTTTAAATTGAGTAATTAATATTTTTACTCATATACATCAGTTCTTGGTAAATGATGAATGAATCAGATGGATGTAAACAAATCGTATTTTTAATTAAGTAATAAATTTTAAAATTTATAGTGTATAGATAAGCTTTATAAAATGAACGTTTTAAATTGTACGTTCGTATCCGTTTGATTTATTTAGTTAGCATATAAATAGTACGTAATTAATGAAATACTCTTTAAACATATATTTTACTAAATATAAGTAGTGAATAAATAAGAAAACATATAAATTTAAATGCGTTACTTTTATTTTAATGTGGGCGTATGGTTGATTTGATTAATGCATCTATAGTGCGCATTCTTAATAAAAATTTATTACCTTAACTAAACAAATAAATTTATCTGTAGCCATGCATTCCAAGTGGGAAAGAAATCATTTCCCTAGCCGTTCTTCTTTTAAATCTAGCTTTGATAGGTTAAGTGTAAATTTCTACGCTTCCCTTTTTCTTCATTTTTATAATAGAAATAAAATCTCCAAATTCGCGTAGTTGTTTCAAGCAAATTTATTTCTCTTTAGACGTTCAAAATCCATTTCAAGATTGCTTAAAGTTCACATGTAAACTTTTACACGTTCTTTTTGATTCAATGGTTTTAATTTGGTATAAAAACTCTTTTATTTACTTATCGTTCAAAACTACAAATATATGCTTGTCACTTTTGCATTGGATTTACTAACTTATCAGCAATCCAATACGTATGGAAATTTCCTTGCCTCTCGGGTATAAATTGATAGAAGTATATTCCATAGCCTGTACACAATCAACACAATCGTGTATAATTGATTTAAATTTATTTCTTGCCTATATTCTCTCACCTCAATGTACGCAACCCCGATAAATATAAGCCTCGTACACAAATAGTTTTCAATTGCATCTCAACATTTCCTTCATTTCTTCTTGCGTGCGTGAGCTCGTAAGGTATGACCTCCATTTTCTTCTTTTTATTTTATATATTTTTTTCCATGCTTTTCTTCTCCCCTCTCGAGCGTTGAAGCATCCGCACTTGTATGTTTTACATAAGGTATATTAGTTATATACTTTGCTGTGCTTACAAGTTTCACATGTTGGTTATATATTATACGTTATATATATGTATGTACCAGTCAAGTGTTGTACGTGTAGTATTTTATAAGGCTTATTTGATATATTATATAGGGTTAATCTGTGTTACAGCTTTGGTTAACTTTAAAACAAATATACCTATTATATCTTAATTGTTTTATTTGAACTTGAAGGTAAATGTTACTGATATAGACTTCAATATGTATGAATAAAACCTTTAACATTATAACTGTCTCCATTTAATTGATATATTAGCATAAAACTATATCAACATATTTTTTCATATTTAATGCTTATGTGAATTTTAAGCCAAGCTTTTCAGAGACGTATATATACGTTAGTCTTATATCTTATTTACTATTATAAAATATTAGTAATATACATATTTTGAAAATATAATTAGATTTTTATTCCTGTTCGAATATAACATATATTAGTATGGCAGCTGAGTGTTGTAAAAGCATTAGTGATTAATGTTGTAGAAATAAAAATTTAAATGTATAATTTTCATCTCGATTCTAGTGTGTGTGTATATATATAAAGTATGTTTTGTTTTTTCTCTTTTCTGTACTTATTCGTATATAAATACGTTGTTACATGGTTTGTATATGATAGTTGTTGAGTCGATTTTATAAAACTGTGTTTAAAAGTTTCTATTTTGTTTAACAATAGTTGTAATTTTACAAGATATGTATATAACAGTGGTTTATAAGTTTAATTAACATATGTATATAAATTTTCGGTTTACTTACATGACCTATATGTATTATTCAAGTGCATGATCTATTAGTCTTGTTTATATGGATATACAGGGACAAATTGTATATATTGGTTTCTTTATAAAATCCGTTGTTTATGTATAAAACTATGTACAAGTTATATTTTTAAATAAATATCTATTTAACTAGTTCGTTTTAATTTTTGTTATAATATAAATAGCTACAGTACAGTTTCCTATACATTATGTTATAAGGATGATGTTATATATATTTGTTTATTTAAATTATTGTTTTAAATCGTTATATATATGTTAATTTGTTAAAAATCTAGTGTACGGTGTTTATTTATATCTCAGGTTTTGTTTGTTAAAATGCATAGTTGTAGAGATAGGTAGTTATATTATACAATTTAGAGATTTTGGGTCTAGTCGTGCAAGTGTTATGATGATTTTTCAGCGTATAAATTATATTGATATAAAATATATGTTGATTTTAGTATACGTGTTCAATTTAAAACAAAGATGTTTGAAATATATATATATATATATATATATATAATTTTATTTGTGTTTGAATTAAATATCCATTTGAAAATATACGTTTTAAATTAATTTTTCTGAAAATTATATATGCAATGTATCTTCTTCATCGATCCCGTTTTGATTTGAATTCGTCTATTCCTATTTATCAGCTTATCCGTGATTCGTGCCAATCTAGTTCGTTTTGAAAATTCATTCTTGGATTCGTAACCCATTTCAAATCTCTCTAGCCTCGAAAGGTGAGCAATCACTCACGATTAACGTTCTTTTATTTATTAAATTTGATTTCAATTGAAACGAAAATTGAAATATGCTGCTGCTAGTTATTTACTATTCTATATATGTTGTCATCTGAAATTGTTCACCTGTGGGATATGACACCATATCCTGTTGTTTATATTATATTTTTATTGATGATATATGCCTGTTATTTTATTGTATTATCTGTTATCACTCTGCAAGTTCACTGTAGTTTAGAATTCACTACGGGTTGAAATGATACATACTCGAATGAACTTTAGGATAGGAGAATTTCGTTATGGGTTGAAATGATAAGCCCAAGCGATTTTCAATTAATTTGAATTTGGGATTGCGGGACGAAGTGATATCTACCCGTATATTTAAATTTCGGATTGAAATGATAAATATCCGTATCCCTTGACCATACCGTAGGAAATTATATACACAACCGTTGGTCCATATATATATAAATGTTTTGTAATTTCTATGGTTTTGGGAAGAAAAATATATTTTTAATAAAGAATGATTCTTAGAATATTATATGTATAAAAATGAAAATTTTATGTATAGACCTAATAATAATATTTAATCTAATTGAGACTGATTTAATACATCGTTTAAATTTATATTTCAAAATAGATTTGGTAAAATTTTGAATAAGCTAAAGCTGAGAAGATAAAGTTGAATTAATTGGAAATGATATTTAATTAAGAATTATATTCAATTAAATCGATTTGAAACTATTGAATTCGGGATTTAACATATGATTTTATAACTTGGTTTTGGTAAAAGGGATTAAATGGATATTTTAAGTTTAAATAAATTTAAGGAAATATTCTGTAAAATGAAATCTAAGGCTATTTAAATGATATTGAACTTGTTAAGTGGATATTTCCTGACTAAATAATAATGACGAAGCTAAATCAAGATCTATATGAAACTGTTAGATTTAACTTTAAAATATTGAATATTAAAGCTTTGAATATAACGAAAGCTTAAATGGTTTTTGGGAGCTAAATTGAATTAATGAATTAAGCTTTGAATAAACAGGAATTTGGAACTTGAGTTGATTAGAATCAATTTGTGTAGTTTAGGAAATTTCAAGTACTTTACTTTATAAATTATTTAATACACACACACACAATATCTTGGAAAATAGATATATTTGAAAGGGAAATGATGTTTTGATTTTGAAGTATAAATAAAATTAAATGACCATGGTGTTATAGTGTATATTTCTACCTTGTAGATAGTTCTGCAAATCCATAGGGGATGGTTATCCCAAACATCCTTTGAGTTACTTGTATTTCAGTTGATATTTCACTTGAGTTGGATTTATTGATATAAGAATGTTAATCCTGACTCGAGTGTTTGTGTTTTGCTTCATGCTCAGGTCAGACTGAGTGATATAGCTTTTGAGACTCACCTTCGGAGTTTGGAACTTCGTTTGGGGATCCAACTATCGATTTCGCTTTCAGCCTTTCCAGTTGATTAGTTCAGAGAAGTCATCTTCTCGTACTAGAGACTTCACCGCATCTGAGATATTCTGTTGTATTTTTATTTCTAACTCTGATGTTTATATAGTAGCTTCATGAACTACTATTTATTCATTCCGCTGCGTATTATTAGACTACTTTGTATATGTGATTCTGTAATTGATTTATTTTACTGCATATGCTGAACTTTGCCAAATTTAAATTAACAATCTGATATTTTAAGAAATTCAAGTCCGGCATGTGCGGATGCGAATGGTTGAAAATAGCAGGTCTGTTATAGTTGGTATCAGAGCTTTGGCTCTAGGCAAAACTTAGCATATATAGAAAATTTATTTATAGAATCACTTTCGTTCGAGTTGAAACTCTTCCTTTTGACTCGATTTCCTTTGAACTTTGGAACGTTCCCTGTGGTTCCAAAATTCATACTTGTCTCTCTCTATTTATATTCTTTTGATTCTGGAGTATCCAATGACTCCACTGAATGATTTGTAAAGGGGGTGAAACTCCTTTACAATTGGCATTGATTCACCGAAGATTTATGTATCCCTCGGTTTAGATGCTACTATCTTCTGTTATTTCAAATTCTATCTCTAGCGATCGAATTTCGATTTGCTTAGAATTCTGCATCCATGATATTGCTAATTTCACGGTTGACCTGATTAAGGTCGCCCGCGATTTATAGAAGTATATCCATCTTCTATTTTATAATTTAATTATCTCATCTTCGATCGAGTCTATCTTCAAATTAGGATTCTATTGATTAGAGTTCCTCTAATTTAAATCTCTATCTTTGTTTTGAAACCCATTCTTCAATCATCCTTTGAAAATGGTGTTTTGTTTGTATTTTAAAATTGTTTATATACCAAAAATTTTTATTTGGGTAACTATGATTTTATTTTATATATAAAGGAGAAAATGTTTTCGATAAGGAGTATATACCTATATATAAAACGAATAAGAAATGTAATTCTATTTATAAAAGTTTCGAAAGGATTTGAAATTTTGAAAATTATATAAGAAATGGATTTATATAAAAATAATATATAACCGAAGGTTTTTAATTTGAAATTCGAGAGATTGAATTCTGGTGTTTTGAAATTGGTTTTAAGATTTTGGAAAAATATATATATATATAATACGATTTAAAAGATATTTTCTGAATAAGAAATGTTTCAAATGAATTCGAATGAATTATAATGATTTCAAAGAGATTTTTAAAGAAGTTTCGAGAAAATATAAGTCCAGAACTAACTTTTTTCGCTGGGAAATAATTTCGGTGATGAGTGCATGCATCATCGACGTTGATTTTCGAGTTTCAGAGTGTGAGAGGGGCCACTTTAGTAGCTTTGCTATGCGAATGATTTTGTGAAACCAATTTTGATTTCAAATTCCGAAGTATGATTTGATATTCGAAAGATATATGCATATATATTTGAAATAAAATAAAGTATGCCAGTGTACAATCCTCGACTTTTCGATTTGATTTAGTATAACACTATTTATAAAAATTGATTTACAGATTTGTTGTTGATTTCCAACTCTTGGATTTGAAATTTTATTTCACCGACTATTTTGAAGGTTCGAGCACTTCCAAATCAAGGTTTAAAATTTTAAAACCAAGAAATTTCAAAGAGTATAAAATATTTGATAAAGAATTTAAGTTTAGTTTTGTATGTTTAAAGTATGAAGAGTACGACTTAAGTAAATTTGAAACTTTTGTTAAATAAATAACTTGCAAAAGGAAAATTGGATTTTTCACATGGAAATAAATAGTTTAAAGGTTTTAAAGGGATATTTATAAATTTGGAAACCATTTTGAGTACAATTGATTTTGAGAAAAATATTTGGTTTTGAAATTAGATTGGAATTAAAACCAGTACTTATATTGTGATTTTGGAAATGAATTTTTTTGACTTGAATTATGTTAATGTGGAAATTGGGATTATTTTCTAAACCTATTATTTTGGGAACTTTGAAATTTAGATATTTAATTTGGAAGAAAATTTGGTGAAATCATATATGATTTTGAGACTGAACTGATATTGAAACGAATTGAAATTGAGAACCTTATTTTACTAAATACTTGATTTGGGAGTTATCGAACTTATATAGAATTGATTTGTATAAGTATGAAGTTGATTTGAAAACTATTGATTTAGAAAGGTACTCAATTTGAAAGGTGTAATCTTATATAGGCGAAGTATATATAAGTGTGATTTGATATACTATTGATTTTGGAAAGTATTCGATTTGAAAATAAAATCTTATATATAATGGACTTTATATAAGTATGATATTTGAATGTGATTTGAAAAGGTACTATATGATATATATTTTCGAAGTAATGATATGGAAAGTGCCTTCTGCTTGATATCCGCTCTGTGGCCACATTGTGGATTCATTCTATCGATAATATTCTCTCTGATTTTGGTTTTCCGGGTATGATACTCGAGTGTCCTACCGTGGTGTAACCCATGGTCATTTTTTTGGGTAGCGTAATCCGCAAGGCAGAGATTGCTTAAGGGATATGGATGTTTCCTGGGGGATCCAGGCGTAACCATTGTTATGTATCCTGCGGTCTACCGGTTTTGTTGTCGTGGCGTAATCCGCAAGGCAAAGATTGCTTAAGGGATATGGATGTTTCCTGTGGGATCCAGGCATAACCATTGTTATGTATCCCGGTCCATGGGTTTTGTTTATCATGGCGTAATTCGCAAGGCAGTGAATGCTTAAAGGATATGGATGTTTCCTGGAGGATCCAGGCGTAACCATTGTTATGTATCCAACGATCCAGGTGTTTTTTGGATTATACTTTCCATATCTGTTTTTTTTTAAATTCAGTATTTTCACTGGGTGTTGAAACAGGTCTGCTAACTACTTGAAGAATTCTAGCTTTGGGCCTGATCAACGCATGGCCAGAGTCTGCAAGAACGAAGATAAACTTGTTGAAACATCGAGTTATAAAAGTATTTTATTTTTAAAGTTTTTATTATAAGGTATTTTATTATAAAAGTATTTCCAACACAGAAATTTTGTATTAATATTTGGGATTCAAATTTTTATAGTTTGAATTAGTTATTCATGCCCGATACTATTCTTTTGAATCTACCTTATCTGCTCTGCTTATTTATTCACCTATATTTTGTTTCCTGAATCTACCTTCCTTTCCTTTTTGAATATAATCTTTAAAATATCGTTTATTTATATACTACCTGGTTTAATAGTAATTTTTTTTAGTGTTTTGCATAAATAATTGATCTCATAAATAATTGAATGGATTTAATAAAATGAGTTTAACCAAACTACTAAATAAAAAAATTTATATGGTTTTAAATAAATTGTTAATTTGTTTTCCAAAGTCTAATTTTTCATCTGGTTGTTTCTATTCTCCTACTTTGTTCCTTTTTGAGGACGAAAAGTTCCGAGTGGGGGAGAGTGTAACAACCCATAAATTGTAACAAGTATTTTATTCTTTTATTTATAAACTTTGGGGGTTTTAATTTACAAAAAAATTGAACTTTTTTAAATTGATTTATAAATAGTCACCAATTTTTTTTAAATATAAGCAAAATTCTATAATTCTTATTTTGGTTAAAGTTTAACATTAATTGAAATTTTAAATCTTTAAATTCTAATTTCCAAGTCTTTTAATTCAACTGGATATATTCGAAATAACATTTTCCGCTTTTATTTTTTTTAGGTTAGATTATATACTTTTTAAATTGAGTAATTAATATTTTTACTTATATACATCAGTTCTTGTTAAATGATGAATGAATCAGATGGATGTAAACAAATCGTATTTTTAATTAAGTAATAAATTTTAGAATTTACAGTGTATAGATAAGCTTTATAAAATGAACGTTTTAAATTGTACGTTCGTATCCGTTTGATTTATTTAGTTAGCATATAAATAGTACGTAATTAATGAAATACTCTTTAAACATATTTTTACTAAATATAAGTAGTGAATAAATAAGAAAGCGTATAAATTTAAATGCGTTACTTTTATTTTAATGTGGGCGTATGGTTGATTTGATTAATGCATCTATAGTGCGCATTCTTAATAAAAATTTATTACCTTAACTAAATAAATAAATTTATCTATAGCCTTGCATTCCAAGTGGGAAAGAAATCATTTCCCTAGCCGTTCAATTTCTTTTAAATCTAGCTTTGATAGGTTACGTGTAAATTTCTGCGCTTCCCTTTTTCTTCATTTTTATAATAGGAATAAAATCTCCAAATTCGCGTAGCCGTTTCAAGCAAATTTATTTCTCTTTAGACGTTCAAAATCCGTTTCAAGATTGCTTGAAGTTCACATGTAAACTTTTACACGTTCTTTTTGATTCAATGGTTTTAATTTGGTATAAAAACTCTTTTATTTACTTACCCTTCAAAAAAACAAATATTTACTTGTCACTTTTGCATTAGATTTACTAACTTATCACCAGTCCAATACGTACGGAAATTTCCTTGCCTCTCGGGTATAAATTGATAGGAATATATTCCATAGCCTGATACACAATCAATACAATCATGTATAATTGATTTAAATTTATTTCTTGCCTATATTCTCTCACCTCAATCAACGCAATCGTGTATAATTGATTTAAGTTTATTTCTTGCCTATATTCTCTCGCCTCAATCAACGCAACCCTGATAAATATAAGCCTCGTACACAAATAGTTTTCAATTGCATTTCAACATTTCCTTTATTTCTTCTTGCGTGCATAAGCTCTGAAGGTATGGCCTCCATTTTCTTCTTTAAATTTTTTTTTTCCATGCTTTGCTTCTCACCTCTCGAGCGTTGAAGCATCAACACTTGTATGTTTTACATAAGGTATATTAGTTATATACTTTGCTGTGCTTACAAGTTTCGCATGTTGGTTATATATTACACGTTATATATATGTATGTACCAGTCAAGTGTTGTACGTGGAGTATATTATAAGGTTTATTTTATATATTATATAGGGTTAATCTGTATTACAGCTTTGGTTAACTTTGAAACAAATATACCTATTATATCTTAATTGTTTTATTTGAACTTGAAGGTAAATCTTACTGATATAGACTTCAATATGTATGAATAAAACCATTAACATTATAATAGTCTCCATTTAATTGATATTTTAGCATAAAACTATATCTACATTTTTTTTTGTGTTTAATGCTTATGTGAATTTTAAGCCAAGCTTTTCAGAGACGTATATATACATTAGTCTTATATCTTATTTGTTATTATAAAATATTAGTAATATACATATTTTGAAAATATAATTAGATTTTTATTCCTGTTCGAATATAACATATATTAGTATGGCAGCTGAGTGTTGTAATAGCATTAGTGATTAATGTTGTAAAACTAAAAATTTAAATGTATAATTTTCATCTCGATTCTATTGTACATATATATATATAAAGTATGTTTTATTTTTTTCTCTTTTCTGTAATTATTCGTATATAAATACGTTGTTATATGGTTTTTATATGATAGTTGTTGAGTCGATTTTATAAAACTATATTTAAAAGTTTCCATTTTGTTTAACAATAATTGTAATTTTACAAGGTATGTATATAACAGTGGTTTATAAGTTTAAGTAATATATGTATACAAAATTTTCGATTTACATACATGACCTGTATGTATTATTCAAGTGCATGATCTATTAGTCTTGTTTATATGGATATAAAGGGACAGATTGTATATATTGGTTTCTTTTATAAAATCTGTTGTTTATGTATAAAACTATGTATAAGATACATTTTTAAATAAATATCTATTTAACTAGTTCGTTTTAATTTTTGTTATAATATAAATAGCTACAGTACAGTTTCCTATACATTATGTCACAGGGATGATGTTATATATATTTTTTTATTTAAATTATTGTCTTAAATCGTTATATATATGTTAATTTGTTAAAAATCTAGTGTACGGTGTTTATTTATATCTCAGGTTTTGGCTGTTAAAATGCATAGTTGTAGAGATAGGTAGTTATATTATACATTTCAGAGATTTTGGGTCTAGTCGTACAAGTGTTATGATGATTTTTCTACGTACAAATTATATTGATATAAAATATACGTTGATTTTAGTATACGTGTTCAATTTAAAGCAATGATGTTTGAAATATATATATATATATATATATATATATAATTTAATTTGTGTTTGAATTAAATATCGATTTGAAAATATACGTTTTATATTGATTTTTCTAAAATTATATATGCAATGTATCTTCTTCGTCGATCCCGTTTTGATTTGAATTCGTCTATTCCTATTTATCAGCTTATCCGTGATTCGTGCCAATCCTGTTCATTTTGGAAATTTGTTCTTGGATTCGTAACCCATTTCAAATCACTCTAGCCTCGAAAGGTGAGCAATCACTCATGATTAATGTTCTTTTATTTATTAAATTTGATTTCAATTGAAACGAAAATTGAAATATGCTGTTGTTAGTTATTTACATTGCTATATATGTTGTTATCTGAAATTGTTCACCTGTGGGATATGACACCATACTTGTTGTTTATATTATATTTTTATTGATGATATATGCCTGTTATTTTATTGTATTATCTGTTATCACTCTGTAAGTTCTCTGTAGTTTAGAATTCACTATGGGTTGAAATGATACATACCCGAACAGACTTTAGGATAGGAGAATTTTGTTATGGGTTGAAATGATAAACCCAAGCGATTTTCAATTAAATTGAATTTGGGATTGCGAGTCGAAGTGATATCTACCCGTATATTTAAATTTCGAATTGAAATGATAAATATCTGTATCCCTTGATCATAGTGTAGGAAATTATATACAGACACCGTTGGTCCATGTATATACAAATGTTTTGAAAATAATTTCTATGGTTTTGAAAAGAAAAATATAGTTTTAATAAAGACTGATTCTTAGAATATTACATGTATAAAAATGAAAATGTTATGTGTAGACCTAATAATAATATTTAATCTAATTAAGATTGATTTAATACATATAATGTGTTTAAGGATTCGTTTAAATTTATATTTCAAAATAGTTTTGGTAAAATTTTGAATAAGCTAAAGTTGAATTAATTGGAAATGGTATTTAATTAAGAATTATATTCAATTAAATCGATTTGAAACTATTGAATTCGGGATTTATGATATGATTTTATAACTTGGTTTTGGTAAAAGGGATTAAATGGATATTTTAAGTTTAAATAAATTTAAGGAAATATTCTGTAAAATGAAATCTAAGGCTATTTAAATGATATTGAACTTGTTAAGTGGATATTTCCTGACTAAATAATAATGATGAAGCTAAATCAAGATATATATGAAACTGTTAGATTTAACTTTAAAATATTGAATATTAAAGCTTTGAATATAACGAAAGTTTAAATGGTTATTGGGAGCTAAATTGAATTAATGAATTGAGCTTTGAATAAATGGGAATTTGGAACTTGAGTTGATTAGAATCAATTTGTGTAGTTGAGGAAATTTCAAATACTTTACTTTGTAAATTATTTAATATATATATATATACTATCTTGGAAAATAGATATATTTGAAAGGGAAATGATGTTTTTATTTTGAAGTATAAATAAAATTAAATGACCATGGTGTTATAGTGTATATTTCTACCTTGTAGATAGTTCTGCAAATCCATAGGGGATGGTTATCCCAAACATCCTTTGAGTTACTTGTATATCAGTTGATATTTCACTTGAGTTGGATTTATTGATATAAGAATGTTAATCCTGACTCGAGTGTTTGTGTTTTGCTTCACGCTCGGGTAAGACTGAGTGATACAACTTTTGATACTCACCTTCGGAGTTTGGAGCTTTGTTTGGGATCCAACTATCGATTCCGCTTTCAGCCCTTCCAGTTGATCGGTTCAGAGAAGTCATCTGCTCGTACTAGAGACTTCACCGCATCTGAGATATTCTTTTGTATTTTTATTTATAACTCTGATGTTTATATAGTAGCTTCATGAACTACTATTTATTTATTCCGCTGCGTATTATTGCACTACTCCGTATCTGTGATTCTGTAATTGATTTATTTTACTGCATATGCTGAATTTTGCCAAATTTAAATTAACAATCCAATATTTTGAGCAATTCAAGTGCCACATGTGCGGATGCGAATGGTTGAAAATTGCAGGTCTGTTACAAATGTATACCCCAATTCTATTCATTTACTAAACATAGATATAACAAATTAAACCTTGTTTTACTTGCTTTAAAATTAAGGTTATCAATTCAATTATATAATTCAACCCAATTATCAAGTTTCACTCATATATTAATTCAAAAGGTTTCGATTATCCAAAATATCCAAATATTCCATTTTTTCAATAGATGAAACTATATGTCAACAAACAACAAAATTCACAACAACATTTCAATTCCATAAACAAATATCCTAATTATTCATTTTATTCTCTTTAATACACCATTTTTAAACTAGTGTTTAGTCCATTAATTCAATCAACAATAATTAACCAATGTTTATAATATGATTAAATACAACAAGTCAACAAAAATGATAATAATTAAATATTACCATTTCATAAATCAAACACAATACAAATAACTATATTAGTCATAAAATATTATTCCTTTATGTATATCATATAATATTAGGAAAATTAATTTCATTTCAAAATTTATACAAAACATTTTTATAACACTAACAAATACGCGCTCTCGTATATATACTCAGACAACTCATTCTAGGGTATTACTGCCCTATCCCTAATGAGTTAACCCCAACAGGCTAAGGTATGTCTAAACCAAAGCTCTAATACCAACTGTAACGACCTACCTTTTTGGATGGTTCAAATCGACAATAAACCACACATATCAGAATCAAACCATTCAAAAGGAAGGTCTGTTAACGGGGGAAATAAGAAAAAAAGAAAAAGGATAGAAAAAAATACAAGAATCTCGCACAAAATATAATAATCAAATAAACTGTTCATGAAGCTGTTTTTCAAATAACATTTGATTACACTTTTACAAATTCAAATCAGGGTTATACATATATCATAAATAAACAAATAATGTAGCGAAACATAGAATGTAGTGGAATAATATATAGCAATAATATACTGAATCCTCATCTTCGTCCACCAGAAAATAGTCTTCAATGCTGAAAATCTAAGGCTGACCCGAGCATAATGAAAAACAATACACTCGAGTTAGAACAAAAAATTCCTATGTAAGTCAAATCAGTCTCAAATAAAAATATGAGTGCAATGGCTTCAAAGATGTTACGGGATTTTTCATCTCCTATCAAGCATACAACCTGAGTGCCATAACTTAAGGGATTTCAAATAATTCGAAATACTAATTATAATCACTTTATTTAAAATAAATCCGAAGTTTAAATTAAAAACTTAAACTTTTTAAATAATTCAGTTCTAATAAATAATCCAAATTCAAGAAATTGTATGGGTATATATCATTTCAACCCATAATTTAAATGTCGTAGTTATCCAATTCTAAAATAATTCAGAGGACCATTTAAATGATGTCGATAATATATAAGGTGATAATAGGGACATATTAAAATAAATAACAACCTTACATCCAACATATAAATCAATAAGCATTCACTTCAACAACATCCAAATCAACCAATATATTTCAACATATAATAGTTATCAATATCGGGGTTTAACTACCAATTAAATTCTAATATAAAATTAAATGTCATTTCAGATTCAATATCAATTCAAATGTCAACTTAAATTAACAAACTGCAATAAAACATTTATATATAACATCATATATTTTATTTAACTTGCAATGGAATTTTTAGTATTATGTGAGTGGGTTTAATCACTCACCTTTGATTTATAGCCAATTGAAAATCCAATAAAAGCCCAAAATTTCAATGGTCTTCAAATGCAGCCATACTTGTTTCATGTTTTCCGGAATTTTGATACGAACCCAAAGGAAGAAACCGCGCATTAATCGGGGTTCATATACGGAAGATATTCAAGTTATAAGAATATATTGGAAATGAAATAGAAAACATGTACACATATTTTAATAACAAAATAAAACACGTTAGTTACTTACATTAAGAATTTTGAAACCTACTCATGTCTCTACATTTTGGGGAATCAACAAAAAAGGACACGATGGCCCACACATGGAAGAAGGAGGCTTCACAAAATGGATTTGTAAACAAATGGAAAAGATTGGCTTCATGAAAATAAGTTGCTCACATTTGTTTGTTTCTTTTTAAAAGAGAACGAAAACTTTAGGCAAAAGAAATAATGGAAGCACGTTTTGAAAATGGAAAGTTAGAGGAAGAAATTTATGAAATAGGAAACGAATAAAGGAAAAGCACGTTTGGAAATTGGAATATGAAAGGGAAAGATATAAGAAGATGTAAATTTGCAAAAAAGAGAGCCTAACATGCAAGTAATTAACAAAAGATAAAAGAAACACGTTGGAATTTGATAATACATATTTAAATGGTAATAAAATCTTTTGATATAAAATTTTAAAACATATGCTACCTCAATTAATTTCATCAACACACATGAAACATTTCAAGGCAAGGCTCGTATGTAAATAAATAAAACTTACTGGAAGACCAAAAGAGGCATGTATTTAATGAAAGAAAGTAGTAATAAAATAAAATAAATGAAAGCGACGATTTAAATTTGAGAATGTAGTCCATACATAGAAAACACAAATCTAATATACTAAAAAAACAATTCATTTTAACATACTTTATTAACCCTAATACGCTCAAATTTACACACATATATGTATTTTTATTTAGTAAACAATAAATAAAATTAAACATTACAATTAACATAATGAGGATCGTCGCGCCACACATTAAAAGATGAACCGAGACTCCAAATTCAAATTTGAAACGGAATAAATCTCTTGTGTTAATATGCTAACTATTCCAAATCAAAAATTTAACCAAACCTTCAAGTTGTTTTCTTACCATTTTATTATTGTTATTTTTTTATAAATTGAATTCAAATTAAGTTTGAATATTTAAATAAATCAAATATTCCAACTAGATACAAACAACAAAATTCAATTCTTTGTTTTAATGAAATTAAATTAACATTCATAGATGAAATATTCACTTTATTTGATAAGAGTATTCTTTTCAAGAAACCATCCTTTTCTTTTATTTTTATTGAAACATATTTCTTTTTACTACACATTAATTTACAATTAACACCTCCCCATTTAAAACCAACTTATATTTAAAGATTATCCCATTAAAGAGTCACAGAAATAATACTTCATACAACCACATCATTTCCCTATCAATTAATTTCATGTTATCATTATATTTGTAACACGTTTAAGTGCTTACTATTTGAACGCAATATTTCTCAATGAAATTCTCCTTATATTTTTAACACAAAACATATGTTGCACATATCATTAATTAATTACCATTTACTTCTCTCTTATTAATGGCGAGATATAATTACTATTAATTACAATGATTAAATCTCAAAACATACTATAATACAGCGAAGATAATTAATCCAATTGTTTCCTTTGAAATCCAATTTTCTATATTAAACCCAATATCTATATACTAATTTAATTCCAACATTTAATTACAAATTTAATAAAACATGTTCATTATATATTTAAATTCCAAACAAATCCTTTTATTTTGATTTACATTCTTATTATCAAATCAACTATTCCCTTATGCAGTTGATTAACACAAGTTTTACACTCACCACTCAACAGTTAACGTTTCTTCTTATATCAATTGTAATATTTCAATTATATTAATTCTCCATTAATTACCAAATAAATTTCTAACAAATTTAATAATAAGAAAATATATTAAACAATATAATACATTAATAATCCATATCTATTAACTTATTGTTTACAAACAAAGGTTAATAAATTTACGTATAAAATAATTGATTTCATACTCCATTTTAAAACTAATTGCAACTAATAACATATGATTACATCAATTTATATATCATTTATTCTATTCCTCATTAACCTTTATTATTTAAATTGATTGAAATTACGTTAACATAGTATAGTAGTCATTACATTCAATCAATATTAGCAAATAATATGTTTTATCTCATTAAAATTAGTTTTTTTAAGATTTATCCTAAAGTCAAAATTTCTAATCTAATAAGATTCAATTTAATAAATCATAAATTTTAATTTCTGACAATATTAAAGCCCAAAACCTTATTAAATTTAATATTTTTAATTATCAAAATATGGGTTGTTACACCGTTCTTTTCCAAATCTTTTGTAAACGTTTTCAAATGATTAATAAAGTATTTTAAAGTTAATTTTCAAAGGTTTTGTGGAATGATTAAAGGTTTGATGATTTAGAGTGGATCAAATATGTAACGACCCAAAATTTCTGTCAATTAAAATTCATATATTTAATTAATTTTAAATATTATTAAGTAAAATTTGTAAGTCAAATAATTTATTTTTCGAATATCTTGATTTAAATTGGATAATTAAATCGATAATTTAATATTGAAAATACAGAAATAATTGAAAATTGGGTTTAATGTGATTAAAATTGATTTATAAAGTTATATTAAATCATATTGGAGTTAGAACAATGTTTGCGAACTTTTAAAATTGAATTAAAGTTAATTTGTGAAAATTGAATATTTTAATATTTAATTGACGAGTTAAAATAGCCATTTTTCAAACAGTCTCGAATTTCGATGAAACTAGTTTCATCGGATCCGTAATGTTATATTATTGTATCGTTTCAAATTTTGTGTCAATCGGATTTACCGTTTGTCCGGGGCAAGCCAAAACGCATAGAAATTGGTTTAATCGATTTAATTTAAAATTTGATTGTTTATTACCGTAACTCGCACAGATGATCGAATTAGCTTCCGAAACATATTCCATTGTTTCCGAAACGCAGGGTAAACCCTAGAAACGCCGATCACCGCGCGAGATTTGGAGTTCGGAAAATTCCGAATGAATAGTAATTTGTGAATTTTTCTATATAAGGACCTAGTTATTTCCATTTGCAAAGAAATTCAACCCTAACCCTAATTTTAGCCTCAACCACTGGCCTAGCTATCAGTGGCCGAAATGTTCTTGCTTTTCCCTCAATTTCTCTCTTTATCCATGCTATAATTCGAGGAACTCTAACTAGAAAACTATAGAGCTCTTCGAGATCAACGATTCCAACGGTCGAGATGGAGAATGGTGCGAGGTGGAGGGAGATAGTGGCTGCCGTTCATTGCCGTTCAAGCTTCGTTTTTCTCGAGCCATGGAGGGCCGAGCTCCACCATATTGCAGCCGAGTGTAGTGCTCGATGTTGGCTTCGAAGTGGTGCTTGCTAAACGATGCAGAAGTCGTCGTGGTGGCTGCAATTTTTAACCCTAGGTCGATGGCTTTGGGTTTCTTTCCGTTCGAACAACCTGGAAGCATGCACGTTGTAGAAGAAACGTGATATATCCGTGATCTTCTTTGCACAAACGTGCGGCCCTGATCGTTTAGGTTGAAAAAATATAATAAATTTGTTATTAAATTTTATATTATAAATTATACGATGTTTAAAAGTGTATAACTTTGTCATACGAGGTCGGAAAATTACGAAATGACTTGCGTCGGGTTTGTTTTGTCGAGCACTATGCAATAGAGCTGGTTTGGAGTCGTTTGGAGCTAGTGAAAATTTTGGGTAAAATTATTCGAAATAAAACGCTACAACTATTATCGGAAACTCAAGGTGAGAACTTCTCACTCAATCGAATTATTTTGATTTAAATTTTAAATAGTTATATTTAAAATTGATTGATCGTGTGATTAGATGATAATTATTATCTGTTGTATTGAAATAGACCTTATACACCGTATATTAAGCGGATGTTATTTATTAAAAACATATACCGCGATAATTCCAACTTGTATGGAATTGGTATTATATATGTACTTGGAGTTGATTTTCCCGCATTATATAGCGGATGAGACCCTATTGCGCCGCATAATAGCGGATAATATTTAATAAATCCCATATACCGCGATATTCCATCTTGAAGCGAAAATGGTATTGTGCTAACATTTTTGGATGCAGGGAAACAGGTTGGAGGGATCCAACTGGATTCCTCAAATGATTGAATTTATTTCAATGTTGTATGTTGATCTATTTATAATCTGCGTGATTATCTTTATGATTGAAATTGTTAAAGGCTAAATTTTAGCCGCATATATTTTTGGTATCGTTAGATGCCGAAAATAAATAAAATTCGATTTTTGAAAATTTAAGTTGAGAGTTCATAATAAAATTTAATTTTGGAATTTATTCATTTTAAATAAATAAACGTTGAAATTTTTATGCTATAAAAATTATGATTTTGTGAAATATAACCGAAATGTGATTTTTAGTTGATTAATTTATAAAATGGTTTAAATTGGGATTTTTGAATTATTATAAATGATTTATATAAAAGATTTATAAAATTGATATTCATAAATTAAATATTGGAATTATAAAACGAGTTTTTATAAGTGTTAAAATGAAATAAAAGTGGATTTCATAAGTGAATGAAATTTATAGATTTATAAATTGTGAAGTTATAAAATGAATAGATTTTTGTACAATAAAAGATTTATAAGTAATTAACGTATAAATTGGATTTTGGCGTTTAAATGAGATATAAATAAAATTTGTTGATTTAGGGATTTTTATAAGTTGGAGTTTTTACAAAATATATATATATATGTGAATTTATAAACATCGTTTTATAAATCCGAAATCAACTGAATTTGATAAATTAAACATAAAAGTTTATTAAAGGAGATATAGTCGTGATTTTGGACAGCGAATTATCCTTTAAGTTCAATGTTGTAATAATAAGAGTTTAGTTGGGAAGTATATTCACGATTTTGGACAGTGAATATATTATTAAATAAAATGGATATGTTTTGGGGAAGTGATATTATAATATGAAGTTAATTGTTTTTAAGATGTTTTAAAAGGTATTAAATATCGAAACCATAGATTTCAACATTCATTGTTGAGATAGACGTTTTCGAGAAATAAGGAAATAGTTGACTATAACACTGTTGTTATAGTAATTGATTTCCGAAAGGAAATGTTTTATATAGTATTGGGATTTATATATCTATCTTAATTTCGAATCCCTATACTAGTGATTTTGAGTCGTCGTAACGATGTTTTACCCAACGTTCGTTTTGACTCAAATAAATGTGTTTAAGCGCACGTTTTCTTTGAAGAATGAAATATATACTTAATTTCGATTTAAGTATATTGAATATTTTCAAAATGTTGAAAATAAATGGATTTGTGAATTACTTATTATTGAATAAGTATGGAAATGTTTTCCAATATGAAGTGAATGTTTTGAGATTATATCTTTTAAAGATAAATTGAAAGTGAATGATTGAAATCGATTTGAATCGTATAAAAAGTGAATATTTGGAAATGTAAATTCACAAGGAAATTTATAAGGGAAATTTGTTTTAAAAATAAATATTGATTTATTTTTAAAAGTGTGGAAATAAATTTACGGATTTGGGACGTAAATTTAATAAATCGGTAAGGATTTATTTGATTGATTTAAATAAACCATTTTGAAATGAAAGTTGTAAGGGTGTAAATTGATTTGAAATTTGTTTTCAAATGGTTGAAGTGTGGAATATATATCTTGTAAAGATATTTTTGGAAAATAAATAATTTGGAAAATTATTTGAAATTGGGTGACGTTGTGAATATTGATTGATAGTTAAATAACCGACTATCAATATTGACCCTTAAGTGGCTATTTGTTTTGGTTGACATTGAATGCTACACTTATTTTTAAATTATTGCGCTCTTTATTCGGATTACCCATTCCGAATGGTGATACGACGTAATGGATAGCATTGAAGACCGGTGTTGAAAACCGGGTATTTGTGAAAACGATAGGATGACCTATCGATTGTCTCTGCACCGTTAGCTACGGTATGGAGATTTCCTTTGTGATGGGAAATTCGATCGGGATTGTGAATACCCGGATTGCAAGGGCTTCTTTGGAAGTGCCTTCAGTTCTATTCGAGCCCGGGTAGACTTGTATGGTTACATGTTTGACATTACATTTTGAGAGATAAAGCAGATTTCTTTCAAATACATCTCTGTTGGTGGCGGAGAATTTATTCTCTTAGCCTAACACCCTTCTTTGAGAAGTTCGAGCTCAGAGGCTTTGCAGTTGAAGGTTATCAGGGATATATTCCCAATTTGGTAATGTGGCATGCTGAGTGTTGTTGTGTGATGATTATTTATTTATCATTTGTTGATCAAAGCGTGGCTTTGTGAAAAAGCGTAGCTTTGTGGACGAGACTTCGTCAGACCTTACACCCCGGAAAATGGTCAAAACAGGAATATGTGGCAAGGTTATGAGGGTCGCTCCCTTTAGCGTATGTCATTTCCTTCTGGAAAAGGGTGGTGTCAGGTATGGAGCCCTGATGCTTAACCTATGTGGTTGCTTCAATCTCATTTTTCTATGTGGTTGTTGCTTGGTGATAGAGGGCCCTCGGATAAAGGTCCCAAAGGACCGGGGAGTGGCATACTCGAGTAGTAGTTACCTAGTTACAGAGGTAACCCGGCCTTGTGTTGGCAGAGATCCGGTTAGGTTCTCGGGACGTCCTACCCGAGGCGATCTCATGTGGCAGTAGGAAGTTCCTTAGCCTGACCATTTGTTGGAAATCCAAAGAAACAATACGAGCACTGTATGGTTTTAGTTGTATTACCTGCCATGGAATATGGCGGTAACCTGCTATTGAACATGGTAGCTATACTAGGCATACGATAATGGTCATATGTTGGCTAAGATTAATATTCTATTTTTGAAATGTTTTCATCACTATGCACTAATAATAATATCAAAATTGATTTGTTTTGCGTAGTAAGCATCTTTGACTATCATAAGGAGAAATCTCCTCCAATTCTGCGTTTGCATTGTGTGTGTGCGGAGAGGCCTTATGGTAGTTTCATTTTCCAAAAGCATTGCGGATATTTTTCCACTTCCCTTGTTGTTGTTGCTTTAAAAGATAAATGAGTGTTTTGAGTTCTCACACCAGTCCCATGACTGACCTAGAGTTTATTATTCTCTTCCTAAACTCTGGGTGCCCATAATTTTCCACACGAGCAGTCTAGAGTCAGATTATCAGGTCATTCTGGATTGAGGAGTGCTATGGAGCTCAAGTGGCGAGCTGGATGGCGAGGCGTATTACTTGTATATGATATTATCTTTCCGCTGTAAATTCACTTGTAAGGACATGTTTGTATAACTGTCCATTGTTTGTTGTATTGTATATTGTTGTTGTACACTCTGATGTGATGTAATGTAATAACTGATATAGTTCTTTGTTTTAAAGATTATTCATTTATCTATTATATGTTGTTCCGCTGCGATATGTGAGATTCTGATATTGTTTCTATTCTGTTTCCTTACTAATTCTATCTTTTTCTTCTACATCTTCTTCTTTAAACCCTAAGGGATCGGTTTTCCGGCATTCGATTGTTCGGCAGTTGATAAAGTGGGCGTATTGATGTCGATTTTCGAAAGTCGAAGAATCGGTTCCGTACAAAGTGGTATCAGAGCCTTTGGTTAAGCGACAACCTTGGCTCTGTTGGGTGTTATTCATTAGAGATAGAGTCAGTAGTACTCTAGAATGAGATTGAGTGTAATAATAGTTATAAGCGCGTATTGGTTAGTGAATATAAAATTGTTTTATGTTATGATGATTGGTTTGTTGAGTGGTATATGGATTCTGGTCGGTATAGTCTATACAACTCTATCGATAGGGATCTCTAAACACTTGTTCAGAATAATTCGACACGATATTATTCTAAAATAGGGTAAATGAAATAATTTTACCCAAAATTATTTTCGTAGATAAGGGAAATAATTTTTGTAAATTATTATAGTATATGGTTGCTTGATTGTTAGAAAGTGATAATATTATTATCATTTGAGTAGGAAATTGAAATCGTAACTCCCAAGTTAAGAAATAAAATTCACACACAAATGGATTTATGAATATGAATTGTAAATGTGATTTGTAATTTGAAGTAAAAAAATTCCAGAGAAGTGTTTGAAAATGTTTGAAAAGAATTTGAAAGTTTTAGAGATTTGGAAGGTTTAAATCTTTTTGGTTTGAGAATAATTTTCAAAGATTTTGGAGAAATGTTTTGAAGGGATAAAAGCTCTAAACTCTTTTTGGTCACTGGAAAATAATTCCGGTGATGATCGCGACATCATCGGTGTTCATTTTCGGGTTTCCAAAAGAGGAATTGTTGCCAAATTGTTTTAAATTAAAGTAGTTTGGAAAATTTGGGTTTGATTTTGAAATTCAAAGGATAATTTGAATTGATTTCAAAATTGGTTTTTAAAGGTTGAAAAAACTCTGGGATCCTATTTAAAATAATTTATGCCAATGATAAATGAGTTGATAAGTTATACAATTTGAATTTTGATAGAATAAATTTAACTTAAAGGATGGAGTTAAATTAAAGTAAGTATAAGTGAATCAATTCAATAAAGTGAATTTAAAGAAAGGTCTAAGGAGGCTAAGTGAAATGATTACTTAAAGAAAATTTAGTAAGTTAAAAATAAATTTGGAGTAGTAACAAATGAATTGGAAGTGAGTTTGAATAATGAAAAGAAATACTGTAAATGGATAAATATATTTACAATTACAAGTGAATGTAATTGAAATTGAATGTTGAAAAGGAATATAACTTAAGTAATGTTGAATGAAGTTGAATTTGGTATCAAAGTAAATTAATAAAGTGAAGTGATGGATACGAACTTGAGTTATATAAATGAAATTAAACTTGAAATGTTAAATGATTTAACAATTGAATTAATGAATGAATGAAGTGAATGTAAATCAATCGAATGTAATGAATTGATATGGATAATGGATATAAGTATTAATTCATTAAAGCTAATTAAAAGTGTTAAACCAAATTGAAGGTAAACAAAGTAAATATAAATGTTGAATGTAAAGTGAATAAATTTGGTTGTGTTGGTTATACATTGGTTGTTAGATTATTGTTAATTGATTGAATAGTAATTCATATGCAATTGAATGAATAAAATTGAAAGCTAAAGCAATTAAATTCAGATTGGAAGTTAAGTAAATTTAAATTGAATGGAAATTGGTTTGAATTGAAAGTGAACAAATGTGAATGTAAATTAGTGGATGTAAACTAACTGAAAATGAATAATTGAATGTCGTTGTATATGAATTGGTTGTAAACAATTACAAGTAATGTTGAAATCATATAAGTTGTTTATAAACCTTGCTTAGTATGCATTTCTTTTAATATGCATGTGTTGTAGTTGTTTAAAAGAGTAAAATGTTAATAACTTCTTATATATGTCACTTACGTGTTTATATTGAGTAAGTACAGGTACCGGGGCTACCGTTAGCGGGATTTGGGTTGCGTAAAATGCTAAATAAATAATTGCTTTGCTTAAAAATGCTAAAAAGGTACGCCTATGCAATAAAAATAGGAAATATGAACTGTTTTTCCGACCGGGTGGGTCGATGTATATATTTATATCTATTGTGATATCGTAAAAGCTCCTCCGTACAAAGGAGGTTATGGCGAAATTTTTTGAAAATTTAAGGCGTTAGAAAATTTTGGGAAATTTTGGAAATTTTTTTTATGTGGAAACTAAGTGTTGATTTGAAGATAAAGGTTAAACGATATAGTTGGTTTTGAAAAGATAACTATATATGGATTTTAAAATATTAGTGGAGTTTTGTAAGAAGTTTAACTATTGAATTTTTGGAAAAGTTAAACACTTAAGTGAATTTGAAATCTAATTTGAATGGATGTTCAAAAAGTTAATGAATTCTGTAGCTTTTTCTTACTTGGTAATTTCGAGGACGAAATTCTTTTAAGGGGGGAAGTTTGTAACGACCCAAAATTTCTGTCAATTAAAATTCGTATATTTAATTAATTTTAAATATTAATAAGTGAAATTTGTAAGTCGAATAATTTATTTCTCGAATATCTGGATTGAATTGGATAATTAAATCGATAATTTAATATTGAAAATAAGGAAATAATTGAAAATTGGGTTTATTGTGATTAAAATTGATTTATAAAGTTATATTAAATCATATTGGAGTTAGAACAATGTTTGTGAACTTTTAAAATCGAATTAAAAGTTAATTTGTGAAAATTGAATATTTTAATATTTAATTGACGAGTTAAAATAGCCATTTTTGAAATAGTCTCGGATTTCGATGAAACAAATTTCATCGGATCCGTAACATTATATTATTGTATGGTTTCAAATTTAATGTCAATCGGATTTACCATTCGTCCGGGGCAAGCCAAAACGCATAGAAATTGGTTTAATCGATTTAATTTAAAATTTAACCGTTTATTACCGTAACTCGCACAAATGATCGAATTAGCTTACGAAACCTATTCCATTGTGTCCGGAACGTGGGGTAAACCCTATAAACGCCAGTCACCGCGTAAGATTTGGAGTTTGGAAAATTCCGAATGAATAGTAATTTGTGAATTTTTCTATATAAGGACCTAGTTATTTCCATTTGGAAAGAAATTCAACCCTAACTCTGACGCCCCACCTCTATACCCACTCTAGCCAAGAACACTACGGTGTAATGCTGTCAACTAGCACAGAGAATAAGGCTGTTGAGGAGCGACCATCCGTGTAATTGCTTTGCGCGAGCACCGATATGTCAGGTAGTATAACATGCATTTTATTTGAAGAGGAAATCCGACATACCGATTCAAACACAAAGCTACTACACAGTGGCTATAATAATCTTCGGAAACAAATATGGAAATAAACATAACACAAATAAGTCGCAGATAATTCATATCACAAAGGCGGAAGAAGATATGAATATATAACTAACACGTGAAAGTTTATATCAGAGTAGTGGTCAAAAAGACCCACAATAATACAAAAGAATAGCAACACGTGCTATACAAAAGAATACACCTATGAGTCTATATCTCAAGTGTATACAATAAAAACTGCTAATCTAAATAGTTAGCCAAAAGTCAGAGTAATAAATCCCTGGGGAGAAGTCAAGCAGAAGCACCTTTAACATCTCGGTCTGACCCGAGTATTATTTAATAAGAAAATAATAAACGGATCAATCTAGCTATAAATATCAGATAACATGATATAGAATAAGAGATATGGCATAAACATATGATATCCATAATGGCATACTACTATAAGTATGCAATTGAAACTCAACATGAGATTAATCAATATCACAAAAATCTTCACAAAGATCCAAAAAGGGTTTCGTACCCAAAACTTGTATTCACAACAAGTCAATGACACACGAATTCACCAATGCACAAAAATTGACAAATCATTTCAATGAAAATCACTAAAATTGGTGAAGCATAAATTCCAGAATTCAACACACGAAATCCAGAAATCACAAAAAGGGGGGAGACCTATCACACGAACCACTACAAGAAAACTGATTTTTTGTAGCGCCCAAAAACCGCCACTACGTATTTTTAGTGGCGTTCCGATAATCGTTACGAGAAAACATGCCACAAAAAATCATCGAGTATTAGTTGCACTTTTTTAAACGCCACCAAATTTAGTTTTGATAGCGTTTTTATAACGCCATAGAATTCCTTTTTTGTAGCGCCTATTTACCGCCACCGAAAAGGTTTTCTCCTCCATGATACTTTTTTATGGCCTTATCTAAATTTTTTGTAGCGCCTGTTTAACGCCACCGAAAGGTGTTTCTCCTCCACGTTACCTTTTCATGGCGTTATATGCATTTTTTTTGTAGCGCTTAATAAACGCCAGCATAAGTGTACTTGAGTTTTTAATCACTCTTTTGTAGCGACATTTTAACGCTGCCAAAATAAATAATATCCAGTAGCGTTTGTTTCCCTCCACCTGCTACTCCAGATTTACCCCTGATCTAACATCCAATTATATAATAACAGAATACGCAAGCACATACACTTTTGAACACAATATGTTAAACAACTACAAAATACGTATATGCATTGAAGATCCATAAGATACATAGACATTCATACATCCACATACATAGGTGTCGACAAAAAGCTACCCGTACACATACACAACCAAACTACCATAAGTGTTATAACCAAACTACCATAAGTGTCATAAACGTACATATACATTTGAAATAAACGTCTGAAATAACCAAAGTACCGAGCAAAACCTGAACCACCATAAAAACCTGAACTACCTGTCATTGCTGATGTCTTCAAAACCTGAACTACCTGTCAACAAAGAACAGAACAATAGAGTGAGAAAACAAAACCTGAACTTAAAACTGCATCACTAACATTCCACCACAATCCATACATAACTCCTCACCATCAATTATTTTCCCTCCCCTGAACCTGAACCACCAATCACAATCATTCAATCACAACTCAAATATAACACCCCTACTTATGTACTTTTATCATTTTATCAAAAATCTATCTGCACTTTAGATGCTAGCATTCCTAATGTATATATAAAAAAAATTATATACCTTTCATTTTGACTTAATAATGATTTTTTCCATTGGCCAAGCTATGGGAACGCCAAAGCAATCATCCATGCACGTCAGACCCGATGTTGGTCTCCATATCTCTGCATCTGGAACTATCACCAGTTCAATCCAAATTTTTACAGCATTACGTCCCAATGGACGACAATGGACCATCGTTATCGGATCAGTTGACGCAATACTTCCTTCAGGCACTACGTCTGCTCCACCCAAATCGATCAACTGGCATTTGGCATCCTTTTGCATGGTTGCAATCGGCTGAAAGAAAAGAGATTATTATGCACAATGTATACATGCACATTAAATAAACTTTCATACACAGTTAACTTCTTCAAATTTGAAAATTAATACTTACATTTTGCGATTTATTCATGACCATATGTGCGGATTTCATGGGAGAATTCACAACATTTTCAGTATCATCACGACTCTCATCTAGTTTTTCTTGATCAGCTTCTACTTTTGATCTTGGCCATGCTACTTTCCTACCAACTACATCTCCAATGCATGACATGTCAGATGTGGGTCGCCACAAATAAGCATCTTTATTTACTACTTTGTCCACCCAAATCACAACAGCAGACGGACCGAGTGAATACCATTAACAGTATATTTTGGATCAATGGCGTGGATTCTTCCTTCGGCAACTACACCTTCACCCTCAGTCCAACCGTAAATCTTGCAAGTGTCTTCGATGATGCTGGTACTCTAAAAATGAGAAGTGACATTCAATACTTTAGTATGCTATACAAAAACAACGAATATGTGTTAAATTTTTATTCAGATGGGGGGTGTGCTCGCTGCATTTTAGACATCAATAAGCTCGCAGCATATTACACTAATATACTTAACGTGGAAAAAATTACCGTACTGGCTGCACTACAGTTCAACCGTGTTCGCAGTGGGACCTTGATGCAAACTGATGGCCAAGCAACTACCTTATTCTTAGCGTCTGCTAAGACTGCCATTTCAAGTGTAGGCCTCCATAAATAAGTATCTGCTTTATCCACTGAATCTATAACAATGCTCCCAGCATTTGGTCCAAGACGAATGCCATTGACAACGTCATCTGGGTCCATGGACAACAGCCTCCCATGGGCAACAACTCCAGAGGTTCCATCCCAATTCAACAGCAAACATACTTCGTCGTCGCTCTACAATTAGTCAACCGAAAATTAAATCAATTACTGGATTGAAAAATTAAAATATAAATTTCATTTATTGAGTAATATAAATATTATTTTTACCGAATCAGGTGATTTCCTTCTCGAACTTTCTTTACCCTGCAGCGAAGCATGAATATAAATTAATATTTTACGAATATAAATTAATTTCCAAAAATTTACCTTCTTGTCCATCAGAGTCTGTATCATTCCCTTCAATTCTGCTATTTCCTCTCGACACCGAGACACTTGTTTATCTTTGGACTGGGCCAAAGCTAGCTTGGTTAAAGTGCAACCCCTACCCAATGCCCTTAATCGTCCCAGTTTATCTTGTCCCAGTACATGTACAAGAGCATCTTTTCCAATATCAGTCTGTGTGGAGCCGGATTGGGATAGGCTACCATATTTTTTGATCTCCTCCTATATATGTAAAGGCCCGCAAATCCGTACCCCTTTAAACTAACAAAATTCCACCACAAGTCAGTTCAAAGTGGCACAAATGTATGAGTCTTCGGTAAAAGAAGAAAGAGGTAGAAGAAGAAGAACAAAAACAACATCAGAATCTCACATCGCAGTGGAACAAAATACAATATATAGAATACAGTTTTAAATACAAAGAAATATGTACTGTATACATATATATTCATACCATTATCAGAGTACATCAATCAGTCATACATGTCCATACAGAGCGGAAATAATAGACAAATACGAAAATACGCTCTATCATCCAGCTCGTCTCCTGAGCTCCAGCATATAACCTGAACCTGTTTAACTCGGTCTGACCCGAGCATCATATAAAACAACATCCGAGTCAGTCTGGAAAACCAGCGTGAGAAAATCACACTCAATTGGATTATTAAAGTTTCAAAAATCTTTTGGAAACAAAAGCATCTCGTAAGACCACGCCACAAATAAACATGTCGGGTTTTTACCTTACGATAGCTAAAAAATTTTTTTTATTAAAGTTCTCTGATATTATTATAGTGTCTATAGAAAGTAAAATAGAATTTAGCTGAAATGCTTGCATCTCACGTTTCAGCAATAGCTGGGCACAATCAAAACGGTACAGGCGCGTAGTGGAAATTGGATTCCATACAATGGCAGGGCTACTGGGGTACCGCCCGTCACAGTACCTGGTCTAGATCAGAGTACCAAGGTGCCACCCTAACTCCCCTGCAACACAAGACCGGAACCATCCCTTACTGGACAGTCCCAAGCAAGATCACCCCGCAGTTGGCGCGACCAACCGCCCACTAAGCCGAAATAAAAGGGACATCTAGACAGGGGAAACCTCACTCTTCAGTGGGGGCTACCCACGAAGTCTTGCTGCACCTCCCCTGTTTTAGCCATTCCCGGTTGATGAGGCTTGAGGTTAAGCGTTACCTTTCAAGAACGCGTCACTTAGAATGCTCATCGTCCACTTGACGATGTTCTGAAAGCATTCAATCCATACAAGTTGCACTGGGTCTGGACAAACCGAATCACCGTCTTCAACTCTTTACAGTCTTCATTCGTTATCATTCAAACAAGATCGAAGTGGTTTTCGGATAATTAAATCTGATCCCGGACTCTTCGAAACGATCAGCGCATTGTCCAAGTATTGATAGTCGGTTATTTAACTATCAATTAATCATTCACAAGCAACCATCAAATAATTTTCACAAATTATTTATCGCAAATATCATCCAGATATTATTTCCACTTTAACCCATTTGAAAAAGATTCGAAGTCCTTTATTTCCATGAAATCACCTAACTGATTTCTCACACACTCAGTTTGATTTTACCCTTGAAAATATTTCTTACTTTCTCTTCCCTTACTCACAAATCAATTTATATTTCTGTTTATAAATTTTCAAACTCAATTTCTCCACTTTATAAGATTTCTCCTAAATCTTATCTTATGTAAATTAATCTGCTTACCATCACAAGAGGATTTTAATCGGATTTTAAAACATTTTGAAAACATATAGATTTATAAAATAAGTAATATTAAATATTAAAATTTATATCTAGTTATTTATAAGCTTCAAAGCTGGTTTTAGAAAACTTAGAGTTTATTATAATTAATTGCTAAGCCTTCAAACATAACTAGTTTGAAAAATTTAAATTCAAAAAAATGATTTATAAAACCTATATAGTATAGTAATTTAAAAATATTCCCTTTAAAATAATTTTATAACTTAGGAAATTCAATATCCATCTATAAATGCCTCTTGTCCACCTTCACCTTCTTACCTTCGGAAATATTCTACTATTTCCATTTTAAACAATTTATAACTCAATATAAGTTCATGACTTATTCCTTTCAGTATCCACTGATATCTTCCTTTCCCATTTATAAACTCTGTTTATAAATTTATAACTCCCTGAGTTTTCTTTTTCATTTATTTATGAAAACAATTTATTCAAAAATCCTATTTTAAAATTTTATTCTTCAATTCCATTCCATATTGTTTCTTAACAAAATTTCATTTCTTAATAAGGTTCCTTATTTTATTTCTTATTTAAGTTCCTATTTACTTTATTACTTAACAAAGTTTTACTCCACTTCAAATTCATTTATTGATTACAACATTTCTTAGAGTCTTTGAACATAATCCAATTTTTCCTAAACTCAACTTTAAATAATTTTAAGTTTAACCAAAGTAATAAATATTCATTTAATCTTACTTTAGTCTCAATAGAAGTAAATTCAAATCCTAATGAAATATTCCTTTAATTTAAATTATTTATAGTATTTAAAAATTACCAAATTTCAATTCCATATTATTAACACTATATAATTCAATTCGCATGCAAATCAATATTAATTCATTCAACCTGTCATTAGACAACATATATATATATATATATATATATAAAATCAATAAATATTCTTGAGGAATCCTGTTGGATCCCTCCAACCTGTTTTTCCTGCATCCACAGATGTTAGCACACTAAAATATCGATTCCACTATAATGGTGGAATAATGCGTTTTATAAATTACCATCCGCAATTTTGCGGCTTATGGGGTCTATTTAATTTACTCACTAATTTCAACCATCATTCAAGCAATTCAACAATAAATTTAAATTCAACAATTTAAATTAAAAATCAACTGAGTGAGATTAACTCACCTTTGATTAATTGTTGCAATTCTTCCCAATCCCGATTCGTTTCCATATTTTTGACCTTGAATAACAATTGCATGGATTTTATTAATATTTGAACAGATCAACAATTAATTCCTGTTTAAATAAATTTATTCTTTAACTCTAATAATTTAATTTATCTCACGATTTATTTCAACAAATAATTAAATAAGTAAATTAACAAATTAATCACCTAAGTAGATTATTTTTAAACGAACTAGCAATACTTAGAATGTAGAGATGTATAATTATTTATTTATTTATTTTTATATTTTGTTTTCTCTTGAAAAAAATTACCCCAAATTGACATATATTGATTTTATTTTGAAACTACATATATATAAACTTATAAAAATAAGTAAATAGATTGCAAAAAATCAAATTTTTATATAGACTTCAAATAGTTTAAAATTCATATTTACTGCTAAAAATCCTACATATACACACATATATTTTAACATTAAACTAGAATAAATTCCGAAGATCTAAACTATTTAACAGTAAAGATAATAAATTTTTTTTCAAAATCAAAATCCTAACTTACTATAAATTTTAAATTTAATCCTCAAATTTTAAATTTATATTAACTGACTAAATATAATAATATAAAATTATACCTCACTGCAATTCGCGAGTCCAGGCACGAGAAAATCTCACGTTGCCACTGCGCTACCACTGATGTCGCCTCCGAGATGTTGCCGAGCCTATTGCGATGCTCAAACCCACATCGCGTGTGCCTGCCGTCCCCTTGCCCAAAACCCTAGACGAGCTTCAACCTCCAACGCTCCGCCGCCCAACTCCGCGACCCATGCCACCTCTTCTAGATAGCGAAACCACCACATACGTCCCCTTGGTGTTCCCATCGCACGCGCGAGCTCGGAGCTCCACCCTTATATCTTGATTAACACGGCTTTCAAGAAGCCCTTCGAGAACCCTAACCCGTAGAAGCGAGAATCAAAGCCAAGAACTGAAGCATCGATCCCTAGCCGCGCTGCACGTGCGGCCCCTCACCAACGAGCGCCAGATGACTTCGACCTCAGCCATCAACTCGCGAGCGGCTCGAACTCGATTTGATTTCGCTCGTCGCCCTCTTTTTTTTATTTGAACGAATTGATTTCGTTTTGATAGGGAAAAAATAAAAGTAAGTTTTTCGAATTAAAGAATGAGCATTAGTAGATCTGAGTCGGCTATTAATTTCTCAGGGAATTTAACTTCGATTGTGTATCCATTCTTTTAACTGAGGGAAAGAAGAAAAGAAGTGGCGTGATTTTTATGAGCGATGGAGGCGTACTGGAGAAGCTGAACGAAAATATTTACGGCTGATGGGAAAAGATTCGACAGATGAAAAGATGCCAGATATTTTGATTAAAATGATTAATTATTTCCGAAGCGTTTTTACCTTGTACGATCACACGATAGCTCCAAAAAGCACGAAATTTGAAACCCGGTAATAATTCAATATTACGGATCCAAAGGAATAGGTTTCGTCGAAATCCGAGACTGTGCCTCGGAAGGCTATTTTTAAATTGTCAATTTAAACGATGCAATTTTTTTTTAAATTGAACAAACGACCGTTAAATTCAATTTTAATCCATCTATTATTTTTAGTGTCATTAATATAAACTTTACAAGTCTTTAAAATAATTTAAACAGGTTTACAATTCTAGATTTAATATTTTACCCAATTGTCAAATTACACTACATTAATAATTAATTAATTCATTTAGTTGATTGTTATATTTAAATTTTAAATCCTTTTTATTAAATAAAAACAGCTTTTCATATTCAAATCAAATTATAATTCAAATTAAATATTTAAATCCCTTTTAAATGTCGCAAATTAACCGTACAAAAATCCGGGTCGTTACATTCCTCCCCCCTTAAAAGAATTTCGTCCCCGAAATTACTAACACATAAGAATGTCCTAACCCGCTAACTTATTAAAGTTACTTAGTTAAACTTATTATTCATCTTCATATCCCTTTATCCGAACAATATCACTTACTTATCAACTCAAATTTTAAATTTGAAACCGAATTTAGAATTATCAAAGTTTTCTCAAAATTTTCCTAGCTCTCTAAATTCCCGAAAAATTTCGCCAGCATCTCCTTCGCGCGGCTAGCTCGGTAAAACTACAAAATGGCTCAACGGCCTCCCAAATCTCAAAAGAAAACAAAAAACCAAGTGGCTCGAACAAAATCCCAATCAATTTCATATAGAAATTTAAACACATGCCTTTTTGTCGAGCATTAGAATTTATCTTCTGAAATCAAAATCAATTCTCTTTACCCTTATATTACCTGCATAACCTTACACAGCAATATGTCCAATCACAATATTCAAAACATTGTATCGACTTTCTTACAAATGTCGATATCTATTCATTCAAATATTATTTCAGATTATATTTGAAATATCAATTTCCAATTGAGAATGCATCATTCCTTAGTTAAGTTAGTATAAGTATTTTATGTGTTTCTTATATTCATTTCTATCTTACTATCTTAGTTTGTATCTATTCTTATTCAAATGGATTCTTCCATTTTCATATGAATTCAATTTATCTTTATTTCTGAATGTTTAAATTCTATTTTCCATTTATATCAAGTTCATGTCATTATTTTAAATTAGCTTCATTCACTAATTTATCTCCATTTCCAATTTGAAAACGTTTGTCGTTAACAAAATTTTCAAAAACTTCAAAAAATTTCTAACTCCCAAAATTTCTGAAAATTTTTGGCAGAGTTCCCTTTGTACGGAGGAGCTTTTGCAATTTGACAATAGATATAAATATATATACATCGACCCTCACGGTCGGAAAAACCAAAAACAGTTCATATTTCCTAGTTTATATTGCGTAGGCGTACCTTATTTAGCATTTAAGCAAACGGCGAATTTTATTTAAGCATTTGCGTGCCCAAAATTCTGCTATACAGTCTTCTGGTACCTGTACTTACTCAATTTAAACATATAAGTATCATATTTATGAAATTTACAACATTGCATTCATTTAAACAGCCACAACAATCAAAATCATAAGCAATGCAATATAAATAACTTCATAATAAATTTATATAGTTTCCAAACTAGTTCCATTTGACACAAATACCGTTTGCATTCAACTTTAAGTGGGTTACAACACATTTACTTAACTCCAATTCATAACTATGCCCAAACAATCCCATTTTCCATTTAATTGATTTCAAAATCCAATTTCTGCTTCTTAACAATCAAAACCATATTTTCTAAACAATTATACGCGAATCAAGTTTTATAAACAAGTAATAAGGTTTCCAGATTAATTCAGTTGCTTTTACTTGATTTATATCATCCTATCCTGATTCAGAAGGATTTTCAATATCATTCTTTTTATATTCAATTTATTTTTAAATTCAATGTATTTTATATTCAAGGCAATTGATGAAAAAAAACAAGTTTATTTACTTCGATCATTCCATAGAACATTATTTAATCTTGTTTACGACAACAACAATTATTTCCATGTAAAGTCATCAATATCCATTCAAACAACAGTTTCTTTAGTTTTATAACTATTTTAGAATTGATTCCCACTCATTGTATATTTAAATCTGTTCCATCCCAATTTCTTTTAAAATCCATATATTAGTATTTATTTTATTTTTACATTGAGTTTTATTCAAACCCATTTTATAAAACTTGACAACTTCCACGCTTATGATTAATAACCATTTTCTCAAATTTAAACAAGTCATGCTTCATTCAATTTTATACTTAAGTCGATTCACTTTAAATCATTTAAATTTCATAACTTAAGTCATTTCATTTGCCCATAAACTCTTTTCAATTTAATTTGATTCTATTTAAATCTAATCTCTTTCATTTACTACTTAGCTCAGTTAATTTATTTACTCAATTCATTTAAAAACTTCAATTTCCATGTTCGATTCATTCTTGAACTTATTTAATTAATTTCAAGACCATCTCCACTTTATTTATATCATTTGGATTTTATTCGCACTTCAAGCCAATTCACTTATAATCCAATTCCATTTTTCTTGCTAACCAATCCAAGTTGAATTTTATATTTATAACTCAAGGTCTATTCCTACCATTCACTTTAATTCACAATCCAATTTTATTAATTCTCAATTCAACTTCTATTTGACTAATTCAAATTTCATTTACATATCAAATTTTGGATTTCTATTATATTTCTAAAGTTCCAAAACAATCCTATTTTGGCTTATTTATTTCACTTCAAACTCCAGGTCTTACATGTATTAAACAAGCATACATTCTATTTCAAGCATTTAAATTCTTTTGATAAGCCATCGGAGTTTATTTATACAAATTATATTTTTATCCAACTATTTTATTCGAATAGAGATTTTATTTCATTCAACTTAAATTATTCAAGCTTTTATTAAATAAACTTCCACTTTCCTCGAAGCTACGCTTCTATAAAGTTAATCTTAAGTTAATTTACTTATTTTAATTTCATACCTAAATTCATTTCCAATTTATTTGATACTCACTTAGATCAAATTCCATTCATACTTGAATTAGATTTTATTTGCAAATTCAAATTATCTCTATGTTAATTCCATTCCACAACAACTTTAATTCATATTCAATTTACTTACACTTCCAATTGTACATTGGATTTTTATCTTCAAAAAAAAATCATCTTATTATTTTATATGGGTATAATTTTATTTTATAATTCAAGTTTGGATTTTTATTTCATTCTCCAAATACAAAACAATTTTATTTTAGCTTACTATTTTACTTCTCCATACCTTTCTTATAAGTCTCACATTCATATTTCACATTACTACCCATTTGAAGCTTGAATATATTCATTTTCAATGTGTTTCCAATTTACTTTATAAGCCTTCGGAATTTATTCATTCCAATTAAATTTCATTTCTATTTACTTTTATTTATTTGAGTAAGAATTTAATTTAGTTCACATCATTTATAACTCAACTGAAGTTTGTTTCAATTTTATTTATTTAACTTAACTTCCTTTAAATCAAGCATCATACCATACTCTTTAATCCACCAATTCACTTGGATTTAATTAAGGACATAATTTCATTTAATATTATCCATATCTCCATTCATTTCCTTTCAATTTAATTCCAACTTAATTCAAATACAACTGAATTTTATTCTAGATTAATTCAACTTACTTCCATTTACTTAGCTAAAATTAATTTCAATCCAATTTGAATTTTATCTACCAATTCCCATTTAATTTCTATTTTACCATTTCAATCACATTCAAAATTTATTAATTTATTTCTATTAAATTTTCTTGATCCTATTCACCTATATTCTAAATTTTATTTACTTCACCAATTTACTTATATTATTATTTCCCATCACTAATTAAATTCCCAAAGTCAAATTTTCAACTTAATCCAAGTTAAATCCTTATTTTTGTCTTCATTTTCAATTTTAACTTCAAAATTCAATCTCATACTTACGTTGGTTATATAAGCCATTTTAAATCCTTATAATCTTATTTGTCTAAATATTAGCATCCAACATCCAAGTTATATAATAATTCCATGAAATATTTCTTTTTATTTCAAAATATAGTTTGGATGAAATTATTTCATTCACCCACTTCTGAAAAACAATATTGTGTCGAATTGTTCTATTCAAGTGTTTAGAAACCCCTTCGGCACAGTTGTATAGACTCTGCTGATGAAGGTTCATATGCCACTGAATAAATCAATCAACACAATATAAAACCATTTTATATTCACTAACAAATACGCGCTCATATCTATTAATACACTCAAACTCGTTCTAGAGTACTACTGACTCTATCTCTAATGAGTAATCCCTACCAGAGCCAAGGTTCTCGCTTAACCTTTCAGCTCCGATACCAAGTTGTAAAGGCCCGCAAATCCGTACCCCTTTGAACTAACAAAATTCCACCACAAGTCAGTTCAAAGTGGCACAAATGTACGAGTCTTCGGTAAAAGAAGAAAGAGGTAGAAGAAGAAGAACAAAAACAACATCAGAATCTCACATCGCAGCAGAACAAAATACAATATATAGAATACAGTTTTAAATACAAGAAATCTGTACTGTATACGTATATATTCATACCATTATCAGAGTACATCAATCAGTCATACATGTCCATACACAGCGGAAATAATAGACAAATATGGAAATACGCTCTGTCATCCAGCTCGTCTCCTGAGCTCCAGCATATAACCTGAACCTGTTTAACTCGGTCTGACCCGAGCATCATATAAAATAACACCCGAGTCAGTCTGGAAAACCAGCATGAGAAAATCACACTCAATTGGATTATTAAAATTTCAAAAATCTTTTGGAAACAAAAGCATCTCGTAAGACCACGCCACAAATAAACATGTCGGGTTTTTACCTTACGATAGCTAAAAATATTTTTTTATTAAAGTTCTCTGATATTATTATAGTGTCTATAGAAAGTAAAATAGAATCTAGCTGAAATGCTTGCATCTCACATTTCAGCAATAGTTGGGCACAATCAAAACCGTACAGGCGCGTAGTGGAAATTGGATTCCATACAATGGCAGGGCTACGGGGGTACCGCCCGTCACAGTACCTGGTCTAGATCAGAGTACCGAGGAGCCACCCTAACTCCCCTGCAACAAAAGACCGGAACCATCCCTTACTGGACAGTCCCAAGCAAGATCACCCCGCAGTTGCGCGACCAACCGCCCACTAAGCCGAAATAAAAGGGACATCTAGGCAGGGGAAACCTCACTCTCCAGTGGGGCTACCCACGAAGTCTTGCTGCACCTCCCCTGTTTTAGCCATTCCCAGTTGATGAAGCTTGAGGTTAAGCGTCACCTTTCAAGAACGCGTCACTTAGAATGCTCATCGTCCACCTGACGATGTTCTGAAAGCATTCAATCCATACAAGTTGCCCTGGGTCTGGACAAACCGAATCACCGCCTTCAACTCTTCACGGTCTTCATTCGTTATCGTTCAAACCGGATCGAAGTGGTTTTCGGATAATTAAATCTGATCCCGGACTCTTCGAAACGATCAGCGCATTGTCCAAGTATTGATAGTCGGTTATTTAACTATCAATTAATCATTCACAAGCAACCATCAAATAATTTTCTCAAATTATTTATCGCAAATATCATCCAGATATTATTTCCATTTTAACCCATTTGAAATAGATTCGAAGTCCTTTATTTCCATGAAATCACCTAACTGATTTCTCACACACTCAGTTTGATTTTACCCTTGAAAATATTTCTTATTTCTCATCCCTTACTCACAAATCAATTTATATTTCTGCTTATAAATTTTCAAACTCAATTTCTCCACTTTATAAGATTTCTCCTAAATCTTATCTTATGTAAATTAATCTGCTTACCATCACAAGAGGATTTTAATTGGATTTTAAAACATTTTGAAAACATACAGATTTATAAAATAAGTAATATTAAATATTAAAATTTATATGTAGTTATTTATAAGCTTCAAAGCTAGTTTTAGAAAACTTAGAGTTTATTATAATTAATTGCTTAGCCTTCAAACATAACTAGTTTGAAATATTTAAATTCAAAAAAATGATTTATAAAACCTATATAGTATAGTAATTTAAAAATATTCCCTTTAAAACAATTTTATAATTTAGGAAATTCAATATCCATCTATAAATGCCTCTCGTTCACCTTCACCTTCTTACCTTCGGAAATATTCTACTATTTCCATTTTAAACAATTTATAACTCAATATAAGTTCATGACTTATTCCATTTCGTATCCACTAATATCTTCCTTTCCCATTTATAAACTCCGTTTATAAATTTATAACTCCCTGAGTTTTCTTTTTCATTTATTTATGAAAACAATTTATTCAAAAATCCTATTTTAAAATTTTATTCTTCAATTCCATTCCACATTGTTTTTTAATAAAATTTCATTTCTTAATAAGGTTCCTTATTTTATTTCTTATTTAAGTTCCTATTTACTTTATAACTTAACAAAGTTTTGCTCCACTTCAAATTCATTTATTGATTACAATATTTCTTAGAGTCTTTGAACATAATCCAATTTTTCCCAAACTCAACTTTAACTAATTTTAAGTTTAACCAAAGTAATAAATATTCTTTTAATCTTACTTTAGTCTCAATAGAAGTAAACTCAAATCCTAATGAAATATTCCTTTAATTTAAATTATTTATAGTATTTAAAAATTACCAAATTTCAATTCCATATTATTAACACTATATAATTCAATTCGCATGCAAATCAATATTAATCCATTCAACCTGTCATTAGACAACATGTATATATATATAAAATCAATAAATATTCTTGAGGAATCCTGTTGGATCCCTCCAACCTGTTTTCCCTGCATCCACAGATGTTAGCACACTAAAATATCGATTCCACTATAATGGTGGAATAATGGGTTTTATAAATTACCATCCGCAATTTTGCGGCTTATGGGGTCTATTTAATTTACTCACTAATTTCAACCATCATTCAAGCAATTCAACAATAAATTTAAATTCAACAATTTAAATTAAAAATCAACTAAGTGAGATTAACTCACCTTTGATTAATTGTTGCAATTCTTCCCAATCCCGATTCATTTCCATATTTTTGACCTTGAATAACAATTGCATGGATTTTATTAATATTTGAACAGATCAACAATTAATTCCTGTTTAAATAAATTTATTCTTTAACTCTAATAATTTAATTTATCTCACGATTTATTTCAACAAATAATTAAATAAGTAAATTAACAAATTAATCACCTAAGTAGATTATTTTTAAACGAACTAGCAATACTTAGAATGTAGAGATGTATAATTATTATTTTTATTTATTTATTTTGTTTTCTCTTGAAACAACTTACCCCAAATTGACATAAATTGATTTTATTTTGAAACTACATATATATAAACTTATAAAAATAAGTAAATAGATTTCAAAAAATCAAATTTTTATATAGACTTCAAATAGTTTAAAATTCATATTTACTGCTAAAAATCCTATATATATATACATGTATTTTAACATTAAACTAGAATAAATCCCGAAGATCTAAACTATTTAACAGTAAAGATAATAATATTTTTTTTCAAAATCAAAATCCTAACTTACTATAAATTTTAAATTTAATCCTCAAATTTTAAATTTATATTAACTGACTAAATATAATAATATAAAATTATACCTCACTGCAATTCGCGAGTCCAGGCACGAGAAAATCTCACGTTGCCACTGCGCTACCACTGATGTCGCCTCCGAGATGTTGCCGAGCCTATTGCGATGCTCAAACCCACATCGCGTGTGCCTGCCGTCCCCTTGCCCAAAACCCTAGACGAGCTTCAACCTCCAACGCTCCGCCGCCCAACTTCGCGACCCATGCCACCTCTTCCAGATAGCGAAACCACCACATACGTCCCCTTGGTGTTCCCATCGCACGCGCGAGCTCGGAGCTCCACCCTTATATCTTGATTAACACGGCTTTCAAGAAGCCCTTCGAGAACCCTAACCCGTAGAAGCGAGAATCAAAGCCAAGAACTGAAGCACCGACCCCTAACCGTGTTGCACGTGCGCCTCCTCACCAACGAGCGCCAGATGACTTCGACCTCGGCCATCAACTCGCGAGCGGCTCGTACTCGATTTGATTTCGCTCGTCGCCCTCTTTTTATTTTATTTGAACGAATTGATTTCGTTTTGATAGGTGAAAAATAAAAGTAAGGTTTTTGAATTGAAGAATGAGCATCAGAAGATCTGAGTCGGATATTAATTTCTCAGGGAATTTAACTTCGATTGTGTTTCCATTCTTCTAACTAAGGGAAAGAAGAACAGAAGTGGCATGATTTTTATGAGCGATGGAGGCGTACTAGAGAAGCTGAACGAAAATATTTACGGCTGATGGGAAAAGATTCGACAGATGAAAAGATGCCAGATATTTTGATTAAAATGATTAATTATATCCGAAGCGTTTTTACCCAGTTAGATCACACGATAGCTTCGAAAAGCACGAAATTTGAAATCCGGTAATAATTCAATATTACGGATCCAAAGGAACAGGTTTCGTCGAAATCCGAGACTGTGCCTCGGAAGGCTATTTTTAAATTGTCAATTTAAACGATGCAATTTTTTTTAAAATTGAACAAACGACCGTTAAATTCAATTTTAACCCATCTATTATTTTTAGTATCATTAATATAAACTTTACAAGTCTTTAAAATAATTTAAACAGGTTTACAATTCTAGATTTAATATTTTACCCAATTGTCAAATTACACTACATTAATAATTAATTAATTCATTTAATTGATTGTTATATTTAAATTTTAAATCTTTTTTATTAAATAAAAACAGCTTTTCATATTCAAAAATCTAATTGTAATTCAAATTAAATATTTAAATCCATTTTAAATGTCACAAATTAACCGTACAAAAATCCGGGTCGTTATAATATAAATAAATACACATAGATAATGTACAATGGTAAAAATATCATAGCTTCAAAAAAAAATATACCAATAAAATTAAAAACAATTTTACAATAATATTCGTAGCTTCCATGTTCACTGGTTCACCATTTTTTTTAATGTGAGATCTAATCCACACATCAGCTCTACTTATGGACGATGGATCTACACTTTCTTTTTTCTAAAAATAGAATAACATTAAATTAATAAACTGACAGGTGTAAAATAATGTTAAATAATGCTATAGTTAATTAACTTACCATGTCTTCGGTCTTTTTAGCCATTCCCCTACGACCCGTTGTATGCGGAATTTGTGTGTACATAAGGGCTGAATATTTCTCACTTTTTTGCTGAAAATATTGAAAGATGCTATAATTTAACAACCAAAATCATAAAAAGAAAAACTATCTAATATTTATAATGCAGGGTAAATATGTATGGTGAGGATTGCAATTTATTTGAAAATCAATTCATCATGGTCATATACTTATTTGGTATTATTAATGCTGGATAACTCAGTGACATATACATCATTCCATATCTACTAATAATATTTATAGATTGAACTAACTTGCAAAGTGTTTTTTTACTTCATTTAAAATGTTCCTGTGCTTGTCATAACGCATTTGTATTTTGTACTGTCATAGGTTCCTGTAGCTAATACCTAAACAGGAACCCTCAGCATCCACCAACACTTGGACTTCACTTCTAAAGAAATTTATTGGTTGCTAACTATGTAGATGGATTTGCAAAAACATGCCAGATGAGTTCAGTACGAATGATTTACCTTAAACTCCGGACTTGTTTTCGCCTTCACAAACTTCCTCCAATCGGTTATGCTTTTTATGTTCGTAGGTTTCAGTTTAAGTCTTTCCTCATCGTTCTCCGCTTTTTGCAAATTTCGAACCAATTTGCTTTTTGACGATCTCCAAAGTACTCCCATTTGTTGAAATATAGCTTTTCTTTACCATTCCTCTTCCAATTTAAATCTAATCTGCAACAATACATCAAAACATGATATTAGTAAAATTTATTTAATTTAAATACGACAGATTTAATTAAATCTGAAAGGTTTTTTGAAGTTATTAGTGGGCAGTTTCAATTTATAATTGGCAAGAACTATTTTTCAATTTATCCAGAAGTTATTAGATGGCAATTTCAATTTATAATTGGCAAGACCATGCAATATTAGAAGTCATTATCAAAACATATTAGAGTCAGAATGTTAAATAATAGATGCCTGCTTCATACCAGAACCGACTGCCACAAAACTTCTTTTAAGTCATCACTAATATTCCTCCAATCATCAATGGTGTATGGAACATGCTCCCGCACAAGCGGTCCAAGAAAAGAGGATAAATATACCGACCCTTGCCATACTGGTATACCTAGATCATTGAACTCAACTTCAATTCGATCCTGACTGCATGACGGGAGTCTTTTTGCTTTTGCTGGACCTCTACCGCCTCTTTTCTGAGATTTACTTCCGATTTCAGCTTCACTTTGTTTCCCAATTTCCAGCTCGGCATCAGCAGTTTGTTCAGGACGGGTTTCATTTTCTGAACGGAGTCCTTCATTTGGGTCAGAGGGGATATCATCTAGTGGTTGTTCGTCTTCTTCATTGTGAACAGTGGCTTGCTTCTTAGCATTGTCTGGTTGTTCTTCTATTTCATTTATACTAGCTGGAACTTTACGTTTTCGCTTTGACTTTTTGTTCTTAACTTTGACTGTTTGTTCTTCAGCGTTTCTCTACAGGCGGGTACGTACAAATGTTGTAGTCATATTTTTCTGCAAGTGACAGAAAACACAGTATAAACCAATAAGCATATGTAAACAATAAGCAGTGATAAATATTAACAAACAACACTTAAATATCATCAACATGTAGCTGAAAAGAGATGTGGCAGTTTGCAAACCAAACAAGCAGGCCTAAAAGCCTTGAGATGATGAACAGATTTGTAATTTTATGAGAAAATGTACATGTAATGCAAACAGAATTTGTAAGAACACTACTCATTATCAAGCAATATATGCATACAGAATTGATAAGAACATATAATGCTTTGTCTATGGAAGTATACAAAGATCAAAACACAAAGAACAAAAATTGAATGGTACATGCATTTGCAATGGACTAGAAAATTAAATGGTGCAAACTAACAGCCATTCGCAACATTAAAAAAAACAAAGCATTAGTGCAGCAAATGAACAACAATCACTAAAGAAAATCAATACAAGTTCAATGAAATTTCCAAATAGCCCGGATTTAATATATAAGTTCAACCATCACTAAAGCAAATGAACAACTATGCTCAAGTAGAACATATAATCTACTCAACTATCCTCTTACCAAACCAACAGTCAACTTCACTGCCTCCTCTTCACTACCTCACATCCACACAACTGACATATTTCCAGTGCCTGCCACTCCACAAAAGACTATTTGTGCTCCAACATTTACCAATCTCAACCATCGAGCTAGCCAATACCCAATCGCAAACAAACCCACGACCTCCATCAATGCTACTTGAACCCACCAAATTCCCGAAACACGCAACCACAACCTCCTCTCAGCAAGCAACCATTGATTCACTGAACCACTTCAACAGAACATTCATATACTCAAAGAAATCAAAGCAGATATCCCAACAGATCATTGCAATTAGGGTTAAATCAACCATTTCAATAGTAGTTGTAACGACCTGTAAGAATTCAATAAATTCTATTGTTTTATTTACGTATTAAATTGGACTTTGGCGAAAATCTAAATAAATTAATTTGCAAATAAAAAGTTAATATTTGGACCACGTCCAATTAAATATAGCAGACTTTTAAATTTTCAAATTTTGTATCAAAGTTTATTGTATGATGAAATTCTATTTAATGCCAGCTAGCCAATAATTGCCGATAATAAATTTATTTTCAAGCTTGAATATTTTTCTATGAAAAATTTCTAAACCATCTTCTGAGCAAGGTGTCAGTTCGTCGTTTTTCCAAATTCGAACGTCTACTGCTCCGTTTACCTTATTTCTGACAAAATAGCAGCATTTTGGGTACCGGTACCGAATTTTGATCGGATAATTGTACCACTGATATTTGTATACCATTTTGATCGTCTCGTCGTGCTGATCTCAACGGTATATTTATTTCTGTATTTTGGGATCCGGTGTACAACGGAAGCAATAAATTGTCCGTTGTAACGGTATCTTGAATTTAGACCGTTAACCGTGCTTTGCTTTTCAAATTTCAACGGGAATCCCAAGCTATGAAATAAATTGCTTTAATAACCTCTCAATCAGTGTACAGCTGTTATCATCCCATGCCATTTCAAAAGTTTGAAAACGTATAAAATGCCATACGTTATTTCGGTACATTTATTTTATTCCTTTAAATTTCTAGCTGGATTACTAGGTGACCCTTGTTATTAATTTCGTTACTTTTTAAGTATCTATTCATTTCTAATTTTTCCTTTGCATGTTCTTTCGGTTTCGAATTTGAAACGTATAGACCAAACAACAAAGGAAAATTGCTTTAATTAATTTTTAGCATGTGTGACCGTTGATATCAATAATTCCTTTCTTATAAATATTCATTGCCTTTCTTTTGCTCTGGATTCATTCACAATCCAGATACGTTATATTTATTTCTTCCCTTCTCTAACTTCTCTGGATCAAATATCTCCACCCTCTCTTCTTTTACTTAGAAATTTTGCTCTGTTGCTTGCCTTCACCGCCTCCAAGGAGCTCGGGGTCGAACTGCATCCTCTCCCCCTCCACTGTTCACTGCTCCCCCACATATCTCACCCTTTCCATCACAACCCCATGCTCGGTCCTCCTTTCTTCCTCACGACCGTCTCACCAGACCCGAGCCACGTTGCCAGATCCCACTGCCTCTCCAACCCGAACCCGGCAAGCTCCGCCAAGACCCGTCCTTCCATCTATCAACGGCCACCCTCTCCGAACTTCCCCACTGCCCAACCAACAGCCGACCTTCCACTCACCATCTCCGCTGCTGACATGACCTTCCAGCGACCCAAGATCACCGATCCAATCCCTCTACATATCGGCTTCATCGAAAAACCCATATTCCTTTCGTCCCTCTATCTTCTCCTTATTCGGCCGAGCTCGACCACCTTTTCTTGCAACTTGAGACACGTAAGTTATATGCATACTATGCACTGTTGTATGAGTTGAGTTATATAATTGTTTACAGTACATGTATATTATTATTATTTGTTTTTTTTTTTGTTTTTTTTGTTTTATGTCAGTTTATATATTTTTATGTAAGCATATACTAGTTTTATATATATCAACTCTGTATGCGAGCCTTGGTTTTTATATCACGTTTTAAGGAGTGGTACTACTATATAAATATCTATATTAGTCTTTATATAAAGTCTGTTGGTCATAGTGTTCTATATAAAAGCATATATAGGTTAGGTGACCTATTGATCTCATATTCCTTAGCTTGAAATTTTTTTATATATAGTACGTTTGGTATAACATACCAGTTTTTATTTATGTTTATATACTAGCTTATTTATATATAAAAGGTATAAGTTCATAACCTTCGTATATGTTTATGTAAGTTCTTTTATATAAAAAGTATATATCAGTTAGTAGGTATATCACAGTTTGTTTACATAAGTTTGTCATCTATTTTAGAAAAGATATGTGGACGGAAATTTTTGAACAGTATATAAGTTATAGTAATTTCTATATATGTTCTGTTGGTAGATATTGAAGTTTATATAAATTGGTATAGTTATAGTGGTTCATATACTAACTTGTACAATAGATTAAAACTGAGCATAGCTATAGTTATATATTATATTTTATTATTTTATATTATAATACATTTTTTTAGTGATTATATTATAAGTTAGCTTGTTCTGTTCATACGTTATGTAAGAAAATTTATACAATACATGTTATATGCTCTTTAAATAGATATAATTTGTTTTGTATAACAGCTTGAACTTTGATATTTTGGGTTTTCTTATTTCGGCTTTCAACTTACAGTTTTACTTATTTGTCTCCTCTGCATATGTGTGAATATTTTAGCTTTAAAGTATATATTACATTATATATATATGTGTGTGTATTTTTATAAGTGTTGTGTAAAATATATTTTGCTGTATATGTATATTTACAAAATATGCAAATATTTAAATAAGTGATTCAAACATATATATATATATATATATATCTATTTATTTAATTTAATATGTGTTTGGAATTTAAAAATATGACTGTATTCAAATAATTATATAGTTAGACATATAAAATCATTTATACCATCTATCTTCATCAATCCGGTTCTTATTCGTTATCGATTTCTTTTAATAGCTTTGATCGTCGATTCGTGCCGATCTTACTTTGCTTTGAGATTCGTGTCTGGATTTCGTAACTCAACTTCATTGTCTATATCTCTAGCCTCGAAAGGTGAGTAATCACTCACGATTAACGTTCTTATATTTATTAAATTTGATTTCAATTGAAACGACAATTGAAATATGTTGATATTAGTTATTTAAATTGTTTATATGCTATTATTTGTAACTGTTCACCTGTGGGATATGACACCATATCCTGTTGTTTATATTATACTGTTATTGATGATATATGCCTGTTATATTATTATTATATGTTATCACTCTGCAAGTTCCCTGTTAGTATAGAAATCACTATGGGTTGAAATGATACATACCCGAACGGACTTTAGAATAGGTGGATTTCGTTATGGGTTGAAATGATAGACCCAAGCGATTTTCATTTAATTGAATTTGGGATTACGGGTTGAGATGTTATCCACCCGTGTATATTTAGTGTACGGATTGAAATGATAAAAACCTGTAACACTTGACCATATGATAAGGAATATATACAGACATCGTTGGTCCATATAAAATATTTTGGAAATAAATTCATTGTTTGGGAAGAAATATATGGTCTTATTAAATGTAAATTCTTAAATTATTATATATAAAGGGAAATGATATATATAGATTTAATAATATTTAATTTAATTAAGATGGAATTAATACATAAATTATGTTAAATATTTATGTGAATTATATTTCAAATAGATTTTTCAAGAATTGGGATAAATTAAGATGGGAAGATAAATTTGGGTTTATTAAAGATGACATTTAAATAAAGATTTATTTAATTAAATCGATTTGAAATTTTTGAATGGGAAATTTAAAGGTTGGATTTTATAACTGGATTTTTGATTTAAGTGATTTAATGAATATTTCACGTTTAACTAAATTAAGGAAAATATCGAGTAAAATGGAATTTAAGGTTAAATAATAGTGAGGTTAAATCGAGATCTATATGAAACTGTAAAATATAACATTTAATTAAATATTAAGGCTTTGAACTATATTGGGATTTAAATGGTTTATTTTGAGATTCGGATATGTATTTGAAATCGGTATAGTTGAATTTATTATTTAGAAACTAAATTGATTAAAAAGTTAGTTTGAAACGTTGAATACTTAAAGTTTTGAAATATATTGAACATAAAGGGTATTTTGTGATTTCAAATCCGAATTTGAGATCAATAAAATTGAAGTGGTTATTTTAGAAATTGAGTTGAATTTAAATTAATAAATTGAGATTGAAATAGATTTAAATGGGGTGGTCGGGTTGATGTTAAACGATTTGTTAAGTTGAGGGAATTGAAATTTCTTTACTGTACAAATTATTTAATATATAAAAATACTATTTGGGAAGTATAGAAATATTTAAAGTGAAAATGATATTTGGTTTTGAAGTATAAATTAAGTTGAAAAGACTACGGTGTTATAGTGTATATTTCTATCCTTTAGATAGTTCCATAGACCCTTAGAGGATGGTTATCCCAAACATCCTCTAAGTTAATTTTATTTCAGTTGATATTTCACTTGAGTTAGATTTATAGATATAAGAATGTTAATCCTGACTCGAGTGTTTTGTGTTTTGCTTTACGCTCGGGTCAGACTGAGTAATACAGCATTAGAGACTCACCTTTGGAGATTGGAGCTTCATTTGGAGACCCAACTATCGTTTCAGCTTTCAGTTTTCTAGTTGACTGGTTCAGAGAAGTCATCGGCTCGTACTATAGACTTTTCTGTATTCAAGAGATTCTGATGTATTTTATTTTAAACTCTGATGTATATAGTAGCTTCATGAACTACTATTCTTTATCTATTCCGCTGCATTGTATTACTCTGTGTAAGTGATCTGTGTTTGATTTATTTACTGTATATTTTAAGTTTTGCCAAATTAAATTAACAATTCGGTATTTTGAATTACTCAAGTCGGACATGTACGGTTTTAGTGTCGATTTGAATGGTCCAAAATAGCGGGTCGTTACAGCTGGTATCAGAGCTTTGGCTCTAGGCAAAACTTAACATATATGGTAAATTTATTTATAGAATCACTTTCTCTCGAGTTGAATCTCTTCCTTTTGACTCGATTTCCTTTGAGTTTTGGAATGTCCCTCGGTTCCGAAATTCATTCTTGTCTCCCTATTTATATTCAATTGATTCTGGAGTATCCCACCACTCCACTGAATGTTTTGTAAAAGGGATGAAAACTCCTTTACAAATTGGCATTGATTCACCGAAGATTTCTGTACCCTCGGTTTACGATGCTGATATATCTTGATGTGCCAAATTCTATATTTGGCAACCGAATACCGATTTGTTTTAGAATTCCGCATCGATCATATCCCCTGAAGTCACGGTTGACCCGGTTAAGGTCGCCCGCGATTTATTGAAGTATATCCATCTTCTATTTTGTATTTTGATTTTCTCAACTTTGTTGAGTCTATCTTCGTATCAGGATTCTATTGGTTAGAGTTCCTCTAATTTAAATCTCCATCTTTGTTTGAAACCCATTCTTAAATTATCCTTTGAAAATCGGGTATGTTTGTATTTTGAAATTGCTTTATATATCAAAATTATATCCTATATATAAAAAGAAATTGTTTTCAATAAGGATTATATACCTATATGTATAAAGCAAATAAGATATGTTATTCTATATAAAAAGGTTTTGAAAGGATTTGAAATTTTGAAAATTTATAAGAAATTGATTTATAACCGAAGGGTTAAATTTGAAATTCGAGAATTGAATTCCGGTATTTTGAAATTGGTTTTCAGATTTTGAGAAATATATAAATAATACGATTTAAAAGTATTTTTCCCAAATAAGAAATGTTTCGAATAAATTCAAATGAGTTCCAATAATTTTGAAGAAATTTCAAAGAAGTTTTCAAGAAAATAGAAGTCCAGGACTCACTTATGTCGCTGGAAAATAATTTCGGTGATGAGTGCACGCATCCTCGACATTGATTTTCGAGTTTCAAAGTGGGGGAGAGGCCACTTTAATAGCTTCGCTATGCGAGTGATCTTGTAAAACCGTTTTTGATTTCAAATTCCGAAATAATTTGATATTTTCGAAAGAGATATGTATATATTTGAAATGATACCGGTGTTCGATCCTCGAGTTTCAGATTTAAATAATTGATTTATTGTTGATTTTCAACTCTTGAATTGAAAATTTGATTTCCCTAACTATTTTGAATGTTCGAACACTTCCAAATCGAGATTAAATTTTCAAAGCTAAGAAATTTCGAAGAGTATAAAATGTCTGATAAAGAATATAAATTTAGTTTTGAAATGTTTTGGAAAAAAATAGTTGAATAATGGTTTTCAAAAGGGTAAATTGGATATTTCACATAGAAATGGGTAGTTTAAAGGTTTAAAAGGGATAAGTATAAAGTTGGAAACCATTTTGAGTATAATGAATTGTGAGAAAATATTGGGTTTTGAAATTCAATTGAAAATTAAAACCAGTACTTATATGATGATTTTGGAAATGAATTTGTTGACTTGAATTATTTTAATCTGGAAACTGGGATAATTTCCTAAACCTATTATGTTGGGGAACTTTGAAATCAGGATATCTAATTTGGAAGAAATTTGGTGAATTCATATATGACTTTGAAACTAAATTTGATATCGAAATGATTTGAAATTGAGAACCTTATAGTATTAAGCACCTGATTTGGGAGCTTTGAAATTTAGATATTTGATTTGGAAGAAAATTAGGTGAAATCACATATGATATTGAAATGATTTGAAATTGAGAACCTTATATTATTAAGCACTTGAATTGGGAGTGGTCGAACTTTTATAAAATGGATTTGTATAAGTATGAAGTGATTTGAAATCTATTGATATAGGGTACTCAGTTTGGAAAGAGAATTTATATAATCGAAGTCTATATAAGTATGATTTGATATACTATTGATTTTGGAAGTATTCGATTTAGAAAGGAATCCTATATATTATGGACTTTATATAAGTACGATATTTGAAAAGGATTTAAAAGGGTACTATATGATATATATTTTCCAAGTAAAGATATGGAAAGTGCCTTCTGCTTGATATCCGCTTTGTGGCCACAGCGTGGATTCATTCTATCGATATTATTCTCTCTGATTTTTGGTTTTCCGGATGTAATACTCGAGTGTTCCCACCGTGGCGTAACCCATGGTTTTTCTTTTTCTCTCGTGAATGCACAGCGAAATTGCCTGGCTAAGTCTAGCTTAGGGGTACGGATTGTTTCCTGGGGGAACCAGGCGTAACCATTGTGTATCCTGCAATCTGTGTAGGTCGCGAATAGTAGCGCAAGTGCCTGGCTGAGTCTTGCCTGGGGGTACGGATTGTTTCCTGGGGGAACCAGGCGTAACCATTGTGTATCCTGCACCCTACTAGTCATCATGGCGTAACTCGCAGGGCTGTGAAAGCTTACGGATATGGATTGTTTCCTGGGGGAACCAGGCGTAACCATTGTGTATCTGCGAACCATGATCGGACAAAGGTTTTGTTTTGGTTGATTTGATTGGATCGTACTTTCCATATCTGTTTTAAAAGGTTTTTCAAGTATTTTCACTGGGTGTTGAAACAAGTCTACTTAGTACTTGAAGAATTCTAGCTTTGCGCCTGATCAACGCATGGCCAGAGTCTACAAGAACGATGATAAACTTGTGGAAACATCGAGTTATAAAAGTATTTTTGGAAGGAAATTTATTTCGATATAATAGTATTTTATAAAGGTATTCATTATAAAAGTATTTATCCCAACAAAGAAATCTTGAATTAATATTTGAAATAGAAACTTTTTTTTTTTTTTTTTGAAAATAATCAATTCGTGCCCGATTCTTTTCTTCTTAATCTACCTTATCTGCTCAGTTTAGTTATTCACCTTGATTCTGTTTTCCCAATCTACCTTCCTTCCTTGATTGATTTATCCTTTAAAATATTGGCTAATTATATACCACTTTGTTTAATATAAAATTCTAGTGTTATAAATATTTTTGAAGTTATCAATTAAATAAAACATCTTTAAAGAAAGGATTATTAACTTATTTGATAATGTTTGAAAGATATCTTGAGATAAATTTAAAAATTTTCACAAATTTAGATTTAATATTTTCAATAGTCCTTGTAAAAATAAGTAAATATGTCAATAATTGTTTTCAAAAGGAGTTCGAAAAGTATTAAATATTAAAGAAAAATATAATTGCAATGAATATTTCAAGTAAAATTTATATAGTTAAATAAATTATCTAACCTTGACTTTCAATTTACCTTATTCCTGGTCATTCTATTCTCCTACCTCCTCCCTTTTCGGGGACGAAAAGTTTTGAGTGGGGGAGAGTGTAACGACCTGTAAGAATTCAATAAATTCTATTGTTTTATTTACGTATTAAATTGGACTTTGGCGAAAATCTAAATAAATTAATTTGCAAATAAAAAGTTAATATTTGGACCACGTCCAATTAAATATAGCAGACTTTTAAATTTTCAAATTTTGTATCAAAGTTTATTGTATGATGAAATTCTATTTAATGCCAGCTAGCCAATAATTGCCGATAATAAATTTATTTTCAAGCTTGAATATTTTTCTATGAAAAATTTCTAAACCATCTTCTGAGCAAGGTGTCAGTTCGTCGTTTTTCCAAATTCGAACGTCTACTGCTCCGTTTACCTTATTTCTGACAAAATAGCAGCATTTTGGGTACCGGTACCGAATTTTGATCGGATAATTGTACCACTGATATTTGTATACCATTTTGATCGTCTCGTCGTGCTGATCTCAACGGTATATTTATTTCTGTATTTTGGGATCCGGTGTACAACGGAAGCAATAAATTGTCCGTTGTAACGGTATCTTGAATTTTGACCGTTAACCGTGCTTTGCTTTTCAAATTTCAACGGGAATCCCAAGCTATGAAATAAATTGCTTTAATAACCTCTCAATCAGTGTACAGCTGTTATCATCCCATGCCATTTCAAAAGTTTGAAAACGTATAAAATGCCATACGTTATTTCGGTACATTTATTTTATTCCTTTAAATTTCTAGCTGGATTACTAGGTGACCCTTGTTATTAATTTCGTTACTTTTTAAGTATCTATTCATTTCTAATTTTTCCTTTGCATGTTCTTTCGGTTTCGAATTTGAAACGTATAGACCAAACAACAAAGGAAAATTGCTTTAATTAATTTTTAGCATGTGTGACCGTTGATATCAATAATTCCTTTCTTATAAATATTCATTGCCTTTCTTTTGCTCTGGATTCATTCACAATCCAGATACGTTATATTTATTTCTTCCCTTCTCTAACTTCTCTGGATCAAATATCTCCACCCTCTCTTCTTTTACTTAGAAATTTTGCTCTGTTGCTTGCCTTCACCGCCTCCAAGGAGCTCGGGGTCGAACTGCATCCTCTCCCCTCCACTGTTCACTGCTCCCCCACATATCTCACCCTTTCCATCACAACCCCATGCTCGGTCCTCCTTTCTTCCTCACGACCGTCTCACCAGACCCGAGCCACGTTGCCAGATCCCACTGCCTCTCCAACCCGAACCCGGCAAGCTCCGCCAAGACCCGTCCTTCCATCTATCAACGGCCACCCTCTCCGAACTTCCCCACTGCCCAACCAACAGCCGACCTTCCACTCACCATCTCCGCTGCCGACATGACCTTCCAGCGACCCAAGATCACCGATCCAATCCCTCTACATATCGGCTTCATCGAAAAACCCATATTCCTTTCGTCCCTCTATCTTCTCCTTATTCGGCCGAGCTCGACCACCTTTTCTTGCAACTTGAGACACGTAAGTTATATGCATACTATGCACTGTTGTATGAGTTGAGTTATATAATTGTTTACAGTACATGTATATTATTATTATTTGTTTTTTTTTTGTTTTTTTTGTTTTATGTCAGTTTATATATTTTTATGTAAGCATATACTAGTTTTATATATATCAACTCTGTATGCGAGCCTTGGTTTTTATATCACGTTTTAAGGAGTGGTACTACTATATAAATATCTATATTAGTCTTTATATAAAGTCTGTTGGTCATAGTGTTCTATATAAAAGCATATATAGGTTAGGTGACCTATTGATCTCATATTCCTTAGCTTGAAATTTTTTTATATATAGTACGTTTGGTATAACATACCAGTTTTTATTTATGTTTATATACTAGCTTATTTATATATAAAAGGTATAAGTTCATAACCTTCGTATATGTTTATGTAAGTTCTTTTGTATAAAAAGTATATATCAGTTAGTAGGTATATCACAGTTTGTTTACATAAGTTTGTCATCTATTTTAGAAAAGATATGTGGACGGAAATTTTTGAACAGTATATAAGTTATAGTAATTTCTATATATGTTCTGTTGGTAGATATTGAAGTTTATATAAATTGGTATAGTTATAGTGGTTCATATACTAACTTGTACAATAGATTAAAACTGAGCATAGCTATAGTTATATATTATATTTTATTATTTTATATTATAATACATTTTTTTAGTGATTATATTATAAGTTAGCTTGTTCTGTTCATACGTTATGTAAGAAAATTTATACAATACATGTTATATGCTCTTTAAATAGATATAATTTGTTTTGTATAACAGCTTGAACTTTGATATTTTGGGTTTTCTTATTTCGGCTTTCAACTTACAGTTTTACTTATTTGTCTCCTCTGCATATGTGTGAATATTTTAGCTTTAAAGTATATATTACATTATATATATATGTGTGTGTATTTTTATAAGTGTTGTGTAAAATATATTTTGCTGTATATGTATATTTACAAAATATGCAAATATTTAAATAAGTGATTCAAACATATATATATATATATATATATATATATATATATATATATATTTATTTAATTTAATATGTGTTTGGAATTTAAAAATATGACTGTATTCAAATAATTATATAGTTAGACATATAAGTTCATTTATACCATCTATCTTCATCAATCCGGTTCTTATTCGTTATCGATTTCTTTTAATAGCTTTGATCGTCTATTCGTGCCGATCTTACTTTGCTTTGAGATTCGTGTCTGGATTTCGTAACTCAACTTCATTGTCTATATCTCTAGCCTCGAAAGGTGAGTAATCACTCACGATTAACGTTCTTATATTTATTAAATTTGATTTCAATTGAAACGACAATTGAAATATGTTGATATTAGTTATTTAAATTGTTTATATGCTATTATTTGTAACTGTTCACCTGTGGGATATGACACCATATCCTGTTGTTTATATTATACTGTTATTGATGATATATGCCTGTTATATTATTATTATATGTTATCACTCTGCAAGTTCCCTGTTAGTATAGAAATCACTATGGGTTGAAATGATACATACCCGAACGGACTTTAGAATAGGTGGATTTCGTTATGGGTTGAAATGATAGACCCAAGCGATTTTCATTTAATTGAATTTGGGATTACGGGTTGAGATGTTATCCACCCGTGTATATTTAGTGTACGGATTGAAATGATAAAAACCTGTAACACTTGACCATATGATAAGGAATATATACAGACATCGTTGGTCCATATAAAATATTTTGGAAATAAATTCATTGTTTGGGAAGAAATATATGGTCTTATTAAATGTAAATTCTTAAATTATTATATATAAAGGGAAATGATATATATAGATTTAATAATATTTAATTTAATTAAGATGGAATTAATACATAAATTATGTTAAATATTTATGTGAATTATATTTCAAATAGATTTTTCAAGAATTGGGATAAATTAAGATGGGAAGATAAATTTGGGTTTATTAAAGATGACATTTAAATAAAGATTTATTTAATTAAATCGATTTGAAATTTTTGAATGGGAAATTTAAAGGTTGGATTTTATAACTGGATTTTTGATTTAAGTGATTTAATGAATATTTCACGTTTAACTAAATTAAGGAAAATATCGAGTAAAATGGAATTTAAGGTTAAATAATAGTGAGGTTAAATCGAGATCTATATGAAACTGTAAAATATAACATTTAATTAAATATTAAGGCTTTGAACTATATTGGGATTTAAATGGTTTATTTTGAGATTCGGATATGTATTTGAAATCGGTATAGTTGAATTTATTATTTAGAAACTAAATTGATTAAAAAGTTAGTTTGAAACGTTGAATACTTAAAGTTTTGAAATATATTGAACATAAAGGGTATTTTTTGATTTCAAATCCGAATTTGAGATCAATAAAATTGAAGTGGTTATTTTAGAAATTGAGTTGAATTTAAATTAATAAATTGAGATTGAAATAGATTTAAATGGGGTGGTCGGGTTGATGTTAAACGATTTGTTAAGTTGAGGGAATTGAAATTTCTTTACTGTACAAATTATTTAATATATAAAAATACTATTTGGGAAGTATAGAAATATTTAAAGTGAAAATGATATTTGGTTTTGAAGTATAAATTAAGTTGAAAAGACTACGGTGTTATAGTGTATATTTCTATCTTTTAGATAGTTCCATAGACCCTTAGAGGATGGTTATCCCAAACATCCTCTAAGTTAATTTTATTTCAGTTGATATTTCACTTGAGTTAGATTTATAGATATAAGAATGTTAATCCTGACTCGAGTGTTTTGTGTTTTGCTTTACGCTCGGGTCAGACTGAGTAATACAGCATTAGAGACTCACCTTTGGAGATTGGAGCTTCATTTGGAGACCCAACTATCGTTTCAGCTTTCAGTTTTCTAGTTGACTGGTTCAGAGAAGTCATCGGCTCGTACTATAGACTTTTCTGTATTCAAGAGATTCTGATGTATTTTATTTTAAACTCTGATGTATATAGTAGCTTCATGAACTACTATTCTTTATCTATTCCGCTGCATTGTATTACTCTGTGTAAGTGATCTGTGTTTGATTTATTTACTGTATATTTTAAGTTTTGCCAAATTAAATTAACAATTCGGTATTTTGAATTACTCAAGTCGGACATGTACGGTTTTAGTGTCGATTTGAATGGTCCAAAATAGCGGGTCGTTACAGCAGTTTAGGAAAAAACACGAAAATAAGATGCATTCAAATTCATATAAAATCCAAATAGAATCACAAAGTCGATTTAAAAGATTCATACCTAAATATACCTAATCGATTTAAAAGATTTATACCTAAATATACCTAGATCTGCTGGCTGCCGCGACTCCATGTTAAGTAAGGGGGAAACGACGGAGTTGACGATGATACTTGAGTGCGATGAAAATTTAACACGATTAAAAGGGGAATTTTTTTCTGAAGAAGAAAGCGAATTAAGGACGAGAATTTTGTTAAGTACGAGAGTAAAATGATAGGTTACGTTTATTTAGTTCGCGCGGACTCTTTTTTTAGAAGCGGGAAACGTGAATTATTTTTTGCCACGTTTATATTATTTTGTAATCTATTTTTTGTTGCATTTACAATAACACGCCACCGATTTTTGCAACTATAAATGGTTTTTCTTGTAGTGAACGGGAGCATAAAAACTCACCAACATATGTATCACACGAACGAGACTCTATCTCATGGTAGCTAGCCATTAATTTTTGACACACGAATGGCCCGAAGACCATGGGGAGCTACCCCACAAAGAAATGAGATGAAGCTCAATAGAATGAGTTACAGTCCTCCACGTGGACAAAGAGACATAGCACAATTGCTAGTCTAAATCACAAAAATGATCGTCATGATCATCAAGAAGTGTCAATTACAGTAAGCTAGTAAATATATGAGCTTAGCTTCATGTCCCATAACCACTAGCTTAACTTAAATATTTACGAACAAATTGTAGATCTCCACTAGAAAATTGTCACAAGAGTTTCAATCGAACAAGTCCAAGAATTAACCGACAAAGTAAACGCAAGCGTTTCATACCACTCGTTTTACTAAGCCGTTTAATTAGATTTCTCATACGAGTGAGGTAAAGGTTTGTATATAATAATAGATTAGAAATCGGTTTGAGAAAACGAGCTTTGTAATAAAATAGTATTGAAATCATTTGAAGAAAGAGTTTTGATATTTACTACTAGTATAGAAAACCTTTATATTTTTAAAGTGACAAATCACAAAGAAGATTGTAAGAACAATCAATCACTAAAATTCACATTCGAAGACGTGAATAAAATCCAAAGAAATCGATACCGAATCCATCAAAATGGATATTCCCAAAAATCACGAAGAAAATGTCATCAAAGTCGACAATAAGTGATAATAACAAAAGGGAATCAACACGAATCGATTAACGTTGGAATTCTCAAGCAAATAGGCAAACAGGCAAAAAGAGTGCAAATTCAGACGTCTGAAATCAAGGATTCAGATGTCTGAATTTGGAAAATAAATTATTTTCCAAAACAGAATTCAAACGTCTGAATCTTTGATTTTAGACGTCTGAAATAGGCACATTTTAGCCTATTTCCTTTCTGGTTCCAAATGAACCAATTCAGACGTCTGAAATCATATATTCAGACGTCTGAATCTGGGAATAGAAATCTTTCCAGAACAATATTCAGACGTCTGAATATTACGTTTCAGACGTCTGAATCTGGGGTTCAGGGCAGTCCCTGAACCTAGGCCAAAAAATTGGCCAAACGGATACCGGAAGCGATCGATCGAACGACAATGACTAAGGATTTACGCCAAGTGACAACCCAGCCTTAACGGCTCTTCGATATGCTTCAAATATCAATGTCCAAATATCCATAAAAGGATTTTCATAGATTTTGATTTCAAAACACTAAAAATTAGAATATACACCAAATCAATCCAAACCAAAATCAATTGCACAAGAATAAGTGTTAGGAATTCATACCTAACAATCGAAGATAAATATAGACAAAGATGTGAGATAAAAATCTCACCTTTGAACCCAAACAAATGAAGAAGAAGCTTGAAAGCAAAGGAGAATCAACCACTCTTCAAATCCAACTCAAGAAGCTTGATTCTAAGCTCTAAAAAAAGAACATTCCCAAAGTTAGGTTTAGGAATTTATGAAATTGATAAGAGAATGTGTTGGAGAAGAAGAAGAGAAAGCTTACCAAAGTTTCTTCTATTAGTTTGGAGCTAGAGCTTGATTTGCAAAAGAAAACTAGGGCTTGAGTTTCAATTTCTCATTCCACTCTCCATTGATGTAAAAGCTTGAGTATAAGGAAAATAGAAAGGAAGTAAATGAAGAGGAGAGGGTTGGAACTGAGTTAATAAGTGGGGTTAACGGGCTCAGCCCAAACCAAAGCCCTAAGTGAAAAAGTAGCAAAATTCCACTAACTCCAAACATATCAAAGTTTACACTCAAAAAGATCGCAAACGGCGTTTTGAACTAAATGAAGGTAGTCCCGAGTCCTAATTCGACCGTATGCAATAAGTAGCTTTTAGGACTTTAATCCGACTAACGATGAAATATTTAAATAAAATATTTAAATTCTCAATCGTAAAATATGCGGGTTGTTACAGACTCCCCTCCTTAAAGAAATTGCATCCTTGCAATATTTAAGAAGAAAATATATAGTAACAACCATGAAAGCATATACAACACAAAGAAATTTGAAATAAAAAGTTCACCTTAAAGAGCGCGGGAAAGTAAGTCAGGATGCGTTCGCTCGATGAATTCTCTAGATTCCCAAGAACAATCCTTAGGAGTTGAAGACCATTGAACTTTCACAAGCGGAACATCTTTATTTCGAAGGCGTTTGACCTTCGAAGCAATAATTCGAATATGATGCTGCTCATAAGTTAAATTAGGCGAAACTTCAATCTCTTTCACAACACCGGGCTCAAGAATAGAATCGGAATCTCGAAGACATTTCCGTAATTGAGAAACGTGAAACACGTCATGCATGGCAGAAAACTGAGCCGGTAATGATAGGCGATAAGCCATAGAACCAATACATTCAGCGATAGGAAATGGCCCAATGTATCGAGGCGCTAACTTTCCCGATCGACTGAAACGTACAACACCTTTCATAGGTGACACACGAATGAACACAAGATCTCCCACAGAAAATTCTAATTTCCTTCTTCGGTTATCGGCATAGGATCTTTGTCTACTTTGGGCTTCTTTCATCCTATGACGAATAAGGTAAATCTTTTCTGTGGAATCACGAATAAAATCTGGACCTAAAACCAGCTTCTCACCGGCCTCAAGCCAACAAGAAGGAGATCGATATGGCCTTCCATAGAGTGCCTCGAAAGGTGCCATACCAATACTAGATTGGAAGCTATTATTATAGGAAAATTCAACAAGAGGAATATGATCTTCCCAACTTCCACCAAAATCAAACACACAAGCTCGAAGAAGATCTTCAAGAGTTTGATTCACGTGCTCGGTTTGTCCATCAGACTGGGGGTGATAAGCAGTGCTAAAATTAAGCTTCGTTCCCAAAGCTCTTTGAAGACTCTTCCAAAATCCACTAGTAAACAATGGATCTCGATCGCTAACAATAGAAGTAGGAACTCAATGCAATTTAACAATTTCTTTAACAAAGAGTTTGGCCAAAAGAGGTACGGTTCGATTGGACCGAACGGGAATAAAATGGGAGGATTTAGTAAGTCTATCAACAATCATCCATAAGCTATCATGACCCGAACGAGAACGGGGAAGGCCATCAATAAAATCCATGGAAATTTGGTCCGACTTCCAAATTGGAATTTCTAAAGGTTGCAATAACCCATCGGGCCTTTGATGTTCGGCCTTAACGAGTTAGCAAGTCATGCAACGCTTAACGAAGTTAGCGATGTCAAGTTTCATTCCCTCCCAATAATAAAGTCGCTTCATATCTGCGTACATTTTACTAATACCGGGATGAATGGTAAATTTAGAACGATGAGAATCTTCTAAAACATCTTTACGAAGATCACTAATATTTGGCACGATAAGTCTACCAAATCCCCGAACGCCGCCACGAGAACCAATATCAAAGTCTTTCAAACCTTCAATATCAATTTTATCCTTAATATTTTGGCCAAGAAGAGCCAAGTCGGATCTAGCCTTTGAGCTTCAAGAATGCGGTCTAAAAGAGAAGGATGAGCCTCAAGCCTACATAAAACAAAAGATGAACATAAATCGGATACGCGCTCTCGAATCTCACAAGTGGATAAGATCTGGAGATCGTTCCATTCAGATATCATCATAGAAACAACTGCTTGTTGCTTGCGACTAAGTGCATCGGCAACTCGATTTCCCTTCCCGGGAGTTTAAAGGATATCAAGATCATAAGGTGCAAGGAACTCGAGCCAACGTTGTTGACACAAATTAAGTTCCTTTTGAGAGAATAAATACTTCAAAGACTTCTGATCGGTATAAAGAATAAATTTCTCTCCCAATAGATAATGACGCCAAATTCGAAGGGCGAAAACAATAGCCGCGAGTTCTAAATCATGTGTGGCATATCTAGTCTCGGCCGGCTTCAATTGCCTAGAAGCATAAGCAATAACATGTTCTTTTTGCATAAGAACGGCACCCAAACCAATGCGACTAGCATCGGTATAAACAATAAAATTTTGGTTCCCATCGGGAATCACAAGAATAGGAGCATCGGAAAGGAGTTCCTTTAATTTCTGGAAAGAAGCTTCACATTTTTCCGACCAAACGTATTTAACACCTTTCTTTGTTAAGCTAGTGAGAGGCACGACAATTTTAGAAAAGTCTTTAATGAAACGACGGTAATAACCCGCAAATCCGAGATAACTACGAATCTCTGTCACACTCTCCGGTCTCTTCCAATCTTGAATCGCTTCAATCTTTGAAGGATCCACGGAGATTCCGGATTCGGAAATAATATGACCGAGAAACTTCACACGAGATTGCCAAAAGTGGCATTTAGAAAAAATTTCTTTCAATTGATTGCTCCTAAGAGTTTCCAATACAATCCGAAGATGCTTTTCATGCTCCTCCTTGGTTTTTGAATACACAAGAATATCACCAATAAAGATGAGAACAAATCGATCGAGAAAATCTTTGAAAACTCGATTCATAAGGTCAACGAAATAAGCCGGAGCATTCGTTAAACAAAATGGCATAACAAGCCATTCATAAGATCCATATCGAGTACGGAACGATGTCAAAGGAATGCTATCCTATGTAATACGACGCTGATGAAAACCGATTGCCAAGTCCAATTGTGAAAAGTCTCTAGCACCACTAAGTTGGTCAAATAGATCATCAATCTGAGGTAAAGGATATTTATTTTTGATAGTAAGATCATTAAGCTTGCGGTAGTCGACGCAAAGTCTAAGTGTACCATCGGATTTCTTCACGAAAATAGCCGAAGCTCCCCAAGGCGAGGAACTAGAGCGAATAAATTGCTTCGTTTCCAAATCGGATAATTTTATGCGCATCTCCTCATTTTCTTTATTGGACAAACGATAAGGAGGACGAGTAATTGGTTGAGCTCCAGGGGTAAGATTAATTCTGAACTCAATTGCTCGCTTAGGTGGTAATCCTAAAACGGGCTCAAATATGTCGGAAAATTCACGAATAACATGAATAAGAGAAATAATATCTTCCTCATCATCATTATCGTCATCACAAGGATTTAAAGAATATAATGATGCAGTCAAAGAAGAGTCTGAATCTTTAAGAACAATAGAAATTTGCTTAACAGATTGAGGATGTCGAAGATGGATAGTCCGCTCAGGACATAGGATATGAGCTTCATAACGGTTAAGCCAATCCATTCCCAAAATCATCCCAAAGCCTAAATAACGCATGACATGCAAATCGGCTAGGAAAGGAAAATCACACAAAATAAGCTCCACATCTTTACAAAGCAAACTAAGAATTGCGGATCCACCAACCGGATTCGCAATTCTCAAAGAAGTCATTAAAGCAACAACACTTAAAGAAAAAGTATCAACAAGCTCTTTTGATATAAAAGAATGGGATGCTCCCGTATCAAAAAGAACTCGAATAGGCTGATCACGAAATATAATAATACCATCAAGGATAGAATGAGAAATACCTTGACCACGAGATGTGTTGCCAGGGGCTTGAGCAACATTAAGCTTTCCCTCCTTCCTATTTTGAAGTTTGGTACAAGAAGATAAATAATGATCCGGGCTTTTGCAATAGCGACAAGTACGAGGCTTTGAACACTTGTTTACAAAATGGTCTCTGGAACCACAGTTAATTTCCCTTTAGTAGAGGAAAAGGACTTTGCAGCAGGAGTTGCTTGCTTCCCTTTCTTGTTGGGATAAGGACCTTTGAATTTGTTTGGCCTCTTCTTGTTGTTGAAGTTTGGTTTGGAACCCACCACTTCAACATCACTTTCCCTATCCGCCTCTTCAAGACGAAGAGCGGTATCAATGAGTTGGTCGAAAGGAACTTCTAATTTTAGAAGTAATGGCTTCTTGAGATTTTTGTTTAAGCCATAGACAAACCTTTGGTTCTTCTTTAATGGGGTGTTGATATATTCAACCCCGTATTTAGAGAGAGATCCAAAAGACGTGACATAATCTGCCACGGAAGATTCACCTTGAACAAGGTCAATAAAACGGCGAGCCAAAGTCACCTTCTCAGCTTCTGGTACGAATTTTAACTCGAAGCGCTCTTGGAATTTCCCCAAGTGAGATCCACTTCATTAATCTCAGAAATAAGAAGTTCGTACCAGTCCAATGCTCTTTCTTGGAGCATACTAGAAGCCATCTGAACTTGGTGAAGATCAATGAGGTTCATGCGAGAAAAGATTCGATCACATGTCCTTAACCAAGCCTGGACTTCAATAATAGTTTCAGAACCTTTAAATGGCCTCCCACCTAGGTTGGTGTAATCATTGCACAAACGTGCAAACCCTGATTTAGGGTGAGTAAGTTCCGGATTAGAACCACCTTCTTGAGCATTCGTGACAAGGTCAAGAAGTTGCTGGGTAGTCATAAAAACTCCATCTTGGGGTGGAGCACCAGATGGTCCAGCCCTGGGACGACCAGGTCTAACCATTTCTCTTCCCTAAGAAAGAAAGAAGGAAGAAGAAGAAGGTTATTCACAAAATGGATATCAAGCAATATAGATAGATAAAACAAGGAATCATAAAGAAAATAGGATAAATCGGTACGACGACTCGAATTAATCCTAAGACATAACTCCTAAGGTGGACTTAGGACGATGATCCTTGTTAAGTTATTCTACATTGTTCCGAAGTTTGGCTCTGATACCAAGCTGTGATGCCCCACCTCTATACCCACGCTAGCCAAGAACACAACGGTGTAATGCTATCAACTAGCACGGAGAATAAGGCTGTTGAGGAGCGACCATCCGTGTAATTGCTTTGCGCGAGCACCGATATGTCAGATAGTATAACATGCATTTTATTTCAAGAGGAAATCCGACATACCGATACAAACACAAAGCTACTACACACTGGCTATAATAATCTTCGGAAACAAATATAGAAATAAACATAACACAAATCAGTCGCAGATAATTCATATCACAAAGGCGGAAGAAGATATGAATATATATCTAACACGTGAAAGTGTATATCAGAGTAGTGGTCAAAAAGATCCACAATAATACAAAAGAATAGCAACAAAAGAATACATCTATGAGTCTATATCTCAAGTGTATACAACAAAAACTGCTAATCTAAATAGTTAGCCAAAAGTCAGAGTAATGAATCCTTGGGGAGAAGTCAAGCAGAAGCACCTGTAACATCTCGGTCTGACCCGAGTATTATTTAATAAGAAAATAATAAACGGATCAGTCTAGCTATAAATATCAGATAACATGATACATAATAAGAGATATGGCATAAACATATAATATCCATAATGGCATACTACTATAAGTATGCAATTGAAACTCAACATGAGATTAATCAATATCACAAAAATCTTCACAAAGATCCAAAAAGGGTTTCATACCCTGTATTCACAACAAGTCAATGACACATGAATTCACCAATGCACAAAAATTGACAAATTATATCAATGAAAATCACTAAAATTGGTGAAGCATAAATTCCAGAATTCAACACACGAAATCCAGAAATCATAAAAAAGGGGTAGGCCTATCACACGAACGGGAGCATAAAAACTCACCAACATATGTATCACACGAACGAGACGCTATCTCATGGTAGCTAGCCATTAATTTTTGACACATGAATGGCCCGAAGTCCATGGGGAGCTACCCCACAAAGAAATGAGACGAAGCTCAATAGAATGAGTTACAGTCCTCCACGTGGACAAAGAGACATCGCACAATTGCTAGTCTAAATCACAAAAATGATTGTCATGATCATCAAGAAGTGTCAATTACAGTAAGCTAGTAAATATATGAGTTTAGCTTCATGTCCCATAACCACTAGCTTAACTTAAATATTTACGAACAAATTGTAGATCTCCACTAGAAAATTGTCACAAGAGTTTCAATCGAACAAGTCCAAGAATTAACCGACAAAGTAAACGCAAGTGTTTCATACCACTCGTTTTACTAAGCCGTTTAATTAGATTTCTCATACGAGTGAGGTAAAGGTTTGTATATACTAATAGATTAGAAATTGGTTTGAGAAAACGAGCTTTGTAATAAAATAGTGTTGAAATCATTTGAAGAAAGAGTTTTGATATTTACTACTAGTATAGAAAACCTTTATATTTTTAAAGTGACAAATCACAAAGAAGATTGTAAGAACAATCAATCACTAAAATTCACATTCGAAGACGTGAATAAAATCCAAAGAAATCGATACCGAATCCATCAAAATGGATATTCCCAAAAATCACGAAGAAAATGTCATCAAAGTCGATATTAAGTGATAATAATAAAAGGGAATCAACACGAATCGATTAACATTGGAATTCTCAAGAAAATAGGCAAACAGGCAAAAAGAGTGCAAATTCAGACGTCTGAAATCAAGGATTCAGACGTCTGAATTTGGAAGATAAATTATTTTCCAAAACAGAATTCAAACGTCTGAATCTTTGATTTCAGATGTCTGAAATAGGTACATTTTAGCCTATTTCCTTTCCGGTTCCAAATGAACCAATTCAGACGTCTGAAATCATATATTCAGACATCTGAATCTGGGAATAGAAATCTTCCCAGAACAATATTCAGATGTCTGAATATTACGTTTCAGATGTCTGAATCTGGGGTTCAGGGCATTCCCTGAACCTAGGCCAAAAAATTGGCCAAACGGATACCGGAAGCGATCGATCGAACGACAACGACTAAGGATTTACGCCAAGCGACAACCCAGCCTTAACGGCTCTTCGATATGCCTCAAATATCAATGTCCAAATATCCATAAAAGGATTTCATAGATTTTGATTTCAAAATACTAAAAATTGGAATATACACCAAATCAATCCAAACCAAAATCAATTGCACAAGAATAAGTGTTAGGAATTCATACCTAACAATCGAAGATAAATATAGACAAAGATGCGAGATAAAAATCTCACCTTTGAACCCAAACAAATGAAGAAGAAGCTTGAAAGCAAAGGAGAATCAACCACTCTTCAAATCCAACTCAAGAAGCTTGATTCTAAGCTCTAAAAGAAGAACATTCCCAAAGTTAGGTTTAGGAATTTCTGTAATTGATAAGATAATGAGTTGGAGAAAAAGAAGAGAAAGCTTACCAATGTTTCTTCTATTAGTTTGGAGCTAGAGCTCGATTTGCAAAAGAAAACTAGAGCTTGAGTTTCAATTTCTCATTCCACTCTCCATTGATGTAAAAGCTTGAGTATAAGGAAAATAGAAAGGAAGTATCTGAAGAGGAGAGGGTTGGAACTGAGTTAATAAGTGGAGTTAATGGGCTCAGCCCAAACCAAAGCCCTAAGTGAAAAAGTAGCAAAATTCCACTAACTCCAAACATATCAAAGTTTATACTCAAAAAGATCGCAAACGGCGTTTTGAACTCAATGGAAGTAGTCTCGAGTCCTAATTCGGCCGTATGCAAAAAGTAGCTTTTCCGACTTTAATCCGACTAACGATGAAATATTTAAATAAAATATTTAAATTCTCAATCGTAAAATATGCGGGTTGTTGCACTAACCCTACTTTTAGCTTCAGCCGCCGGCCGAGCTATCAATGGCCAAAATGTTCTTACTTTTCCCTCAATTTTCCTCTTCATCCATGCTATAATTCGAGGAACTCTCAACTAGAAAATCGTAGATCTCGTCGAGATCTACGATTCCAACGGTCGAGATGGAGAATGGTGCGACGTGGAGGGAGATAGGGGCTGCCGTTCGTTGCCGTTCAAGCTTCATTTTTCTTGATCCATGGAGGGCCGAGCTCCACCATATTGAAGCCGGGTGTAGTGCTCGACATTGGCTTTGAAGTGGTGCTTGCTGATCGATGCAGAAGTCATCGTGGTGGCTGAAATTTTTAACCCTAGGTCGATGGCTTTGGGTTTCTTTCCGTTCGAACAACCTGGAAGCATGCGCGTTGTAGAAGAAACGTGATACGACCGTGATCTTCTTTGCACAAGCGTGCAGCCCTGATCGTTTAGGTTGAAAAAATATAATAAATTTGTTATTAAATTTTATATTATAAATTGTACGATGTTTAAAAGTGTATAACTTTGTCATACGAGGTCGGAAAATTACGAAACGACTTGCATCGGGTTTGTTTTTTCGAGCACTACGCAATGGAGCTGGTTTGGAGTCGTTTGGAGCTAGTGAAAATTTTGGATAGAATTCAACACACGTTTAATTTTATTCGAAATAAAACGCTACAACTGTTATCGGAAACTCAAGGTGAGAACTTCTCACTCAATCGAATTGTTTCGATTTAAATTTTAAATAGCTAGATTTAAAATTGATTGATTGTGTGACTGGATGATAATTATTATCTGTTGTATTGAAATAGACCCTATACGTCGTATATTAAGAGGATGTTATTTATTAAAAACATATACCGCGTAATTCCAACTTGTATGGAATTGGTATTATATAAGTACTTGGAGTTAATTTTCCCGCATTATATAGCGGATGAGACCCTATTGCGCTGCATAATAGCAGATAATATTTTATAAATCCCATATACCGCGATATTCCGTCTTGAAGCGGAATTGGTATTGTGCTAACATCTTTGGATGCAGGGAAATAGGTTGGAGGGATCCAACTGGATTCCTCAAATGATTGAATTTATTTCAATGTTGTGTGTTGATCTATTTATAATCTGCATGATTATCTTTGTGATTGAAATTGTTAAAGGCTAAATTTTGGCCGAATATATTTTTAGTATCATTAGATGCCGAAAATAAATAAAATTCGATTTTTGAAAATTTAAGTTGAGAGTTCATAATAAAATTTAATTTTGGAATTTATTCCTTTTAAATAAGTGAACGTTGAAATTTTTATGCTATAAAAATTATGATTCTGTGAAATATAACCGAAATGTGATTTTTAGTTGATTAATTTATAAAATGGTTTAAATTGGGATTTTTGAATTATTATAAATGATTTATATAAAATATTTATATTTATAAATTAAAATATTGGAATTATAAAACGAGTTTTTATAAGTGTTAAAATGAAATAAAAATGGATTTCATAAGTGAATGAAATTTATAGATTTATAAATTGTGAAGTTATAAAATGAATAGATTTTTGTAAAATAAAAGATTTATAAGTAATTAACGTATAAATTGGATGTTGGCGTTTAAATGAGATATAAATAAAATTTGTTGATTTAGGGATTTTTATAAGTTGGAGTTTTTATAAAATATATATATATATATATGTGAATTTATAAACGTTGTTTTATAAATCCGAAATCAATTGAATTTGATAAATTAAACATAAAAGTTTATTAAAGGAGATATAGTCGTGATTTTGGACAGCGAATTATCCTTTAAGTTAAATGTTGTAATAATAATAGTTTGGTTAGGAAGTATATTCACGATTTTGGACAGTGAATATATTATTAAATAAAATGGATATGTTTTGGGGAAGTGATATTATAAGATGAAATTAATTGTTTTGAAGATGTTTTAAAAGGTATTAAATATCGAAACCATAGATTTCAACATTCATTGCTGGAATAGATGTTTTCGAGAAATAAGGAAATAGTGAACTATAACACTGTTGTTATAGTAAATGATTTCTGAAAGGAAATGTTTTATATAGTATTGGGATTTATATATCTATCTTAATTTCGAATCACTATACTAGTGATTTTGAGTCGTCGTAACGATGTTTTACGCAACATTCGTTTTGACTCAAACTAATGTGTTTAAGCGCACGTTTTCTTTAAAGAATGAAATATATACTTAATTTCGATTTAAGTATATTGAATATTTTTAAAATGCTGAAAATAAATGGATTTATAAATTACTTATTATTGAATAAGTATGGAAATGTTTTCCAATATGAAGTGAATGTTTTGAGATTATATCTTTTAAAGATAAATTGAAAGTGAATGATTGAAATCGATTTGAAAAATCGTATATAAAGTGAATATTTGGAAATGTAAATTCACAAGGGAAATTTATAAGGGAAATTTGTTTTAAAAATAAACATTGATTTATTTTTAAAAGTGTGGAAATAAATTTACGGATTTGGGACGTAAATTTAATAAATCGGTAAGGATTTTTTGATTGGTTTAAATAAACCATTTTGAAATGAAAGTTGTAAGGGTGTAAATTGATTTGAAATTTGTTTTCAAATGGTTGAAGTGTGGAATATATATCTTGTAAAGATATTTTTGGAAAATAAATAATTTGGGAAATTATTTGAAATCGGGTGATGTTGTGAATATTGATTGATAGTTAAATAACCGACTATCAATATAGACCCTTAAGTGGCTATTTGTTGTTAATTGGTAGACATTGAATGCTACACTTATTTTTAAATTATTGCGCTCGTTATTCGGATTACCCATTCCGAATGGTGATACGACGTAATGGATAGCACTGAAGACCGGGTATTTGTGAAAATGATAGGATGACCTATCGATTGTCTCTGCACCGTTAGCCACGGTATGGAGATTTCCTTTGTGATGGGAAATTCGATCGGGATTGTGAATACCCGAATTGCAAGGGCTTCTTTGAAAGTGCCTTCGGTTCTGTTCGAGCCCGGAACAGACTTGTATGGTTACTCTGACATTACATTTTGAGAGATAATGCAGATTTCTTTCAAATATATCTCTGTTGGTGGCAGAGAATTTATTCTCTTAGCCTAACACCCTTCTCTGAGACGTACGAGCTCAGAGGTTTTGTAGTTGAAGGTTATCAGCGATATATTCCCAATTTGGTAATGTGGCATGTTGAGTGTTGCTGTGTGATGATTATTTATTTATCATTTATTGATCAAAGCGTGGCTTTGTGAAAATGCGAAGCTTTGTGGACGAGACTTCGTCAGACTTCACACCCCGGAAAATGGTCAAAACAGGAATATGTGGCAAGGTTATGAGGGTCGCTCCCTTTAGGGTATGTCATTTCCTTCTGGAAAAGGGTGGTGTCAGGTATGGAGCCCTGATGCTTAACCTATGTGGTTGCTCCAATCTCATTTTTCTGTCTGGTTGTTGCTTGGTGATAGAGGGACCTCGGATAAAGGTCCCAAAGGATCGGGGAGTGGCATACTCGAGTAGTAGTTATCTTGTTACAGAGGTAACCGGCCTTGTGTTGGCAGAGATCCGGTTAGGTTCTTGGGACGTCCCGCCAGAGGCGATCCCATGTGGCAGTAGGAAGTTCCTTAGCCTGACCATTTGTTGGAAATCCAAAGAAACAATACGAGCCCTGTATGGTTTTAGTTGTATTACCTGCCATGGAATGTGGCGGTAACCTGCTATTGAACATGGTAGCTATAGTAGGCATACGATAATGGTCGTATGTTGGCTAGGATTAATATTCTATTTTCGAAATGTTTTCATCACTATGCACTAATAATAATATAAAAATTGATTTTTTTTGTGTAGTAAGCATCTTTGACTATCATAAGGAGAAATCTCCTCCAATTCTGCGTTTACATTGTGTGTGTGTGAGGAGGCCTTATGGTAGTTTCATTTTCCAAAAGCATTGCGGATATTTTTCCACTTCCCTTGTTGTTGTTGTTTAAAAGATAAATGACTGTTTTGAGTTCTCACACCAGTCCCATGACTGACCTGGAGTTTATTGTTCTCTTCCTAAACTCTTGGTGCCCGTAATTTTCCACACGGGCAGTCTAGAGTCAGGTTATCAGGTCATTCTAGATTTAGGAGTGCTATGTAGCTCAAGTGGCGGGATGGATGGCGAGGCGTGTTACTTGTATATGATATTATCTTTCCGCTGTAAATTCACTTGTAAGGACATGTTTGTATAACTGTCCATTGTTTGTTGTATTGTATATTGTTGTTGTACACTCTAATGTGATGTAATGTAATAACTGATATAGTTCTTTGTTTTAAAGATTATTCATTTATCTATTATATGTTGTTCCGCTGCGATATGTGAGATTCTGATATTGTTTCTGTTCTGTTTTCTTACTTCTTCTATCTTTTTCTTCTACCTCTTCTTCTTTAAAACCTAAGGTGTTCGACAGTTGATACAGTTGGCGTATTGATGTCGATTTTCAAAAGTCGAAGAATCGGTTCCTTACAAAATAACTCGACCGTCTTATGGGTGTTAGAGAGATAGTGTCTAGGCTTGAGTTTGAAAAACAAGTTTCTTGCTCTCCCTGGCCATCCGGACTGGCCCGATGTAGGGGTAGTAAATTTGGTTTACTAGGATAAAATTTCCAAAGAAGATATAATTTTCTGAATGTAAACAACTTGGATTTTGTGGAGATAATCTTCTTGTACTCGGTGTTAAAGCCCGAAGAGGGAACTCGTACTATTCTTGAAATTTAAAAGGTGATTCACCGTTATTTCGCTCGTAGTATTTATTGAATACAGGAATTGATATTGAATAGAATTAGATGATTTCTATAGATTTTGCTCACTTAATGTTTATTGGATTTGGATTGACATCCTAGATAACATCGTTTTAACTCAATCAAAATTTGAGTTCTGAAGGAAAAAAATTGATGTTAAGATTTAAAGAAAATGATTTGGAAATATTTCCCAAGTGAAGAATGAAAAGATTTTGAATTAGTCCTAGTTTTAAAAAGGTTTTAAACTTAACCGAATGATTTGATAAATGAGGCTTAATGATTCCATATACTCTAAAAAGCTAAAGGAACGATTCAATAATTATATCTCTAAGATATATCTATAAATGAATAAAAAGATGAATTAAATTGATTGATGATTGATAATCATATACGAACTTATCATCTTTTTAATGGATGGTTGTTTCGAAGGAATCTGGATCGGGTTTGGGTAACTCCTATCTGTAAACCACTTCGAACCAATTTATACGTTTGTAACGACCCGTAAATTTTGATAAATAAATTGGTTAATTTAATTGGACCTTTGTAATTAAATTTAGAAAGGAATAATTTTTTTTATAATTTACCACGAAATGAATGCCAAAAAGAAGTGTAGCAATGGTAAAACTGAAGGTTGATTATTGATAATTGGAGGGAAATCCCAATAAAGAAATAGCGTTAATTGTTGCACTTGAGTATAAGATTTAAAATAAGTAATTATAAGTAAGCATTAAATTATCCAATACAATAAAATATTGATTAATAGTAATTGTATGTAAATTTAGATAGTAATATTAATGACAGTTGATGAATAACCAATTTATGGCAATCTCAATTTAATTTCAACAATTGTAAGATTATAATTGATTGTAGCTAGAAAATTTGAAACAAATTTCAATGAATCTAATTAAATAGTAGTTGTTGTGAAGGAAAAACATACAAGTACTATTAAGGGGTATGATAGTGACAAATGTTTGTCGTTATCAGTAATTTACCAATTTAAAAATAAAAGTAGTTAAAGGTTACTTTAATGATGATTAATATAATAACAGAAAGGTGAATGTAAATTGATTAGAAACAGAAGTTTATTTATAAGGCAATAATTGATGAATAAAAAGTTTGAAACCAAGTAGATAAATTTGGTGAGAACATTTAATAGTAATTAATGTATATATCTGGCAATTAAAAATTTATGAATTTGTTAAGATTGTAAAATTATAATCTAATATTATGTTAGCGTTAACTAAGGTAAATATTAATAAATTGAACGAAATGCAAATCAACGGAATTAATGTAGACATATACTTAGCTACAAATTGAATATATGAAAACAAAATGTAAGCATTGGATTTAATTATGGAAATTAAATTATAATAAATGGTCATTTAATAAAACCAATGTTCTGCAAGTAATTATAATAGTTGTTTGGAATATGTATAAACTTTGATTTGGAAATCAATTGGATTTAAAGTGAAATTTGGTATTACATTTGTGAGTTTAAATGTTATTTTATTTTGTAAAGTAATAAATGATGTAATAAGAGAATGCATCAAGATATAACCAGTGCTAATAAGATTAATACTTAATGGATTGAATGAATAGACCATTAATGAAGACATGTATACTTGACAATAAAAGGCATAAGAGAATAAATGGAATATTATATGAAATTAGTACTATGAAAATAAATGGTAACATTTATTTGTAAGTAATAAAAGCTTATTAATGTGACTAGAATTTAGCATAACGATTATTTTATGTTACATATTCTTGTTGCTTGTTAATTTAAATTGGAAATCAGTTACCATAAGCCTAATGTAATATTACCTTAATATTAATTAAGGTGATATTTAGAAAAAAATGTTAATGTTACTCATAAATTACGAAATTTTTTGAATTATAAAAGTGGGAATAAATATTTATCAATTTATTGGATTTGAACTGTATTAATAATTAGATTTATTGCAATTAAGTTAATATTTAATTATTGCATTAATTGAAATTTAGATGAATTTTAAGAATATTAATGTAATAGTCTGAATCCAATGTTAATTTTTTTCATTTGATAGCAATGAAGTGAATAACATAATGAAAAGTAAATTAATTGGAATTATTGTAAATTAAATTTTAATTTCTAAATGTAAGGAAAATGAAGTTTAACGCTGAAATTGATGAATGAATCAACGTTAAATTGACCTTTAAATTTGTTTAAATCATTGCAAATGATTGAGAAATATAAAAGTGATAAAAATTGTAAATTATAGAATTGAAATTAAAAATGGGTCTAATCAATTATTAGTTTATTTAAAAGGTGTAAAAATAGCCATTTTGGCCACTGACTCGGATTTCGACGAAACTTGTTTCATCGGATCCATAACGGTGTATTATTGTAGGACTTCAAGTTTCGTAGCGATCAGACTTGTCATTTGATCGTACAGACTCGAAACGCCTTGAAATAAATGCAATTGAAATCAATTGAAATCAATTTGGAAAATATTGTTTTTAGCATAACTTCTTCATACGATGGAATTTGAACTTGAAACCTTTTCCATTGCGTGTAAAATACTTTTAAACATCTATTTTGATATATGGGTTGACCCAATTTCGTTCCGCAGTCAGAATGGGCTTTTTGGGCCACTATGTTGTTAGCACGTACATCTATCTTATCTGATCCATCCTATTTCAACTTTTCCTATATATATCATGCTATAAACCCTAGCAGCCGCTGCTCCTCATTTCTATACGTTGTATTCACCTCCTTATTTCAATGGCAGACAAACCCTAATTCCATTTGCAATCCCAAATCAAATCCAAAGCTGAAATTTCAAACTCCACAAAATATATCGAATTATATATGGATTTGAAGCTCCCGACGAGCGCAAGTCAGAAATATAATTCGTTTTTCTATTTGAGTTTCGATGTGGCCGGAAATCAATGAAACATTCACGGCCGTTCATCGCGCGTCGATGAACTTTGTAGGATCGTCGAAACATTTCCGAGTATTATAGAGAGAGCCGAGGGGATCACATCCGTATGGGTTTGTGGTAAGTGGACGGTCAGATCGGCGAGAAAAATTCGACAAAGGGCAAGAGTTTTGCGGCGGCTACTACCGTTTGCGGCTGATGGTGGCCATGGCGCGCACACATGTGGTCGTGGAGGGTCGGCGTGGTGGAGAGGTGGCGCGATGGCTATGGCCTCGCGTAGGCAGCGTGTGTTTGGGTCGTTTGCGTGCGTGGTTCTGAACGATGGAAGGGGTTTCTCACGTGCGTATTCTTTTGCTTGTAGGAAGATGGTGACGTGGCTAAGAGGTATAATTTGTTCCTTATTTTATTTTATTATTTTTGAAATTCAATCACATTTATCGCTATATCTTTCACATACGAACACCACTTCACGCGTGTTTTTTTTTTGTTATGATCGTATTGAAATTCCAAACATTTTGGCATTGGTTTGGACGAATTCTGAGACTGTCAATTTTTTGGGTTTAAATTGGATTTAAATTCAATTTAAATTCAAAAGGTGAGTGTTTTAACCCATTCACAACTTTTAAAATTTCTTGTCTTTGTTAAATTATATTTTGTTGTGATTTCCCACTTATTTATGACTTTTTTGTATATTTTTAATCATCATCTCAGTTAAGTGCATTTATTTAAATTAAATCGTTATTTAATTGATTATTAAATATAACTGCCAGTTAAATACCTTTTATATATATTATCAGTTATCTATTGATATTGAATGATTGTTTTGGATGATGATTTTGATGGACGTGTGATCTGTTGATGGATGAATGGATGTTTATTTATATCATTATAATCTGCAAGTTCTTTATTGGTTATTTTGATACGGGATTTGTAACAACCCGGGATTTTGCGATTATTGTATTATCATCATTAGACGATTAATCTCGTTGCTAATTACTGTTAAGTGTTTTAATCAGTTGCAAATTCGTTTAGAAATTGATTAAGTGTAGTGGTATTTGAAAATACAATCTTGGCCATGTTTTATTGGGTCGTGATCCTTATGAAAGGTTGATACCCGTTCCCCCATTGTTGACTTCCATTCAAAAAAACCCTAGGTCCAAAGCAAATAAACGAAACAATGGCGGCCTCGTGCTTTTCTTTTCATTCGTTCCTCGAGAGAAAAATGGCGGCTTCTTCGGTTGCTCCTCCGCCTCCAATTATTTTCGCTTCGCAAGACAAATCAAAAGAAGGGAAAAAGGTGGCCACTTGCTAGGGTTTGCCTCCGCTTGACTCTCGAGTGCCACAGCTTCGAATCCCATTCGTGTTCTTCGACAAAGGTGAGTAATTTTTTATTACTCACATCTTATTTAATCTCAGAAATATGCGATTTTGTGAATTGATTTATATGGCTTTGATGGTTTTTGGATCTGCGTCCGACGATGTTATTTTGGTTGGTTTTGGCTATCTTCTTTACCGCGTCTGATTATTGCGTCCGGTAGCACATTCGATCTTGTTTAATTTACTTGCTGCTTTGTGACTTTTGGTTGTACATTCACCCAGTAGCATATTTGACTTAGTTTGATTTCTTGTTTTCTATGGTTTGATTATCACGATGGTTTGGCTTTCAGAGCCACGTCGGTTCCACTTGGCTTCGGTCATTTGACTTCGTTTGGATGATGTTGATTTTGTAGTTGTCTGCATTTACCTGTTTGTGTCGATTGTGGCTTCATGTGTCTGCAGCTTCATTGTAGCTGTCGGGACCATTGGTAGCAATGTGGATGCTTGTTTCATGAATTTTGGGTAGCCTGCGAGCAAGATTTGGTGAACTTTGTGCATTTGTGTTTGTGAATTATCTGACCAGCCTTGTTGTTTATGATTGCACACTCTGGTGCTTTTATGTGCTGTGCCTTCAGGTAGTTGTACCATTGCCTTAATGTAATGGTTGGTCTGATGCTCGTTCCATCCCGGATCAGTTGCACTATAGGTTCATGTGTTCTTTCATATTTTACTCTTTGGTTTGAGTCACTTTCCCACTTTGTATGGCACTGCATACTGTATGTTGAATTTTGGTGATGGGTTTTGGTGAATTTACTTGATACTGTCACTACTTCGAACTCTTATATACATGTATACATGTATGTGCATATATGTATATATGTTGTTTGAAGTGGTAGCCTATTTGGGTTGTGTTATTCTGAAATGATTTTCAGTCTGGTTTGCAATTTTATATTCCAGTGTGCTTGGATCTGTTGCTTCGTTCTTTGACTTGTTTCATATAGTAGATGCTCCATTTCATTTTCAGTTGTATCAGCTTTTGTTTGAGCTTGAGTCTGGCTCCATTCTGTTTCATGTACTTAGTGTGCATTCATTGTTTGCCAAATTAGTTTCACTGCATCTCCACATACCTGTTACACTTGTAGTGTACCATGTTGGTTCATTGTATTTTGATTTGGGTTTGAGCACCACTGATCTAATAACACTTGTATCAGTCATTGTCGTAGCATTGTATACATGTGTCCTTATCGATGCATATACTTTTTCCACTGGTTGTTCGCTTCGGTTCTGCTATGTTATGCAGTTGTCTTATTTGCTGTGCATGTCACTACTGTGTATATGCTCCTCCGAAGTTAGAGTTGCATGTCTTGCTCTTGTGTTTTAGTGATGCAATCTCGACCTTGTACCCATTCAAATTGATACATTGCATTGATGCATTGTATTCATTTGCATTTGATCACTATATTTCATTGGTGACACTAATCTTATTTAAAGCTACTCTATGTCTTTTACTGTCATGTTGAATTTGAGAACATTGAGGTTAAGTTTGTTGTTGCATTATATCTGGACTTCCTTTGATTCATTTAATGTTGCCACCTTGTTGCTTTCACCTCCATTCTGCAGTATCTTTATATTGGACCACTGCCATGTGTATTTGGTCATTCGAGCCCTTGTGCTCTATTGGTTCAGGTTGCATAATGCTTGCTACCTGGTCATTATACCACTGTTGTCATCTCCTCTTGACCATTTTGGCATTGTCTTGGGCTTGTGTGATACTTTGTCGAATTCTTTGGCATTGTGTTGCCTGGCCTTACTATCTGTGCAGCCTATTTATTTGCACTTGCTCATTAGAGTTAAACTGCTTCTCGTTGCACCTCTGATTCATTTTTCCATGTGCAATTTGTTATGTACATTCATTGGGTACATCATCACTGTAGTGGCAAGGCAGTGCACGCAAGCGTGAACTGCAGCCACATGGTATTCATTGGGTACATTATCACTGTAATGGCAAGGCAGTGCACGCAAGCGTGAACTGCAGCCACACGGTATTTCTTTTATTGATATTCTAATTACTTTTGATTCATTGATCTTCTGCGTATTTCATAGACAGTATTGGCGAGGCAGTGCACGCATGCGTGTACTGCAGCCAATCGGTTTTGATGTTGTTAAGTGACATTTCAATTATTTGAATTGATTTGATTTAATTTAATCATTTTGTGTTAATTGTCGTTTAGACAATTCTGATGTTATCTAAATTATCTTCATTGATATTCTTTTCACTCATCTTTGTTGATATTTTGAATCTGCTGATTTATTGTTTAACACTATTACGTGTTATATTTACCGTTATCCGATTCTCTTCTAGAAGAGTTGGGTAGACGGAATTTATTGTGATTGTCATCCATTCATATTTAATTATTATTGCTCCTGTGCACTAATAACTGAGTTTGAATTAGACTGACCCGTATATTATTTTCTTTTGAATGTAATACTCGGGTCAGACCGAGTATTTACAGGTTGTAGATATCTTACCTTGGGTTGCAGCTAGAGCTATGAAGTCTCTTCATATCTTTTGGAGTTTTCATTGTTATTTAAAGTAGTCAGTGTATTTGTATAGGATGTTGTATATTCATGTATATTATTCACGATAATGTACTTGTATATGTAACTTCCAAAGTCGACAGTTGTAGTTGTATCATATGTATTGTATCACATGTATTGTAACTGACATCAGTTATATATATATGAGATTTTCTGTTATATCTGTGTTCCGCATTTACATTATCTGTGTTATTATTATATATATTGTCCTAAACTATTATGAACCATCGTAGTTCGTTTTATACTGGAATTGGGTATGTCGATGGGAGTAAATAAATCAGAGATGAAAAATTAAAAATATAAATCACTCCTATCGAGGTAACCAATGCTAGTGTAAGCCTAACTACGGATGGCCGCTCCTATCCAGCCTTATTCTTCGTGATAACAGACAGTATTTCTTTTAATACTCTTTGTTATTGCGAGCATAGAGGTGGGGCGTCACAGGATTGCGGTTTGAAATGATATACAACCGCATCTTTATTTTTAAATTATGGATTGAAATGATAAATATCTGTATCACTTGACCATAGGACAGAAATTTATACACAGACACCGTGGTCTATATATATAAATATTTTGAAATGATTTTCTATGGTTTTGTAAAGAAATATAGGTTTTATGAGATATTGATTCAGATATTTATAAATGTCAATTTATATATATAATTTATTTCTTGGTTTAAGATATGTATAAACTTGTTTAAAGTATAAAAGGAGTTTAATAATAAATGTTTGAGTCTATTAAGATATAATACGGTTAAGTATTTATTTAAATTTATTTATAGATTTATAATGAATTAAATAAATTTAAGGTTAGGAGATAAATATGAATTTGATTTGAATTAAAGTATTTAAGAATTATCCTCGAATAAAATTGATTTGGAATTTAAACAAAGTAGAGATTTTAAAATGTATGATTTTTATAACTAGATTTTTGGTTTAGAGGATTTAAATGAATATCAAGTTGATTTAAATGAGTATTATCAAGTTAAATTAAATTGAAGGTATATCCTGTTATTTGAAGTTCAACAGTTTTACTTAAATGATATTTGATTTATTAAGTAAATATTTCAAATCGAAATAAGAGTAATGGAATTTGATACATATGAAATTATCAAAGAATTCGTTGTGAAATGGTGTGATATTTAAAGCTTTGAAGTATATGGTAATTGAAATGGTTTGTTTGGGAATTTGAATCTATAATCGGAATTTATTTGTGAAGGTGAAGAAATTATTTTATTTTATAAAATAATTTAATATTTAAACCATTTAAGTGGTGTAGTATGTTTCAAAGTTATGAAATTTAAAATTTTATGTTTTGACAGGCTATATTTCAGGTTTTGGTTTTGAAATATTATAACTTTGAAAATGTTATGGTTTAAAAAAAAGGATATGTATGAAATTGATATCATATTGATTTGGTTTTTAAAAGAGGAAGTGATATCGTATTTATATGGTTTTGAAATGAATATTTAATTCTCGTTTTGAAGTATAATTATTTTAAAATGATCGCGGTGTTATAATAACGTTGGTTGTGGAAGAGACCGGAATCGGAAGTTGTCATACCCTCTGCCAACTCCGAAAACCACTTTAACAACTGTGTACGCGGTGGAGATTCCAGAATGAAGTAGGATGGCGGCGGCGTTTCCTTTGAGGTAAATACGTGGACCCAACTCCCGTGAGTTGGCATAAGGTGGCTAAAACAGGAGCGATTCTCGGGCCAATGAGGTAGCACCTTTGATCGGACACATCCCTTCGATATTATACTTTGACTTTTGGATTGATTCGGTGGCCACTTTTGATTTTTTTATTTGGGGGTGCGGCTCGAGGTTTGTGGTAGCTGCGCAGTACGCGTTACCACCAGCCCGGATGCGTAATTGGTATATCTATCTTGGCATTGCCTAGTTGTGCCATGTCACCTACCCTAGCGCGCTTTGTACGAGTTTCTATTTGTTTCGTACCTATGGAGTATCCTCTGGTAGCCTCCCGATCAGGAGGTATTACGGTACTGTATAGACTACTGGCGCTATTACGTGTTAAGGTGGAAAATGTAAAGCCTTAACGCTATTTAAAAGTAAGTTTATTTTACTATTAGAAAATATTATAATAGCGAAATATTACTACATAGTAAATATTTTAACGGATCCTTAGGAGATGTGATTCCCGAGCATCTCTTAAGTTGCTGCAGTCACGTTAGACATTGGATAGGAGATGTCAAATCCCGTAAACATCTCTGACGCTGTTCCACTCATATTTATTCCTGTTGATTTAATGTACATTAGATATTTTAGTTCTGACTCGAGTGTTTTGTTCTTTCAATTCGCTCGGGTCAGTCCGAGCGTTTCAGGATTTGAACATTTATTCTGGAGGACAAAGGCAAAGATTTGTAGTACTATTATCTACTATATTATTCCACTATACCATTTAATTCCGCTCATTAATTATTATTCTTTGGTATGTGTACTCTGATATGTATTGTATAAATATAATCAAATGTTTATAAAACAGCTTCATGAACTGTATATTTGATTATTATATTTTATCGTTCCGCTGTAAGATTCTATTTTGTTTTTTTCTTTCCTCGCTTTTTCTTATTTACCCCATAACAATCCGCCCTTTTTTATGGTTTAAGTCCGACGTGTGTGGTTTATCGTCGATTTAATGCGTACGAAAAGGCGGGGCGTTACATTTGGTTTCAGAGCTTTGGTTTAGTGAAAACCTTAGCTTTGTGGGGTCTGACTCTTTACTAATAGGGTAGTAATACCCTATGGGAGTCGCTGAGTGTGTATATATATTAGAGAGCGTATTTGTTAGTGTTTTAAAAAGGTTTTAATATTGTGTTAATCTATTCCGTTTTGTATTTATAAATTCCGTTTGATGCATGGGATGCTATGACACCAATAGGGGTTTCTAAACACTTAATAGGACAGGACGACATAATTTTTGCTTTTAATATAGGTGAATGAAATAATTTTACCTATTATATTTTCTATATATAAAATAAATTTTATAAAGGTTATATTTGGTTATAATACATTGGTTGTTAGGTAGTGTAATCTATAAGTATTAGTAAAGTAGGATGTGAAAATATAATAAATGAAAATTGGGAATTTGGAACTTAAGTCTGGGGTTTTGAAATTTCTTTCTAATGATTTTGGAATTTAATAGTATTATTTATAAGTATTTTCAGATATAAATATTTCAATATAATTTAGAAGAAATTGTTTTAAAGAAGATTTTGGAAAAAATTAAGTTTTGTACTTCCCTCTCTGTCGCTGGAAAATAATTTTGGTGATGGCGACCGCATCATCGACATTCATTTTCGAGTTTCGAAGTGGGAAGGCCACTATAGTAGTTTTACTGCGGATTTATTTGATAAACAAATATAAATTTTAAATTGTTTTAAATATAATTGGATATATAAGTTGTAAGTATATCTTTATCTTTTATTTTAAAATGATTTTGAATAAAACCCGGTATTTAATTCTTAAGTTTCCTTAATTAATAGTTTCAATTATTGTAGAAAATGGAATGTAACTAATTAATAATTGAAACCTCTAAAGGATATAAGAGATTTAATGCTAAGTTATAAATTAAATAAAAAGAAAAATTAAATTTGTAACATATAAAACAAAGGATATTATTATTGAACATTTAATTAATTAAAAGAAATAAGAAAACTTGTATAACTTTCAATTACATTCTTAAAGCATACATACATACATACATACATACATACATACATATATATATATATATAACTTACCAAATATTTAAAAGTTAAAATGTTAAAGATTTGTAAATGGAAAATTGTACAAGTAAACTTATGTAATGAAAGTGTCAATAATTGCTTTTATTAATAAGAATTGATGTTCTAGTTGTTATGGACTTAAGTATAAATGAAATGCTACTAATGTAATAAGAAAGAAAGGTAAATATTATAAATAAATAATAATAAACTTAAGTAAATAGGTTGATGTTACCTTTGAATAAAATAAGAATAAAAGATGAATACTGAAAAATGACTATAAACTTAAGTTAATAAATTTACCTACTAAAAAAATTTGATTAAATATGAATAAATATAAATAAATAAATGTAATGCAATAAATAGAATTTGGCATTATATGGATAAATGAAAATGAATTAGTAGGTAATGAATAGAAATAGATAAAATAAATAATGAATGAAAACGAAATCAAACAACAAATGGATGAAGTGGAATTGAAAAAAAACTTGATTTATTGTTGAAATTGTTGTTTGTTTTGGTTTAAGGTTATTTGGGTAATGATACTTTAAAATTGTGGATGTATGAATAATCTATTTATTTTCATCAGAGACTGTTGAGTAAATGGTGCGCTTGGTAGTTTATTTTACATTCTGTGCAATTTGAAGTTGTGAACCCGAACAACTAATGGTTTGTTTAATATGAATGAATGTTTGATTCGTGTTGATTTTTATGATGGTTGTATGCCTTGTTGCCAGTGATTGGCGTTTGTATTGATTTGTTGTTTACGGTTGAAACCACTTTAAATATTTTATTTTAATTGTTAACCTTTTTGGATTATATAAGTGAAATACAGGTTATGGAAGCAATTGCTACTGCTTTTGATTTCATAATTATGCGTTAATTGCCCGACAAATAGGTACGTTTTCGGATTACGGTTTATAGCACTATTATACTATTATTTTCCCATGTTGGGATATATTATTTTGGAAAATATATGTTGTATATTGTTATTTTTGATATTATATTTTCTCCCGAGCCTCTCCGTACAAAGGAGACTCTGCCGAAATTTTCCGTAAATTTTGGACTTAGAAATTTTTTGAAAATATTTTCCAAACTCTATTAATTTGAGTATAAAAGATTTAATGGTTATAAATTGGTATATCTTATTTAAAAATATTTAATTTGTAAATTTAATTGTTTATAAAGTTAATATTTTTGAATAAAATATATAGTTATTTGATTCTACTTTTTCCTTCTTTTCCTTTTTGGGAACGAAAAGTTTTGAGTGGGGGAGAGTGTAACGACCCGTAAATTTTGATAAATAAATTGGTTAATTTAATTGGACCTTTGTAATTAAATTTAAAAAGGAATAATTTTTTTATAATTTACAATGAAATGAATGCCAAAAAGAAGTGTAGCAATGGTAAAATTAAAGGTTAATTATTGATAATTGGAGGGAAATCCAATAAAGAAATAGTGTTATTTGTTGCACTTGAGTATAAGATTTAAAATAAGTAATTATAAGTAAGCATTAAATTAACCAATACAATAAAATATTGATTAATAGTAACTGTATGTAAATTTAGATAGTAATATTAATGGCAGTTAATGAATAACCAATTTAGTGCAATCCCAATTTAATTGCAACAATGGTAAAATTATAATTTATTGTAGTTAGAAAATTTGAAAAAAATTTCAATGAATACAATTAAATAGTAGTAGTTGTGAAGGATAAACATACAAGTACTATTAAGGGGTATGATAGTGACAAATGTTTATCATTACCAGTAATTTACCAATTTAAAAATAAAAGTAAATAAAGGTTACTTTAATGATGATTAATATAATAACGCAAAGGTGAATGTAAATTGATTAGAAACGGAAGTTTATTTATAAGGCAATAATTGATGAATAAAAATTTGAAACCGAGTAGATAAATTTATTGAGAACATTTAATAGTAATTAATGTATATATTTGGCAATTAACAATTTATGAATTTGTTAAGATTGTAAAATTATAATCTAATATTACGTTAGTGTTAACTAAGGTAACTTAACTAAGGTAACTATTAATAAATTGAACGAAATGTAAATCAATGGAATTAATGTAGACGTATACTTAGCAACAAATTGAATATATGAAGACAAAATGTAAGCATTGGATTTAATTAAGGAAATTAAATTATAATAATGGTCATTTAATAAAACCAATGTTCTGGGAGTAATTATAATAGTAGTTTGGAATATGTATAAACTTTGATTTGGAAATCAATTGGATTCAAAGTGAAATTTGGTATTACATTTGTGAGTTTAAATGTTATTTTATTTTATACAGTAATAAATGATGTAATAAGAGAATGCATCAAGATATAACCAGTGCTAATTAAGGTTAATACTTAATGGATTGAATGAATTGGCCATTAATGAAGACATGTATACTTGACTATTAAAGGCATAAGAGAATAAATGGAATATTAGATGAAATTAGTACTATGAAAATAAATGGTAACATTTATTTGTAAGTAATAAAAGCTTATTAACGTGACTAGAATTTAGCGTAACGATTATTTTATGTTACTTATTCTTGTTGCTTGTTAATTTAAATTGGAAATCAGTTACCATAAACCTAATGTAATATTACCTTAATTTAATTAAGGTGATATTTAGAAAAAAATGTCAATGTTACTCGTAAATTGGGAAATTTGTTGAATTATAAAAGTGGGAATAAATATTTATCAATTATTGGATTTGAACTATATTAATAATTGGATTTATTGCAATTAAGTTAATATTTAATTATTGCGTTAATTGAGATTTAGATGAATTTTAAGAATATTAATGTAATAGTCAGAATCCAATGTTAAATTTTTTCATTTGATAGCAATGAAGTGAATAACATAATGAAAAGTAAATTAATTAGAACTATTGTAAATTAAATTTTAATTTCTGAATGTAAGGAAAATGAAGTTTAACGCTGAAATTGATGAATGAATCAACGTTAAATTGACCTTTAAATTTGTTTGAATTATTGTAAATGATTGAGAAATATAAAAGTGGTAAAAATTGTAAATTATAGAATTGAAATTAAAAATGGGTTTAATTAATTAATTACTAGTTTATTTAAAAGGTGTAAAAATAGCCATTTTGGCCACTGACTCGGATTTCGACGAAACCCATTTCATCGGATCCGTAACAGTGAATTATTGTAGGACTTCAAGTTTCGTAGCGATCGGACTTGTCATTTGATCGTACGGACTCGAAACGCCTTGAAATAAATTCAATTGAAATCAATTTGGAAAATATTGTTTTTAGCATAACTTCTTCATACGATGGAATTTGGACTTGAAACATTTTCCATTGTGTGTAAATTATTTTTAAACATCTATTTTGATATATGGGTTTACCCAAATTCGTTCCGGAGTTAGAACGGGATTTTTGGGCCACGTTGTCGTTAGCGCATACATCTATCTTATCCGATTCATCCTATTTGAACTTTGCCTATATATATCCTGCTATAAACCCTAGCAGCCTCTGTTCCTCATTTCTATACGTTCTATTTGTTTGCGCCAAAATTGGTCACAAACACCCAATATCACGGAAGCACCCGTTTACGTACTCAACTCGATAATGATCAACACAGAACTCAGCAACAATCAATATAGAATTCAGCTCTAAGTAACAAATCACAGTAATTCACAAGCAACAATCACAAACACAGGATTTATAGTGGTTCGGCGTTCGTGCCTACGTCCACTTTGAAGGGTTTCTCTTTATTGCTTTGCTCGATTCAATCGATTACAATGGATTACAGTAGATGATAGCTTTGAAATCTGAATACAACAGTGATTCTGATCAATAGACGTTAATCTGGCAGAGTCTCAGCGTTCAATGGCAGAAGTTCTCGGAAGATCCTTTTTCTGAAGGCTTCAGGGTGCTATTTATAGGCGTTGGAGGCCCAGATCTGGCTGAAACTTCGGGAGACCTCTTCTGGCACGTGAGTGGGCCCACGCGACCGACCCCACCAAGTTTCGTCTCGATCTGACATCGATTCGAAGTCATTTCGAACCCATCAAGAAATGGTCCAATCGAGTTGAAACTTGGCAGGAACAATCTTTACCTTGTATGGAGGCTACTGTGAAAATTTGGTTGCATTTGGATGTGTGGTTGAGGAGATATGATCGGTTCGAAATAGTGTTGCTCGGTTGGCTATAGAGTTCGAATCGATCAATTCGAAACCATGCCTTCGAACCCATGGACACACGTGATTCTGCAGTGACGTGGCGCGTGCTCTTCGAATCGATCATGTTTTGTCTCCGAGTTGACCGCTTCGCACCCATGGATTTCGCCTCGTTCGTATCGTGGGGCGACACATCATCCAAGTTAGCTGACTTGGTGGGTACGAACAAGTGAATGTCCCTGGGTTCGAATGCGACCGTTTCGAACTAAGGTGTACTTGTGGGTTCGAACTCGATCGATTCGAAGCGGCTTGGATTCGAAGCTGGTGGGCTTGAATGGATTCGAAGGTGATGGTTTCGAATGTAATGTAGTCGAAGCATATAACCTGGAGGGATTCGAAGAGAGGACATCATGATGGATTCGAACGTCGCTTCTTCTTATGGATTCGAACATGATGGACTCGAAACTGATGGGTTCGAGTGTGGCATGGCAGTGCTTATCGGTTCGAACACGGAGCTTGTTTGGATGGGTTCGAACTCGATGGTTTCGAACAAGTGAAGGGGGAGGGGTTCGAACTAAGCAATGTCCATCCTCCTTAACTTGAATTCATCATAACTTGAGCATACGACCTCGGATTGACTTGAAATTTGAAATACCGACTTCCATGATCTTTCTTGTCGTGTCTTATCAATTGTGGCCTGATCCGGACTTGGACAAAATTCAACGATATCCATAGCAAAGTGAAGTATAACCAATCTCTGAGACGAACTGTCTTTCGTTTTCGACCAATCTTTTGGTATCACGGCTTTGCCAAAAAGCGGGATAACATTTTGCCCCCCAAAACATGCCTTGCGGTAGGAAGGTGTGTTTTGTAATGCTTTGAGTTGGATGTTCTTATCCTGTCATCGACCTGTAAAGAATTTTGACAGTTTCATATGGCCTCAAATGACGATCGTTCGGGATCAAGCCATTTGGGATGAAGCGCGGCCGTTCATGGTCGAGCGCTTAACTTCAAATGACGATCGTTCGTGATCGAGTCATTCGAGGTGAAGTGTGACCGTGCACGGTCGAGCGTATAAATCCATGCGTCGATCATTCAGGATCATATGCTGTTTGAGGTGAATTGGGACCGTTCGCGGTCCGTGCCGTTCGCGGCATAGGATGGAATAGGACCGTTCGCGGTCGATGCCGTTCGCGGCAAATGATGAGAATAGGACCGTTCGCGGTCGATGCTATTTATGGCAAAGGATTGAATGGGACCGTTCGCGGTCGATGCCGTTCGCGGCAATTGATGATCGTTCGCGACCAAGTGCCGTTCAAGGCGAATGGTGACCGTTCGAGGTCGGATTTTATAATTAGTGAATCATGACCGTTCGCGGTCGTTGCCGTTCAAGGCAGAGAGTGATCGTTCGCGGTCGTGTGCCGTTCGAGGCGAATTTGTGACCGTTCGCGGTCGGGTGTTGGACCTCAAGTGACGACCGTTCGCGATCAAGCCATTTGAGGCGTGGTGAGTTGTGACTGTTCGAAGTCGAGTGCCGTTCGAGGCGAATTGTGTGCCCGGGAGGGCTTGATGTTATCGATGTCAGGGTCACGTTCGGGTGAGATCCTGGATCGTTTGTCAGGGCGGTTCATCGCCATCTCAGAGCATGCCTAAGGATCGTTCGCGACCCCATACATGTGTAAGTAGCTTAGCCATCCCAGAGTTATCAGAATCAAATATCTATTACACGGATGAGTTTCAAAAACAATGTCCAAACAAACAGAGTCTAAATGTTCAAATTGAAATGACATGAAAGCAAAGCATGGGTGTCAAAGTGTAAGTTCCTACTACGAAACGGTCAATGATCATCCAAAGCATGCCTGGAGATCGTTCGCGATCTCGCACATGTGTAAATGATTTGATTGCGTTAGTGGAAGCTTACAACTTGTTCATCGTTATCTTACTCGATTAATAACCAAACGGTACCTCGGTTCAGGATCGCCCCTAGCTGATGTGGACGGTGGTCGTTCTGGTTCCGCCACAGGAGCTCGCCTCCTTACATATTGAAGGAGCATACCGTTCCTGATATGCCCTTCCACCTCGTCCTTCAGGTGCCTACAATCGTTAGTGTTATGACCGTTTAATTCATGGAATACACAGAACTTATCTGATTTCCTTTCGTCAGAGGTAGGGTCCCTTCGCATCGGCCTTCGATACGGAATCTGCTCTTTGGTATCATGATAAATTCGTTCCAAGCTCTCGTTCAGCTCAGTGTAGGTGGTGAATCGCGGCTCCCTCCTTTGCCGCTTTGATCTGTCTCTGTCATTCTCAATTCTTCTTTTACCTTTATCCTTGTCCAAGTCCCTTCTAGGGGGCTTTTCATCTTTGAGTGCATAAACTTCTATCCCATCTCCTTCTTCTCTTTCTGCATTCGCATCCTCTAATCGTAAAAACTTTTCCGCCTCGTGGTAGAATTCTCCCAGATCTACGGGTGGATCCTTAGTTAATGAATTTTTGAATTCCGTTCCGTCTGCTATTCTGGACACAGCCGCCATCATAACCATGGATGGATCCGGTCTATCCACCGAAGCTGCCGCCGCATTGAACCGTGTCAGGAAACTTCTCAATGTTTCTCCAGCCTTCTGTTTCAAAGTTGCCAGTGTCATCACATTCTTAGGTCTTGTAATGTGAACCCTGAATTGCCTCATAAACCTCTCAGTTAAATCGTTCCATGTTCCGATGGATCCGCTATCCAATTGCCTGAACCATAATGCCGCAATATCCGCCAAATACAGTGGAAAGCACCGGGCCATGACCTCCTCTGATGCCCCCAGCACTTCCATATGCCTCATATATTTTGTCAGATGGACCGTGGGGTCCGTTCTCCCGTCATACATATCCAGCGATGGTAATTTGAAATCCGGTGGGTTTCTAGCTCGTCTGATTGCCGGAGTGAAAGGACTCCTATTAACATCCTCTAGGTCTTTGTTCACCAAACCGCCTCTCATTGCTCGCCTAACCATCTCTGCCAACTTGTCGGTGTCTCCAAGATGTAACCTTCGTTCGTTACTTTCATCCTGCCCCCCGAGTTCACGAGGGAACTCTGAAATCTGCCACCTTGACTGAGCGTTCATTCCTCTGCTGTCTCCAGGTTGCACAGATACTCCTCTTTCTCCCTCCGAAATTGGACCAACATTCTCCATGGGTGTGCCCCCTAATCCGGGTGCGACGCCGGATGGTCCTACTTCGTTCTGGACTCCATTGGCTTCTCTATTCTGTGCTCCAAGCTGTCCTATCTGTTGAAATAAACTCTGGATCAACTCCTCTTGCTTCTTCATCATCGTCTCCATCTCGTCCCTAGTGATGTAGATCGATGGTTGGTTCGCTCCCGATGAAGCCTCCTGACTCCCCTGCCGTTCACTCCTCCCTGGCCTTGGCCTTCGGCTTGATTGTCTCGTCATAATTTCCCAAATCTAAACTTTCAAACTTCCTCTGAATCAATTATCAACTGGTAGAACTCCTGAGTTTAGTTTCTTAGTGAAAGCACCAAAATGTTTGCGCCAAAATTGGTCACAAACACCCAATATCACGGAAGCACCCGTTTACGTACTCAACTCGATAATGATCAACACAGAACTCAGCAACAATCAATATAGAATTCAGCTCTAAGTAACAAATCACAGTAATTCACAAGCAACAATCACAAACACAGGATTTATAGTGGTTCGGCGTTCGTGCCTACGTCCACTTTGAAGGGTTTCTCTTTATTGCTTTGCTCGATTCAATCGATTACAATGGATTACAGTAGATGATAGCTTTGAAATCTGAATACAACAGTGATTCTGATCAATAGACGTTAATCCGGCAGAGTCTCAGCGTTCAATGGCAGAAGTTCTCGGAAGATCCTTTTTCTGAAGGCTTCAGGGTGCTATTTATAGGCGTTGGAGGCCCAGATCTGGCTGAAACTTCGGGAGACCTCTTCTGGCACGTGAGTGGGCCCACGCGACCGACCCCACCAAGTTTCGTCTCGATCTGACATCGATTCGAAGTCATTTCGAACCCATCAAGAAATGGTCCAATCGAGCTGAAACTTGGCAGGAACAATCTTTACCTTGTATGGAGGCTACTGTGAAAATTTGGTTGCATTTGGATGTGTGGTTGAGGAGATATGATCGGTTCGAAATAGTGTTGCTCGGTTGGTTGTAGAGTTCGAATCGATCAATTCGAAACCATGCCTTCGAACCCATGGACACACGTGATTCTGCAGTGACGTGGCGCGTGCTCTTCAAATCGATCCTGTGTTGTCTCCGAGTTGACCGCTTCGCACCCATGGATTTCGCCTCGTTCGTATCGTGGGGCGACACGTCATCCAAGTTAGCTGACTTGGTGGGTACGAACAAGTGAATGTCCCTGGGTTCGAATGCGACCGTTTCGAACTAAGGTGTACTTGTGGGTTCGAACTCGATCGATTCGAACAAGATCGATTCGAAGCGGCTTGGATTCGAAGCTGGTGGGCTTGAATGGATTCGAAGGTGATGGTTTCGAATGTAATGGAGTCGAAGCATATAACCTGGAGGGATTCGAAGAGAGGACATCATGATGGATTCGAACGTCGCTTCTTCTTATGGATTCGAACATGATGGACTCGAAACTGATGGGTTCGAGTGTGGCGTGGCATATCGGTTCGAACACGGAGCTTGTTTGGATGGGTTCGAACTCGATGGTTTCGAACAAGTGAAGGGGGAGGGGTTCGAACTAAGCAATGTCCATCCTCCTTAACTTGAATTCATCATAACTTGAGCATACGACCTCGGATTGACTTGAAATTTGAAATACCGACTTCCATGATCTTTCTTGTCGTGTCTTATCAATTGTGGCCATATCCGGACTTGGAAAAAATTCAACGATATCCATAGCAAAGTGAAGTATAACCAATCACTGAGACGAACTGTCTTTCATTTTCGACCAATCTTTTGGTATCACGGCTTTGCCAAAAAGCGGGATAACACTATTCACCTCCTCACTTCAATGGCAGACAAACCCTAATTCCAATTGCAATCCCAAATCAAATCCAAAGCTGAAATTTCAAACCCCACAAAATATATCGAACTATATATGGATTTTAAGCTCTCGACGAGCGCCAGTCAGAAATATAATTCATTTTTCAATTTGAATTTGGATGTGGACGGAAATCAATGAAACATTCACGGTCGTTCATCGCGCGTCGATGAACTTTGTCGGATCGTCGAAAGATTTCTGCGATTGTAGAGAGAGCCGAGGGGATCGCATCCCTGTGGGTTTTGTGGCAAGTGGACGGTCAGATCGGCGAGAAAAATTCGACCAAGGGCTAGGGTTTTGCGGCGGCTGCTACCATTTGCGGCTGATGGTGGCCATGGCGCGCGCACATGTGGTCGTGGAGGGTCGGCACGGTGGAGAGGTGGCGCGATGGTCGTGGCCTCGCGTAGGCGGCGTGCTTTTGGGTCGTTTGCATGCGTGGTTCTGAACGATTGAAGTGGTTTATCGTGTGCGTATTCTTTTTCCTGTAGGAAGATGGTGACGTGGCTAAGAGGTATAATGTGTTCCTTTTTTTTTGAAATTCAATCACATTTATCGCTATATCTTTGACATACGAACACCAATTCATGTGAGGTTTTTTATGGATCGTATTGAAATTCCAAACATTTTGGCGCTGCTTTGGACGAATTCTGAGACTGTCAAATTTTTGTGTTTAAATTGGATTTAAATTCAATTTAAGTTCAAAAGGTGAGTGTTTTAACCCACTCACAACTTCTAAAATTTCTTGTGTTTGTTAAATTAAATTTTGCTGTGATTTTGCATTTATTTATGACTTTTTCGTATATTTTTAATCGTCATCTCAATTAAGTGCATTATCTAATTGATTATTAAATATAACTGCCAGTTAAATACCTGTTATATATATTATCTGTTATCTATTGATATTGAATGATTGTTTTGGATGATGATTTTGATGGATGTGTGATCTGTTGATGGATGAATGGTTGTTTATTTTATATCATTATAATCTGCATGTTCTTTATTGGTTATTTTGATTCGAGATTGCACTTTGAAATGATAAACAGCCGCATCTTTATTTTTAAATTGCGGATTGAAATGATAAATATCTATATCACTTGACCATAGGATAGAAAATTATATACAGACATCGTGATCTACATATATAATTATTTTGAAATGATTTTCTATGGTTTTGTAAAATAAATATAGGGTTTTATGAGATATTGATTTAGATATTTATAAATGTTACTTTATATATATAATTTATTTCTTGGTTTAAGATGTGTATAAACTTGTTTAAAGTATAAAAGGATTTTAATAATAAATGTTTGAGTCTATTAAGATATAATATGGTTAAGTAGTTATTTAAATTTATTTATAGAGTTATAATGACTTAAATAAATTTAAAGTTAGGAGATAAATATGAATTTGATTTAAATTAAAGTATTTAAGAATTATCCTCGAATAAAATTGATTTAGAATTTAAATAAAGTAGAGATTTTAAAAGGTATGATTTTTATAACTAGATTTTTGGTTTAGAGGATTTAAATGAATATCAAGTTGATTTAAATGAATATTATCAAGTTAAATTAAATTGAAAGTATATCCTGTTATTTGAAGTTCAAAGGTTTTACTAAATTGATATTTGATTTATTAAGTAAATATTTCAAATCGAAATAAGAGTATTGGAATTTGATATATATATATATATATATATATATATATATATATATATATATATATATATATGAAATTATCAAAGAATTCGTTATGAAATGCTGTAATATTTAAAGCCTTGAAATATATGGTAATTGAAATGGTTTACTTGGGAATTTGAATCTATAATTGGAATTGATTTGTGAAGGTGAAGAAACTATTTTATTTTATAAAGTAACTTAATATTTAAACCATTTAAGTGGTGTAGAATGTTTCAAAGTTATGAAATTCAAAGTTTTATGTTTTGAAAGGCTATATTTTAGGTTTTGGTTTTGAAATATTATAACTTTGAAAATGTTATGGTTTTTAAAAAAAGGATATGTATGAAATTGATATCATATTTATTTGGTTTTTAAAAGAGGAAGTGATATCGTATTTATATGGTTTTGAAATGAATATTTTAATCTGGTTTTGAAGTATAATTATTTTTAAATGACCGCGGTGTTATAATAATGTTTGGTTGTTGAAGGGACCGGGATCGGAAACTGTCATACTCTTTGCCAACTCCGAAAACCACTTCAACAACTGTGTACGTGGTGGAGATTCCAAAATGAAGTAGGATGGTGGCGGCGTTTCCTTTGAGGTAAATACGTGGACCCAACTCCCATGAGTTGGCATAAGGTGGCTAAATCAGGAGCGATTCTCGGGCCAATGAGGTAGCACCTTTGATCGGACACATCCTTTCGATATTATAATTTAAATTTTGGATTGATTTGGTGGCCACTTTTGATTTTTTTTTATTTAGGGGTGTGGCTCAAGGTGGGTGGTAGCTGCGCGCTACGCGTTACCACCAGCCCGGATGTGTTATTGGTATATCTACCCTGGCATTGCCTAGTTGTGCCGTGTCACCTACCCTAGCGCGCCTTGTATGGGTTTCTATTTGTGTCGTACCTATGGAGTATCCTCTGGTAGCCTCCCGATCAGGAGGTATTACGGTACTGTATAGACTACTGGCACTATTACGTGTTAAGGTGGAAAATATAAAGCCTTAACGCTACTTAAAAGTAAGTTTATTTTACTATTAGACACTATTATAATAGCGAAATATTACTACATAGTAAATAGTTTAACGGATCCTTAGGAGATGTGAATCCCGAGCATCTCTTGAGTTACTACACTCGCGTTAGACACTGGATAGGAGATGTCAAATCCTGTAAACATCTCTGACGCCGTTCCACTCATATTTATTCCTATTGATTTAACTTACATATGATATTTTAGTTCTGACTCGAGTGTTTTGTTCTTTCAATTCGCTCGGGTTAGCCCGAGCGTTTCAGGATTTGAAGATTTATTTTGGAGGACGAAGACGAAGATTTGAAGTACTATTATCTACTATATTATTCCACTATACCATTTAATTCCATTGCATTAATTATTATTCTCTGGTATATGTACTCTGATATGTATTGTATAAATATAATCAAATGTTTATAAAACAGGTTCATGAACTGTATATTTGATCATTATATTTTATCGTTCCGTTGTAAGATTCTATTTTGTTTTTTTTCTTTCCTGGTTTTTCTTATTTAACCCATAGTAATCCACCCTTTTGTGTGGCTTAAGTCCGACATGTGTGGTTTATCGTCAATTTAATGGGTACGAAAAGGCGGGGAGTTACAACGTTCGCAAGTGGAGGCATGTTGAAGATGATGATTATTGAAGACCGACGATCTTCGTAGCGGAAAGACCGCTAGTTGACATTCTCTGAGTCGCTTCCAATGTAGAGACATTTATTATAGCAGAGGTCCTATCATATTTTGAAATCTTCGGATTGTAAGGAATACTTGCTACTACTGGTAGGAGGAGTGCCTTCGGTTTCGTTTAATCCCTGTACGAACTTGTATGGATGAGTGTTTAACATTGCATTTCTAAATCACGAACGTTGATTTTTACAAAAGTACATCTATGGGTGGCGTAGGAGGCAAATCCGATTAGCTTAACACCCTTATTTGAGACATACGGGCTCGGAGGTTGTATTTTTGTAGAATTCAAATAGTGATAAATGAAAATGGCAGTGCGACATTCAAAGTGGAACCAGTTGGTCAGTTAGAGCGTAGCCTCATGAGCCTCGTATCCCAGGAATGATAAAGGATACTATATGGTCTGAAGAACACACAATCGGGTTGTTGGTTGATGTATATGGTGGTGTCAAGTAGGGACCTGATGTGCACGTAAATGTGCATATTTTTACCACCATATTTATTCTTTTTAAATTAAATAAATGATCATATTGGGTATTTTAACTTGTTTAAACCAAAATTCATATTATTTGAAATTGTCACATATTCATTTTCATCCAGGGGCAAAATGGTCATTTTTGTGCATATATTAATTTGAGAAAATTTAATTGGAAATTTTTATATTATTTTGTAGGAAATTACACTCAATTACAAGTGGATTCATGAAGGAATATGCATGCACGAAATGAATACAAAGGAATGAAGATGGAAATAATTCAAAGTGAAGAACATAGAGGACCCCACCTACCCACTACCTTAATGTACAAATTAAAGGCTAATGCACATGCTAAAAGACATTTAAAGCTTCATGTACATTTAAGTGGGGGATTATTAAAGCTAATGATAACTTGGCCACCACAATTACTCCAAGGGCATTTTGGGTACTCCCCAAAAATATGCATTAGGGTTTCTAACTTGTATAAATACCCCTTATGTTTCATGTAGCCATCATCCTCTTAGTTAGTTAGTTTTAGTTTAGAAAATAAATCAAATCACTCTTTCTTTCCATGGCTACTTAGCCATGTCTTCTCTTATGTAATTCCTTTTTTTATGCAATGTTAATTATTGTTTCTTTTTAATTACATGTTCATTTCCTTTTATGCAAGTAGTGTAGATTTTCCTTTATGCAATTAGAATAGTTTTCCATTTCACTTTGCTCTCTTTTCCTTTTCTTTTTCTCTCATGTTGCAAGCTACATTTGTTCATATGATAACAAATATGAGAGGCTAAACCCCTTCAATTTATGGGTAATGAAGCTCTCTAATCATGTAGCTTCAACTTAATTTGATGTTTATGCTCTCTTTTTATGCTTAATGAGAATGAATGAAGTGGTTTAATGATGTTGTTTAGCTTTGAATTTGATAGTCTATGTTGTTTATAACAAATAGGCTACGCTTAAACAAACAAAACACAAATTGCCTCTTCATCTACATATGATTATTGCAAAGAAGTGATTGTTGAAATTGAAATTTGATGGCTTATATTTCTAATTAATGGTTAATAGGCCATGCTTAAAATAAATTTTGCTTTCAACTTTGTTGTCATATTTTATGAGATTTAAAAGTGTATTAGTGGTTGTGTTATAGTTTGATGGTTTATATTGAGCTAATTAATAGCGCAAATATACCGTACTTATGATAAGCACATCAACTAATTCACTAATGACAAGAAAAGAGAGACCATAACTTCATTTTGTTGATTTATGTGATCTAGAGAGTGGAAATTGCCTCTAAATTGTCTTAACACTCTCATATTTTTATCTATTTTCTTTTGTCATTTCTTTTTTAGTTAATCACTCTTCCAACTTTGGTTAATTTGATTGAGTAGAATTTTAAAATCATCAATTCCCTGCGGATCGACCCGTATTCGCCACGTGCTACATTTGTACACCGTGCGCTTGCGGTATAAATTTTATTTCAAAATTCGTTCGACGGTTTTCTAAACCGATAGAATTTCCGTCGACGAACAGGACCCATTGGGGGGAAGGCATCCCTCAAGGCATTTATTGCCCTATTTATTTGAATTTAGTAGCTAGCTTGCGAAAAGTGATAAGGCTACCAGATATTGGTAGTGTAGCAAGTACAGTTGTAAGTGACTTTCTTGAGAAAAGCGACTAAGGCACCATGGGAACAATGTTTGTTATGTGTGGATCGAAGGAAAAGTCCACTAGTTCCTTGTCATGTTGGAAATCCAATTCTAATGCAAGCTTTACGGTTTTGATTGTATTCCCAAAATAGCTGTAATGCTTTGCAAACATTTCAGCTACCCCTTTGGTATCATATATTCCGTCGTTGTATATTCCATTTGACCTGGTCCAGATATATTACCATAGACTTAGTCCAGTTATTGATACTAGTTTTACATATATTTACTTAAAGAAGGTTTTCGAAACCCATATCATTAAAGATAATGTCAAAGTGTTTTTCAGTATAAAGTATTTTGGTTATCGTAAGGTATAAACCCATTCGTATTTATGTGCGTTGTGGTCTTACGAGATACTATTCTTTCCAAAGGTTTTGTTTAGTACCTATCAATGACTCCGTTATATGCTTATGATTCAAGTATCTCTCGCTGGTTTATCAAGCCTAATCTAGGTACTTTTGATACTCGGGTCTGAACCGAGTAGTTTCAGGTTTAGCTGAAGATGCTTAGAGTATCCAGGGGAGAGCTGGAGATCATCATATACGCATGGACGTAATCTATTATTCACTACATCTATTGCATTTGTTTTCATTTTTCAGCAATTATACGGACAGAGGATTTATAACTGTCCAGGTTGAATTTTTCCGCTGTAAAGATTTCATATGAAATAATATATGTTGTCCCATTCGTGTGAGATTCTATTCTATCTTTATTTCCTTTTTACCCAACAATCAGGCTTTCTCGCACTTAGATTTGCACCCCGTGAATATCGAGGATGTATTAGTGTCGATTTTCAATGGTCGAAAATCCCCGTTGTTTCAGAAGATATGGTATTCATGGCTTTAGTCCGAGTTTTCTATTTGAACTTAGACCTTGGAAGATGAATTAAGATGAAAAAACCAACCATCATGAAGGATTTTAACCAAAAGGCGAGTCAGTATCTGAGATTGGAAGAGGCATACACATTGGAGAGCAAGACCGCCAATGTGTAACCAAAGGAGATATTCCGAGCACTGTAGCGATCAACCAGAATGGAAAAATTCTGGAGCTACGATAGGAAATACTGGGAAAGATGGAAATCAAAAAAGGAAGAACTAGAAAACTAGCAGGCGTGATGGGAATGGAAACACGATTAGGAACTTGAGACCAGAGAAATATACACCACTAAATGACAAATTGGAGAATATCTATCTTGCAACTCAAGGAACCGAGCGATACAACAAGCCTCCTAGGAAGGAAGAATCCAAATGACAAAAAAACAGGGAAGTTCTCCTGCTTCCACGAGACTCACGTGCTAACACAAATGAATGTCAACATCTATAACAACCCGTAATTTCTCTACTTCGAAAATGAGAGATTTCATTTGTTTTAAATTTAAAAAGGTTTAAAACTTAAATAAACAAGTTATATATAATAGATAATAATAGAGATTATTTATTCTTATAGTTAATAATTTAAAAAGTATGAATTTGGATTATAGAGCAAATCAACAAAAGTTAAGTTTTGTTAAATATAAATAAATGGTTGAATAAATAGGTTTAAATATTTATTTAAAAAGATAAATATTATTGAAAACATTTAATAAAGATAATAAAAGTATATTAAAATATTTAAAGTACGTTAATAACCGTTTTACATAAATAATAGAATTTTGTCGCATTTTGTCAGTTTTACATACAGTGTAAAATCAGAGATTTTGATATTATTTAAATATGATTTTAAAATATAAACAGACATGTTTTAATTTATTTAAAGAAGTCAAAATTTCATTTTTAAATTAGGTTTACATAAATAAATAGTTTAACTAAAACGTTAAAATGTGACCGTAAAACATTTTGTCGATTAAAAGTTGCCGCAACATCGTCACACCTTTATTTTCTTATATAGGAACATATATTCAAAGAGTATAAGAATTAATTAATCACTAATCAAGTTTACTTTTACTAAACATACTTAGAAAATTCTAGAATATAATTAACAAAAAGTAAGCATAAAAAGACTAAAAAGGTACAAAAGTCAAAAAGTGAAACATCAAATTAAAGAAGCATAATTATTACTTTCTTTGCTTAATATTTAAGTGAAAATGACATAAAATAATGATTTGAAATGTGATTTTAAGTGTTGAAAAAAATAAGGTTACTTAAAAAGTAAATAAGGTTATTTTGGTAATTTGGTAAAGGGATATTTTGGTAACTTACCACTTTATTTTTTTCTATAAGTACAATTTCTCACTTTTTTGACACTATTTCTACCTCCTTCTTCTTCCTCCTTGGAGCTCTCTTTAATGTCTTCTTCTTCTCTTCCATTTCCTTACTAACTTTTTCAAAATCATATCAAATCAACTCCAAACACCACCAAACTTTTCCAAAGACCTTAGGATACCATTACAACATGTTTTAGCATCCAAGAAGTGAACAAATGATGGAGGAAGGGGGAAATAAATGGAGGCCAGACCTATAAAGAGAAGGAAGCAAGTTGAAAAGCTTCAAAGCAAGAAAAAGAGAAGGAAGTGCTGCTGGAATCGATTCGGGAATCTACACAAAAGATCTGGTGAAGATAAAGGGATTTAGTGAAGTACTGGATGATATGAATGTTGGTAGGAAGTTAATCGATTTGGTTAAAGGCGAGTACTCATATTTAGTAATTAATCCATAAATTATTTCAAGTATAATCATTAAAAAGTTTAAATATGTTGAACGATTAAATGTTTGATAACTTGGTTGTAAAATTAGTTGGTTATATATTTTTATGTGATTAATAACTTGTTTGATAAATGATAAGAGAAATAATTAGAAATTAACCATAGTTAATTCAATGGAAATTAAATCCATATAAATGGGTGCATGGAAATTAGTTAGCCTCTTAATGATTTCAAAATATCTAAAAGATTGAAAATGATATTATAATAATATAATATTATAATATGAAATGAAATTAAAAATGAGTTTTAAATGATGAAAGTATTGTTTTAAATAAGTTAAACTAGTTTGAATATGGTTTAAAATAAATTTGAAGTGTTTCGAACAAGTTCCCAAGCAATTCACAAAATTGGTCAAAATCGAGCTTGTCGCATCGTGGCAGTTCGCAAATTTCGACCTGTAACTTCAAACTAGTGTAGAGAATGATTTATAAGTCGGATTTCTTTGAAATAATAAAATACGGTCCATACTGATAATAGTTTTCCAACAAAGAAAGAAAATCAGGATTTCATCAAGTAGATTTTAAAATAAGTCCAAAACAACTTTTTAAAAACATCGCGGTTTTGCGTGCGAAATCCAAAAAGGGTATTCTTTATAAATGATATTTTAAATGATTAAAAAAAATATGAAATAAATTTGATAAATCTATTAAAATGGTTTAAAAGAGATTTGGAATGGAAAATATGAATTTTCAAATATTAAAAAGTTGTTTAAATCAAAAAAGCTTATAAAGCACTTTTCGCAGCACTTTTCTGCTGCCGTTGCTATGACTTTTTAAAAGAAGGTTTAAACTTAACGGTTTTTCGTAGATTCAATTATGAATGTTTTAAGAAGAATAATTAAGTGTTCTAAATGATGATAGTTTAATAAATCATTTCCAAAATAAAGATTAATAACCGAGTATGCGGAAACGACTAGTAACTTTGTCCCGCCTGTGAGATCTAGGAAGATAAAATAAGGTGTTTAACAAAGGTTAGGAATGGAGCAACCAGTTTTCTGAACTTACTTGGCCTATGTTTTCTCTTTTTAGGCGAGGGGTGAAATAGATCGAAAGGAAAACCCGTATTCTCTAAAAGATCATATTTAAGTTTCTCCAAGATAAGAGAAAAGAAACAAATTCTTTGAATGTTAATTAACCACTTAACATCTTTTATTCGATTATTTGTACGAAGGAACTGGGATGGGATTTGGGTGATTTCTATTCGAAAAATCGGGATAGGATTTGGGTGATTCCTATCCGAAAACCTCTTCAAACTAATTTTCAAGATAAAATATATTGAAGACAATGATGATTGATGACAAAGATCTTCATAATGTAGGATTACTTTCCGTTAGTCCCCGAAGGTGAAATTTACCATATCTAAAGTGGCAGTAGTGCTCTTTTATGAAATAGTGGTCTTTTATGAAAAACTTCGATTTGAAGGAATATGGTTTGAAGTTAACAAAGAAAACTTTGATTAATATTTAATGAATGATTTGGGAATAATTTCCCTAAGTTAAAAGTTAACTTGAATATAAGAAATCTTTGATAAAGATTTAATGAATGATTTAGGAATATTTTCCCTGAGTTAAAAGTTATAAATTGAATATAAGAAATATTTGATTAAGATTTAATGAATGATTTGGAAAGGTTTACCTAAGTAAAAGAGAAAATGATTTGGAATTATTCCAGTATTTTTAAGAAAGGTTTAAATAAACCAAATGATTTAATAAATGAGGCATAATGATTCCACATACTCTTCAAAAGAAAATGAAATAAACTGAAAAGAATATATCAAAGAAAGATATCTGATTAGATAAAAGATGAAGTAATTGATTGATGATTGATATCCGCATATGAACTAAACATCTTTTTATCAATACTTGGTTTCGAAGGAACCAAAGTCGGATTTAGGTGATTCTGAAAATCACTTTGAACAATTGTATGCGTTCGAAAGTGAAGACATCTTGAAGATGATGATCATTGAAGACCGTGGATCTTCATAGCGTGAGGACTGCTAGTTAAACATGCTCTGGGTAGCTCTCATTATAGAGTTATTTATAGCAGTGGTCTCCTTCTTGTGGAGATTTTTCGGATTACATGGGCTTCTCGCCTAATAATGGCCGAGGAAAGTGTCTTCGGTTTCGTTCAGTCCCAGAACGAACTTGTATGGACAAATGTCTAACATTGCATTTCTAAGACACAACGTTTGACTTTTATAAATGTACATCTGCTTGGTGGCGAAGAAGGCAATTTCTCTTAGCTTAACACCATTCTCTGAGACATATGAGCTCAGAGGTTGTATGCTTGTAGGAGTCAAATAGTGATCAAAGGAATGGTTGTGTGGCATTCAAAGTGGAAGCTGCTATGATCAAAGCATGGTTTTGTATGAAAAACATGGCTTTGAAGAAATTATGCGTAGCCTCATTAGCCTCACATCCCGAAAGATGATGGGATACTATGTGGTCTGACAAATGCAAATTCGGAATAAGTGAGTGTGTATGGTGGTGTCCAATACGTTTGGCCATTTGGGGGATACGTCCCTTAAGGCATTTATTGCCCCATTTGGATAAAGTGGTTAGCTTGAGAAAAACAAGGAACTACTAGTTATCAGTTGTAGTATACTATAGTTCCATGTGACTAGTTTGAGAAAAGTGATTAAGGCACTGTGGGAACTATGTTTGTTATGCGTGGATCGGAGAAAAGGCCACTAGTTCCCTATCATGTTGGTAATCCAAACCTAATACGAGATTTAGGGTTTTGATTGTATTCCCAAAACAGCTGTAATGACTTGCAAACATTTCAGCTACCCCTTTTGGTATCATATATTTCGTTCGGTATATTCCGTTGATCTAGTCCGGATATATTACCTTAGACTTAGTCCAGATATTGATACCTTATTTGAATAAGTTCATTTGAAAAGTGTTTTCAAAAGAATGTGATTAAAAATAATATCATGTGAATTTTGGTATAAAAGTGTTTTGGTTATCATAAGATAAATAACCGTCGTGCTTATGTGTAGGCGTGGTCTTATGAGATACCCTTCCTTTCAAAAGTTTTGATAATATAGTCATTTAAAATTTCGAGTATCTCACGTTGGTTTATTAAGCCTAATTTGGTTATTTTTAATACTCGGGTCATATCCGAGTAGTTTCAAGTTTAGTTGAAGACGGTTGGAGTTTCCAGAGGGGAGTTGGAGATCTTCATCATCATATGGACGTATTCTATTATCCGCTGCATCTATTATGTTCATTTTGTTGTTTGTCAGCATTTGTAAGGGAAGGTGTTATAACTGTCCAGACTGAATCTAGGTTAGACTATGATATTGTATTTTAAAATTTTCCGCTGTAAAGATTATTATTGAAATAATATATGTTATTCCATTCGTATGAGATTCTGCTCTATCTTTTTTCTTTCTACCCTTAATGATCTGTCTTTTTGTGCAATTTGAGTTAGACATGTGTGGTTTATTGTCGATTCAAAGGGCGCAGAAAAATGGTTCGTTACATTTGGTATCAGAGTTAAAGGTTAAGCGAGAACCTTGGCTTTGTTGGGGTAAAGACTCGTTAGAGATAGGGTTAGTAATACCCAAGGATGAGTGACTCATTAGAGATAGGGTTAGTAACATTCTAGAATGAGTTTGGGTGTATTATATATGAGTGTGTATTTGTTAGTGACTAATAAATTATTTAGTGTTGACTTATTTGTTGAGTGATTTATGGATTCTGATCGATGCGCCTGATCACTGTTATCGATGAGGATTCCTAAACATTTAAACAAGACGAACCGACACAGAGATTTTGAAAAAAATGGTAAATGAAATAATTTTACCTAGGATTATATTTCGAATATAAAGAATATATTTTGAAAAGTTGTATAGTTAGAAATCAGGATTAGTGAAATTTAAATATGACATCTTGTGATTAGAATTTCATAGTTTGACTATAGGATGTTTCATAAAGATAATTGATAAGTAAGAAATTTGATAAGGTAATTAAGATCTTTAATACTTATTCCAAAATAATAAATTAAGAAATGATATTGTTAAGTTACTATCATAAATTGATCAACAGTTTGATTTAAAAGTTTAAGTACAAATACTTTATGAATTAAGTTTCACGATTTGACTATAAGGTGTTTGATAATAAGATTTTTTTAAGGAATGAACACATAAGATAAAAATGTATTTAACAAACAGAAAATGATTATGTAAAAGGTAAATGTAAAAGGAATGAGAATTTAAATTTGAGTAAAAGAATTGTGGCAATTTAGATAAAGTTAATTAATATAAGATAAAATGGATTTACAAAATAGGTTTTATAAAGTAATCTCTAAAGGATTTTGAAAATGGTATTATTTCGATTAAAAAGAGGTATTTTATGATACCTGATTCGATTGGCTCAAAAATAAACTAAAAATGGGGAAGTGATGTGTTCGGATGGTAAACACTTCTCTTAAGTATTTCTCTTCTTCTTAAGAGGATATATGATATTATTGGTTGTACCCAGTTCCTTGGATTGTTTTGGAGTTACTCGATCTATATAATTTTCTTAAGTAAAATAAATAATGTGAATCATTGATTAGTAATCTTTATAAAATTGTTTAAATTAAAGATAAAATTAGGATTGCTAATTGATAATATAAAGCGGGATTCTCGACGATTTTGGACAGTCGAAAATTTTCGAATCATACCTAACTTAAGGCTAAGAAAATTGTGAAAACTTTTGGTAAAAGATTGAAATACTTTAAGTAAATTAAATAAGATAAGGCTAATTTATAAATTTGATGTATAAAGAGTGATTTAAGAGTTAAGAGTTTGAGGATTTAAATACGAGTGGGTTTTAAAATTTGTTTTTTTCAAATCTAGAAAATTGATAATAGTATTAAATAAGAAATAAGTTTTATAATTTATGAATTTGAGAAAATAGTAAATTAAAACAAAGTCTAAATTTGTTAGACGGACGGATTTAAGTAAAACTAATATGAAATTTGGGATTTTTATATACTCCTATGATGTAAAGGTATATCATAGAAATAAAGATTTAAGTCATGAACTATTTAGCAAAATAACGACTCCTCAAAAAAGTAATTATAGCTTGGAAAAATGTTTTATTAATAAATTCTGGCATTAATTAAGAATTTGGACTTAAATCTTTAAAATATGATTGATTTACTTAAGTTATAAGATGTAATAAACTTAAGTAATAGTTTTACAAAATGATTCATAAAGAATATTGGTGCTAAAAAATATACCGTGTTAAAGAATCATGGGAAGAAAAATTATAATAAAGATAAATTATCTTTTGAATGAAAAATGATTTCTTTAGAATATTTTCCTTTAATTAAAAATATTTGAAAATAAATAATTAAAGGGATTATTAAAGCACCTTTATAAAGTTTTTTATATTAAGATAAAGTTTCTATAAAAAAATTGCGGGTTAATAAATACAAATGTTACATGTAGATAATCTCATCACACAATTTTGATCTATGATTTGAGCATGAAACTTTGAGGTGTTTACACCGGTCTGAAAAGGATTTATCACTCGAATATTGACGATGAATATTAATGAGGTTTTATGGTTAGGTGCTTTAGTTTTTTATCATAGTTGAGAGCTATGCAAGAAAAGCAAAGGTTTTTGAGCAAAGAGCCTGATTAAAGTCCGCACTAGAGGATTCGGGGATCGATACCAGTTCGGAAATAAAATTGTGTGTTCGAATAGAAGATCGAATAAGATAATTAATACGGATGATCTGTGTATATTAAATGGAATAAATTTTGAAGATAAATGTTTTGGGCAAACTTTTGTTTGGGTAATTTCGAGGACGAAATTGTTTTAAGTAGGGTAGAATGTAACCACCCGTAATTTCTCTACTTCGAAAATGAGAGATTTCGTTTGTTTTAGATTTAAAAATGTTAAAAACTTAAATAAAAAAGTTATATATAATAGATAATAATAAAGAAATTATTTATTCTTATGGTTAATAATTTAAAAAGTATAAATTTGTATTTTAGAACAAATCAACAAAAGTTAATTTTTGTTAAAAATAAATAAATGCTTGAATAAATAGGTTTAAATATTAATTTAAAAATATAAATCTTATTGAAAACATTTAATAAATATAATAAAATTATATTAAAATATTTAAAGTACGTTAATAACCGCTTTACAAAAATAACCAAATTTTGTCGCATTTTGTCAGTTTTACATACACTGTAAAATTAGAGATTTTGATATTGTTTAAATATGATTTTAAAATATAAAGAGACATGTTTTAATTTATTTAAAGAAGTAAAAAGTTCATTTTAAATTTGGTTTACATTGCATTTCTAAGACACAACGTTTGACTTTTATAAATGTGCATCTGCTTGGTGGCGGAGAAGGCAATTTCTCTTAGCTCAACACCCTTCTCTGAGACATACGAGCTCAAAGGTGTATGCTTTGGGAGTCAAATAGTGATCAAAGGAATGGCAGTGTGACATTCAAAGTGGAACCTGCTATGATCAAAGCGTGGTTTTGTATGAAAAGCGTGGCTTTGAAAAAATTGTGCGTAGCCTCATTAGCCTTACATCCCGAAAGATGGTGGGATACTATGTGGTCTGAAAGATGCAAATTCGGAATAAATGAGTGTGTATGGTGGTGTCTTATAAGTTAGGCCCTTTGGAGGATATGTCCCTCAAGGCATCTATTGCCCCATTTGGATAAAGTGGTTAGCTTGAGAAAAGCAGAGAACTACTGGTTATTAGTTGTAGTATAGCAAGTATAGTTCCAAGTGATTAGTAAGAGAAAAGCTATTGCGGCACCGTGGGAACTATGTTTGTTATGCGTGGATTGGAGAAAAGGCCACTAGTTCCCTATCATGTTGGAAATCGAAACCCAATACGATATTTACGGTTTTGATTGTATTCCCTAAATAGCTGTAATGACTTACAAACGTTTCCGCTACCCTTTTTGGTATCATATATTCCGTTGACCTAGTCCGGATTTATTACCTTAGACTTAGTCCAGATATTGATACCTTATTTGAATAAGTTTATTTGAAAAGTGTTTTCAAAAGAATGCATTAAAACTAATATCAAGTGAATTTTGGTATAAAAGTGTTTTGGTTATCTTAAGGTAAAAACCCGTCCATGTTTATGTGTGGACGTGGTCTTATCAGATACCCTTCCTTTCAAAGCTTTTGATAATATAGTCATTTAAAATTTCGAGGATCTCACGCTGGTTTATCAAGCCTGATCCGAGTATTTTTAATACCCGGGTCAAATCCGCGTAGTTTCTGGTTTAGTTGAAGACGGTTGGAGTTTCCTGAGGAGAGTTGGAGATCTTCATCATCGTATGGACGTATTATATTATCCGATGCATCTATTGTATTTGTTTTGTTGTTTATCAGTATTTGTAAGGGCAGGTGCTATAACTGTCCAGGCTAAATCTAGGTTAGACTATGATATTGTGTTTCAAAATTTTCCGTTGTAAAGATTATTATTGAAATAACATATGTTATTCCATTCGTGTGAGATTCTGTTCTGTCTTTATTTCCTTTCTACCCTTAATAATCAGTCTTTTCGTGCAATTTGAGTTAGACATTTGTGTTTATTGTTGATTCAAAGGGTACGGAAAAACGGTTCGTTACAACATCTGAAGGACTTAATCGAGGAACTAGTTAGGAAAAATAGGCTCCAATAGTATGTGAAGAAACCACAAAACTGTGACCAACCTACTGGACCCCAAGTTTCAAGCAATCAAGAAAATTAGGCGGGGCCCAATGGAGAAAGAACTTGCCGGAATAACCATAGACTCATCATAAGTACCATTTTTGGAGGACCTCACCTTGCACAGAAGAGCTAGGGTGAGATGGAGTGACACGCTAGTTCAATAAAGCATGCTCATAAAGAAACTTATTATGTAATTGACGATGGAACTCCGGCCAAATAGCAGAAAACAATCACAGATGATATTATATTTCAAATTGGGACACTGAAGGAATAGAGGTGCCAACTCTCGACCCAATGGTGGTAACCATCGGAACCAGACCGGCAGTTGTGTGTCGAGTATTAGTTAATATTGGGAGCTCTGTCAACATCTTGCTTTGAGATACGTTCGATCAAATGAAGATAAGCATCAAAGGTGTGACTACGTGCTAAACTAAGATGTAAGGCTTTATAAGAGAACCAAGATAGCAATTTAGGACGACTGACTTACCTATAGAGCTTGGAGAAGGAGAACTAGGGGTGTTCCTTATTCAAGCCTCCATAATAGTCGATGAAATGTCTACTTACAATGCTTTCTTGGGTCAACCAGCCCTCGCTAATTTTTGAATAGTTTTGGCTCCCTGGTGCCTTACCATGAAGTTCCCAATGGAGAATGAGGTTGGAGTGGTAAGGGGAGACCAAAGCTCTGTAAGAGAATGCTATGTCACCGAACTACGTGAATCTAAACGTCGTGGGAAAGGAAAGAATGTGAGAAGTCTTTTGTAACAACCCGCTCCTTAATGGGCCCAAATTTCAAAAAAAAATGAAACCTATGCCAATCAAAGCACAGAGCTTGGATTTGGTACTTCTAAATAAGCATGAGCATTATTAGAGATTGATAAATATCTAAACTCACAGCGAAAACAATAATAGGATAAGAATACTGACTATGATTACTATCTTGGAATTATGATATTCCTTGGATAGCAGATTGTCACATCAACATCGAGCATGATAGAAAGAAGACTCTTTAACAACAAAGCACATCCAACTCCAGCAACATGTTCCTCTAAATCTATCATGTGGGTTTTAATGAGGAGGGGGGTTAAAAAAACATTCCGGTGACTGAAAGAATATAAACTATCCATAACATAAACTTATACTGATGGGTTTCCATTTAATTGTCATGTCCACTAAGGTTCGCAATTCTAATCTAACCTTGCATTGCACACACGATTACATACTTACCCCTTCCCAAGGTACGCAATACTAATGAAGCCAGATCAACCACCAAACGCTTCCAAATCCATTAGCCACTTAATACTTCTAAATTTGAAGCGGGATTCTATAATACTTTTAAAAGAGAAATAGGCAAACTCTAATATTTATGACCTTAATTGAGGTAGACCCCATTAATTTAGACCTATTATCAAGGTGGTTTCCTAAAAATGTTGTCAATGGTCAGTGAGTCTTGGCTACAAGACCTCTAACCACTATTTAAGGCTTATGACATTTAATGTCCAACTATTACTGCAACTATCACCGAAAAAATCATAGTCATGTAATTAACAGTGCCCAAAACACTTAATACCTTTTACTAGAAAATAGGCAGACTCTGGTCATTTAAGACCCGTCCTCAAGGCATACTCCTAAATGGTACTATTATTATTTCGGCTTTAGTAATGTAAGAAACTGTACCCAGACCACTTAATACTTCCTAATGGAAAATAGGTAGACCCTGTCATTTAAAACCTACTTCTAGAACCGTGCTACTCAATGGTACTATCTAGCTATCATTGCTTGGAAATCTCATTGAGTTACTCAATAATTCTTTTATTGGAAAGGGGAGGACTTTATAACCACTTAAAACCCCAAATCTGAAGCGAGCGAACCCTTTCTGAGATATCTATTCTCATTCTTTAATCATAAATATGGCACTCATTAGGTTACTTCTTTCGGTAGGGAGGCAAACCCTTCAACCACTTAAGACCTCGACACTGAAGTAAACCATTTTTAGAGACATCCTAATTTATTTATTTGGAATCTCATTAGGTTACTTAATACATCCATTTAGGAGAAAGGCGGTCCCTTCAGGTACTTAAGACCTCAAACCAAAAGCGAACCATATGGAGATAACCCCACCATTCCTAATTCCAAATTTGGACCATTTAATACTTTCCACTTAAGAAAGCAAGTCCAAATTCTTAAGTCGTTACAGGTCATCGGATTAGCGATATCTCACATCAGTAGTAAATACACCCGACTGTTGGTAGCCTCAAAGTGAAGGGTTGTTTTCAGTCAAGTGACTATACTAACCTCGCACCACTAACCTACTATGTCCAATTAACCTTCCTATGTCTTTATTTATATTAGCTTAGGTTTACATTAGACATAGCTTACTAATTCCCTTTTTATTTAAGGCAATAAGATTTACCATAAATATTTATCTACCAATAAATTCCCGTTTAATGCTCATAAGTGTCAATTTGCCCCTAAAACCCTAATGGAAATTCCCTAGGACATCTAAGCATGATTACTAATTTCAATTTAGTAAACTTTTATATCTATTCTATTTTATCAATTCAACCTCTTTATTTATCAGTCTTATTAATCCATTTACACTATCAAATTATTGCAACTCCATATTTATTACCATTTATTGGAGTTACAACCTTTTAATTTTTTTTCTTATTAGTTAATTAACGTCAATGTGAATTTTACGCATAACCATCATTATTAGCTTTTTATAAAATTATCGTAAGCGTAGTAATTACGTATAAATATTTACTTTTTCTAAAATGTTCTATTTATATACCTTTATTAGAATATACAATTCCATGTTAAATTATTGGAATCATATCTAAAAAGATTATCCGTTATAATTTTCATAAATTAGTCCAAAACAAAATATTTTACTTTAAAATATAAAAGATTAGACCGTTGAAATTACAAGTAATAATCATTCCTTTTCATTATTGAAATAGATTGTGTGAACTACAATGAAGTCATACTTTACACATCTTTTTCTCTTTCTATTTGCATTCATTCCTTGTTAGATCAAACGTTGTATCGCTCTAAAAGGGAAAGAAATCAAACTAATTTACATATATTTAATGGATCTAAATTCCAACAACTCCAAATGAAGATAATTTTACATTCTAACAGGATTAGGTTAACAATTCAAACTTATAGCATTATTATGCAATCTATTTCAGACATGGAATAAATTTCATTTAAATTAATATTCTAAATTCATACTTTTGGGACTTATTTCTAGATTATTTCTAAATCAATTTATAAACAAGAATATGTAGGCGATATTTATTATATTTAGATCGTATTCAATACATTACCTACAACTCATATACAATTATCAATTAGGCATAAAAATCAATAACCACTAACGGGATAATTTTCATATTATAACAACCTATAAAATTTCCACTCACCTTTTAAAAGTGATCCAAATCTCCAAATTTAAAGTAGAACCTTTTGATTCATCTCCAAATCCATTTTAGTCCAAGAGATATGTATAAAAGTTTACATACATACATTAGAATTTCAAATCGAGAAGAGATTTGGGATTAGGAGAGAAAATATATACAAATATATAAATTACCTCAAATACATAAATGGTTGATTCTCTTCTCCTATTAGATTTCTACTCTTCTCCGATTTGTATGAAAATATATACTTTATAATTTAGAAAGAAAGCAGAGAAGAAGAAATGGCAGAGCTTCACTACTGCCTCCATAAAAATATGAGAAGACCAGGGAGGGCTAGGCCTGAATATATAGGTGCTAGAATCAACCAGAACTGTTAAATCGAAATATTTTAAATTTGGTCTGTTGCCTCCTAGGTTTATTGGAGCCGCTAGGTCACTAAAGGTTGACGACCCTTGGGTAATCGATCGACTGCAAATGGTTGACCGTCCCTAATGATGGGTTGACCTATGGACCCGGGTAATTAATATAAAAACATTAATTATTTCTTATTTAATTATTTTTGTTCTGAATTCATTTTTGTCCCCAAGTTCTTCATTTTGGCTCCGATGGCAAAACTCTAAATATGAAAATTACTCAGAATTTATCCACAAATGCAATGGTGCATGTTTCATGCTCAAATTCCATCATTTGCACAAATTTCATTTTCGAATCCTAATTAATTAACTAAATAATTAATTAAATAACTAATGCCTAATTATGTGGTGTTACATCTCTCTACATTCGTGAATCGCAATCATAACAATTACAGAACTACCTCTGGCTCGAGGACCATAACCGCTTTGACAAGATTTTGGACCCTAGGAAGAAGAGCTTAGGGAAGGAGTGGGCGGTGCCATCAGAGTTTACGGTTGCTGTCCTTGTTGATATGGATGATCCGACTCGGGCCTTGAAGGTAGATTCACAACTTGGAGGCAAGATGCAAAATAAACTGACAAAATTTCTTCATGCCAATTTGGATGTGTTCGCTTTGACGCAATTTGATATGTGTGGGATATCGTCGGAGAAAGCATGTCACATACTTAAGATCCTAAATTCCCGCCAATAAGGTAAAAAAGGCGCAGTCTGGGTCCGTAGCGATCCGTGGTAATGAAGGATGAAGTGGATAAGCTGTTGGTCAACCACTTTATCTGTGTCGCAACATATCTGAATGGGTGTCAAATCTTGTATTAGTCAAGAAATCAAATGGAAATTTTTAGACCTGTCTCCACTACTCGAATTTGAGCAAAGATTGCCCTAAAGGTAGCTTTCCACTACATATAATCAACCAACTAGTTGATAGAACGGTAGGACACGAGCTGCTCTCACTCATGGATGCCTACTTAAGATACAATCAGATTATGATGTTGAGCCCGATCAGGGGAAAACCACCTTCATCACCAACTTAGGTTTGTATTGTTATCATGTGATGTCATTCGGATTAAAGAATCTTGGTGTTACTTACCAAAGATAAGTGAATGCAATGTTCAAAAATCAAATCGGATGGATAATGGAAGTATATGTGGAGACATGCTTATGAAGTCACGAGTATCTAGAAACCATCTAGATAATTTCTTGGGAATATTGGAAATCCTTCGAAAGTATAGGATGAAATTGAACCCCTTGAAGTGCTCGTTCAGTTTTTCGTCGGGATAATTTCTTGTATTCATAGCAAACATGAGGGGCATCGAGCTAATCTAGAACAGATGGCCACCCTATGGAATGTCACAGCCCCCTCAACAAAGAAGGAATTGTAGAGCTTGAATGGGAAGATCGCAGCATTAAGTCGATTCATTTCTAAAGCAACAGCCAAGTGTATACCATTCTTTGACGCACTGAAGAAAGGTAAGAAAAATTTCGAGTGGAATCAAGATTGTCAAACGGCTTTCGAAGGACTACTTAGACACATGGAGACTCCACCGGTCCTATCCAAGCCGGTTGAAGGAGAAGACTTGTTCATCTACTTGGTAGTGTCCTATCATGCTCTAAATGCAGCGCTTGTACGAAAGGGATCTAGAATTCAATGGTCTATCTATGACATCAACAAACGCTTCATTGGGAATGAATGGAACTATTCCAAAGTTGAAAAATTGGCATAATGCTTACTAATATCATTGAGGAAGTTGCAACTGTACTTGCAAGCTCATTCAGTTAGAGTGTTGACGGATCAACCTTTAAAATAGATACTTTATTAACTTAAGACTTTAGGGTAACTTCTGAAGTGGAATATTGAATTGAGCCAGTATGACATGACTTATCATCCTTAAAGGGAATTTGACATACATGCGTTGGATGATTTCATTGTGCAATTCAATGTTCGAGATGGTGAAGAGCAGGTGACAACGGAAGTAGTATAATGAAGGAAGTTGTTTATTGATGGCACATCAGACAAATTTTGCTCGAGACCAGGAGTTGTGCTTGAGACTCCTTAAGGGCGATCGATCTGCTATGCCTTAAATTAGGGTTCTATGCTATGAGACATTGATAGCAGGATTGAAAATTGTGAAGGAACTGGGAAAAAAAGCTGTGCATATCTAGAAAAACTTTCGACTATTCGTTTGTCAGGTAAAAAGGGAATATTAAGCTAAAGTGGTGAATCTCGCTCCCCACTCGTCGAAAGCTAGGGAACGGCTCAACAAATATGACACACTACACGATAACCTATGTTCTCAGGGAACAGAACATGAAGGCCAATTACTTCACAAAGATGGCTAGTTCTGGAGATGCACGATCAATGGTATTGGTTCTAGTTGAATATTAACTACTCCAAGCATAGATCAGATGGACGTAGATTGGGTTCTAGAGAACGTGGAAGAGAAAGAATCGTGGATGACACTGATCAAGATTATCTGGTCAAAGGAATAATCCTTGGAAACTGGAATGAATGAAAGAAGCTCCTTCGAAAGACACTATGGTTCGTGCTACATGATGTAGTGATATACAGGAGAGGCTTCTCTACCCCTACCATGGTTTGTAACAAAAGACAAAGCCATAAAGATTCTGATCGAAGTCCATAAAGGAAGCTGCGGTGACCACATAGGGGAAGACATTGGCAAAGAAGGTTCTACATTATGGATACTTCTAGCCCACAATCAACCAAGATGCAGTAGACTATGCCAAGCGTTGTGATCGGTGCTAGAGATTTTCAAAGATCCTGAGAACCCCATCTCGGAACTTACATGAATGGTCTGCGCTTGGCCATTTATGATCTATGGAATCGATTTAATCGGAGTACTACCAATAGCAAAAAGAGGAGCCAAATATGCTATCATTGTAGTTGATTAGCTTACCAAATGGGATGAAGCAAAATTTCTTGCCAACATTACCACTTAAAAGTTACTGAATTAGACATGGAAAACACTATTTAAAGGTTTAAAGTACCATATAAAATCATCATAGACATTGGAACCCAGTTCAAGAGCGTTGAATTCAAGGACTTTTGCAAGCATTATCGGATGGAGAAGATTTTTTCAATAGTAGCACAACCACAGTTAAACTGGGAAGTAGATGCAGTTAACAAAATCATCAAATCCACCATCAAGAAGCGATAAATGAAAACTAAAGGAAATTGGGTAGATGAACTTCCACTTGCATGATGGGCTTATAGAACAACCCATAAATTTGTAACCGGGTTCCACTGTTTGCCTTAGCATATGGTTCATAAGCAATGATCCCAGTGGAACTAGAAGTCCCCTCTCATCGACGACTATAATTCAATCAAAACAAAAACGAGTAGCTTCTACTCGTGTCACTTGGCCCAAATTGGAAAGGACCCTAAGTGATCGGCTAGAAACTTGGAGACGAAACTTTCAAACTGAAATTGGCCGATGGAATTCTAATTCACTGTGCCTGGAACAACATTTTTGCGGCACTACTTTATTTAATACTAATCTATGTATTCAATATGTTTGCAAATAAGCCGCTTAGGGACACAGAGGGCATTGTGAATAGGCAGGATTTGCCTTTCTTTTTATCCTATTAATAAAAAATTTGGATCTTGAACCAATGGAATCATTTTCATGTAAGAAAACCGCCGAGTCGATGGTAAAATCGACTCAGATCACCAGATTGATAGGAAAATTATTCCTCGTCTTCTGAGAATTGGCATTGCTTCGGTGCATCTGGAAGACCTAAATCCTCATGCATACCCATAAGCCGCACTTTGCTACTTGAATCAATGGAACTATGTTCAAGTATGCTCTATTTCTTTGCTACTTGGACCAATGGAACCATGCTTAAGTACGCTCCTTTCATTCACTGCTTGAATCGACGGAACAGTGTTCAAGTACACTCCATTCCTCCATTGCTTGAACTGAAGGAACCATGTTCAGGTACGCACCATTTCTTCGCTTCTCGAGCCGATGGAACCGTACTTTTGCATAAAAACTCCAATGCGCCAATAGTAAGCCGCACGTCGCTGCTTCAACCAATGGAATAACACTCAAGTACACAACCCACACACATCCGCTGAACTGGAAAAATATTCCACAATCCCTAAACTGCCGAATCGATGAGAAAATCGATTTAAAGTTTCATAAGTACCGATGTTTCCCAAGCAATGTCAGGAAATCCTTTTGCCCTCTAGTAATCAATGTTATCTTGGTAACACTGAGAGCTCGTCTATATTTCCTAAATATCGATAATGCTCCAGCAACATCGGGAAAATCTCCTATCATAGGGCTAATGGAAGTTAGAATTGCTCCGACAATATCATCAAAGAGCAAATCGCCAAATCTACTTCAACATCGGACTAAATTCCAAATACCTGGGCTATTCGAAAGTTTCTAGAGACATTCTGATATGCGAATAGGATCTCATCTCTAAACTTCGAGGAATTTTGTCAAAGGAACGGAATGCTCATAATTGAACGTCGAAATCATAGATTCCCGAAGATAGAAGCCTATTGCACAAACTAGACTAGGGGCAACTAAAAGAGATTCCAAGAACAACCGGTCTCTAATCAATTGGCCAAACACTGAGTTCGAAGTAACTAGCTTTGGGGGGTAAGGGCATACATACACCAACATACAATCTGGATAAGCTAAGCTAAGATACATTATAGTTCTGTTACGCCAAACGAAGAATTTTGGAAACCACAACAGAACTAGGCAAAGTAATGTACAAAAATCACTACAAATGTCACTATTTACATACATAGAGTTGTGGTAAATGCACATATCATCCATTATAGCAGTATGTATTATGGAAATAGCATGACCATGTACACACACAATGGTATATAAACATGCATGGTACGTAAAGTATAGGGAAAGTACACAGGAAAGATTATAATATAATCTTTTCGTTACCAATATCATTTTTTGTACAATTCAAACAGCAGGGGTCGTACCCTCACAATATCGGCCTGTTTGGAAATAATAAAAGTAAAATACATACTCCACTGATGACTCCTCTGATGCAACAAGGAAAGTAATACCGAGCACAGGCCCTGTACTTGTACAGACTCAAACAACACAATGGACACACACCAAAAAGACCATAAGTACTCCACTCCACCAGCGCTCGAGTGCACCATCACTTCTTCCTGCCTTTGCTACCTGTGCCTAGGCAGATTGGGATCTTCTTCATACTGTCCTTATCAGTTCCTTTTTTATGGCGGGGCCAGACCCCTCAGATCTTCCGATAGCTACACTTCCCTCCTTTGACACCCGTAGCTTGATAGTGGTCAGAGTCTTGTGCTTTGCCTCCTCCTTTTCTTTCTTCAATTGAAGCCCTTTATTTTCCTCTTCTAGCCTCTCGACTATAATCGTCTTGTCCGTTGGCACCGACTCATCGGTGGCTACTAGATCTTCGTTCACAGATACGGAGACGTCCTCCAGATTGTACAGCGCTTCCATCTACTTAGAATCATGTCCGTGCCCTGACCTGGAGAGAGGAATCATGTCGGAAGCAACTATAGAAATGGTAATGGAAGCGGTGAAGATAGCAATGGTTCTTGAGCTTTGAGTAGTTGTAATTTGGGAAACATGGTTGTATAGTTTAGTAAAAGATTCTAGAGTGAATGGAATCACCTGGAACACTAGAGAGACGAGGGAAATACCTGATCCAGGAGTTTGAGTTTGGTCACAAACTACAACTTCAAACTTTCCTCCTTCAGTCCCCATCCTGAAGGGTTGAACAATAGCTGGAGAAAGGTGCGGCTCACCTAAGGCTTCATAAGATAGATGGACATGAGCATCTCCAGAAATAGTATTGCGGATATTGGAACGGTTACCGTTAGCTCTTAGGAAGTAGGAACAAGTGTTTCATGCTGACTCGAAGAGATTGGGCCAGCGAGAGCCTTGGTAGTGGAATCGGTGGCATCCTTCTCTCTCTCTTCTCACCAATGGCCTGAAAGTCTATGTCTTCGGAGCTGAGGTATGTAGCCATTAATTCCTTCTTGAAGCTTATATCCCTCGCCTTCTCTGATCTTACCAGTACTTCCTCCCAGACCATGGCAAGAGCCCAAGGATAATTATCACTAAGCCATTTCATGCTACCCTTGTCCATCATACAAGTGTAGAGGTAAAGCACGCCGGCGTCCATTTGGCTTATCACCTCATCGTACGCTACTCGATGCTCCAAAAGCTCTAAACATGTGACCAAATGGTTGATCTCTTCCACTAGTTTGCGATCTATAGCTTCTACTTTCTCCTTGACCAACCATAGATTCCCTTTGCGGAGTCGGGTGAGTTCGATGGCCAGTTCGGCAATAACAGCGACTTGACCAATAATGGTTTGGTCTCGGGATTAGATAGAGTTCTCTACAACTATGATCTACTCTATTAGTTTGCTAGATTCTCTTTGAGCATCCTTAAGCTAATCTTTAATCATGATAAGCGCTATGTCATGAGCTTGGGGTCAATAACTTGTCGCCAGCAGCCTTTCCCCAAAAGGATGCATCCCTCGCAACTTTCAAATTGGCAATTTCAGTATCATGATCCTTTATTGCTTTATCATTATCTACTTTATAAGCCTCGAATAAGAGAATTTCTTGATTACTGATGCGATTTACGTCTGAAAGAGCCTTCACGAGATGGTGCCAATCAAACCTAGCTTCTAAGTCCTCACGGACTATCTCAAGATTGCACAAGGAAGTGGTTCTCTTGGTGGGCTTGATGTTCATATCGAAATTAAGAACCTTTAAGAATTAATGTAAAAAGGCAGCCTAAAGCATGGGTGGACCAGGCGGGAGTACAAACTTCTCCTTTTGGCTAGAAAAAAAAGGGATGGCTGTAGTAGTTATGGATCGGGATGAAGGGACTTCATGTAGTGTGGCTGTTTGAGGCTTGATAAGAGGAGGAGCAATAGATAATGAAGCCTCATGGCATTCATAAAAGTTTCTATGGCGCTTGTATGCATCGCTGCGAGCAATACACTCATCGCCTCATTTTCTTTTCTTTCTCCGCTTGAGCTCTCTTTTCAAGTAATGAGCCTCTTCTCCTCTCCTCGTCCATTTCGTGATAAGATTGATGGAAATAATTCGAAGCTTGACCTTGTATGAGCCAAATTTTTTGACGAAGTTGGTGGTACAGTCCAAGACCCATGGAATTTGAAAAAAAAGGAAAGTGAAGTTATCATTTTGGACAGAAAAGTTGACTCGATGCAGAAATGCGTGTCTATGTCCCTAAAGTGAAGTGTAGTGTCGATGACACTTTATGAAGTCTACCAACGGTATCGACATGGCTTAAGTGTTGGTGTCTTTCTTAGTTCGCTCATAAAAGAGATAGAAGAGATGTTGACTTGTGACCCGATCTCGTACAACATGTTGCTAATCGAGATATCCCTAAATTCACTCGGATGAATGGAAACATCTCTTAGAAAGTCAAGATTTGACGTATCTCCAATGGGAATTATAGCAACTTGACCTCCCATAGATTATTGGGTTTCAATAGAGATTTGACTTGGTTGAGGGGAGATCGGGAGCTCGGGGCTCGGTGCCTCATTGGTCAAAAGATTCAAAGAGAGAGTGTTAGGAAGGCTGGGGCTCATCCTCGATAATTCGTCGAAGGATTCGTATTCTTCTTCCATAGTGATGCGAAAGTCACTATCATCGTCATTTGAGATCTCCTCCTTTTCAACCACTATTGATTGTTTCCCATCTCTCCTTTTAACTGGCTCGTCTTCCTCCAAGATTATAGGCATTCTAAAACAATCGCCCTCGTGACTAGGGGCATCATCTTGCATGGACTCATTAGCCACTGCCTCAACAACCTCTTCCTCATCACCTCTCATAAGCTTATAAGCTTCTGCATTAGTAATTCATTCCCCGTGTTCCTCATTGGAAGCACCTTTCTCTTCTTCTCCTTGATAATCCTTGTTAGGACCACAAGAAGAGGCATTAGAACGAGTATGAGACTTAGAACCGCTCCATGTCGAATTTTTAGTATCAACTATTCTTCTCGGTGCAAGTGGTCCATATTCTTGTAAGTTCTCGTTCTTCAAAAGGAACTTAACAGAATGGTGGCTCATTCTAATGACTTTCAAGTATTTGAGCATCTTCTTGTGCTTCGATGTCTTGTCTTGCATAGGAATATCTATGGAAGGCCCACGTTAAGTTTGAAATATAGAGATTCCAATGAGGGGAATTGATAGAATAAAACTCACTCCCTTTTAACCAGAAGCAATTGAATTCTTCTGGGCAGCATAAAAAGAAATATACACTCTTGAACATGGAACATTTATTATGGAGTTTCCCATTGACCTCGCATCTAGTCTAGGCCTCGATAATTATGAAGGATGGGTAATATTTTCTCCTCTTGAAATTGAGTAGATATGTAACCTCATGGAATTGAGGAGGGTGTTCAAATCTTTGCATGAATAAGGCGTAAAGTGTATTCAATAAGGCAAGCCCATTTTGAGTGAACTTGGAATGGCGCAAGCTCAATCTCTCCTAGGAAACTCCTCAGGAAGGAAATAAAAGGACGAAAAGCACCGTTGTGACACATATATCAGCTACAAGTAATGAAAGCAGGCGGGAGATGATATGAAAATTCATTTCTTATCGGAAGGCAAACATCTTCTATGGGGATGCTATTTTGCAAGAAAATGTTTCTAAGCATCTTCTCGGTCAAAACAGTGGGTATCTTTTCTAATAGGTCAGTTATGATTAACCCTGGATGCAACGGGGGTAGAATGATATCCATCAGCACTATTTGGCTTTCAAATTTGGAGGTCGTAGGTTGGTTGGTTCCGATCGAAATGGATGGTGAAACTGAGGTAGCAGTGGATGCACCTTTAGAAGGAGTAGATGTTCCTTCACCAGACTTACGACAAGACTACTGACGAGTCATTCTAAGATAGCAGAACTTGGCATTCAACACGGTCAGGTAAAATTAAACTTGAAATAGAAATACTTGTGGGACCAACACTTGGAATTCAAAACAAGCCAACATGTGTTGACCAATTTAATTCTAAGTGTTAGCGGTGCCAAGTGCAATGTGTTATCTATATGGAATGAGCCTAGTGTCCCAAACATTGCAAACGAACCATACAATGTAGATAGCTAACTTGAATTTGAAAAACAATCTGTATCGTCCTTTGAAATTATCTTTCAACACTTATTCCTTATTGAACAACGATCGATAATGGATCCTTTATCCAGAACGACATGGATAGTCTTTCATTTAAGATCACTTGAAATGCAGTTACAGAAAGCGGAGCATTGAAATCATATGATATTCTCGAATTCTAGATTAATCATCGTATCAAAATCCACTCGACGACTGAGCTTAGTTAATCTCATAAGGAAAACAATCGAAAGAGACAAGTTAAGATTTTCTCTAAAATCACATGTGTCTAATCCGAAGAAACCCTAATCCTTAGCCTCATGGCCAAGCAAACATATATGATCGTAAATTTTTTCATCTCACGAGATCAATCTGGCCTCATCCGCCTTCTCAACCATCATGACATAGATCACAACACCACCTAACTTTAAGTCAATTAAACAAATCAATCATGGCTAGGTTTTCAAAGGTATTCAGATCTGAGAAATGTTGATGGCGATCCAGGTGATGGCAGCGGTGCTGGACGACGGTGAGTAGGTTGGACAACCAGTGGCAGTCGGTGGTGGTGCTGGAAGTAATCGGTGGCGAAGTCAAAATGGCATATGAAAGCAAGTCGGCACTTGGGAGATCTCGTTTAGGGTTTAAAAATTCAGCAGCTAAGATAAGAATGGGGGATATATCAAGTTGCCAAGTATAACTTATAGGGAGAAAATAGCAAAATTCTACTAAGTGTACATGCCGGTACCAACATCCCATCTTTCACCCAAAATTGGTCGAACTTCGCACCATAAACCCATTCAACTATGAGAAGTTGCATGCGAATTCCAGTATCCAAATTATATAAACAACATCAAGAAGAAAGATTCTAGCCTAAGTTTAAGCAGATGATGAGGAAAAAATCAATCGATTAAAGCCAAATAAAAGCAATGTATCAAAATGGTACTTAAGCAGTCAACTGGTATTCACAGGATATCAGTCTGAGACCTATCTTGTTCCAGAGCACACTTTGTTTTCAATGAAAGCATACCCTGAGGAGCAAATGTTGACTGGGTTTCTAACTAAGCAAAAATCAATAAGAGCTAGAACGTCAAGATGAAGATGAAACAATTGAAATCCTTGAAGCGCACATAGATAGGCTAGAAAAACACCTCATAGAAATCTCAACAAGAATGAAGCAAGTATGAGAAGTCGGTGTCGACATCAAGAGGTTGGTGATGACTTCATATACATCCATATTTCTTACTCAAACTTTACGGAGGCTCTTCTTTACCTACTTTTTGTGTGCACAAGAGATTAGAGGATTTTGAATTACCGAGTGTAAGAATTAAAGAGTTAGTAGTCAAAACAGTAGAGCAAGCTAAATGATGAAGGAACTATCACCAATATCAACTAGTTACCCACAACAACACTTTATGACACTCTAAAACGAAGAATGAAGGCAACAAAAAAGATTGCAAGGCAATTAGACTTAATTACTCATGATGGTATCGACATGAAAAATCGATACCGACATGTCATGTAGACACCGTTGCACTTGCGATTTCGCATACTATCTTGGACTTTCTTCTGGGCTCTACTCCAACTCGCTTCTTGTCCCAATATGATTGCTACCCCTATAAATACAAATGTAGAGCAATAAAGAAAGGATCTGGATTCTGCTACCACTATGCAGGAACACTGTCTCTTCTTTAACTCTTTCCTCTACACCATAGTCACCAAGGCAGCTACTATAAACATTTCTAGTATTTAGAACTTGTCTAGCCCTTATACTTGTGACCCTTTCCCTCTCAAATACGTTGTAATCCTACACAAAAAGATCAAACAATTATTAAGTGGACTTACACTTGGTTAACACCTGAACCACCATAAAATCTTATGTCTCTATTTTTTTTTACTTTATTGTCATTCTCTATTATCTTTGCCCTACTCTAACAAGGCTAGTGCTTTCACATACTCATCTGGATGTGGATCCATTTTTTGGGTTAACACTATATTGAAACAGAACAAAATTTCACAACAAACGCAACAGAATAACTTTCATGGTTAAATTCCAACTCTTACAAAATTTTCATTTTCAATCTTACCTACCATTGATTTTACGGGATGTTATGTCAGTATTCTCGCACATTAAAGAGAAACTAAGTATTTTTTTCAATGTCGAGAATAGCTAGTCCTCAGTTCTCAACTAAATCGTTAAGAGTATTGTCTCTACGATGTGATATGTTGTACAAATGCGAAAGGAATCCAAGTACATCATAAAAATATGATTTTGATAGGTTTATCAGAAGTGATATGATCCATAGGCCATGCAAATCTCTACTACTAATAAAGAAAAAATTTTGAACTAATTTACTTGGTGTCCTTTTGAAATTCCAAAAATACCCTTGCTTTCCGTTTACATATTTGTGCTCAAACAAAATGTCAACGTATACAATAACACAAATAGCCCGCGTGCAAAGCACGGGCCCATACTAGTGTTTTTAAGGAAAAGACTGATGCACTCGGAATATAGTGAGAAACATTGAAAAGAATAACATTATAAATTCTAATAGTTTAAATTAGCATAACATATTCATCATTCAATGTACTCTGGTTAATTCGGATTTTACTCACAGAATTATCGCCCAATATGACTGCATTTTGGTACATAGGTGCCGAAATATTTTTTTTTTCCATATAATGATTTAAAATAGACCATCTGCACATAACAACCAAAGTATCTTGAATTCACTAGTAGTGATATTGAGTTCGTAGGCCCTTGGATACGATCCAAGAACTAATATGAAAATATCACTGAAAAGGGTCAAAGTTGAACATCAGTTTTGATAGAAATATCGAATTGTTTAATTTTCCATCAAAATGCAGAGGAAGCGTGTGTCCATATGAAATAACATTAAAACAGTACGTAGATATTTCTAAAATATAAGTAAACAACATACTGTTGATTGTTAACGATATACTTATGTTAAAATTAGTTCTAGTTTGGTTGTTTGATACTTGATATTAGATTTGTAGATTATATCTTTTATAATAGGTATAAAGGATTTTGAGAATTTCCTAAATGATATTAAAAGACATTTTATTAAAAAATTTAATATAGAACATGTAATATAGATTCCTTATGCATTGGCAATAGGGATCATCATACATGTTGTATTGCCTATAATACCGTAATTTTCTTCTGAATTTTATGCATGAAGCAAATACCAAATCTAGATTAATATCACTAAATGGTAGTTTAGAGTGATCTTGAGTATTTATGAAATACCGGAGAATTGTTTATAGAAACAACAAACTTTTTATAAATGAGCATCGAACTTGACCTTCATAACTGATGTTAAGTATAATTTGTCAATATCAAATTCATGCTTAAACCTTAGTTAAGGAGCTTGAAGTTGAAAATGTTCTAAATGAAAGGTTGTGGCTGATTAAACAAAAAGGCTAAATACATCGTCTTGAGTAGCGTCACAATAAAAGCAATGAGTATATATAAATAAGCATAAATTAATAATTCAGCTAAGGACGATTCAAAATATTGGAAGTCCCATTACATTATTATATGATACAATGTTGCGATATAGTTGTTCATAAAAGAACCTAGAGCTCATTGGAAGTCAAGAGACATACTTAGAAAAGTTTCATATGATAAAGGTAGTTTATCAGCATTGGAGAGAGTTGATTGATAGAGGAGATAATTAAAAAACTAGCATATCTGTTCACTAAGGGTTTGACCAGATTAGTTTTGAGAAAATCGATCGAAGAAGTTAGAATAAGATTCCATAATCGATCTCAAGCGTAAGTGGGAGATGGACACAGTTAAGGGTATGCCCTAAAGGAAATTATGTAATTTGTTACATAAATCTAACTCGATAACCAATCTTGTTTGAAATAAAAGGTGTTTTCTTTCCGTTATATACTTATTCTAGTGTGCTATAAATAATTGATTATTCAATTTGAGTATATTTAATAGAAAATCCATAAATGGTATTTTTTGTAATAGTAGTTACAATTTGTTGTAACCATGAGTAATTTACCACAATATAATAAACATATGATTTTAAATATTCCTAGTCAAGATGTATCGAGACTGGATATTGATACATCCATTTGGACTAGAGTACGTAATTCTTTTCAAATGTTGGGCAATGCATTACTCATGATTGCTGAAGGCACCAAGAGATTACATACTCATAGTTATTGGATAACTATGGAGTGACTCACTTGATAATTTTCTATTGGTTAATATAACTAAGGTCAATCAAAAAATATTGATGTGATAATGTACACAATTCCCTTGACTGGACAATACTATCGAGCTTCCATGTGTAAACTCCGCTTCGATTTTAGTTAAATCATGGCATGACATCCATCGAATGAGTATAGTTGGGTTGAGTGGAAGTATTGAAGTGAAAAACTATTCAAGAGAGAATTCATCTACTCAATTATATGGGGTTAGTATTAAGGGGTCAACTTAAGTCAACTCAAAGTCAAAGTTTTTGGCCAGAGCATTTTGGCTAATAATAATTGTTATTATTAAACTAAGGAATTTTGTATTTCAACTGTAAAGTTGACTATGAATGATGTTGTATTCTGACCTTTACAAATTCTATAAGTCCAAAAGTGATATAGTTTTGAAGATGAATATTGGTGCTATTGTCACTACCGAATACCGCTTAAATGTGTAAAATTGGATTTTACTGAAGCTATATAAGTAATAAATTTGTCCAAACTATCACACCACTAGCTAAGGTGACATGTGAACCTTAATATTTGGATTGTTCGGTATGTCGCTGCCCCATTTTCATTTAAAGAGTCAATACAACTGCACTTTTGAATTGTGACGACCCGGAATTTTCAAGCATTTAAAATTGGAATATTTAATTGATTTTAAATATTTAAAAGTTAATTTTAACTTGAATTACGAATATCACAAATTATTTGATAATTGAATTATTAAATTAAATAAGTGAAGTTGGTTAAATTGTTGAATCTTTAGTTTTAAGCCTGTTAAAAATAATCTGGAGGCTTCTAAAATTTATACTGATTATACTGAGAATAATAGAAGTTTTAAAAATTGAATTTAACACTGTTCAGTTTTGAAATTTTGTAATTTAAATTGAATTTAAAAATAGCCTTACATTCTCTTCAAAAATGGGGACCGTGCCTTCTCCTTTTATCCTTCCCGCTAACCAGTCCCATCCCTCCTCATCAAATCAGCCGTGTCCTTCTTCTCCCTTACTCGTACCTCCTGCTTCAACCATCACCATGTCAGTACCTACCATACCTTCTCCTGTTCATTGCCTTCCATCTACATCGGCTTCTCTCCCCTTGTTGCCTACCCCCAAACCCCCTCCAGCTGTCCCTTTTCGACCTTCGGCTAATCCACTCCCAGTACCACCTTCTTTTCCACCTCGTTCGTGGAACTCTCTATTTAAAGCCAAACCCAATAACGCTAGGAAGTACGTTCCTCGTGAAATTCAATTGGATTATAGTGGTGTTGCTACTGTCCCACCTGAAGATGTTGTACAAGCAGGAAATGCCATGTGGAATGAGTATCGTGTCGGGTTCTTCCTAGATACCCCTTTACCATATGCTACTGTTCTATACTACCTTAAAAAAGTTTGGAAGTTAAGTGGATCGATATCGGTAAAATCTGATGGGTTCCTGTTTTTGTTTAAATTCTCAAACGATGAAGATAGGATCAGAATTTCTGAAGCAGACCCTGTTGTGATGAGGAACAAATTATTTATTGTGAAGCCGTGGGATGTTAACATCGGCAACTGCTGTAGTAGCATTAAAACAGTTCCTGTATGGATAAAATTAACCAACATACCTCTGTATGCTTGGTCACCATTGGGAATTAATTGGCTAGCTTCAAGAGTGGGAAGGCTTCTATGTTTGGATGCATCAACTGAAAAATTTGAGCGTATTTCATTTGCGAAATGTTTAGTTGAAGTAAATCCAAACCAAGAATTGTCAGATAAATTTACTGTTAAATTGCAAAATGGTTCGGTAGAAGTTGTTAATGTTATTTACATGTGGAAACCAGAGATATGTACTGTGTGCAAGGAGTTTGGACACCAACTGAGTAATTGCAAAAAGGTGGATAATGAAAAGAATGTAGAACAAAGTACTATTACTGAGCAACAGAAAAAAGAGGATGATGGCATGAATATGATGATAAGGGGGAAAAACAATGATAAATAAAGCAACATGAAATAGATATGGCAGAAAGTTAACAGGTACAAGGGAAAAAAAAGCAATAATTGTGAAGTTTTTGAAGAAGCAGACTTGATGAAACATGGTGAAAAACAAAAGCTAAATGAGGAAAGTACTGATGAAAGAGACAGGGTAATTGATAAAGCAAATGTAAAACAAGGAGATGTGCATGTTGGAACTGTCAGCACAAGTAACATATACAGTTTGCTTCAAACTGATGTGGAAGAACAAGGAATAATTGATGTGCAAGAAAAAGAGGAAGGTGAAATCACCGATGAGATAAAATGTGCAGAGAAGCACACAGACACAACTGAGAAAACAAGCACTTCTGAAAATCAAACAACCTCTGTTATACTGGATCAGTCAGTAACACATGAAGTGCAGGCAACAAATATGAAAGAAAATAACCAAAGTGGAAGTAACAAGCAAAATGGTAATGAAACTGAAAAAGAAATTGTACCGACTGGAACCACAACTTCAGAACTTGACAAAATATGGAGAAAATCATTTGAAACTCAGATAACACAACTAGTAACCTCCATGCCTGTTGTTCAATCACAATCATCTTCCCAACCCCATTACAAATTTTCCATTCAAATCCCTGGATGGCCACCCAGTCTTACCAAACCATCTTCTGTTTCAACCAACTTCCACCCTAACTCTCAACCTTCCTCCCCCCCAAGCATGCCAAGAAGGAAGATTCAAACAAGATCAAGATCTCTGTCAGCTCAGAGAAGAAACAACACCACCTCTCCTCAATAATTTATTATGCATACAAAAATAGCAACATGGAGTTTAAGAGGAGCTCATAACAATCTGAAACTTGATCAAGTTAAGAGTTATATCTCTGAGTATAACATCTGTCTTATTGGTCTTCTTGAAACTAAGCTTAACCTTACCCTATCCCAAAAAGCAGTCAACTATATAAATCCTAACTGGTCCATCCAACATAACCTTGATGCTGCTCCATATGGAAGAATACTAGTCATGTTTAACCCCTCTGAACTAACTCTTACTCCCATTCTGTTGTCAAGACAATCCACACATTTTCATGTGCTTCATTCCCAAACTCAGACCTCTTTCTACTTAACTATAGTGTATGCAGACAACTCAATCAACTCTAGGAATGCCTTTCTCAAAACTTTGCCACCTTTAAGGCAAGCTTCACACCCATGGCTGGTTATGGGTGATTTCAACACATGTTATGGATATAATGACAAGTTTGGTGGCATCCCACTAACCCCAAGAGAACTTGATCCTATCAACCAATCTGTATTTGATTCTGAATTACTATTAGTGAATAAATCAGGAGCCAAGTTCTCATGGAATAATAGAAGTAGAAGTGGTGTTCGTACTTTTACCACTATTGACCATGCCTTTTGCAACTTCCAAGCCCTTTCTCAATGGCCAACTCTATCAGTTTTCCTCCCACAACCCATTCTATCTGACCACTCCCCTCTAATCTTGTCACTTGGAAACCATTTGAGAAGAGAAAAGAGAAGTTTCAAATTTTTTAATGCTTGGGTTAAGCATGAGCACTTTCTTGTATTAGCTTCCCACGTTAATGCAGATTTTTATTGCTTTGGTAACCCCATGTTTAAGTTTTACAGGAAACTCAAGAAAATTAAGCAAGCTATTAAACAGTGGGCATCAACAACCTTTGGTAATGGTGGTCTGCTGTCTACAAATCTTAAACAACAACTGAAGACAAAGCAGGACTATATGATGGAACACCCACTAGATGTACAAGCAGCTAATGAGGAGAGGAAATTATTTATGGAAGTAAATACTGCTCTGCATATGGAAGCCAACATGAAGAGACAGGAACTACACAAAAAATGGCTTGATGAGGGTGACAAAAACACAAAGTTTTATCATGATTCAATTAAAGTAAAGCAAGCAAGAGAAAATATATATAGTATAACTGATGAGCAAGGCACACTCCATTCAACTCCTGATACTGTTGACCTTGCATTCATTCAATATTTCACTAAGCAATATGGTAATCATGATGGCTTTATACCTGATCTGGACTTAACATCAAAAACTGCACTACCAAACATCACAAACCTGGAAGCATCTTCTCTAATAAGGCCTATCACTGATGAGGAAATCAAGTCAACCCTATTCTCTATGAACAAACATTCATCAGGAGGTCCTGATGGTTTAAATGTTGTCTTTTTTATAACCACTTGGAGTATCCTTGGCAATGATTTTTGCAAGGCAATTCACAATTTCTTCAACAAATGCAAAATTCTAGGTGAAATCAACTGTACCAATATAGCTCTAATTCCCAAGTGCACTCCTGCTACTACTGTTAATTCATATAGGCCCATATCATGTTGTAATGTGGTGTATAAGTGCATATCTAAAATTCTTGCAACCAGGTTAGTTTCAGTGCTTCCTACTGTTGTCTCTAACAACCAATCAGCTTTTTGACCAAACAGGGACATTATTGATAATGTTCTCTTGGCTCAAGAACTTCTCAAAAGTTATGGTAAAAGTAATGGCCCCCCTGCAGCTGCTCTCAAAATTGATATATCAAAGGCTTATGATTCAATACATTGGGAATCCATAGTCAGGATCATGGCAGCAATGGGTTTCCCTAAAACCTTAGTGTCTTGGATATATGTCTGTATATCCACTCCATCATACTCTGTTGTAATTAATGGTAGACCAGTTGGCAGTTTTACAGGTAGTAAAGGAATAAGGCAAGGGGACCCGTTATCTTCATACTTGTTCCTGTTGGTCATGGAAGTGCTAACTGTAATACTCAGAACTAGTTACACCAATAAAACCATAAAGTATCACCCAAAGTGTTCTCATCATCATATTACATCAATCATGTTTGCTGATGATGTCATGATGTTCACAAAACCTGAGTTGCCTTCTTTGAATGGTATTAAGGATGCTTTGCATACTTTTAACAAAATGACTGGCCTTTCTATTAACCAAAACAAATCATCATTGCTTGTTTATGGAATCAGTCTTGGTTTGGCTACTGACCTCCACCATCAGTCTGGATTCTCTAGCATGGAAAATGACATGAAGTACATTGGTCTTCCTCTAATAACTAAAAGAATAACAAAGGATGATTGTTATCCATTATACCATAAAATTACCTCTGTTATGTCAGCTTGGGAAAATAGTTACTTAACACAAAGTGGCAGGCTAGTTCTCATCAAATCTGTGGTCTTCTCTTCTATTGTTTGCTGGGCTCGAACAATGATTCTACCAGTTAAGTTATTACAACTAGTCAGATCAGCAATGAATAGATTCTTTTGGACAGGAAGTATACACAACAGAAAATTAGTACCATGTGCATTTTCCAAATTTGAAGCACCCTTGAAAACTGGAGGGCTGGGAGTATTAGATGTCAGGAAGTGGAACATTGCAGCTATAAGTAAACAGTTTGATGCAATCATAAATAGAAGAAGTAGTTTATGGGTTGAATGGACATGGCATTACAACATCAAGAGCAAGCATTTCTGGATTATGGAAATCCCAAAACTTAGTAGTTGGACTTGGAGAAGCTTGTAGAAGTACAGAGAAGTCTATCTACCTATGATACAATATCCAGTTAATGCCAGAACTGCTGTTAATTTTTGGAATGAACCTTGGGTTAGAAATGGCCTAATCTTATCTAAATTGTGCTCTTACACTCAAATTATTCAAACTGGTATTCATTTGACTGCTAATGCTAATGTGTTCTTACATAATGGTAAAATACAGTTACCATACAGCAGTAACCATGACATACAGCAAACTTGGTCTGATATACAACAAATTACTTTCAGTGCTTTGCAAAGTAACAATGTGCAATGGCACAGCAAACCTCACTCTGTCAAAGAAGTATACAATTCCCTCACTGAAAATGTTCCCCTACCTGCTGCAAATTGGTATGAAGTTATTTGGACAAGTGACTCTGTTCCACAGGATAATCTTATGATGTGGAAGGTGCTTAACAGTGCTTTACTTACTAGAAGTCTGTTGCATAAGTATGGGATGGCCTGTCCAACTCACTGCTTGTACTGTGAAATTAAAGAAGAAACTACTGAACATTTATACTTTGATTGTCCTGCATTGCAACATATCTTATTTAAGATGGGTGGTCTCACAGGTACTAATCTAACTGGTCACACAACAATAATTCTATGGAGTATTATATACAAAGCAACAAGGTGGAGAACTGAGAAAAGTAGAGTAATGGCAGTTTGTTTGAAAGTTTATATGGCAGTGATATGGAGAGAGAGAAATTCCAGAGTTTTTGAAAATGTTAGAAGAAATGAAAATGAGTTATGGAATGAAGTCAAGTGCCGCACCTACAAGCTTTTGAGGAACTGTGCTAGCAACTTCCCCCAGTCTATGATTCAAGTTTGGGTATGATTGTGTAGGTTCATTTTCATGTGTGTATTTTCTAGTTTTTTTTCTACCTATTGTTTATTCCTCTGTAGTTCTTTTTATTGTTGTTTGCAATAAAACTGGTAGGGGCCCAGTTAACCCCGCTGGCTTTGCCAAAAAAAAATAGCCTTCCGAGGCACAGTGTCGGAATTTGACGAAAACAGTTCCATTGAATCCGTAATATTATATTATTGTCGGATTTCAATATTCGTAGGGTTCGGAGTTACCGTTTGATCGTACAACCCGTAAATGCATAAAGGAATCTAATTAAATTTAATTTACTTAATCAAATCTTTTTATAGAAGTCTCACCCCTAGCTTCTAACGCAAGCTCCTTTTTCTTTTACCCCTCACTTCAGATTCATTTCCACGTTCATATTTGGCCGAAGCCTCAATTTTGTTTTCAAATCGAAACCCTCGGCTTAAATAAAAAAATGGCAGTTAAGAATCGCGAAATTCTTTTCTCATTTTCCTTCTTTTCAAAACCTAGTTATTTAAAAAAAAAGGGATGACGCGATGGAATCGCGATCGATTTAGGGTTTGGGGGTTCGACGTTAGTCAAAGAGCTAAGGAAATTGAGGCGTGGAGTCTCGAGGCCGATCGCAAACTTGGAAGGTGGCAGTGTAGGCCAGGGCCGTCGCGAGTCCATCGACGTCGATCTTGGCAGTAGGCTTTATCGTGACTCTCGCACACGGCAGTGCGATGATGAGGTTATCGCGTGCGTGTGCGATGTAGGGGAGCAGTTTCGTGAGGTTTGGGCGAACGAATGGAGGAGTAGCCGCCTGATTTCTCGATCGATGAGGCAACGATTCTTGTCTTTAAAATTTAAAGTTGAATAAATAAATATTTATATATTTATGCGAAAAAATATTTTTTCTATAAAGGTATAAATTAATTACTGTAAGTATAAATCATTTTCTGTTTAATATAAATGCTAGGAGGAATTTTTTTTTTAATTTATTTTCCATTTGGATTTAATGAATATATAAGTTTACGGAACTAAATGTATGTGAATACAGGATTTAGAAAACAACAAAATGAATGCAATGAATTTAGGTGATTAATTTATCAAATGGAAATTAATTATTCAAATTGTTCGAATATTAATAAAATCATCTAATATTTATTCAAGGTCAAAATTTGAAAGGAAACGAGATGGTGGGTTGAATTAGTATAAGGGAAATCAAAGGTGAGTTAATCTCACTCAGTTTAAATTTAAATTTAAATGATTAAATTTAAATAATTGTTTGGATGGTTGAATTGATTGGTGTGATATAGTTTGATATTTTGGGAATTGGCGTATTATATTGTGCTAACGTCTGTGGATGCAGGGAAAACAGGTTGGAGGGATCCAACTGGACCCCTCAACTTTTATTTAAATTATTTAATATTCTCTGTTCTGATTATTTGATATTCTATAATGAATTATGTGGAAGTATTGAATGCTATGGCTTGGTTGATATAATTGGGTATAATGAATTACAAAATAATATATATAAAAATTGGATTTTTGAAGGAAAATAAAAGAAGTGAATCTGTAAGTAATTATAGAATAAATTTAAGAATGTATTGGAGAAGAAATAAAGTGATTTAAATTTCCAATAGATAAATTGTGAGTATAGAAAGGAAAATTTGAATAAACAGGAAGTTAATGAATTTTAAAATTCAGTGTTATTATTTAAAATAAACATTTATTTAAAATTCAGGATTTAAATTATTGAAAAGAATAAAGAAGAAATTGGGAATAACCTGAAATTTGTATATTTCAGTTAAAAGGGTTTGAAATCAAATAGAAAATAATAATAATAAAGTCCATAACTAATGAATTTTGAAATGAACTGATAAGTAAAGAAATTTATTTCAAATGAAATAAATTGGAAATCAATTTGGGAAATTGATTTAAGTGATTGAGATTTGAAATTCTCCATGTATAACCAAGTACGTTTTCAAAGTAAATTTTTAAATATAAGTTAAAAGATGTTAAAGTTGTTTTAAAAAGTATGTTTTGTAAAAATTAATTATTTCTAATATTTAAAGTCTAAAGTAAGTACTCCCTTTAATCTATTATAACAGTAATTATTTAAAGAATGACTTAGTATTATGTTTTTAAAAGTGAAAACCTAGTTTTATATTCTATAAAGTAACCTTATTTTCAAATATTCATGTAGTCTATATATTTTAGCCAATTATTGAAGTAGTTTTAACTTAAATGTTTTAAAGTAAATTCCAAAATAAGTATTTTGTTAATCTATTTTCGTAATAATTATTTAAAGAATGATTTGGTATTTCGTTTAAAGAAGGAAATCTAATGTATAGTTATAAGGTAACCTTATTTTAGTTATTTCTAAAGTATTATTATAAATTAAGTATTAAACTAATTTTTCTAAATTAAATGTTTAACATATTTTCAATAAAGTGTTTACAAATTGTTTTAAAATCCAGTTTGTACTTGGTGATTTCAGTGGAGATAGAAAATATTTGGAAAGTTTATTCTGGAAAGAAAGAATGGTTTGAAACTGTTTTCAAAAGGTTGAAAATAGAAATATATCTTGTAAAGATATTTTTGAGATTAATAAATAATTTGGAAAATTATTATTGATTGATGGATGTGTGCATACTAATTTGATAGTTAAATAACCGACTATCAATATTGGACAAAATGCGTTGATCGTTTCGAAGAGACCGGGATCGGGATTTATTTCTCGAAAACCACATCGATCCGGTTTGTACATTTTCGTGGAAACGACTTTGGATTTGAAGATGGAGCAGTGAAGTGCAAGGGCTAGTCGCTACTAATCCTGAGGATATTTCCAAAATGGATGTAGTAGGAATAGTGCCTTCGGTTCCGTTCGAACCCGGGACGGACTTGTATGGATGAATGCTTGCGAAACATCGTCAGGTGGACGATGGGCATTCAAAGGGAAATGTTATAAAAAGGTAACGCTTAGCCTCAAGCCTCATCAAATGGGAATGACTGAAAATCAGGGGTTATGCAGCAAGGCTAGGTGGGTAGCACCCAAGCAGGGTGAGGTCATCTCTGTCTAGATGTCCCTTTTTATTTCGGCTTAATGGGCGGTTGCTGATCCCAACCGCGGGGTGATCTCACTCGGGATTATCTAGTAAGGGGAAGTCCTGGTCTTGTGTTGCAGGCGAGCGGGCATACTCCTCGGTATGGTGATTTAGGCCTCGTACTGTAATAGGTGGTACCCTAGTGCCTAGTCATTAGTTGGAAATCCATTCTCCCTACGAGCCTTGTACGAGTTTTGTTTGTATTACCCACTCTGTGGCTAGTAGCTGGAATTTAATAGATGTAACAATTTCGGCTATTTTATAAGTATTTGTATATAGACCCTATTATAATATCAGATGATTTCTATAAAAATTGTTTTAGCTATCGTAAGTTTAAAACCCGACATGTTTATTTGTGGCGTGGTCTTACGAGATGGTTTTGTTTTCAAAGGATTTTTGAAACTTTAATAATCAACTGAGTGTGATTTTCTCACGCTGGTATTCCAGACTGACTCGGGTGTTATTTAACTGTAATGCTCGGGTCAGACCGAGTATTATAGGATACAGGATATGATGCTGTGGAGCTCAGGAGACGAAGAGGATGACGATACGTACTCCCGTATTTGTTTATGTATATTCCGCTGTGTTTAGTAGTTATGTATCAAGTCGTATGATATCGTTGAGCTGTGATTGATGTACTCTGCTGATGTAATATATAAATAGATGCATTTACTTTTGAGTAAAGTTTATTTACTATCTATTATATATTATTCCGCTGCGATAGTTAGATTCTGATGTTGTTTTCTATTCTCTTCTTCTACCTCTTCTTCTTTAACCCAAATGGTTCGTATTTCTGTACAACTTGAGTTGATTTAGATAGAATAGTGTTGACTCAAGGGGTACGGATTTGCGGGTCGTTACGCTTGGTATCAGAGCTTAGGCTAGCGATAACCTTGGCTCTGGTGGAAATTACTCTTTGAAATAGAGTCAATAGTACTCTAGACTGAGTTGAGCGTATTAATATATATGAGCGCGTATTTGTTAGTGAATATAAAATGATTTTATATTGTGTTGATTGGATTATTGAGTAGTTTATAGATTCTAGTCAATACGAGTAATTAACCTTATTGATAGGGATCTCTAAACGCTTGAATAGAATAATTTGACACAGTATTGTTTTAAAGTAGGGTAAATGAAATAATTTTACCCAAATTATTTTTTTATATAAAAGATATAAATTTTTGTAAAGTATTATAGTATTTGGATGCTTGATTTGTTGAGGAATGGTAATAATAAATAGAATTGGGTAAGAAATTGAAAACTTATAAACAAAGTCGAAGAATAAATTTATATAACTAAATGGAATTTGGAATATAGATTATAAGTGTAATTTATAAATTGAAATAAAGTTCATATACAAATGAGATTTATAAATGTAAACTGTAAAGGTGATTATAATTTTTGAAAATAGAATTCCAGAGAAACATGTGAAATTAAAAATGAGATGAAATTCCAGAGAATGTTTGAATATAGATTTAAAGGAATTGCAATTTGGAATTTTTGGGAAAAATATAAATTCCTTGGATTTGAAAGTGGTTTTCAAAGGTTTGGGGAAATAATAGTGGAGTTATTTCGGGAATATTTTTGAATTGGAATTGAATATGGAGAGATTTGGAATTTGAAAATATTTGAAAGGGATTTTAAAGAGATAAAAGCATTTAATTCTCTTTCAATCGCTGGAAAATAATTTCGGTGATGACTGCAGCATCATCGGAGTTCATTTTCGAGTTTCCAAGAGAAGAATTGCTACCTGAATATTTTAAATTGGAATTGTTTGCGAACTGGGTTTGGTTTTGAAATTCAAAGGGATAATGAATTTGCCAAAGAATTTTGGATATAGTTGAATTCTAAGGTGATATTGAAATTTTGGAAAATTGTTTAAACTCTGGAATCTTGTTTAAAATGTTTATGGAATAATAAAAATATATTGGCTAAATAAAAGGTATAATTCCGACTTAAAAAGTAAAATGTGAATGAGATTGATTATAAATAGATGAAATATGAATATAAATAAGTTGTGACTTATAAAGTTTGGAAGTAAAATGAATAGGCCAAATAAAATTGTTTGTAATGATAATGAATATAATCCAAAATTTAAAATATAAAATAGATTGAACTCAAGTAAAACGGTTAGAGTGATTTTTGAGATGAAAATCAAATATTGGGTATAAAATTTGAATAAACTAATTGGTAATAAATTAGTTAATGGAAATGGAACTCGAATTGGTTAATAAAAATTTGAGTTGTGAATAAATGATAGAATTTGAAAGTAAAGCTTGAGTTATTAATAGAAATTCAACTTGAAATTGTAAGTGAATTAAATTAGAGTTGAAGTTGAATGGAATTGAATTAACATAAAAATGATTTATATTACAAATAAAAAAATAATCTAAGTAGAGATAAATTGGAAATGGCCACGTTATAAAATGAGAGGAATTCAGAAATAAATTATTGAATGTGAATTAGAATTCATATGGATTCAATGAAATATATTGATTTAATTTAAATGAATGGAGCTGGCAATGAACTCAAGTTAAAACAAAATAGAGTTGAAATAGTGATGGTTTGAATAAAATTCAAGTGAATAGAAATAAAATTGAAATGATTGCAAATGAATTAGAATGGAAGAAATTGACTATTAATCGAGTTGAAATCAAATTAAAGTGGATTACAAGCTTACGTAGTTGTTTATTCACTTGCTTATGGTCAAATTTCATAGAAGTAAATAGTCGTTTGACGTAAACGAGATTATATAAATTCTATGGATTAATAGAAGCCAATAAAATTGGTTTTTGATTCAATTGTAATAAATATGAGTTTGTTTGGATGAAAAATAAATTGAATGTAAACAATGGAGTGTGTAACATCCCGCCTTTTCGCACACTTTAAACCGACGCACATGCCAGTTCAAACCATACACAAGGGCGGATTGTTATGGGGTAAATAAGAAAAAAAAACAGAGAAGAAATAAAACAAAATAGAATCTCACGGCGGAAGGATAAAATATAATAATCAATATACAGTTCCTGATAACTGTTTACAAAATATTTATTTTACTTATACAATGAATATCAGAGTTACGCATACCAATATAATCAATGCAGCGGAAATTTAGAGTGTGGTGCAATACTATAAATAATATAATACGGATTCTTCGTCTTCGTCCTCCAAAGCTAAAATCTTCGATCCTGAAACGCTCGGACTGACCTGAGCGAATTTGAAAAGACAAAAACACTCGAGTCAGAACTAAAAGATCTTATGTGAGTTAAATTAACAGAAATAAATATGAGTACAGTAACTCAAGAGATGTTCGGGATTTACATCTCCTAAGGATCCGTTAAACTATTTACTATGTAGTATATTGCGCTATTATAATAGTGTCTATTTATAAAATAAACTTACTTTTTAATAGCGTTAAGGGGTTACCCATATAGCCCTTAACACAAATAATGCCAATAGTCTATACAGTACCGTAATACCTCCTGATCGGGAAGCTACCAGAGGATACTCCATAGGTACGACACAAATAGAAACTCGTAGTAAAGGCTCGGTATGGTAGGTGACACGGCACAACTAGGCAATGCCAGGGTAGATATACCAATTGCTATCCAGGCTGGTGGAAACGCGTAGCCGCAGTTACCGCCCACCTCGGACTAACTCCCCAAAATCAAAATATAGAAGTGGCCACTGAATCAACCCAAAATCAAAGTATAATATCGAAGAGGAGGGTCCGATCAGAGGAATGACCTCATTGGCCTGAGAATCGCTCCTGTTTTAGCCACCTTATGCCAACTCACGGGAGTCGAGTCCACGTATTTACCTTACAGGAAACGTCACCACCACCTACTTCATTCTGGAATCTCCACCGCGTACACGGTTAGTCAAAGTGGTTTTCGGTATCGACAGAGAGTATGTCAGATATCCGATCCCGGTCTCTTTGCCAACCCATCGTTATTATAACACCGCGGTCATTTAAAAATAGGTTATACTTTAAAAATCAGAATAAACATTCCATTTCATAACCATGAATACGATATCATTTCAAAACCCAAAACCATATTTTATCACTTATCCCAAATATAATTCTTTTCCAAAATCAAAATGCTTTAACTTCATATCGTCTGAAAATCAAATATTTTCAAAGCATAGTATTTTGAAAATCATAATTTAAAACCATAACTTCTAAAACTTGAATGGTTTGGATATTCAACGGTATATGAATTAAAAGGTTTAACTTAAATGTTACTTTGTAAAGAAAATAGTTCTCATGGCTTTACAAATACATTTCTTTATTAAAGTCTAAACCAAAATTTGTATTATCTCTCTCAAGTTCCAAAACCACTTCAATTTATATATATATATATATATATATATATATATATATATCCATTTGGAGTATTAATATTTAAAAACTAAAGTTGGAATTTATTCCTTCAACCAAATTAAATGTTCTATTATTTAGTCTTGAATATTCACATAAAATCCATAAATAAATAAGAACTCCAATTTCTAGTAATAAAATATACATTTTTTTCAATTCAAATTATACTAGAATATTCATTTCAATTTATCTTGGAAAAAAATCCAATTATAAATATCATATCTTAAAATTTCCAAACTTAACATTTAAACATATGATATAAATTATCAAACTCCATTTTCTTAAATTTTTTCCATTTTTAATAAAGAGATTTATACACCTTTTAATTTCAAAATTTTCAACTTCATATGTATATATATGGAAGAATAATATTTATACAATATAAAATTTAAGATTATTATAAACCGTATTCCATCCAAACCATAGAAATCACCATTAAATAGTTATATATATACCGCGGTGCCTGTATATAATTTTCTATCCTATGGTCAAGTGATACGGATATTTATCATTTCAATCCGCAATTTAAAAGATATAAAATTTTGCGGTTGTATATCATTTCAAACCACAATCCCGAATGAAATGAAATATGCATGATAATTTGCAATTTAATGATATACAATAAACATCCATTCATCAACATCATCCATCATCCAAATCGCAATCATCAATCAGTATCAATCAATAACAATATTATTTTTGGTACTACATAACAGGTAATACTGGCAATTTTATTCAAATTAAATTTAACAGCTATTAATCTACAGTCTATATTCAGTAATAAATTATATAACTGTTAACTAGCAGTTCATATACAAACAAATAAATTTTAACTGTAAATTTATACGCAATAAATTAATTAAATTAACAGTTAAATTAAATAAATGCAATTCAACAGATATGAATAAAATAAAAATGCCAAATACTCATAAATAAATTTCTATTCATTTCTAAAATTAATTTAACAAACATAAAAGATTCTAGTAGTTGTGAGTGGGTTTAAACACTCACCTTTTGAATTTAAATCAAATTTAAATTCGATTTAAACCCAAAAATTCGCCCGTCTCGGAATTCGTCCAAACCAGCGTCATCAAGTCCGGAATTAAATTATGATCCTAACAAAAAAAAAATCGCGTGAATCCGAGGTCGTATGTAAAAGTTATAGCGATTATTGCACTTGAATTTCAAAATTAAAAACAACAAAAGGAGGACACATTTCATACTCTTGCCACGTCATCCTCCACTATCACGCACGCGGCTACCATCTTCTTTCCAGAAGCAAACGCACGCAAGTTCCAGCGCAAGCCTAAAACATGAAACCCTATTGAATTTTTGCCGCAAATCTGACCGTGGAAACGCCAAACTAACCACATAGATGCGATCCCCTCGGTTCCCTCTCCAAAACCCAGAAACAGAATTTCGATTAGGCGAACTTTGATGCGACGCTGATGAACGGCCACGAACTGTTTGAATTTATTCTGGGTAAACGGTAACTCCAACTGAAAAACGAATTTCACCATGGGATTACGTGTTTCGAGAAGATCGACATATATTTTTGTGGAATTTTTCTGGAGATTTTGAATTTTCATTTTGTTTTTGAACTGACTGGATCTAGGGTTAACCCCCATTGAAGAAGAAGAGAAGCTTGAAGAAAATACGCGCAGATAAATGAAATTAGGCGGAGGCTAGGGCTGAATAGCTGGGTTTATATAGAGGGTTAGAGGTAGCGTAGATAGACCGTAGAATGAACGTGCGGAACAAACTATGGCCCAAAAAGCCCGCTATGTCTCCGGAACGAAATTTCGTAAATCTAAATATCCAAATAGGTAATTTAAAATATTCTGAACGCGATGGAAGAAGTTTCACGTCCAAATTTGATCGTATGAAGAAGTTATGCTGAAAACAAAACTTCCAAATTGATTTCAAATTGATTTTAATAAAATTGATTTCAAGGCGTTTCGCGTCCGTACGATCAAACGACAAGCCCAATCGATACGAAACTTGAAACCCTATAATAATTCACCGATACGGATCCGATGAAACTGGTTTCGTCGAAATCCGAGTCCATGGCCAAAATGGCTATTTTTAATATTCATTAAATAAATTAAATATAAATTATAAAAATCCAAATTTTATATTAAATTCTAAAATTGGCCAAATTTTATTTCTTATATGATTCGTAATCAATTGAAAAGATTTAACAGGCTTAGATGTGAATTAAAAGTTGACAGTATATTAATTGCAATGTTAATTTCTACACTTTCTTATATTTAAGAATTTTATAAATTATATTCTCAAAACCCCTACTTTAGATTTTTAATCTTTATATTCTCAACTTTCACTTAAAATAAAGATGCCATAAACATTAGTTCCTGATTCACATCATTATTCTTTAAGTCTAATTTAAATCTCAATAACGTAGTATTTAACGTTAGAATCCATTTTATTATGCATAAATTACAAATTTTACTGACCCAAATTTTCTTCTTTTCATTCCATATCGATTGTCAATCCTATAAGAAAAATTAACATTAGGTTCATACTTATTATAAATAACTCCAATTTCTTCCAAATAATAATTACATCACTAGTAAATATTAAATCCATTTAATTGCAATAAATTCAATTGATTGCAATAAATTTCCAAATAAATTTGGATCTTTATTTGGTTATACAAAAAAAATCCGTTATCACTTACCTAACAAAGTTATTATTACTTAAGATCTCATTGCGTCCACATTTTCACATTTTCATTTCCTGGTTTCTTTACTTTATTCTACATAAATTATTATAATTGGGATTTTCTTGGTTACATCTTATTTGTATTTAACATTACTCATTCACCAATTCATTTCACTTTAACTGCGGTAAATTGGCGGATAAATTGAATTTGATTCCCAAAATTTAAATTAACAAGCAACAAGAATAGGTAACACACAATAGTCGTTACGCTAAATTCTAGTCACCTAAATAAGCTTTTATTACTTTACAAAATGGAATAACTTTTAAACTCATAAATGTAATACCAAAACCGTTATAAATCCAATAAATTTCCAAATCGAAGTTTGTACACATTTTACACAACTATTATGATTTTTCACAGAACGTTGAATTTATTAAATGACCATTTATTATAATTTAATTCCCTTAATTGAATCAAATGCTTATAATTTTTACATTCTTACCATTCCTTCCCATTATAAATTTATTAACGGATTTACAAATCTCTATCTTCCAAATATTAAATAACCAAACTGATTACAATCACTGTTCTTATCAAATCTTCATAAATTTGTTCAAATCTATAATCTTTTTCCATATAAATAAATTTTATGTTACTACTAGATTTTTTTTATCCACTACAGCCATTAAATTTTTACTATCTACACTTATTACATCTTTGTATTAATGAATCCCATTCAAGTTAATATTTATATTAATATTCACAAATTCAACATTTATATGTTTCTTAAAATTAACTTTCAACCAAATGTGCCAATTTACATTTCATTTCTATTCAATATATATTCATTTTATTCCGTTCATTCGGGTACTGCATTGAAATATATTTATTCTCTAATACTAACGTTATTATCATTAAATTATGATTGGATTCCAAGTTTTTATTCAATACCTTGAACAACAACTTACATATTAACCAAATCCTTCTTCTACTTAATTCAAATTGGATTATGTTCCAATTCCTATAACCTAGGTCTTGAGTCACCATTTACATAATTACATTTATCGTTTATTTCAATCTTCGTTTATAATTTAAAGTTCTACTAAACTAAATTACAAAACTTATGAACTTTAACAAATTTAATCCACCAATTAAATTTTTCTGATGTTTATATATTGCAATTCAATTCAGTTATTATTTCATTAATACCATTTTAATCAACTAATTATGACTTATAACCACAACACAAATCTTCGTTATTCTACCTATTGCCATATAACATTTCAATTGTTAAATCTTTAATCTCAGTTACTATATCCAACTCCTACATTTATTATAAATTAGATTAAAAATTATATTAAGTTAATCCATTTAATATTATCAAATTTAACGGGTCGTTACAGAGTGTAAATGAGTTTAGCTTGGATTGTTGGTGAATTGAATATAATTGAAAATATGAAATTCAAAATGGTTGACTGAAATAAACTAATTTAAATTAGTTAGTAGATGGAATTTGTTGATAATTGAAAATCAAATTAAGGATTTAAATTGGAAAGTGCTTATAAAATACATATGACTTGAGTTTTAAAGTTGAAATAACTTGACGAAAAAAATAAATGACTTAAGTAATATTTGAATAAAAGCTTGACTTAAATAATTTGAGATATGGTGGTGTCGAGTTTTATGAAATGATTTGAAATAAAACTTGTTTGGTAAATGAAATTAGTAATTGGGTTAATCAACTTAAGTTATATTAATGAGAATTTGACTTGGAATAAAATGGAAGTTAGATTGCTTTTGAAATCAATTCAAATTAAATGAGTTTGCTTGGACTTAAAATGAATTTAAGTTAAGTAAAAGAGAGTTGTGAAATCATTTAAATTGAACAGGATGGTTTGAATATTGTTTGGAAGCATTCAAATAAGTGTTGAAATATTTCATATGTGCTTATGGAAGTATATAATATGCACTGTTTATAGAATCCATGTTTTGGTTATTTATAATAAAGTGAAATGTTAATAAACTTTGTATATTTGACACTGACATGTTTAAATTGAGTAAGTACAGGTTTTTGGAAGCCGTTTGACTATTTTTGACTGCGCTACTTGCTTAAATAAGTAGCTGCTTGCTTTAAAACGCTAAATAAGGTACGCCTACGCAATACAAATAGGAAATGTGAACTGTTTTTCTGTTTTCCGACCGTGTGGGTCGATGTATATATATTTATATCTCTTGTCAAATTGCAAAAGGTCCTTCTTACAAAGGAGACTCTGCCAAAAAAATTCGAAAATTTTGGGAGTTAGAAATTTTTTGAATCCTTTGAAAATTTTCACTAACAACAAATGATTTAAATTTGTTAAGCAAATAGAATTGAAACTGGATATTGGAATATAATTCAAATGTGAATGTAAGGTAAAGTGAAATCGAAGGAACTAAAGAAAGTGAAGTTTGCAAATAAACTTTTATTTGAGATTTTAAATTGCTTAGTAAGTGAAACTAATAAAAGGAAATGGTTAATTGAATATTGATTGAGATAACGTGAATGAAATTCAAGATTCAGAGTTTGGAAATAGATGGAGTTCAAATGGAATTGTAAAGGCAAAGAGAATAGAAATGAATATAAACTTCAATAGTAAAGTGAAAATAAATATAAAAGGTATGTAAAATATTTATATTGGACTTAAGAAATGAATAGTGAATTCATTAAGTAAATTTGGTATTGAGAAAAAAAATTATTCTAGGTGAATAATTGAATGAAGATTAAAATTGGAAGTTGTGAAATGGGGTAATTGTGGATAAGTGAATAACAATCAGAATGAAAGTGAAAAAAAAAGGAATTGATATAATTGATAAATCAATTAGAATTTATACGTAGGATGTACGTATATTATTTTATTCGCATAGCTATTTGATCCAGATTCGGGCACAGAATTTCGAGATAGTTATATCGATTCGAGTTAGGATTTTTCACTCGATTTTCGACGGCGAACCCTGGATATGGATTTTGATTGATACTGGAAATTCTCTATCATAGTTATAAATATGCAAGGAGGATGATGGTTTCTAATCAAGAAACCAGATCTGAGTCCGCACTAGGAAGTCGGGTGGACGATACTAGTTCGGAAGTGAAATTGTGTGATCGCGTGAGCGATCGGATTTGGTATTGCGTACGAATGATATATGTACATTGTACGGACTTAAATGGAAGTGAATATTGAAATTTTAAAAAGGAGTCAAATAAATGATTTTGAATGTTGTGATTGGATATTATTGCTAAATAGGATTCACACGTACTATAAAGGAAAAGGAAAATTGTTTTTGATGTTTAGAAGATAAATTGAATTTCCCAGCTAAAAAGGTATGTGTTTAAATTTCTGTGTGGAATTTGATTGGGTTTTTGGATCTAGCCACTTGGCTTTTTGATTTTCTTTTTGGATTTGGGAGGCCGTAGAGCCATTTTGTAGTTGTACCGAGCTAGTCGCGTAAAGGAGATGCTGGCGAAATTTTTCGGAAATTTATAGAGTTAGAAAATTATTGAGAAAATTTTGATAGTTCAAAATTGGTTTTAAAATTAAAACTTGAATGTTTGGGCAAATAGGATTGTTTACAAACTATGATAGGTTTTGGAAAAGTTTGGAAAGTTAATAAGAATAATAATGGGTCTTTTATAAAAGATAGTTGGTAAGATGTTGAATTGTTAGAAACGGTTTGGTCTTGGGAAAAGTAAACGGGTTTTGGACCATTCTTCCTAGTTAGTAATTTCAGGGACGAAATTCTTTTAAGGAGGAAGGAATGTGACGACCGGAATTTTCGAGCATTTAAAATTGGAATATTTAATTGATTTTAAATATTTAAAAGTTAATTTTAACTTGAATTACGAATATCATAATTTATTTGATAATTGAATTATTAAATTAAATAAGTGAAGTTGGTTAAATTGTTGAATCTTTAGTTTTAAGCCTGTTAAAAATAATCTGGAGGCTTCTAAAATTTATATTGATAATACTGAGAATAATAGAAGTATTAAAAATTGAATTTAACAGTGATCTATTCAGTTTTTAAATTTTGCAGTTTAAATTGAATTTAAAAATAGCCTTCCGAGGCACAGTCTCTGAATTTGATGAAACCAGTTCCATTGAATCCGTAATATTATATTATTGTCGGATTTCAATATTCGTAGGGTTCAGAGTTATCGTTTGATCGTACAACCCGTAAATGCATAAAGGAATCTAATTGAATTTAATTTACTTAGTCAAATATTTTTATAGAAGTCTCACCCCTAGCTTCTAACGCAAGCTCCTTTTTCTTTTACCCCTCACTTCAGATTCATTTCCACGTTCATATTTGGCCGAAGCCTCAATTTTGTTTTCAAATCGAAACCCTCGGCTTAAATTAAAAAAATGGCAGTTAAGAATTGGGAAATTCCTTTCTCGTTTTCCTTCTTTTCAAAATCCAGTTGTTTAAAAAAAAAAGGGATGACGCGATGGAATCGCGATCAATTTAGGGTTTGGGGTTTCGACGACAGTCAAAGAGCTAAGGAAATTGAGGCGTGGAGTCTCGAGGCCGATCGCAAACTTGGGAGGCAGTAGTGTAGGCCAGGGCCGTCGCGAGTCGATCGACGTCGATCTTGGCAGTGGGCTTTATCGTGACGCTCGCACGCGGCAGTGCGATGATGAGGTTATCGCGTGCGTGTGCGATGTAGGGGAGCAGTTTAGTGAGGTTTGGGCTAACGAATGGAGGAGTAGCCGCCTGATTTCTCGATCGATGAGGTAACGATTCTTGTCTTTAAAATTTAAAATTGAATAAATAAATATTTATATATTTATGCAAAAAAATATTTTTTTTATAAAGGTATAAATAATTACTATAAGTATAAATCATTTTCTGTTTAATATAAATGCTAGGAAGAATATTGTTTTATTTTTTTATTTTCCATTTGGATTTAATGAATACGTAAGTTTACAGAACTAAATGTATGTGAACACAGGATTTAGAAAACAACAAAATGAATGGAATGAATTTAGGTGATTAATTTATCAAATGGAAATTAATTATTCAAATTGTTCGAATATTAATAAAATCATCTAATATTTATTCAAGGTCAAAATCTGAAAGGAAACGGGATGGTGGGTTGAATTAGCATAACGGAAATCAAAGGTTAGTTGATCTCACTCAGTTTAAATTTAAATTTAAATGATTAAATTTAAATAATTGTTTGGATTGTTGAATTGATTGATGTGATATAGTATGATATTTTGGGAATTGGCGTATTATATTGTGCTAACGTCTGTGGATGCAGGGAAAACAGGTTGGAGGGATCCAAGTGGACCCCTTAACTTTTATTTAAATTATTTAATATTCTCCGTTCTGATTATTTGATATTCTATAATGAATTATGTGGAAGTATTGAATGCTATGGCTTGGTTGATATAATTGGGTATAATGAATTACCAAAATAATATATATAAAAATTGGATTTTTGAAGGAAAATAAAAGAAGTGAATCTGTAAGTAAGTAATTATAGATTAAATTTAAGAATGAATTGGAGAAGAAATAAAGTGACTTTAAATTTCCAATAGATAAATTGTGAGTATAGAAAGGAAAATTTGAATAAATAGGAAGTTAATGAATTGTAAAATTCAGTGTTATTATTTAAAAAATAACATTTATTTAAAATTCAGGATTTAAATTATTGGAAAGAATAAAGAAGAAATTGGGAATAACCTGAAATTTGTATATTTCAGTTAAAAGGGTTTGAAATCAAACAGAAAATAATAATAATAAAGTCCATAACTAATGAATTTTGAAATGAACTGATAAGTAAAGAAATTTATTTCAAATGGAATAAATTGGAAGTCAATTTGGGAAATTGATTTAAGTGATTGAGATTTGAAATTTTCCCTGTATAACCAAGTACGTTTTCAAAGTAAATTTTTAAATATAAGTTAAAAGATTTTAAAGTTGTTTTAAAAAGTATGTTTTGTAAAAATTAATTATTTCTTATATTTAAAGTCTAAAGTAAGTATTCCCTTTAATCTATTATAACAGTAATTATTTAAAGAATGACTTAGTATTATGTTTTTAAAAGTTAAAACCTAGTTTTATATTTTATAAAGTAACCTTATTTTCAAATATTCATATAGTATATATATTTTAACCAATTATTGAAGTAGTTTTAACTTAAATGTTTTAAAGTAAATTCCAAAACAAGTATTTTGTTAATCTATTTTTGTAATAATTATTTAAAGAATGATTTGGTATTTCGTTTAAAGAAGGAAATCTAATGTATAGTTATAAGGTAACCTTATTTTAGTTATTTCTAAAGTATTATTATAAACTAAGTATTAAATTAATTTTTCTAAATTAAATGTTTGACATATTTTCAATAAAGTGCTTTTAAATTGTTTTAAAAATCCAGTTTGTACTTGGTGATTTCAGTGGAGATAGAAAATATTTGGAAAGTTTATTATGGAAAGAAAGAATGGTTTGAAACTGTTTTCAGAAGTTTGAAAATAGAAATATATCTTGTGAAGATATTATTGAGATTAATAAATAATTTGGAAAATTATTATTGATTGATGGATGTGTGAATATTAATTGATAGTTAAATAACCGACTATCAATATTGGACAAAATGCGTTGATCGTTTCGAAGAGACCGGGATCGGTATTTATTTCTCAAAAACCATTTCGATCCGGTTTGTACGTTTTCATGGAAACGAGTTTGGATTCGAAGATGGAGCAGTGAAGTGCAAGGGCTAGTCGCTACTAATCCTGAGGATATTTCCAAAATGGACGTAGTAGGAATAGTGCCTTCGGTTCCGTTCGAACCCGGGACGGACTTGTATGGATGAATGCTTGCGAAACATCGTCAGGTGGACGATGGGCATTCAAAGGGAAATGTTCTAAAAAGGTAAAGCTTAGCCTCAAGCCTCATCAAATGGGAATGACTGAAAATCAGGGGTTATGCGGCAAGGCTAGGTGGGTAGCACCCAAGCAGGGTGAGGTCATCTCTGTCTAGATGTCCCTTTTTATTTTGGCTTAGTGGGCGGTTGCTGATCCCAACCGCAGGGGGATCTCACTCGGGATTATCCAGCAAGGGGTAGTCCCGGTCTTGTGTTGTAGGGGAGCGGGCGTACTCCTCGGTATGGTGATCTAGGCCCCATACTGTGATAGGTGGTACCCCAGTGCCTAGTCATTAGTTGGAAATCCATTCTCCCTTCGAGCCTTGTACGAGTTTTGTTTGTATTACCCACTCTGTGGCTAGTAGCTGGAATTTAATAGATGTAACAATTTCGGCTATTTTATAAGTATTTGTATATAGACCCTATTATAGTATTAGAGGATTTCTATAAAAATTGTTTTAGCTATCGTAAGGTAAAAACCGACATGTTTATTTATGGCGTGGTCTTACGAGATGCTTTTGTTTTCAAAGGATTTTTATATTAGAGGATTTCTATAAAAATTGTTTTAGCTATCGTAAGGTAAAAACCGACATGTTTATTTATGGCGTGGTCTTACGAGATGCTTTTGTTTTCAATAATCAATTGAGTGTGATTTTCTCACGCTGGTATTCTAGACTGACTCGGGTGTTATTTAACTGTAATGCTCGGGTCAGAACGAGTATTATAAGATACAAGATATGATGCTGTGGAGCTCAGGAGACGAGCAGGATGACGATACGTACTCCCTTATTTGTTTATGTATATTCCGTTGTGTTGAGTAGTTGTGTATCCAGTCGTATGATATCGTTGAGCTGTGATTGATGTACTCTGATGATGTAATATGTAAACAGATGCATTTACTTTTGAGTAAAGTTTATTTACTATCTATTATATATTATTCCGCTGCGATGATTAGATTCTGATGTTGTTTTTTATTCTCTTCTTCTACCTCTTCTTCTTTAACCCAAATGGTTCGTATTTCTGTACAACTTGAGCTGATTTAGATAGAATAGTGTTGACTCAAGGGGTACGGATTTGCGGGTCGTTACATGAATCCTCCATCTACCACCTGATTTAATTAAATTATAAATGTTATAACTAATTAAATTAATTAATATTTATGAAGCATTAATCATAATTTTTACTTGAATTTTGTTGATCAGTATTAAAAATAGTGCGCATATAAAAGTTATATGCACACTTTTCGATATACGATGCCGACGTACGTTTAAATTTGATTAAATGCAAAATATATGATCTAGCTTGGAGTGATTTGAGATACAATATAGAGACATGTATAGCCAACCATGATGGAGATGAATTGGCTTTGAATTTGATTCCAAACGGTGTGAAAATGGCTAAGGAAAAGAAAGATATTTTCTATATTTGATCCCCTTCTTTTCTATGCTATTTAAACATCTCTTGCCATTCTTTTCACATAGTTTCTTTCTAGGGTTTGTGCCTCCACCTCTCCCATCTAGCCATAGCAAAAAAAAATCCTCTCTCCCCTCCTTAATATTCAAGCAAATAATACAATACATATCAATTAAAAATCAAAAGGAACGGTGTGCTGCTTTCTCAATTTGGTTGCGCCTTTTGGAAGCGTTAAACAAGTTTTGAAACAGAGCAATACAGATTCAATATTCAATGTATTCTCTTAGGCAATAGCAAAGTACTATCTATGGTTACAAATTAATATAATTATATAATTGATTATGATATGCTTTTGTTTAATTGCAATATATTTCAAAAATACTTTTGTCACAACAATTTTTTTTAAATATTTATCATCTTAATTTAATTTTCATCCATTTCTCACCTTAGTTAACTGTATAATTTTTATGCTGACATATATTTTATTTCTTCATCTCATTTGAATTTTTATTGTTTATGTGTAGATTAGACCTGAATCATTAGTATGGATTTATCTGTGCCTAAATTATCATATTTGGTTGGATGTCATTGTAACATCCATCACTTAGAGGCCCAAAACTAACGGCTATTGATGCTGCAGTCATCCATAGTTATTAATCCTTAGCGACCAAATACAGTAATGTTAGATGCATTGATATTACAGAAACACATGGAAATGGAAACTTTATAAAATCAACTAACAACTTTCTCATTCCAATTCAAAGCATTTCAAATTCATTATATAATCCCATAACCATTAACCACATTCAGAGAAAATATAATTATTACAACATAAACCAAAAGCGACATATGAAGAAGCCCTCTTGAATGATCAGAGAATATAACTAGGCAATTAAACAACTTTGCATTTACAATAAAACACAGCGGAATTAAAATAGAAAAGAACCCTAAATAGAAAACCTTAACTCTCAAACCACTCAAAATCAATTGAGAACCCAAGAGTTTAAGGGGAAAACATAAACTTCGAGTCAGACATAAAGCTTGGTATGAGTAATAATCTACTATCTCAAACCATTTAGATATCTAGTGAGACCGCGTCGCTTAGCAGAACGGGTTTCCCCCTCACTAATATCTTATTCAAAACATATACTGTGCTTCTGCATCCATAATGGTTAAACATAATGATCCAAAATATTATGATGATATGCAAATAAGTAAATCAATTTTGGATTTATCATCTCCATTTATTCTGACTATTTATCTTAGTTATAGTTTCTAGCATCACTATTAACCTATTAGTTTGCATAGGCTGACTAATAACTTGTTTAATGTTTATGGACTCCCTGTCTGATTTCATAGTTTTCATGAGATCACTAAGAACCTATTGGCCTCTGCCAATAACTTCATTGTTTCATGGGTTCTCTCTGAACCTTTTGGTATCTCCAATAACTTCCCCCTTATCCTAGTTTTCATGAGTTGACTAGGAACCTATTGACTTCTGTCAATAACTTAATCTAGATATAGTTTTCATGGGTTCACCACAAACGTATTAGCCCATGCCAATAACTCTTTCTAAACATAGTTTTCATAGGTTTACTACGAACCTATTGGCCCCTTCCAGTAAATTATTCTAAGAATAGTTTTCATGGGTTTACTATGAACCTGTCTATTTGACAACTTCTTTAGCTAGCATTTAGGCATGCTATATTCTTGATGCAATTCTGCTCATTCAGGAGTTAACTCAATTTATTTTCACTACTGGGTCAACCTAGCTGGTTATGCTGCCCTTTCTCCCCAAAATGCTGTTATAGGTCCGTAATGATGTGAATATATATATATATATATATATATATATATATATTAGAAGAAGCAAACATATTAACATAATAATACCAACACATGTGTTTTGATATCTTTGAAATCAATTTCATGTAAAACATGGTTAATCCCTTTAACCTATTATTTGGTCAAAGAAATCTTCTTCAAAAACTTAAATTTAAAAATGTTTAAAAGCTCTTTATAATGCCATGGGTTTTACCTATAAAATTGAGATTGGGTTATTTGTTTGGAAAATTAAGGCTTTTGAAACCTTTTGTATTTACTCTTGAAACCACTGGAAAACATCCTTTCGAAAGCATTCAAATCTTATTTTCAAAACATTAGGCACCTGCCTTACAAAACACTTTAAAACCTCTCTTTCGAAACCATTTGAATGTATTAAAGTAATACCATTCAATTATAGAAGCATATCTTCGAAACCATTTGAAAGTACCCTTTTCCAAACTATTGGGTATAATTTAAAACATATCTTATTAGGTCTAAATGAATACAAGAAAAAATACCCCTTTCAAAACCACTAAAAAGAGTTTGGGGAAAAACAGATAGCTTTGGCACCATCCTTTCGAAAGCTCAGAGCATTTAAGTAAAAAGTTTTGAAGGATGGCTTCGAAACCCCTTTCGAAGCCATTGCCTTCGTAACCCTTGAATCCTTTCAAAGGCTTTGGAAAGTGGCTTAATACAGGTTTGAAACAAAATCTACCTTTCGAATTGGTTGATTACTTTAATCCATTCAAAAGGCATAGGGACGACAGAAGGGTTTCGACTTGGTCGAAACTACCCTTTTCGAAAGCATTGAATTTAAACTAAGTAACTCATTCAGAAGCTACAATTTAAATAAGAAGCAGTAACCCCTATAAAAAGCAATTTAAAAAACCCCTTCGAAAGCATATGTTTAGGCTCCTTAGAAAGCATTTAGTAAAATAGGGAAGCATATTTTTTGGAAAATAAAACAAAGGTTTCGACCGCTTCAAAAGCTATGTTTCGACACCATGCCTTCCGCCCTTCTCCAATCCATTACGTACCAACATCGTGATACCTTGTATATTGGTTTTGGCTTAGTTGCTTTCGACTTGGTTGAAGGCGAAAGCATAGGGTCGAAAGGTGGCTTCTAAAAGAGGCGAAACCCACTTTTCTAGGAAAAGACCGATTAATTCCATTAATACTTTATAACTAACCTGCCTATTTTTAAACATATGATTGGTTGCCATAACTTTTAAAATTCTTTACAAAGTTAACTACTACATAATTTCAGATCTAAACAAAGATTAATTCACAATTAAGCCTTTTTATTAAGCAAAATAATTAAATCCTCATTCTAAAATAATTTAATTTCCATAGCAAATTACTTAGGATAAATCCCCATAAATTACAAAAATTCACTTTAAATAAGTTATCTAACATATAAAAATTTCAGACCTAAATTTTTCATACAATAACCGTAGTTAATTTCTAAACCCAATTATTTATATTTTTCTTTGAAAATTCATAATAAATTTTACATAGTTTAGAAAATTATAAAAACTAAAACCCATCTTCAAAATCATGTTTTACATAACATATAAATTACTCATGGTATTCGAAATTCAATTTAAACGATTTTACCCTGAAAACCGTGTATAAACAATTATTAAACAATCATGTTTGAATGAAATAAGTTATAAAATCCAAGCATATCATCATCATAAAGGATTTAATCTTAAACCCAAATTTCAAATGATCATAAAATAAAGTAGAGATGGTTATTATTATTATTCACCTTGATTAGGATAAGGACTTTGAGATTTGATTGAGATTAATCTTCCTTGCTTTAATTACTTAGCTTTAGACTGATTTTCTCTTCTTTTCTCCGAAGTAATGGTCAGCTCCTCTTTTGATTTACCTTTGTTTATGTTTTGTAAAATGAACATGAATGGGAATGAAACGACATTATAAGGAAATAGTGTGGCAATTTCCTAATAAACCCTTGCTTTAATTATTTACTTGTTAATTAACAATTAAAACCATTTACAAGCCCATTTATGTCATTAAGCTCAGCCTCTAATTTATTTTCAAATCTCAACCGCTTTATCAATCTAATATTTATATTAATCTATTTAATTTATCTAATTAAATCTCTTGAATAATGCTATTAAAAATTAAGGGTGTTATAGTATAACAGGCTGATATTTTCAACCATTCGCATCCACACATGCTGGATTTGAATTGTTCAGAATACTAGATTTTTAATTTATATTTGGCAAAACTCAACATATATAGTAAATAAATACATCACAAAATCACAAACACAGAGTAATATACAATATGCAGTGGAAACAAAAGAATAGTAGTTCATGAAGCTACCATATATATAACAGAGTTAAATAAGATACAATAGAAGTCTCAAATACAGTAGTCAATTACAAGGTTAGAATACATCACTGGAATCAACCGAATAACTGCAAGCTGAAAAGATGTAGATGGATCTCCAAACGAAGCTTCAACTTCAAAGGCGAGTCTCAAAAGCTGGTACGCTCAGTCTGACCTGGGCGTAAAGCAAAACATAAAACACTCGAGTCAGGATTTACATTCTTATATCAATAAATCCAACTCAAGTGAAATAACAACTGAAATACAAGTAACTCAAGGGAGTTTGGGATAACCATCCCCTAAGGAATCGTTAAACTATCTACTATGTAGTAATATACACTATTATAATAATGTCTAAAGTAAAGTATAATATATTTTAAAAATAGCGTTAAGGCTTTACATTTTCCACCTTAACACATTTTATAGTACCAATAGTCTATACAGTACCATAGTCCCTCCTAATCGGGAGGCTACCCGAGGATACTCCATAGGTACGGCACAAATCAAAATCATAATAAAGCATGCTAGGGTAGGTGACATGGCACAACTAGGCAATGCCAGGGCAGACATACCAATTACGCATCCGGACTGGTGGTAACGCATAACCGCAACTACCGCCCACCTCGAGCCACACTCCCAAAAAATTGAAGGGTGCACCCAATCATTCACAAAGTAATAGAATGGTATCGAAGAAGTGTGTTCGATCAAAGGAGCTACCTCATTGGCCCGAAATCGCTCCTGGTTTAGCCACCTTATGTCAACTCATGGGCGTCGGGTCCATGTATATACCTCAATATGACATCGCCACCATCGTACTTCGTTCTGGAATCTCCACCGCATACACAGTTGTTAAAGTGGTTTTCGGAGTTGGCAGAGAGTATGACAACTTTCGATCCAGTCTCTTTAAGAAGCAACCATTATTATAATATCGCGGTCATTTCAAAATAATTTATACTTCAAAGCCAAAAATCATTGCCATTTCAAAACCATATCAATACGATATCATTTCCATTTCAAAACCAAATATGATATCATTTCCATTTCAAATATATCTTTTCCAAAATCATAGCACTTCAAAGTTGTAACATTTTGAAACCAAAACATTTGAAATTTTAACACTTTTATAACATAGTACTTTGAAATTCATAACTTTGAAAGCATAACTTCCACAACTTAAACAGTTTATATATTAAAATAGTATATATAATAAAATAGTTTATAAAGTAATACAGTTTATATAAAAGAGTTATAGGTTAAATTAGTTTATATTAAAATAGTTAGTATATTAAAAATGATTTATATTAAAATAGTTTATATTAAAATAATTTATAAATTAAAATATAAAATAGTTTTAAATATAATTTGAAATTACTTTATAAAATAAAATAATTTCCTCAACTTCACAAATCAGTTCCAAATCAACTCGAATTCCAAATTCAAATTTAATTAAATCTCAAATCATAAATTTCAATTCAATTCAGTTTCTCAATAAACCATTCCAAGTAATATCGATTTCAAATACGAATCTGAACCATAAAATAAATCATTCCAATTTCAATACATTACAAAGCTTTAAATATTCCACAATTGCAAAAATAAATTTGATATGTCCATATATATATATATATATCAAATTCACTTTGCTATTATTTAGTTTTGAAATATTTAATTAATAAATCCAATATCATCTAAATAAACTTCAAATTTAAAATTTAAATAAAACTAAATATACCACTTCAATTTATGTAAATTTGAAATATTCATTTAAGTCATTTTTAATCAAAATCAAGTTTTAAAATCATATCTCAAATTTAATGAATGTCAAATCAAACTTATTTGATTATAATTCTTAAATAAATACAATTTCAAAACCTTGGAAATCATTTCAAAATATATATAGACACACTTTGACCAATAGTGTATGTATATAATTTTCTATCCTATAGTCAAGTGATATGGATATTTATCATTTCAATCCGTAATTTAAATTATATACGAGTATATATCATTTCAACCTGCAATCTCAAATTCAATTCAATTGAAAATCGCTTGGGTCTATCATTTCAACCCATAACAATTTTCTCCTATTATATAGATTTTACGGGTATGTATCATTTTGACCCATGGGGAATTCTATACTAACAGGGAACTTGCAGAGTGATAACAGATATGAAAATAATATAACAAGCATATATCATCAATATAAATAGCAGATAATGGTGTCAGATGTCAAAAGTGAACAGATAGCATATATATAGCAATGTAAATAAATAACAGCATCATATTTCAATTGTCGTTTCAATTGAAATTAAATTTAATAAATATAAGAACATAATCATGAGTGATTTCTCATCTTCCGAGGCTAGAGAGATTCAACGACGAATTGAGTTATGAATCTAAGAACGAATTCCAAAGCGAAGAAAAATTGAACACGAATTGGACGAAAAAGACAAATAAATAGGAATTGATGAAATAAGTCATAACCGAATCGATGCAGCTAAATGGTATAAATGAGCTATATATAATAATATATATAAAGTCATATTCCAAATTTAAGCACATTTTAAATATATATGTATTTCAAAATCATTGTTTTAAATAAAACACATATAATAAAACAAACATAATAAAATTTGAAATAATTACACATATATACTTCAGGCTATAAGTAAAATATGCAGATCATAGAACCATGCTATAAATAAGACATGCCTGTAGTAGTAGTACTTATATAATACCTATATATATAATACGAAAGGAACTACCCATATATACATATTGTAAATGCAAACAACTTATATTATGCTGTATAAAATGTATTGCAAACATGGAATCACTTCATATACTTTTACAGACACACACACACACACATGGCTACTTAAAAGATGTGCAAACTATGATGATATGTAGACCCAACTCGAGTATAAATAGCTAATATATACTTACATGTATAAACGCAAATTCAGACTATCAGGAAACACAAAATTTTCAAAATAACTTATATGTATAAATAACAATATAACATAAAGAGTATACATAGCTAATATATAACCGATATATATCTTACAGAACAATAAAGAAAATATATTGTGTATAACCATTATACTGAAACTGTTACACATATACAACTACACATATAAACAATATATATAATAACTTATACACTAAAACACATATCGGGTCACATATATGTATGCATGAATAAACTAGTATAGACGTAAATAATATAAACAACATAAATAGAATATAACTTTGATATATATAACTCATATATAGCTATACTATAACATAACCGTATTAAATATATTAACATATTTCAAAGCTTATAAATTTATATGCAAAGAAATAAAGTTTATAACATGTATGAATAACATAATATATTATATCTCTTGTATATACACATAAATAACTAAATACACACACACACACACACACACATATATACATATAGAATTGTGAGTATATACTGTTATATCAAAATATATACACACCTTCATAGATGCAACAAAGGAAAAAGATGAGGTCTAGGCTGGAGAGGGGTGAGTTGTCGGGCTCGTGAGGCGAAGTGGGCAGAAAGTGGAAGTTTATTTGCGGAGCACTGGTTAGGCTACGGGTGGAGATGTGGATCAAGTAGCGGCTTCATGGTGGAAGACTTCGACGGTGTTGGACAGGGAGGAGTTGCTGATTGGTTGCTGTAGAGGTGGAGGCTTGACTTCGGTGATGGATGGGTATGCAAAACGAATGGGCAAACAAAGTATAAAAGCTTTGGGAAAGGAAAGGATTACAGGCACACGACAAACATTATATATGTACAATAACAATGTTCTTTTTTTCTCTTTTGAAAAGATGAAGAGACAAATATTTGCAATCAAGAATGCTGAAAGTCTGCGCAAATCCAGGGAAATAGTAAATCAAATGTGACGGATATCTTAGGGATATACTCATTCTAGGGGTATACTTCATCCTATCTCTAATTACCTAATGTGTTATACTCCAAAAGCTAAAGTGACGTCCCGGATTTTCGCGTTTGAAAATCGACATCCATACTTCATTCGTATTCGAATGCCGCAAATTCAAACGTTCAATCTGATTCGCCGAAGCTTGTAACACATTAAGTATAACAACACAGGGGGAGAAAAATATAATAGATAAATCCAATGATACAATATCCAAATATGATACAACACATATGACCAACATATATTAGAGCACAAATACAATGCTACAGCGGAATAGAAAACTCCAGCAGCGGAACAACAGCTGAATATGATATCATAACTTGAACTTCTAAGAGAGAACTCCATCATTTGCATCTCCATATCAAATTCTCCAATCCAAAGCTAGCTTGAACCCCTATCAAGTTGAATTAAGCAAACGCGATCCACAACGCGATTTCCAAACCAAAGGCTTCGAAAGCTATTGAAACTACACATACTATTTGATTATCTGAAAAACCCAGCTCTGGACTGCCCGTGTGGAAAAATTGTTGGCACCTGGAGTTTAGGAAGGGAACAATAAACTCTGGGTCAGTCATGAGACTAGTATGAGCAAACAGAAATAGTTTATCTTCAAAACAAGCAACAAAAGAATTTAAAATTGAAATCCACAATGCTTTTAGGAAAATGAAACTACCATAAGCCTCCCGGCACACACACATAATGCAATCGCACACATGAGGGAGATTTCTCCTTATGATAGTCAAATATACTTACTACGCAAAATCCTTTTGATATTATTATTAGTGCATAGTGGAAAACATTTGCAAGTATAATATTAATCTTAGCCAGCACACGTACCATTATAATATGCCACTATAGCTACCATGTTAAATGGCAGGTTCTATAACTAAAACCGTACAAGGTGCGTATTGGTGATTGGATTTCCAACAATGGTCAGGCTAAGGAACTTCTTATTGCCACATGGGTACGCCTCTGGAGGGATGCCCCGAGAACCTAACCGGATCTCTGCCAACACAAAGTCGGGTTACCTCTGTAATTAGGTAACTACTAACACAAGTATGCCATCCCTCGGTCGTAACCAACCATTATCCGAGCGCTCGACACCAATAAACACAAAGCAATGTATTTGCAATAACCACATAGGTTGAATATCTGGGCTTCATACCATGAAACCACCTCTATCCAGAAGGAAATTGACATACCCTCAGGGGACTCTACCCCCAAATGACCTTGCCACATGTTTCCTGTTTCAACCATTCCGGGTTGTGGGGCTTGACGAGGTCTCATACACAAAGCTACACTTTACACAAAAGCCATGCTTCGATCAACAAATGATCGGCAACACTTGTGTGCCACATTACCAAATTGGGAATGTATCACTAGTAACCATCAATTACATAACCTCTGAGCACATACGTCTCAGAGAAGGGTGTTAAGCTAAGAGAATAAATCTCCGCCACCAAACAGAAATGTATTTGATAGAGACTAGTTTTACATCTCAAAGTGTAACGTCAGACACACATCCATACAAGTCTATTTCGGGATCGAACAAAATAGAAGGCACTTCAAAAGAAACCCTTGAAAATCTAGATAATCCCTAATCACATCCTGACTCCCCATCACAAAGGATGATCAAATCTCTATACTGGAGACCAGTCGGTGCAGAGACATTCGACGAGTTATCCTTTTGCTTTCCAAAAGATCCGGTCTTCACCCCCGGTATTCAAATGCAATCAATAACGTCGTATCATTATTCGTAATGGGCTATATGACACAAAGGTACTCTCCCGGATAAACCGAATAATAGGCGCAATATTTTAAAAACATATGGATATTGAGATCTTTGTTAAGTCACAACTTAGATCCCAAAACTTTTCTTTCAATGGTTTAACCAAATTACCATTTCCAAATCTTTAAAGAAAAAGATTCACTTCACAAAGTTCACCAATCTTTCACAAAGATTCATATATAGACCTTCAAAACAATTCCATTTCAATCCCAAATATTTTATACGAAAGATACCTTTTAAGATCCTTTCCAATTTCAGAACAAAGTTCAACAATCTCTTACAAAGATTCATTTACAATATTTAAACAAAAGATCTATCTTTGAGATCCTCTTTTGTTTGGAAACAAAGTTTACTATTCTTTAACCAAGATTCATTAATAGCTTTCAAAATAATTTTCATTTCAAACTTGAAATCTTTTCAACACAAATTAGAAATTCTTTCTTTATATAAAAGCTATTATTATTTGGAAACAATTAGTTTTCGTTTCGGAAGAATCCGATTACATTTGCAAAAGTTAAAGCCTTTCAAGTATAAAACTTGGGTTGAATTCAAATTTCCAAAATAATATTTTAAAATGGTTTAAAACCCATATAAACACATTTTATAACTTGTGTAACCTTTTTAAACCATAATTTCCAAACGTAGAATTCAATTTCAAATCTTGAATTCAAATTCAAATTATTTAAATTTCAAAATTTTATCAAGTCATTCAAAAATAACTTTTATCTTTGAAACTCCTTTTCAAAAGCTTTTCATATTTAACCCAATTCCATTTTCAAAACCACTTGGATTCAAAATTCAATTTTAAAACCATTTCAAAAATCTGCGACCTAACCAATTTCCTCGTGCAATCCATATTTGTATGTGTATAAGGTGTAGTCCAAGGGTTTTACACAATAGTGCAACAACATCAATCATCACCGATTCAATCATATCAATATCGATAAGCGGTATATTCCTATAAAGCTTACCTTCATTCACAGATTTATAGATAAATGTATCATAGATAAAATAAATAAATAAATAAATTACACACAACTAAATTCACGGAACAGAGTATTACAGTCCAGAGATAACAATTAATTCAAGGCATTTCACACAATATAAACATTCATAAGCAATCCAAGCATGCAATAATCATTTATAAACAGGATTAATTAATTGTTTAATCCTAAGTTAATTCAATTCAATTTTTTTAATTAAATTAATTACTTATGAATTAATTACCCAATCTTGATTAATTAATTACAAATCATTTAGTATTAATTAATTAATTAATTAGTCCTTAATTATCCATCTTAATTAATTACCCTTAATTAATTAATTAGTCCTTAATTAATCACATTAATTAAAATTAACCTTTAGGTTAATTATAATTAACCCTTAATTAACTATCTTTAATTGATTAAATTAATTAACCCTTAATTATTAATTAATTATCCCTCAATCATTTTTATTAATTAATTAACTTTTAAATAATTAATTATCCTTAAATTAATTACCTTAATTAATCACATAAATTAATTATCTTTTAATATAATTATTCTTTGATCACTTTGTTAATCAACCTTTATAATTAATCAAATCTTCTTAATTACTTTTAGTAAATAATAAATCGTTAACAATTTAAGATTTTAATTAAAAGATAATTAATTTATATTAATTAAGTTCTTAATTACACTTTAAAATCTTATTTAATGAACTTGGGATTTAATTATGTTTAAATAAACTTAAGGTTTAACTTAATCTAAGTTAAAATGAATTTACAATACTTCTACTTAATCAATCATTTAAATAAAATCATTTAAATAATTCATTATTATTTAAAGGAAATAGATTTTAAGAAAATTTTGGTTTAAAACTCGATAATCACCTTACATTGGACTCGAGACAATCATGGAATTACCAGACCTAAGTCCTAAGCCCAACCTTCTTTCTTCTTCTTCTTAAAACTTTACTTTGTTTAAGTTTAAAATTCTGTTCCTCGGCAAAAACTACCCGAGAGCATCACCGAGCAAACCTTACATTTTTACAAGCACGAACCCGAGGGAACTTTTCTCCCTAATCCTAACGACCCAGATACAAGAACAAGAACACATGCATGTACATAGTTCGTCGGAGCGACTCTGATCATTGTGACAACCTCCAGCACGTCGATGCACACGCCCCCATCCCTCACTAACACTCAGATTACTTAATTTGACAAGCATTCGAAATCAAGCAAGTCATCGAAAAACTGGTACAACCCGACCAACCAAACCTTCCACATTTCGCCATTTCTGGCCATCAGGATCTTCGCCACCACAACCATAGCCTCGTTGGTGTCCCTTCTTTCCTTTCCCCTCAGACTGATGCAACATTGATGACGATCAATCTTCAAATTCAACAGCCACTCAGACTGGTCTTCAAACCCTAAATCATCATCGATCTACAACCTCGATCATTTATAAATGCTCCAAGTATTTTTCCTACAACCATCCATCCACAGGCTTCCTCCAGCGTCAACCACGACGACTATCACGACGTCGATAGCCAGAATTTTCCCATAATAGCTTCTCTGTTCAACTGGCGATTTCTCACTCTAAAAATCTCGACTTCATTACTAAAATTCATCATTTTCGATTAAAATCGAATTATGAAATCGAAACACAATTTTATAATCAATTTTTTTACCATATATATAAAAATTTCACTGTGATTTTCAATTTTGACTAATTTCTTAATATAAATTTTTGAAACTATTTTTAAAATTGATATTACGTTCATATAATCCTTTTCTCTTCTATGATCATAACTTTAATTCAATTATATAGGGAGATATAAATTTTTCTTTGGTTAATCTTAGTTCTGGAAGCACAACAGAGTACATACAAATATATACTATCATGCATACTTCAATCCACACACAATCATATACATGAAGAGCTATTTACATTCACTTATCGTTATTAACAACCAAAGCATCAAGATTATTCATAGATCCAATTTAAAAAAAATCAGATTTGCTCACCTGTCTTGATGTAAAACTGAGAACTCAAGCTTCGAAGATTGAATTTGAAAACTCTGGAATTTGAAATTGAAAACTAAATCATTGAACTTGATTAGTTGATTTTTAAACCCTGAAACTTGATGTTTTCTTTGATCTGGATTTTAGTTGTTAAAGTTGAGTTCCCCCTTTGAATCTGATTTGTTAAATTGTTCCAGTTGATGAAACTTGGATTTTTTTTCCTTGAGGTTAAAATCGATTTTGTTTGATTGCTGAGATGACTTTGCTTTTATTTTGATTTCCAGGTTGAACTGATGCAGCTGTTTGATTTTCTGGATTTAGTTCTATTTTTTCTTGTTTGAGATTTTGTTTTCTTTGATCAAATTTTCTGGATTTATTTTTAGCTTCCATTTGGTTTGTGAATTAGTTGCATTTGTTTTCTAGGTTTTTGATTTGAATTAACTAAGAAATGAGAAAGCAAGAAGTATGGATAAATATATAACCTGATTTCTTTCTAATACATTTGATAATTTAAATTAAAAAGAAAATATTACTTGCCACTTGTAACTTCATATCATTAAAGAGCTGCACTTGTTTAAAAATTTATGTACATGGCTTACAAATGTGTTATACATGTCATTATATTTTTTACAAATGTTATTTACAATAAATTTTATGTTTAATCCTTTTTCTTGAATTTATTTACAAATTATGTTTTAAACCTTAATCTTTAATTAGTTTATAAATTTTGTTTTAATCCTTAATTTATCAATTTTTATAAATTATGTAATACATTTTATATTTATTTTAAATGTATACAAAACTAAATTTTATTCCAAGCATAAAGAAGATTTTTTAAAGATTAACTAACTTAATTACATATACATAAATATTTTCAATTTAATTTTGCAAACCAGTTTTTTACCAAACCTTATTTAAATTGGAACTATTATACTTTTATATAAACATGTATACTTTTAATTGTATATATATACACATACAAATTACATTTAGTTATATATAAACTTAAAATTAAGTTAATTTATTGTACTTAAATTTATATAAATAATATTAGTGTTGAAAATATTCAAATATAATTTTTGAAAAATTATTATATTAATTTCAAAATATAACTTCCAAATAATTATATTATAACTAGAAAACAAATTTTATTAATAGTATTTTCAAATTCAATTTATTTTCAAAAATATTTATTTTAGAGTTTCAAATTCAAAATGAAATCCAAAATCAGTCTATATACATATAAATAAACAAGCACCTCTCTTATTTATTTTGGAAAATTTCAAACTAATTCTCAGTTAAATTCCAAAATTTAAATTAATTACCAATTTAAATTTGTTTTAAAATCAGGATCGTTACATATTCCCCCTAAGAAATTTTCATCCCCGAAATTTGCTATACGGGGAGACAACAAAGAACCGATGAATACACAGAGGAGTGGTTCACCAGATCAAACTGAATATTTACTCTGCATTTGGCTTAAACAAATCAGAATATCAACAATAGATTCAAGAACAACTTGTTCAATACTTCACAAGATACTCGGGTCACCAGATCTACGAAATATGTAGGGGCACTAGTTAGTTCGAAGGAATAACTAACCGTTCGTAGAATGAATCTGGACCCCAAAGAATAGACTAATGGATACAGTCTAATTCAGGTTGGAATATCCTAAAGTATACACCAACTTGTCCCTCCTCGGACTTGAATCCTCATAAGAAATCACAACAAAATTTCAAACTTTGGTTTTAACCGAAATCGTTTTATCGATACAATTCAATTTTTAACTTCATCTTTTGTTAACCAATTTATTTAAATTTCAATTTCAAATTTCAAATTTATTAAATTTGAAACAGAAAGCTGAGGGAACTGATGATTAGAATACAAAATAGGAATTAAAAACTTTTCTACAACGATTTGTAGGGCCACCACCACACCAAAGCTTTTTCCTGGAGCTGCCACGAAGCCATCAATGAATTGATAATGGATGCTGAATCAAAGAAACTGATAGAGAAAGTTATTTCCTTTGTTGCAGGGTATCGACCATTTGTAGTGGTATTCCCCTTTCCCCTATCTCGTCTTCTTCTTGCACTCATACTTACAATTGGTGGATAGTAAGAGAATTTACTAAGGCATACGGACAGATATCTTAGGGATATACTCATTCTAGGAGTATACTTCACCCTATCTCTAATGATTTACCTAATGTGTTATACTCCAAAAGCAAAAGTTCAACCTTTAGCTCTAATACCAAATGTGATGCCCTGGATTTTCACGTTCGAAAATCGACATCCATACTTTACTCGTATTCGAATGCAGCAGATTCAAATTTTCAATCCGATTCGTCGGAGCTAATAACACATTACGTATAACAACACAGTGGGAGAAAAATATAATATATAACTCCAACGATACAATATCCAAATATGATACAACACATATGACCAACATATATCAAAGCACAAATACAATGCTACAACGGAATAGAAAACTCCAGCAGGGGAACAACATCTGAATATGATATCATAACTTGAACTTCTAAGAGAGAACTCCAATATTTGCATCTCCATATCAAATGCTCCAATCCAAAGCTAGCTCGAACCCCCATCAAGTTGAATTAAGAAAATGTGATCCACAAAGCGATTTCCAAACCAAAGGCTTCAAAAGCTATTGAATCTACACCTACTATTTGATTATCTGAAAAACCCAACTCTAGACTGCCCGTGTGGAAAAATTGTGGGAACCTAAAGTTTTGGAAGGGAACAATAAACTCTGGGTCAGTCATGCGACGGGTATGAGAAAACAGAAACAGTTTATCTTTAAAACAAGCAACGCAAGAATTTAAAATTGAAATCCGCAATTCTTTTTGGAAAATGAAACTACCATAAGGCCTCCCGGCACATACACAATGCAATCGCACACATGGAGGAGATTTCTCCTTATGATAGTCAAACATACTTACTATGCAAAATCCTTTTGATATTATTATTAGTGCATAGTGGAAAACATTTGCAAGTATAATATTAATCTTAGCCAGCATACGTACCATTATATTGTGCCTACTATAGCTACCATGTTAAATGGCGGGTTCTATAACTAAAACTGCACAAGGTGTGCATTGGTGATTGAATTTCCAACAATGGTCGGGCTAAGGAACTTCCTATTGCCACATGGGCACGCCTCTGGAGGGACGCTCCGAGAACCTAACCAGATCTCTGCCAACACAAGGCCGGGTTACCTCTGTAACTAGGTAACTACTAATACGAGTATGCCATCTCCCGGTCGTAACCAACTTTTATTCTAGCGCTCGAGACCAATAACCAAAAGGCAATGTATTTGTAGTAACCACATAGGTTAAATATCTGGGCCCCATACCATGATACCACCTCTATCCAAAAGGAAATGGACATACCTTCATGGGGTGCTACCCCCAAATAACCTTGCAGCATCTTTCCTGTTTTGTCTATTCCGAGTTGTGAGGCTCGACGAGGTCTCCTCCACAAAGCTACACTTTACACAAAAGCCATGCTTCGATCAAGAAATGATCAGCAAAACATCGTGTGCCACATTACCGTATTGGGAATGTATCACTGGTAACCATCAACTACATAACCTCTGAGCTCATACGTTTCATAGAAGGGTGTTAAGTTAAGAGAATAAATCTCCGCCATCAAACAAAAATGTATTTGATAAAGACCAGTTTTACATCTCAAAGTGTAATGTCAGACGCACATCCACACACGTCGGTTCTGGGATCGAACAAAACCGAAGGCACTTCAAAAGAAGCCCTTGCAAATTCGGATAATCCCTAATCACGTTCGGACTCCCCATCACAAAGGATGATCAAATCTCTATACCAAGGACCAGTCGGTGCAGAGACATTCGACGAGTTATCCTTTCGCTTTGGAAAATATCCGGTCTTCACCAACGATCTTCAAATACAATCCATAACATCGTATCATTATTCAAAATGGGCTATATGACACAAAGGTCCTCTCCCGGCTAAGCCGAATAATGGGTGCAATATTTTAAAAACATATGGATATTGAGATCTTAGTTAAATCACAACTTAAAGCCTAAAACTTTTCTTTCAATGGTTAAACAAATTACCATTTCCAAATCTTTAAACAAAAAGATTTACTTCACAAAGTTCACCAATCTTTCACAAAGATTCATATATAGCCCTTCAAAACAATTCCATTTCAATCCTAAATCTTTTATACAAAAGATACCTTTTAAGATCCATTCCAATTTCAAAAAAAAGTTCAACAATCTCTTACAAAGATTCACTTATAATATTTAAACAAAAGATCTACCTTTGAGATCCTCTTTTATTTGAAAACAAAGTTTACTATTCTTTAACCATGATTCATTAATAGCTTTCAAAACAAATTTCATTTCAAACTTGAAATCTTTTCAATACAAATTGGAAATCCTTTCTTTATATGAAAGCTATTATAATTTGAAAATAATTAGTTTTCGTTTTGGAAGAATCCGATTAAATTTGCGCAAGTTAAAGCCTTTCAAGTATAAAACTTGGGTTAAATTCAAATTTCCAAAATAATATTTTAAAATGGTTTAAAACCCATATAAACACATTTTATAACTTGAGTAACCTTTTTAAACCACAATTTCCAAACGTAGAATTCAATTTCAAATCTTGAATTTGAATTCAAATCAAATATTTAAATTTCAAAATTTTATCAAATTATTCAAAAATAGCTTTTATCTTTGAAACTCCTTTTTAGAAGCTTTTCATGTATAACCCAATTCCATTTTCAAAACCATTTGGATTCAAAATTCAATTTTAAAACCATTTCAAAAATCTGTGATTTAGCCAATTTCCTCGTGCAATCCATATTTGTGTGTATATAAGGTGTAGTCCAGGGGTTTTACACGATAATGCAACAATATCAATCATCACCGATACAATCATATCAATATCGATAAGTGGTATATTCCTATGACGCTTACCTTCATTCACAGATTCACAAATAAATGTATCACAGATAAAATAAATAAACAAATAAATTACACGCGGCTAAATTCACAGAATAGAATATTACAGTCCAGAGATAATAATTAACTCAAGGCATTTCATTCAATACAAACATTCATAAGCAATCCAAGCATTTAATAATCATTTATAAATAGGATTAACTAATTGTTTAATCCTAAATTAATTCAATATAATTTTTTTAATTAAATTAATTACTCATGAATTAATTACCCAATCCTGATTAATTAATTACAAATCATATAGTATTAATTAATTGATTGATAAATTAGTTCTTAATTATCCATCTTAATTAATTACCCTTAATGAATTAGTCCTTAATTAATCACATTAATTAAAATTAACCTTTAGGTTAATTACATAATTAATTAACCCTTAATTAGTTATCATTTAATTAATTATCCTTAATTGGTTAAATTAATTAACCCTTAATTATTAATTAATTATCCCTTAATCATTTTTATTAATTAATTAACTTTTATTTAATTAATTATCCTTAAATTAATCACCTTAATTAATCACATAAATTAATTATCTTTTATTATAATTATTCTTTGATCACTTGGTTAATCAACCTTTATTATTAATCAAATCTTCTTAATTACTTTCATTAAATAATAAATCATTAATAATTTAATATTTTAATTAAAAGATAATCAATTTATCTTAATTAACTTCTTAATTACCCTTTAAAATCTTATTTTATGAAATTGGGGTTTAATTAAGTTTAAATAAACTTAAGATTTAACTTAATCTAAGTTAAAATGAATTTACAAAACTTTTACTTAATCAATCATTAAAATAACCCATTATTATTTAAAGGAAATAGATTTTAAGAAAATGTAGTTTAAAACTCGATAATCACCTTACACTGGACTCGAGACAATCATGGAATTACCCGACCTTAGTCCCGAGCCCAACCTTCTTTCTTCTTCTTCTTAAAACTTTACTTTGTTTAAGTTTAAAATTCTGTTCCTCGGCAAAAACTACCCAAGAGCATCACCGAGCAAACCTTGCATTTTTACGAGCACGATCCCGAGGGAACTCTTCTCCCCAATCCCAACGACCTAGATACAAGGACGAGAACACGTGCACGTGCATAGTTCGTCGAAGCGACTTCGATCTTAGTGACAATCTCCGGCACGTCGACGCACACGCCCTCATCCCTCACTAACACTTAGATTACTCAATTCGACAAGCATTCGAAATCGAGCAAGTCATCGAAAAACTGGTACAACCCGACCAACCAAACCTTTCACATTTCACCATTTCTGGCCATCGAGACCTTTGCCACCATGACCATAGCCTCGTTGGAGTGGCCTCTTTCCTTTCCCCTCAGACCAATGCAACTCGATGCGACATTGACGACGATTAATCTTTGAATTCAACAGCCGCTCAGACTGGTCTTCAAACCCTAAATCATCATAGATCTATAACCTAGATCATTTATAAATGCTCAAAGTATTTTTCCTACGACCACCCATCCACAACCTTCCTCCAGCGTCAACCATGACGACCATCACGCCGTCGATAGCCGAAATTTGCCCATAATAGCTTCTCTATTCAACTGGGCGATTTCTCGCTCAATAGAAAACTAAAAATCTCGACTTCATTACTAAAATTCATCATTTTCGATTACAAATCGAATTATGAAATTGAAACACAATTTTATAATCGTAAATTTTTACCATATATATAAAAATTTCACTGTGATTTCCAATTTTTGAACTAATTTCTTAATATAAATTTTTAAAACTATTTTTAAAATTGATATTACTTTCATATAATCCTTTTCTCTTTTACGATCATAACTTTAATTCGATTATATAGGGAGATATAAATTTTTCTTTGGTTAATCTTAATTCTGGAAACACAACAGAGTATATGCAAATATATACTGTCATGCATACTTCAATCTACACACAAACATATACATGCAGAGCTATTTACATTCACTTATCATTTTTCACAACCAAAGCATCAAGATGATTCACAAATCCAATTTAAAAAAAACAAATTTGCTCACCTGTCTTGATGTAAAACGGAGAACTCAAGCCTGGAAGATTGAATTTGAAAACTCTGGAATTTGAAATTGCAAACTAAATCTTTGAACTTGATTAGTTGATTTTTAAACCCTAAAACTTGATGTTCGCTTTGATCTGGATCTAAGTTGATGAAGTTGAGTTCCTCCTTTGAATCTGATTTGTTAAATTGTTCAGGTTGATGAAACTTGGATTTTTTTCCTTGAGGTTAGAACAGATTTTGTTTGATTGCTGAGATGACTTTGCTTTTATTTTGATTTCTAGGTTGAACAGATGAAGCTGTTTGATTTTCTGGATTTAGTTCTATTTTTTTCTAGTTTGAGGTTTTGTTTTCTTTAATCAAATTTTCTGGATTTATTTTTATCTTTGATCTGGTTTGTGAATTAGTTACATTTATTTGCTAGGTTTAGATTTGAATTAACTAAGAAATGAGAAAGAAAGAAGTATGGATATATATAACCTGATTTCTTTCTAATACATTTGATAATTTTAGTTAAAAAGAAAATATAACTTGCCATTTGTAACTTCATATGATAAAAGAGCTATAGTTGATTAAAATTTTATGTATATGGCTTACAAATGTGTTATACAAGTCATTATATATTTTACAAGTGTTATTTACAATAAATTTTATGTTTAAACCTTTTTCTTGAATTTATTTACAAATTATGTTTTAAAGCTTAATCTCTAATTAGTTTATAAATTTTGTTTTAATCCTTAATTTATCAATTTGTATAAATTATTTAATACATTTTCTATTATTTTAAATGTGTACAAAACTAAATTTTATTCCAAGTATAAAGAAAATGTTTTAAAGATTAACTAACTTAATTACATATACATATATATTTTCAATTTAATTTTACAAACCATTTTTTAATCAAACTTTATTTAAATTGGAACTATCATACTTTTATATAAAAACGTATACTTTTGAATGTATATATATACATACAAATTACATTTAGTTATATATAAACTTAAAATTAACTTAATTTATTATACTTCAATATATATAAATAATATTATTATTGAAAATATTCAAATTTAATTTTTAGAAAATTATTATATTAATCTCAAAATATAATTTCCAAATAATTATATTATAACTTGAAAAAAAAATTTATTATTAGTATTATCAAATTCAATTTATTTTAAAAAATATTTATTTTAGTGCTTCAAATTCAAAATGAAATCTAAAATCAATCTATATACATATAAATAAACAGGCACCTTTTTTATTTATTTTGGAAAATTTCAAATTAATTCTCAATTAAATTCTAAAATTTAAATTAGTTACCAATTTAAATTTATTTTAAAATCGGGATCGTTACATCCTCCAAAGTTCAAAATGCACATCTGCAGCATATCCTCAAGAACCTATTAATCCTCTTTGTTTGGCCATCTGTCTGGGGGTGATAGGTCGTACTCAACCTAAGTTGCATCCCTAGCACCTCTTGTAAGCTTCTCCAAAACTCACTAGTCAAAACGGGATCTCTATCACTAACAAACGCTAGAAGGAACTCCGTGTAGACGGACTATCTCTCGAATATACAAGGATGTTAAATATGAAGCCTTACGCTCACTCTTAATTTGGATAAAGTAGGCACTCTTGGTCAATCTATCAATAATCACCCAAATGCTAGTGTTCCCCTTCCTAGAACGGGGTAAACCATCAATGAAATCCATAGAATGCTATCCCATTTCCACTCCGGCACATCTAAGGGCTGAAGTAATCCACTGGGCTTCTGTTGCTCTGCTTTTACCCTTTGGCATATGAGACACTTAGCTATGAATTTCCTTCGTCCTTCTTCATGCCACCCCAATAGAACATCCTCTTTATATCCCGATACATTTTGTCACCGCCCTGATGAATAGTCATACGGAATGGTGCACCTCTTCCAAAACCGCTCTCAACAAGTCACTGGCGCATGAAACACAAAGCCTCCCATCTCACCTAAGCCACACCCTGCTATCTATGGAATAACGTTGGAGATGCCTAGAGGCCTCTCTTCTTCTAATCTTATCCATAATGTCCATGAGTTCTGAGTCCTCCTGCCGCTTCGAGCCAATCTGATCCATAAAGGTAGGCCTCACTTCTAATGTCGCCAAGAATCCGGAAGTAATGTCCATAGAGGGCTTAAAATCAAAAGTAGAAATAAACTCCAAGCTCCTCCACTCTACAAACAAGGGACTAAGGATTTCTTTCATTCTACTTAATGCATCCGCAACCACATTACATTTGCCAGGGTTATATGCTATCTCAAAATCATACGAGGCTAAAAACTTCATCCACCTCTATTGCCTCAAGTTGTAGTCCTTTTGCGAGAAAAGGTACTTCAAAGACTTATGGTCGGTAAAAAGCTCAAACCTCTATCCAAGCAAATAGTGCCTCCAAGACTTAAGCCCAAAAACTATGGCAGCCAACTCTAAACCGTGGGTAGGGTAGTTCCTCTCATGCGTCCTCAACTGCCTACTAACATAACACACTACCCTCCCTTCTTGGATCGCACCACCCCTAGACCCATTCTGCATGCCTCAGTGTATACAGTGAAAGGCTTAGCTCTGTGAGGTAAAACTAACACTGGTTCACTAGTAAGGGCACTCTTAAACTTCGTGAAGGAATCCTCACAATCCATGCCCCACAAAGCTTTATTCTTCTTAGTAAGGTGCGTGAGTGGTGCCGAAATCTAGGTAAATTCTCTAACGGACTTCCTATAGTAGCCAGCCAGTCCTAGGAAGCTCCTAACCTCAGTAACATTCTTGGGGGCCTTCTAATTATACACTGCAATAACCTTGGCGGGGTCAACAGCCAAACCTACCTTTGAGACTACATGCCCCAAGAAACGAACTTCCTCTCTCCAAGAATGAAACTTCAAAAACTTAGCTCTCAAATGATGACTGCGAAGTATGTGAAGAACTTCTTCCAAATGAATAGCATACTCCTCCATATTCTTGGAAAATACCAAGATATCATCCACAAATACCACCACAAACTTATTTAGGACCTCCCTAAAGACGCGGCTCATCAAATCAATGAAATAGGATGGAGAATTGGTTAGCACAAAAGGCATAACCAACCACTCGAAGAATCAGTCAGGTGTCCTAAAGGCATTCTTACCTAGTGTCATCAGCGACTCTAAGCTGGTGGAATCCCGTGGCAAGATCAAGCCGAGAAAAAACTGAAGAACCTACTAACTAGTCAAAAAGATCATAAAACCTAGGGAGTGGATATTGGTTCTCCTTGGTGAGCTTATTTTATTCCCTGTAGTCCATGAAAAGTCAAAGAGAACCATCCGTCTCAGTAGTATAGACGACTTCGCTTCCCACTCCGATATGCTACTTCTTATGAATCCCTTCTCCAAAAGCTCTTGGATCTCCTTGCTCAATTTTTTCCTCTCCCTAGGTTCCATGTGCCTCAAAAGTAACCCTATTGGCTTGGCATTCTCGGTCAAATAAATTCTGAAGTCAATCTCTCTCTTAGGGGCCAGTGCCCTAACCTCCTCAAAGACATCTGCAAAATCTCTGATGACAGGAACCGAATGCAACTTTGATGAAGATGAATTGAGGGAATATAGAAACTCAACATGACTGGCCCTTATGTGTTGCAAGATACATCTAGAGTCCTACTATTGCAAGTCTAACGACTCTCCTCTTGCAGTCTAAGATAGCTCCATATGTGGATAGCCAATCCATCCCTAAGATCATCCCATACCCCGAGAATCCTAAAAGATAGGCATCGCAATCAAATTCTACACCTAGAATAAAGATTTTCAAAACCCTACAAACCATAGATAAGTGTGTCGATCCTCCTATGGGGTTTGAAACAATAATGAGGTATGCTACTAATGATATTTCCACGTGCAAACAATCTACTAGAGAACTAGAGATAAAAGAATGTGATGCTCTAGAATCAATAAAGTCTGAATGGGAAATTAGATACAAAAATCAAACCTTCAACTGTGACTTTCCTACCTCTATCTAGAATGCTACTGGAAGGTGCTGCGTCTAATGCCTGAATCTGTGCAAATGGTGCACTTGTTGCCTGACCAGATCTTTAGGGACAACTCATAATCATATGACTGGGATGCCCGCAAACATAGCACTTACCCTTCATCTTATCCTTCCTGCAATCCTTGGCCATATATCCAACATTCCCACAACTATGGCACTTTACTCCCTTCTTAATCTGCTTCTGAGGAACATCACCTTTCTTCTTCTTCTTATTCTTTTCCCACTAGTTCTTATTTAACCTTCTAACTTAACCTCCTCTTTAGACTCCCTCCTTGACTTTAGCCGACATAAGTGCCATCTCGACCAAAGATTCATAAGTAACTCCCATCGGTACATGAGTCAACAATAATCATTGAAGGGGTTGATTCAATCCCTTAGTAAACTTCATAGCTTTCTTATACAATGTGTTCACCAAATCCATACCAAACCACGATTGCTCATTGAATTGATTGATGTATTCTTTAATAGAAAAACTCCCTTTTTTCAAATTGATAGACCTCTCCAGCTAAACACTCTCTTCCGCCTAAGACAGAAACTTCGTATCGAATTTCTCCCGGAATCAATCCTAAGTAATATTCGTTCCCTCCAACTCAATCACCACCCACCAATAAAATGCCTCCTTCTTCAGCTGCCAAGCGGCTAGCTGAACTCGCTGCCGACCATCCAATCCCAAAAGACCAAAAATCCTCTCTGTGTCCTTAAACCATGCTCTCGCTTCCACATAAGTCTTTTTGCTAGAAAAAGTCTTCCTGCCCAAACTCGCAAATTCTTTACATAGCTTAGAGAAATTGATGGCGGCAGGTGGATTGATGGGATTGCCACCCGCTGGTGCAGGATTGAGCGCATGCCCGTGCACCATTGAAGTTGTGGCTTGTAAGTACCTACGAAACCAAGTTGGGACTAGGATGCCCTTGGGAAGGTTCGGGGCATCAGCCATTTTATGAAAAGAAAATGATAATTTAGGAAAAAGTCAAAGGAAGACTGAACTGGATTTATGAGGGGATTTTTATAAAAAATTCTTTTATACTTAAATAAATTTCTAAGAATTCTTTTTTGAATTTTTTTAATAAAACAAATTATTTGGAAAAGTAATAAATTTTTAGGAATCTTGTAACCTTAGGCTCCGATACCAAGTGAAACACCCCACACCCTTTAATATACCTAAAAGAACACATTAAAAGGTATCATGCGTTGTAAGTATAACTAAAGCTAATAGAGACTAAGATTCACAAAACAAAAATAGATAAAAACAACGAAAACTTAAAATATTATCTTAATTAAAATAAAACTTCATAATTACTTTATAGATAGGTCAAGTACCAAATACCACATACATGTTTAAATATCGAATATGTCTCATGAAACAAAAAATCAAAGTCTCAAAAATCAAAGTACATAATATGCCTCATAATAAGCCAGTACATATAAAGAACTAAAGTTGAATTAAAAGAAGCACATAGTAGAGAACTCCTCAAAGAAACCGCCAAGCAACTGGAATCTACTGCCCACTCCCCTGATTTCCTATAGGGGAAAAGGGGAAAAATACAGGAGTGGGGCAGACAAAAAGTATGGTGAATGATAGTAATTACTAGAGTCTTTAAGCAAATAAAAGTAATAGACTCCACAACAGTTCTAGTATATAAAGAGGAAACAAAGGAAATAGGAAAGAGATAAAATGGAAATAAATACGATGAGCTATAAGCTAGGTTAATTTCGATTGCTTTCACTTGTCCTTGATTTCTGCTTTGATTATGTTGAATTCCTAATCCTGTAATTAGGATGTAATCCTAATTCTACCCTTTTTGATCGGACTGCTACTCCAAAGACCTTACTGTGCACCAAACGTTCTATAACACCCTACACATCAACCAATGGTATTTACGAAAGATGCATAAAGCACCCACTGTGGATCTAGACGACATATATAGCCCCTACACAAAAGGCAATGGTGTCTACGAAAGATACCCATACAAAGCGCTTGGAACTCATAGCGATTACTGAGCACCAGAATGGAAGTCGCATGCGTAACTGCCACCATGCCCACACTACCATTTGCTCCACCTATTAGGTCTTCATAATAACTCAAACTCCAGCATAAGCGTGCCCCTCATCCTACTTCAGGCTAACATGAGATCACCGTGTGTCCATAGAATCTATAGGGGAAATGCTGTTGGTACTGGCCCGTCATCCAAACAATATCTAGTTGTGCCCCTTATCCAAATCCCTCGTGATTTGGACTTCTATTTGACCAATTACTACCTTTCTTAGCATAAGCATTCCGGCATCTCTCTCCAGGCTAATGTGAGACACCATTTTGTCTAATAGGGAATGCTATATGGTACAGGTTCTACTTTCGTCTTTGCTTATTAAATTAGATAAATCATTTAATTAAGCCTTTATTATCATCTTTACTTTCTACGCTTATTAATTTAACCCAAGTCTTAAAATAAGCCTCATTCCACTCTTTTTCTTATTTTAACCTATGTTATAATCATGCTTATTATTTAACCTAAGGTCTAAGTGTGAAAATAAGCTTCTTTCATTTTTTTTACTATTTGTTAGTTATATTCTACGTTATAACTAAGCCAATTAATTAGTCCTATTCTAATCATAATTAGGCACAATTTTAGTCTAATTCCATTTATATTACAGTACAATTTCATTATTTATTACAGTCTTTATAATTTACATCTTATTTTCTTCATTCAATATTCTTACTTCTATAATCCATATTCGTGTTTAATTTATTCTAATACATATGCGAAGAAAAAGTGGAAGAAGAGAATAAACGCTTGCATAAAATCCAAGACATCGAAAAAGATGTAAATAAGAAATAAATAACAGTAAATGAACTTAAATATTATAAATAAATAGTAAATAAATAAAAAAACTATGCTTAACAGTAACAAATTATAATTAACTGAAAAAGAATAACCAAAAGGGAATAGATTGAAAAATAGATCTAAAACTGATAAAAAGGCTATTCCAAAATCATAGTAGAACAAAAACTATTAGAATCCCTATTATTTTAAATTACTTAAAGAAATCTTAAAATAATTACAATCACTCGCCTTCATTCCTAAGCTCTTCCTTTGGTCTTCCTGATCCACTTGAAGTTGTAAAATAATTTAATTTACAATGATTTTCACCTTTGGAAAAATTATTTCGTTTAGGGTCCTTCCTAGAAAAATTAACCCAATTGGAGAAAACCTAGAAGAGAAAAAGTGTTAGGTCTAGGGGTTTATTTATAGGGGTAGAAGTGGATCTTGGACCGTTGGATTTGGGGATTGAATAGGAAGCAACCACGTTATATGCCAGACAGGAGCCATTGAATGTAAAAATAGATGGACCGGATTAATCAGAAGAATGCAAAACACATCAGTTTGAGGCTTGGAATGTTCGAACAAATGAAAGTTCATTCATTCGTAAATAACAGACCCGGTTCGACCGGGCGGTCGACCATTGATGCTTAGGTCGATCGGTCGATCGACCTGCTAGCAGACCTATATATATATATATATATATATATATATATTCTTCGTTTTCTGCTTATTTTGTTTATTTTATAATTTGGTCACATTATCTCTAATTTTGATGTTCTACATATGGAAACTGACAAAAATATTACCACGGACACATGGTGCAACTTTCGTGGCTTAATTCTGATAATTTTACGAAGTTGTTATATTATTTAATTAATCAACAAATTAATTATTATGGATTAAAATTTGGGTTATTAGGTAAGGGTATTTTGGTAATTTGGCTAAGGGGTATTGGTGTCTTTTGTCATTTTGTCCATTTTTATAAAAGAAAAACCTTCCATTTCATTTTCATTTCTGTTTTCATTTCCATTTTTACTTTCATTTTCTTAATTTTCTTTTTCCATGTCTTCCTCTTTGTTCCGTCACTCAAAGCCAAGTCAAAACTTCGTTTTTTCTTCTCAAACTTCTTCCATGGTCTTAAAATAACATAGCTAACACCATCACTTACCTAAAGCTTTAGCACCAAAAAACCAAATATAGGCTTGGGCCATAAGCAATTAGGAGGAAGGGGAGTGCTTTTGCCCTGAATGCAAGGCGAAGGGAAGGATCTTGTGTTGTTTCTAGGTCGAGGGTGATGTAACAACCCGCATATTTATCGATTTTATATTTAAATATTTTATTTAAATATTTTATCGTTAGTCGGATTTTAGTCCGAAAAGCTACTTTTTGCATACGGTCGAATTAGGGCTCGGGACCACTCCCATTGAGTTTAAAATGCCGTTTGCGACCTTTTTGAGTATAAGCTTCAATATGTTTGGAGAAAGTTGATTTTTGCTACTTTTCACTTTGGGTTTGGTTTGGGCTCAGCCCGATGTTAATTTATGCTCAAATCTGAGCCACTCTTCCCCACTCACCCTCATTCTTTTCTCTTTTCAGTTTTCTTAGCTTTAATGGTGGGAGAGATTGGAAATTAAAACTCCAAAACCCTAGTTTCTCTTGCAAATCAAATTCCTCGCTCCAAACTCAAGAAGAACCCATTAGTAAGCTTCTCTTCTTCTTCTCCAACTTGTTCTCTTACTAATTTCAGAAATTTCTAAACCTAATTTTGGGAATGTTCTTTTTTTTTAGCATAGATTCAAGCTCATTTGGGTTGGGTTGAAGAGGGGCTGATTCTCCACTTGCTTTCAAGCTTCTTCTTGTTTGATTTTGAGAAAAGGTGAGATTTTTATCTCACATCTATGACTATAATTATCTTTAGTTGTTGGGTATGAATTCCTAACACTTATTCATGTGCATTTGCTCTTGATTTGGATTGGTTTTGTGAATATTCCAATTTTTGGGTTTTTAAACCAAATTTGTATGAAAATCCTTTTATGGATGTTTGATCATGCTTTTGGTGATGCATCGAGGAGCATATAGGGCCGGGTTGCCGATTGGCATAAACCCTTAGAGCCAATGTTCGTCCGGTTGCATTTTGGAAGAGTTTGCTCTTCATTTGAATAAGGCTGAAAAACAGCCCAGGCATGATTCAGTCGACTGAAAACTCTGTTCAGTCGACTGAACCTGAAACCCGAGAGTTTCCAGGCATGATTCAGTCGATTGAAAAACTCTGCACAATCGACTGAAACTGGAAACAGAAAGTTTCCTGAACCTGGAAAAATTTCCAGGTACAGGGTCAGTCGACTGAAAAACTCTGTTCAGTCGACTGAACCTGCTGTTTGAGTCCAATTTGCCTTTTTGGATTGAAATTCCAATTTAAATCGACTCGTGATAATCCTATTTGTTGTTATCATCTATTATGACTTTGATGACTCTTTTTAGGGATTTTTGAATATCCATTTCGATGGATCCTTTATCGATTTCGTTGGATTTTATTCACGTCTTCGTATGTGAATTTTTGTGATTGATTGTTCTTACAATCTTCTTCGTGATTTGTCACTTTAAAAATATAAAGGTTTTCTATACTAGTAGTAAATATCAAAACTCTTTCCTCAAACGATTTCAATACTATTTTAATACCAAATTCGTTTATAAAACCGTTTTTCCAATCTATTAGTATATACAAACCTTTACCTCACTCGTATGAGAAATCTAATTAAACGGCTTAGTAAAACAAGTGGTATGAAACGCTTGCGTTTACTTTGTTGGTTAATTCTTGGACTTGTTCGATTGAACCTCTTGTGACAATTTTCTAGTGGAGATTTACAGTTTGTTCGTAAATATGTAAGTTAAGCAAGTGGTTATGGGACATGAAGCTAAACTCATATATTTACTAGCTTAGTGTAATCGACACTTCTCGATGATCATGACGATCATCTTTGTGATTTAGACTAGCAATGTGCGATGTCTCTTTGTCTGCGAGGGAGACTAAACCCCGTTTTGTGGAGTTTCGACTCAATTTGGTGGGGTAGCAACCCATGGTCTTCGGGCCGTTTGTGGAGCTTCGGCTCAATTTGTGATGGTTAGCGACCATGGAATTAGCATTCCGTTTGTGATACACGTGTTGGTGGGCTTTATGTGCCCGTTTGTGATAGGCCTCCCCCCTTTGTGATTTCTGGATTTCTTGTGTAGATTCCTAGAATTTGTGCTTCACCAATTTTCGTGATTTCCATTGATAAGTTTTATCAATATTTGTGCATTGGTGAATTTGTGTGTCATTGACTTTAGTGATTTCTGGATTTCTTGTGTAGTCTTCTGGAATTTGTGTGTCATTGACTTTTGCGATTGACATTTATATTATCGTCAATATTTGTGGTTTGATGAACGAAATAAAGAGTATGATGTTTCTTTGATTCTTGTGTAGATTTGGTGGCATTGATTAATCTCTTGATGATGATCAACTAAGTATATATATATATATATCACAGCTTGGCATTGTGATTATTATGTGTTTAGTCATATCTCTTATTCTATATCGTTTCATCTGATATTTATAGTTAGACTGATCCGTTTATTATTTTCTTATTAAATAATACTCGGGTCAGACCGAGATGTTACAGGTGCTTCTGCTTGACTTCTCATCTGGGATTAACTCCTTGACTTTTGGGTTAACTACTTAGATTAGTAGTTATTTTGTTGTATGCATTTGAGATATAGACTCCTTAATGTATACTTATTCTTTTGTGTAGTTCGTGTAACTATTCTTTTGTGATATTGTGGATCTTTTTAAACCACTACTCTGATGTACACTTTCTAGTGTAATATTCATATCTTATTCCGCCTTTGTGATATGAATTGTCTGTGACTGGTTTGTGTTATGCTTATTTCTATATTTGTTTTCCGAAGGATTTATATAGCCACCGTGTAGTAGCTTTGAGTTTGTGTCGGTATGTCGGATTTCCTCTTGAAATAGAATGCATGTTATATTATCTGACATATCGGTGCTCGCGCAAAGAAATTACATGGATGGTCGCTCCTCAACAGCCTTATTCTCCGTGCTAGTCGACAGCATTCACCGCAATGTTCTTGGCTAGCGTGGGTATAGTGGTGGGGCGTCACAGCTTGGTATCAGAGCCAAACTTCGGAACAATATGGAATATTATAACAAGGATCATCGTCCTAAGTCTTTCTTAGGAGTCGTGCTTTAGGATTTAATTCGAGTCTTCGTACCGATTCATCCTATTTTCCTTACGATTCCTTATTTATCTATCAAGATTGCTTGATATTCAATTTGGTGAATAACCTTTTCTTCTTCTTCTTTCTTTCTAAAGGAAGAGAAATGTCTAGACCTGGCCGCCCCAGAGCCGTGCCATCTAGCACTCCGCCCCAGGATGGAGTTTTTATGACTGCTCAACAGCTTCTTGATTTGGTAACTAATGCTCAAGCAGCTGGAGCTAACCCGGAACCTTCTCACCCAAAGTCGGGATTTGCACGCTTGTGTAGCGATTACACTAATTTGGGTGGGGAGCCATTCAAAGGTTCCGAAACTGTTATTGAAGTACAAGCTTGGCTTAGAACATGCGATCGCATCTTTTCGCGCATGAATCTTATTGACCTTCACCGAGTTCAGGTGGCCTCTAGTATGCTCCGAGAAAGAGCATTGGATTGGTACGAGCTTCTTATTTCTGAGATTAATGAAGCGGATCTCACCTGGGAGAAATTCCGAGAGCGCTTCGAGTTAAAGTTCGTACCAGAAGCAGAAAAAGTGACATTGGCTCGACGATTTATAGACCTTGTTCAAGGTGAGTCATCCGTGACTGATTACGTCGCCTCCTTCGAGTCGCTTTCCAAATATGGGGTTGAATACATCAACACCCCTTTTAGAAGAATCAGAGATTCGTCTATGGCTTAAAAAAAGTCTCAAGAAGCCATTACTTCTAAAGTTAGAAGATTCTTTTGACCAACTCGTTGATATTGCTCTTCGTCTTGAAGAGACGGATAAGGAGAATGATGTTGAAGTGGTGGGTGCCAAACCAAACTTCAACAACAGAAAGAGGCCAAACAAATTTAAAGGCCCTTATCCCAATAAGAAAGGGAAGCAAGCAGCCTCCGTGACAAAGACTTCTTCCTTTGGTCGTGGGGAATGCTATAATTGTGGTTCGAAGGACCATTATGCGAACAAGTGCCCAAAGTCTCTTTCTTGTCGCTACTGCAAAGTTCCCGGTCATGTTATATCTTCATGCCCCAAGCTTCAGGGCAAGAAGGAGGGAAAGTTAAATGTTGCTCAAGCCCCTGGCAATACATCTCGTGGCCAAGGTATTTCTCATTCTATTCTAGATGGAATTATTTTGTTTCGTGATCATCCTATTCGAGTTCTTTTTGATACGGGTGCGTCCCATTCTTTTATATCAAAAGAACTTGTTGATACTTTTTCTTTGGATGTTTTGTGTTTAATGACTTCTTTGAGAATTGCGAATCCGGTTGGTGGATCCGCAACAATCAGTTTATTGTGTAAAGATGTCGGGATTATTTTGTGTGATTTTTCTTTCCGAGCCGATTTGCATTTCATGCGTTATTTAGGCTTTGGAGTGATTTTGGGAATGGATTGGCTTAACCATTATGAAGCTCATATCCTATGTCCTGAGCGGACTATTCATCTTCGACATCCTCAATCTGTTAATCAGGTTTCTGTTATTCTTAAAGATTCAGATTCTGCTTTGGTTGCATCTTTATATTCTTTAAATCCTCGTGATGACGATGATGATGATGAGGGTGATATTATTTCTCTTATTCACGTCGTTTGTGAATTTTCCGACATATTCGAGCCCGTTTTAGGATTACCACCTAAGCGAGCAATTGAGTTCAGAATTAATCTTATTCCTGGAGCTCAACCTATCACTCGTCCTCCGTATCGTATGTCCAATAAAGAAAACGAGGAGATGCGTAAGCAATTTTCTGAATTGGAAACGAAGCAATTTATTCGCTCTAGTTCCTCGCCTTGGGGAGCTTCAGCTATTTTTGTGAAGAAATCCGATGGTACACTTAGGCTTTGCGTTGACTACCGCAAGCTTAATGATCTTACTATCAAAAATAAATATCCTTTACCTCGGATTGATTATCTATTCGATCAACTTAGTGGTGCTAGAGTCTTTTCACAATTGGACTTAGCTACCGGTTTTCATCAGCTTCGTATTGCAGAGGATAGCATTCCTTTGACATTGTTCCGTACTCGGTATGGATCTTATGAATGACTTGTTATGCCATTTGGGTTAACTAATGCCCCGGCTTATTTCGTTGACTTAATGAATCGAGTTTTTAAAGACTTTCTCGACCGGTTTGTTCTCATCTTTATCGATGATATTCTTGTTTATTCTAAAACCGAGGAGGAGCATGAAAAACATCTTCGGATTGTGTTGGAAACTCTTAGGAGTAATCAATTAAAGGCAAAATTTTCTAAGTGCCACTTTTGGCAATCTCGTGTGAAGTTTCTCGGTCACATTATTTCTGAATCCGGAATTTCCGTGGATCCTTCAAAGATTGAAGTGATTCAAGATTGGAAGAGACCGGAGAGTGTGACAGAGATTCGTAGTTTTCCCGGATTGGCGGGCTATTACCGTCGTTTTATTAAAGACTTTTCTAAAATTGTCGTGCCTCTCACTAGCTTGACGAAGAAAGGTGTTAAATACATTTGGTCGGACAAATGTGAAGCTTCTTTTCAGAAATTAAAAGAACTTCTTTCTGATGCTCCTATTCTTGTTATTCCCGATGGGAATCGAGATTTCGTTGTTTATACCGATGCTAGTCGCATTGGTTTGGGCGTCGTTCTTATGCAAAAGGAACGCGTTATTGCTTATGCTTCTAGGCAATTAAAGCCTGCTGAGACTAGATATGCCACTCATGATTTAGAGCTCGCGGCTATTGTTTTTGCTCTTCGGATTTGGTGTCACTATCTTTTAGGAGAGAAATTTGTTCTTTATACCGATCATAAATCCTTGAAATATTTATTCTCTCAAAAGGAACTTAATTTGCGTCAACAGCGTTGGCTCGAATTTCTTGCACCATATGATCTTGATATTCTTTATACTCCCGGTAAGGGTAATCTTGTCGCCGATGCTCTTAGCCGTAAACAACAAGCTGTTGTTTCTATGATGATATCCGAATGGAACGATCTCGAGATTTTGTCCACTTGCGAAATTCGAGACCGTGTTTCCGATTTATGCTCATCATTTGTTTTATGTAGCCTTGAGTCTCATCCATCTCTTTTAGACCGCATTCTTGAAGCTCAAAGGCTAGATACTGAATTGGTTCTTCTTGGCCAAAATATTAAGGATAGAATTGATATTGAAGGTTTGAAAGACTTTAATATCGATTCTCATGGCGGCATTCGGAAATTTGGTAGACTTATCGTGCCAAATGTTAGAGATCTTCGTAAAGATATTTTAGAAGATTCTCATCACTCTAAATTTACCATTCATCCCGGTAGTAGTAAAATGTACGCGGATATGAAGCGACTTTATTATTGGGAGGGAATGAAACTTGACATCGCTAACTTCGTTAAACGTTGCATGACTTGCCAACTCGTTAAGGCCGAACATCAAAGGCCCGGAGGGTTATTGCAACCTTTAGAAATTCCAGTTTGGAAGTGGGATCTGATTTCCATGGATTTTATAGATGGCCTTCCCCGTTCTCGATCGGGTTATGATAGCTTATGGGTAATTGTTGATAGACTTACTAAATCCGCCCATTTTATTCCCGTTCGGTCTAACCGAACCGTTCCTCTTTTGGCCAAAATATTTATCAAAGAAATTGTTAAATTGCATGGTGTCCCTACTTCTATTGTTAGTGATCGTGATCCATTGTTTACTAGTGGATTTTGGAAGAGTCTTCAAAAAGCTTTGGGAACGAAGCTCAATTTTAGTACCGCTTATCATCCTCAGTCCGATGGACAAACCGAGCGTGTGAATCAAACTCTTGAAGATCTTCTTCGTGCTTGTGTTCTTGATTTTGGTGGAAGTTGGGAAGATCATATTTCACTTGTTGAATTTTCCTATAATAATAGCTTCCAATCTAGTATTGGTATGGCACCTTTTGAGGCACTCTACGGAAGGCCATGCCGATCTCCTTCTTGTTGGCTTGAGGCCGGTGATAAGCTGGTTTTAGGTCCAGATTTTATTCGGGATTCTACAGAAAAGATTGATCTTATTCGTCATAGGATGAAAGAAGCCCAGAGTAGACAAAAATCCTATGCCGATAGCCGGAGAAGGAAGTTAGAATTTTATGTGGGGGATCTTGTGTTCATTCGTGTTTCACCTATGAAAGGTGTTGTACGTTTCAGTCGATCGGGAAAACTTGCGCCTCGATATATTGGGCCATTTCCTATCACCGAACGTATTGGTTCCATGGCTTATCGCCTTTTATTACCGGCTCAGTTTTCTGCTATGCATGACGTGTTTCACGTTTCTCAACTTCGAAAATGTCTTCGAGATTCCGATTCTATTCTTGAGCCCGGTGTTGTGGAAGAGATTGAAGTTTCGCCTAATTTAACTTATGAGCAACATCCTATTCGTATCATTGCTTCGGAAGTCAAATGACTTCGAAATAAAGATGTTCCGCTTGTTAAAGTTCAATGGTCTTCGAATCCTAAGGATTGTTCTTGGGAATCTAGAGAGTACATCGAGTGAACACATCCGGACTTACTTTCACATGCTCTTTGAGGTGAACTTCTTATTTCAAGCTTCTTTTGTGTTGAATATGCTTTTATGGTTGTTACTATATATCTTCTTCTTGTAATATTGCGAGGACGCAATTTCTTTAAGGAGGGGAGTCTGTAACAACCCGCATATTTATCGATTTTATATTTAAATATTTTATTTAAATATTTTATCGTTAGTCGGATTTTAGTCCGAAAAGCTACTTTTTGCATACGGTCGAATTAGGGCTCGGGACCACTCCCATTGAGTTTAAAATGCCGTTTGCGACCTTTTTGAGTATAAGCTTCGATATGTTTGGAGAAAGTTGATTTTTGCTACTTTTCACTTTGGGTTTGGTTTGGGCTCAGCCCTATGTTAATTTATGCTCAAATCTGAGCCACTCTTCCCCACTCACCCTCATTCTTTTCTATTTTCAGTTTTCTTAGCTTTAATGGTGGGAGAGATTGGAAATTAAAACTCCAAAACCCTAGTTTCTCTTGCAAATTAAATTCCTAGCTCCAAACTCAAGAAGAACCCATTGGTAAGATTCTCTTCTTCTTCTCCAACTTGTTCTCTTACCAATTTCAGAAATTTCTAAACCTAATTTTGGGAATGTTCTTGTTTTTTTAGCATAGATTCAAGCTCATTTGGGTTGGGTTGAAGAGGGGTTGATTCTCCACTTGCTTTCAAGCTTCTTCTTGTTTGATTTTGAGAAAAGGTGAGATTTTTATCTCACATCTATGACTATAATTATCTTTGGTTGTTGGGTATGAATTCCTAACACTTATTCATGTGCATTTGCTCTTGATTTGGATTGGTTTTGTGAATATTCCAATTTTTGGGTTTTTAAACCAAATTTGTGTGAAAATCCTTTTATGGATGTTTGATCATGCTTTTGGTGATGCATCGAGGAGCATATAGGGCCGGGTTGCCGATTGGCATAAACCCTTAGAGCCAATGTTCGTCCGGTTGCATTTTGGAAGAGTTTGCTCTTCATTTGAATAAGGCTGAAAAACAGCCCAGGCATGATTCAGTCGACTGAAAACTCTGTTCAGTCGATTGAACCTGAAACCCGAGAGTTTTCAGGCATGATTCAGTCGACTGAAAAACTCTGCACAGTCGACTGAAACTGGAAACAGAAAGTTTCCTGAACCTGGAAAAATTTCGAGGTACAGGGTCAGTCGGCTGAAAAACTCTGTTCAGTCGACTGAACCTGCTGTTTGAGTCCAATTTGCCTTTTTGGATTGAAATTCCAATTTAAATCGATTCGTGATAATCCTATTTGTTATTATCATCTATTATGACTTTGATGACTCTTTTTAGGGATTTTTGAATATCCATTTCGATGGATCCTTTATCGATTTCGTTGGATTTTATTCACGTCTTCGTATGTGAATTTTTGTGATTGATTGTTCTTACAATCTTCTTCGTGATTTGTCACTTTAAAAATATAAAGGTTTTCTATACTAGTAGTAAATATCAAAACTCTTTCCTCAAACGATTTCAATACTATTTTAATACCAAATTCGTTTATAAAACCGTTTTTCCAATCTATTAGTATATACAAACCTTTACCTCACTCGTATGAGAAATCTAATTAAACGGCTTAGTAAAACAAGTGGTATGAAACGCTTGCGTTTACTTTGTCGGTTAATTCTTGGACTTGTTCGATTGAAACTCTTGTGACAATTTTCTAGTGGAGATTTACAGTTTGTTCGTAAATATGTAAGTTAAGCAAGTGGTTATGGGACATGAAGCTAAACTCATATATTTACTAGCTTAGTGTAATCGACACTTCTCGATGATCATGACGATCATCTTTGTGATTTAGACTAGCAATGTGCGATATCGCTTTGTCTGCGAGGGAGACTAAACCCCGTTTTGTGGAGTTTCGACTCAATTTGGTGGGGTAGCAACCCATGGTCTTCGGGCCGTTTGTGGAGCTTCGGCTCAACTTGTGATGGTTAGCGACCATGGAATTAGCATTCCGTTTGTGATACACGTGTTGGTGGGCTTTATGCTCCCGTTTGTGATAGGCCTCCCCCCTTTGTGATTTCTGGATTTCTTGTGTAGATTCCTAGAATTTGTTCTTCACCAATTTTCGTGATTTCCATTGATAAGTTTTATCAATATTTGTGCATTGGTGAATTTGTGTGTCATTGACTTTAGTGATTTCTGGATTTCTTGTGTAGTCTTCTGGAATTTGTGTGTCATTGACTTTGCGATTGACATTTATATTATCGTCAATATTTGTGGTTTGATGAACGAAATAAAGAGTATGACGTTTCTTTGATTCTTGTGTAGATTTGGTGGCATTGATTAATCCCTTGATGATGATCAACTAAGTATATATATATATATATATATATATATATATATATATATATATATATATATATCACAGCTTGGCATTATGATTATTATGTGTTTAGTCATATCTCTTATTCTATATCGTTTCATCTGATATTTATAGTTAGACTAATCCGTTTATTATTTTCTTATTAAATAATACTCGGGTCAGACCGAGATGTTACATGTGCTTCTGCTTGAGTTCTCATCCGGGATTAACTCCTTGACTTTTGGGTTAACTACTTAGATTAGTAGTTATTTTGTTGTATGAATTTGAGATATAGACTCCTTAATGTATACTTATTCTTTTGTGTAGTTCGTGTAACTATTCTTTTGTGACATTGTGGATCTTTTTAGACCACTACTCTGATGTACACTTTCTAGTGTAATATTCATATCTTATTCCGCCTTTGTGATATGAATTGTCTGTGACTGGTTTGTGTTATGCTTATTTCCATATTTGTTTTCTGAAGGATTTATATAGCCACCGTGTAGTAGCTTTGAGTTTGTGTCGGTATGTCGGATTTCCTCTTGAAATAGAATGCATGTTATATTATCTGACATATCGGTGCTCGCGCAAAGAAATTACATGGATGGTCGCTCCTCAACAGCCTTATTCTCCGTGCTGGTCGACAGCATTCACCGTAATGTTCTTGGCTAGCGTGGGTATAGAGGTGGGGCGTCACAGGTGATCTTTATATCTTTTGCTTTGTGTTTGGTTTGAATTAAAGTGAGATTTCTCACTTTGTTTTGGTTAGAAAAGGTTATAGTTGTAATAATTTACTAGTTATAGTGTTTTTGTGTGCATATATTGTTGGTTGTCGTTGATTCCTACTTGAAAACGATGACATAAATAACAATTGTGTTGCAGGGGACAAAAGTGATAAAAGGAAGTTGAAGTGTTTCGTAGCGAATAGGTTGCTATGGAAGCACTTCGAAGAACAGAAATGTGTAGAGGGATCCAAAAGTATTCCTCACCCATTGTTTTATGTTTCATTTATATATGTGTACATAAAATGATAATATGCTATGGCTTGGTATTGTTGAATATAACTTAGAAAGTTGAATTCTTTTGAGAATAAAAAAAGTGGTAGCTTGTTAAGTACCATAGCGATCGCAAAGCCTATTTTTGAATTTAGAAAGTAATGGATTTTAAATTAGCTTCAACTTTATAATTTTTTGAAGTGAAATGTTATTAATATTTATAATGGTTTAAAATATTGAAAGAAGCATGGTTTAAAAATTGTTTGAATTACAAATCAAAGTTTGAAAAGTTACGGTCCATATTGCAATAGTCGGTTGGATGCACTTTGAAAATCCAAGATGTTAGTAAAGTAAAAGGAGGTTATCTATTTTAAACATTTCATAAATTCTTTTCAAATATGTTTTATAGAAGTTGTATAAGTATTCTAAAAGGAGTCGAAGTATTTAAATATACTTTGAGTACTTAAAAAAAGTGATTTATTTTAAAGAAATTCCGTTACTTTTTCGAAGTTGGATTCTTTCTAAAAGTGATGGTTTTTATTTTATGATTTGGATGAAGGTTTGTACTTTGTTTAAAAGTTTTTAAAAGAGGTTCTAGATCTATATAATTTTTTTTAAGGATTTATATTTGAAGTATTAAGTAAGTGCCTCATTCTTATATAAAGGGAACTCTTATCTTTATAAATCAACTTTGGTCTAATAACGATCTTTAAGTGATGTATTGATAAGAGTTTTAAATTATGATTTGGATAATTTAAATTGTAAGGAAGAACATTTAAAAAGAATTTTAGTTTCAAAGAGATTTAATGTGAGACTTTTAAATAGGGGGTTTATTTACAGGAAAACCATTTGTTTTCCAAAGTTGAATTCTCTTTTAAAGTGATGACCTTTAAGTTATGTTTCAAATGGAAGTTTAAATTTTGTTTACATTGTTTTAAAAGGGACTTGAATTTGTACAAGTATTTTAAGGGATTATTTGATATAATAAACAAATAGTATTTTTATAAAAGGAATCTTGGTTTCCAAATCAACTTTGGTTTGAATAAAGATTTTTAAACTTTGTTTAAAGAAATTTTTAAGAAAGTATTTTTAAGAGAGGAAGATGTTATAGATTACAATACTCTTATTGTAATAAATGGTTTCGAGAACAAGGAAGAGATTTTCGACTGTAACATTTTTGTTATAGTAAATAGTTTTGGGAATGATGAAAGGAAGTCATGTTTTATAATAATTTGTTTGTTATAAATGGTATATGGAATTTATGAATCTTATTCTCGATATTAAACTTTGATGTAGGTAGACTTCTACCTATCATGAAAGTTAAGAACATTGTCAAGTTAAGGTTTGAGAGGTAGTAGTACCTCAACTTAAACGACTTCATTTTTAACCAAAGGACAGTTTAAGTTCGAAATCGAAGATTGATGATGAGTATACGAAGTATTATTCTGTATTCGAATTTGGTTTCCATAACTGAACCTTTTAACTTATGGTGGTATGAAAAATATTCTTTACATGTTTAACAACAAATTCTGAGGTATGAAAAGTCGTCTCTACCTTGAGAAATAAGAATGTATGTCGAGGCGAGGATAGTTTTCAAACTTGTCCGGTTTCATTATTAATCGAGTATAGTAATGTTTGAAATCGAAAACTGGTAGTAAGTATGTTTATTCTAATTTCTTTACCATCCATTTATTTGCACCAGAAAGAAAGTAGTCTAATTAATGAACGGATTAACTAAGGAGCCTTAGTGGTTTCTTATATGCTTAATGATGTAGGATTCCGTGCGAAATTTAATCATCGATTGGTTAGTGTTTTACTTGATAGTTAAATAACCGATTATCAAATCTTGGCCAATTTTAAACTATCAATTGTTGGTTCAAAAAGACTGGGATCGAATAAGCATGAGTTATCCAAAAACACTTTGAATCGGCATAAGGGTTCGAATTGAAGACATCTTCGAGATTATGAAATCAAAGATGAAGTTCTTTAAAGTGCAAGGGCTACTTGCTTCTAGTCCTGAGGGTGATTCCAAAAAGGATGCAGTAGAAATAGTGCCTTCGGTTTGTCCATATCCTAAACAACTTGCATGGATGGCATTGAACTGTTGCCTGAAGGGCACTGTTAGCATTCCAAGAGGGATTTGCTATGAGGAAAAAGTGACCGTGAACTCACGAGCCACACATTCGAAAATGACTAAAATAGGGGAAATTCCGCAAGGCTATGTGGTTCGCTATCATTAGGGTATGGTCATCACCTTTCTAGATCACTATTTATCGATTTTGTATGTGCATAAGGGATCTCGATGAAAAGGTTGTAAAGCAACCGAGGTGGTGTCATATTCGCTAATATCTTAGAAAGGGTAGGACGTTTTGTTTAAGGGTTGCAAGGTTTGTGACCTCGGTACATTTTATCTAGTGTACTGCGGGAGATAGTACCCCAACCTTGTCATTGTATGGAATCCAATCTTCAATACATGCCTTTACGGACTAGTTGTATACCAAATATGTTGGAATGTGAAATCTAAGCATTTCAGTTATATATTTATTTTAAACTCAAGATATTATTATAATATAATTGGATTTTCTATTTGAAATGGTTTGGTTATCGTAAGGTAAAAACTCATTTGTGTTTATATGCGATAAGGACTATAATCTATATAATCTATATGATTTGAGTTTCTCATGCCGGTTTACCAGATCAAGCAGGTTGTTATTTTATATAATACTCGGACCAGACCCGAATAGTTTTGCAAAGTTAACTTTGGATGACTTGGAGCCTCAAGAGATGAGCTGGATACCTCCAAGACATATTCCCACGCTTTTATTTTTCGCTGCATTACTTGTTTGTATTTATCATCGTTAGTAAGAACATGCTTGTAACGACCCGCTATTTTGAACCATTCAAATCGTCAATAATCCATACATGTCAGACTTGAATTGCTCAAAACAACAGATTTTCAATTTATATTTGGCAAAACTTAGCATATACAGTAAATAAATCAATCACAGAATCACAGACATAGAGTAATATAACAATAAGCAGTGGAATAGATAAATAGTAGTTCTTGAAGCTACTATAGAACATCAGAGTCTAAAGCAAAATACAACAGGAATCCAAATACAAAGGAATCTATAATACATAAGCATATGACAAGTCTAAACATAAATAACTGGAAATAAGTGGAATAACTAAAAGCTGAATAAATAAAAGATAGATCTCCAAGCAAAGCTCTAAGCTCCAAAGATGAGCCTCAAATGCTGTGACACTCAGTCTGACCCGAGCATAAAGCAAAACACAAAACACTCGAGTCAGGATTAACATTCTTATGCAAGTAAATCAACTCAAGTGAAATATCCAAGTGAAATGCAATATAACTTAAAGGATGTTGGGGATTCCATCCCTTAAGGATCCGTGGAACTATCTACATACATAGTACAATAGGCTACATAGATAATGTCTACAGTAGAGTAAAGTATTAAAATAGCGTTAAGGCTTTACCTATATACTCCTTAACACATTTCTACATAAATGTCATAGTCTATACAGTACTATAAACTCCACCAAACCGGTGGGCTATCAAGAAGCACTCCATAGGTATGACACACAAAAAACTCGTAATGGACACGGTAAGGCATGTAACAAGGCACACGAGGCAATGCCAGTGTAGGATTCTACCGTCTGCACTCTCGGATTGCTGGTAATGCATAGTAGCTACTGCCACCTACCTCGGAACACACTCCCATAATCAAATCAAGGGGTGGCCACTAAATCAATCATAAAGTAATAAATATGGTATTGAAGAAATGTGTCTGATTAGAGGAGAGACCTCACTTGGCCCAGTATAGCTCCTGTTTTAGTCTGACTCAAGGGGGTCAGGGCTGCGTTCATATCTCATACAGACGTTTGCCAAACCATCCTACTCCGTTCTGGATTCTCCATCACGTGTACAGTTGTTAAAGTAGTTTTCGGCATTGGCAGAGAGTATGACAATATCCGATCCCGATCTCTTTAACAATCGAACGCTTATTTCACATCGTGCTCATTTTCATTCCAAACAGTTCATACTTCATCTCTAAATATCATATTCATTTCAAAATCGTATCACTTTGAAATCATATTCACTTTCGAAATCATATCACTTTCGAAATCATTATTCACTTTAAATCATAACAGTACTAACTTAAACAGTTTGAATATTAAAAGTAGTTTATATATTGGAATAGCTATACATTAAAAATAGTTTATATTTAAAAATAGGTTACATATTAAAATAATTTATATAATAAAAATAGTTTATATATTAAAAAGATTTTATATCAAAAAATAGTTTCAAATTAGAATTGTTTTTTCAATTTCACAAATCAATTCAAATCAGTTTTAGTTCCAAAATTCAATTTAAATTAATCCCAGTTCAACAATTATAGTTAAAAAGGTTAAATGTTCAGTTCAAATTCTTATTAAAACCATTTTTAATTTATATCGATTTCAAATCCAGATTGCAACTACAAATTTAAACTACTTCCAATTCAATATGATTCAAAATTAAAATATTCAACGTTTACAATAATTAAATTTTGATAAATTTCATTTATATTTCAAAAATTCACTTTATTTTTTTTTTAAATTTGAAAATATTCACTTAATAATTTTTTATAACATTTAAATAAATTGTTAAATTACAAAGTTAAATCAATATTAAATATAAAATTTCAATTTTTATTTAAATTTGAAAATATATCATTTAATCACCTTTAATCGAAATCTAGTTATAAAAATCATATCCTTAAAATCCTAAAATTAATAAGTTCAAATCAGTTCTTATTTAAATATAATTCTTAAATAAATTAAATTACAAATCAATTTTAATCTATCTTTCCAACCTTAATTTATTAAAGTTATTACAAAATCTATTTTCAAAATATTAATATAAATTTCAAATAAATAGTTTAAATTTATCAAATTAAATTAAATCTTATTATTAAATTTATTTTATATTAAATATTATTATAAATATTTGAAAATAGTAAAATTATAAGTAAAATCTTAAAATTTACATTTTTCAAAACTTAACTTATAATTTAAAATTTTCAAACATATAATTTTAAAAATCAAAATTTTAAATATACTAAAATTTAAAATAAAACCTTCATATTATATTTTAAAATTGAAACACGTATATTTTTGTTTTCAAAATTTTGAAAATCATTTTTCAAATAGACCAACGGTGTCCGTATATAATTTTCTAACCTATGGTCAAGTGATACGGATATTTATCATTTCAATTCGCAATAATTTGAATTTACGAGTATATATTATTTCAAGCCGCAATCCCAAAATTCAAAATCTATAAAATCGTTTGGGTTTATCATTTCAACCCATAACAAATTTCCTAATCAAAATATCTTTCGTGTATATATCATTTCAACCCATAGGGATTTCCTAAACTAACAGGGAACTTGCAGTTTGAGAACAATAGAATAATAACATGAAATAGCATGACATATCAATTACAACATATATCAAAATTAACTATTTAAATATAATATATATGCACAATATGTTATTGGTGTCATACGGAAATTATCATAGGTAAACAATTTTATATATTAACATATCATATTCAATAATTAAATTTCTAACGAATTAAATTTTAACAACATATTAAATTCTCATTTCAAGTGAATATAAATTTACAAAGCATATGAATATTAATCATAAGTGATCGCTCACCTCCCGAGGCTATGGAAAAATGATGGCGACGAAAGTGGCATGGACATGCACACAGATACGGACACGACACTCTGCGAATCCGAACAACGGTAAAGTTAGAACTTGAATTCGAGGGTCAAAACAATATATATATACACACCTTTCTTTTTTAACTAGCAAAATGGAAGAATCAAATCTGGATCGGGAAATAAGACTAAGACAGTGGAAGGGCACGGCACAAGCAAAGACCAGCGGCTACTTAGCAAGGTGCTGCTAGGTTGGAGCGAAGGCGAGGTTCGGCAATAAAGGGGAGGAGATAAGGTGGAGTTTAGCAACAGTAATAGGAGGGTAGAGCAAAGGGGTGGTTATTGGTGGAAGGGCTTGCGGTCAGGGTGGCGCTGGTTGCTTGCGTAGTGTTTGGCTGGGTGACCGTGGGTTGTTGGCGGAGAGGCCAAGGCCACTATGACGCTTTGGGTTCGGGTGGACTGCAGCTAAAGGTAAGGGGCGAGTTCTAGGTAGAGGGAATGGGTGGAGGCGGTTAGGGTGGTGCTTGGGTATATGCTGGAGGGAGGCTGTTGTTCGAGTTTCAGGGGAGCAAGGCCTAAACGGTGGCTTACTAGGGAGGAACAAGGATGGCTTGGAGCAAGCATGGCTGTCAGCTGCTGGTGGTGGAAGGGATTTGATCGGAATTGGGAAAGTGGAGGCTAGGGGTGATTGGTAGAGGAGCTATAGGGGCTGGGTTCGGTGAAGGGTTGTGTGCGAGGTTGAGTGGGTCTACCGAGGAGGTGGCTGTGGGATACAATGAGGTGCAGCTGGTGGTTGTTGCATGTGGCCAAAAGTGAGTGGGCTGTAGCTGGAAGGAACAGTCGGACAGTGGGTTTGAGAGGGGGAGGGTGAGAAAGGAGATGGCAGGGCATTGTCGGCTATGGAGGAAAATTAGGTTGGATGATCGGGTGCAAGGAGATGGACGACAAGGTGGAAAGTGTTTGCATGAAGGGGAATGGGTACAAGTAAGCTTTCAGAAGAAAGAAGATGAGCGTGCACAACTTTCTCCGATATAAAACCTAGTCATATATATAATAGAACAAAATGAAAATAGAAAGGAGGGAAGAGAACTAATAGTGAATGAATGAACCGATATTATATTGATAAGGTAGGAATAGTAAAAGCCAAGAGAATTGAATTCAGAGAAATAATAAAAGCTTGTGTCCTTTAATTTTCTAGCGGTTGGGCAAATGAATGGACACATGTAACCTAAAAGGCCCGATATGGGTACCGATACGGCTAACCGTTTCGCAGATTTTGCCATGTAACGGACGCCGAAATGCACAAATGAATATACTACGAAGATCATCGCGATGAGATGAACAAGCAGGTACACAGATTTGAGCGACACATCCTCCTATTAGAACTCAATATTCACTGCCAAAATACTGCTAAACTGCCGAAAATAAGATAAATGAAGCTAGAGCAGTCCAAATTGGCGAAACGAATTATGACATCTCACTTAGAAAATGATAAACATTTTTCTTATATAAAATATTCTGATTTCAAAAATAACTTATTCCCATCAATTTAACCAATTTTAAATTTTAAATTGAAATTTTCACAACAGAATAAACTTACATATTTCCCAATGAAAATCTGACTTGCAACGTTTAAATAGACTATTCCAAATACCAAATTTTCATAGCTAAAGTTTTATTGTTTAATTTCATAAAAATTTAGTTAATTACGTTATTAAAATAATTAAAATTTCTGGGTTGTTACACTCTCCTCCACTCAGAACTTTTCATCCTAAAAAGTAACGAGATAGGAGAATAGAAACAACAGAAAGGAAAGATAGATTCGAAATACATAGTACTAGATACAACAATTTATTCAAAACCATATAAATTTCATTTAAAATTTATTTACATTCTCCCTTTTATTCTAACTTAAGTTCATATTTATTTACACAAATAGCATTCTTTTTTATTACTCAATTTATTTCACTTAACATATCTTGCAACATAGATTAAGTGTATAAACATTTATTATCACTACTTAAATTTTTATTTACAAATTCCCTTAAAAAATTTCATTTTTTTACATCTTATTACTTAAATTTATTTTGTATACTATTCAATTACATTTTCTCGTTACATTCAAACTTTTTTCTACGTAAGTTATATGAATGTTTCCGAATGTAATTGAGCACTATATAAATTTACCTTTTATTTACAATATTTCTATTAGGAAAAATTTGATTCGAACATTTTATTTCTTAAGCTCTCTGTTGTATAACCTTCAATTACATATTCATGCTAACATTTTACTTTTTAATTATCTTTGGTAAGTTATATATGTTTTAGAATGTAACTGAGTATTATAAAAATATATTTTGTTCCAGTTTCAACCGTTTCAAGTTGTTTCAATTTCATTTCTCATATTAGACACTCCAATTATTCAAAAAAAATTCTTCATTTCAATAATTGAAAACCATCTCTTAACATAAAGCTTAACAGTTTAATTTCTGATTTCACTTCTGTAACAACCCTCAATCTTGTACCATTCAAATCGACAATAATCCACACATGTCAGACTTGAATGATGCGAAATAACAGATTGTAAATAAATTTGGAGCAAATGAAATCAAATATACAGAATCACAGACACAGAACAAACAGAATAACTCGCAGCGGAATATAAAATAACATAGTAGTTCATGAAGCTACTATAACAGAGTCTCAAACCAAATACATAATATAGTCTGAAAAACAACAGAATAGAAATCCCAAATACATAGAAGTTCACTAATACATAAGATAAACTAGAACAGTTGAAACAGAAGTAGATAAATATGTAGATAAGCAGAAACTCCAGTGAAAGACCAGCTCCAGGAAGAGAATTCAAAGCTGTGAATACTCAGGCTGACCCGAGCGTAAAGCAAAACACAAAACACTCGAGTCAGGACAATATATACTTATATAATGTAAACCAACTCAAGTGAACTGTAATAAAGATACAAGTAACTTAAAGGATGCCTGGGACCGCCCATCCTCTAAGGATCCATTAAACTATTTACTATATAGTAATATTTCGCTATTATACTAATGTCTACAGTAAAATAAACATACTTTTAAATAGCGTTCCGGGCTACCCATATCACCCTTCACACATAATAGTCCCAGTAGTCCATCCAATATCATGCCATCTCCACTCCGGGTGACTGTCAGAGGATACCACACGGGCTACGGGAGAAAGACAAACTCGTAGTAAAGGCTCGGTATGGTAGGTGACACGGCACACAAGGCAATGTCAGGGTAGATATACCAATTATGCACACGGGCTGGTGGTAACGCAGCAGCCACATACGCCCACCCCGAACAACACTCCAAAAATCAAGGGGTGCACCCAATCGATCACAACAGTAATAGAATGGTATCGAAGAAGTGTGTTCAGCCAGAGGTGCTACCTCCTTTGGCCCGAGATCGCTCCTGTTTTAGCCACCTTATGCTAACTCACGAGAGTTAGGTCCACGAAATGTACCTTAGGAACGTCGTCACCATCCTACTTCATTCTGGAATCTCCACCGCGCACACAGTTGTTAAAGTGGTTTTCGGTATCGACAGAGAGTATGTCCATATCCGATCCCGGTCTCTTTAACAACCAATCTTTATTATACCCGTAGTTATAATTTCAAAAATGGTATTTATTTCTCAAAATCCAATATCATTTCAAATCCATTTCAAAATATCAACTTATCATTTCATTTGAAAAACATATTCATTTTTATTCAATTTAAAAATACCATTTCAATCCACATTTCAAAATAGTTCAATTCCAACAAATTACTTCATTTGAATCCTTTAAAAGTGAAGTTATTACATTTAATAATTAAATTATTAAACTTCCAAAATTTTCAACTTTCAAAGTTCATTCATTCACTTAATTTTATCAAAACAGTGAAAATTCAACTTTCGCAGCATTTGGAAATTGCTACAGAAAGTTATATTCAAAACAGTTAAATTTAACAAAAGACAGCGTTTAAAATGCTGTAATAGTGTTACATTAGTTTCAAAGAAAAAAACTTAGTTTAATTCAACAATTATATTTTCTATAATTCGCTCTTAACTTATAAAATCACATAATTTTACTTTTATAACCATCATTTAATTTTCTTTAATTTCATGATTTCATAAAGTTAAATTTCCATTTAAAAATTCATATTTAACACTAATTCACTTATTAAATTGCAATGTCCAATTTTAAATTCATTACATTTAAATTTCAACCTAACACTTAAGTTAAAATTCTCAAATATAACTTAGTTTATATTTTTGTTTACTTAATTAAAATTCACTTTTAAGTCAATTCCAAAAATTTCCAATTTTAGTTATAATTTAAAATTTCAACTTAAATATTCATTCATTTCACATTTCAACTTTAATAAAATCATTAATATGATATAAAATAACTTTAAATTCCTTTAAATTCAAATTATCATAAATTTATCATGCTTTCATATTCTATTTAATTTCAAATTATAATTAAATCAAATTTCCCAAAATAGCTTACATTCAAAATTTTCTAACCTTTTCGTTAATTTATTTCACTTGTAATTATTCAGAAAATCAATAATATTTTACCTAAAATCATTTTTAATTAGGTGTAAATCAAAATATTTTAATATTTACATTTCTAAAATAATTTTAAAAATTTTAGAAAAATATATTAACTACGGGTCTGTATATAATTTTCTACACTAGGAAAAGTGATACAGGTAATATATCATTTCAACCCGTAATTTACAAAGAAAATCCGGGTTTTATCATTTCAAACCTGCAATCATTCAGGCCTATCATTTCAGCCCATAATGATTTTCCCTTATTCTAAAGTCCGTTCGGGTATGTATCATTTCAACTCATAGCGATTCTAATCTAAAGGGAACTTGCAGTGTGATAAACGGATAAAATAACAGAACAGCATAATATAATAGTAACAAATGTCATAATAGGTGTTTAAGCATGGGTGAACATCATATAATAGTGACATAGCAAATAATAATATAGTGATGCAGTTTACATATTCACAAGTGATCAATTTACTATTCATATGAGTATAAAACTGTCTGGTGAGAATAACTCACTGTTTTGAGCTGATGACACAACGACGAATTGCACAAATGGGATCTACACAAGCACAAAAGCACGACACAGATACGAATGGAGGAGCCAAGGATTAATTCCCTTGAATACCAATCAAACAAACAATATAACAATTATAAGGTTTCAGACCAAAAATACGATAAACTATGCTAGAAATAACTTCATAAACAAAGCTGAAATGCTTTGCACTTGCTTCCGACATCCCATAGGCTCGGCCAGAGGTGGAGTACAGGTCTAACGCAATGGTTTTGGGTCAGGTCTGGGTTGCTAAGGTCGGCGTAACATGGGTTTGTTGATGGCAAAAATTATGGAGATGGAACAACAACACAACAAGGCATAACTACTAACAACATCCCAAGTTTCAAGCAAACATAGCTCGGCCAAGGCTGATGTGGTCACGGCCATAGGAGTAGGGTCCACAGTGGTGACGTGGCAGAAGGTGCTGGAGGTGGTGGTGGTCATGTAGGTGGCGGCCATGGGTGGTGGAAGTGGTGGATGTGAAGGCTTGTGCTCGACTAGGTCAAGATGTTGGAGTTTGGTGAACTTGGTGAAGGTACTACCACCTAGGGTGGTACGGATGGGGATGGTCAGTCAGGAGGAGGTGCTGGTGGCGTGCTCAGGTGGTGGTTGTGGCGGCAGGGGCTGGAGAGGGGCATGGCCGATCCTATGATAAAGAAGATCAAGTGCAAATCAAACGAAAAATCAACATAAGTGAACAAAAGGAGATAAAAGAAAAATAGAATTTTACCAACTTCTCAAACAAGTGATGGCCGAATTTTTTTTTAATGAGATGAGAAATGATGTACGTGAATGAATAATGGAGGTAGGCAGCTGAAGTATGTGAGTTATTATGGCTAATTGATGGCAAAAGTAAGTTAAAAATGTGAAAAGGCGGGAAAATCAAAAGCCATTGGAAATAAAAAGTCACAAACCCTTTCAATTTACCTTTAAGTATTTGTATAAGTTTATATATTCTGAAATAACAATATTATCAGATAAAATTTCGAAACTTTAAAAAAATATAAAAATATATATACCATTTATTAATTATATAGAGTAAAATTAAGGAAAAATAGTTAAAACAGTGAACTAGACTAGAAAATTTGAAATTAAATGAAATAATTTGTAGAAAATTAATATGAGCTTGTAAAGTATTTTTAAACATAAATAAGAACATAAAACAAAATTTTATTCACAAAATAAATATTTAAAATTTAATTTAAATGTAATTTTTAATGCAGAAAATAGCAAAAAAGGGGAAAACAGCCCTTAAAAATAGGAAATCAATACAGTAAATTTTGGAAAAATTCTATCATTATTTTTAAAATATTTAGAGATGAAATTTCACAAATAAAAAAAAAATTTAAAATAAAATAAAGAAATTTAAAATGAAGAAAATGGCAGAAAATTAGAAAACAGCCTTTAAAAATAGGAAATAAGTACAGTAAATTTTGGAAAAATTACATTATCATTTTAAAAATGTTTAGAAATGATATCACACAAATAAAACAAATTTAAATTAATTTCAAAATGAAATAAAGTCAATTTAAATATATAGTCAAAATCTAGGGTTGTTACAACTTCAAGCTATTTTGATATATATATATATATATATATATATATATATATATATGTATGTATGTATGTATACAGATATATATATATACATCAAATCATACTCGAAAAATTCAAATCAAATTCATTTTACCAACCAAAAATGTAGCAAATCTACTAAGTGGTTGTAAGGAACCAATTCTTCGACTTCCGAAAATCGACATTAATACGTCCACTGTATCAACTGCCGAACAATCGAATGCCGGAAAACCGAACCCTTAGGGTTTAAGAAGAAGAAAAAGATAGAAGAAGTAAGAAAGAAGAAGCAACGGTACAATATCAAAATCTCACAATCGCAGCGGAACAAATATGATAGATAAATGAATATCTTTAAAATAAAGAACTATATCAGTTATTACATTACATCACATTACATTGTCAGAATGTTACAACAACAAACATCGGAAAAGAAATACTATATACTAGTTGATACGCCACGCCATCCAGCTTGCCTCCAGATCTCTACAGCAACTCCTAAATTCCAAATATCTTGATAACCTAACTCTTGACTGCCCGTGTGGAAATTGGTGGGCACCCAGAGTTTAGGGAGGGAACAATATAACTCCAGGTCAGTCATGGGACTGGTGTGAGAACTTAAAACAGTTTATCTTTAAAAACAAACAAAGAAATATTTTAAAAAAGATTAGCAATGCTTTTAGAAAATGAAACTACCATAAGGCCTCCCGCCACACACACACAATGCAAACGCAGAATTGGAGGAGATTTCTCCTTATGATAGTCAAACATGCTTGATACGCAAATTTCTTTGATATTATTACTATAAGTGCAAAGCGCAGGAAAACATTTCGAAAGTATAATATAAATCTTAGCCAGCATAGACATTTTTCAATTATGCCTACTATAGCTACCATCTAAACAGTGGTGACCACCATAAGTAAATGGCAGGTTCTACAACTAAAACCGTACAGGGTTTCGTATTGGGAATTGGATTTCCAACAAATGGTCAGGCCAAGGAACTTCCCATTGCCAGATGGGTACGCTTCTGGAAGGACGCCCCGAGAACCTAACCGGATCTCTGCCAACACAAGCCCGGGTTACCCCTAACTTGGTAACTACTGACATGAGTATGCTATCCCCCAGTCGTAACCGACCTACATCCCGGGATTCACCAACAGCCACAAAATAAAAGTTTGCGGCAACAACATAGGTTAAGTATCTGGGCTCTATACCATGATACCACCTTTATCCAGAAGGAAATGACATACACTAAGGGGGCGTTATCCCCTAATAACCTTGCCGCATCTATCCTGTTTTGACCATTACCGGGGTGTGAGGCCCGACGAAGTCTCGTCCACAAAGCTACGCTTTATACAAAAGTTGTGCTTTGATCAACAAATGATCAGCAACACTCAGCATGCCACTTTACCAAATTGGAAATATATCACTAGTAATCATCAACTACATAATCTCTGTGCTCGTACGTCTCAGAGAAGGGTGTTAAGCTAAGAGAATAAATTCTCCGCCACCAATAGAAATGTATTTGATAGAAACCAGCTTTACATCTCAAATTGTAACGTCATACACACATCCATACAAGTCCGTTCCGGGATCGAACGGAACCGAAGGAACTTACAAAAGAGGCCCTTGCAATCCGGATATTCACTAATCACGTCCGGACTTCCCATCACAAAGGGTGATAAAATCTCTATATCGGAGCTCAGCCGATGCAGAAACATTCGACGGCAATCCTTCCATTTTCGAAAATATTCGGTCTTCAACACCGGTCTTCAAATGCTATCCATTACGACGTATCACTATTCAGAATGGGATTTATGACTCAAAGGTCCTCTTCCGGCTAAACCGAATAACGAGCGCTTATTTTAAAAATAAGCGTAGCATTCAAATTCAAGCAAATCACAACAAATACCCAATTAAAGGGAAATATTGATAGTCGGTTATTTAACTATCAATATTTATGCACAACATCACCAGATTCAAAATAATTTCCCAAACTATTTATTTTCCAAAAATATCTTTACAAGATTTTTTTTCATACTTCAACCGTTTGAAAACAAATTTCAAATCACTTTTCAATTTATCTTTAAAAGATATAATCTCAAAACATTTCACTTCATATTGGAAAAAACGTTTCCATACTTTTTTAATAATAAGTAATTAACAAATCTATCTATTTTCAACATTTGGAAAATATTCAATATACGTAAATCACAATTAAGTATATATTTTATTCTTTAAGGAAAACATTCTCTTAAACACATTTATTTGAGTCAAAACGAATGTTGCATAAAACATCGTTACGATAACCCAAAATCACTAGTATAGGGATTCGAAATTAAGATAGATATATATAAATCCCAATACTATATAAAACATTTCCTTTCGAAAATCATTTACTATAACAACAGTGTTATAGTTCACCATTTCCTTTTATTTCTTGAAAACGTCTATTTCAACAATGAATGTTGAAATCTAGGGTTTTGATACTTAATACATTTTAAAACATCTTTAAATCGTTTTAATTCTATTTAAATTATCACTTCCCCAAAACATTTCTTTAATATATTATTCACTGTTCAAAATCGTGTATATACTTCGTTAACCAAATTCAACATTTCTACACATTATATTTAAAGGATTATCCACTGTCCAAAATCGTGGATATACTTCGTTAACCAAATTCAACATTTCTACACATTTTATTTAAAGGATTATCCACTGTCCAAAATCGTGGATATATCTCCTTTAATAAGCTATAATAATTAACTTATCAAAATAAGTCATTTTCGGATTTATAAAACAAGTTTTATAAATTCCATTTATATTTTATAACAACTTCAACTTATAAAATCACTTTATTAATAGATTCTATTCATATCCCATTTACACGCCAAAATCCAAATTGTAAGCAAATTACTTATAATTCTCTATTTACAAATTCATTCTTTTTATAACTTCAAAATCGTAGATTCTATTCTTTTATAAAATCCATTTATAACATCATTTTAAAAAATCTTTAAAACTCCTTTATTTATCATCACTTTGATTTATAAAAATCCAATTTTATAAATCTTATATATAAAGCTTTTATAATAAATTCAAAAATCTCAATTTAAACTATTTTATAAAATCATTAACTCCATATTTCAAAAATCACATTTCAACTATATTTCTCAACAATCATAATTTTTATAACATTAAAATTAAAACATTTATTTATTTAAAATGAATCAATTCCAAAATTCAATAAAACGTATACTTACAAAAATCACTTTAAAATCCTTTTAAATTTGAAAATCATCACTTTAACACTTTTAATTTTCCAAAATAGGCCCAATACTGCAACGGCACTATATATAAAAATCACGGCATCCAAAACATCATATATCATATGATAACAAAATATATCACAATATTTGTAAATAAATCAATACGGGTAAGGAATCCAGTTGGATCCCTCCAATCTGTTTCCCTGCATCCACAGATGTTAGCACAATACCAATCCCGTTTCAATCCGGGATATCGCGGTACATGGGTTTATATAAACTATTATCAGCTATTATGCGGCGCAATAGGGTCTCATCCGCTATATAATGCGGGAAAATCAACTCGAAGTACATATATAATACCAATTCCACTTCAAGGTGGAATGTCACGATATATGTGTTTAACAAATAACCTCCGCTTAACATGCGGCGTATATGGTCTATTTCAATACGATAGATAATAATTTATCATCCAAGCATACAATCAACAAAATCAAGCAATTTTAAATTTAATTATTTTAAATTTAAATCGAAACAATTTCGATTGAGTGAGAAGTTCTCACCTTGCTTCCAATAACAATTGCAGTGTTTTATTTTTAAATAAAATTAAACACGCGTTTAATTTACCCAAAATTATCACTAGCTCCAATCGGTTCCAATCAAGCTCCAGTGCGTACTGTTTGTCCATACGAACCCAACGCAATTCGTTTCGTCAATTTTCGACCTCGTATGAACAAGTTATGAAATTTTAAACATTGAACGAGTTATAATATAATTAAATTTACAATTTTCTTTTAATTTCAAAACCTCAATGAATCAGGGCTGTTGATTCCTAACCCTATAGTTCAGGGCCACACGCGCTATGCTTCTTCCATATCCAGGTTAATTTTGAACGCAAATAACCCATCTCGGCCGCCTACTTCTCGAAATTGTCGAGCCTCCATCGTTCACTTTTGCCACGATCAACAACCACCATTAGAAAGCTCGTCTCCTACTCCATGCTCGGACAGAGCACCATGAAGCTCGGCTGCCTCTCTAGCATGCAAATCGAGAACGAAGGGCCCCACTTTACACGCGATTTGCCGTTGATTCTTTGCCTTGATTTTGATCATCACCGTTGGATTTGTAGAGGAGGATGTGATCTACGATTTTGTAGTTTAAACTATTTTGAATCGGTTTATGGATTTGAAGAAAATTGAGGAAGAAGAAGACATGTTTTCGGCCATTAATTCAGAACTAGCGGTTAGGGTTTAGAACCAGGTTTTTGTGAAAAATAAAGAATATGAGGTCCTTATATAGAAAATTACGCGACACTATTCACCCGAAATTTTTCCGAACTCGAAACGAAGCATGCTGCCTGGCATTTATAATGTTTTACCCCTATTCCGAATGCAATGGATTATATATCGGGAGCCAATTCGATCGTATTTGAAAGATAGTTTTTCGAATCGACTATTTAAGCTTAAAATTCACTCAAACCGATTTCTACGCGTTTTAGCTTGCCCTGGACAAACCGTAAATCCGATTGATACGAAATTTGAAACCATACAATAATTTAACATTACGGATCCAATGAAACTGGTTTCTTCAAAATCCGAGACTGTTTGAAAAATGACTATTTTTACTCGTCAATTAAATATTAAAATATTCAATTTTCATAAATTAACCTTTAACTCAATTTTAAAAGTTCTATAACATCATTCTGACTCCAATATGATTTAATACAACTTTACAAATCAATTTTAATCGCATTAAACCCAATTTCCAAATATTTCTGTAATTTCAAATATTAAATTATCGACTTAATTATCTAATTAAATCCTTATATTCGAAATAAAATTTATTCGACTTGCAAATTTTACTTGTTAATATTTAAAATCAGTTAAATATACGAATTTCAAATGACAGAAATTCTAGGTCGTTACAGTGGTCTCCTTACATTGATATTCGAAAATGAATGTGATGATGCTACAATCATCATCGAATTATTTTCTAGCGATATAAGAGGAGAGTACCGACTTACTTCTTTTAAAATTCTTTGGAAACAATTTACATTTGAAAGTACTTTCAAATAATATATTTTTCAAAACTTTGAAAACCAAATTTTTGAAAAGCAACGGAAATTAAATTCTCAAATCCTTATTTTAAGTTCGTTTCATTTGCATATCAAATTTATAAACCAACTTTTTACAAAAAAATGTATCTCCATATAGCATATAACAATAGTTAATAGTTTAGGAATGTTGACAAAACAACAAATGATAATCTAGTACTGTCATTCCTCACAACCAATTTTTTTACTATCCAATTTTAGAAAATTATACTTTTAAATATAATTATACATAAAATAATTTGATTTACCAATTTCAAAAAAATTATTGTGTCAGTTTGCTCTGTTCAAGTGTTTTGGAATTCTTATTGATAGTGTTAGCTGGACGAATCGATCGAAACCCAAAATTCAAACTTAATAACACAAACAACACAATATAAAACATTTTTATATTAGTTACAAATATTCTATCATAGGATGATTCAAAAATGGAATTTAGAATAAGGATAGAGATTCAAAATTAGGGGGAACCTAATCAAAGAGAACTTTAACTAAGAAGATAGGCTCGAAAGGAAGATAAGATAATTAAATTACAAAAGAGGATAGATGGATAGACTTATATTATACGCAGTGACCTTAACCGGGTCAACCGAAACTCCATTTTTTAGAAACAATATGCCCAAGGAATCAAACTTCATCTCTCCAAAGGTGACATTTAGAAAATTTAGCTTTCAACAGATGACTCCTAAGAGTTTCCAGAACATAGACTAAATGATATTCATGCTCCTTCTCTAATTTAGAAAAGACAAGAATATCATCAACGAAAACCAGGACAAACTTGTTGAGAACATTGAGGAAAATGCGATTCATGATATCGACGAAGAAAGAAGGAGCATTGGTTAATCCAAAGGGCATGACTAACCATTCATAGAAACCATTCTCCGTTCGAAAAGCTGTCTTGGGAATGCTCTCCTCAGCTAGGTGAAGCTGTTGAAAACCAATAGCAAGCACTCCCGAAATATGATCAATGCGGAATTCAATTTCCAACTTAAGAGGTAGAGAAGTGAATTCACCAAAAACATCATGATATTCCCTTATTATCAGGGTGGAGTCAAAATCACTAGGCTGAGCATCAAGCAAAAAGATAAAACTGCCTGCATAATCCTAAGGCATTCAGCATATGATCACAAGAGAATTTCCTTGGTCATCTACTAAGGAAACGGTTAGGGCTTTTCAAGGAATAACAGCATCATAGCGCTTTAACCAATCACCCCAAGTAAGATATCAAATGAATTGAAACCGAGGACATAGAAATCCCCGACGAATTGATGCCTGTTGTAATGGAGTTTCACCCTTTTACAAATCATACTCAGGTTGGCGGGACTACCGATAGGATTAGTCACACATAAGGATGAAGTTGCCAATTAAGGTTGCAAGATATGCTCAAATTTATTACAGAGATCAACAGAAATGAAACAATGGGATGCTCCAGTATAAAAAAGAACACAAACATGAAAAGACAAGAATGGATTTTAGAACAAAGGTAAAGTTTCAAAATTCAAAAGAAATCCTAACCCAGGAGGATCCAAACAAAGCATTTCAAGCTCGAACGAAGATGAATCTATGATTAATTCTACTCATTCTAGGGTACCACTAATCTATCGCTAATTAGTTTTTACTCTGTATACTAAGTTTTGCCAAAACCAGTGCTCTGATACCACTTGTAATGACCTGCTATTTCGAACCATTCAAATCGACAATAATCCACAAATGTCAGACTTGAATTTCTCAAACAACAGATTGTTAATTTATATTCGGAAAAACTTCGCATATACAGTAAATAAATCAACCACAGGATCACGGACACAGAGTAATATAACAATAAGAAGTGGAATAGATAAATAGTAGTTTATGAAGCTACTACAGAACGTCAAAGTCTAAAGCAAAATACAACAGAAATCCAAATACAAAGGAATCTCTAATACATAAGTATATGACAAGTCTGAACATAAATAACTAAAAGTAACCAGAATAACTAAAAGCTGAATAGATAAAAGATAGATCTCCAAGCAAAGCTCCATGCTCTAAAGGTGAGTCTCAAATGCTACGACACTTAGTCTGACCTGAGCATAAAGCAAAAAAAAAACACTCGAGTCAGGATTGACATTTTTATGCAAGTAAATCAACTCAAGTGAAATGCAATATAACTTAAAGGATGTTTGGAATTCCATCCCTTAAGGATCCATGGAACTATCTACGTACATAGTACAATATGTATCATAGATAATGTCTCCAGTAAAGTATTAAAATAGAATTAAAGCATTAACCATATCCTCCTTAACACATTTTTATATAAATGTCGTAGTCTATACAGTATTGTAAACTCCACTAAATTGGTAGGCTATCAGGGAGCACTCCATAGGTTCGACACAAACCAAACTCATAATGGGCAAGATAAGGCATATGACAAGGCATGCGAGGCAATGCTAGGGTAGGATTCTACCGCTTGGACTCCCAAACTGGTGCTAACGCATAACAGCTGCCACCACCTACCTTAGAACACACTCCTATAATCAAATCGAAGGGTGGCCACCAAATCAATCATAAAGTAAAAAATGAGGTATCGAAGAAATATGCCCGATTGGAGGAGCGACCTCACTTAGCCAAGTATAGCTCATGTTTTAGTCATATCAAGATAACCCGAGGGGGTCAGGGCTGCGTTCATACCTCATACGTATGTTCGCCAAACCATCCTACTTCGTTCTAGATTCTCCATCACATGCACAGTTGTTACAGTGGTTTTGGTATTGGCAGAGAGTATGACAATATCCGATCTCGGTCTCTTTAACAACCAAATGCTTATTTCACACCATGATCATTTTCATTTCAAATAGTTCATACTTCATATCAAAATATCATATTCATTTCAAAATCGTATCACTATGAAATCATATTAACATTCAAAATCATTATTCACTTTAAATCATAACAATTCCAACTTAAACAGTTTGAATATTGAAAGTAGTTTATATATAGGAATAATTATACATTAAAAATAGTTTGTATTTAATAATAGGTTATATACTAAAACCGTTTATATATTGAAAATAGTTTACATATTAAAAAGAGTTTATATCAAAAAATAGTTTCAAATTAGAATTGTTTCTTCCAATTTCAAAAATCAATTCTAATCAACTTTAGTTCAAAAATTGAATTAACATCAATCTCAGTTCAACAGTTTCAATTAAAAAGGTTAAAGGTTGAATTCAAATTCTCATTAAAACTATTTTTAATTTATATCGATTTCAAATCCAGGTTTGAACTACAAATTTAAACCACTTCCAATTCAATAGGTTTCAAAATTTAAATTGAAATATTTATAACAACTAAATTTCGATAAATTTCATTTATATTTCAAAATTCACTTTAATTTTATTTAAATTTGAAAATATTCATTTAATCATTTTTAATAACATTTAAATAAAATTACAAATTAAATCAATATTCAATTTCAATTTTTATTTAAATTTGAAAATATTCATTTAATCACCTTTAATCAAAATTCAGTTATAAAAATCATATCTTTAAAATCTCAAAATTAACAAGTTCAAATCAATTCTTATTTAGATACAATTCTTAAACAAATTAAATTACAAATAAATTTTAATTTATCTTTCCAACATTAATTTATTAAAATTATTCGAAAATCTATTTACAAAATATTAATATAAATTTCCAATAAATAGTTTAAATTTATCATAGTATATTTTATTAAATTAAATCTTATTATTAAATTTATTTTATTTTAAATCTTATTAGATATATTTAAAAATAATAAAATCATAAGTAAAATCTTAAAATTTACATTTTTCAAAACTTAACTTATAATTTATAAATTTCAAACATATAATTTTAAAAATCAAAATTTTACACATATTAAAATTTAAAATAAAACATTTATAAATATTTTAAAATCAAAACACATATATTTTTCTTTTAAAAATTTTGAAAATCATTTTTCAAATAGACCAACGGTGTCCATATATGATTTTCTAACCTATGGTCAAGTGATATAGAAATTTATTATTTTAATCTGCAAAAATTTAAATTTATGGGTATATATCATTTCAACCCGTAATCCCAAAATTCAAAATCAATTCAATCGCTTAGGTTTGTCATTTTAACCCATAACGATTTTTGTGACGACCTAGAATTTTTGAACATTTGAAAATAAAATATTTAATCGATTTTAAATATTTGGAAGTTATTTTAACTTGAATTTCAATTATAACTATGAATTTGGCAATTAAATTATTTAATTTAATTTTTAAAGCTTGGGTAAAAAAAATTGAATCTGAAATTTTAAGCTGATTAAAAATATTTTCAGGGCCTAGAAAATTTATATTGATGATACTAAAGATAATTGAAGCTTCAGAATTGAATTTGGAAATGCTTTGATCAGTTTTGAAATTATACGATTTAAATTGATATTAAAAAATAGCCTTCCGAGGCACAGTCTCAGAATTCAACGAAACTAGTTCCATTGGATCCGTAATATTGAATTATTATCGGATTTCAGATCTCGTAGCTTTCGAAGCTATCGTGTGATCGTACGATATATAAACACCTTGACTTAATTTAAATATAAATTTATATACTCTAGTCAACAGCCGAAATTTCATCCCGTCGGCTGCTTTTCTTTCCCATCAGCCTTTCATCTCAGCCGACTTCCTTTGAAATAAGCCACCCTAGTAATCGATCCTATCTCCTTTTCTCGTTTAAATCACGCAACCTCCTTTCTTACTTCCTCAGTTCATAAGGTCAAAAGATAATAGCCTCGTTTGAAAAATCAAAACCAAATTAATGGCCGCAGTCGAGCTGGACTTCGAATTGGGTGGAAATCAGTTTCTAGGGCAAAGTTCAAATTGGCAGCGACAACGTTCGATTCTGGGAAGCAATCTCAAATCAGCAACTTTGATTTTTAGGTACGCCAAGGTCAGTCACAGCTAGGGCTCGCGTCTGCCGTGATGTTCGAGTTATAGGAGACGGTCGCAATTTTGAGGTGCAATGCGAGGCATTCGAATGTGATGGGAAAGGTTCGACGTCGACCAAGGTGGCGAAGTTAAGGCGCGTTTCGAACTCGACGTCGCTGATGTGTCGCGGTGGAGGAGGCTACGGTGGCGGTAAGCAGGCTAGGCGATTCGAGCATGAGGCAGCACGTGAGTAAGTTAATGGATGGGTTGCGAGTCTGGGTTAATGGCCGATGTCGATCTGGAAGGCCGCGTTTGGATCGTGAAGCAATGACCTGGGTTCGCCTTTTACAGTAAGGTATAGTAATCCCATTTTAATTTAATACAGTAATTTATCTATACACTCTCATACATATTTTGATTCAAAGCAGTAAATTTTAAAATATTGATTTCAAAACAGAAAATATATGGAAATAAAATGGGAGTTTTTAAGTATTTAATAAACTGATTAATTATTTTTGTTGTTAAAAATATCAAAAGGGAATTAGTCTAAAAAATAAAATCACAGGTTAATTTAATTGTCCAATGGAAATTTATTATTCGATTTATTTCGAATATTAATTAACTGTATAAAATTGTCTATACAAGGTCAATATCTGGAAGAAATCAATTTGGAATGAAAATGGATTGCATGCAAAACAAAGGTGAGATCTTCTCACTCAAATTATAATAGTTGAAAATTTCAGTTATTGATTGACTGTTGAATTGTGATAGTTAAATTTAAATTGTTGATTGTGTGCTTGGATGATAATATATTATTAGTTGTATTGAAATAGACCCTATACGCTGCATAATAGCGGATGATATTATATTAAACTCATATACCGTGATATTCCACCTCGAAGTGGAATTGATATTATATATGTATTTGGAGTTGTTGATTTTCCGCATTATATAGCGGATGAGACCCTACGCGCCGCATAATAGCGGGTGATATTTTATAAATCCCATATACCGTGATATTTCACCTCGAAGTGGAATTGGTATTTAATTGTTGTGCTAACGTCTGTGGACGCAGGTAAATAGGTTGGAGGGATCCAACTGGATTCCTCAAAACATTTTGATTTGTTTTCAAAATTTTGTGTTGATTATTTATAATCTATGTGTAATTATTTGTGATTGAAACCGTTGAAGGCTATAATTTAGCTGAATATATTTTTGGTATTGTATGATACCAGAAATAAATAAATAAATTGGATTTTGAAATTTGGGTAGAAAATTTATAATAAATTCATTCAAAGAATTGGGTGAATTTAAAAGTAGAAATTTGAATTGATAAAGTTTTATTTTGGAAACTTGTTGAATAAATTCCAAAAAAAAATATGGGAAAATATTTTTATAAAGGAATTTCGAGTAATATTGTTTAATAGTTGAAGAAATTTTTTAAGATACGGATTTTAAATATTTGAAAGAGATAGGAAATAAATTTAGAAATTAAATTTGGGATTTAATTTGGAGTTGAAATGAATTTTAGAAATCAATTTGGGATTTAATTTGGAGTTGAAATGAATTTTAGAAATCAATTTGGGATTTAATTTGGAGTAGAAATGAATTTTAGAAATCAATTTGGGATTTAATTTGGAGTAGAAATGAATTTTAGAAATCGATTTGAAAAAAATGATTTGGGGTTTTTACATAAATCTTTGGGAAATCGATATGAAAACTGATTTGTTAATTTAAATAAATTTGGAATATGATTTGGTGATTGAAATAAATTTGGAAGTCAATTTGAAATTGATTGGGTGTTGAAGATGAATATTTGGAAAACGATTTGAAAATCGTATATCAGTGGATATTTGAAAGTTTAAAATTCACAATGAAATTTTATAAAGGAAAGAGAATTTTGTTTTAAATATAAATATCGGTTTATTTTTAAAAATATGGAAAGAAATTTACAAATTTGGAATGTAAATTAAAATAAGTCGAGAAGATTTATTAATTTATTTGAATGGACCATTTTGTAATGGAAAAAGAGGATTCTTCTCTGGAAAGCCGAGTATATTTTTAAAATAGCTTTTGAAATAAAATTAAAAGTTCTAGATTTGGTGTTAAAATAATATTGTTAGAGAAATTAGTTTTGAAAATTGTTTTAAAACTTTAGAGTAAAAATTTATTTAATTAATTATATAAGGGATTATTTTAAAGATTAAATTGGTATTTGATTTAGAAAATAGTTATTTAAATATTTATACTCTATCTACTAATTTTATTTTAAAATTAGTTTGGACTTGAAGTCTTATATGTGATAATTAGTATAATGTTTTCGTAACCAATATTTAAGTAAGTATTTAAGATGGTTTTATTTTAAATGTTCCAAGAATATTTTGGATAAGTGATTTGAATTATTTTAACTCGGCAGATTTTCAGTGGAAATGAATAAATATTTGGAAATATATTCCGCGTAAGGAAAATGATTTGAAATTTGTTTTCAAAAGATTGAAATGTGGAAATTGATTTGAAACTGTTTTCAAATGGTTGAAGTGTGAAATTATATCTTGCGAAGATATGTTGAAATTGAATAATTTGGGAAAATTATTTGAAATCTAGTGACTGTTGTGAATGATGATTGATAGTTAAACAACAAACTATCAATATTGGCCTTTCTGCATTTGAATTTCGATGCGACCCGGGTCGGATTCCAAGTGGATATCCGAAAATCACATCAAACCTTTGTGATTGTAATGGATCTTTTATTTAAAAGATCAAAGTGGAAATTGTTGTGATTTGTTTGAAATCTGATTGAACACTTATTTTAAAAAAAATAAGCGCTCATTGTTCGGATTAGCCGGGAGAGGACTTTGTGTCATAAAATCCATTCTGAATAATGATACGATGAAATGGGATTGCATTTGAAGATGGCGTTGAAGACCGGGTATTTCGAAAACGAAAGGGTTACCTGTCGAATGTCTCTACATCGGGTTGCTCCGGTGTAGAGATTTTATCACACTTTGTGATGGGGATTCCGAACGTGATTAGTGCATAACCAGATTTGCAAGGGCTTCTTTAGAAGTGCCTTCGGTTCCATTCAATTCTGGAATGGACTTGTATGGATGTGTGTTTGACATTATACTTTGAGATATAAAGCTGATTTCTATCAAATACATTTTTATTGGTGGCGAAGAATTTATTCTCTTAGCTTAACGCCCTTCTCTAAGACGTATGAGCTTAGAGGTTATGTAGTTGATGGTTATTAGTGATATACTCCCTATTTGGTAATGTGGCATATGAAGTGCTGCTGATCATTTGTTGATCAAGGCATGACTTTGTGAAAAGTGTAGCTTTGTGGACAAAACTTCGTCGGACCTCACAACCCGAAAATGGTCAAAACAGGAAGGATGCGGCAAGGTTATTTGGGGGTAGCACCCTCTGAGGGTATGTCATTTCCTTCTGGAAAAGGGTAGTATCATGGTATGGAGCCCAGATATTTTACCTATGTTGATGCTGTAAATTTATTATACTTTGTGGTTGTTGCTTTGTGATTGAGGATCCTCGGATAAAGGTCGCAAACAACCGGGGGATGGCATACTCGTGTAGTAGTTACCTAGTTACGGAGGTAACCCAGCCTTGTGTTGGCAGAGATCCGGTTATGTTCTCGGGGCGTCCCTCTAGAGGCATACCCATGTGGCATAGGAAGTTGCTTAGCCTGACCATTTATTGGAAATCCAAAGATACAATACGAGCCCTTTACGATTGCAATTGTATAACCTGCCTCCTCAGGAGGTAGCTATAGTAGGCATAATATAATGGTACCTATGCTAGCTAAGATTAATATTATACTTTCGAAATGTTTTCTACGCTATGCACTAATGATAATATTGAAATGGATTTTGCGTATCAAGCATGTTTGACTATCATAAGGAGAAATCTCCCCCAAGTCTGCGATTGCGTTGTGTGTGTGTGCTGAGAGGCCTTATGGTAGTTTCATTTTCCAAAAAGCATAGCTGATTTCTTTTCCTTTCTTTGTGGAAATAACTATTTTTAAGATCTCACACCAGTCCCATGACTGACCTGGAGTTTATTGTTCCCTTTTTAAACTCTGGGTGCCCATAATTTTTCCACACGAGAAGCCTTGAGTCAGGTTATCATTATTCTGGAGCGAAGTCAGAAAAGTGATGTTGTGGAGATCAGGAGCAAGCTGGATGGAGAAGCGTAGCACTAGTATATGTTATATTCTTTTCCACTGTTTTGTTGTTGTAACACTCTGATAATGTAATGCGATGTAATGTAATAACTGATATGGTTCTTTGTTTTAAAGATATTCATTTATCTATTATATTTGTTCCACTGCGATATGTGAGATTCTGTTATTGTTCTATTTGCTTCTTCTATCTTCTTCTTCTTAAACTCTAACGATTCGGTTTTCCGGCATTCGACTGTGTGGCATTGGATACAGTGGACGTATCGATGTCGACTTTCGGGCATCGGAAATCGGAATGTTACAATGTGGTATCAAAGCATTTGATTAAGCGACAACCTTGGCTCTGGTGGGGATTACTCATTAGAGATAGAGTCGGTAGTACTCTAGAATGAGTTTGAGTGTAATAATAGTTATGAGCGCGTATTTATTAGTGAATATAAAATTGTTTTATATTGTGATGATTGGTTTGTTGAGTGGTATATGGATTCTGGTCGGTATAGTTGTACAACTTTAACGATAGGGATCTCTAAACACTTGAATAGAACAATTCGACACGATATTTTTTTGGAAAAAAAAGAGGGTAAATGAAATAATTTTACCCAAAACTATTTTTTATATAAAAGGAAATAATTTTTGTAAATTATTATAGTATATGGTTGCTTGGTTGTTAGGAAGTGATAATTTTAAATTATTATCATTGAATAGGAAATTGAAAACGTAACTCCAAAGTTAAGAAATAAATTCACATATAAATGAAATTTGAGAACGTAAATTGTAAATGTGATTTATAATTTGAAATGGAATTCCAGAGAAATGTTTTGAATAAAATAAAAAATAAAATAAGATTTAAAGGGTTTGAAATGTTTTGGAGTTTGGAAAAGATTGGAGATTTGAAAAAAAAATATTTAAATTCTGTTTAGTTTGAACATGAATTTCAAAGGTTTGGAAAATGTTTTGAAGGGATAAAAGCTCTAAACTCTTTTTGGTCGCTGGAAAATAACTTCGGTGATGACTGCAGCATCATCGATGTTCATTTTCGAGTTTCCAAGAGAGGAATTGCCGCCAAATTATTTAAAATTTGAGGTTGTTTGGAAAACTGTATTTGGTTTTGGAAATTCAAAAGATAATTTGAATCGATTTCAAAAATGATTTTTGAAAGGTTGAAGAGGCTCTGGAATGTTATATAAAATATTTATGGAATAACATTAAGTTGATAAATTGTAAAATTTAAAGTTGTTAAAATAAAAATCTAACTTAGAGAGAAGTTAGAAAAAGGTAAATGTGGAAACGAAATAAGTTGGAGGGAAATTTAATTCAAGTGGAATTAAAAAAATGAAATTGAATAAAAGAATTGAAATTGAAGATTTGAGTTAATTTGTATGAAGGTGAATTTGAGAAGTCTTATAGACTAAATGATTGGAATAAAATCTATAAAGGTGAGAAATAAAATTGTGAATGAATGAATAAATTTACAATTACAATTAAATGAAAGTGAAATTGAATGTTGAAATTCATTTCGAATTTGTAAGCAAATAGAATTGAATTGGAATTGAATTTGATTTGTTATAAGCAAAGCGAAGTATTGAAATAACTACTAGTAAGTGAAACAAATTGAAGAAAAGACCAAATAGATATGGTTTGAAATGAATTCAATAATTATAAATAAAAGGTAAATTGAATTCATATGGAATTGGAAATCCAGTAAAAATATAAGTGGGTATACACCAAAATAGTGAATTAAATTGTATTTGGGAATGAACAAAATAATAAAACTAGAATTGAAACCGAATATTGAAAACTAATTAGAGTTGTATGAAATAAAATGAAGTTGTAAAATTAGTTCGAAGTGAACTAAAGATAATAAAGGTGGAAAGAAAAAAATGGGTTGAGATAAAATGAATTGGAATTTGTAATAAATTAGTAAATGAAACTGATTTAAAATAGTGAGATGAGTCAGTTGTGAATGAAAGATAATTGATAAAATTCAATATTCAGAAGGTAAATTGAATCCAAATAAAAATGAAATTTTAAATTGAATTCAAATGAAATTAAAAATGTAAGATTGAATGAAATTGGATATATAACTTCAATAGTGAAGTAAAAATGGTATAAGAAGTATTCAAACTTTTGTAAAGAAATGTGCAAAAATGATTTTTGAATGTTGAAATTGGACATTATGGATATTAGGATATACAGGTGTGTTAGAGAAAAAGGATAAATTGGATTTTGATTCTGAAGATAATTTAAATTGCTCAACAAAAAGGTATGTATTTAAATTTCAGTATGAAATTTGATGATTTTCTTGTCCAACCCTTAGCCTTTTGTTTTCTTTTGAAATCTGGGGGCCTATGGTGCCATTTTGTAATCGTATCAAGCTAGCCGCGCAAAGGAGACATTGGCGAAATTTTTCGAAAATTTATGGAGTTAGAAAAATTTTGAGCAATTTTTTGATAATTTAAAATTAAAATTTAAATTTAAATTTGAATTGTGAAGTAAATGAAGTTGTTTGGAAACTGGAAGATTTTGGAAAGTTAGTTGAAATGATAATGGGGCTCTAATAAAAAGATTTTTTTTGGCAAGTTGATAAAACTATTTGGTTTCGGGTAAATAGTAAACAGGTTAAGGATCATTTTTCTTAACTTGTAATTTCGGGATGAAATTTGTTTAAGGGGGGAAGGATGTGACGACCCAGAATTTTTGAACATTTGAAAATGAAATATTTAATCGATTTTAAATATTTGGAAGTTGTTTTAACTTGAAATCTCAATTATAACTACGAATTTGACAATTAAATTATTTAATTTAATTATTAAAGCTTGGGTAAAAAAAATTGAATCTGAAATTTTAAGCTGATTAAAAATATTTTCAAGGCTTAGAAAATTTATATTAATGATACTGAAGAAAATGGAAGCTTCAGAATTGAATTTGGAAATGCTTTGTTCGGTTTTGAAATTATATGATTTAAATTGATATTTAAAAATAGCCTTCCGAGGCACAGTCTCGGAATTCGACGAAACCAGTTCCATTGGATACGTAATATCGAATTATTATCGGATTTCAGGTCTCGTAGCTTTCGAAGCTATCGTGTGATCATACGAGATATAAACGCCTAGACAATAATTAATCGATTTAATTTAAATATATACTTATATACTCTTGTCAACATCTGAAATTTCATCCCGTCGGCTGCTTTTCTTTCCCATCAGCCTTTCATCTCAGCCGACCTCCTTTGAAACAAGCCACCCTAGTAATCGATAATGACTCATTTTCTCGTTTAAATCACCCAACCTCCTTTCTTACTTCCTCGGTTTATAAAATCAAAAGATAATAGCCTCGTTTGAAAAATCAAAACCAAATTAATGGCCGCAATCGAGCTCGACTTCAAATGGGGTGGAAATCAGTTTCGAGGGCGAAGTTCAATTTGGCAGCAACAACGTTCGATTTTGGGAAGCAATCTCGAATCCGCGACTTCGATTTTTAGGTAGGCCAAGGTCATTCAAAGCTAGGGCTCGCGCCTGCCGCGATGTTCGAGTTATAGGAGGTGGTCGCGATTTTGAGGTGCAACGCGAGGCATTCGAATATGATGGGAAGGGTTCGACGTCGACGAAGGTGGCGAAGTCAAGGCGCGTTTTGAACTCGACGCCGCCGATGGGTCGCGGTGGAGGAGGCTGCAATGGCGGTAAGCAGGCTAGGAGATTTGAGCATGAGGCAGCATGTGAGTAAGTTCGTGGATGGGTTGCGAGTCTAGGTTGATGGCCGATGTCGATCACGAAGGCTGTGTTTGGATCGCGAAGCAATGGCCTGGGTTCGCCTTTTACTGTAAGGTATAATAATCCCATTTTAATTTAATACAGTAATTTATCTATACGCTCTCATACATATTTTGATTCAAAGCAGTAAATTTTAAAATATTGATTTCAAAACAGAAAATATATGGAAAATAAAATAGGAGTTTTTAAGTATTTAATTAACTGATTAATTATTTTTGCTGTTAAAAATATCAAAAGGGAATTAGTCTAAAAAATAAAATCACAGGTTAATTTAGTTATCCAATGGAAATTTATTATTCGATTTATAATTGTCTATACAAGGTCAATATCTGGAATAAATCAATTTGGAATGAAAATGGATTGCATGCCAAACTAAGGTGAGATCTTCACACTCAAATTATAATAGTTGAAAATTTCAGTTATTGATTGATTGTTGAATTGTGATAGTTAAGTTTAAATTGTTGATTGTGTGCTTGGATGATAATTTATTATTAGTTGTATTTAAATAGACCCTATACGCCGCATAATAGCGGATGGTATTATATTAAACTCATATACCGCGATATACCACCTCGAAGTGGAATTGGTATTATATACGTATTTGGAGTTGTTGATTTCCCGCATTATATAGCGGATGAGACCCTATGTGCCGCATAATAGCGGGTGATGTTTTATAAATCCCATATACCATGATATTCCACCTCGAAGTGGAATTGGTATTTAATTGTTGTGCTAACGTCTATGGATTCAGGGAAACTGTAACGACCCGTAAATTTTGATGAATAATTTGGTTAATTTAATTAAGATTGTGTAATTTAATTTAGAATGAAATGAAATCTTATAATTTATATTGGAATGAATGTTAGAAATTAGATGTAGCAATTGAAATTAAAATTAACAATTTAAAATTTATATTGCAATTAGTTGGAAATAATGTAAATTGAATAGAAACATAAGTTTATTTATAGGGCAGTAATTGATGAATAAAAAATTTGAAACCAAGTAAATAAATTTGTGGAGAACATTTAATAGTAATCAATGTATATATTAGGCAATTGACAATTTATGGACTTGTTAAGATTGTAAAGTTATAATTGACTGTAAATAGGAATATTTGGTAATTAATTAAAGTAAGAAAGAAATGTAAATGTTATAACTTGGTTACAAAATTTATATACGGAAGTGGATGTAAAAATGAATGAATTAATGTGCGCATAAATTTATAATGGGATAAAACGTAAATTAATGTAATAAGGATGATGCAGGTTGATAAGTATTCATAATGTTTGTGTTGTTGATAAACGTTACTTTAATTATTTTAATATAAAATAACGGAAGTGTGAAGGGAAATTAATAGAAACGTAAACTTATTTAAAGGTTGTAATTGGATGTAGATTTATAGAATGGAGTTAATGCAAATCAATGGAATTAATGAAGACGTTTACGTAGCTACACATTGAAAATATGAAGAAAAAAATGTAAGCATTGGATTAAATTAGGAAAATTAAATATAAATAAATGGTCATTTAATAATACCAATGTTTTGGGAGTAATTATAATAAGTTGTTTGAAATGCATATAAACTTTGATTTGGAAATCAATTGGATTAAAAATGAAATTTGGTATTACATTGATGAGTTTAAATGTTATTTTATTTTGTAAAGTAATAAATGGTGTAATAAAGGAATGAAATCAAGATAAAAATTTAATTGAGATCTTAATTATAAATAATGGGTGAAATAATAGGATGGATGGGAATTGTTTGTGGAGAATAACCATACAAGTATTATAAAGAGTATATTGGTAATAAACGATTTTATTTAGATTTGAAGTGATAATTAATGAAGTCTAATGTGAAATCAAATTGCAATTAATTGTCTTAATTTGTGCAATTAGGGTAGATTTGATTATGCATTGAAGGTGGTTAATTATATAAGGTGCAATAAATGTTAATTTTATTTATAATATGAAGATTGGTTGATTTAAGGAGTGATAACCAAGATTTATTAATTTATGAAATTTAAAATTTTAATAAAAGGATTTAATTGCGATTAAATGGATTTAATATTTAAAATAGGGAATTTAGTTGAAATGTGAGGATATTAACGTAAATAGTTTTGAATCCAATATTAAATCCATCTATTGGACAATTATGAATGGAAGAATGATTTGTTAATTTAATTTAATAGAAATTTTGGAAATTAAATTTATAATTTCTGAATTTAAATGGAACTAAGGAAAATACTGAAATCGATAAGATAATCAACTTTAACTTGACTTTTAATTTTTTTAAAGAATTTAAAATTGATTGAGAAATATAAAAGTGATAAAATTTGTCAATTTTAAGATTACAATTTAAAATTGGATTTAATTAATTAATTATTAATTTATTTAATTAATTAATGGAAAAATCATTTTGGCCACTGAATCGGATTTCGACGAAACCAGTTTCATCGGATCCGTAATGGTGAATTATTGTAGGATTTCAAGTTTCGTAGTGATCGGGCTTGTCGTTTGATCATACGGACTCAAAACTCCTTGAAATAAACGAAATTGAAATCAACTGAAATCAATTTGAAAAATATTGATTTTAGCATAACTTCTTCATACGATGAAATTTGGACTTGAAACTTGTTCCACCATGTTTAAAATATTTGAAAACATCTATTTTGACATATGGGTTTATCCAATTTCGTTCCAGAGTCGAAACGGACTTTTTGGGCCACTTCGTTGTTAGCGCGTACATCTATCTTATCCGATCCATTCTATTTTCAACATCGTCTATTTAAACCCTGTTATAACCCTAGCCCTCATATTTCCTATCTGTCTGTACGTACAATTCTTTCTCTCCTCCTCAATGGCAGACAAACAAACCCTAGATCCAATTGCAAATTCAAAAATCAAATGAAAATTCAAACTCCTTAGAAAAATTCGAAAAAATACATGTTGAAGCTCTCGAAGTGCACAATCTTCTTGTGAAATTTGTTTTTCGTTTTGGATTGTCGTTTTGATCGGTAAAAATCGAAGAAGTCTCGGCCGTTCATCACGTCGAAATCAAACTCGACGGATCGACGAACCGTTTTTGGGTTTTGTACAGTGGACGATGGGGAGTGCATCAGTGGTGTTCATTCGTCGAATCAACGGTTAGATCATCGGGAATAATTTGATTAGGGTTTCGTTTCTATTGGCGACCGTGGTGGTTTGTGGCAACCGTAGCGAATGTGGGGGGTACAGTAGGAGCGGTTGGTCGAGCAGATGGCGATGGTGGGGGAGGCGTGTCGAACGATGGCCGAAGGCGCTTGGAAATTGCAGTCAAAGGGCCGGTCAAAGGGAATGTAGTGGGTTCGACGGTTTCGTGCCTGCGTACTGAGGATAGGGTTGCTGTGCGTTAGTGATGATGTTATGGCACTAGGGGAGGTAAAAATGTGTTCTCTTTTTTTTTTAATTTTGAAATCCAATCGCACTAGTCGTCATAACTTTCTCATACGATGCCCGATTTACGTGCGGTTTTTTTGTTAGGATAGTATTGAAATTCCGGACTTTTTGACGCCGGTTTGGACAAATTCTGAGACTAGGCAATTTTTGGGTTTAAGTTGGATTTAAATTCAATTTAAATTCAAAAGGTGAGTGTTTTAACCTACTCACAACTTCGAAGATTTCTTATGTTTGTTAAATTAAATTTTGATGTGATTTAAAATTGATCTGTGATTGTTTGGGCATATATTTAATCATCATCTCAGTTAGATTGCATTTATTTAAATTTAATTGTTATTTAATTTATTTTTTCATATAAACTGCCAGTCAAATTGTTATGTATTATTTATTGCATATAAACTGCCAGTTAAACAGTTTTAATTTATTTTTGAATATAAATTGCTAGTTAATACTTGTTGTTTCTTATCCGTTCTATAGTGATGTTATTGTTTATATTGGATGATGATTGTTGTAAATGGTTGATGATTGATATCGGATGAATGGATGCTGCATTTTATATTGTGTAAACTACAAGTTATTATGCATTTTCATTTCATTCGGGATTGCGGTTTGAAATAATATACAACCGTAATTTTTATTTTAAATTTCGGATTGAAATGATAAATATCTGTATCACTTGACCATAGGATAGAAAATTTTATACAGACACCGCGGTCTATATATAAAAATATTTTGAAATGATTTCTATGGTTTTGGAAAGGAATATAAAGGTTAGTAAATATTAATTTTTGGTGTTATATGAGTATTATTTTATATACATATAGTTAAATTCTTGAAGTAAAGCTATGTATAAAATTATTTAATATTGGAGTTTGATTATTTTACACTACATGGTTAAGTACCTATTTAAGATATTGTATATATAGGGTTTTAAATGACTTAAATGGAATTAAGTTGAAAGATAAATATGGAATTGGTTTAAATTGAATTATTTAAGAATTGTACTAGAATAAATTTGTTTTGAAGTTTAAATAAAAAATGGAGATTGTAAAGGGTATGATTTTTATAACTTGATATAATTCAAAGAATTTAAATGAATGTAAAGTTGAGATAAATGAATTTATCAAGTTAAATAAATTGAAAGACATATCCAGTTGTTTGAAGTTAAAAGTTTTATTTAAACTATATTGGATTTATTAAGTATATGTTTCAAAGATAAATAATAGCAATTGAATTTGATATATACGAAATTATCAAAGAATAAGTTTTGAAATGGTGGAAAAATTAAAGATTTGAAATATATGAAAATTTTATTGGTTTATTTGGGAATTTAAATCTATATCTGAAATTGACTTGTGAAGGTGAAGAAGCTATTTTATTATATAATTAAGTAGTTTAATATTTAAACCATTTAAGTGGGTGGTTATATTTCAAAGTTATGAAATTCGAAGTTTTATGTTTTGAAAGGCTTTATTTCAAGTTTTGGTTTCGAAGTATTATAACTTTGAAAATGTTATGTTTTAAAAAGGATATATTTTAAATGATATCATATTGATTTGGTTTTTAAAAGAGGAAGTGATGTCATAATTATATGGTTTTTAAATGGGATATTATATTCTGGTTTTAAGTATAAATTATTTTGAAATAACCACGGTGTTATAATAACATTTGGTTGTTGAAGAGACCGGGATCGAAAGTTGTCATACTCTCTGCCAACTCCGAAAACCACTTTAACAACCGTGTACGCGGTGGAGATTCCAGAATGAAGTAGGATGGTGACGACGTTTCCTTTGAGGTAAATACGTGGACCCAACTCCCGTGAGTTGGCACAAGGCGGCTAAAACAGGAGCGATCTCGGGCCAATGAGGTCATTCCTCTGATCAGACACATCCCTTCGATATTATACTATGACTTTCAGATTGATTCGGTGGCCACTTTTGATTTTTGATTTGGGGATGTGGCTCGAGGTGGGCGGTAACTGCACGCTACGCGTTACCACCAGCCCATGTGCGTAATTGGTATATCTACCCTGGCATTGCCTAGTTGTGCCGTGTCACCTACCATACCGAGCCTTTACTACGAGTTTCTATTTGTGTCGTACCTATGGAGTGTCTTCTCGTAGTCTCCCGATCAGGAGATATGCAGGCACTGTATAGACTATTGGTATTATTTATGCTAAGGGCTATATGGATAACCCCTTAATGCTATTTAAAAGTAAGTTTATTTTACTAATAGACACTATTATAATAGCGAAATATACTACATAGTAAATAGTTTAACGCATCCTTAAGATATGTAAATCCCGAGCATCTCTTGAGTTACTGCACTCATATTTATTTCTGTTGATTTAACTTACATAAGATCTTTTAGTTCTGACTCGAGTGTTTTGTCTTTTCAATTCGCTCGGGTCAGTCCGAGCATTTCAGGATCGAAGATTTTATTCTGGAGGACGAAGACGACGTTTTGTAGTACTATTACCTACTATCTTGTATTGTTCCATTACACACTGTATTCCGCTGCATCGATTTTTATTCGTTGGCATGTGCAATTCTAATATATTGTATAAGTAAAATTAAATATTTTATAAACAGCTTCATGAACTGTATATTTGATTATTATATTTTGTCATATCGTTGTGAGATACTATTTTATTCTATTTCTTTCTCGTTTTTCTTATTTACCCCATAACAATCCTCCATTCCATATGGTTTGAATTGGCACGTGTGTCGATTTAAAGCGTGCGAAAAGGTGAGATTTTACAATGTGGTATTAGAGCTTTGGTTTAGCGATAAACCTTAGCTTTGTGGGGTCTAACTCTTTACTAATAGGGTAGTAATACCCTATGGGAGTCACTGAGTGTATATATACGAGATAGCGTATTTTTTAGTGTTATAAAAAGGTTTTATATTGTGTTAATCTGTTCCGTTTTGTATTTATAAATTCTGGTTGGTGCATGGGACGCTATGACATCAATAGGGATTTCTAAACACTTAATAGGACAGACCGACATAATATTTGGTTTTAATATAGGTGAATGAAATAATTTTGCCTATTATATTTTCTATATATATATATAAAGTAAATTTTTATAAAGGTTACATTTGGTTGTATTATACTGGTTGTTAGGTAATGAAATATAAATAATAGTTGAAATAAAGTTGAAAATAAAATAAATGAAAATTAGAAATTTAGAACTTAAGTTCCAGGGTTTTGAAACTTTCTTTCGAATAATTTTGGAATATAGTAATAATATTTTTAGAAGTATTTTCTGATATAAATATTCAATTTAATTTGAAAGAATCATTTTAAAAGAAACTTTGAAAAGAAATAAGTTATGTACTTCACACTCTGTCGCTGGAAAATAATTTCGGTGATGAGTGCACGCATCATCGACATTCATTTTCGAGTTTCATAGTGGGAAGGCCACTGTAGAAGTTTCATTGCAGATTTATTTGGATAAACAAATATAAATTTTGAATTTTTTTAAATATAATTTGATATATATAAATTTGTAAGAGTATATTTATCTGTTATTTTAAAATAATTTGAAATTTTACCCGGTATTTAAATTCTTCAGTTCCATTAATAAATGGTTTCAATTGCTTTAGTGAAATGGAATATAATTAATAATTGAAACCTAAGAATAAAACAATAGATTTAATACTAAGTATAAAAGAATTGAAAGAAGGTTGAAATTGTAACCTATAGAACAAAAGATGAAATTTATTGAATAATGAATTAATTAAAAGAAATAAAATGAACTTGTGTAACATTCAATTGCATTCTTAAAAGCATATAGATATAACTTACCAAATAATAAAAGTTACAATGTTTAATAAGAAACTGTAATAGAATATTATACAAGTAAAAATTTGAGGTAATGAAAGTAATTAATGAGATGTTTTTATAAATAAGGATTTAAAGTTATAATTATTATATACTCAAGTTATGACTGAAAGGCCACTAATTAAATATAATAGAAAGGTTATAAAGAAATGATAATAAACTTAAGTAAGTATTGAAGTCATTTATTTTGAAAATAAGCAGTGAATAAATGAATGTAATATAATAAAAAGGAAAATTTACATGGTATGAATAAATGAGAATAAATAAAGTAAAATTTTGTAAGAAATAAATGTAAAAATAAAAAGATAAATCATTATATGAAAGAAAGGAAATCAAACAACTAATGTACGAAATGAGATTATAATAAGAAAATTTGATTTGTTGTTGGAATTGTTGTTTGTTTTGGTTTATGGTAGTTTGGGCAAGGTTACTTTAAGTCTGTTTGGAAGGTATGGATAATCTATTTAGTGTCACCTAAGACTGTTGAGTGAATGGTACGCTTAGTAGTTTATTTTTCATTCCGTACAATTTAAAGTTTTGAGCCCGAACAACTATTTGTTTTGTTTGATATGAATGAATGATAGATTGTGTTGATTCTGTATGAAGGTTATATGCTGTTTGTTGCAATTGGTTGTTAAATTGATTGTTTGTTTGTGGTTGAACAACTTATATATTTCATTTTATATAATTATTAACTCTTTTTGATTATATAAGTTGTTTGCGCCAAAATTGGTCACAAACCCCAAATACCGTGAAAGCACCAGTGTATGAATACAAACCAGCAATATTCAAACACAAATCACAGATCTAAGCAAATATCAAACAGCAATTCACAAAGAATGAACAGAGACACAAGTTTTATAGTGGTTCGGCTATCTCCGGCCTACGTCCACTCCAAAGTTTTATCCTTTTATTGATTATCCTTGCTAATTACAAATGATTACTGCAGTAAATATGAAGAATTTCCAGTACAACAGCAGTATTGAAGCGTCGAGATGAATCCGGCAGAGTCTGGAGGTTGAAAGGCCAAAGATCCAAGAGATCCTCCTTTCTGAATGACCAGGGGCTCTATTTATAGGCGTGGGATGCTGATATTTCGCTGGAAATCCGGGAGACCACTTCTGGCACGTGAGGGGACCCACACGCCCGGCCTCAGGAAATTTGGGCCCACTTTGAGATCGATTCGAACTCCATTCGAATCGATCATAAAATCATCCAATCAAGATGATATTTGGTGTAGACATCCGTCAACACGTAAGCAAGCTCCTGTGAAAATTTCATTGCATTTGGATCAGTGGATCTTGAGTTATAATCGATTCGAGTTTGGATTGTCCGTTGGCTTGCCGTCTTCGAATCCAGTGCTTCGAATCCATCTTGTTCGACTCCATCCAAAATGCGTGCGCATCGATGACGTGTCGCAAAATCCCTGGGTCGGTCCACCTTTGTCGCCGTGTTGAACGCTTCTTTTCCTGAAGACGCGCTCGTATCCATGCTTTGTACCTCAGTTCGTATTCTTCTATTCATATCGCTCTGACCATTTCCTTCGTGTCGATCATTACGAATAGATACGAACATTGTCCCTCTTCGTATCGATAGGTACGAATCCAGAATCCCAAAACTGCTACTTCCTTTCCGTATCGATCCAACGCTGATCGATACTAAGGACTTCTACGCATCCATCCCATTATTTCTACAACGACGCGGAGTGCATCGATTCGAACCAACCCCTGTACACCTTATGGATACGAAGGAGACCTATGTTGTCATCGAGTCGAAGTCCACCTAACCTTCTCTTCCGATCGATACGAAATAACCGAGTCTTGTCCATGCCGATCGATACGAAGTGTATCGATTCGAAGTCCTTCACCCTGCTTTGCCTTCGATCGATACGAACACTATCGAGTCAAACCAACACCTAATCGATGCGAACTTCTCTGAGCCTAATCCACATCGTATCGATACGAACGGTATCGATACGATGTCCTCACTTTCTGATCGAATCGAAGTGTATCGATTCGAACCATCATCTGATTGGTGCGAAGCTGATCGATACGAACTCCTAAGTGCCTGATCGATACGAACTGTATCGATTCGAACCATCCTTGCGTGCCGATGGGTTCGAACAGTATGTTCTTCCTACCTTGCATCGATCATATCTCCTTCATACAAACTCCGATTAACCTGAAATTTGAAACATAGCCTTTCCTAGTCCTTATCATCACCTCCAATCAATTTCGTCCTGATCGGAGCTCAACCAAATTTTGACGTCATCGATTGTAGCCTTGTTTCCAATCGATCTCCAATCCCGATATCCATCATTCCTTACCCATTTGTTGATATTCCAGTTTTGACCAAAAAATAGGATAACACTTTGCCCCCCAAAACATGCCTTGTGATAAGAAGGCGTGTTTTGAATAGTTCTAATTCCAATATCCAAAGACCATAGCCATTTTGCCAGAGCATGTCATCCTTGACTGCTTCGAGTCGATGCCCAATTCCAAATCCAATAACCAAAGCCTTAGACAATTCCATATCCATCCAAACTCGACAACCGAGTCCTAATCTATCCTTATACAATAGCCAATAACCGAATCCAGGACCTCTCTGGGTCGATATCCGAACTCATAACCTCTCCGGGCTCTTGCCAAGCGTAATCCACACTTGATGACCTTGGTCCAGTGTCCCTGGACGTTGAGCTAACCTCTCTGGGTTCTTTCCAAGCGCAACCCACACTTGATGTCCTTGGTCCAGTGTCCCTGGACGTTGTACAAAGCCATGGCTTAAGTCCTAAGCCGAATCCTGGTCTCTCCGGACCCTTGTTGAGCATAGTCCATACTCAACGACCTGAAACAATAATCGATAATATAGGGCCTAAGTCCTAGGCCGAATCCTGGTCACTCCGGACCCTTGCGAGCATAGTCCATACTCAGCGACCTGAAAATAACATTTGATAATACAGGGCCTAAGTCCTAGGCCGAATCCTGGTCACTCCGGACCCTTGCCGAGCATAGTCCATACTCGACGACCTGAATGAGTCAATTTACCACGTTCGGGCAAAGTGACTCACCCCTTGCCAGGCACAATCCATACCCGACGATTGTTTATCAAAAACCAGATAAAAATCCAATCAAAATCCAATCCAAAATCCAAATCCAAAATCCAAATCAAAACCATAAAACCAGAAATCCAAACCAGCATCCAAAACCGAAAATAATCGTCCAAAGGAAAATCCAAATCAAAAAGCAAGAAAAACCAAGAGTTCAATCCAAACTCCAAAACCAAATCCAAAAAGAAAAGCAGTATCCAAATCAAAAGCAAAAGATAAATTTCACAAACCATAGCATCGCAGTTTATCATCATTCAGAGCATGCCTAGGGGCTTTCTCCGTCCCCATACATGTGTAAATGACTTAGTTGCTTGCCAATAGTTCGCTACTTATTTCATATTATCCTGGTCAATGGATGATCAGTCGATCATCATTCTTGGGCCTCCCACGATCGTGGCTTGAGGTAGGCGGCGGTTGCTCCTGCTCCGCCGTTGCATTTCGAGTTCCGACATATTGTGGCAATAGTCCCTTCCTGACATGCTCCTCGATTATATCCTTTAAATTCCTGCAGCTGTTGGTGTCGTGTCCATCCAAATCATGGAAAAGACAATGCCTTCCTGATGTCCTCTCCCGTTCTGATGGTTCTCCCCTAGCCGGCCTTCGGTAGGGAAGGCGATTTCGAGTATCCTGGTATATCCGCTCCAGCGTCTCGTTCAATCCTGTGTATGTGGAAAACTTCGGATCCTTCCATCGCTTCCTATCTTTTCCAGAATCATCGTCTAACTTCCTTTTTCCTTTGTCTTTATCCGAACCTTTGCTGGATGGTCCTCCACCCTCAATTGCATTAACCTTTTTCAACTTTAGATCCACACTTGCATCTTCTTGCCGAAGGAACCTCTCTGCCTCGTGAAAGAATTCATCGAGATCCTGTGGGGGATCTCTTATCAAAGATACCTTGAAATCTGAATCCTCCCTGACTCCTAATACTGCCTCCATTAAAACATCGATGGATCAGGCCGATCCACCGAAGCAACCCCCGCACTGAATCGAGTTAGAAAAGCTCTAAGCGATTCATCCATCCTTTGCTTTACCGATGTCAATGTCATCACATTCTTCGGCCTCTTGACGTGAATCCGAAACTGTCCCAAAAACCTTTCCACCAATTCCCCCCAAGTCCTGATAGATCCTTCTCCCAACTGCCTAAACCACATTGAAGCTAAGTCCGTCAAGTACAAAGGAAAGCATCGTGCCATTACTTCCTGCGATGCCCCCAGCACCTCCATGTGTCTGGTGTACCTCATCAAGTGATCAGTTGGGTCTGCCTTGCCATCATATACCTCCACGCTCGGTAACTTAAACTTGGATAGATTCGGAGCCATCCTTATTTCCCGAGCAAACGGACTCCTGTTCACTCCTTCAAAATCTCTGTTGGTCAAACCACCTCGCACAGTTTTCCTGATTATCTCTACTAATCCAGTATTGTCTGTTAGGGGTTGCCCCCATGCCCCCGAGGGAACTCCGGCACATATTCCTCATGCGGCTCAGCAACGTTGGCCCTAGCCTGTTGAACTCCTTCCAAAGGTCCTCCTGTGTTGGATCCTGCGGGCCTGCCTCCAAGCCCTTATTGATTGCCTTCTGGCTCTATATTCTGTCCTCCATTGGATTCCACAACCCTACTTCCTTCTCCTACATCCACAGCCGCTGTAGTTGTTCCTAAGTTCTACATCCCTGCAGCTCTCATTTGTTCAAAGAAGGTTTGCATCATTTCCTGTTGGCTCTTCAACAATCTCTCTTGCAAAGAATTTGCCATAGCTTCAATTTCATCCCTGGTGATGTAGACAGAAGCATGTCCTTCTCCTGCTCCAGAGGATGCCTCCTGGCTTCCTCCTTGTTGGCTTCTCTCATCCCTTTGTCTTCTACTATTTTGCCTAGTCATTTTCTTAAAGTCAAAACTCCTCAAACTCTTCAAATCTGAACTTCAAATCCGATGTAGCGGGTGCTAGTCCTTCTCAGTGAAAGCACCAAAGTGTTAGCGCCAAAATTGGTCACAAACCCCAAATACTGTGAAGGCACCAGTGTATGAATACAAACCAGCAATATTCAAACACAAATCACAGATCTAAGCAAATATCAAATAGAAATTCACAAATAATGAAGAGAGACACAAGTTTTATAGTGGTTCGGCTATCTCCGGCCTACGTCCACTCCAAAATTTTATCCTTTTATTGATTATCCTTGCTAATTACAGATGATTACAGCAGTAAATATGAAGAATTTCCAGTACAACAGCAGTATTGAAGCGTCGAGATGAATCCGGCAGAATCTGGAGGTTGAAAGGCCAAAGATCCGAGAGATCCTCCCTTCTGAATGACCAGGGGCTCTATTTATAGGCGTGGGATGCTGATATTTCACTGGAAATCCGGGAGACCACTTCTGGCACGTGAGGGGACCCACACGCCCGGCCTTAGGAAATTTGGGCCCACTTTGGGATCAATTCGAACTCCATTCGAATCGATCATAAAATCATCCAATCAAGATGAAATTTGGTGTGGACATCCTTCAACATGTAAGCAAGCTCTTGTGAAAATTTTGTTGCATTTGGATCTGTGGATCTTGAGTTATAATCGATTCGAGTTTGGGTTGTCCGCTGGCTTGTCTTGTTCGAATCCAGTGCTTCGAATCCATCTTGTTCGACTCCATCCAAAATGCGTGTGCATCGATGACGTGTCGCGAAATCCCTGGGTCGATCCACCTTTGTCGCCGTGTTGAACGCTTCTTTTCCTGAAGACGCTCTCGTATCCATGCATTGTACCTAAGTTCGTATCCTTCTGTTCGTATCGCTCTGACCATTTCCTTCGTGTCGATCGTTACGAATAGATACGAACATTGTCCCTCTTCGTATCGATAGGTACGAATCCATAATCCTAAAACTGCTACTTCCTTTTCGTATCGATCCAACGCTGATCGATACGAAGGACTTCTGCACATCCATCCCATTACTTCTACAACGACGCGGAGTGCATCGATTCGAACCAACCCCTGTACACCTTATGGATACGAAGGAGACCTATGTTGTCATCGAGTCGAAGTCCACCTAACCTTCTCTTCCGATCGATATGAAATAACCGAGTCTTGTCCATGTCGATCGATACGAAGTGTATCGATTTGAAGTTCTTCACCCTGCTTTGCCTTCGATCGATACGAACGCTATCGAGTCAAACCAACACCTAACCGATGCAAACTTCTCTGAGCCGAATCCACATCGTATCGATACGAACGGTATCGATACGATGTCCTCACTTTCTGATCGAATCGAAGTGTATCGATTTGAACCATCATTTGATTGGTGCGAAGCCGATCGATACGAACTCCTAAGTGCCTGATCGATACGAACTGTATCGATTCGAACCATCCTTGCGTGCCGATGGGTTTGAACAATATGTTCTTCCTACCTTGCATCGATCATATCTCCTTCATACAAACTCCGATTAACCTGAAATTTGAAACATGGCCTTTCCTAGTCCTTATCATCATCTCTAATCAATTTCGTCCTGATCGGAGCTCAACCAAATTTTGACGTCATCGATTGTAGCCTTGTTTCCAATCGATCTCCAATCCCGATATGCATCATTCCTTACCTATTTGTTGATATTCCAGTTTTGACCAAAAAATGGGATAACATAAGTGAAATACAGGTTATGGAAGCAATTGCTAGTGCTTTCGGTTTCATAATTAAGCTTATTTGCCCAACAAATAGGTACGTTTCTCGGATTACGGTTTTATAGCGCTATTATATTGTTTCCCGTGTGGGGATATATTATTTTGGAAAATATATGTTATATATTGTTATATTTGATATTATATTTTCTCCCGAGCCTCTCCGTACAAAGGAGACTCTACCGGAATTTTTCGAAAATTTTGGACTTAGAAAATTTTGAAAAATGTTTTCCAAACTTTATTAATTTGAGTATAAAAAGCTTTAATGGTTATAAATTTGTATGTTTATTTTAAATAATTTTATCTTGTAATTTATATAAATTATCAATTCTGCAAACTAATTGTTATGAATATAATGTTTTAAATACGATATATTTATTTCTTAATTCTTCTTTTCCCTTCTTTTTCCTTTTCGGAAACGAAAAGATTTGAGTGGGGGAGAGTGTAACGACCCGTAAATTTTTATGAATAATTTGGTTAATTTAATTAAGATTGTGTAATTTAATTTAGAATAAAATGAAATCTTATAATTTATATTGGAACGATTGTTAGAAATTAGATGTAGCAATTGAAATTAAAATTAACAATTTAAAATTTATATTGCAATTAATTGGAAATAATGTAAATTGAATAGAAGCGTAAGTTTATTTATAGGACAATAATTGATGAATAAAAAGTTTGAAACCAAGTAAATAAATTTATGGAGAACATTTAATAGTAATCAATGTATATATTAGGCAATTGACAATTTATGGATTTGTTAAGATTGCAAAGTTATATTTGAGTGTAAATAGGAATATTTGGTAATTAATTAAAGTAAGAAAGAAATGTAAATGTTATAACTTAGTTACAAAATTTATATACGGAAGTGGATGTAAATATGAATGAATTAATGTGCGCATAAATTTATTGTAATGACCCGAAATTTTGGGCAATATCAATTTAATAATCTACATTAATAATTAAATTGATTTGATAATTTTTCTTTATAATTTTAATTTAAATTGATAAATTTAATCTTTTTAAAGGTTAATAAATATTTAATCCGGCAATATTGATCATTATCTTTTTGACAATTTAAAATTGATAAAATTTATTTTTCAATAGCTAGTAAAATTTTATTCTATTTATAATATATGTATTTGATATATATTGTGAATAGGAAAATCTTTTGTTTTAAATTAAAGATGAACTTTCAAATTGTAATATATATATAAGTATATATTATAATTTGGAGTTGTTTTGAAATTTAATATATTAATAATTTATATATGTATGAATTGTAATTTAAAGCTTTGTTTTAAAAATCTATATTTTTCAAAAGTTAATTTAAGATGTATTCAATTTGTTTTCAAAATATAAGATAATTGTTTATTTTTAAGTATGATAGTTTAGAAAAAATTTAACCAAAGTTTTATTTTTGTTTTCTTCAAAAGTGATTAATTTAAAATGGTTTTAAATGTATATATATAAATGTTTTAGAATTTTAAAAATCCATGTATAAGATTTATTTGTATCATAATTAGTTTTAGAATATTTTCTTTTAAAAAGTAAATTTATATATTTATACACAAGTATTTATTTATTTAGTGGATTAAGTAAATAAGTACGTTTATACTATCATTTAAATTAAATAAAAATTTATTAAAAATACTTAAAAACATGTGTTAATACATTAGGACATCTCATAAACACTTGTAAGGAATTTAAGAAATAAAGTGACAAATGTAAATTCTTAAGGGACAAGTGTCTTTATTTTAAAATTTTACTTTCTTTAATTTTAATAAACATAACAGTTCCATTTCTTTATTCTCACTTCTTAACTCAAACTAGAAAGTTTTTCGAAACCAGAAAACTATTTTATCAAAACCTGATAATGAAAACTAAAAAAAACAAATGCTACCTGAAATTGAAATCAAACCTAAAACTAAAATGAAGATGAATCTGAAATTAGATCTGCAAATTGTAAACCCGAGACTTGAGTTCAAAAGGCAAATCTGCAAATTTAAATTGCAACTTCAACCTACATGTAAAAAGGAAGTTCAGATCTGTTCAACATCTTTAAACCATCAATTGGGATACATGCAGTAGGATTTCATAATCAAAAGCATTTTCAAGATTTAATGTTCAAAGGCCTGGAAGAATTCTAAAACCTGTTTTGTGCTCTGCAAAATTAAGTGAGGTGAGTAAATTATTTTAAAAACAATGAAATTGATTAGATTCTAATGCATGTGTTGAATTACGCTATGATGATGAACATATGTTTACATGAAATATTGTTATGTATGTAGATTAAAGGTATGAAGTGTATGTTGAAAGTGTCTGTTTTCATCTCTGTTATTTACAGAAGTTGCTTTCTTAAGAAAAATTCAAAATCTTTCAATTTAAACCATATTAGATTTTGACATTTGAATGAAAACTGTTTGTTAATGTTTAATGGTAATTTTAAAAATAGTTTGTGGAATTTTTAGTCTACAAATAATTTTTAAAATAAGAATAACAGTAAAAAATACCGATACATATTAAAAATCAACTGTCTTAAAATCTAATTTGAACTACATGCATGTAATCACGATGGAAAATCGTGAATTTAGATATAAAATTTGTAATTTTTAGTTGGTTAATTCGTGTGAATTTGGGGTTTGAACGTTTCGGGGGTTTCGGTGATTTGTCGTTGATCGGCGTGTTAATCGGAGCTGGATCTTTGGTCAAAGCAAGCTTTGATGATGAGGATGAAGGGAAAAATGTACTTGGATTTTTCAAATGGTCGTGGTGATGGGATTTGACCGAATTAGTGTTTTAGTTAGTTTGGGTTTCATCTTGGCTTTAGAAGTTTTCGCGACTTGGATGATGAACCGGAGTTGATTGCAACATGGGGAAAGGTAGCGTAGATTCACGGCGATACTCTAGAGAAGGTATTGAAGATTCCGGTGGCAAGGTCATGAGTGGTAGTTGGGTTTTTGGTTCGAGTTCTGCAGTTTTTCTCGAGCTTGGGAAGAGTTTTGATTCGATTAAGTATTCTTCGATCTGGGTTTGAAATCGTACTCGCGAGTGAAAGTGTGATCGACGACGTTGGTCGTGACGACCTATAGTGGCCGGAGGTGGTGGCGCACGTGCACCGTGCACGTTAGAGTGCACTGGAATGTGGGGCTGGAGAAGACGAGTTGTGACTTGAAGGAGCACTCGCGTCTTCATCGTGGCGACTCGAAGTTGAAGAAGCTGGAAATTTTCTCGGGGAAGGCTCGTGTAACTGCCGTGTTTGTCTCGAGTTTTTAGGGTTGTTTGCATTCTTGTTAGTACTATAATGATAATGTTTACATATTTAAATCTGTTGATTGAATGAAAAACAAGTTCAAGTTTTATAAAGGAGGTGAATTTATAAGTTAAAGTTTGTTGTTTTGAAATAAAGTTAAACTTTTAAAAAGGGTGTTAATTGAATTTATTTTTAAATTTGTTTAAAATGATTTCTTTTTGAAGTAGTTAACTTCATTAAATTTTGAATTTTAATTTAAAAAGGGAATGTTTTGAGTTTAAATATTAAATCAAAGTTTTAAGATAAATTTTAAAGTAATGATTTTAAAAACAAAGTTTCAATTTATATTGAAAATAAATAAGTTTAAATTAGATGTTTAAAGTGTTTTAAATTTTAAACTTGATTTCTAAATGCCTTATTTTCAAATAAGGTTATTATTATAATTTTGAAAACCAAATAGATTAATTTGTTTAAGTTATTAAAATTTGATTAATTTCAAATAATTTATTTATAAAGATAAATATGGTTAAATTATTTTGTTATGAACTTAGGAATACTTAATAAATATGATTTGTTAATTAAGATTAATGTTTTCTTAATTAATTAAGGATTTTGAAATATAAGAAGTTAATTAATTATTTATTTAAATAATTTTAAATAATTAGTTAATTATTTATTTAATTTTAAATATCATTTAATTATGAATTAATTAAGTGTAATTACTTAATGAAGTAATTAATTGTTAATTATTGAATGTAATTATGGAAAGAGTAATTACTCATGGGAGTAATTAAATTGAAGTGATTAATGGATAATCACTTGAAGTTATTAATTAAGGATTAATTAATATAATTGTATTGAAGTTAATTAATTATAGAGTTAATTAATTTAAGAATTAAGGATTATTTAATAATGGAATTAATTACTTGTTAAGTAATTAATTAAGAGAATAATGAAGATTTATTAATGGAAGTAATTAGAAGATAATTACTTATGTGAGTAATTAAGGGTTAATTACTTAATTATTTTAGTTAATTGATTAATGTGATTAATTAATTAAAGAATGTGATAATTTGGGATTAATTAATAAGTGTAATTAACTAAAAATATAATTAATTAATAAGGTAATTAATTAAGGATTATTTATTAATGTAATTGATTAATAATTACTTAATGAAGTAATTAAAGATTAATTAATTAGACTAATTACTTAAGGACTAATATAATTAATTAAGAAGTTAATTAGTTAAGATAAGTAATTACAAGCTGTTAATTACTATTTATGATTAATGAGATGATTAACTAAAAATTAATTATTTAATTAATTAAAGGGTTAATTAATTAATAAGGATCATTAGATAATTAATGAATTAATCAAGATTGATTAATAAAAGTGATTAATTAAAGTACGATTAATTAATTGTAATTAATTGAGGATTTATGCAAAATATTATAGTTAATTAATTAATGGCAGTAAATGAAGGATCATTAATTTTTGTAATTAATGATAGTAATTAAAGGTTAATTACTGTATATGGTTAAAGATAATTAATTTATGTAACTAATTAAAGGCTAATTACTTGAATGTAATTAAAAGATAATTAATCAAGGAAGATTAAATAAGGAAGATCATTATGAGATGATTAATAAATTGATTTGTAATAATTCAAGGAAGCAGGATTAAGATAATCCAAGTAATTAAAGGATAGTAATTAATTTAATTAAAGGTTAATTAAATTGATTAGGAGTTAATCAATTCTGCTTTTGGATGATTGATTAATATTGATTGGTTGATATTGGATGATTGATATTGGGTGATTGGTTGATAATGGATGATTTGGAGATGATATCTATGATATGTGATATGATGCTTTGTGAGATGAATGGTTGATATGTGTTATCTTTTGTGATAATGTGATTCATCTATCTGTTATATCATCCTGAATATAAGTTAATTGTTTAAAACCCTTAAACAACTTGCACATTAAAATGGCGTTTGGATTCGGTGAAACCGGGATCAGGTTTCCATATTTGGATATCCGAAAACCACATCAATCCAAATTAAACGTTAGGTCGTGAATCCAAGTGGAGTGCAAGTGAAGACTCGAGGTGTAAGAACTATTCTTCGTCAGTATAACTCTGGGGGTGATTCCGTGATGAGTTTGACGGAGGTAGTACTTTCAGGTTCGAGATGGAGATTTAGAGTGCAAGGGCTATGGTCGTTGACTCTGAGGGTGATTCCAAAATGAGTGCAACAAGATAGTGCCTTCGGTTTCGTTCGAACTCGGAACGAACTTGTATGGATTGAATGCTTTCAGCACATCATCAGGCGGACGTTGAGCATTCTAAGAGATGTGTCCTATAAAGGTAATCGCAGCCTCAAGCCTCATCAACCCGGGAATGGCTAAAAGAGGGGAGGTGCAGCAAGGCTAGGTGGGTAGCGCCCATTTCAGGACAAGATTTTCCCGTCTAGAAGTCCATTTTTATTCGACTGTGTGGGTAGTTGGGTCGCGGCCAACTGCGGGGTTTTCTTGTTCGGGATTGTCCAGTAAGGGATGGTTCCGGCTTTGTGTTGCAGGGGAGTTAGGGTGGCTCCTCGATATGTTGATCTAGGCTACGTACTGTGAAGGGCGGTACCCCGGTAGACCTGCCATTGATGGAAACCCATTTTTCCCTACGAGACCCTACGGTTTTGTTTGTATTCCTGCTGGAATTTAATAAATGTAACAATTTCGGCTATTTCTTATTTACTTGGAAACCCTAGACACTATTATAATATCACTGGATTTCCTATCAAATGCTTTCGTTAGTGTAAGGTAATTTTTTTTCCATGTTTGTGTGTGGGAAGTCTTATGTGATACCTTTTCTTTTCAAAGGATATTCTAAAGTCAAGCAATTTTAACCCGTTTACTCACACCAGACCTCTGTCTGACCAAAGTGTTTATTTTCTGTTTTATTAAACTCTTAGGTACTCATATTATGTATGAGTAGTCAAGTGATTCAGGTTAGCTTGACGAATTCTGGAGGAGTTTTGGAGCAGGAGGCTTTATCGTGTAGATATATTATGGTTCCGCTGTGTTTGTATGGTATTTGTATCTTGTAATACTTGAGTTGTATAGTTAGACAGATGTTTATAACTGTCTAATTTGTGTTGAATAAGTTGTGTGCTCTAATGTAATATGATATTATGTAATATTTTATGTGATATATTATATTTCATTCGTTTCGCTGTGAGTTCTCTGATGTTATTGTGTTTTCTTCTTTTCTTATCTTTTCTTCTTCTATCCGTTTCTTTCTTAATTAGTGATGCGACTTTCTGGAGATAGAAAGTTGGGTCGCTACAGCTGGTATCAGAGCATTAGGTTGAGCGAATACCTAAGCTCTGGAGTGGTGTCCTTCTTGAGAGAGCGTACTTGTAATTTTTATATAACTATATATATATATATATATATATATATATTCTACCTGATCTGTTGAGTTATCTGTTTGAGTTTTTCAACATAAGTTTTAGAGGTAGATGGAGCAGTGATGTGCGTGTAACAGACTACCACTAATGGATGAGGTCCATATGTTGAGGTTGGAAGTGTATTTGTCGAGACTGTAGGCCCAATACCGTCTCGAGTGAGTTTTGTAGTTTGGTGTAAGGATTTCTCCGATCTCCGAAGGAAATCTATTAAAGATTCGGAGTCCATCTTTGAAGTGCAAGTTTGGATTTCGCTCGGGTAAGCAGATTTTCTAGAATTTGGATCTGTCGGAAGTGAAGAAGCTAGTGGTGGTATCTTGATAACTGCGTGGTGAGATGCAGTACCCATGGATATTTCCGAAGATTTTTTCTCTTAAAGCAGTTTTAGAAGTGGTTGAGGAGCAGTCTTTACCTGCCGCAGGGAAGATTCGTCTGTATAGAAGTTTCCTGAATCTTTAGCAAGGAGGTTGGTGTTTTGGTATATGAGACTAAGGTCTATGAGTTGCTTCTCTTCGGCATGGTCTCATTGTCATTCCTTAAGAAGAGCGAGATGTTGATGCTTAGTTTGGAGCCCGAGTTTCTTTTGGGATGTCTGCCATCTCGAAGGTCTGTTGTGTGGTTTTGGTTTTCGAGGAGCCTTTGTATTAGAAGTCTTTGATTAGCTATGGTAGCAGTGAAGCTCGAAGTGTTCGATGTGCTGACAAGAAGGTCTTTTAGCTTTGTAGTATCATTGAGGTAGAGTTTGGAAGCAGCAGTGTGGGTCGTTCTCCGATGGTTCAAGAATCTTTGTGGTTCTTGTTCAAGCAGTCCGAGCAAATGGTGAAGTTTTCTTGAAGCGTTAACCTGGTTTGGAAAAGCTTTAGGCTATTCTAATCGGTAAAGTGAGGACAACTTCTTTAGAACCCGAACTTGGTAGGATCACAAAAGTGACTTGCGATTAGTTTAGGAATTTATTTTGGGCAATCTTTTGTTTGAGACTGAGGTTTCTCATGTGGAAGTAGGAGCTACTGATGTAATCAGAAGTTTGTCCGCATCTGGAGTTGAGTTCCATATTTATTTGGTTCCAGAAGCGATACTGGTGGTTAGCCTGGTTGTAGGATGGTTCCTAGAAGAAGAGTTGGTGTAGCAGCTCAGAAATTTTTGGAATTTGGATTGGTCAGATCTAGTTTTTGAGTTGGATTCTGTTATAAGGTTGTGTGACTGAGTCAGATGGGTCACTCAGATTTTATGGATTTGATGAACAAAGTTTCCCGGATATATTGGATAAGTTTGTACTCCTGTTCATCAACAGTATTCTCATCTAATTCAGAATCAGAGTTATGCAGCGAAAGCGAGGTAGCAGCTGTACGACGAAGGAAGTATGTTCAGGTTGCTATTGCTTGTGAAGTAGAGCTTGTGTTCTGGATTTCGACGGATCTTGGAAGACCTTTCTGTTGGATAGGATCCAGAAGCTGGTTTGTTTTAGTCTATTTGTTTCTGGGAGCATCAGCATAGGTTGAGCTGATCAAGAGGATGGGAAGCCCAGGTTTGTCTGTTGAGATATGTTGATTTGAGATAAGGAGTTTGGAATTCGAAGTTGGATACTTCGTTGTTGTTAAGGTTTCTCTGGTTAAGAGAATAGTAATTGGATAAGATTAGATGGCCAGTTCTGAGGCATTTGGGATTTCTTATCTGTGTTTTTGATAGGATAGGTTCTTATGTCTATAAGATTGAATTGCCAGTTTGGACAGCTGGAATTCATTGTATTTCACATATCTCTGAGGGAGTACGTGTATGATTCATCGTTGGTTGTAGATTCTGCAGTCCTGTTGGATTTTGGAAGTTGAGCTAGACTTGGGTACAATCTGATGTTTTGTTCAGACTGATGGATCTAGAGAAGAGGGGAGCTCTGGATTTTGGTGGAGTAGTTAGTTGAGCTTCTGTAGAGCGAGTCTCCCAGTGATTTATACTTGGGAAACTCTAGATAGTATTATAAGATCTATTCTGATTTGTGTCAAGATAATTGGTTAGGTTTGTTGCCTTGATTGATTGCCATGGTTGTTAGTAACTGGATGATAGGTATGCTTTGCTGATCTTTGCTGGGTTATTAAATTACCTTTGCTTTTAAATTTCGGGGACAAAATTCTTTTAAGGGGGGAGGATTGTAACGACCCGGAATTTTGGGCAATATCAATTTAATAATTTGTATTAATAATTAAATTGATTTGATAATTTTTCTTTATAATTTTAATTTAAATTGATAAATTTAATCTTTTTAAAGGTTAATAAATATTTAATCTGGCAATATTGATCAATATCTTTTTGACAATTTAAAATTGATAAGATTTATTTTTCAAAAGCTAATAAAATTTTATTCTATTTATAATATATATATTTGATATATATTGTGAATAGGAAAATCTTTTGTTTTAAATTAAAGATGAACTTTCAAATTGTAATATATATATATATATATATATATATATATAAGTATATGTTATAATTTGGAGTTGTTTGGAAATTTAATCTATTAGTAATTTATATATGTATGAACTGTAATTTAAAGCTTTGTTTTAAAAATCTATATTTTTTAAAAGTTAATTTAAGATGTATTCAATTTGCTTTCAAAATATAAGATAATTGTTTACTTTTAAGCATGATAGTTTAGAAAGAATTTAACCAAAGTTTTATTTTTGATTTCTTCAAAAGTGATTAATTTAAAATGGTTATAAATGTATATATATAAATGTTTTAGATTTTAAAAAATCCATGTATAAGATTTATTTGTAACATAATTAGTTTTAGAATATTTTCTTTTAAAAAGTAAATTTATATATTCATACACAAGTATTTATTTATTTAGTGGATTAAGTAAATAAGTAAGTTTATATTATCATTTAAATTAAATAAAAATTTATTAAAAATACTTAAAAACATGTGTTAATACATTAGGAAATCTCATAAACACTTGTAAGGCAATTAAGAAATAAAGTGACAAATGTAAATTCTTAAGGGACAAGTGTCTTTATTTTAAAATTTTACTTTCTTTAATTTCAATAAACATAACACTTCCATTTCTTTATTCTCACTTCTTAACTCAAACTAGAAAGTTTTTCAAAACCAGAAAACTATTTTATCAAAACCTGATAATGAAAACTAAAAAAACAAATGCCACCTGAAATTGAAACCAAACCTACAACTAAAATGAAGATGAATCTGAAATTAGATCTGCAAATTGTAAACCTGAGATTTAAATTCAAAAAGCAAATCTGCAAATTAAAATTGCAACTTAAACCTGCATGTCAAAAGGAAGTTCAGATCTGTTCAACATCTTTAAATCGTCAACTTGGAGACATGCAGTAGGATTTCATAATCAAAAGCATTTTCCAAATTTAATGTTCAAAGGCCTGGAAGAATTCTAAAACCTGTTCTGTGCTCTGCAAAATTAAGTGAGGTGAGTAAATTATTTTAAAAACATTTTGAAATTGATTAGATTCTAATGCATGTGTTGAATTATGCTATAATATTGGATATATGTTTACATGAAATATTGTTACGTATGTAGATTAAAGGTATGAAGTGTCTGTTGAAAGTGTCTGTTTTCATCTCTGTTATTTACAGAAGTAGCTTTGTTAAGAAAAATTCAAAATCGTTCAATTTAAACAATATTAGATTTTGACATTTGAATGAAAATTGTATATTAATGTTTAATGGTAATTTTAAAAATAGATTGTGGAATTTTTAGTTTACAAATAATTTTTAAAATAAGAATAACAGTAAAAATACTAATACATATTAAAAATCAACTGTCTTAAAATCTAATTTGAACTACATGCATGTAATCACGATGGAAAATCGTGAATTTAGATATGAAATTTGTAATTTTTAGTTGGTTAATTCGTGTGAATTTGGGATTTGAACGTTTTGGGGGTTTTGGTGATTTGCCGTTGATCGGCGTGTTGATCGGAGCTGGATCTTTGGTCGAAGCAAGCTTTGATGATGAGGATGAAGGGGAAAATGTACTTGGATTTTTCCAATGGTTGTGGTGATGGGATTTGACCGAATTAGGGTTTTAGTTAGTTTGGGTTTCAGCTTGGCTTTAGAAGTTTTTGCGACTTGGATGATGAACCGGAGTTCATCACAACATGGGGAAAGGTAGCGTGGAGTCACGGCGATACTCTAGAGAAGGTATTGAAGATTCCAGTGGCAAGATCATCAGTGGTGGTTGGGTTTTTGGTTCGAGTTCTGCAGTTTTTCTCGATCTTGGGACGAATTTTGATTTGATTAAGTATTCTTCGATCTGGGTTTGAAATCGTGCTCGCGAGTGAAAGTGTGATCGACGACGTTGGTCGTGACGATCTATAGTGGCCGGAGGTGGTGGCGCACGTGCACTGTGCACGTTAGAGTGCACTGGAATATGGAGCTGGAGAAGATGAGTTGTGACTCGAAGGAGCACTCGCGTCTTCATCGTGGCGACTCGAAGTTGAAAAAGCTGGAAATTTTCTCGGGGAAGGCTCGTGTAACTGCCGTGTTTGTCTCGAGTTTTTTGGGTTGTTTGCATTCTTGTTTGTACTGTAATGATAATCTTTACAGATTTAAATCCGTTGATTGAATGAAAAACAAGTTCAAGTTTTATAAAGGAGATGAATTTATAAGTTAAAGTTTGTTGTTTTGAAATAAAGTTAGACTTTTAAAAAGGGTGTTAATTGAATTTATTTTTAAATTTGTTTAAAATGGTTTCTTTTTGAAGTAGTTAACTTCATTAAATTTTGAATTTTAATTTTAAAAAGGGAATGTTTTGAGTTTAAATATTAAATCAAAGTTTTAAGGTAAATTTCAAAGTAATGATTTTAAAAACAAAGTTTCAATTTATATTGAAAACAAATAAGTATAAATTAGATGTTTAAAGTGTTTAAAATTTTAAACTTGATTTCTAAATTCCTTATTTTCAAATAAGGTTATTATTATAATTTTGAAAACCAAATAGAATAATTTGTTTAAGTTATTAAAATTTGATTAATTTCAAATAATTTATTTATAAAGATAATATGGTTAAATTATTTTGTTATGAACTTAGGAATACTTAATAAATATGATTTGTTAATTAAGATTAATGTTTTCTTAATTAATTAAGGATTTCGAAATATAAGAAGTTAATTAATTAATTGTTTAATTAATTTTAAATAATTAGTTAATTGTTTATTTAATTTTAAAAATCACTTAATTATGAATAATTAGGTGTAATTACTTAATGAAGTAATTAATGGTTAATTATTGAATGTAATTACGGAAAGAGTAATTACTCATGGGAGCAATTAAATTGAAATGACTAAGGGATAATCACTTGAAGTTATTAATTAAGGATTAATTAATATAATTGTTTTGAAGTTAATTATTTATAGAGTTATTAATTAATTTAAGAATTAAGGATTATTAAATAATGGAATTAATTACTTGTTAAGTAATTAATTAAGAGAATAATGAAGATTTATTAATGGAAGTAATTAGAAGATAATTACTTATGTGAGTAATTAAGGGTTAATAACTTAATTATTTTAGTTAATTAATTAATGTGATTAATTAATTGAGGAATGTGATTAATTTGGGATTAATTACTAAGTGTAATTAATTAAAAATATAATTAATTAATAAGGTAATTAATTAAGGATTATTTATTAATGTAATTGATTAATAATTACTTAATGAAGTAATTAAAGATTAATTAATTAGATTAATTAATCAAGGATTAATATAATTAATTAAGAAGTTAATTAATTAAGATAAGTAATTACAAGCTGTTAATTACTGTTTATGATTAATGAGATGATTAATTAAAAATTAATTATTTAATTAATTAAAGGGTTGATTAATTAATAAGGATCATTGGATAATTAATGAATTAATCAAGATTGATTAATAAAAGTGATTAATTAAAGTATGATTAATTAATTGTAATTAATTGAGGATTTATGCAAAAAATTATAGTTAATCAATTAATGACAGTAAATGAAGGATCATTAATTTTTGTAATTAATGATAGTAATTAAAGGTTAATTACTGTATATGGTTAAAGATAATTAATTTGTGTAATTAATTAAAGGCTAATTACTTGAATGTAATTAAAAGATAATTAATCAAGGAAGATTAATTAAGGAAGATCATTAAGAGATGTTTAATAAATTGATTTGTAATAAATCAAGGAAGCAAGATTAAGATAATCCAAGTAATTAAAGGATAGTAATTAATTAATTTAAAGGCTAATTAAATTGATTAAGAGTTAATCAATTCTGTTTTGGATGATTTATTAATATTGATTGGTTGATATTGGATGATTGATATTAGGTGATTGGTTGATACTGGATGATTTGGAGATGATATCTATGATATGTGATATGCTGCTTTGTGAGATGAATGGTTGATATGTGTTATCTTTTGTGATAATGTGGTTCATCTATCTGTTATATCAATATAAGTTAATTTTTTAAAACCCTTAAACAACTTGGACATTAAAATGGCGTTTGGATTCGGTGAGACTGGGATTGGGTTTCCATATTTGGATATCCGAAAACCACATCGATCCAAATTAAACGTTAGGTCGTGAATCCAAGTGGAGTGCAAGTGAAGACTCGAGGTGTAAGAACTATTCTTCGTCGGTATAACTCTGGGGGTGATTCCATGATGAGTTTGATGGAGGTAGTACTTTCAGGTTCGAGATCGAGATTTAGAGTGCAAGGCTATGGTCATTGACTCTGAGGGTGATTCCAAAATGAGTGCAACGAGATAGTGCCTTCGGTTTCGTTCGAACCCGGAACGAACTTGTATGGATTGAATGCTTTCAGCACATCGTCAGGCGGACGATGAGCATTATAAGAGATGTGTCCTATAAAGGTAATCGCAGCCTCAATCCTCATCAACCCGGGAATGGCTAAAACAGGGGAGGTGCAGCAAGGCTAGGTGGGTAGCGCCCATTTCAGGATAAGATTTCCCCTGTCTAGAAGTCCCTTTTTATTCGGCTGTGTGGGCAGTTGGGTCGCGGCCAACTGCGGGGTTGTCTTGTTCGGGACTGTCCAGTAAGGGATGGTTCCGGCTTTGTGTTGCAGGGGAGTTAGGGTGGCTCCTCGGTACGTTGATCTAGGCCATGTACTGTGACGGGCGGTACCACAGTAGCCCCGCCATTGATGGAAACCCATTTTTCCCTACGAGGCCCTACGGTTTTGTTTATATACCTATGTAGCTGGAATTTAATAAATGTAACAATTTCGGCTATTTCTTATTTACTTGAAAACTCTAGACACTATTATAATATCACTGGATTTCCTATCTAATGTTTTGGTTAGCGTAAGGTAAAATCTATTCCATGTTTATGTGTAGGAAGTCTTGCGTGATACCTTTTCTTTTCAAAGGATTTTCTAAAGTTAAGCAATTTTAACCCATTTACTCCCACCAGACCCCTGTCTGACCCGAGTGTTTATTTTCTGTGTTATTAAACTCTTGGGTACTCATATTATGTATGAGTAGTCAAGTGATTCAGGTTAGCTTAACGAATTCTGGAGGAGTTTTGGAGCAGGAGGCTTCATCGTGTAGATATATTATGGTTCCGCTGTGTTTGTATGGTATCTGTATCTTGTAATACTTGAGTTGTATAGTTAGACAGATGTTTATAACTGTCTAATTTGTGTTGAATAAGTTGTGTACTCTGATGTAATATGATATTATGTAATATTTTATGTGATATATTATATTTCATTCGTTTCGCTGTGAGTTCTCTGATGTTGTTGTGTTTTCTTCTTTTCTTATCTTTTCTTCTTCTATCCCTTTCTTTCTTAATTAGTGATGCGTCTTTCTGGAGATAGAAAGTTGGGGTTGCTATGGGATAAAATGTAAATTAATGTAATAAGGATGATGTAGGTTGATAAGTATTCATAATATTTGTGTTGTTGATAAACGCTACTTTGATGATTTTAATATAAAAGAACGGAAGTGTGAATGGAAATTAATAGAAACGTAAACTTATTTAAAGGCAGTAACTAGATGTTGATTTATGGAATGGATTTAATGCAAATCAATGGAATTAATGAAGATGTTTACGTAGCTACACATTGTAAATATGAAAACAAAATGTAAGCATTGGATTTAATTTAGGAAATTTAATATAAATAATTGTTTATTTAATAATACCAATGTTCTGGGAGAAATTATAATAAGTTGATTGAAATTCGTATAAACTTTGATTTGGAAATCAATTGGATTAAAAATGAAATTTGGTATTACATTGATGAGTTTAAATGTTATTTTATTTTGTAAAGTAATAAATGGTGTAATAAAGGAATGAAATAAAGATAAAAATTTAATTGAGATCTTAATTATAAATAATGGGTGAAATAATAGGATATATGAGAATTGTTTGTGGAGAATAACCATACAAGTATTATAAAGAGTATATTGGTTATAAACGATTTTATTTAGATTTCAAGTGATAATTAGTGAAGTTTAATGTGAAATCAAATTGCAATTAGTTGTCTTAATTTGCGCAGTTAGGGTAGATTTGATTTGGCATTGAAGGTGGTTAATTCTATAAGGTGCAATAAATGTTAATTTTATTTATAATATGAAGATTGGTTGATTTAAGGAGTGAAAACCAAGATTTATTAATTTATTTGAAATTTAAAATTTAATAAAAGGATTTAATTGCAATTAAATGAATTTAATATTTAAAATAGGGAATTTAGATGAAATACGAGGATATTAATGTAAATAGTTTTGAGTCCAATATTAAATCCATCTATTGGACAAAAATGAATGGAATAATGATTTGTTAATTTAATTTAATAGAAATTTTGGAAATTAAATTTATAATTTCTGAATTTGAATGGATCTAAGGAAAATGCTGAAATCGATAAGATAATCAACTTTAATTGACTTTTAATTTGTTTAAAACATTGAAATTGATTGAGAAATATAAAAGTGATAAAATTTGTCAATTTTAAGATTAAAATTTAAAATTGGATTTAATTAATTAATTATTAATTTATTTAATTAATTAATGGAAAATAGTCATTTTGGCCACTGACTCGGATTTCGACGAAACCAGTTTCATCGGATCGTAATGGTGAATTATTGTAGGATTTCAAGTTTCGTAGTGATCGGGCTTGTCGTTTGATCATACGGACTCGAAACGCCTAGAAATAAACGAAATTGAAATCAACTGAAATCAATTTGAAAAATATTGGTTTTAGAATAACTTCTTCATACGATGAAATTTGGACTTGAAACTTGTTCCACCACGTTGAAAATATTTAAAAACATCTATTTTGATATATGGGTTGATCCAATTTCGTTCCGGAGTCGAAACGGACTTTTTGGGCCACTTCGTTGTTAGCGCGTACATCTATCTTATCCGATCCATTCTATTTACAACATCGTCTATTTAAACCCTGTTATAAACCCTAGCCCTCATATTTCCTATCTGTCTGTACATACAATTCTTTCTCTCCTCCTCAATGGCAGACAAACAAACCTTAGATCCAATTGCAAATTCAAAAATCAAATTTAAATTCATCCCGTCAGCTGCTTTTCTTTCCCATCAGCCTTTCATCTCAGCCGACCTCCTCTGAAAGAAGCCACCCTAGTAATCGATCATGTCTCCTTTTCTCGTTTAAATCACCCAACCTCCTTTCTTACTTCCTCAGTTCATAAAATCAAAAGATAATACCCTCGTTTGAAAAATCAAAACCAAATTAATGGCCGCAATCGAGCTCGACTTCGAATGGGGTGGAAATTAGTTTCGAGGGCGAAGTTTAAATTGGTAGAGACAACGTTCGATTTTGGGAAGCAATCCCGAATCCGCGACTTCGATTTTTAGGTAGGCCAAGGTCAGTCAAAGCTAGGGCTCGCGCCTGCCGCGATGTTCGAGTTATAGGAGGTGGTCGCGATTTTGAGGTGCAACGCGAGGCATTCGAATGTGATGGGAAGGGTTCGACGTCGACGAAGGTGGCGAAGTCAAGGCATGTTTCGAACTCGACGTTGCCGATGGGTCATGGTGGAGGTGGCTGCAATGGCGGTAAGCAGGCTAGGAGATTTGAGCATGAGGCAGCATGTGAGTAAGTTCGTGGATGGGTTGCGAGTCTAGGTTGATGGCCGATGTCGATCAGGAAGGGCGCGTTTGGATCGTGAAGCAATGGCCTGGGTTCGCCTTTTACAGTAAGGTATAATAATCCCATTTTAATTTAATATAGTAATTTATCTATACACTCTCATACAAATTTTGATTCAAAGCAGTAAATTTTAAAATATTGATTTCAAAACAGAAAATATATGGAAAATAAAATGGGAGTTTTTAAGTATTTAATAAACTGATTAATTATTTCTGTTGTTAAAAATATCAAAAGGGAATTAGTCTAAAAAATAAAATCACAGGTTAATTTAATTATCCAATGGAAATTTAATTAACTGTATAAAATTGTCTATACAAGGTCAATATCTGGAAGAAATCAATTTGGAATGAAAATGGATTGCATGCAAAACTAAGGTGAGATCTTCTCACTCAAATTATAATAGTTGAAAATTTCAGTTATTGATTGATTGTTGAATTGTGATAGTTAAGTTTAAATTGTTGATTGTGTGCTTGGATGATAATTTATTATTAGTTGTATTGAAATAGACCCTATACGCCGCATAATAGCGGATGATATTATATTAAACCCATATACCGTGATATTCCACCTCGAAGTGGAATTGGTATTATATATGTATTTGGAGTTGTTGATTTCCTGCATTATATAGCGGATGAGACCCTATGTGCCGCATAATAGCGGGTGATGTTTTATAAATCCCATATACCGTGATATTCCACCTCGAAGTGGAATTGGTATTTAATTGTTGTGCTAACGTCTGTGGATGCAGGGAAACTGTAACGACCCGTAAATTTTGATGAATAATTTGGTAAATTTAATTAAGATTGTGTAATTTAATTTAGAATGAAATGAAATCTTATATTTTATATTGGAACGAATGTTAGAAATTAGATGTAGCAATTGAAATTAAAATTATTAATTTAAAATTTATATTGCAATCAATTAGAAATAATGTAAATTGAATAGAAACGTAAGTTTATTTATAGGGCGGTAATTGATGAATAAAAAGTTTGAAACCAAGTAAATAAATTTATGGAGAACATTTAATAGTAATCAATGTATATATTAGGCAATTGACAATTTATGGACTTGTTAAGATTGCAAAGTTATAATTGAGTGTAAATAGGAATATTTGGTAATTAATTAAAGTAAGAAAGAAATGTAAATGTTATAACTTGGTTACAAAATTTATATACGGAAGTGGATGAATGTGCGCATAAATTTATAATGGGATAAAACGTAAATTAATGTAATAAGGATGATGCAGGTTGATAAGTATTCATAATGTTTGTGTTGTTGATAAACGTTACTTTAATGATTTTAATATAAAATAACGGAAGTGTGAAGGGAAATTAATAGAAACGTAAACTTATTTAAAGGTAGTAATTGGATGTAGATTTATGGAACGGAGTTAATGCAAATCAATGGAATTGATGAAGACGTTTACGTAGCTACACATTGAAAATATAAAGAAGAAAAAAATGTAAGCATTGGATTAAATTAAGAAAATTAAATATAAATAAACGGTCATTTAATAATACCAATGTTCTGGGAGTAATTATAATAAGTTGTTTGAAATGCATATAAACTTTGATTTGGAAATCAATTGGATTAAAAATGAAATTTGGTATTACATTAATGAGTTTAAATGTTATTTTATTTTGTAAAGTAATAAATGGCGTAATAAAGTAATGAAATCAAGATAAAAATTTAATTGAGATCTTAATTATAAATAATGGGTGAAATAATAGGATGGATGGGAATTGTTTGTGGAGAATAACCATACAAGTATTATAAAGATCATAATAAACGATTTAATTTAGATTTCAAGTGATAATTAATGAAGTTTAATGTGAAATCAAATTGCAATTAATTGTCTTAATTTGTGCAGTTAGGGTAGATTTGATTATGCATTGAAGGTGGTTAATTCTATAAGGTGCAATAAATGTTAATTTTATTTATAATATGAAGATTGGTTGATTTAAGGAGTGATAACCAAGATTTATTAATTTATTTGAAATTTAAAATTTAATAAAAGGATTTAATTGCAATTAAATGGATTTAATATTTAAAATAGGGAATTTAGTTGAAATGTAAGGATATTAACGTAAATAGTTTTGAATCCAATATTATCCATCTATTGGACAATAATGAATGGAAAAATGATTTGTTAATTTAATTTACTAGAAATTTTGGAAATTAAATTTATAATTTCTAAATTTGAATGGAACTGAGGAAAATACTGAAATCGATAAGATAATCAACTTTAAATTGGCTTTTAATTTGTTTAAAACATTGAAATTGATTGAGAAATATAAAAGTGATAAAATTTGTCAATTTTAAGATTAAAATTTAAAATTAGATTTAATTAATTAATAATTTATTTATTTATTTAATGGAAAAATAGCCATTTTGGCCACTGACTCGGATTTCGACGAAACTAGTTTCATCGGATCCACAACGGTGAATTATTATAGGATTTCAAGTTTCGTAGCGATCGGGCTAGTCGTTTAATCAACTGACTCGTAACGCCTTGAAATAAACAAAATTGAAATCATTTGAAATCAATTTGAAAAATATTGATTTTAGCATAACTTCTTCATATGATGAAATTTGGACTTGAAACTTGTTCCATTGCGTTGAAAATATTTAAAAACATCTATTTTGGTATATGGGTTGACCCAATTTCGTTTCGGAGTCGAAACGGGCTTTTTGGGCCACTTTGTCGTTAGTGCGTACATCTATCTTATCCGATCCATTCTATTTTCAACATCGTCTATTTAAACCCTATTATAAACCCTAGCCCCCTATTTCCCATCTGTCTGTACGTATAATTCTTTCTATCCTCCTCAGTCGCAGACAAACCCTAGATCCAATTGCAAATTCAAAAATCAAATGAAAATTCAAACTCCTTAGAAAAATTCGAAAAAAATATATGTTGAAGCTCTCGAAGTGCGTAATCTTCTGGTGAAATTCGTTTTTTTTTTGGATTGTCATTTGACCGGTAAAAATCGAAGAAGTCTCGGCTGTTCATCACGTCGAAATCTAACTCGACGGATCGACGAACCGTTTCTGGATTTTGTAGAGTGGACGATGGGGAGTGCATCAGTGGTGTTCGTTTGTCGAATCAACGGTTAGATCATCGGGAATAATTCGATTAGGGTTTCGTTTCTATTGGCTGTCGTGGTGGTTTGTGGCGACCGGAGCGAACGTGGGGGGCACAGTAGGAGCGGCCGGTCGAGCAGATGGTGATGGTGGGGGAGGCATGTCGAACGATGGCCGGAGGCGCTTGGAAATTGCAGTCAAAGGGACGGTCAAAGGGGCTATAGTGGGTTCGGCGGTTTCGTGCGTGCGTACTGAGGATAGGGTTGCTGTGCATTAGTGATGATGATGTGGCACTAGGGGAGGTAAAAATGTGTTCTCTTTTTTTAAATTTTGAAATCCAATCGCACTAATCGTCATAACTTTCTCATATAATGTCCGATTTACGCGCGGTTTCTTTTGTTAGGATCATATTGAAATTCCTGACTTTTTAGCGTGGTTTGGACAAATTCTGAGACTGGGCAATTTTTGGATTTAAAATTCAATTTAAATTCAAAAGGTGTGTTTTAACCCACTGACAACTTCTAAGATTTCTTATGTTTGTTAAATTAAATTTTGTCGTGATTTAAAATTTATCTATGAATGTTTGGGCATGTATTTAATCAACATCTCAGTTAGATTGCATTTATTTAAATTTAATTGTTATTTAATTTATTTTTGCATATAAACTACCAGTCAAATAGTTATTTATTATTTATTGCATATAAATTGCCAGTTAAACAGTTTTAATTTATTTTTGAATATAACATTCTAGTTAATACTTGTTGTTTATTATCCGTTCTATAGTGATGTTATTGTTTATATTGGATGATGATTGTTATAAATGATTGACGATTGATATTGGATGAATGGATATTGTATTTTTATTGTGTAAACTGCAAGTTATTATGCATTTTCATTTCATTCGTGATTGCGGTTTGAAATGATATACAACCGTAATTTTTATTTTAAATTACAGATTGAAATGATAAATATCGTATCACTTGACCATAGGATAGAAAATTTTATACAGATACCGCGGTCTACATATAAAAATATTTCGAAATGATTTCTATGGTTTTGGAAAGGAATATAAAGGTTAATAAATATTAATTTTTGGTGTTATATGAATATTATTTTATATACATATAGTTAAATTCTTGAAGTAAAGCTATGTATACAATTGTTTAATATTGGAGTTTGATTATTTTATACTACATGGTTAAGTACCTATTTAAGATATTGTATGTATAGGGTTTTAAATGACTTAAATGTAATTAAGTTGAAAGATAAATATGGAACTGGTTTAAATTGAATTATTTAAGAATTGTACTTGAATAAATTTGTTTTGATGTTTAAATAAAAATAGAGATTGTAACGGGTATGATTTTTATAACTTGATATAGTTTAAAATTTTAAATGAATGTAAAGTTGAGATAAATGAATTTATCAAGTTAAATAAATTGAACGAAATATCCAGTTGTTTGAAGTTAAAAGTTTTATTTAAACTATATTGGATTTATTAAGTATACGTTTTAAAGCTAAATAATAGCAATTGAATTTGATATATATGAAATTATCAAAGAATGCATTTTGAAATGGTGGAAAAATTAAAGCTTTGAAATATATGAAAATTTTATTAGTTTATTTGGGAATTTAAATCTGTATCTGAAATTGATTTGTGAAGGTGAAGAAGCTATTTATTATATAATTAAGGAGATTAACATTTAAACCATTTAAGTGGGTGGTTATATTTCAAAGTTATGAAATTCAAAGTTTTATGTTTTGAAAGGCTTCATTTCAAGTTTTGGTTTTGAAGTATTATAACTTTGAAAATGTTATGTTTTAAAAAGGATATATTTTAAATGATATCATATTGATTTTGTTTTTAAAAGTGAAAGTGATATCATGATTATATGGTTTTTAAAAGGGATATTATATTTTGGTTTTAAGTATAAATTATTTTGAAATAACTGCGGTGTTATAATAACGTTTGGTTGTTGAAGAGACCGGGATCGGAAGTTGTCATACTCTCTGCCAACTCCGAAAACCACTTTAACAACCGTGTACGCGGTGGAGATTCCAGAATGAAGTAGGATGGTCGCGGCGTTTCCTTTGAGGTAAATACATGGATCCAACTCCCGTGAGTTGGCATAAGATGGCTAAAACAGGAGTGATCTCGGGCCAATGAGGTCATTCCTCTGATCGGACACATCCCTTCGATATTATACTATCACTTTCGGATTGATTCGGTGGCCACTTTCGATTTTTGATTTGGGGGTGTGGCTCGAGGTGGGCGGTAGCTGCGCATTACCACCAGCCCGTGTGCGTAATTAGTATATCTATCCTGGCATTGCCTAGTTGTGCCGTGTCACCTACCATACCGAGCCTTTACTATGAGTTTATATTTGTGTCGTACCTATGGAGTGTCTTCTCGTAGTCTCCCGATCAGGAGATATGCAGGCACTGTATAAACTATTGGCATTATTTGTGTTAAGGGCTATATGGGTAACCCCTTAACGCTATTTAAAAGTAAGTTTATTTTACTAATATACACTATTATAATAGCGAAATATACTACATAGTAAATAGTTTAACAGATCCTTAAGAGATGTAAATCCCGAGCATCCCTTGAGTTACTACACTCATATTTATTTCTGTTGATTTAACTTACATAAGATCTTTAGTTCCGACTCGAGTGTTTTGTCTTTTCAATTCGCTCGGGTCAGTCCGAGCATTTCAGGATCGAAGATTTTATTCTGGAGGACGAATACGTTTTGTAGTACTATTACCTACTATCTTATATTGTTCCACTACACACTGTATTCCGCTGCATCGATTTTTATTCGTTGGTATATGCAACTCTGATATATTGTATAAGTAAAATTAAATATTTTGTAAACAGCTTCATGAACTATATATTTGATTATTATATTTTAACCTTCCGCTGTGAGATTCTATTTGTTTTATTTCTCTCATTTTTCTTATTTACCCCATAACAATCCATCATTCCGTATGATTTGAATTGGCACGTGTGTCGATTTAAAACATGCGAAAAGGCGGGATGTTACAGAAATAGGTTGGAGGGATCCAACTAGACTCCTCAAAACATTTTGATTTGTTTTCAAAATTTTCTATTGACTATTTATAATCTGTGTGTAATTATTTGTGATTGAAACTGTTGAAGGCTATAATTTAGCCGAATATATTTTTGATATCGTATGATACAAGAAATAAATAAAAAATTGGATTTTTAAATTTGGGTAGAAAATTTATAATAAATTCATTTAAAGAATTAGGTGAATTTAAAAGAAGAAATTTGCATAGACAAAGTTTTATTTTGGAAACTTATTGAATAAATTCCAAAAAAAATATGGGAAAATGTTTTTATAAAGGAATTTCGAGTAATATTTTTTAATATTGAAGAAATTATTTAAGATATGGATTTTAAATATTTGAAAGAGATAAAAGAATTCATTTCAAAAGGAAATAAATTTAGAAATTAAATTTAAGATTTAATTTGGAGTTGAAATGAATTTTAGAAATTAATTTGGGATTTAATTTGAAGTTGAAATGAATTTTAGAAATCAATTTGGGATTTAATTTGGAGTTAAAATAAATTTTAGAAATCGATTTGAAAAAAATTGTTTTGGGTTTTTAAATAAATCTTTGGGAAATCGATATGAAAATTGATTTGTTAATTTAAATATGGAATATGATTTGGTGATTGAAATAAATTTGAAATTGATTTGGTGTTGAAGGTGAATATTTGGAAAACGATTTGAAAATCGTATATCAGTGGATATTTGAAAGTTTAAAATTCACAATGAAAATTTTATAAAGGAAAGAGAATTTTGTTTTAAAAATAAATATCGGTTTATTTTTAAAAATGTGGAAAGAAATTTACAAATTTGTAATGTAAATTAAAATAAATCGAGAATATTTATTAATTTATTTGAATGAACCATTTTGTAATGGAAAAAGTGGATTCTTCTCTGGAAAGCCGAGTATATTTTTAAAAAAGCTTTTGAAATAAAATTAAAAGTTCTAGATTTGGTGTTAAAATAATATTGTTGGAGAAATTAGTTTTGAAAATTATTTTAAATCTTTAGAGTAAAAATTTATTTAATTAATTATATAAGGGATTATTTTAAAGATTAATTGATATTTGATCTAGAAAATAGTTATTTAAATATTTATACTCTATCTACTAATTTTATTTTAAAATTAGTTTGGACTTGAAGTCTTATATGTGATAATTAGTATAATGTTTTTGTAACCAATATTTAAGTAAGTAGTTAAGATGGTTTTATTTTAAATGTTCCAAGAATATTTTGGATAAGTGATTTAAATTATTTTAACTTGGCAGATTTTCAGTGGAAATGAATAAATATTTGGAAATATATTGCACGTAAGGAAAATGATTTGAAATTTGTTTTCAAAAGATTGAAATGTGGAAATTGATTTGAAATTGTTTTCAAATGGATGAAGTGTGAAATTATATCTTGCGAAGATAGTTGAAATTAAATAATTTGGGAAAATTATTTGAAATCCAGTGACTGTTGTGAATGATGATTGATAGTTAAAGAACTGACTATCAATATTGGCCTTTTAATGGCATTGGAATTTCGATGCGACCCGGGTCGGTTTCCAAGTGGATATCTGAAAACCACATCAAACGTTTGTGATTGCAATGGATCTTTTATTTAAAAGATCAAAGTGGAAATTGTTGTGATTTGTTTGAATTCTGATTAAACACTTATTTTAAAACAATAAGCGCTCGTTGTTCCAATTTGCCGGGAGAGAACTTTGTGTCATAAAACCCATTCCGAATAATAATACGACGAAATGGGATTGCATTTGAAGATGGTGTTGAAGACCGGGAATTTTTGAAAACGAAAGGATTACCTTTCGAATGCCTCTGCACCGGGTTGCTCCGGTATAGAGATTTTATCACGCTTTGTGATGGGGATTCCGGATGTGATTAGTGAATATACGGATTAGCAAGAGCTTCCTTAGAAGTGCCTTCGGTTCCGTTCGATCTCCGGAACGGACTTGAATGGATGTGTTTTGACATTACACTTTGAGATATAAAGCTGATTTCTATCAAATACATTTCTATTGGTGGCGGAGAATTTATTCTCTTAGCTTAACACCCTTCTCTGAGACGTATGAGCTCAGAGGTTATGTAGTTGATGGTTATTAGTGATATACTCCCAATTTGGTAATGTGGCATATGAAGTGCTGCTGATCATTTGTGGATCAAAGCATGACTTTGTGAAAACGAAGATTTGTGGGCAAAACTTCGTCGGACCTCACAATCCGGAAATGGTCAAAACATGAAGGATGCGACAAGGTTATTTGGGGGTAGCGCCCACTGAGGGTATGTCATTTCCTTCTGGAAAAGGGTAGTATCATGGTATGGAGCCTAGATATTTTACCTATGTTGATGCTGCAAATTTATTATACTTTGTGGTTGTTGCTTTGTGGTTGAGGATCCTCGGATAAAGGTCGCAAACGACCAAAAGATGACATACTCGTGTAGTAGTTACCTTGTTACAGAGGTAACCCGGCCTTGTGTTGGCAGAGATCCGGTTACATTCTCGGGGCATCCCTCTAGAGGCGTACCCATGTGTCATAGGAAGTTCCTTAGCCTGACCATTTATTGGAAATCCAAAGAAACAATACGAGCCCTTTACGATTGCAATTGTATAACCTGCCTCCTAGGAGGTAGCTATTGCAGGCATAATATAATGGTACCTATGCTGGCTAAGATTAATATTATACTTTCGAAATGTTTCCTACACTATGCACTAATGATAATATTAAAAAGGATTTTGTGTATCAAGCATGTTTGACTATCATAAGGAGAAATTTTCCCCAAGTCTGCGATTGCATGGTGTGTGTGCCGGGAGGCCTTATGGTAGTTTCATTTTCCAAAAACATAGCGGATTTCTTTTCATTTCTTTGTGGAAATAACTTGTTTTAAGATCTCACACCAGTCCCATGACTGAACTGGAGTTTATCGTTCCCTTTCTAAACTCTAGGTGCCCACAATTTTTCTACACGGGCAGCCTAGAGTCAGGTTATCATTATTCTGGAGCGAAGTTAGAAAAGAGATGCTGTGGAGATCAAGAGCAAGCTCGATGGCGAAGCGTAGCACTAGTATATGTTGTTTTCTTTTCCGTTGTTTTATTGTTGTAACACTCTATTAATGTAATGTGATGTAATGTAATAATTGATATAGTTCTTTCTTTTAGAGATATTCATTTATCTATTATATTTGTTCCGCTGCGATATGTGAGATTCTGTTATTGTTCTATTTGCTTCTTATATCCTCTTCTTCTTAAACCCTACGATTCATTTTTTGACATTCGACTGTGCGGCATTGGATACAATGGACGTATCGATGTCGACTTTCGGGCATCGGAAATAAAAATGTTACAATTTTCCTACTCTAAAATATCTTTCGGGTATATATCATTTCAATCCGAAGGGATTTCCTAAACTAACAGGGAACTTGGAGTGTGAGAACAATAGAATAATAACATGAAATAGCATAACATATCAATTATAACATATGTCGTAATTAACAATTTAAATATAATACACACACACAACATGTTATTGGTGTCATATGGAAATTAACGTAGGTAAACAATTTTAAATATTAAAATATCATAATCAACAATTAAATTCTAACCAATTAAATTTTAACAACATATTAAATCGTCATTTCATGTGTATATAAATTTACTAAGCTTATGAATGTTAATCGTGAGTGATCACTCACCTTCTGAGGTTATGGAAACAATGAAGGCAATTAAAGTGATAGGGCCACGCATACGAATACAGACATGATACTCGAATGCAGATCCGGACAGTGGTAAAGCTATAACTCGAATTCGAGGATCAAAACAAAACATATATATATTCAATATATATACCTCCCTTTCTTTTTTTAACTTGCAGAAAGGAATAAGAAAATCTAGATCGGGAAACGAGACCAAGACAGTGGAAGGGCACAGCACAAGCAAAGACTAGCGGCTGCTCAGCAAGGCGTTGCTAGGCTGGAGCGAAGGTGAGGTTCGACAATAAAGGAGAGGAGATAAGGTGGAGTTTGGCAGCAGTAATGGGTGGGTAGAGAAAATGAGCGGTTATTGGTGGAAGGGCTTGTAGTTAGGGTGGCACTGGTTGCTTGCATGGTGTTTGGCCGGATGATTGTGGGTTGATGGCGAAGAGGTCGAGCCTGCTATGATGCTTTGGGTTCGGGTGGACTGTAGCTAAAGGTGAGGGTGAGTTGCAGACAGAGGGAATAGGTAGAGGCAGTTAGGGTGGTGCTTTAGGGGAGGCTGTTGCTCAGGTTTCAAACGATCAGGGCCTGGACGGTGGATGGTGGCAGACTGGGGAGGAACAAGGTAGGTTTGGAGCAAGCATAGCTTTCGGCTGCTGGTGGTGGAAGGGATTTGATTGGAAATGGGAAGGTGGAGGCTAGGGGTGATTGGAAGATGAGTGATAGAGGTTGGGTTTGGTGAAGGGCTGTGTGCGAGGTTGAGTGGGTCTGCCAAGGAGGTGGCTATGGGATATAGTAGGGTGCAGCTGGTTGTTGTTGCGCTTGGTCGAAGGTGAGTGGGCTGCAGCTTGAAGGAACGATCTGATAGTGGGTTTGAAAGGGGGAGATAGAGCAAAGAGATGGCAGGGCTTTATCGGCCATGGAGGAAAAGTGGGTAGGATGATCGAGTGTAAGGAGATGGACGACAAGGTGGAAATTGTCTGCGTGAAGGGGAATGGGTACGAGCAAGCTTACGGAAGAAAGAAGATGAGCAGGCACAACTTTCTCTGATATAAAAACTTAGTTATGTATATGTACATATATGTAATAGAACAGAATGCAAATAGAAAGGAGGAGAGGGGACTAATAGTGAATGAACGAACCAATATTATATTGAAATGGTAGAAATAGTAAAAGCCAAGGGAATTGAATTCAGAGAAAAAATAAAAGCTATTGTCCATTTATTTTCTCACGGTTGGGAAAACGTATAGACATAGGTAACCCAAAAGGCTCGATATGTGTACCGATACAGCTAACCGTTTCACAGATTTCGCTATGAACCAGACGTCGAAATGCACAAATGAATATACTGCAGAGATCGACGCGATTAGATAAACAAGATGGTATATAGATATGAGCGACACAACCCTCCTATAAGAACTCGATATTCGCTGCCAAAATGTTGGTAAACCGTAGAAAATAAAATAAACGGAGCTAGAGCAGTCTAAATTTGGCGAAACGAATTATGACGTCTCACTCAGAAAATGATAAAATTTGTGTTATATAAAATATTCAGATTTCAAAAATAATTTATTTCCAACAATTTAACAAATTTTAAATTTTAAATTGAAATTTTCACAACAAAATAAACTTACATATTTTCCAATGAAACTTGCTATGTTTAAATAGACATATTCCAAATATCAAATTTTCATACCTAAAATTTTATTGTTTAATTTCATGAAAAATTTAGTTAATTACGTTATTTAAATTGTTAAAATTTCATGATCGTTACAATGCTATTATAGCTATTTAGGCTAATGGTAGATTAGTTACTCTTATTCATTATATGAATATTAAAGTTTTCTTTGTGAAGATCAGTTGGATATTATATATCACTCTTCATAATGTGAGATTATGTTCTATCTTTTCTTTCACCCCCAAACTATCTTTTCGGCACTTACATGTTAGGCATTTGCATACCATGAATGTATTAACGTTGACTTTTGAGGGTCCAAAAGGTGGGTCGTTAACCATTCATTATAGTATAAAAAAATTTAATTAAAATTTAAAATTCCTTTTTAACCAAGTTAAATAAAATATAATTTTATTTAAAACATCATTGGATTGGATCAAATAATCTTTTAGACTTCATAGACCAAACAGATCCAAAATAAGAATTATTTAACTCTACATATTTCACTCGCTTTTGACTGGTGTCGGTCCTTCGGTCTAGAAAACAAAGTATCAAACCTTCTACTAAATGTATGCGCTAGTACAAATAGAATGTCATAAACAGTTCAATCCCATCGACAAATATAAAAAATTGGAGACATCAAAAGAATATATATATATATATATATATATATATATAATAGACTCCAAAAACACATTAAAGTCCATAAGCATATCCTCAAAAGCCCAATTATCCATGTAGGGCTAATGTCCCTATACTTATAAAGTCTCGTACTGCATGTGCATTGTATAATTAATAAACAGGTCAGACTATGCCTAGATTGACATGTGAGGTCATTATGATGGTACCCAACTGTAACAAAGAAGTATACTGAATAGGTTTCATAACATATAGAATGAATGTCTAACACACTCAATATAATCCCTAATCCCCATTAAATAGTATATATGATGTCATGATATATGAGTCATTTCTTTATTTAATGCGACCACAATTGCAAATCCACAATTGTGATTCACTCTTAGTCACAATTATCAGAATTCACATTTATTAATCATCTAGTTAAGATGAATTGATCATAGTTTGATTTATATAACTCATTGAGTAAAAAAATACTCTTCTAAACACTAATCGAGCTAAGATATGTGGCCTTTTTCAGTGTATCCCTCGCCAAGAATTGTAACTCTTTCAAATGTTGATCGATCCAAGATATATGACCTTTTTCGTCGGTGATCCCCTCAACCAGAAATGTAACTCTTCCAAATGCTGATTGAGCCAGGATACACTGCCTTTTTCATCCATGATCCCCTCCACTATAATTGTAACTCTTTTATATGCTAATCGAGAAAAGACACACGACCTTTTTCATTCATACTCGACCATAATTATGGGTGCCTCCACATGACATATTTATTGTACTAATCTCTACCATATGGGCGTTATCATCTTTATCAAATATACTGTACGCCCAACACCATTGGCATGCAACTACAGCATGTCATCGAACTGGTGGCAAATGGGCTAGGATGTCACTCTGTCCTAGCTATGATGGATCTAGCACACCGGTTTCTCATCTTGTTTGATAAATTCACTAACATTTTTCATGTTCTCGTCACGATAGTTATCCCTCCTAACTATATTTTAACCTAGTGTCACTAGGGGCTATCAATGTGATCCAGTACTCAATACACTCAATATCAAAACATAGCTGTATAATGAGTTAAAATAATAACCAAAGAAATATTATGGAACGTCCTATACCGTTTGTATTATAACATCATTTGTTTAAAATTGTCATCATATAGAGGTTCACACATTGCATATTATTCAACCATTTGTTGATGTAGAAGATGTTTTATTGTATAATACTCCTTTCTAAAAATGTTTAATATGATTTCATTATTTCCATTATTTCAATTATATAGTACAAAATTTAAGTAGCTTATTTCAAAATTTTCCATTGTTTCCAAATATCTTAGTTAAATAAAAAAATTCACTTGTTTAAACCTCTTATTAATTTTCAAATAATTCAATCTTTCAATCTTTCTTTGGATTTCAAACCACCCAACTCTTTTTCTAAATAATTTCATGCTTTTAGAATTCCTCTTAAATAATATAAAATAGCAATAAAAGAATTTGGTAATTTCAAGAATGCCTATTATACATCAAATTCAAATATATTACTTCCAATTCAAAATATTTCCAAATATCAAATACTTAATTTACAAAATCAATTCTGTAAAATCTTTATTTACTTTCAATCCTTTTATACCACCTTTTAAAATAACTTATTAGTTGGAAATTCTCCTTGCATAAAAGCTATCGAATACTTATATATTAAAATCTACTTGTAAAATAATATTCACTTTTGAAACCAAATTCCACAACTTCTCTTTCTCAAAATAATTCAAGTGGATCACGCTTATATATTTTCCAAAGGTGTATAAATCAATTTTCCCTTTTTATTTATTTGAAGATAATCAAATATAAAATAAGTTGTTTTGGAATATAATTTTAAACCTACTTTGTAAAAGAAATCCCTATTCGTATAATTTTCATAATCATAAAGAAATAATATCTATCCTTGAATTCACTTATAAGCCAAATACCCTAATTTCAACTTTTAAATCAATTTCCATATGATACTTCTAAAAACTTTTCATTTTTATATTTATTCCTATTAATAATTAATACCAAAATCCTCAATTCCTAAGGATAATTAAATTTCATAGATTTAAAAATATTTTTTTAAAAGATTTAATTCTCTTTATTTTCAAGCCAACTATTTTAAAATTATTATAATAAATTTCTTTAACTTTAAGATTATTATGACAAACCACTCTACATCTTTCCTTTATAAAAATCCTTTATATATATAAATTCCAAACTGTCCTATTTCAAAGATAATATATATACTTCAAAAAAATTATAAAAATATATCCAAAGAAATTTAACAAAATTTCCCCTTGTAGTCAATTTCTAATTCATTGTTTGGCCATTATCAAAGCAAGTCAAAGAAATGCAAACATCATATTTTCAAATTCAACCTAATTTATCATCCATTTATATTCAATCAATATAAGATCAGATCCATTACCAAGTAAAACATTTATATTCCTAAAATTATATTTCCATACACCATTTCAGTCAAATTCATCCAAATTTTAATCAATTTGTCAAATGAATTTAAACGAAAACATGCAAAGAAAGAAATGATCTACACATAGACTGAGTTAAGATAACTCACCAAACAATGCAATATGATGAATTCATCTCTGTCTCTTATTTAGAGCACCACCTGAAAATCCAATTCATTCATACATAACAAATAGTCGTCGAAATCCATAAACATAGAAGGGCATGCAAAGAAAAATTCATATTTAGATGTACTAATGCGAGTTGAGGTAACTCGCCTAACAATAGATGCAAGATGAAGGCACTCAACATTACAACCCATTGCAATGCAATTCCCTTTCTCCACTTGCGTTAACCATGCCAACAAAATACCACCAACCCGCTCCTCAAGATGCCACCTCCATTTTCCTCCTTTTCCCACTACTAATAACTTGACGTGGCTTCCCAAATTAAATTGTGCCCTAAAAAAAATTCCACATGCAACCCCTTATTGGTGTCACCAGCCCTGCACATTAACGCCTTATCATGTCACGACATCCCTACGTTGCTAGCAATACTCCACCACATCGCAGTTCCCTCCCCCTACAGCATTCAACCACTTTGATCTTTTTCTTCTTCTTTTTTGTTGCTGGTCGACTTCATGGATTAGGGTTTAGGGCAAAAAATGAAAGTGGTTAAGGAATTAGGATTAGATAAGGGAATGGGTTTGATGATTGAGGATGGGCTGGGCTTTCATTTTAATTTAATTCAATTACATCAACACTTAAATTTTAAATACTAATCCTTGTCATTTATTTATAAATATATTTCAATCTAATTTAAACCGATTTACACTTCATTTTACAAAATATAATTCGTTAACCACACAAATCCATTCAATTTAGTACTTGCTTATCTTTATTTAATTATTTATTTTATTGATGTAAAATAAATCTATTTCTTAACTATTTGAAAATTATTTGCACTTCTAAAATATTTTGTATTTATAAAAACATTTATTCAAATTTAATATATTTTCTTAAAAGAATTTGTTAATTAATTAAATTCGCTGAAACCAATTTTTTATTAAATAGACTTTAATTAAATAAAAATTTATGATCAAAAATAATATTTAAGAAAAACCAAATTCAAATATTTTGAACTTAATTAAATTTGTTTACTATTACAGTATAGAAAGAAGAGTTGTTACATCTCAGAACACCATGGATCTTCAATGTGAATACTCCGCTTTGATTATAGTTAAATCATGGCACGATGATCCATCGAGTGATTGTAGCTGGGTCTGAGTTGAAGCATTGGAAGTGAAGCACCGTTCAATAGTGAATTTGAAACAACCCACCTTGGAACATGCCTAAATTTCGACCCTGAAAAGGCCCACCGAAACTTATATCCATTCCAAGGTAAGCTATTGGTAGTAAAAAGAAATAATATTGTAGAGCCATAACTAATCTTTCAGAACTCACATAAGATGAAACAAAAATATAATTGCAAAGTGTACCCATTTATTTCAAAACCATAAAAATGTCATAACACAAAATCCCATAAAAACTGTAACGTAATATCTGTTATAACAATTGTCTAAATACATGCATACATATAAAAACAAGTAATAATAGCAAGTATTGCCACGAGCCAAGCTTCTCCATCTCTAAGCATTGACACTGCCATCATTCCATCCTTAACCTGTGTTGTAATAAGGAAAGAGTTGGAACAACAATTGTTTGGTGAATGAAAACCTTAAGTCCTATCCTTCAGTACTTGGACAATATATGTCAAAATAAATATACATCTACGAACATAAAACCATTAAAATCATTTATTCTTTATAAGGAAAGGAGGCGGGTCCAACCATTTAATACCTCCCATTCTACAAGCAGGTTTCCAAAATCCCATATCCTAATCATATGTCAGAAATAGCTAATAATGTGAGAGACGATACTTAAGCCACTTAATACCTTTTATTGGAAAGTAGGCAGACTATGGTCATTTAATACCTTAACTAAGGCAGACCCATCATTTAATACCTATATTCAAGGCATGCTCCTAAATGGTACTATCTAGCTGACATCATACTGAATCTCTTAGGCCAGTTAATACTTCCATGTGGAAAATAGGCAAACTCTGGTCATTCAATACCTTATTTAAGGTAGAACCCATCATTAAGACCTATTTCCAAAAGCGAACCCCTGTAGAGATACCACCTAATATGTCCCCTTGACCATTTATCATCAGGGGAAAAGAGGCGGGTCCAACCACTTAATACCTCAAGACCCCGAAGTAAGCCCTTCATCTTATGGCCCATACTCATAATGATCTCACATTAGTCCAAATATTTATAGGAACTGGTTGCCAGATTAGTTGGGTAGATTTCCCCTATAGAATTTGGTACCAACTTCGCGTCATTACAAATATTTACCACAAGGATATCTCACATTAATTAAAGTATACAGAATCGCTAATAGCCTCAAAGTGAAGAGCAGACTTTCGACATGTAATTTTATTGACGTCACATCCTTATGACTTAGCCATAAATCAATTACTCTCTATACACACACATACATACATACTGATCTCACTGTTTCATAAATAAGGCCTTATAAGGAATCTTCCTTATTATGACTTAAAATAATAATTAGGCTATATAAGAGTTTCCTCTTATTTTCGCTTCACAATCAATTACCTTCCTAAATGTAAATAAATGTCTAATTACAAAGCCATCTATGGAATAATTATATGTAAATTATGTAAATAAAGAAAAATAAATATTCAAGCCTAATAAGTTCTAAACGCATGGATTTTATGCTCTAAACTAGCATTAAATGACAATTCCCTAACCAATTATTATTACAAATCATTTTTCTTCAAATTCCCAAGATTACATGGGATTTATAATGACCCATAAATTTTAAAAGTTTTAATAATTTAATTAACTGAATTTTTCATGAAAAAAATAATAATAAAATTTTGAAAATGAAAATTTGATATTTTGAATACGTCAATTTTAACATAGCAAATGTCTGATTTTCATCAGAAAATATGCAAGTTAGTTCTATTATGTAATTCTCAATTTCAATTTGAAACCCGTTAATTTGATGAAATTTAAATATTTTCAAAATTTAAATATTTTATATAATAAAAATATAGACTATTTTCTGAGTGAGATGTCATATTTTGTTTCATCAATTTGGACTTCTCTAACTCCGTTTATCTTATTTTTGGCGAATTTGCAGTAGTTTTGGTAGAAGAATTTTATTTTTGATAGGATGATCATATCGTTGATATCTGTTAACCATTCCGTTCTTCTCGTCGTGCTAGTCTCCGCAATGTATTCGTTCTTGTAATTCGGTGTCCGGTACATGGCGAAATCGGCGAAACAATTCGCCGTATTGGGTCCGTATATGAGCTTTTTGGTTTCCTTGTGTCTTTCAGTTTTCCACCGTGAAACCTATAGTCACTAGCATTTATATTTCTAAAATTCTACATATGATCTTTGTTAGGAACTGAGTTGATGATGTTTTGATGACAACAACCTTATATAGTTATTATACTTTACTTTATAAAATATATACTAACATTTCTATATAGATATATGTGTGTGTGTGTGTGTGTAGGAAGTATATGCAGGTATCATCTAAGACTAATCAGTATAAAGACTCAAGCATCAAGATGAAGATTAGAGATTCAAGATTCAAGACTCTAGAGAATCAAGATTTCAAGATCTCAAGATAAGTGTCTAGTATTTTGTTAAAACTTCATAATAGCACTCTCATCTTTCTTCCAATTTTATTTTGGGATGGAACCCAATTTCTATCAAAACCAGTGGCTTACAAACCCATGACAAATAGCTTACAAACCTACGACTAGTGGCTTACAAACCTACGAAAATCAAAATCATTTAAACTACTTTGTACAAGTTCTCGAGTCCTATGGAGGAGCTCTGTAGGAAGGTTCTTGCAATTTCAGTATGAATAGATTTTTCAAAATGTTTCTAAATCTGTTTTCAAAATGTTTTAGCTTTCAAAATCATGTTTTCAAACTTTGTTTTAGCCTTGAAATATTCCTCTATTCTGATTTTAAAAAACTTCTATTTTTAAAACATCAAAACTTATTTTGATTTTAAATATTACTTATATAATTGATGGTCTATATCAATTATATATATATTTAAAATAATGTTTTATATTCATTCTCTATCTCAAAATATTGTTTAAACACTTTGCTTCAGAGAAGTTTCAACTTGTTTTAAATTCAAATGTCTTTACAAAACAACATCTCTATAATTTTGAACTAAGGGATGTCGACATAAGGGGATACCCCATGTCGACATGGTGACAGTTGGATTCAAAATTCAATTTTCAAAAGAAGTGTCCATTCTTTCGAAAACCTTTCGCCAATTGTTATGACTGTTGTGCATCTATATAAAGGCTTCCAAAACGAATTTTTTTAACAACTACTTTCTTATTTTCTTCACTCTTTCTTCTCCACCATTCCATATCCATAAAACTTCATATTTTCAAGATCGTGCCATCATTCTGCCAAATTCTCAATAGGAAATCATTTAGATACTCTCTCTATTTGATTCTCCATCATTCTACTAAAGATCAAAGTGCTATTCAGAGTTATAGGATTAATTTGTATTCAAAAAGTCCATAGAGTCTATCCATTCAAAAGGATTGTTATTAAGCAGTATTAGGGTGATCTTGTGTCCCGTAAATCAAGAGAGTTTACCCCAGACTCGGAGATAGGAGGGTTCCTCAGGCCTTAGAAATTGAGGGTTGTAATTTGGATATTGGCTTATAAAAATATGTACAAGGATATTGCCTTGGTGTAGGACTGGATGTAGGTGGATTCCGAACCAGTATAAAATCCGGTGTGTTCTTTCCTTTTACTTGCTTTACTTTACTATTTGCATTTGTTATATGTTCTGTGATCATTCTGTGTTAGAATTCTGTTTAGATTTGCGTTGAAAGTTTTAATTTAGTCATATAGTTCATATATTCTTTAAAACACTATTCACCCTCCCTCTAGTGTTATTTCTGCCTTAAGATCCTTAATCCGCATCCCTAACAATTGGTATCAGAGCATTGGTTTTCATTGTTTTCATAATATGAAACTTGAAAAATATAAAAATGGAATTTTTGGAAAATTGTGTTAAAACTGTTTTGAATCTATGCATTTCATCAAAGTATCATAAGTCTGCATATAGTTATTTTGAAAAATCAAGTTATCTACCGAATTAGTGTGTTATGCAGGGACAGACATGTTATATGGATTTTGACGAATCAACATCCAATGGACAAACTGTGCAAATTGAGAAAGATAAATGGATACATGATAGTGGTTGTTTGAGGCACATGACTGGAAATCTTGAGATACTCAAAGACATTACTTATTAAGATGGTGGATTAGTCAATTTTGGTGACAACTCTAACGGATATGTGGTTGGAGTCGGCAATGTCGGTAACTCTAAAACTTTACTTATTTCTGATGTTTTATTAGTTAGGAACTTAAAACATAATCTGCTTTGTATAAGTCAACTTTGTGAAGGTTTTAAAATTAAATTTGGAAAAGATAAATGTCACATTGAAGATGATAAGTCTAATATAATTTTTGAAGGTATTAGGAAGAAAATATCTATATCCTTAGTATGAAAATTTCAAATGATAATCTATGTCTTTTGGCTAATACAAGTGACCCTTGGATTTGGCATAAAAGATTTGGCCATTTGAATTTCAAATTATTAACTAGGATATCAAAACTTGACTTAGTTAGAGGTCTACCCAAGTTAAACTTTAAAAGTAGATAGTATTTGTGATGCTTGTCAATTAGGAAAACTTAAGAAAAGTTCATTTAAATTAAAAGATGCTATTTCTACCTCTAGTCCTCTAGAATTACTTCATTTAGATTTATTTGGTCCATCTCAAGTTCAATCAATTAACCATAGTAAATATGTTTTTGTTATAGTAGATGATTATTCAAGATATACTTGGACAATCTTTTTAAAACATAAAAGTGATGCTTTTGAAATATTTAAAAACTTATCTAAAAGAATTCAAAAACAACATTCTTTCAAAATTAAAACTATTCGAAGTGATCACGGTGGTGAATTTGAAAATGAAAATTTTGAGAATTTCTGTACTCAAAAGAGAATTACTCACAACTTTTCATTTCCAAGAACTCCACAACAAAACGAAGTAGTAGAACGTAAGAATAGAACGATTCAAGAGTGTGCTCGTACAATGCTTTCTGATAGTAATTTACCTAAACATTTTTGGACTGAAGCAGTTGCTACAGCTTGTTATATATTAAATAGAATTTTAATTAGACCATTAACAAATAAAACTCCATATGAATTACTTTATAATAAGAAACCTATAGTTGCTTATTTTAAAGTCTTTGGGAAGAAATGTTTTATACTTAATACAAAAGATAATTTAGATAAATTTGAACCAAAAGCTGATAAAGGATTCTTTATTGGTTATTCTAATAGAAGCAAAGCATTTAGAGTTTTTAATTTAAAAACTAATACTATTGAAGAAACTATGCACGTATCTTTTGATGAAAATCTTAAAGATATTGTACAAATAGATGATGAAGAAGATTTTATAAATTTAAATCAATCTAATGAAAATATTAGTGAAATAAATCAACCTAATAAGAGATTTAAAATATCAAAAGATCATCCTATAGAAAATGTTTTAGGAAATATTGAATCTGTAGTAAGACTAGAAATCAATTAAGTAGTATGAGTAATGTAGCCTTTATATCAACAATTAAACCTAAAAATCCAAAGGAAGCATCGTCTGATGATTCATGGATTCTTGCTGTGCAAGAAGAATTAAATAAATTTACCAGAAATGATGTATGGGAACTTGTTCCTAAACCTGAGGATAAAAGTATAATTGGAACTAAATGGGTTTATAAAAATAAAATTAATGAACTCGGTGAGGTCGTAAGAAATAAAGCTCGTTTAGTCGCGCAAGGTTATTGTCAAGAAGAAGGAATTGACTATGATGAAACCTTTGCCCCCGTAGCAAGATTAGAAGCTATAAGAATTCTACTTGCTTTCGCTAATTATAATAATTTCAAATTATATCAAATGGATGTTAAAAGTGCTTTTATAAATGGTTTTGTAAAAGAAGATGTTTATGTTGAACAACCTCCACGTTTTGAAGATAATAAATTTCCAAACCATGTATACAAGTTAAAGAAAGCTCTATATGGTCTAAAGCAAGCTCCTTGAGCCTGGTATGAAAGACTAAGATCTTATTTACTTCAATCTGGTTTTGAAATTGGTAAAGCAGATACAACCCTTTTTATTAAAAGAAATAATCAAGATATTCAACTGGTTCAAATATATGTAGATGATATAATCTTTGGATCAACTAATAACATAATGAATAAAGAATTTTCAGATATAATGACTAAAGAATTTGAAATGAGTCACATGGGAGAATTAAGTTTCTTCTTAGGGCTTCAAATTAAACAACTAGAAAATGGAATCTTCATAAGTCAAGAAAAATATGCTAAAGACTTAATCAATAAATTTGGTTTAAGCACCTCTAGTGGGAAACCAACTCCAATGTCAACAAATGTAGGTTTAAGTAAAGAAGATAAATCAAAAGATATTGATCAAACTTTATATAGGGGAATGATTAGTTCGCTACTCTATATAACAGCGAGTCGTCCTGATATTATGCATAGTGTTTGTCTCTGTGCAAGATACCAATCACAACCTAAAGAAACTCACTTAAAAGCTATTAAAAGAATTTTAATATGTAAAATACACTTTAGATTATGGTTTATTTTATTCTAAAAATAATACTTTTGATTTAATATCATATTGTAGTGCTGATTATGCTGGTTGTAAATCAGGCCGAAAGAGTACAAGTGGAACTTGTCACTTTCTAGGACATTCACTGGTTTCCTGGTTCAGCAAGAAACAAAATACTGTTTCCTTGTCAACAACTGAAGCAGAGTATACATATGCTGCTCTAGCCTGTTCACAAGTCATATATATGCAACAAACTTTAAAAGATTTTGGAATTAACAGAAGTAAATCACCAATATATTGTGATAATACTAGTGCAATAAATCTATCTAAAAATCCAACTCATCATGCTAGAACTATACACATTGATATAAGACATCATTTTCTTAGAGATAATATAACTAAAGAAATAATAACTCTAGATTATATAAATACTGAAAAACAAATTGCTGATATATTAACTAAACCAATAACCGAACAGAATTTTACTAAATTTAGAAGAGAATTAGGTATTTGTTCAAAATCTGAAATATAAAATAATATAATATAAAAATCAATAAAAATTCAAAATAAAAATTGCAATTTTTTTTGATGAACATGTCGACATGCCCCATCTCACGATGTCGACATACCCAACAAAAATTTGAAAATTGAATTTCCCTCCAAAGTTAGTTATTTGGTTATTTATCTATGTATGTCGTTTCCTCTCCTCTTTCTTCACTATATTCTCTATAAATAATTTCTGAAACAATAAAATAATGGCCTCCTCTTCTACTAATGAACCCACTTCACCCACATCTCCTCATGCTGGTCCATTTCAACGAGCTATGCACGCTCAAGTGATCAAATTGCAAGAGAAGATGAAAGATATCCTTCAATTGATGACTGAAATTCAAGTAAGTCAACTTAGGATGGCTAGAGAACAACAAAGGCAAGGGAATATTATTAGGAATGTACAAAAATTCCTTATGGATAACCGTACAAATCCTATTAATATTGAAGACTCTTCACAAGCCATGGAATCCGTGGAAGAAGAACCTATGGAAGAACCACAAGAAGACCAAGAGGAAGATCAACCTTTACCTCAAACCGAAGTCTCTATGAATACGGACGAGAGCGTTATTTGCGTTGGTGAGATCCTTGTTGATACTAATGGAAACATAATTGAACAACGTGGAAACTTTTGTCTCCACTAACCCAATTGTTCGATTCATAAGTCTCCTATAGTTAAGGATCGCCATTAAAGCGTACTTTCATTTTATTCTTTGTTTTAAATTGTTTTGTTTGTTCGTGTTTATGTATGTTCTTATATATGTTGTAATAACTAAAATGTGTTCACTTATACTCATTGTTTCATGCTTGTTCTATACATATTATTTGTTCATACTAATCATTCTTGAATTTTTAAGTAGTTAATAGTTTTTGTTGATGACAAAGGGGGAGAAAGTTATAAAAATATACGTGCTTGATGTAAGAGGGAGTCATGGAGTAAGGGGGATTTGTAGTTTTAAGAAGAAATCACGGAGTAAGGTGGAGTTATGGTATGGTAAGAATATTTTATAGATAAAGGTTGTCATCATCAAAAAGGAGGAAATTGTTAGGAACTGAGTTGATGATGTTTTGATGACAACAACCTTATATAGTTATTATACTTTACTTTATAAAATATATACTAACATTTCCATATAGATATATATATATATATAGGAAGTATATGCAGGTATCATCGAAGACTGATCAGTATAAAGACTCAAGCATCAAGATGAAGATTAGAGATTCAAGATTCAAGACTCTAGAGAATCAAGATTTCAAGATAAGTGTCTAGTATTTTGTTAAAACTTCATAATAGCACTCTCATCTTTCTTCCAATTTTCTTTTGGGATGGAACCCAATTTCTATCGAAACCAGTGGCTTACAAACCCACGACAAGTAGCTTACAAACCTACGACAAGTGGCTTAAAAACCCACGAAAATCAAAATCATTTAAACTACTTTGTACAAGTTCTCGAGTCCAATGGAGGAGCTCTGTAGGAAGGTTCTTGCAATTTCAGTTTGAATAGATTTTTCAAAATGTTTTTGAATCTGTTTTCAAAATGTTTTAGCTTTCAAAATCATGTTTTCAACAATGTTTTCAAACTTTGTTTTAGCCTTGAAATATTCCTCTATTCTGATTTTAAGAAACTTCTATTTTTAAAACATCAAAACTTATTCTGATTTTAAATATTACTTATATAATTGACGGTCTATATCAATTATATATGTATTTAAAATAATTTTTTATATTCATTCTCTATCTCAAAATATTGTTTAAACACTTTACTTTGCTCCAGAGAAGTTTCAACTTGTTTTAAATTCAATTGTCTTTACGAAACAACATCTCTATAATTTTGAACTAAGGGATGTCGACAAAAGGGGATACCCCATGTCGACATGGTGACTGTTGGATTCAAAATTCAATTTTCAAAAAAAGTGTCCATTCGTTCGAAAACCTTTCGCCAATGGTTATGACTGTTGTGCAACTATATAAAGGCTTCCAAAACGAATTTTTTTAACAACTACTTTCTTATTTTCTTCACTCTTTCTTCTCCACCATTCCATATCCATAAAACTTCATATTTTCAAGATCGTGCCATCATTCTGCCAAATTCTCAATGGGAAATCATTTAGATACTCCCTCTATTTGATTCTCCATCATTCTACTAAAGATCAAAGTGCTATTCAGAGTTATAGGATCAATTTGTATTCAAAAAGTCCATAGAGTCTATCCATTCAAAAGGATTGTTATTATAAAGTATTAGGGTGATCTTGTGTCCCGTAAATCAAGAGAGTTTACGCCAGACTCGGAGATAGGAGGGTTCCTCAAGGCCTTAGAAATTGAGGGTTGTAATTTGGACATCGGCTTATAAAAATCTGTACAAGGATATTGCCTTGGTGCAGGACTGGACGTAGGAGGATTCCGAACCAGTATAAAATCCGGTGTGTTCTTTCCTTTTACTTGCTTTACTTTACTATTTGCATCTGTTATATGTTCTGTGATCATTCTGTGTTAGAATTCTGTTTAGATTTGTGTTGATTGTTTTAATTTGGTCATATAGTTCATATATTCTTTAAAACACTATTCACGCCCCCTCTAGTGTTATTTCTGCCTTAAGATCCTTAATCTGCATCCCTAACAATCTTTTGTTATCCCACCCGTTCATTCTTTTGCTATTTCATTTTATTATGGTCCGTTTATTTTTCTGAGTCTCTTACCCTCATCTTCCTGTGCATACTTAAATATACATACATACATACATACATACATATATATATATATATATATATATATATATATATATTAGCGGTGCGTCTCACTTTCTTCTTGAAGCCTATCATTTTGTAAGTTTCAAGCCTACTATTGATATGAAGTCACGTGTAATGCTTGGGGAAATCTGAACCCTGTGTTATATATATTGTGATTCATATGGCCGTGATCTCTTCCGCCATTTTTCTTCTCCACCTGCTGCCTGCCGACCACCACTCATAGACCACAAACAAAACTCGGCCTCATCCTCATGCAAGCAGCTCAAGGGCCATGCATGCCACTGCCAAACTCCAAAATCCTCTCTCGATCTCGCCCGCCACCAACAGCCTAGACCATGCCTACTGTGCTAGCCTTCGCGACCCATCATCCACGCTCAGACCGTGGCAACCGCGCACACACCACTACATTGCCCCCACAACGTCACCTATCTCTCCCATCACCTTCTTCCCTAACATACAACTTTCCTCCATCGAGCTTGGTTGTTTCGCCTCTGCCTTCACTTCCTAAATTATATATATATATATATATCGATTGCTTCATTTTGCATGAAGAACTGTTCCTTTTTTTCCTGTGCTTGCGACCTCCCTATGCCGAGCTCCTAGCACCCAGTAGTCGAGCCTACCCATTGATATGTCTCTTATCTTCCCTTCTTCTAAAAGATTTATACGTATACATATATGTGGCTTATATATATATATATATATATATTTCAGGTTGCTTTTATATTTTGGATCTAACTGCTCGTTCTTCTTTATTGCTTGAGATTCTGCATATCATCACTAACTATTTCCATGATTCTGATTTTTGAAACCGAATCTATCTTGTTTTCGAAGAGTGAAAAGGGTGTGTGTGTGTATTTTATTTTTGATTTCAAGCCTAGTTCGTTTGCTTTGTTTTCACCGCTGTCCGGAATTTGTCGTAGCAGTTCGTTATTTTGCTTTGCAACTGTCTAGACCTGCATCTGAGTGTCGTATCCTTATCCATGTGCATGTCCATATCACTTTTGTGTCATCTTCTTGTTTCCATAGCCACGAAAGGTTGGGATTGCAAGTTGAAATGATATATACCCATAAATATTAAATTATTGCAGACTGAAATGATAAATATTTGTATTACTTGACTGTAGGATAGAAAACTATATTCAGACACTGTTTGTCTATTTTTGGAAAATGATTTCCAAAATTTTGGAAGGAAAATATATGGGTTTTAATAAATACTGAGTTTTAAAATATAATAGAAATAATTTATTTTAATATGTGTAAAATTTAAATTTTTTAAATCTTATATTTGGAAATATTAAAAATTTATTAGTTAAGATTTGAAAGGGGTAAATTTTAAGATTTTGTTTATATTTTTATTATTTTTAAATATATAAATTAAGATTTAATTTAATAATAATAAATATAATAATATTAATAAGATTTTAATTTAACTAATATATGCATTAAATTATGTTTTAAGTATTTATTTAAATTTATATTAATATTTTGAAAATAGATTTTTGTAATAACTTTAATAAATTATGGTAGGAGGGATAACTTTAAATTGATTTGCCATTTAATTCGTTAAGAATTGAAATGAAATAAGAATTGATTCGGACCTATTGATTTTGAAATTTGAAGATATGATGTTATAACTTGATAATTTGATTTTGATTAAGGTGATTAAATTAATATTTTCAAATTTACTAAAATCAAAATTGAATATTAATTTTTGATTAAATTTGTAATTTGAGAATTTACTTAAATGTTTATAAAAGGTGATTAAGTAAATACTTTCAGAATTAAATATAATTGAAGTTAGATATTTAATTTTTGATTTTAATTTAATTTTGTAATTTGAGATTTAATTTAAATGTTATTAAAAATGATTAAGTGAACATGCTCAAATTTAAACAAAACTTAAAGTTGAATTTTGAAACACTAATGAAATTTATCAAATTGAGTTATTGGAAATTGTTTGAATATTTAAACTTTGAAATCTACTGAATTGGAGGTGGTTATAAATTTGTAGTTCAAACCTGGATTTGAAATTGATTTAAATTAAAATGGTTTTAATGATAACTGGTTTGAACCTTTAACCTTTTTAGTTGAAATTGTAGAACTGAAATTGATTTAAATTGAAATGTTGAACTAAAATTAATTTGAATCGATTTGTGAAATTAGAAGAAACAATTCTAATTTTAAAATATTTTAATATATACTAGTATGGGCTCGTGCTTCACACACGGGGCGGTTGTATTATTGTATACGTTAATATTTTGTTTGAGTGCAAACATGTAAACAGAAAGCAAGGGCATTTTTGGAATTTCAGAAAGACACCGAGTAAATTAGTTCAATCAATTTCCTTTATTAGTAGTAGAGAAGGTTGAAATCATTATACATACTAGTATGGGCTCGTGCTTCGCACACGGGCTGGTTGTATTATTGTATACGTTAATATTTTGTTTGAGTGCAAACATGTAAACAGAAAGCAAGGGCATTTTTGGAATTTCAGAAAGACACCGAGTAAATTAGTTCAATCAATTTCCTTTATTAGTAGTAGAGATAATATTTTCAATATATAGACTATTTTAATCTATAACCCATTTTTAAATATATAAGCTATTTTTAATTTATAACTATTTCAATATAAACTATTTTCAATATTTAAACTACTTAGTTGGAACTGTTATGAATCAGATTTAATGAATTTAAATTTGAACATTTTGATAAGATGGTTTAAACTATTTTTTGGATATGATTTCGAAAGTGATGATTTCATAAGTGAATAATGGTTTTGAAAATGATATGATTTTTGAAATAAATATGATATATTGATATGAAGTATGAACTGTTTGAAATGATTATAAAAGTGATTTTATAAAATGACCACGGTGTGAAATAAGTGTTTGGTTATTAAAGAAACTAAGATCGGATATTGTCATACTCTCTGTTAATACCGAAAACCACATTAACAACTGTGTACATGGTGGAGATTCCAGAATAAAATAGGATGGTGTAGCGACGATTCTGTATGAGGTATTAACGCATCCCCGACTCCTACGAGTCAGCTTGATGTGGTGAAAACAGGAGCCATGTCGGGCCAAGTGAGATCGCGCCTCCGATCGGGCACATTCATTCGATACCATTCTAATACTTTGTAATTTGATTGCGTACACCTTTGACATGGGAGTGTATCTTGAGGTGGGAGGTAGTAACTGCTATGCGTTACCACCAGTCCGGATCCGCAAAACGGTAGAATCCTACCATGAGCATTATCTCGCGTACCCTGTCACATGCCTTGTTGCGCCCTCTACGAGTTTGGTTTGAACCATACCTATGGAGTGCCCTCTGATAGCCCTCCAGTTTATAGAGTAATTACGGTACTATATAGATTATGGGAATATATAAAATGTTAAGCGGGATATGGGTAACGTCTTAATTCTATTTTAATAGTTTACTTTACTATAGACATTATATATGTAGCGTATTATACTATGTTAGTAGATAGTTTAACGGATCCTTACTAAACATCCTGTAACGAATGCGGATTTTGCCCGTTCGAAAATCGACATCCATACTTTACATCGTACTCGAATGGCGCAGATTCGAGCGTTCAAATCCGAGTCGCCGGAGCTTATAACACAATTAAGTAAACAACACAGCGGAAGAAATAATGAATATCAATATACAACATCTGATACAACATCCTGATACAACAGATGATACAATAGATATCGATATACATCAGAGATATGATACAATAACATAGTAGCGGAAAAGAAAATAGCTAACACCAGCAGTGGAACAGATAACTCCAATATAATCTTCAAGAGAGAACTCCATAACTGCAACTCCATCTCCAAGATCTAATCCAGAAATAACTCGAACTCCCAATAACGATGCACCAAGCTAAGCAAGGTCAGTCATATCCAAAGACTGAACTAGCTCCAGATGATCAACTGAACCTAACTATCTGAAAAACCCAACTCTAGACTGCTTGTGTGGAAAATAGTGAGCACCCAGAGTTTAGGAAAGGAACAATAAACTCCGAGTCAGTCATGGGACTGGTATGAGTAACAAAAATAGTTTATATTTAAAATAAAACAACGGGAGAATTTTAAAGTAAATTCGCAATGCTTTTAGAAAATGAAACTACCATAAGACCTCCCGCCACACATACAATGCAAACGCAGAATTGGAGGAGATTTCTTCTTATGATAGTCAAACATGCTTAATACGTAGAAAGTTCTTTGATATTATTATTATAAGTGCAAAGTGCAGAAAACATTTCGAAAATAGAATATAAATCTTAGCCAACATACGACCATTATCGTATGCCTACTATAGCTACCATCCAAACAGTGGTGACCACCATAAGTGAATGGCAGGTTCTACAACTAAAACCGTACAGGGTTTCGTATTGGATGAATGGATTTCCAACAAATGGTCAGGCTAAGGAACTTCCTACTGCCACATGGGATCGCCTCTGGCGGGACGTCCCGAGAACCTAACCAGATCTTTGCCAACACAAGGCCGGGTTACCTCTGTAACTAGGTAACTACTACTCGAGCAAGCCATTCCCCGGTCCTTTGGGACCTTTATCTGAGGCACCTCTAAGCAACAACCACACAGTGAATGAGATTGGAGCCACCATATAGGTAAATATCTGGGCTCCATACCATGATACCACCCTTTACCAGAAGGGAATGACACACCCTAAAGGGCGCGACCCTCATAACCTTGCCGCATCTTTCCTGTTTTGACCATTTCCGGGGTGTGAGGTCCTGATGCAGTCTCGTCCACAAAGCTACGCTTTGGTACAAAGCCATGCTTTGGGTCAACAAACGATCAAAGTAATGATCACAAAGATAAATGATCAAACAAATGATCATATCACAAATGATCAAACGATGATCATTAACACACAGCAGCACTCAGCATGCCACACTACCAAATTGGGAGTATATCGCTGATAACCTTCAACTACATAACCTCTGAGCTCGTACGTCTCAGAGAAGGGTGTTAAGCTAAGAGAATAAATTCTCCGCCACCAACAGATATGTATTTGAAAGAAATCTGCTTTATACCTCAAAGTGTAGTGTCAGACATACAATCCATACAAGTCTGTTCCGGGTTCGAACAGAACCAAAGGCACTTCCGAAGGAGTCCTTGCAATCCGGGTATTCACAATCCCGATCGGACTTCCCATCACTTAGGGAATCTCTATACCGGCGCGACTCGGTGCAGAGACAATCGATAGGTCATCCTATCGTTTTCACAAATACCCGGCCTTCACCACCGGTCTTCAATGCTATCCATATACGTCGTATCACTATTCGGAATGGGTTATATGACACAAAGGTCCTCTCCCGGCTAAACCGAATAATGAGCGCAACATTTAAAACATATGGATATTGGGATTTCAATTAAGTCACAACTTAATAATTCAAAACTTTCTTTCAAATGGTTTAAACCAATTACCATTTTCAAATCTTTTAAACAAAAAGATTCATTTCACTAAGTTCACCCAGCTTCACAAAGACTCATTTATGGATTTCAAATCAATTCCCATTTCGATTGGATTAACTCGTTTAAAATCTTTAAATTAAAGATTTAACTTATAACTTTCAAACCGTTTCCATAACTTGGAAAATCATTTTAATTTTTAACTTGAAATCCCTTTTTAACACAATTTGAAAGTTCACTTCTTATATGAAAGCTTTTATTATTCGAAAACAAATAGTTTCCATGTCAGAAAGATCCAATTATATTTACACGAGTTAAAGCCTTTGAATTTAAATTCAAATTCCCAAATTAATACCTTTAAAATAGTTTAACCCATATAAACCTATATAACATCTTTAGTCCCTAGTTTCTAGATCATAGAATTCAATTTCAAATATTGAATCCAAATTTAAATTAGAATATTTAAATTTCAAAACTCAATCAAGATATTCAAAATAAATTTCATCTTTGAAATTCCATTTCAAAAGCTTTTCACTTTAAATCCAATCCATTTCCAAAACACTTGAATTTAAATATTCAATTTTATAAATCATTTCAAAATCTGTGAGTTAATCGATTTCTTCGTGAAATCCATATTGGTGTGTGTATAAGTATGGTCCAGGGTTTTAACACAATAGTGCAACATCATTCAACCATCACAGATCAAATACAGAAATTTATTTGATAAGCGGTATAAACTATAACGCTTATATTTGATAAGCGGTATAAACCATAATGCTTATCTTTTATTCACAGAACACACATATATATATACATTTATCTCAGATAAATAAATTACATTTCAGATCATAACACAAATCAAGACATATCACAAAGCATCAATATCAGGGATATCAAATAATTTTTAATTATTCAGTCAAGTTCAAACATTCACAAGTAAAATTCATTAGTTGACTGATAAATTTAAATCAACTGTAATGATTATAAATCAAGGTTAATTATCCTAAGTTAATTACAATTTATTTGAAATAATTTCCCATTCAAATTTTATTAGTTAACCCTTAATTATTAACTAATCATTCTTAATTAATGAACCAATTAGTCTTTAATTAGTACATTAATCTTAATTAGTCTCCATTATTAATTAATCCTTTAATTTATTAACAAATAGTTTACTCAAATTTCAAATCATCACTCAATTAATTACATTCAGTAATTATCTATTAATTACTTCTTGAAGTAATTTTATTTTACCAAATTATCAAGTGATTATTCTAAATTATACTTAAGAAATTTTAATTTGAACTAATTAAGTTAACTCAATTAATTATGCCGAATAATTAATTCCACAATTACTGTCATTAAGTAATTTTACTTAATAGTCCCACAATTTATTATCATTAAATTAATTAATCCAATTTATTGTTAAAATTAAATCACATTAATTAATTTTTCAAATAATCTTAGTTAATGATTTCATTAACTATTAAATTTCTTTAATTCTTTTTTTTAGAAAATTTCTTATATTAATCATTTTTAATTATAAATCGATTCACTTAGAAAATTCATTCATTAATGAAATAGAAGTCATTAAACTTCTTTACTTAAAGTAATGTTCAATCATATTTATAATTTAATTATTTTTCACAATATGTTTGGAACATTGTTTCAAATTTCATTTTAAATTTCATTTTTTTTTCAACACTTAAGTATAAAGCTTAATTTAATTTCAAATCCATTTCAAACTCAAATCTCTTTTATATATTAAATTGCTTTTTTTTATTTAAAACAATTTGGATTTTTTTTAAAACTTATTTATGTTCAACCTAAAATCCCAATTCAACTTGAATTTACATTGACATTTTAATTTGAACTCAGCAAAATTCAAAAAAAAAAAAAAAAAAAAAACAGGTTTCCAGGTTGAAAACTGGAACAAGAGTTCGACCCGAGCCTACACGAATTTACTTCGAGTAATTTGCTCGAATTACACGAGTCACACGCGAGAATTTCACTCGTGCTTCCCAGGCATACAAATACTCAGGCAACACAACACGATCAGGTTCGTGCACATGCACAGTAGGTTCGACCGACGCCGGTCATCGTCACGACATTGAGCAAGTCAACCATCAACTCCAGAACGTACTCCGAACATTCGAATCACTTCATCATCTCGAGATTCAAATTCGAGTTCGAGCTTGCAAACCTGGAACACTCGAACCCATACGAACCTCAAACCTGTCATCTCGATGTTCTCCGAGCTCCGATTATCAGCCAATCCACAACTCCGACCATCGCTTCATCGCCTCCTCCTCTTTCATTTCCCCAAACCACGGCGAACTCGGTCGCCTGAGGATGATGCACGACGCGCAAACCTTGGCCTTACCAGAATTAGGTTTAAATATTTCAAATTCTCGTCGCCAACGCCACAGTCATCTTTGCCGCCTCCGACCATTTTTCCAATCACCCTCGTAGCCTCCTCCATCTCCTCAAGAACACCTAAGCCCCACGAACTAGTAGATCATCAGAGATCGATGATAGAACGAGATTTAAACAAATTCGAACTGCACTTAACATCCAATTCTAAAAATTATGATTTATGCTTCAAAAATCATATCTTTGCATGGGGATCCAGTTTAGATAACTGAATTTGAAAAGTAAAAGATTCGAATTTTGATAAATTTGGAGTTGTGCTCAGACAACTTGCTTTCCAGAGATGATTCCAAGAGATTGTAACTTGAATATATTTTTAAAATTTAGTTCAAGGTCAAACAAACATTTTTGGTTTTGATCCCACGTCCAAACATCAAGTGGATTGGGAAGAATTGATTTTTAAAATCAAAATTTGGGTGTTCAAAGCATCAGACTGTAAGCCCATATAAACACTTCCAGGTTTCAATTTAAATACAGAGGATCCATGTATACATATACAACTTATTCACAGATGTACATATAGATAAACAACGATTTAATGCCTTTAAAATTTAAGAAGAACGTGCTACTCACTGTGTTTTCCAGGAGAAGAAAACAGAGCTTGAATTTCTTTCTGCTTGCTGAACCCATTTCTTTGATTCTATTGCTTTGATTTGATTTATGTTGTTGTTTAAACTAAAAATTGTGTTAAGTTTAAAAATGGGTTTATCAACTTGAAGAAACAAACTGAAATGAGAAGGATATATATAAAACGAAAGGATTACAGGGTAAGATATTTTTGTACACATGATTATAATCTGGTTTGTACATAAAGGAGACATTTATTTGTTTTGTACAAATATTGATCAGAGATATTTTTTTTTTATTGCAAATGAAGGCTGAAGTGATATGTTATGGTGGCTGATATCTATAATTTTGTGTGCTTAAGATTCATGCATTTATTGCTTTGTCTTTATTTTCTTTGTGTACCTACTTGAATGTATTTGCACTGCTTGTTTTGCAAGCTTACAGATGTTTCTGTTTTCATACATATATATTTTATTGTCTTCATTTTGCAAATGTACCTATTTATATTCTTGTTTTATTCATAAGCTTATACTTTCTTTGCTAGATATTCGTATATAATCACCTATACTTGCTTGTACATAATTTCTTGCTGTCTTGTTCCTTTGCAAGACATTTACATATATTGTTTAGTTGAATTTATTTTTGTCTTTGTATTATTACTTCATAATCAAATTCTTATTTTAATTTGTTACTAGATTTTATCTAAGTGTTACTTTATTATTTGTAGTCTATATAGTTTATCTTAAATATTTTATTATACACATTTGTATTTTTATTGTTATTTTTATCCATTTCTAACTTAACCCATTAATTCTGAATTTATGTTTCTATATGTAGCTAAAATTTTAGCTAATCTCTACTTTATATTTTATAGTTTATTGCATATATTTATTTCTATTTCTAACTCAAATATTTATTATTAATTTTACTTAAATACTTATTGTTTGATATTTCTCTGTATATATCTATTTATGTTTATTTCTGACATAAATCATCTATTCTAATATTTATCATTGTATTTTATCTTTAACCCATTTGTTTTAAGATTAATTAATGATTTCACAAATAAATTTGAGTTACTTAAATTCAAATGATTTATCACATTTTTTTTTTTTTGAACTCGGAGAAACTCGCACCAGTTTATCAATTAATTTCATAAATTTTATTCAAAAATTAAATTAATTAATAATTTAATCTTATATAAATTCGAGATCGTTACACATCCTTTAAGTTACTTGTATTTCAGTTGACATTTCACTTGAGTTGAATTTGTTGGTATAAGAATGTTAATCCTGACTCGAGTATTTTGTGTTTTGCTTTATGCTTGGGTCAGACTAAGTGACACATCATTTGAGACTCACCTTTGGAGCTTGGAGCTTTGCTTGAAGATCTATCTATTATCTGTTCAGCTTGCAGTTATTCCCTGTTGTTTATGTTTAGATTTGTCGTTTGTTTATGTACTTGAGACTTCTTCTCTTGGGATTTCTGTTGTACTTTGTTTGAAACTCTGATGTTTATATAGTAGCTTCATGAACTACTATTTATTTATCTTGCTGCTTATTGTTGTAATACTCTGTGTCTGTGATTGATTAATTAACTGTATATGCTAATTTTTGCCAAATATAAACTAACAATCTGTTATTTTGAGCAATTCAAGTCTGACATGAGTGGATGATTGTCGATTTGAATTGTTTTAAATGTCAGGTCGTTGTAGTTGGTATCAGAGCTCTACTTTAGGCAAACTTAGCATATGGGGTAAAAACTCATTAGAGATGGGGTAGTGATACCCTAGAATGAGTAAAATTAATTACAGAATCACCTTCATTTAAGCTTGAAATTCTTCATTAGGATCCTCCTAGATAAGGATTTTTTTAAATCTTAAAACTATCCCTTTATTCTGAAATCCATTCTTGTCTTTTCCAGCTCGTGCTCTTCTTGATACTGGAGCATTTCATTGCCCTATTTCTATTGATCTTTGTAGTATATCTGAGCATATCGCAATCTCAATCACAACTAATCCCATCGGCTGTCCCCCCAATCTTATTATGATTTGTAAAAGGGTGAAACTCTTTTACAACAAGTGTCGATTCACCGGATATTTCTATGTCCTCAGTTTTGATGCTCTTATTTCTTGCAAAGCCTAAATAGTTTCTTTAGTAGACGACCAAGGTAATGTAGATTTGCCTCAATTTTTTTACAGGCAGTTATATCTTTTCACTTGATGCTCAGCCTAGTGATCTTGAATCCGCCCTTGTTATCCAACTATTTTTGGATGTCTTTGGTGAAGTCACTTCTCTTACTCCCAACCGAGAAATTGAATTTTGCATCGATTGTATTCCTTGAGCTCGACCTGTTGACCTTCCTCCTGGATGAATGGTTTCTATGAATGGGTAGTCGTGCCCTTTGGATTTAACAATGCTCCTGCCTTCCTCATCGATCTCATGAATCGCGTTTTCCATAATGTTTTCAACTAGTTTGACCTAATTTTCATTGACGATAGGTCGCTACGATTAATATAAGTCTTTCCACCTTTCCTCGTTTGCGATTTAATTATCTTATCTTCCTTTTGAATCTATCTACTTAATTAGGATTCTCTTTGATTAGGGTCCCTCTAAATTTGAATCTCTATCCTTGTTCTAGAATCCATTCTTGTATTGTCCTGTGAGAGAGTGTATTTTTAATTAAAAAATTGTTTTACTGTGTTGTTTGAGTTGTTAAGTTTTAATTTTATGTTTCAATCGATTCGTCTGGCCAATGCTGTCGATAGAAATTCCAAAAAACTTAAATAGAGCAAACTGATAATATACTATTTTTTGAAATTGGTAAATTAAATATTTTTTATGTATGATCGTATTTTATATAAGAGTATAATTTTCTAAAATCAGATGGTTAAACGGATTGGTTGTTAGAAATGATAATACTAGATTATCATTTATTATATTGTGAACATTCCTAAATCATTAACTATTATCATATGTCATAAGGAGATAAAATTCTACAAGCATGGTTTATAAATCTGATTAAATTAAATTAAAGAATTTGAGAATTAAATTTTCGATGCACTTCAAAATTTAAGTTCTAAACTTTCGAAATATATTGTTTGAAAGTATCTACGAATGGAAATTGTTTTCAAAGAATTTTAAAAGAAGTAAGTCGGTACTCTCCTCTCTTGTCACTGGAAAAAATAATTTCGATGATGACTGCAGCATCGTCGACATTCATTTTCGATCCTCGAAGTGGAGAGACCACGTAGCAGCTTTGCTATACTTTTGTTTTGGAAAATATCTTTGATTTGAATATCTATATTATGATTAGATGTACATAGTATATATATGTATATGTATATGTATATTTATTTCAAAATGGTCTGAAGTGAAACCAAAAATTTAATTCCCGAATTCTGTGTTACGTAATGGCTTTCGATTATTGAAATGAATCAAAATTTTGAATAATTGGAGTGTTTAAAATGAGAATTTAAATTTAAACAACTTAAAACAGTTGAACCATGATAAAAAAATTATTCGTATAATACTCCATTGAATTTTAAAAACATATATAACTTAACTGAACATTCCAAAAGTTAAAATGTTATGTAAATATGTAATTAAAGGTCATACAAAAGAAATTTAAGTAATCAAATGTTCAAACTAAATTTAATTAATGGAAATGTTTAAAATAATAGGTAAATTTGTAGAGTGCTCAATTACATTTGAAAATGTTAATAAAACTTACTTGAAAGAAAAAAGAAGAGTTTGAGTTTAATCGGATAATTTACAATATAATATAAGTGATAAGTTGTCCGAAATTGAAATTATGTTAAAGGAATTTATAATAAAAATTTTAGTTGTTATAATAAATGTTTATATACACTTAATTTATGTTATAACAAACGTTAATTGAGATTAATTGAATAGTAAATATAGAAAGCTATTTTAGTAAATAAATATGAAGTTAAGAATAGTTGAAATTGGGCTGTAAGTGGAATTAACTCAAGTGAAATCAAATGGAATAAATAAACGAGTTAAATAAAATAAATTTTGTTTGGAAAGAATTTTTTATAGCAAATATAATAAATAGAAATCATCAACTGAATGAAAATACATTGAATTGAAATCAGCCAAATGTGAATACAATGAATATTTATTGATTAAATAAAATGGATTGAAACCAAATTAGTTGGATTTGAATCAATTTATATGGTTTTTAATTAATTGTTGTATTTTGTATTTTAATCTATCTTTTCTTGCTGATTGCTCCTATTCCCCTATCTCGTTCATTTTCGAGGACGAAAAGTCTTGAGTGGGGGAGAGCATAACGACCCATAAAATTCAACTGTTTTAATAACCTGCTTAACTGAATTTTTTTTGAAAAATAAATAATAAAATTTTGAATGAAAATTTGACATTTGGAATACGTCTATTTTAACATAGCAAAATTCTGATTTTCATCAGAAAATATGTAAGTTAGTTCTGTTGTGTAATTTTCAATTTCAATTTAAAATCAGATAATTTGATGAAATTTAAATATTTTCGAAATCTAAATATTTTTATCTAATAAAAATATAAACTGTGTTTTGAGTGAGACATCATATTTCGATTCATCAAATTTGGACATCTCTAGCTCCGTTTATCTTATTTTCGGCGAATTTGCAGCGGTTTTAGCAGTAAAATTTGAGTTTTGATAGGATGGTCGTATTATTCATATCTATGTACCATTCTGTTCATCTCGTCATGTTGATCTCTATAGTATATTCATTCATATAACTCGACATTTAGTACGCGGCAATATTGATGAAATGATCTGCCTTATTGGGTCCGTAAATGAGCCTTTTTGTTTCCTTGTGTCTTTCAGTTATCCACCGTGAAACCTATAGTCACTAGCATTTATATTTCTAAAATTCAACATATGACCTTTTGTTATCCCACTTGTGCAATCTTTTGCTATTTCATTTTATTATGGTCCGTTTATTTTTCCAAGTCTCTATCCCTCATCTTCCTGTGCACACACACACACACACACACACACACACACACACACACACACACACACACACACACACACATATATATATTATATCGGTGCGTCCCTCTTTCTTCATGAAGCCTATTTTTTTGCATGTTCAAAGCCTGCTATGGATATGAAGTCACGTGTAATGCTTGGGGAAATCGGAAGCCTAAGTTATATATATTGTGATACTGTGATTCATATGCTTGTGATCCGTTCCGCCATTTTTCTTCTTGACCTGATCACTTCCCGTCGACCACCACTAATAAACCACAAACAAAACTTGGCCTCATCCCTATGCAAGCATCTCGAGCGGCCATGCATGTCACTACCAAACTCCAAAGCCCTCTCTCGACCTCATCCGCCACCAACAGCCTAGCCCACGCCTGCTGTGCCAACCTTCGCCACCCATCATCCATGCTCAGACCATGGAAACCGCACGCACACCATTGCTAGCACCCCACATCGTCACTATCTCTCCCATCACCTTCTTCCCTGACACGCAGCTTTCCTCCACCGAGCTTGGTTGTTTCACCTCTGCCTTTACTTCTTGATTTGTTTAATATATACATCGGTTACCTCATTTTGCATGAAGAATCATTCCTTTTTTCCTTTGCTCGTGACCTCCTTGCATCGAGCCCCTAACACCCAGTAGTCGAGTGTAGCCATTGATATGTCTCTTATCTTCCATTCTTCTAATTTTTTTATGCATATATATAAATGTGGCTTATATATATACACACATATTTCAAGTTGCTTTCATATTTTGGATCTAACTGCTCATTCTTATTTTTTGCTTGACATTCTGCTCATCATCATTAACTATTTCCATGATTCTAATTTATGAAATCGAATCTATCTTGTTTTGAAAGAGTGAAAAGCTATGTGTGTGCATACATATATTTGATTCTTTATTTCAAGCCTAGTTCGTTTGCTTTTTTTGCACTGCTGTCCGAAATTTGTCACAGCAGTTCGCTATTTTGCTTTACCACTGTCCGGACCCGTATTCGAGTGTCATTTCTGTTTCCCTGTGCATGTCTATATCACTTTCAAGTCATCTTCTTATTTCCATAGCCACGATAGGTGAGCAATCGCTCACTATTAACATTCTTATATTTAGTAAATTTAATTCACATGAAATGACAATTGAAATATGCTGTTAAATTTGAATTGTTAGGTTATTAGTGGTAAAATATGATATGCCATTATCTGCATTAGTTTACCTATGACATATGACACCATAACTCTGTTGTATATATTTGTTGTTGATGATATATGTCTGTTGTTGGTATGTTATACTGTTATCATATTTGTTCTCACTCTGCAAGTTTTCTGTTAGTTTAGGGATCCCTATGGGTTAAAATGATACATACCCGAATAATCTTTTAGAATAGGGAAAAATCGTTATGGTTTGAAATTATAAACCCAAGCGATTTTTATTGATTTTGAAATTTTGGGATTATGGGTTGAAATGATATATATCCATAAATATTAAATTATTGCAGATTGAAATAATAAATATCCATATCACTTGACCATAGGATAGAAAACTATATACGGACACCGTTGATCTATTTTTGCAAAATGATTTCCACAATTTTGAAAGGAAAATATATGGGTTTTAATAAATATTGATCTTTAAAATATAATGAAAATATTTTATTTTAATGTGTAAAATTTATATTTTTTAAATTATATGTTTGGAAATTTTAAAATTTTATAAATTAAGTTTTGAAAGGGGTAAATTTTAAGATTTTGCTTATATTTTATTATTTTTAAATATATAAAATAATATTTAAAACAGATTTAATAATAAGATTTAATTCAATAATAATTAATTCAATAATATTTAATAAGATTTTAATTTAACTAATATATGCATGTAAATTATGTTTTAATTATTTATTTAAATTTATATTAATATTTTGAAAATAGATTTTTGTAATAACTTAATTAAATTAAGGTTGGAAGGATAATTTAAAATTGATTTGCAATTTAATTCGTTAAGAATTGAATTTAAATAAGAATTTATTTGGACCTATTGATTTAGAGATTTTAAAGATATAATGTTGTAACTTGATAATTTGATTTTGATTAAAGGTTATTAAAAGAATATTTTCAAATTAAAATGAAATTAAAATTGAATATCAAATTTTGTAACTTGAGAATTTACTTAAATGTTTATAAACTGGTACATATTATATATATAGTATAAATAGAATACTTGCAACAATTATAGATTAATTATCTATTAGTTTATGAATATACAGGTATATATGAGCTTGTATATATGTTGCAGTTTTGAGATATTTGGCTCATTTATATGTTCGTAGCATTTATATATTTGTATTTTAAATTTTCATTTATTGATTAAATATTGCTTGAATATATATATATATATATATATATATACATAATGTATGGATTTTGATTTTCTTTGAAATAAATACATATTTTAAAATATAAATTGCATAGGTTAGGCGTGATGTGTTTATTTATATACATAAGTCTATATAAGAATATATACACAACCATTTTTAATATATAAAGCTATATAAGTTTATATATTGTTTTGAGATGGATATAAAGCATAAGTTTATGTATCTACATAAGTGCAAACTTTTGCAGCCTTCTTTATATGTTGCAATACATTATATTGTCAAAGAAGTATTATATATATATTGTATATATAATTGTCGTTATCTATCCAGACATATATTTGAGTTTTATTATATGTTTACATATGCATTGCTCGTATATTATAATTTATACATGACATTTTAAATGTGATTGATTACTTATATTTTACCAATATATATTATAGTTAATATTGAGTACTTGTTGAAGGGTATATATGAATATAATATGTTGAAGTATACATATTTAAATTTATGAAAATATTTTGAAATAGTTTTTTAATTGCTTCAATATATTATATACTTGATTTTGAATATATGCGATTTAAACATATATAATACGAAGATTTTTATTTTAATAAGTGTTTTAAATTAAACAATGATTTTTGATATATATATATATATATATATATATATATATAGATTTTATTCTAGTATGTGATTTAACTTATACATACCTTTCATATATATAGATTTACTTATATAATTGATCTTCATCAAATCCAGTTTCATCGTGCCTTGCTTTTTGTAACGATCCTGAATTTTTTATTTAATTTAAATTAATAATTAAATGAAATTTTGAATAAAAATTTATAAAATTAATTATAAATGGAAGCGAGTTTCCCCGATCTCAAATAAAAATGTGTTAAATTACTTGAATTTAAATCTTATATTAGTGGTTTGAAAAATAAATATTAAAGTATATACATTGACACAAGTACGAAATGAATAAATAAGTGAATTGTTAATTTATTATTGATGGTTAAAATATATATATATATAATAGATACAAGACAATAAATAAGAAGTAAATAAAATATAAGATATAACAATATAAAGTAAATATATATATATATATATATATATATATATATATCTTAATCTCATATTAATAAATCAATACAAGATAATACAAATGGAGTAGGCTACAAAAGTAATAAGAGTAAAATAAAAATAGAAGTTCACTTATTTTGTAAGGTAAAATAATTCATACTTAAGCTATGAATAAAAATAAGAACATTTATATATAAAACAAAAACAATAAGTAAACATATATAGGAAGTATTACAAAACAAAAATACATACAAGTATGTACACTTGTAAATGAAAACAAAGCAAGCATGGAAAACAAAAATATAAATAAAAGAATTAAGGCGTAAGCTTATAAAAAACAAAGTAAAATATCTAACAAACATAATTAAAATAGAAAATTATTTGCAAGACAAAGTAATACACTCAAATGACAAAAGTAAAGAATAGAATTCATTTATATTATAAAGTATGCAAGACAAATTAAATTTGTACAAAAAAACAATAAAATAAAATATAGGTGATAAGTTAAATATTAATAGTATAAACTATGAATAGAAATGAAATTTGAAATGTATGTTTGTAACAAAATCACAAAAGAAAAGACATACATTTTAATATAAGTGTGTAGAAATATAAAGGTAAACTAGATAAGTAGGTTGTAAACCAAACTAGAGTAAAGTGTTGTATTCAGCCAAAACAAAGAAGTATATAATATCATTAGCTGTAATCAGGTACAAGCAAATTGTGACTTCTCCATAATGCAATCAACTTCACCCATGTTATGGTACAAACAAGCATACCCTGCTGTACAAAACAGTATAATATAACCACCCTGTACAATAGTAATTGTAACAACCCGCATATTTATCGAGTTTACATTTAAATATTTTTATTTAAATATTAAATCGTTAATCGGATTTTGGTCCGAAAAACTACTTTTTGCAAACGGTCAAATTAGGACTCGAGACCACTTCCATTGAGTTCGAAATGTCGTTTACAACTTTTTTAAGTATAAACATCGATAGGTTTGGAGTTAGTGAAATTTCACTAACTTTTCCCGCTTTGGACTTTGGGATTAGTTTAGCCTATTAAGCCCAAGTTCCAACCCTCTTCTCCTCACTCTTCATAAATTTCCTAACTAACTCAAGCTTTAGCATTAATGGTGAAGAGAATGGGAAATTAAAACTCCAAGCTCAAATTCAATTGCAACTCCATCATTCAACTCCAAATTCAAGTAGAAGATATTGGATTCAAGCTTTGGATTGCTTCTCCTTGCTTTCAAGCTTCATCTTCATAAATTTTAGTGCAAAGGTGAGATTTTTATCTCACAATTCTAGCCTATAACTATATTGGACTGTTGGGAATGATTCCCTATCATTTTTGCATGCATGTTAGCATTTGGTTTGGATTGGATTGGCGAAAAACTCCAATTTTTAACGTTTTGGTGAATTTTCTGCACTTAGGTCGTTCTGGCCATTTTTAGGTCGTTCGGAGTTAAGTCGTCCGTCCATGGGTCGTGAGTCGTTCACGAGTTAACTTTAGGTCGTTCTGGAAGAATTGGCACTTCGGAATTAGGTCGCTCACGAGTTAAGCCTTAAGTCGTAGGTCGCTCACGAGTTAGGCCTTAAGCCGTAGGTCGCTCGCGAGTTAAGCTTTAAGTCTTAGGTCGTTTCCGACCTATAATCTCTAGGCAAACGTTAAGTCGCTCGCCCTGGTTTATCTCGTAGGTCGTCTCCGACCTAAGCTCCTGATAAGTCGTTCGAGTTAGGTCGTTGGACCATTTACCTTAGGTCGCTCGTCCACTAGGTCGGCCTGGTTTATCTCATAGGTCGTCTCCGACCTAAGCTCCAGATAAGTCGTTCGAGTTAGGTCATTGGACCATTTACCTTAGGTCGCTCGACTCTGTTAAGTCGTAGGTCGTTAGACCTTAGGTCGCTCGACTCTGTTAAGTCGTAGGTCGTTAGACCTTAGGTCGTTCGCATTCCTTAAGTCGCTCGACCCCTCCACACTAGGTCGCTCGGCTTGCTTGAGTCGTAGGTCGTTGGACCTTAAGTCGCTTGCCTCCCTTAACTCCAGTTAGGTCGCTCGGCCATTGTGTTAGGCCGCGTGAACCCTTAGGTCGTTAGACCTCACTTTGCTTTAGGTCGTAGGCTGCTTGTCTTCACTTAGGTCGTACCGTTTTGGACGGGGCGCTGCCCCGCACCCCGCCGTGGGCGCTGCCCCCTGGACCCCCGCGACCTGACCGGGCAGGTCGAACCCCGTAAGCGGTGGCGTTGCCCCCGCACCCCCACCTTGGGGGGTTGCCACCCCCCCTGGACCCCCCCTCCGTAGGGGATCTTATCTGAAAAACATTGAGCTGATTTCCTTGGATTTTATTCACATCTCCGTATGCGATTTTTGTGACTGATTGTTTCTACAATTGCTTATGTGTTTTGTCACTTTATAATATAAAGGTTTCAATACTAGTAGTAAATATCAAAACTCTTTTAACAAACAATTTCAACTCTATTTTTAATAACAAAGCTCTTTTCTTAAATCGTTTTCCAATCTATTAGTATATACAAGCCTTTACCTCACTCGGATGAGAAATCTAATTAAACGACTTAGTAAAACAAGTGGTATGAAACGCTTGCGTTCACTTCGTCGGTTAATTCTTGGACTTGTTCGATTGAACCTCTTGTGACAATTTTATTAGTGAAGATTTACAGTTTGTTCGTAAATATTTAAGTTAAGCAAGTGGTTATGGGACATGAAGCTAAACTTCTATATTTACTAGCTTAGTGTAATTGACACTTCTCGTTGATCTTGATGATCGCTTTATGAATTAGACTAGCAATTGCGCGATGTCTCTTTCATTGCAAGGTTAGACTAGACACCACTTGTTTGATTCCATTCACACATACCTTTCTGCTTTTTGGTTAGTCTTGACCTCATTCTGTGTGATTCCACTCACACATGTGGGGTAGCTCCCCATGGTCTTCGGACCGTCATGTGATAGGCCTCTTTCCCTTTTTATGATTTCTGGATTTCTCGTGTTGATTTCTGGAATTTATGTCATTGACTTGTTATGAGTACAAGTTTAGGGTATGATGCCCCCTTCGAATCTTTGAGAAGATTCTTGTGATATTGATTATCTCTTATTGATTGATCTTCTGTTGATCATTATTTACATACTTATAGCGGTATGTCGTTATGGATGTTTATGTTTATGCCATATCTTTTATGTTATATCATGTCATCTGATATTTATAGCTAGACTGATCCGTTTATTATTTTCTTAAATAATACTCGGATCAGACCGAGATGTTACAGGTGCTTCTGCTTGACTTCTTCCCAGGGATTCATCACTCTGACTTTTGGCTAACTGTTTAGATTAGCAGTTTTTGTTGTATACACTTGAGATATAGACTCATAGTTGTATTCTTTTGTATAGCACGTGTTGCTATTCTTTTGTATTATCGTGGATCTTATTGACCACTACTCTGATGTACACTTTCATGTGTTAGTTATATATTCATATCTTCTTCCGCCTTTGTGATATGGATATCTGTGACTGATTTGTGATATGATTATTTCTATGTTTGTTTCCGAAGATTATTTATAGCCACCGTGTGATAAGCAATTACATGGATGGTCGCTCCTCAACAACCTTATTCTCCGTGCTAGTTGACAGCACTTCTCCGGAGTGTTCTTGGCTAGCGTGGGTATAGAGGTGGGGCGTCACAGTAATACCCTGTACCATGCCTTCTTTCTTTAATCCCTGTCTACTTCTTTTCTTTCCTATATACTTTCACATCTTCATACATATCAGTTGGAAAGCCAAAGAAACTTTATATAGAAACTAAGGCAAAACTTAGGTAAACAACATCAAACAAACAACAACGCAACTCAATCAAACCAGAAATCAAGTGAGAAGTTTCAACAAGAAATCTCAAGCCAGTTTCAAAAGGCAACAAATGTTTTTCTCTGTTCTTCATATATAAGTGAGTAACACTCAACCATTTAATCTTAAGTATATATATTGAAGAATGCTTTGTGTATATGTATGTATCGGTGGGTTTTTTTTTCCTCTGTTCTTCATACATAGGTATAGAACTACAATAAGAAAACTCAATTTCTTGCTTCCCAGTTAATGCCAGGCTTTGATTTCAAACAATATAGTTGTATTTAGGTATAAGTTAAAATCTAAAAATGGTTTCGTGAAATAATAAATGCATGTGAAGTAGAAAAATCAAATGTTTACAGTAAAAACTTTAATCTTTGGAAATTTCGAATTTCACGAAATATTGATTCAAGTATATATCTCGGATCCTGACTGAAAATAATGATTTTTAACATGAATTTGAGGATTTTTAGTGGGCTGTTGTAAGAGCAAATTGATGATGTTCGACTTAGGCCTTTTGGTCGAATTCAACCGACGTGTTGATCTGGGCGGGTCTAGGTTGTTCGAGGGGGTGAAGAAGCCTATGGTAGTGGTAGGAAAAATAGGTGGAGGTTGCATCGGTGACGGAGGCGACGGCGGCGACCGTTTCTATTTTGTAAACCTAATTTCCTTCAGGGTCAAACTTTCGATCACCGCGGCCTTGATAGTGCGTCGAGTGGCGCGAGGTCTTGGGTGAGGGTAGCTTGGTCGTGGACGAAGGGTCGGTCGAAGTTGCAGAGTCTCTGGTGGTTGTGATGAGGAGAACGAGCCGTTGACAGGGTTGTGATGCAGTGCCTTGCTCATTTCCAGATTTTGTCTCCAAGTACTTTGTATCGAGCTTGAATGCTAAATGTCGTTCAGATGACTTGATCACCGATACAATGATGGGAATAAGTCTGAGGGGAGATCGCCGATGATGGGGGTTGGTCAACGTAGGCCGGAGGTCGCTCCGTTGGATGTGCACGTGCACGGTGCATTTGTATGTCTGGATGTTTTTTTTTTGGGAAGAAGAAAATAGGGTGGTTAGTGAAACTGGGTGGAACCGGGTTAACGTGAGTGTTCTCAAGTGTTTTGCTAAGGGCTTGGATAATTAAAGTGGTTACAGGTTTCTTTGGAAACCTTTTTGTTTTCAAATTCAATTTAATTTTAAAATCTGAAAAAAAAAACCAAGTTTTAAAAAAAAAATTAAAACCAAAATTTGAAGTATGGAATTCAAAACTGAGTTGAACTTTTTAAATTTAACTTAGATTTTATAGATTAGAAATGTGTTAAACAACTTTGAAAAGGGTTTAAATAGTTTGAATTTAAAAGAAAAGAAAATTGAAATAAATGTTCTTCAAATATATAGGTAAGAAAAGTTTTATCTTGATAAAAATTTGAATTAATGATTTGTAATTAAATTAATTACTAAGATAATTATAATTGATTAATTAATTTGTAATTAATTAATGGAATGGATAATTCATCAATAAGGTTAATAACTTTAAAGAAAAATCAATTAATGTGGTTAATTAATTAATTTAAGTGGTTAATTAATAAAGGTAATTAAATTAAGAATAATGTTTTTCTTAAAATTTAATTAAGATTTAATGATTTGAAATTCATTAAATAAATAAGTTAATTAAAATGGGTAATTTATTTATTTAATTAGTTATTGATTTGGATTGATTAAATAAGTAATTAAAGTTTAAATTAATTAAATTAAAAGTTTAAGATTAATAAATTAAGGAATAATTAATATGTAACTAAGGATTTTAAATTAGATATTAATTAATGATTAAAGTTGATTAATCAAGTGATTAAGAATAATTAATTTATGAATGTGATTAATAAATTAAGGCGATTAATTTGAGAGTAAGTAATAAATTAAAGTTAATTAATTAGGTAATTGATTTAAAAGTTGATATAATTAATATGATTAATTATGAAAAATTTTATTAACTAAAGTGATTGATGAGTTAATTTATATCAAATAAGTTGAAATTAATAAATCAAGATTTGATAATTTATTTATAAGTAATTAATTTACTTGGAAATAAATTGAATTAATTAGGATTAAGCAATTAAATTAATCCTGCTTATAAATGTTTATTGAATGCTTGACCTTACTTATGAATGATCGTATTATATGCGATGCCTTGAATTGATTGTCCTATCTGATTTGTGATATTTTGTTCTGTAGATTGAGCTATGTATATTTATTTGCTTCTGTACATTATCTGTGAATCTGTGAATGGGCGATGAGCGTTATAGTTTATATCGCTTATCAACTATATTTCTGTGTTTTGAATCTATGATGATTGAATGTTGTTGCACTATTGTGTTAAACTCTTGACCACACCATACACACACAATTATGGATTTCACGAGGAAATCGATTAAGTCACAGATTTTTGAAATAGTTTAAAATTTGAATTTTGAAATTCAAATGTTTTGGAAATGGAATTGGAATAGAAGTGAAAAGCTTTTGAAATGGAATTTCAAAGATGGAAATTTATTTTGAATAACTGGATTAAGTGTTGGAATTTAAATACTTAAATTTAAATTTGAATTCAATATTCAAATTGAATTCTGTAATTTGAAACTAGGGATTAATGATATTATACTAGTCATTATGAGTTAAATCATTTTTAAAGTATTATTTTTGGGAATTTGAATTTAACCCAAGGATTTCAACTCGTATAAATGAATCAGATTTCCAAAATGAAAACTGTTGTTTTCAAGTGATAAACACTTTTCGATAAGAACTGAGATTCCAGTTAATTAGGGGAATTTCAAGATTGAGTTGAAAAATGATTTTCCTAAGTTATGAATGAATTCTTTTTGAAAGCTATGAATTAAATCTGTTTGTTTTAACAGATTTAAATTGATGATTTGTTTAAATCAAATTGAAATGAAATTGTTTTGACGGCTATAAGTTAAATCTCTGATTTAAAGATTTAACGAGTTAAACAAATTGAAATGAAAATTGATTTGGAAAATCTGTGAATGAATCTTTGGTTTAAAAGATTAAAATGTGAAAATTGTTTAAACCGTTAAAGGTTGTGAAAATGATTCTTTTTGTTTAAAGATTGAAAATGGTAATTTGTTAAGTCATTTGAAGAAAGGTTTTGGGTAATAAGTTGTGACTTAATTGAAATCCCATTATCCATTGTTTTTGAAATATCGTGCTCACTATTTGGTTTAGCCGGGAAAGGACCTTTGTGTCGTATAACACATTCCGAATATGTGATACGTCGTGATGGATAGCATTTGAAGACCGGTGATGAAGACCGGGTATTTGCGAAAGCGATAGGATGACCTATCGATTGATTCTGCACCGAGTCGCGCCGGTATAGAAACTCCCTAAGTGATGGGAGATCCGATCGGGATTGTGAATATACGGATTGCAAGGACTTCTTTGTAAGTGCCTTCGGTTCTGTTCGAACCCAGAACAGACTTGTATGGATTGTATGTCTGACATTACAAATTGAGATATAAAGCCGATTTCTTTCAAATATATTTCTGTTGGTGGCGGAGAATTTATCCTTTTAGCTTAACACCCTTCTCTGAGACGCACGAGCTCAGAGGTTATGTAGTTGAAGGTTATCAGCGATATATTCCCAATTTGGTAATGTGACATGCTGAGTGTTGCTGTGAAATGATCATTGTGTTGATTATTTGTGATAGGATCATTTATCTGATCGTCTATCTTTGTGATCATTTCTATGATCATTTGTTGACCCAAAGCATGGCTTTTGTATAAAGTATGTTTTTGTGGACGAGACTTCGTCGAGCCTCACACGCCGGAATGGTCAAAACAGGAAAGATGCGGCAAGGTTATGAGGGGTAGCTCCCTTTAGGGTATGTGCATTTCCTTCTGGAAAAGGGTGGTATCATGTTATGGAGCCCAGATACTTACTCATGTTGAAAACACTTTATGATTGTGTGAATTGATTGCGAGCGCTCGGTTAAAGTTCCCAAAGGACCGGAGGATGGCATACTCGTGTCAGTTGTTACCCAGTTAGGGGTAACCCGGCCTTGTGTTGGTAGAGTTCCGGTTTGGTTCTCGGGGATGTCCATCCAGAGGCATTCTCATGTGGCAATGGGAAGTTCCTTGGCCTGACCATTCGTTGGAAATCCAAAGAAACAATACGAAACCTTGTACGGTATTAGTTGTAGAACCTGCCATCTAATATGGTAGCTATAGTAGGCATAATATAATGGTACCTATGCTGGCTAAGATTTATATTCTACTTTCGAAATATTTTTCTTACACTATGCACTAGTAATAATATCAAATGTTCTTTTTAATGCGTATCAAGCATCTTTGACTAACATAAGAAGAAATCTCCTCCAAGTCTACGTTTGCATTGTGTGTGTGGCGGGAGGTCTTATGGTAGTCTCATTTCAAAAAGCATTGCGAATTGACTTTAAAAATATTTCTTTGAATGTTTTAAAAGATAAACTGTTTTTGTTGCTCACACCAGTCCCACGACTGATCCGGAGTTTATTGTTTTCCTTCCTAAACTCTAGGTGCTCATTATTTTCTACACAAGCAGTCTAGAGTTGGGTTTTTCAGATAGTCAGGTTTAGTAAGTTATCTGGAGTTAGTTCAGTCTTTGGATCACACCAGTCTTGCCTATCTTTGTGCATCGTTATTGGGAGGTTCGAGCTATTGCTGGATTGGTTCTTGGAAATGGAGTTGCAGTTCTCGGAGTTCTCTTTTGAAGACTATCTTAGAGTTATATGGTTCCGCTGCTAGATGTTATCATCTATTTTCTTTTCCCGCTGCTGTTTTATTGTATCATATCTCTGATGTATATTGATATCTATTGGATCATCTGTTGTATCAGATATTGTATCAAAGCTGTATATCAATGTATTATTATTTTATTCCGCTGTGTTATTTACTTAATGGTTGTTATAAGCTCCGGCGAATCGGATTTGAACGGTCGAATCTATGACATTCGAATACGATTTGAAGTATGGATGTCGATTTTTGAGCGGGCAAAATTCGACTCGTTACATTTGGTATCAGAGCTAAGGGTTGAACTTTAGCTCAGGAGTATAACACATTAAGTAGCTCATTAGAGATAGGGTGAAGTATATCCTAGAATGAGTATATCCCTAAGATATCCGTTTGAATGTCTCAGTAAATTCTCTTACTATCCAGTGATAGTGAGTATGAGTGCAAGAAGAGGACGAGATAGAGGGACAGGGAAATACGACTATAAATGGTCAATACCCTGTGACAGTGGAAACAACTTTCTTATCAATTTTCTTTGATTCGTTTTAAATTCTTTTGATTGCTTCGGGGCATCTCCAGAAGAAGTTTCGATATGATGTGGCTCTACGATTCGTTATAGAAAATCCTTATCTTTATCAATTTCTGATTTAAACTTTAATGAATTTGAAATTAGAAATTAGAAATTTTAAATAAATTGGAAATTTTAATTGAGTTAAAATTGATTAATAGAATATGAAGAATAATTAGAATAGTATCGACAAAACGATTTCGTTTAAAATCAAATTTTGAAATTCTATTATAATTTCTTGTATCTATTGTTGATATTCTGATTGGGTAAGCCAAATGCAGAACTGATATCCAGTTTGATCTGAAAAGATATTTCTTCTATCTTTCGTCTATCTCTGTATTGTTTTCGTGCCTGCGAATTTCGAGGACGAAATTCTTTTAAGGGGGGAAGTCTGTAACGATCCTGAATTTTTTATTTAATTTAAATTAATAATTAAATGAAATTTTGAATAAAAATTTATAAAATTAATTATAAATGGAAGCGAGTTTCCCCGATCTCAAATAAAAATGTGTTAAATTACTTGAATTTAAATCTTATATTAGTGGTTTGAAAAATAAATATTAAAGTATATACATTGACACAAGTACGAAATGAATAAATAAGTGAATTGTTAATTTATTTTTGATGGTTAAAATATATATATATATAATAGATACAAGACAATAAATAAGAAGTAAATAAAATATAAGATATAACAATATAAAGTAAATATATATATATATATATCTTAATCTCATATTAATAAATCAATACAAGATAATACAAATGGAGTAGGCTACAAAAGTAATAAGAGTAAAATAAAAATAGAAGTTCACTTATTTTGTAAGGTAAAATAATTCATACTTAAGCTATAAATAAAAATAAGAACATTTATATATAAAACAAAAACAATAAGTAAACATATATAGGAAGTATTACAAAACAAAAATACATACAAGTATGTACACTTGTAAATGAAAACAAAGCAAGCATGGAAAAAAAATATAAATAAAAGAATTAAGGCATAAGCTTATAAAAAACAAAGTAAAATATCTAACAAACATAATTAAAATAGAAAATTATTTGCAAGACAAAGTAATACACTCAAATGAGAAAAGTAAAGAATAGAATTCATTTATATTATAAAGTATGCAAGACAAATTAAATTTGTACAAAAAAACAATAAAATAAAATATAGGTGATAAATAAATATTAATAGTATAAACTATGAATAGAAATGAAATTTGAAATGTATGTTTGTAACAAAATCACAAAAGAAAAGACATACATTTTTATATAAGTGTGTAGAAATATAAAGGTAAACTAGATAAGTAGGTTGTAAACCAAACTAGAGTAAAGTGTTGTATTCAGCCAAAACAAAGAAGTATATAATATCATTAGCTGTAATCAGGTACAAGCAAATTGTGACTTCTCCATAATGCAAGCAACTTCACTCATGTTATGGTACAAACAAGCATACCCTGCTGTACAAAACAGTATAATATAACCACCCTGTACAATAGTAATACCCTGTACCATGCCTTCTTTCTTTAATCCCTGTCTACTTCTTTTCTTTCCTATATACTTTCACATCTTCATACATATCAGTTGGAAAGCCAAAGAAACTTTATATAGAAACTAAGGCAAAACTTAGGTAAACAACATCAAACAAACAACAATGCAACTCAATCAAACCAGAAATCAAGTGAGAAGTTTCAACAAGAAATCTCAAGCCAGTTTCAAAAGGCAACAAATGTTTTTCTCTGTTCTTCATATATAAGTGAGTAACACTCAACCATTTAATCTTAAGTATATATATTGAAGAATGCTTTGTGCATATGTATGTATCGGTGGGTTTTTTTTTCCTCTGTTCTTCATACATAGGTATAGAACTACAATAAGAAAACTCAATTTCTTGCTTCCCAGTTAATGCCAGGCTTTGATTTCAAACAATATAGTTGTATTTAGGTATAAGTTAAAATCTAAAAATGGTTTCGTGAAATAATAAATGCATGTGAAGTAGAAAAATCAAATGTTTACAGTAAAAACTTTAATCTTTGGAAATTTCGAATTTCACGAAATATTGATTCAAGTATATATCTCGGATCCTGACTGAAAATAATGATTTTTAACATGAATTTGAGGATTTTTAGTGGGCTGTTGTAAGAGCAAATTGATGATGTTCGAATTAGGCCTTTTGGTCGAATTCAACCGACGTGTTGATCTGGGCGGGTCTAGGTTGTTCGAGGTGGTGAAGAAGCCTATGGTAGTGGTAGGAAAAATAGGTGGAGGTTGCATCGGTGACGGAGGCGACGGCGGCGACCGTTTCTATTTTGTAAACCTAATTTCCTTCAGGGTTAAACTTTCGATCACCGCGGCCTTGATAGTGCGTCGAGTGGCGCGAGGTCTTGGGTGAGGGTAGCTTGGTCGTGGACGAAGGGTCGGTCGAAGTTGCAGAGTCTCTGGTGGTTGTGATGAGGAGAACGAGCCGTTGACAGGGTTGTGATGCAGTGCCTTGCTCGTTTCCAGGTTTTGTATCCAGGTACTTTGTATCGAGCTTGAATGCTAAATGTCGTTCAGATGACTTGATCACCGATACGATGATGGGAATAAGTCTGAGGGGAGATCGCCGATGATGGGGGTTGGTCAACGTAGGCCGGAGGTCGCTCCGTTGGAGGTGCACGTGCACGGTGCATTTGTATGTCTGGATGTTTTTTTTTTGGAAAGAAGAAAATAGGGTGGTTAGTGAAACTGGGTGGAACCGGGTTAACGTAAGTGTTCTCAAGTGTTTTGCTAAGGGCTTGGATAATTACAGTGGTTACAGGTTTCTTTGGAAACCTTTTTGTTTTCAAATTCAATTTAATTTTAAAATCTGAAAAAAAAAACCAAGTTTTAAAAAAAAAATTAAAACCAAAATTTGAAGTATGGAATTCAAAACTGAGTTGAACTTTTTAAATTTAACTTAGATTTTATAGATTAGAAATGTGTTAAACAACTTTGAAAAGGGTTTAAATAGTTTGAATTTAAAAGAAAAGAAAATTGAAATAAATGTTCTTCAAATATATAGGTAAGAAAAGTTTTATCTTGATAAAAATTTGAATTAATGATTTGTAATTAAATTAATTACTAAGATAATTATAATTGATTAATTAATTTGTAATTAATTAATGGAATGGATAATTCATCAATAAGGTTAATAACTTTAAAGAAAAATCAATTAATGTGCTAATTAATTAATTTAAGTGGTTAATTAATAAAGGTAATTAAATTAAGAATAATGTTTTTCTTAAAATTTAATTAAGATTTAATGATTTGAAATTCATTAAATAAATAAGTTAATTAAAATGGGTAATTTATTTATTTAATTAGTTATTGATTTAGATTGATTAAATAAGTAATTAAAGTTTAAATTAATTAAATTAAAAGTTTAAGATTAATAAATTAAGGAATAATTAATATGTAACTAAGGATTTTAAATTAGATATTAATTAATGATTAAAGTTGATTAATCAAGTGATTAAGAATAATTAATTTATGAATGTGATTAATAAATTAAGGCGATTAATTTGAGAGTAAGTAATAAATTAAAGTTAATTAATTAGGTAATTGATTTAAAAGTTGATATAATTAATATGATTAATTATGAAAAAATTTATTAACTAAAGTGATTGATGAGTTAATTTATATCAAATAAGTTGAAATTAATAAATCAAGATTTGATAATTTATTTATACGTAATTAATTTACTTGGAAATAAATTGAATTAATTAGGATTAAGCAATTAAATTAATCCTGCTTATAAATGTTTATTGAATGCTTGACCTTACTTATGAATGATCGTATTATATGCGATGCCTTGAATTTATTATCCTATCTGATTTGTGATATTTTGTTCTGTAGATTGAGCTGTGTATATTTATTTGCTTCTGTACATTATCTGTGAATCTGTGAATGGGCGATGAGCGTTATAGTTTATATCGCTTATCAACTATATTTCTGTGTTTTGAATCTATGATGATTGAATGTTGTTGCACTATTGTGTTAAACTCTTGACCACACCATACACACACAATTATGGATTTCACGAGGAAATCGATTAAGTCACAGATTTTTGAAATAGTTTAAAATTTGAATTTTGAAATTCAAATGTTTTGGAAATGGAATTGGAATAGAAGTGAAAAGCTTTTGAAATGGAATTTCAAAGATGGAAATTTATTTTGAATAACTGGATTAAGTGTTGGAATTTAAATACTTAAATTTAAATTTGAATTCAATATTCAAATTGAATTCTGTAATTTGAAACTGGGGATTAATGATATTATACTAGTCATTATGAGTTAAATCATTTTTAAAGTATTATTTTTGGGAATTTGAATTTAACCCAAGGATTTCAACTCGTATAAATGAATCAGATTTCCAAAATGAAAACTGTTGTTTTCAAATGATAAACACTTTTCGATAAGAACTGAGATTCCAGTTAATTAGGGGAATTTCAAGATTGAGTTGAAAAATGATTTTCCTAAGTTATGAATGAATTCTTTTTGAAAGCTATGAATTAAATCTGTTTGTTTTAACAGATTTAAATTGATGATTTGTTTAAATCAAATTAAAATGAAATTGTTTTGAAGGCTATAAGTTAAATCTTTGATTTAAAGATTTAACGAGTTAAACAAATTGAAATGAAAATTGATTTGGAAAATCTGTGAATGAATCTTTGGTTTAAAAGATTAAAATGTGAAAATTGTTTAAACCGTTAAAGGTTGTGAAAATGAATCTTTTTGTTTAAAGATTGAAAATGGTAATTTGTTAAGTCATTTGAAGAAAGGTTTTGGGTAATAAGTTGTGACTTAATTGAAATCCCATTATCCATTTGTTTTTGAAATATCGTGCTCACTATTTGGTTTAGCCGGGAAAGGACCTTTGTGTCGTATAACCCATTCCGAATATGTGATACGTCGTTATGGATAGCATTTGAAGACCGGTGATGAAGACCGGGTATTTGCGAAAGCGATAGGATGACCTATCGATTGTTTCTGCACCGAGTCGCGCCGGTATAGAAACTCCCTAAGTGATGGGAGATCCGATCGGGATTGTGAATATACGGATTGCAAGGACTTCTTTGTAAGTGCCTTCGGTTCTGTTCGAACCCAGAACAGACTTGTATGGATCGTATGTCTGACATTACAAATTGAGATATAAAGCCGATTTCTTTCAAATATATTTCTGTTGGTGGCGGAGAATTTATTCTTTTAGCTTAACACCCTTCTCTGAGACGTACGAGCTCAGAGGTTATGTAGTTGAAGGTTATCAGCGATATATTCCCAATTTGGTAATGTGACATGCTGAGTGTTACTGTGAAATGATCATTGTGTTGATTATTTGTGATAGGATCATTTATTTGATCGTCTATCTTTGTGATCATTTCTATGATCATTTGTTGACCCAAAGCATGGCTTTTGTATAAAGTATGTTTTTGTGGACGAGACTTCGTCGAGCCTCACACCCTGGAATGGTCAAAACAGGAAAGATGCGGCAAGGTTATGAGGGGTAGCTCCCTTTAGGGTATGTGCATTTCCTTCTGGAAAAGGGTGGTATCATGGTATGGAGCCCAGATACTTACTCATGTTGAAAACACTTTATGATTGTGTGAATTGATTGCGAGCGCTCGGTTAAAGGTCCCAAAGGACCGGGGGATGGCATACTCGTGTCAGTTGTTACCCAGTTAGGGGTAACCCGGCCTTGTGTTGGTAGAGTTCCGGTTTGGTTATCGGGGATGTCCATCCAGAGGCATTCTCATGTGGCGATGGGAAGTTCCTTGGCCTGACCATTCGTTGGAAATCCAAAGAAACAATACGAAACCTTGTACGGTATTAGTTGTAGAACCTGCCATCTAATATGGTAGCTATAGTAGGCATAATATAATGGTACCTATGCTGGCTAAGATTTATATTCTACTTTTGAAATATTTTTCTTACACTATGCACTATTAATAATATCAAATGTTCTTTTTAATGCGTATCAAGCATCTTTGACTAACATAAGAAGAAATCTCCTCCAAGTCTGCGTTTGCATTGTGTGTGTGGCGGGAGGTCTTATGGTAGTCTCATTTCAAAAAGCATTGCGAATTGACTTTAAAAATATTTCTTTGAATGTTTTAAAAGATAAACTGTTTTTGTTGCTCACACCAGTCCCACGACTGATCCGGAGTTTATTGTTTTCCTTCCTAAACTCTGGGTGCTCATTATTTTCTACACGAGCAGTCTAGAGTTGGGTTTTTCAGATAGTCAGGTTTAGTAAGTTATCTGGAGTTAGTTCAGTCTTTGGATCACACCAGTCTTGCCTATCTTTGTGCATCGTTATTGGGAGGTTCGAGCTATTGCTGGATTGGTTCTTGGAAATGGAGTTGCAGTTCTCGGAGTTCTCTTTTGAAGACTATCTTAGAGTTATATGGTTCCGCTGCTAGATGTTATCATCTATTTTCTTTTCCCGCTGCTGTTTTATTGTATCATATCTCTGATGTATATTGATATCTATTGGATCATCTGTTGTATTAGATATTGTATCAAAGCTGTATATCAATGTATTATTCTTTTATTCCGCTGTGTTATTTACTTAATGGTTGTTATAAGCTCCGGCGAATCGGATTTGAACGGTCGAATCTATGACATTCGAATACGATTTGAAGTATGGATGTCGATTTTTGAGCGGGCAAAATTCGACTCGTTACACTTTTATCTCACCGATATCCAAATTTGTCGCAGCAACTTTTTGATTTGCTCATGTGACGCCCCACCTCTATACCCATTCTAGCCAAGAACACTACGGAGTAATGTTGTCAACTAGCGCGGATAATAAGGCTGTTGAGGAGAGACCATCCGTGTAATTGCTTTGTGCGAGCACTGATATGCCAGATAAAATATAACATGCATTTTATTTTGAGAGGAAATCCGACACACCGATACAAACTCAAAGATACTACACAGTGGCTATTATATCTTCGGAAACAAATATAGAAATAAACATAACATAAATCAGTCACAGGAAATTCATATCACAAAGGCGGAAGAAGATATGAATATATAACTAACGCATGAAAGTGTACATCAGAGTAGTGGTCAAAAAGATCCACAATAATACAAGAGAATAGCAACACGTGCTATACATAAGAATACAACTATGAGTCTATATCTCAAGTGTATACAACAAAAAGTGCTAATCTAAATAGTTAGCCAAAAGTCAAAGTGGCAAATCCCTGGGGAGAAGTCAAGCAGAAGCACCTGTAACATCTCGGTCTGACCCGAGTATTATTTATAAGAAAATAATAAACGGATCAGTCTAACTATAAATATCAGATGAAATGATATAGAATAAGAGATATGACTAAACGTATAATAATCACAATGCCAAGTTGTGATAAATAAGTAACCGAAAAATCAACAAGAGATTAATCAATATCGCAAAAATCTACTCAAAGATCATAAGGAATGTCATACTCCTAATTTCATTCATCAAGCCACAATTAATGACATACATATAAATGTCAATCGAAAAAGGTGGTGAAACATAAATTTCAGAAATCAACACAAGAAATCTAGAAATCACAAGAAAAGGATGGCCAATCCCTAATGGAACGCTATTCCATAAACCGGGCATCGACGCACCTAAATAGATACGCCCCCTGCACAGTCAAACATTGTCGCACCTTGAAAGGTACGACCCATGCAAAGGCAAACATCGACGCACCTAAATAGATACGCCCCATGTAATGTCTAACATCGATGTACCTAGAAAGATACACCCCATGCATAAATAAGCATTGACGTACCTAGAAAGATACGCCCCATGCATAAATCAACATCGACGTATCTAGAAAGATACGTCCCATGTAATGTCTAACATCGATGCACCTAGAATGATACAACCCATGCAAAGTCGAACATCGACGCACCTAGAAAGATACGTCCCATGCATAGACGAACATCGATGCACCTAGAAAGATATACCCCATGTCCCGACTTATTGAGCCGATTGCTCCACGAAGTAAACAAACATCGACGCACCTAAATAGATATGACCCATGTGTAAATAAACATCGACGCACCTAAATAGGTACGACCCATGCGAGAAATGAGACGAAGCTCAATAAAATGAAGTACAGTCCTCCACGTGGACAAAGAGACATCGCACAATTGCTAGTCTAAATCACAAAAATGATCGTCATGATCATCAAGAAGTGTCAATTACAGTAAGCTAGTAAATATATGAGCTTAGATTCATGTCCCATAACCACTAGCTTAACTTAAATATTTACGAATAAATTGTAGATCTCCACAAGAAAATTGTCACAAGAGATTCAATCGAACAAGTCCAAGAATTAACCGACGAAGTAAACGCAAGCGTTTCATACCACTTGTTTTGCTAAGTCGTTTAATTAGATTTCTCATACGAGTGAGGTAAAGGTTTGTATATACTAATAGATTGGAAATCAGTTTGAGAAAACGAGCTTTGTAATAAAATAGTGTTGAAATCATTTGAAGAAAGAGTTTTGATATTTTCTACTAGTGTTAAAACCTTTATATTTTTATAGTGACAAATCATAGAAAGGATTGTAGAAACAATCAATCATCAAAATTCACATTCGAAGACGTGAATAAAATCCAAAGAAATCGATACTTAATCCATCAAAATGGATATTCCCAAAAATCACGATATAAAAGTCATCAAGTCCATAATAAATGATAACAACAAAAGGGAATCAAAATGAATCGATCAAAGTTGGAATTCTCAAGCTAATAGGCAAATAGGCAAAAATTGGCATATTCAGACGTCTAAAAGGTATGATTCAGACGTCTGAATCTGGAAAATAAAATACTTTCCAGGACAGAATTCAGACGTCTGAATCAATAAATTCAGACGTCTGGAAATGCTAAACTTTAGCCTATTTCCTTTCTGGTTCAATTCGAACCAATTTAGACGTCTGAAATATAGATTCAGACGTCTGAATCCTGGGGAATAAAAATTCCCAGTATAATATTCAGAAGTCTGAATACAACGTTTCAGACGTTTGAAACCTGGGTTCAGGGCATTCCCTGAACCTAGGCCAGAAATGGTCAAACGAATATCGAAAGCGATTGATCGAGCGACAACGACTAAGGATTTACGCCAAGCGACAACCCAGCCTTAACGGCTCTTCGATACGCCTCAAATATCAATGTCCAAATATCCACAAAAGGATTTTCATAAATTAGACCAAAACACCAAAAATTGGAATATACACAAAATCAATCCAAACCAAAATCAATTGCACAAGAATAAGTGTTAGGAATTCATACCTAACCATCGAAGATAATTATAGTCAAAGATGTGAGATAAAAATCTCACCTTTGAACCCAAACAAACGAAGAAGAAGCTTGAAAGCAAAGGGAGAATCAACCACTCATCAACACAACCCAAACGAGCTTAAATCTATGCTCAAAAAGAAGAACATTCCCAAAGTTAGGTTTAGGAATTTCTGAAATTGGAAGGAGAATGAGTTGGAGAAGAAGAAGGAGATGCTTACCAATGGGTTCTCTTAGAATTTGGAGCTAGATCTTGGATTTGCAATGAAACTAGGGCTTGGAATTTCTAATTTCCACTCTCTTCCACCATTGTTGCTTAAAGCTTAAAGTGTTAGGAATATGAAATGAAGTAATGAAGAGTTGGAGTGGAGCTAGGGTCTTAAGGTGGAACATTGGGCTGAAACCCAAACTCAAACCCAAAGTGAAAAAGTAGCAAAACTTTACTAACTCCAAACATATCGAAGATTATACTCAAAAAGGTTGCAAACGGCATTTTGAACGTAATGGGAGGGATCTCGAGTCTTAATTCGACTTTTTGCAAAAAGTAGCTTTTCAGACTAAAATCCGACGAACGATGAAATATTTAAATACACAATCGATAAATATGCGGGTTGTTACAGACTCCCCTCCTTAAAGAAATTGTGTCCTCGCAATACTTAAGAAGAAAATAAGAAGTAACAACCATAGAAGCATATCAACAAAAAAGAAAATTTGAAATAGGAAGTTCACCATAAGGAGCATGAAAGAGTAAGCCTGAACGGGTTCGCACGGTGAATTCCTAGGATTCCCAAGAGCAATTCTTAGGATCTGAGAACTATTGAACTTTCACAAGAAGAACATCTTTATTTCGAAGGCACTCAACCTCCGAAGCCATGATGCGAATAGAACATAACTCCTAAGTCAAATCTGGTAAAACTTCACTTCCTTTAATAATACCGGCCTCAAGAATAAAAATGGGAATCCCTAAGGCATTTCCGTAGTAGAAAGACGTGAGAAAACGTCATGAATAACAGAAAATTGAGCCGATGCGATGACGTAGTACAAAAAGGGTACGCCAGATGATCCAAAGATCGAATAATTTCGAAACACCGACGTAGTACAAAAACGGTACGTCCAATGATCCGAAATTCAAATAATTCGAAACACCGACGTAGTACAAAAACGGTACGTCCAATGAACCGAACACCATAAAAGAACATCGGACGCTAGTCCATAAAAGAAATGGGATAAAGCTCAATAAAATGAAGTATATCAAAATGTCCGATGAACTTGATGAAAAGATAATTCCATTCCAACATCATCAAAGAATCAACCACTTGTTGCTTACGACTAAGCGCATTTGGCAACACGATTTCCCTTCCGGGAATCACAAGAATAAGAGTATCGAAAAGAAAGGATTTCTTTTAAATAATCTTCTTTCCTGAAAAGTTAAAACTTTCAAGATTACATTTATCTTTATGTAATAATCTTTCTAGAAAAATTTACATAAGTCAATTTATTGTGTCTGACTGTCTCATCAAAGCGTTTAGGAAATTCCTATCGATAACGTTGATCAAGCGCATCGACCAGAATTCTTAAAGCACTCAACGGGCAATACAATCACAAAATCATCTTCTATGTGATAAAAATATCTCTTAAAAAGTTTTAAGAATATTCTTTGCTCGTTTAAGAGTAAAGTCAGATTGTACTTATAAATGAATCTTATGAAAAAGATTTGCAAAATTTTAAATTTCTATTCTCATCCAAAATCAATAAATACTAGAATGGAGTCATGAGATATTCGTAAAATACTCGATTCATAAAGTGGATGAAATAAGCTAGACAAACTGAATGACATAATAAGTCATTCATAAGAATCATAACGAGTGCGGAGTGCGTAAGTGGAATGCTAACTCACGCAACTCGTGGCCAATATAAAATCGGTGGCAAGGTCGAGCTGAAAGACCTTAACACCACACAAAAGATTTCTTAGGTGATAATCCTAAGACAAACTCAAAAATACCGGAAAAGTTTCACAAATTATTTAGATAAGAGAAATAACACTTTTCTCATCTTGAGGGCTTAAACAATAAAATGATGCCTTCAAAAATTTGAAATCGGAATCACAAGAAGAAATAGAAATCTGCTTAACAGATAGAAAATGTCGAAGATGAATAGTCCACACGGAAAATAGGATATGGGCTTCAAAACGATTAAGCCAATCCTTACAAAAATCAATTCCGAAGTCTAAGTAAAAATCGGCTCGGAGAGAAAAATCACATAAAATAAATTCGACATCAATAGAAAGCAAATTGAGTGTTGCGGATCCACCAACCGGATTCACAATCCTCAAAGAAGTCAACAAGCCCAAAATATTTTCAAAGAAAAAGAATGAACAAGTTCTTTTGATATAAAAATAATGAGATGAACCCATATCAACAAGAACTCGAAAGGATGATCACAAAACAAATGTAATCAAGGATTAAATAAGAAATACCTTGACCACGAGAAGTGTTACCAGGAGCTTGCACTACATTGAGCTTTCCCTCCTTCCCACTTTGAAGTATGGGACATGCAGTTATATGGCGACCCGAATTTTTGCAATAGCGACAATAAAGAGGTTTCGGACACTCCCTTGCATAGTGGTCCGTGGAACCACAATTGTAGCATTGCCCACGACTAGAGGTAGGGACTTTTGCTACCGGGGTTTCTTGCTTCCCTTTCTTGTTGGGAATGGAGCCTTTGAATTTAATAGGCCTCTTCATGTTGTTGTTGAAATTTTGTTGGGCACGCACAACTTCAACATCACCTTCATTATCGGCCTCTTCAAGACGAAGAGCGATATTAATAAGCTGATCGAATGAAACCTCAAGTTTCAGAAGTAATGGCTTCTTGAGGCTTTTGTTTAAGCCATAAACGAACCTATGATTCTTCTTCAATGGGGCGTTAATGTACTCAACCTCGTATTTGGAAAGAGATTCGAAAGATGCGACATAGTCTGTCACAGAAGATTCACCTTGAACAAGGTCAATAAAACGCCGGGCCAAAGTTACCTTTTCAGCCTCCGGCACAAATTTCAATTCAAATCTTTCCCAAAATTGCTCCCAAGTAAGATCCGCTCTGATTATCTCCGAAGTCAAGAGCTCATACCAATCTAACGCTCTTTCTTGAAGCATGCTATAAGCCATTTAGACTCGATGTAGATAAATAAGGTTCATGCGAGAAAAGATACGATCGCATGATTTGAGCCAAGCTTGAATTTCTATAACACTCTCGGATCCCCTGAATGGCCTTCCACCCAAATCGGTGTAATCTCTGCACAAGCGTGCAAAACTAGATCTAGGATGAGTAGGCTCTGGATTGGGACCGGCCGCTTGAGCGTTCTTTACTAGAACAAGAAGCTGTTGGGCAGACATAAATACTCCATCCTTAGGAGTAGCACTAGATTGACCGGTGCTGGGACGGCCTGGTCTAACCATTTCTTTTCTTTAAGAAAGAAAGAGAGAAGAGGAAAAAGTTATTCTCAAAATAAATATCAAGCAATCTTGATAGATAAAACAAGGAATCTTAAAGAAAATAGGATAGGATGGTACAAAGACCCGAATAAAATCCTAAAACACAACTCCTAAGATGGACTTAGGACGATGATCCATGTTAAATTATTCTACATGGTTCTGAAGTTTGGCTCTGTTACTAAGCTGTGACGCCCCACCTCTATACCCACTCTAGCCAAGAACACTACGGAGTAATGCTGTCAACTAACATGGAGAATAAGGCTGTTGAGGAGCGACCATCCGTGTAATTTCTTTGTGCGAGCACCGATATGCCAGATAAAATATAACATGCATTTTATTTTGAGAGGAAATCCGACACACCGATACAAACTCAAAGATACTACACAGTGGCTATTATATCTTCGGAAACAAATATAGAAATAAACATAACATAAATCAGTCACAGGAAATTCATATCACAAAGGCGGAAGAAGATATGAATATATAACTAACACATGAAAGTGTACATCAGAGTAGTGGTCAAAAAGATCCACAATAATACAAGAGAATAGCAACACGTGCTACACAAAAGAATACAATTATGAGTCTATATCTCAAGTGTATACAACAAAAAGTGCTAATCTAAATAGTTAGCCAAAAGTCAGAGTGGAAAATCTCTGGGGAGAAGTCAAGCAGAAGCACCTGTAACATCTCGGTCTGACCCGAGTATTATTTATAAGAAAATAATAAACGGATCAGTCTAACTATAAACATCAGATGAAACAATATAGAATAAGAGATATGACTAAACGTATAATAATCACAATGCCAAGTTGTGATAATTAAGTAACTGAAAAATCAACAAGAGATTAATCAATATTGCAAAAATCTACTCAAAGATCAAAAGGAATGTCATACTCCTAATTTCATTCACCAAGCCACAGTAAATGACATACATATCAATGCCAATCGAAAAAGGTGGTGAAACATAAATTTCAGAAATCAACACAAGAAATCCAGAAATCACAAGAAAAGGATGGCCAATCCCTAACGGAACGCTATTCCATAAACCGGGCATCGACACACTTAAATAGATACGCCCCATGCACAGTCAAACATCGTCGCACCTAGAAAGGTACGACCCATGCAAAGGCAAACATCGATGCACCTAAACAGATACACCCCATGTAATGTCTAACATCGATGTACCTAGAAAGATACACCCCATGCATAAATAAGCATTGACATACCTAGAAAGATACGCCCCATGCATAAATCAACATCGACGTATCTAGAAAGATACGTCTCATGTAATGTCTAACATCGATGCACCTAGAAAGATACAACCCATGCAAAGTCGAACATCGACGCACCTAGAAAGATACGTCCCATGCATAGACGAACATCGATGCACCTAGAAAGATACACCCCGTGTCCCGACTTATTGAGCCGATTGCTCCACGAAGTAAACAAACATCGACACACCTAAATAGATACGACCCATGTGTAATTAAACATCGACGCACCTAGATAGGTACGACCCATGCGAGAAATGAGACGAAGCTCAATAAAATGAAGTACAGTCCTCTACGTGGACAAAGAGACATCGCACAATTGCTAGTCTAAATCATAAAAATGATCGTCATGATCATCAAGAAGTGTCAATTACAGTAAGCTAGTAAATATATGAGCTTAGCTTCATGTCCCATAACCACTAGCTTAACTTAAATATTTACAAACAAATTGTAAATCTCCACTAGAAAATTGTCACAAGAGATTCAATCGAACAAGTCCAAGAATTAACCGACGAAGTAAACGCAAGCGTTTCATACCACTTGTTTTACTAAGTCGTTTAATTAGATTTCTCATACGAGTGAGGTAAAGGTTTGTATATACTAATAGATTGGAAATCGGTTTGAGAAAACGAGCTTTGTAATAAAATAGTGTTGAAATCATTTGAAGAAAGAGTTTTGATATTTTCTCTAGTATTAAAACCTTTATATTTTTAAAGTGACAAATCATAGAAACGATTGGAGAAACAATCAATCATCAAAATTCACATTCGAAGACGTGAATAAAATCCAAAGAAATCGATACCGAATCCATCAAAATGGATATTCCCAAAAATCACGATATAAAAGTCATCAAGTCCATAATAAATGATAACAACAAAAGGGAATCAACATGAATCGATCAAAGTTGGAATTCTCAAGCTAATAGGCAAATAGGCAAAAATTGGCATATTCAGACATCTGAAAGGTATGATTCAGACGTCTGAATCTGGAAAATAAAATACTTTCCAGGACAGAATTCAGATGTCTGAATCAATAAATTCAGACGTCTGGAAATGCTAAATTTTAGCCTATTTCCTCTCTGGTTCAATTCGAACCAATTCAGACGTCTGAAATATAGATTCGGACGTCTGAATCCTGGGGACTAAAAATTCCCAGTATAATATTCAGACGTCTGAATACTACGTTTCAGACGTCTGAAACCTAGGTTCAGGGCATTCCCTGAACCTAGGCCAGAAATGGCCAAACGAATATCGGAAGCGATTGATCGAGCGTCAACGACTAAGGATTTACGCCAAGTGACAACCCAGCCTTAACGGCTCTTCGATACGCCTCAAATAGCAATGTCCAAATATCCACAAAAGGATTTTCATAAATTAGACCAAAACACCAAAAATTAGAATATACACAAAATCAATTCAAACCAAAATCAATTGCATAAGAATAAGTGTTAGGAATTCATACCTAATAATCGAAGATAATTATAGTCAAAGATGTGAGATAAAAATCTCACCTTTGAACCCAAACAAAAAAAGAAGAAGCTTGAAAGTAAAGGGAGAATCAACCACTCTTCAACACAACCCAAACGAGCTTAAATCTATGCTCAAAAAGAAGAACATTCCCAAAGTTAGGTTTAGGAATTTCTGAAATTGGAAGGAGAATGAGTTGGAGAAGAAGAAGGAGATGCTTACCAATGGGTTCTCTTAGAATTTGGAGCTAGATCTTGGATTTGCAATGAAACTAGGGCTTGGAATTTCTAATTTCCACTCTCTTCCACCATTGTTGCTTAAAGCTTAAAGTGTTAGGAATATGAAATGAAGTAATGAAAAGTTGGAGTGGAGCTAGGGTCTTAAGGTGGAACATTGGGCTGAAACCCAAAATCAAACCCAAAGTGAAAAAGTAGAAAAACTTTACTAACTCCAAACATATCGAAGTTTATACTCAAAAAGGTTGCAAACGGCATTTCGAACTCAATGGGAGGGGTCTCGAGTCCTAATTCGACTATTTGCAAAAAGTAGCTTTTCGGACTAAAATCCGACGAACGATGAAATATTTAAATAAAATATTTAAATACACAATCGATAAATATGCGGGTTGTTACAGCTCATGTTTGTATCTGTGTGCTTATCCATGTCCATGCATCTCATCCTTGTATTTCTCTAGCCTCGAAAGGTGAGCAGTCACCCACGATTACCATTCTTGTAATTAGTAGATTTCACTTGAAACGACAATTGAAATATGCTGTTAAATTTAAATTGTTACTTATTTAATTGTTAAAAATGATTTGCCATTATCTGAAAATTGTTCACCTGTGATATATGACACCATATTCCGTTGTATATATTTTATTTAATTTATCACTAATGATATATGCCTGATGTTTATATGTTATATTATTATCATATTTGTTCTCACTCTACAAGTTCCGTATTAGTTTAGAATTCCCTATGGTTGAAATAATACATAGCCGGACGATATTTGAGAATAGGGTGAAATCGTTATGGGTTGAATTGATAAACCCAAGAGATTTTCATTTAATTTGAAATTTTGGGATTACAGGTTGACATGATATATACCCGTAAAATATTAAATTGCGGATTGAAATGATAGATATCCATATCAGTTGAAAACAAGATAGAAAATTATATACGGACATCGTTGGTTTATTTTTAAAAATGATTTTATAGTTTTGGAAGGAAATATATGGATTTAAATAAAATTGAGACTGAATATTTAATATAGATTTAAATTTATAAGTTGAGATTTTATTTAATTAGTATTAAATTGATTAAGTGAATATTTCAAAACTAAATAATAGTAAAGTTAAATGTTGAAACATAAATGAAACTTATATTGAAATGTTTGAATATTTAAACTTTGAATCTTATTGGAATTGAAAAGATGTTTCAAACAGGATTTGAAATTGATAAAGATTGAAATAGTTTATTTAGAATTTGAATTGAACCTTAAACTTTTATATTTGAAAGTGTTATGATTTAAAAAGTGTTATGTTTTGAAAGTGCTGTAAGTTTTAAAGTGTTACGATTCTAGAAATGAAAATTATTTTAAAGTGAATAGTGATATTGAATTGATATGGTTTTGAAATGAATATGATATTTTGATATGAATTATGAACTATTTGAAATGAAATGACCATAGTGTGAAATAAGCAGTTGGTTGTTAAAGAGACCGAGATCGGATATTGTCATACTTTCTGCCAATACCGAAAACCACTTTAACAACTATGTACGTGGTGGAGATTCCAGAAATGAAGTAGGATGATTTGGCGTACAAGTTCTGTATGAGGTATGACGTGACCCTGATTCCCGTGAGTCAGCTTGGATGTGACTAAAACAGGAGCCATACCGGGCCCAATGGGGTCATTCCCCCAATCGGACACATTTCTTCGATATCATTCTATTGCTTTGTGATTTGATTGGGTGTACCTTTGATTTGGGAGTGTGTCATGAGGTGGGCGGTAGTAGCTGATATGCGTTACCACCAGTCCGGGAGTGTAATTGGTATATCTACCCTGGCATTGCCTCGAGTGCCGTGTTCATATGCCCTAGCGTGCCTTCTACGAGTTTATTTTGTACCATACCTGTGGAGTACCCTCTAATAGCCCTCCAGTTTATGGAGGAATTACGGTACAATATAAACTATGGGAATATATAAAAATGTGTTAAGGGGGATATGGGTAACGCCTAAACGCTATTTTAATAGTTTACTTTACTATAGACATATTATAATAGCGTATATTACTACATAGTAGATAGTTCTATGGATCTTTAGAGGATGGAAATCCCAAACATCCTTTAAGTTACTTGTATTTCAATTGACATTTTACTTGAGTTAAATTTATAAATATAAGAATGTAAATCTTGACTTGAATGTTTTATGTTTTGCTTTATGCTAGGGTCAGACCGATTGTTACAGTATTTGAGACTCACCTTTGGAGATTGGAGCTTTGTTTGAAGATCCATCTATCCAGCTTTTAGTTATTTCAGTTTATTCCAGTTGTTTGTGTCGAGACTTGTCAGTTGCTTATGTATTAGAGATTCATTTGTATTTGAGATTCTGTTGTATTTTGTTTCAGACCCTGATGCTTATAGTAGCTTCTTAAACTACCATTTATCTATTCCGCTGCTTATTATTGTAATACTCTATGTCTGTGATTCTTTGATTGATTTATTTACTATATATACTAAGTTTTACCAAATATAAAATTTACAATCTGTTGTTTTGAGCAAATTCAAGTCCGACATGTGTGGATGCGAATGGTTCGAAATACCAAGTTGTTACATCACCAGCATTTATATTTTCGAAATTCAACACATGACCTTTTGTTATCCCACCTATTCAATCTTTAGCTATTTCATTTTATTATGGTCCGTTTATTTTTCTGAGTCTCTTCCCCTCATCTTCCTATGCATACTTATACATACATATATATATACATATACATATATATATATATGTATATATTATATTGGTGCGTCCTTCTTTCTTCCTGAAGCCTATTTTTTTGCAAGTTCCAAGCCTGCTATTGATATGAAGTCACATGTAATGCTGGGGCAAAACTGAAGCCTAAGTTATATATATTGTGATTTATATGCTCGTGATCCCTTCTGCCATTTTTCTTCTCAACCTAATCTCTGCCCGCCGACCACTACTCACAGAACACAAACAAAACTCAGCCTCATCCCCATGCAAGCAGCTCGAACGGCCACGCATGCCACTACCAAACTTCAAAACCCTCTCTCGATCTTGCCCACCACTAACAGCCTAGCACACGCTTGCTGTGCCAACCTTCGCCACCCATCGTCAATGCTCAAAACATGGCAACTGCACGCACACCACTACTAGTGCCCCACATCATCACCTATCTCTCTCATCACCTTCTCCCTGACATGCAGCTTTCCTCCACCGAGCTTGGTTGTTTCACCTCTGCCTTCACTTCCTAAAAATATATATTATATATATGTTGTTGCTTCAGTTTGCATGAAATACCGTTCCTTTTTTTCCTATGCTCGCGACCTCCTTATGCCGAGCCTCTTGCACCCTGTAGTCGAGCCTAGCCGCTGACATGTCTCTTATCTTACCTTCTTCTAAATTTTTTCATATTTATATACAAATGTGGCTTATATATATATATATATATATACATATATATATATATATATATATAGTTGCTTTCATATTTTGGATCTAACTGCTCGTTCTTCTTTGTTGCTTGAGATTCTGCTCATCTCACTAACTACTTCCATGATTTTGATTTTTGAAACCGAATCTATCTTGTTTTCAAAGAGTGAAAAGGGGTGTGTGTGTGTGTGTATTTATTTGATTCTCGATTTCAAGCCTAGTTTGTTTGCTTTATATTCACCTCTATCCAAAATTTGCCGCAGCAGTTCGTTATTTTACTTTGCTGCTATCCAAACCCGCATCCGAGTGTCGTGCCTGTATCCATGTGCATGTCCGTATCACATTCGTGTCATCTTCTTGTTTCCATAGCCAGGAAATGTGAGCAATCACTCACGATTAACATTCCTATATTTAGTCAATTTGGTTTACATGAAATGACAAATGAAATATGCTATTAAATTTGAATTGTTAAGTTATTTAGTTGTTAAATATAATATGCCATTATCTGCAATTGTTTACCTATGACATATGACACCATAACCTGTTGTATTCATTTGTTACGGATGATATATGCATGTTGTTGATATGTTATATTATTGTCATATTTGTTCTCACTCTGCAAGTTCCCTATTAGTTTAGGAATCCCTATGGGTTGAAATGATACATACCCAAACAATCTTTTTAAATAGGGAAAAATCGTTGTGGGTTGAAATGAAAAACCCAGGCGATTATTATTGATTTTGAAATTTTGGGACTGCGGGTTGAAATGATATATACCCATTAATATTAAATATTGCGAATTGAAATGATAAATATCCATATCACTTGACCATAGGATAGAAAACTATATACGGACATCGTTGGTCTATTTTTGAAAAACGATTTCCATAATTTTGAAAGGAAAATATATGGGTTTTAATAAATATTGATTTTTAAAATACAATAGAAATATTATATTTTAATATGTGTAAAATTTAGATTTTGTAAATTATATGTTTGGAAAATTTAAAAATTTATAAGTTAAATTTTGAATGGGATATATTTTAAGAAGTTGAAATTTGCCATAAGAGCCTCTTTAGCAAGCGCAATTAGTTTCTAGGACACACGATGTAACGTACGGAATTTTCGACTTTCGAAAATCGACATTAATACGTCCACTGTATCAACTGCTGAGCAATCGAAGGCCGGAAAAACCGAATTGTTAGGGTTAAAGAAGAAGAGGTAGAAGAAGAAAGAAAGAAGAAGCAACAGAAAACAATATCAGAATCTCACAAATCGCAGCGGAACAACGTATAATAGATAAATGAATATCTTTAAAACAAATAACTATATCAGTTATTACATTACATCACATTACATTATCAGAGTGTACAACAACAAACAGCGTAAAAGAAATACTATACACTAGTCGATACGCCAAGCCATCCAGCTTGCCTCTAGATCTCTACAGCAACTCCTGAATTCCAGAATGACCTGATAACCTGACTCTAGACTGCCCGTGTGGAAATTGGTGGGCACCCAGAGTTTAGGAAGGGAACAATAAACTCCAGGTCAATCATGAGACTGGTGTGAGAACTTAAAAACAGTTTATCTTTAAACATAAGAAAATAAAGAAATATTTTTAAAGTCAATTCGCAATGCTTTTAGAAAATGTAACTACCATAAGGCCTCCCGCCACACACACAATGCAAACGCAGAACTTAGGGGAGATTTCTCGTTGTGATAGTCAAAAATAATGTTTGATATGAGAAAACCATTTTGATATTATTATTAGTGCATAGTGCAGAAAACTTTCGAAAATATAATAGTAACCTTAGTCAACATGGGCATTACGCACTTATGCCAACTATAGCTAACATGTTCAATAGCAGGTTACCGCCACATTCCATGGCAGGTTATACAACTAAAACCGTACAAGGTACATATTGTTTCTTCGGATTTTCCAACAAATTATCGGGCTAAGAAACTTCCCATACTGAAATGGAACGCCTCTGGAAGCACGCCCCCGAGAACCTAATTGGATCTCTGCTAAACAAGGCCGACGCTACCTCATGCTGTACAGCTGTGACTAGGTAAATAACACACCGACGCTACCTCACGCTGTACAGTTGTAACTAGGTAGCTAACACACAAGCTATGCCATCCCCCCGTCGTAACCAACCTTTATTCCGGGATCCCGACAACCAACAACCACAAAGTAATAAATTTGCAGTAACCACATAGGTTCGATATATACCATGGTATCTCCTTTTATCCAGAAGGAAACTGACATACCCTAGGGGCGCTACCCCTAACAAAAATCTTGTCGCAACATTCATTTTTCGACCATTACCGGGTTGTGAGGCCCGACGAAGTCTCGTCCACAAAGCTACGCTTTTTCACAAAGCCATGCTTCGATCAACAAATGATCAGCAGCACTTCGTATGCCACATTACCAAATTGGGAATGTATCACTAGTAACCATCAACTACATAACCTCTGAGCACGTACGTCTCAGAGAAGGGTGTTAAGCTAAGAGAATAAATTCTCCGCCACCAACAGAAATGTATTTGATAGAAACCAGCTTTACATCTCAAAATGTAACGTCAGACATACATCCATACAAGTCTATTTCGGGTTCGAACAGAACCGAAGGCACTTCCAAAGAAGTCCTTGCAATCCGGGTATTCACAATTGTAACGACCCGTAAATTTTGACAATTTAATTTGTTAATTTAATAGGATTTTTAAATTTAATTTTAGTAGAAATAATTAAGGGGGTAAATTAATATTGAAATGAAGGATAAAATAAAATATATGAATGGTAATCAAAGCTTTTATTTGTAATATGAATAAAATTTCAATAAATAAAATGGTAAGTATTGTACCTGTATATAAGGTGAATTGAATAAATCCTATTTATTGGAACCTTGTTTATTGATATGCGAATGTATAATAAATGAGTGATTACAAGAGATTGAAATTTAAATAGAATTCTAAATAATGAATAGTGGAAAGGATTATACAGGTGTATAATTTAATGCGAGAAAGGAAAGTATTTAATTGATTTTGTAATAAAAACGTTGAAACGGAAATTGGAATGAATGTATTTAATGAGAGCTGTTGAAATAATTGTTGTAGTGAATAAATTACAAATGTTATAAATTGTATAATGGTGACAACTATTGTTCGTTACCAATGCATTTAAGTAATAGCGATTAAATGTAATTAATCATTGCCTTTTGTAAGTTAAGAAAATAACTGAAAATTTTGAAGGTAAAATCAATAGAAAGGTTAACTACATGCATAAGATGGAAAGTTTAATAGAATTCTAATAAATGATAATAATGGAAAACGTATACAATCAATGTAGATAATTAGTAATTAGAATGTTGTTGAAAGTAATAAACGTTTCTTTGTTGATAATTTATAACATAACGGAAAGAGTAAGTGTACTCATTAGAATATTAATTGCAATTGGATAGGGATTTTTAGTAACAATGTTAATGCAAGGTAATTAATGCTAAATTAAAGTCAATAATAATGAATAGTGATTAATTCAAAAATTGTAACATATATTATAAATTAGCTGCTTATTTGTTAATGGAATTAGGAATTGAATAAGTGATAATAAAATTAATGAATGTTACACTAATGGAAAATGAAATAACGTTCGTTTAAATGTTGAGTAATTATAGGATCGTATTTATTATAAGCGTTACTTTAATAATTATGATTAATGGTGAAATTAATACGAGAAGTATGTAAAGTAATAACAAAGAAAGGTAATACGTTATAAATTGATTATGACCTAAACTTAAGTGTAAGTTAAAGGTTGAAATTGAATCTAATCCATTCAATTGGAAACTTATCAAAATTAATTGGATTCAATGCATAATAAATAGGTTATTTTAAGAAATTGAAATAAATTCTATAATTGGTGAATTAAGTTACTTTAAATAGAGATGGGAATTGGTTTAAAGAATTATAAATTAATAAGTAAATCAAGATGATGGAATTTATGAATTATAGTATTTGAATCTTTAATAGTGAGTTAATTTATTAAATTTATAATAGTTGGATTTATTGCCAATAAATGAAATCAAATATTTAATTATTACGTTAATTTAAAAATTAAGTTGAAAACGGAAAATATTTATGTGATAAGTTTTAAATCCAATGGTAAACCCTTCTATTTGAAATTATGAATGGAATAATTATGGGTAAATTCAATTTAATGGAAATTTTGGAAATTTATCTATAATTTTGAATTTTATGTAATCGAAGATTTATATTGATTTAATCTTTAATAAATTGACATTTAAAAATTGTTAAATCATTTTAAATGTTTGAGAATTTTTAAGTGATAAAAATTTCCAATTCTAAAATTGAAATATAAAAATTGGATTTATTTACTAATTCCTAATTTATTAATTAATATAAAAAATAGCCATTTTGGTCACGGACTCGGATTTCGACGAAACGAGTTTCATCGGATCCGTAACAGTGAATTATTATAGGATTTCAAGTTTCGTAGCGATCGGACTTGTCGTTTTATCGTACGAACGCGAAACGCTTTGAAATCGATGTAATTGAAATCAATTTGAAATCAATTTGAAAATATTGTTTTTAACATAACTTATTCATACGATAGAATTTGGGCTTGAAACTTGTTTCGTCGCGTTTAAAATATTTAAAAACATCTATTTTGATATATGGGATGATTCATTTTCGTTCCGGAGCCAAAACGGACTTTTCAGGGGCATTTTTGTCATTCAAACAAATTGACTTGAACAGTAACCTATGAAAATGATGGAACTGGGCTTCGAAACCAGTACCATTGTGTTCAGAAGGCCTTTTTATGTTAGGATCGCCTGTCAGCACGCTTAAATTGGACTTTGGCCCGTTTTTGACGTTAAACTCTATAAATACGCACACAAACCGAGACAGTTTTATTATTATTTTATATCAAAAACCCTAATTCTATACCATGGCCGCCACTTATTCAATGGCCAGAAATTGCTTATCTTCTTTTCTCAATATCTTTCAATCCGTTCAACGAAATCGAAAAATTCCAAAAGCAAAGTTGTAGATCTCAGCGAGCTCTTCAAATCCATACGGTTGATCTACGCTATTGGACCACGAATTCACCAGAATCTGGCTTGGAAGCATGGACGTATTTTCTTGGACTGCGTGCAAACGGTAGTGAGTGGTGATGTGAAACTTGGTCCGTTGGTGGCTCTCAAGGAGGCGCACACACTGGTAGTCGCTGATCGAACTCTATACGTCTCGAGTTGCGTGCACACGGAAGAAAGTGGCGCGTGTGTGATGGGTTAGTAGGTTCGTGGATAAGGAAGAAGAGGATGGTACGTTATATTTTTTTACATATTAATTAATTATGTTATATTAAAATTTAAATGTTTTAACTGGAATAACTTTTGGATACGAGCTCGGATTGACGCGCGGTTTTCTCCGTTGTGTTCGTATCGAAATTCCAGACACTTTGACGCTGGTTTGGACGGATTTGGAGACTGCCAAATTTGTGGGTTTAAATCAGATTTAAATTTGATTTAAATTCAAAAGGTGAGTATTTTAACCCACTCACAACTTTTAAGTTTTCTTATGTTTGTTAAATTGATCTAAGATATGAGTAGATTTATGTCTGCTTTGCATATTTTACTCATCATCTCAGTTAAATCGCATTTATTTAACTTAACTGTTAATTAATGTCATTATTGCATATAAATTGACAGTTGAAATTTATTTATTTTGCATAAAAACTGCTAGTTAAACAGTTATTTATTTATTTATTTATTTATTTATTTGAGTATAAACTGTTCGTTGATACCTGTTATATTTTATATGTCTTATTGATGTTTGTTTAAATTGATGATGATTGAAATAAATTGGTTGATGATTGATATTGGGTGAATGGATGATGTGTTCTATATTTTATAAACTGTAAGTTATTATGCATTTTCATTTCATTCGGGAGTGCGGTTTGAAATGATATACAACCGCATTTTTTATTTTTAAATTGCGGATTGAAATGATAAATAACCGTATCACTTGACCATAGGATAGAAAATTATATACAGGCACCGCGGTATATGTATATAAATTATTTTGAAATGATTTCTATGGTTTAGATAAGATACGGTTTACTAGATAATAATTTTGGATTTATATAAAATCTTATTTTATATATACATACATATAGTTAAATTACTGAATTTAAGCTATGTATGAATTTGTTAAATGAAATTAAATAAGTTGAATAATGGAGTTTGATAATTTATATTATATGATTAACTACGGGTTTAAGATATTGCATATATATGTGGAGAGTTTAAATGGTTCAAAGCAATTAAGATTGGAAAATAATTGAAAATTTATTTGGAATTGAGCTTATTTAAAAATTAAACTCCACAAGTTGGTGTAAACTTATTAAACTTGGAATTTTAAGGGTATGATATTTATAAGTGGATTTTTATTTAAGTTAAATTAAATGAATATTTCTAGGATAAATAAATTGAAGGAAATATTTAATTGTTAGGAATTTGAGTTTTATTTATGGATTTATTATGTGAATATTTCAAACTAAATAATAGGACAATAAATTGTTGAATAGAATTTCCAACCTTAGTTTTGAAAGTAATTATATACTCAAAGTTTGAAAATATTGAAATCGAAGTGTTTTTATTCAAACTGAAAGTGAATCTAAAGGTTATGGGTTTAGACTGAATTTAAAGTAAATAAAATTGTAAAGGTGTGGAAATTATTTACTTTATAAAGAAATTTTAAATTCAACTGTTTTATTTTATATACTGTTGAATATCCAAACCATTTAAGTTTTGAAAGTTATGGTTTTAAAGCTATGGATTTCGAAGTATTATATCGAAAGTTAAATTTCAAATATTTGGTTTCGAGGTATTATAAATCTTAAAAGTGGCATGATTTTAGAAAAGAAATATATTTGAAATAAAATGATATCATATTTATTTGGGTTTTTAAAAGGAAATGATATCGTATTTATGGGTTTTGAAATGGATAATTATATTCTTGTTTTGAAAGTATAATTATTTTTAAATGACCGCGGTGTTATAATAACGTTTGGTTGTTGAAGAGACCAGGATCGGAAGTTGTCATACTCTCTGCCAACTCCGAAAACCACTTTAACAACCGTGTACGCGGTGGAGATTCCAGAACGAAGTAGGATGGCGGCGGCGTTTCCTTTGAGGTAAATACGTGGACCCGACTCCCATGACTTGGCATAAGGTGGCTAAAACAGGAGCGATTCTCGGGCCAATGAGGTCATTTCTCTGATCGGACACTCCTCTTCGATACTATACTTTGACTTTGGATTGATTCGGTGGCCACCTTTATTTTTTTGATTTTGGGGGAGTTTGTTCGAGGTGGGCGGTAGCTGCGCGCTGCGCGTTTCCACCTGCCCGGATGCGTAATTGTTATATCTACCCTGACATTGCCTAGTTGTGCCGTGTCACCTACCATACCGAGCCTTTACTACGAGTTTCTATTTGTGTTGTACCTATGGAGTATCCTCTGGTAGCCTCCCGATCAGGAGGTATTACGGTATTGTATAGACTATTGGCATTATTTTTGTTAAGGGCTATATGGGTAACCCCTTAACGCTATTAAAAAGTAATTTTATTTTATAATTAGACACTATTATAATAGCGAAATATACTACATAGTAAATAGTTTAACGGATCCTTAAGAGATGTAAATCCCGAGCAACTTTTGAGTTACTCCACTCATATTTATTCTAGTTAATTTAATTTACATAAGATCTTTTAGTTCTGACTCGAGTGTTTTGTCTTTTCAATTCTCTCGGGTCAGTCCGAGCGTTTCAGAATTTGAAGATTTTATTTCTGGAGGACGAAGACGGAGATTTTATTATTATTATATACTATATGGTTCCACTACACTGTATTCCGCTGCATTAATATTTATTGGTAGGTGAACTCTGATATTTATTGTGTAAAGAAGAATCAAATGTTTTGTAAATAGTTTTATGAACTGTATATTGATTATTATATTTTATCCTTCCGCTGTGAGATTCAGTTTTGTTTTATTTTTATTGTTTTTTATTTACCCCATAAAAATCCGTCCTTCCGTATGGTTTGCTTTGGCATGTGTGTCGATTTTAAGCGTGCGAAAAGGTGGATGTGACATCTGGTATCAGAGCTTTGGTTTAGTGATAAACCTTAGCTTTGTGGGGTCCGACTCTTTATTACTAGGGTAGTAATACCCTACGGGAGTCGCTGAGTGTATATATATGAGAGAGCGTATTTGTTAGTGTTATAAAATGATTTTTATATTGTGTTAATCTGCTCCGTTTTGTATTTATAAATTCTTGTTGATGCATGGGACGCCGTGACATCAATAGGGATTACTAAACACTTAATGTTATCCCACTTTTTGGGTAAAAACTGGAATATCAACAAATTCGCAAGGAATGATGGATGTCGGGATTGGAAATCGATTGGGATCAAGACTACGGTCGGTATTATCAATATTTGGTTGAGTTCCGATCGGGACGAAATTGATTGGAAATGATGATAAGGACTTGGAAAGGCTATGTTTCAATTTTCAGGATAATCGGAGTTCGTATGAAGGAGATATGATCTGCTGGGCACGATTTTACCTATTACTGGTCCAAAACAATGCCGGTCCAAGCTCCATCCTCAAACAATGTCGGTCCAAAGCATAGCCGAACCAGCCATCTTCCCTCCCCACCTAACCAACTCCACTTCCTCTCACCACCGAACCAACTCCACTTCCCTTCCCACCGAACCAACTCCACTTCCTCTCACCACCGAACCAACTTCACTTCCCTTCCCACCGAACCAAGCTCCACCGGTCCAAGGCCTCACCGAACCAACTCACCACCGAGTCAAACCAACCAGTATCGAACCGAGGCTACCGAACCAACCCACGCTCCACACACTACCGGTCCAGCCAACACTCCACTCACCTTCGAACCAAGGAGCTACCGAACCAACTTTTCCAGGCCAGATTGCATCAGCCCAGGCCCACCAACAGCTATATACATCCAATACCTCTGCCCCCAGCCATAAATAGAGGGGAAGGGGTACAACAATGGCGTACAAGTTTGAGAGCTCTAGCCCGGGAGGAACTCACAAACAACTTTCATGCACTTGTACTACAAGCTTTGTACTTGTAATCTGAATAGAAGAGGAGAATAACATATAAAGTGGACGTAGGCACATTCTGTCCGAACCACTATAAATCTGTGTGTCTTTTACAGTTTAGTCCCTACTTTTTACGTATTTGCATAAACCACCTAAATCGCTACAAACAACATAAAATCAACTAAATCATACAACTTGGAGGTGTTTGCCCATTTTTTGCGCAAACATTTTTGGGTTATTTGCTGAGATCTGTGATTTGTGTTTGAATATTGCTGATTTGTATTCATACACTGGTGCTTTCACGGTATTTGTGGTTTGTGGCCAATTTTGGCGCAAACACTTTGGTGCATTCATTGAGAGGGACTAGCACCCGCTGTATCGGATAGAAATTTGGATTTGGAAGACAATGAACAGGCAAAATAGTAGAAGGAAAAGGGCTGAGAGAAGCCAACCGGAAGGAAGTCAACAAGCATCCTCCGGGGCTGAGGAAGGACCGGCTTCGATCTACATAACCCGGGATGAAATGGAAGCCATACCAAATTCACTGCAAGAGAGGTTGTTGAAGAGTCAACAGGAGATGATGCAGACTTTCTTGGAGCAAATGAGAGCTGCAGGAACCCAGAACTTAGGAACAGCTACAGCAGCTGTGGATGAAGGACAAGGAGCTAGGGTTATGGAACCCAATGGAGGACAGGATACAGAGCCAGAGGGCAATCGACAAGGGCTTAGGGGCAGGCCCGCAGGATCCAACACAGGAGGACCTTTGGAAGGAGTTCAACAGGCTAGAACCAACATAGCTGCTAGCGAGCCACATGAAGAGTATGTACCGGAATTCCCTCGGGAGCAACCCCCGACAGACAACGTTGGATTGGTAGATATAATCAGGAAGACTGTGCGAGGTGGTTTGACCAACGGAGACTTGGAAGGAGTGAACAGGAGTCCGTTTGCTCGGGAAATAAGGATGGCTCAGAATCCACCTAAGTTCAAGCTACCTAGCATGGAGGTATATGATGGCAAGGCAGACCCTACGGATCACTTGATGAGGTACACCAGACACATGGAGGTGTTGGGGGCATCGGAGGAAGTGATGGCCTGATGCTTTCCTTTATACTTGACGGAGTTAGCTGCGATGTGGTTTAGGCAGCTGGAAGAAGGATCTATCAGGTCTTGGAGGGAATTGGTGGAAAGGTTTTTGGGACAGTTTCGGGTTCATGTCAAGAGACCGAAGAACATGATGACATTGACATCGGTAAAGCAAAGGATAGATGAATCGCTTAGAGCTTTTCTAACTCGATTCAGTGCCGCAGTTGCTTCGGTGGATCGGCCCGATCCATCGATGGTTTTAATGGCAGCAGTATCAGGAGTCAGGGAGAACTCGGATTTCAAGGTATCTCTGATACGAGATCCCCTACGGGATCTCGACGAATTCTTTCACGAGGCAGAAAGGTTCCTTCGGTAAGAAGATGCGAGTACGGATTTAAAGTTGAAAAAGGTTAATGCAATTGAGGTTGGAGGGCCTTCCAGCAAAGGTTCGGATAAAGACAAAGGAAAAAGGAAGTTGGACGATGATTCTGGAAATGATAGGAAGCGATGGAAGGATCCAAAGTTTTCCACATACACAGGATTGAACGAGACGTTGGAACGGGTATACCTGGATACTCGGAATCGCCTTCCCTACCGAAGGCCGGCTAGGAGAGAACCAACAGAACGGGAAAGGACATCAGGAAGGCACTGTCTCTTCCATGATTTGTATGGGCACGACACCAACAGTTGCAGGCACTTAAAGGACATAATTGAGGAGCATGTAAAGAATGGACAACTGCCACAATATGTTGGACCTCGGAATGCAACGGCGGGGCAGGAGAAACCGCCGCCTACCTCAAGCTACGATGGTGGGAGGTCCAGGAATGATGGTCGGTTGATCATCCATTGACCAGGTTAATATGAAATAAGTAGCAAACTACTAGCAAACAACCAAGTCATTTACACATGTACGGGGATGGGGATAGCCTCTAGGCATGCTCTGAATGATGATAAACTGCAATGCTATGGTTTGTGAAATTTATCTTTTGCTTTTGGATTGGACACTACTTTTATTTTTGGTTTTCGGTTTCGGAGCTTGGATTGAGCTCCTGGTTTTTCTTGCTTTTTGATTTGGATTTTCCTTTGGATGATTGTTTTCGGTTTTGGATGCTGGTTTGGATTTCTGGTTTTCTGGTTTTAATTTGGATTTTGGATTTGGATTTTGGGATTTGGATTTTGGATTTGGATTTTGGATGTGGATTTTGGATTGGATTTTGATTGGATTTTTATTTGATTTTTGATAAACGGTCGTCGGGTATGGATTATGCCTGGCAAGGGGTGAGTCGCTTTGCATGAACGTGGTAAATTGACTCATTCAGGTCGTCGAGTATGGACTATGCTCGGCAAGGGTCCGGAGTGACCAGGATTTGGCCTAGGACTTAGGCCATGTATTATCAATTTTTATTCTCAGGTCGTTGAGTATGGACTATGCTCAACAAGGGTCCGGAGAGACCAGAATTCAGCTTAGGACTTAAGCCATGGCATTGCACAGCGTCCAGGGACACTGGGCCAAGGTCGTCAAGTGTGGATTACGCTTGGCAAGAACCCGGATAGGTTAGCTCAACGTCCAGGGACACTGGACCAAGGTCGTCAAGTGTGGATTACGCTTGGCAAGAACCCGGAGAGGTTAGCTCAACGTCCAGGGACACTGGACCAAGGTCGTCAAGTGTGGATTACGCTTGGCAAGAACCCGGAGAGGGTAGCTCAACGTCCAGAGACACTGGACCAAGACCGTCATGTGTGGATTACGCTCGACAAGAACACGATGAGGCTGGCTTAACATCCAGGGACACTGGATCACGGCCATCAGGTGTAGATTGCGCTTGGCAAGAGCCCGAAGAGGTTATGGAATTGGATATCGACTCGGACCAGTGAAGGATGATATACTCTGGCAATATGGTTATGGACTTCGGATATTGGATTCGGAATTATTCAAAACACGCCTTGTTATCATAAGGCATGTTTTGGGGGGCAAAGTGTTATCCCACTTTTTGGGTAAAAACTGGAATATCAACAAATTCGCAAGGAATGATGGATGTCGGGATTGGAAATCGATTGGGATCAAGACTACGGTCGATATTATCAAAATTTGGTTGAGTTCCGATCGGGACGAAATTGATTGGAAATGATGATAAGGACTTGGAAAGGCTATTATTCAATTTTCAGGATAATCGGAGTTCGTATGAAGGAGATATGATCTGCTGGGCACGTTTTTACCTATTACTGGTCCAAAACAATGCCGGTCCAAGCTCCATCCTCAAACAATGCCGGTCCAAAGCATAGCTGAACCAGCCATCTTCCCTTCCCACCTAACCAACTCCACTTCCTCTCACCACCGAACCGACTCCACTTCCCTTCCCACCGAACCAACTCCACTTCCTCTCACCACCGAACCGACTCCACTTCCCTTCCCACCGAACCAACTCCACTTCCTCTCACCACCGAACCAACTCCACTTCCATTCCCACCGAACCAAGCTCCACCGGTCCAAGGCCTCGCCGAACCAACTCACCACCGAGTCAAACCAACCACTACCGGACCGAGGCTACCGAACCAATCCACGTTCCACACACTACCGGTCCAGCCAACACTCCACTCACCGCCGAACTAAGGAGCTACCGAACCAACTTTGCCAGGCCAGATTGCATCAGCCCAGGCCCACCAGCAGCTATATACATCCAAGACCTCTGCCCCCAGCCATAAATAGAGGGGCAGGGGTACAACAATGGCAGACAAGTTTGAGAGCTCAAGCCCGGGAGGAACTCACAAACAACTTTCATGCACTTGTACTACAAGCTTTGTGCTTGTAATCTGAATAGAAGAGGAGAATAACATATAAAATGGACGTAGGCACATTCTGGCCGAACCACTATAAATCTGTGTGTCTTTTACAGTTTAGTCCCTGCTTTTTACATATTTGCATAAACCACATAAATCACTACAAACAACATAAAATCAACTAAATCATACGACTTAGAGGTGTTTGCCCATTTTTTGCGCAAACATTTTTGGGTTATTTGCTGAGATCTGTGATTTGTGTTTGAATATTGCTGATTTGTATTCATACACTGGTGCTTTCACGGTATTTGGGGTTTGTGGCCAATTTTGGCGCAAACACTTAATAGGACAGACCGACATAATATTTGTTCTTAATATAGTGAATGAAATAATTTTGCCTATTATATTTTCTATATAAAATAAACTTTTTCAAACGATATCTATATTTGGCTGCAATAGATTGGTTGTTAGGTAATAAAGTGTATAAATAATAATAGAAATAAGATTGAAAAAAATAAAATAAATGAAATCTGGAAATTTAGAACTTAAGTTCTGGGGTTTTGAAATTTCTTTCGAATAAATTTTGGAATATAATAATATTGTATATAAGTATTTTCTGATGTAAATATTTCAATATAATTTGGAAGAATTGTTTTAAAGAAGACTTTGGAGAAAATAAGTTTTGTACTTTCCTCTATGTCGCTGGAAAATAATTTCTGGCGGCCACATCATCGACTTTCATTTTCGAGTTTCGAAGGGGAAGGCCACTGTAGTAGTTCTACTGCAGATTCATTTTTGAAAAAATAATATAAATTCTGAATTGTTTAAATATAATTAGAGATATATAAGTTGTAAGAATATATTTATCTATTATTTTAAAATAATTTGAAATTTAACCCAGTATTAAATTCTTAAATTTCCATTAATTAATTTATTTCAATTAGTGTAGTGAAATGAAAAGTAAGTAATTAATAATTGAAACCTCTAATTTAGGTAAGAGATTTAATATTAAGTTATAAAGGAAATAACAAGGAAGTTGAAATTGTAACTTATAAGGTAAAAGGTAAAGATTTATTGAACAATGAATTAATTAGAGGAAATGAGAAACTTGTATAACTTTCAATTACACCCTTAAATAACATATATAACTTACCAAATATTAAAAGTTGAAATGTTTAATAAGAGATAATAATAGAATATTATACAAGTAGAAATTTGAAATAATGAAAGTATTCAGTGAATCGCTATTAAATGAGAATTTAATGTTATAAACTTAAGTTATAATTGAAATTTTACCAAGTAAATATAATTAAAGGTAAATATGACAAATAGATTATTATAAACTTAAGTAATTAAAGTGTAAATAGATAAGGTCATGCAATTATAAATGAATAATAGTAAGTAGTAAGTGAAAATAAATGAATGTAATATAAATAAAGAGAAATTGTAAATTTAAGAAATAGGGTTGAAGTTATTTCTAAATAAAATTGAAAGAAATAAAATGAAAATAAAATTGAAAGAAATAAATGAAAATAAAAAGATAAAATGTTATATGAATGAAAAGAATCAAACAACAAATGTATGAATGGAATGAATAAGAATAGACAAAATCTATTGCTAGAATTGTTTTTTGTCGTGGTTTGTGGTTGTTGGGTAAGGAAACTTTAATTTTGTTGGGATGGATGAATAATCCATTGTGTTTAATCTAAATTTGTTGAGTAAATGATTCACTTGATGGTTTATTCTTCATTCCGTACAATTTAAAGGTTTGGAATCCGAACAACTATGTGTTTGTTTGATTGTATGGTTGTTTTGTATTTGTTGTGTATGCTGTTTGTTAAAACTATTGGTTGTTGTATTCATTTGTTGTTAGTGATTGAAACCACTTAAATATTTCACTTTACATAAATTGTTAATCTTTTAGATTATATAAGTGAAATGCAGATTTTGGAAGTAGTTGCTACTGCTTTTTGTTCCATAAATTAAGCGTAAATTGCCCGACAAATAGGTCGTTTCGGATTACGGTTTATAGCGCTATTTTATATATTTTCTCGGGTTGGGATATAATATTTTGGATAATATATGTTATATAATTGTTATATTTTGATATTATATTTTCTCCCGAGCTTCTTCGTACAAAGGAGACTCTGCCAAAAAAATTCGTAAATTTTGGACTTAGAATTTTTTTTGAAAAGTGTTTCCAAACTTTATTAACTTGAGTATAAAGGGTTTAATGGTTATATTTGTATATTTTATTTAAAATAATTAATTTTGTAGATTTAGCTGTTTATAAAGTTAATATTTCAAGTAAGATATATTGATTCCTAATGCTTCTTTTCCCTTCCTCTCCTTTTCGGGGACGAAAAGCTTTGAGTGGGGGAGAGTGTAACAACCCGTAAATTTCGACAATTTAATTTGTTAATTTAATAGGATTTTTAAATTTAATTTTAGTAGAAATAATTAAGGGGGTAAATTAATACTGAAATGAAGTCTAAAATAAAATATATGAATGGTAATTAAAGCTTTTATTTGTAATATGAATAAAATTTCAATAAATAAAATGGTAAGTATTGTATGTAACAACCCGGGAATTCATAGCAATTAATTATCGTCACTAGGTGATTAAATCGTTTGCTAATTCCTATTGGAATTTTATCGGGTTAAAATTCTTTTGAAATTTGTTTAAGAATTATGTGGGTTTTATAACCTTGGCCCATGTTTCTGCCGTGTTATCAAAAGAGCACCGTTCCCCTTTTTCTCATTCGAAAAACCCTAAGCTAAACAATCGAAAAAAAATGGCCGCTCGATCTCTTTTTCGTTCATCTTCAAAAATTAGGGATTGTGGGAGAATCGAAGGCGCCGACTTCAACTGTGCGATCGAACGATGATTTTCGACCTTGCTCTGTCGATCGGCATCTCTTCGCTTCGTTCACGGCTGTTTTAATTCGTCGAAAAGGTGAGTGCTTCTACTCACATCTAATTCAACACAATGCTAAGGCAGTTTGATTCTGTTTTGTTAGTTGATGATTTCTCTAACTTTGTCAATTTCAAGTAAAATCTGATACTTGATACTCACGGTTTTGATTGTGTTTTGGTTCGATTTGGTTTGACGTTGATTTTGAACTGTTCGTCTTCTTGGTAATTTCATTTCGATGTTGCTGATTTCTTGTTTTTGGTATTCACGGCACTGCCTTATCTCGTGAACTCCACGGCTTGAATTCCATCTGACTTCGTTCACGTGGTTGTGTGACTGTGATTTCATAACTTCATATTATCGTCAGCCATCACCATTGCTTTGATATTGTTTCTGTTCATTTCGATTTGAACTTAATAACTTTTGTGTATCGAAGGTGGTTTTTGATATTAAGTCTCTGTCTTGCTTGAATGAATTCGTCTTTGACTTAGGTCGCTTTGGCGTGTGATAATGTTGGCATCGGCTTTAACTTGATTTTGACGAAGTGATTCATTCGACTTTGGTTAATTCTTTGATATTAAATTGATGACTTCGGTCTTGAATTGTATATGACACTCCAATGTGTGTCAGTTTTGTTTATTGAGTCATGATGCATTGATTTGGTTGCTGCCTGGTCGACCATAGCGATTCACTGGTCTTGGACTTTGTTGTTGTGTATTTGGCCTTGCTCTGTTTTCATTTGAAATTATATATGTCTTTCTGTTATCATGTACATATAGGCATTCATGTATGTATATATATGATTGTTGTTGCTTCTGGAATTTCATTGTGTATCCACATATCTCAGTTGCATTATATATGGACTATCCGCAGTCTTCACTACAACAGTATGTGTATACTTTCCTTTGAATTTTGCATTGGGGTTCAGTAGCTTGCTTACTCCTGTTTCTTTGAATTCCCTGTTGCTTCTGACTTGATGTCATGATAGAATTTTGGCAATTGTTAGACTTGATATAGTCTGCACTGTTTTGTATTGCATGACTATATGCATTTTGCATTGCTTGATTTTGTGGTCTGGTATCACTTTATGTTACCTTGATTATACTATCTTCACTTAAAAACTGTTGCATTCATTGTATTGCATCATGTTGCAACAATTTTGGTTGTTGTAGTTTGCATCTGTGTCGAATTGGCTATGGCCATTGCGGTGTTGAGTTTGAATTGTACTGTCCAATTTAACTCACTGTTGCATACATGTTGACTTTGTTTATTTTCCACTGAGGGTTATTCATGAATCCAGATGTGCATTTGTACATGAAATACTTGTCGACTTTGCATGCTGCCGGTTGACATGTATGGACTATTTAGTCTTTGTTGTTTTGAGTTTCACTGCCTGGTTGTGATACCACTTCCTTTGTGCTCTTTACCATACTTCATTGAGTTGCTTTGCAGTTGTGTTGAGTCATGATAGTTGTGACTTGACCTTTTCCTTTTGTAATTGCTGATAGCATGTGTATATATACATGTTGTTGCCAGTTGCCTTTGTTGGGTACTGATGCTCTGTGCCCTTTAATGTTGTGTGTTGTGGTGCCATATTTTTGGTGCTCTCACCTTCACTCAGCTGTTTTCATGTAGTTTGTACCCATGCCTTTGCGCACTGGGTCATTCGAGCCTTCGTGCTTTGTGTACTTGTGGTGGTCTCAGCATCTTTTTGTTGCAATTGTTCCCTTGTTGTTTTTTATTGCACCGAGTCTATTCTCATGTGCACTGATGCATTTATTTTTGTTGCACTGTGATTGATCATCACGGTTGTGACTTGGTCTTTGATGATTTCATTGCATTGCTGAGTATGTCCTTTGTACCTTGTCGTTCCACTGTTGCATTTCAATTGCTTCTGCTGGTTCATATATATGTATGTGTCATTGCCCTTGTGCACTAATGCTTACTGCCATGTTGAATTTGAGAACTTTTGTGTTGTTTTGAGCTCGCTGTTGCAGTTCCATCTGGTTCATTTGATTTGAGTTGATGCCATTTGATTTTTGTTCGTTGATCTTTTCTGTACATCATCACTGTAGTGGCAAGGCAGTGCACGCAAGCGTGAACTGTAGCCACATGGTATTGCTTTTATTGATATTCTATTGCTTTTGAATTATTGATCTTTTGCGTATTTAATTACTGTAGTGGCAAGGCAGTACACGCGTGCGTGTACTGCAACCCTACCCGAGTTGGCATTTTAAATGGATATTTCAATTGTTTGAATGGTGTTTTGATTTGGTTTAATTTAAACATTTTGTTGTTGTCTAATTATTTATTTGATAATTAGATTATGAGTTTCTAATTATTTATTAGTAATTAGATTTTGTTGTTAATTGTCGTTTAGGCAATTCTGCTGTCTTCTAAATTATCTTCATTGATGATCTTTCTATTTATCTTTGTTGATAATTTGAATCTGCTAATTTGTTGTTTAACACTGTTACGTGTTATATTTACCGTTATCCGATTTCCTTATTAAAGAATTAGATATACGAGATTTTTGTGACTGTCGTCTAATTGTTGTTTAATTATTATTGCTTCTGTGCATTAATAACTGAGTTTGAATTAGACTGACCCGTGTATTATTTTCTTTTGAATGTAATACTCGGGTCAGACCGAGTACTTACAGGTTGTAGATATCTTACTTTGGGTTGTTGCTAGAGCTATGAAGTCTTTTCATACCTTTTGGAGTAGTCGTCATCATTTTATAGTAGTCAGTGTATTTGTATAGGAAGATATGTATTCATGTATATTATATACGATAATGTACTTGTATATGTAACTTCCAAAGTTGACAGTTGTAGTTGTATCATATGTACTGTATCACATGTATTGTAACTGACATCGGTTATTATATATATAAAACTTTTTGTTTTATCCGTGTTCCGCATTTATATGATCTGTGTTATTATTATATTTATTTTCCTAAACTATTATGAACCATCGTAGTTCATTTTATACTGGAATTGGGTATGTTGATGGGAGTAAATGAATAAGAGATAAAAAATAAAAATATATACCACTCCTATCAAAATAACCAATACTAGTGTAAGGCCCAACTACAGATGACCGCTCCAATCCAGCCTTATTCTTCATGATAACAGACGGTATTTTCTTTAATACTCTTTGTTATTGTGAGCATAGAGGTGGGGCGTCACAGTTGGTATCAGAGCTTGGGGTTTATGGACATAATATAAAATATAACTTAGATGGAACATGTGTTACAACTATTAGTCGATGTTTTATTTGTGCTTTGAGTCAAAACTAAAGTTTTGAAATTATGATGAAATTTTTAAATATCCTTATTTAAAAATAAAAGTGAATTTTGCGTTTGTTGATTTGATTGATTTGTGTTCTGTTTATCAGAGTGCGCAGTGAAGACAATGAGACTAGTTCGCTGAGTACAACTGATAATTATTTTGATTTAAGAATCAAAATATGAAAATGAATTTAATTTCATTATGTTGTTTAACCAGTGGTTATAATTTTGTTGGGATTCTTGCTGGTTTTCCTTGATACTAATCGCATGGTTGACTAGATTTTTGCTGTTTTGAATTATCTTCGTTGAAGATATATTTGAATGTTTTCTTTGTTCATTTTGTGGTATACGTGCCAATTTGAGTTGCACGTTACTGCAATAATTTTACGTAAAACCGATGTTTGGTTTTAAACGTATTTTGTTGCCGTTATTTCTATAACGGGATTTTTACGCCGTTGCTAAATTTTTGAAGCGCGGTGTTTTGTTGACATTTTTATATGAATGAAAATTCACTGGTATTATATTTTGATGCGAATTATTTTGATGAGATTTTGACGTATAAAAATTACTGTCGCTTTGACTTCAGTAACCGTCAAATTTTAAAGTGAATTTTCAAGCGGTTATCCTGCAATGCTGATTTTGTTGTCCGTTTTTACGGTATTTTGAGAAGTGCAATTTCCTTGTCGAAATTGTCACTAATGTTGCTGTTTTTATCACGGATTTACAAATCGTTTTAAAAATAAAAATTGTTTCCAAATTTTTTTACAGCTTACGCTTTCAAAAGAATGATGAAGCGATTTAAATGTTTCAGCAAAATCGAGGACTATGACCCCTTTCTTTTACTGATTCGCTTAATTCCGGACTTGTCCGTTTGAGAGTGTAAATTGTTGCTTTTATAAAATAAATGAAACTGTTTTCAGAATTTTTACAGTTTGCGCTTTCAGAAGAATGAGAAAGTGACTTAAACGTTTCAGCAAAATCGAGAACTATGACCCCTTTCTTTTACTGATTCGCTTAATTCCGGACTCGTCCGTTTGAGAATGTGAAATGTTATTTTTGGAATACACAATTTTGCACTTTCAAGGAAACGATGAAGAGATTTAAACAATTTAGTAAAACTCGTGGTTATACGACATGTGCGTTTGCTATTTTGGTTAACTCCGGACTCGTTAATTGAAATATTTGATGATTTTCGTGTGCTTTCGAGCCACTATGTTGGACCTTCGGGTCATATGTTGGACCTTTGGGTCAATACCAGACCTTCGGGTCATTTGTTGGACCTCCGGGTCATTTGTTGGGAGCCAAAATTATGTTGACGGTACTTGGTAGACTTCGGCCATATGTTGATGCACGTGCGGCATAGCTAAAACTCGCCATTTGTTGGGATCGATCCACCTTTTATGTTGATTCTCTAGATTATCTTAATTGATCTCTAGATATTTGTTGTTTCCAATTATCTGCAGATAATTGGATATTTGTTGATATGAGTTCTAATTATCGTTTTTGATAATTAGATATTTGTTGATTTGAATATCGTTTGTGATAATTAAATATTTGTTGATTTGATTATCGTTTTTGATAATTGAATATTTGTTGATTTGAGATTTGATTATCGTTTTTGATAATTAAATATTTGTTGATTTGATTATCGTTTTTGATAATTGAATATTTGTTGATTTGAGATTTGATTATTGTGTTTGATAATTAGATATTTGTTGATTCTGATTATCGTTTCGATAATTAGATATTTGTTGATTTGATTATCGTTTTTGATAATTGAATATTTGTTGATTTGAGATTTGATTATCGTTTTTGATAATTGAATATTTGTTGATTTGTGATTTGATTATCGTTTTTGATAATTGAAATTTTTTGATTTGAGATTTGATTATCGTTTTTGATCATTGAATATTTGTTGATTTGAGATTTAATTGAATATTTGTTGATTTGAGATTTGATTATCGTTTTTGATAATTGAATATTTGTTGATTTGAGATTTGATTATCGTTTTTGATAATTGAATATTTGTTGATTTGAGATTTGATTATCGTTTTTGATAATTGAATATTTGTTGATTTGAGATTTAATTGAATATTTGTTGATTTGAGATTTGATTATCGTTTTTTGTGGCTAGATAATTGTAGTTTTGCGAATTGTGATTTATGTTTTCTAATTATCTTTGTTGATAATTAGATTTTGCTGTTTGCTAATTATCGTATTGGTAATTAGATATTGCTGTTTTGTGATTTTGTATTCTAATTATCTAATTGATAATTGAATATTGCTGATAATTGCATTATTCAGTTTGGTTGTTTTCTGATTATCTATTGATAATTAGATTTTGTTGAGAATTTGTGAATTTCTTTTATGAAATTAAAAGATTTCTTTGGCGTTGGATTCTCGACCTTTATTTTTATAGCTTAACCAGTTTATGTTAGAAAAATAATTCTATTGACGACCTTAATTACGAAAATTGCGGGGACGCAATTTCTATAAGGAGGGGAGTCTGTAACAACCCGAGAATTCATAGCAATTAATTATCGTCACTAGGTGATTAAATCGTTTGCTAATTCCTATTGGAATTTTATTGGGTTAAAATTCTTTTGAAATTTGTTTAAGAATTATGTGGGCTTTATAATCTTGGCCCATGTTTCTGCCGTGTTATCAAAAGAGTATCGTTCCACTTTTTCTCATTCGAAAAACCCTAAGCTAAACAATCAGAAAAAAAATAATGGCCGCTCGATCTCTTTTTCGTTCGTCTTCAAAAATTAGGGCTTGTGGGAGAATCAAAGGCGCCGACTTCAACTGTGCGATCGAACGATGATTTTCGACCTTGCTCTGTCGATCAACATCTCTTCGCTTCGCTCACGGCTGTTTTAATTCATCGAAAAGGTGAGTGCTTCTACTCACATCTAATTCAACACGATGCTAAGGCAGTTTGATTCTGTTTTGTTGGTTGATGATTTCTCTAACTTTGTCAATTTCGAGTAAAATCTGATACTTGATACTCACGGTTTTGATTGTGTTTTGGTTCGATTTGGTTTGACGTTGATTTTGAACTGTTCGTCTTCTTGGTAATTTCGTTTCGATGTTGCTGGTTTCTTGTTTTTGGTATCCACGGCACTGCCTTATCTCGTGAACACCGCGGCTTGACTTCCATCTGACTTCAGTCACTTGGTTGTGTGAGTGTGATTTCATAACTTCATATTATCGTCAGCCATCGCCATTGCTTCGATATTGTTTCTGTTCATTTCGATTTGAACTTAATAACTTTTGTGTATCGAAGGTGGTTTTTGATATTGAGCCTCTATCTTGCTTGAATGAATTCGTCTTTGACTTAGGTCGCTATGGCATGTTATAATGTTGGCCTCGGTTTTAACTTGATTTTGATGAAGTGATTCGTTCGACTTTGGTTAATTCTTTGATATTAAATTGATGACTTCGGTCTTGAATTGTATTTGACACTCCAATGTGTGTCAGTTTTGTTTATTGAGTCATGATGCATTGATTTGGTTGTTGCCTGGTCGACCATAGCGATTCACTGGTCTTGGACTTTGCTTTTGTGTATTTGGCCTTGCTGTGTTTTCATTTGAACTTATATATGTCTTTCTGTTGTCATGTACATATAGGCATTCAGTGTGTGTGTGTGTGTGTGTGTGTGTGTGTGTGTGTGTATATATATATATATATATATGATTGTTGTTGCTTCTGGAATTTCATTGTGTATCCACACATCTCAGTTGCATTATATATGGACTATCTGCAGTCTTCACTACAACAGTATGTGTATACTTGCCTTTGAATTTTGCATTGGGGGTTCCGTAGCTTGCTTACTCCTGTTTCTTTGAATTCCATGTTGCTTCTGACTTGTTGTCATGATAGCATTTTGGCAATTGTTAGACTTGATATAGTCTGCACTGTCTTGTATTGCATGACTATATGCATTTTTCATTGCTTGATTTTGTGGTCTGGCACTTTATGTTACCTTGATTACACTATCTTCACTTAAAAACTGTTGCATTCATTGTGTTGCATCATGTTGCAACAATTTTGGTTGTTGTAGTTTGCACCTATGTCGAATTGGCTATGGCCATTGCAGTGTTGAGTTTGAATTGTACTGTCCAATTTAACTCACTGTTGCATACATGTTGACTTTGTTTATTTGCCACTGAGGGTTATTCATGCATCCAGATGTGCATTTGTACATGAAATACTTGTCGACTTTGCATGCTGCCGGTTGACATGTATGGACTGTTTAGTCTTTGTTGTTTTGAGTTTCACTGCCTGGTTGTGATACCACTTCCTTTGTGCTCTTTACCATACTTCATTGAGTTGCTTTGCAGTTGTGTTGAGTCATGAAAGTTGTGACTTGACCTTTGCCTTTTGTAATTGCTGATAGCATGTATATGTATACATGTTGTTGCCAGTTGCCTTTGTTGGGTACTGATGCTCTGTGCCCTTTAATGTTGTGTGTTGTGGTGCCATATTTTTGGTGCTCTCACCTTCACTCAGCTGTTTTCATATAGTTTGTACCCATGCCTTTGCGCACTGGGTCATTCGAGCCTTCGTGCTTTGTGTACTTGTGGTGGTCGCAGCATCTTTTTGTTGCAATTGTTCCCTTGTTGTTTTGTATTGCACCGAGTCTATTCTCATGTGCACTGATGCTTTTATTTTTGTTGCACTGTGATTGATCATCACGGTTGTGACTTGGTCTTTGATGATTTCATTGCATTGCTGAGTATGTCCTTTGTACCTTGTCGTTCCACTGTTGCATTTCAATTGCTTCTGCTGGTTCATGTATATGTATGTGTCATTTCCCTTGTGCACTAATGCTTACTGCCGTGTTGAATTTGAGAACTTTTGTGTTGTTTTGAGCTCGCTGTTGCATTTCCATCTGGTTCATTTGATTTGAGTTGATGCCGTTTGATTTTGGTTCGTTGATCTTTTGTGTACATCATCACTGTAGTGGCAAGGCAGTGCACACAAGCGTGAACTGCAGCCACACTGTATTGCTTTTATTGATATTCTATTGATTTTTAATTATTGATCTTTTGCGTATTTAATTACTGTAGTGGCGAGGCAGTGCACGCGTGCATTTTAAATGAATATTTCAATTGTTTGAATGGTGTTTTGATTTGGTTTAATTTAAACAATTTGTTGTTGTCTAATTATTTATTTGATAATTAGATTATGAGTTTCTAATTATTTATTAGTAATTAGATTTTGTTGTTAATTGTTGTTTAGGCAATTCTGCTGTCTTCTAAATTATCTTCATTGATGATCTTTCTATTTATCTTTGTTGATAATTTGAATCTGCTAATTTGTTGTTTAACACTGTTACGTGTTATATTTACCGTTATCCGATTTCCTTATTAAAGAATTGGATATACGAGATTTTTGTGACTGTCGTCTAATTGTTGTTTAATTATTATTGCTTCTGTGCATTAATAACTGAGTTTGAATTAGACTGACCCGTGTATTATTTACTTTTGAATGTAATACTCGGGTCAGACCGAGTATTTACAGGTTGTAGATATCTTACTCTGGGTTGTTGCTAGAGCTATGAAGTCTTTTCATACCTTTTGGAGTAGTCGTCGTCATTTTATAGTAGTCAGTGTATTTGTATAGGAAGATATGTATTCATGTATATTATACGATAATGTACTTGTATATGTAACTTCCAGAGTTGACATTTATAGTTGTATCATATGTATTGTATCACATGTATTGTAACTGACATCAGTTATTATATATTTGAGACTTTTTGTTTTATCTGTGTTTCGCATTTAGATGATCTGTGTTATTATTATATTTATTGTCCTAAACTATTATGAACCATCGTAGTTCGTTTTATACTGGAATTGGGTATGTTGATGGGAGTAAATAAATAAGAGATGAAAAATAAAAATATACTACTCCTATCGAAATAACCAATACTAGTGTAAGGCCCAACTACGGATGTCCGCTCCTATCCAGGACTATTCTTCGTGATAATAGACAGTATTTTCTTTAATACTCTTTGTTATGAGCATAGAGGTGGGGCGTCACATTGTACCTGTATATAAGGTGAATTGAATAAATCCTATTTATTGGAACCTTGTTTATTGATATGCGAATGTATAATAAATGAGTGATTACAAGAGATTGAAATTTAAATAGAATTCTAAATAATGAATAGTGGAAAGGATTATACAGGTGTATAATTTAATGCGAAAAAGGAAAGTATTTAATTGATTTTGTAATAAAAATGTTGAAACGGAAATTGGAATAAATGTATTTAATGAGAGTTGTTGAAATAATTGTTGTAGTGAATAAATTACAAATGTTATAAATTGTATATGGTGAAAACTATTGTTTGTTACCAATGCATTTAATTAATAGCGATTAAATGTAATTATCATTGCCTTTTGTAAGTTAAGAAAATAACTGAAAATTTTGAAGGTAAAATCAATAGAAAGGTTAACTATATGCATAAGATGGAAAGTTGAATAGAATTCTAATAAATGATAATAATGGAAAACGTATACATTCAATGTAGGTAATTAGTAATTACAATGTTGTTGAGAGTAATAAACGTTTCTTTGTTGATAATTTATAACATAACGGAAAGAGTAAGTGTACTCATTAGAATATTAATTGCAATTGGATAGGGATTTTTAGTAACAATGTTAATGCAAGGTAATTTAAGATAAATTAAAGTCAATAATAATGAATAGTGATTAATTCAAAAATTGTAACATATATTATAAATTACCTTCTTATTTGTTAATGGAATTAGGAATTGAAATAAGTGATAATAAAATAAATGAATGTTACACTAATGGAAAATGAAATAACGTTCGTTTAAACATTGAGTAATTATAGGATCGTATTTATTATAAGCGTTACTTTAATAATTATGATTAATGGTGAAATTAATATGAGAAGTATGTAAAGTAATAACTAAGAAAGGTAATACGTTAAAATTGATTATGACCTAAACTTAAGTGTAAGTTAAAGGTTGAAATTGAATCTAATCCATTCAATTGGAAACTTATCAAAATTAATTGGATTCAATGCATAATAAATAAGTTATTTTAAGAAATTGAAATAAATTCTATAATTGGTGAATTAAGTTACTTTAAATAAAGATGGGAATTGGTTTAAAGAATTATAAATTAATAAGTAAATCAAGATGATGGAATTTATGAATTATAGAATTTGAATCTTTAATAGTGAGTTAATTTATTAAATTTATAATAGTTGGATTTATTGCCAATAAATGAAATCAAATATTTAATTATTACGTTAATTTAAAAATTAAGTTGAAAACGGAAAATATTTATGTGATAATTTTTAAATCCAATGGTATACCCTTCTATTTGAAATTATGAATGCAATAATTATGGGTAAATTCAATTTAATGGAAATTTTGGAAATTTATCTATAATTTTGAATTTTATGAAATCGAAGATTTATATTGATTTAATCTTTAATAAATTGACATTTAAAAATTGTTAAATCATTTTAAATGTTTGAGAATTTTTAAGTGATAAAAATTTCCAATTCTAAAACTGAAATATAAAAATTGGATTTATTTACTAATTCTTAATTTATTAATTAATATAAAAAATAGCCATTTTGGTCACGGACTCGGATTTCGACGAAACCAGTTTCATCTGATCCGTAACAGTGAATTATTGTAGGTTTTCAAGTTTCGTAGCGATCAGACTTGTCGTTTGATCGTACGAACGCGAAACGTCTTGAAATAGATGTAATTGAAATCAATTTGAAAATATTGTTTTTAACATAACTTCTTCATACGATGGAATTTGGGCTTGAAACTTGTTCCGTCGCGTTTAAAATATTTAAAACATCTATTTTGATATATGGGATGATTCATTTTCATTCCAGAGCCGGAACGGACTTTTCAGAGGCATTTTTGTCATTCAAACAAATTGACTTGAACAGTAACCTACGAAAATGATGGAACCGGGCTTTGAAACCAGTACCATTGCGTTCAGAAGGCATTTTTATGTTAGGATCGCCTGTCAGCACGCTTAAATTGGAGTCTGGCCGTTTTTGGCGTTAAACTATATAAATACGCACGCAAAGCGAGACAGTTTTATTATTATTTTATTTCAGAAACCCTAATTCTATACCATGGCCGCCACTTATTCATTGGCCAGAAATTGCTTATCTTCTTTCCTCAATATCTTTCAATCCGTTCAACGAAATCGAAAAATTCCAAAAGCAAAGTTGTAGATCTCGGCGAGCTCTTCAAATCCATACGGTTGATCTATGCTACTGGACCACGGATTCGCCAGAATATGGCTTGGAAGCATGGATGTATTTTCTTGGATTGCGTGCAAACGGTAGTGAGTGGTGATGTGAAACTTGGTCCATAGGTGGCTCTCAAGGTGGCGCACACACTGGTAGTCGCTGATCGAACTCTATATGTCTCGAGTTGCGTGCGCACGGAAGAAAGTGGCGCGTGCGTGATGGGTTAGTAGGTTCGTGGATAAGGAGGAAGAGGATGGTACGTTATATTTTTTATGTATTAATTAATTATGTTATATCAAAATTAAATCTTTTAACTCGAATAACTTTTGCATACGAGCTCGGATTGACGCGCGGTTTTCTCCGTTGCGTTCGTATCGAAATTCCAGACACTTTGAAGCTGGATTGGATAGATTTGGAGACTGTCAAATTTTTGGGTTTAAATCGGATTTAAATTCGATATAAATTCAAAAGGTGAGTGTTTTAACCCACTCACAACTTCTAAGTTTTCTTATGTTTGTTAAATTGATCTAAGATATGAGTAGAAATTTATTTATGACTGTTTTGCATATTTTATTCATCATCTCAGTTAAATCGCATTTATTTAACTTAACTGTTAATTAATGTCATTAATGCATATAAATTGACAGTTAAAATTTATTTATTTTGCGTATAAACTGCTAGTTAAACAGTTATTTATTTATTTATTTATTTGAATATAAACTGTTCGTTGATACCTGTTATATTTTATATGCTCTATTGATGTTTGTTTAAATTGATGATGATTGAAATAAATTGGTTGATGATTGATATTGGGTGAATGGATGATGTGTTTTATATTTTATAAACTGTAAGTTATTATGCATTTTCATTTCATTCGGGATTGCGGTTTGAAATGATATACAACCGCATGTTTTATTTTTAAATTGCGGATTGAAATGATAAATATCCGTATCACTTGACCATAGGATAGAAAATTATATACAGGCACGGTGGTATATGTATATAAATTATTTTGAAATGATTTCTATGGTTTGGATAAGATACGGTTTACTAGATATTAATTATGGATCTTATATAAAATGTTATTTTATATATACATATATATAGTTAAATTATTGAATTTAAGCTATGTATGGATTTGTTAAATGAAATTAAATAAGTTGAATAATGGAGTTTGATAATTTATATTATATGATTAGCTACGGGTTTAAGATATTGTATATATATATAGAGAGTTTAAATGGTTCAAAGCAATTAAGATTGGAAAATAAATTGGAAATTTATTTGGAATTGAGCTAATTTAAAAATTAAACTCCACAAGTTGGTGTAAACTTATTAAACTTGGAAGTTTAAGGGTATGATATTTATAATTGGATTTTTATTTAAGTTAAATTAAATGAATATTTCTAGTATAAATAAATTGAAGGAAATATTTAATTGTTAGGAATTTTAGTTTTATTTATTGATTTATTATGTGAATATTTCAAACTAAATAATAGGACAATAAATTGTTGAATAGAATTTCCAACCTTAGTTTTGAAAGTAATTAAATACTCAAAGTTTGAAAATATTGAAATCGAAGTGTTTTTATTCAAACTGAAAGTGAATCTAAAGGTTATGGGTTTAGACTGAATTTAAAGTAAATAAAATTGTAAAGGCGTGGAAATTATTTACTTTATAAAGAAATTTTAAAATCAACTGCTTTATTTTATATACTGTTGAATATCCATACCATTTAAGTTTTGAAAATTATGGTTTTAAAGCTATGGATTTCGAAGTATTATGTTGAAAGTTAAATTTCAAATATTTGGTTTTGAGGTATTATAAATCTTAAAAGCGGCATGATTTTAGAAAAGAAATATATTTGAGATAAAATGATATCATATTTATTTGGGTTTTTAAATGGAAATGATATCGTATTTATGGGTTTTGAAATGGATAATTATATTCTGGTTTTGAAAGTATAATTATTTTTAAATGACCGCGGTGTTATAATAACGTTTGGTTGTTGAAGAGACCGAGATCGGAAGTTGTCATACTCTCTGCCAACTCCGAAAACCACTTTAACAACCGTGTAAGCGGTGGAGATTCCAGAATGAAGTAGGATGGTGGCGGTGTTTCCTTTGAGGTAAATACGTGGACCCGACTCCCGTGAGTTGGCATAAGGTGGCTAAAACAGGAGCGATTCTCTGGCCAATGAGGTCATTCCTCTGATCGGACACTCCTCTTCGATACTATACTTTGACTTTGGATTGATTCGGTGGCCACCTTTATTTTTTTGATTTTGGGGGAGTTTGTTCGAGGTGGGTGGTAGCTGCGCGCTGCGCGTTTCCACCAGTCCGGATGTAAATCCCGAGCATCTTTTGAGTTACTGCACTCATATTTATTCCAGTTAATTTAACTTACATAAGATCTTTTAATTCTGACTCGAGTGTTTTGTCTTTTCAATTCGCTTGGGTCAGTCCGAGCGTTTCAGGATTTGAAGATTTTATTTCTGGAGGACGAAGACGGAGATTTTATTATTATTGTATACTATATGGTTCCACTGCACTGTATTCTGCTGCATTAATATTTATTGGTAGGTGAACTCTGATATTTATTGTGTAAAGAAGAATCGAATGTTTTGTAAATAGTTTTATGAACTGTATATCGATTGTTATATTTTATCCTTCCGCTATGAGATTCTGTTTGGTTTTATTTTTTTTATTTTTTTTATTTACCCCATAACAATCCGCCCTTCCGTATCGTTTGAATTGGCACGTGTGTCGATTTAAAGCGTGCGGAAGGGCGGATGTTACAACAATCCCGATCGGACTTCCCATCACTTAGGGAATCTCTGTACCTGAGCCATGATGTAGAGAAAATCGACAGGTCATCCTATCATTCTCGCAAATACCCGGTCTTCACCACTGGTCTTGAATGCTATCCATGTACGTCGTATCACTATTCGAAATGGGTTATATGACACAAAGGTCCTCCCCTGGCTAAATCGAATAACGAGCGCAATATTTTAAAAATAAATGTAGTATTCAAATTCAAGCAAATCACAACAAATACACATTTAAAGGTCAATATTGATAGTCGGTTATTTAACTATCAATGTATACACACTATATCATTCGATTCCAAATAATTTCTCAAATTATTTATTTTCTAAAAATATCTTTACAAGATATATTTTCCACACTTCAGCCGTTTGAAAACAAATTTCAAATCGCTTTTCAATTTATCATTACAACTTTTGAAAACAAATTTTCAAAACATTTCCTTATGCGGAAACACTTCCAAATATTTATTCATTTCCAATTCAAAATGGTTCATTTAAACCAATTAAATAAATCCTTACCGATTTACTTCGAATTTACGTTCCAAATCGGTAAATTTATTTTCACACTTTAAAAATAAATTCATGTTTATTTTTAAACAAATTTCCCTTTCCTTTATAAATTCCATGGTGAATTTAAATTTCCAAATATCCACTGATATACGATTTTCAAATCGATTTAAAATATGCACTTTCAATTTATTTTTAAAAGATATAATCTCAAAACATTCACGTCATATTGGAAAACATTTCCATACTTATTCAATAATAAGTAATTCAACAATCTATTTATTTTCAACATTTGAAAAATATTCAATATACTTAAATCACAATTAAGTATATATTTTATTCTTTAAGGAAAACATCCTCTTAACACATTTATTTGAGTCAAAACGAATGTTGCGTAAAACATCGTCACGACATTGCAAAATCACTAGTATAGGGATTCGAAATTGAGATAGATATATAAATCCCAATACTATATAAAACATTTCCTTTCGAAAACCATTTACTATAACAACAGTGTTATAGTCCACCATTTCCTTTTATTTCTCGAAAACGTCTATTTCGACAATGAATGTTGAAATCTATGGTTTCGATACTTAATACATTTAAAATATCTTTAATTTTAATTCTATTTAAAATATCACTTTCCCAAAACATTTTGGTATTTATTATTCACTGTCCAAAATCGTGAATATACTTCATTAACCAAATTCAACATTTCTACACATTTTATTTAATTTAAAGGATTATCCACTGTCCAAAATCGTGAATATACTTCGTTAACCAAATTCAACATTTCTACACATTTTATTTAATTTAAAGGATTATCCACTGTCCAAAATCGTGGATATATCTCTTTTAATAAGCTTTCATATTTACTTATCAAATTCAGTTGGTCTCAGATTTATAAAACAACATTTATGAATTCACATTATAAATATATTTTCTAAAAACTTCAACTTATAAAATCCCTTAATTAACAAATTCTATTTATATCTCATTTAAATTCTAAAATCCAATTTATAAGTTAATTACTTATAAATCTTTTATTTTACAAAATCTATTCATTTTATAACTTCACAATTCGTAGATTCTATTCTTTTATAAAATCCATTTATATCATTATTTTAAAACATTTTCAAAACTCCTTTATAATTCCATCACTTAGATTTATAAAAATACAATTTTATAAATCTTACATATAAAGCTTTTATAATAAATTCAAAAATCTCAATTTAAACTATTTTATAAAATCATTAACTCCATATTTTCAAAAATCAATTTTCAACTATATTTCTCAAAAATCATAATTTTTATAACATTAAAATTATAACGTTTATTTATTTAAAATGAATCAATTCCAAAATTTAATAAAACGTATACTTTCAAAAATCACTTTAAAAATCCTTTTAAAAATTGAAAATCACCACTTTAACACTTTTAATTTTCCAAAATAGGCTCAATGCTGCAACAGCACTAAATATAACAATCACGGCATCCAAAACATCATATATCATATGATAACAGAATATATCACAAATATTTGTAAATAAATCAATACTGTTGAGGAATCCAGTTGGATCCCTCCAACCTGTTTCCCTGCATCCACAGATGTTAGCACAATACCAATCTCATTTCATGATGGAATATCGCGGTACGTGGGTTTATATAAAATATTATCCGCTATTATGCGGTGCAATTGGGTCTCGTCCGCTATATAATGCAGGAAAATCAACTCCAAGTACATATATAATACCAATTCCACTTCAAGGTGAAATGTCGCGGTATATGTGTTTAATAAATTACCTCCGCTTAATATACGGCGTATAGGGTCTATTTAAATACAACAGATAATAAATTATCATCCAAGATACAATCAACACAATTTTAAATCTAACTATTTAAAATTTAAATCGAAACAATTTCGATTGAGTGAGAAGTTCTCACCTTGCTTTCAATAACGGTTGAAGTGTTTTATTTCGAATAAAATTAAACGCGCGTTTAATTTTACCCAAAATTTTTACTAGCTCCAATCAACTCCAATCCATCTCCATCGCGTAGTGTTCGTCAATACGAAGCCAACGCAATTTGTTTCGTCCAAAACGGACCTCGTATGAAAGAGTTACAACATCTTAAAGTTTGAACGATTTAAAATAAATTAAATTAACAATTTTCTTATTATTATTAACCTAACTATTTTCTGACTGCATGTTTCAATCCAAGAAAATCAAGGCCGTTCACCTCTCCTTCTCCCCTTCCAAGTTTGTTTGATCGCGAGAATCCACGGCTGCCCCCCTTCATCAAATTATCATGACCACCACCATCACTTTTGCATCGATGAACTTGTGCCACGTCGAAGCACTACTCGAGCGCCACCATCGGCTACAACGACCAGGGACTCGGCCCCCTCTGTGCATAGAAAACCGTGTACGGCTTATGGCCATTCGAGCATGATTTGCCGATGATCCACAGCATATTTTTCGATCTTGACCGTTGATCTTCTAGAGCTTGATTAGCTCTACAAGTTTGCAGTTGGATGTTTCTCTAATTGATTGACGGATTAGAAGGAAATCGAGGAGGAAGAAGGCACGTTTTCGGCCATTGAAGATAGGGGTGGCAGCTGAAACAAATTAGGGTTAGGGTTCTCCTTTTGTTGCAAATGGAAAAAATAGAGGTCCTTTTATAGAAAATTTGCTAAAACACTATTCATCCAAAAATTTCCGAACTCCAAACGAAGCGTGTCGGCTGATGTTTCTAGGTTTTACCCCGCGTTCCGGACACAATGGAATAGGTATCGAAAGCCAATTCGATCATATGTGCGAGTTACAGAAATAAACGATCAAATTTAAATTAAATCGGTTAAACTAATTTCTATGCGTTTTGGCTTGCCCCGAACAAACCATAAATATGATTGACACGAAATTTAAAACCATACAATAATATAACGTTACGGAACCGATGAAACTAGTTTCGTTGAAATCCAAGACTGTTTGAAAAATGGCTATTTTTACTCGTCAATCAAATATTAAAATATTCAATTTTCAAAAATTAACTTTTAATTCAAATTTAAAAGTTCTATAACATCATTCTAACTCCTATATGATTTAGTACAACTTTGCAAATCAATTTTAATCACATTAAACCCAATTTCCAATTATTTCTGTAATTTCAATTATTAAATTATCGATTTAATTATCCAATTAAATCCTTATATTCGAAAAATAATTATTCGACTTACAAATTTTACTTGTTAATATTCAAAATCAATTAAATATACGAATTTCAATTGACAGGAATTCTGGGTCGTTACAAACTTCCCCCCTTAAAAGAATTTCGTCCTCGAAATTACCAAGTAAGAAAAAGTTACAGAATCCATTAACTTCTCAAAAACAAATCGTTCCAACTTGATTTCAATTCCATTTTAATTTCTTAACTTTTCCAAAATTCATAGTTAAAGTTCTTACAATTACTTTACTAAGTTTTCAAATCATACTTAGTTATCTTTTCAAAACCAACTATATCATTTAACTTTTTACTCCAAAATCAAAGTTATAGTTTTCAAAATTTTCCAGTTTTCTCAAAAATATTCTAACGCCTTAAATTTTCGAAAAATTTCGCCAGCTTCTCCTTTGCGCGGCTAGCTCGGTACGACTACAAATATGGCACCATGACGCCTCGGATTTCATAAAGAAAAGAAAAGGCCAAGTGGCTGGACAAGAAAATCATCAAATTACATACTGAAATTGAAATACATTCCTTTTTGTCGAGCAATTCAATTTTTTTATCTTCCAAATCAAAATCCCAATTTCCTTTAATCCACATGTATATCCTGCTAACCATAATATCCATTTCCATTCAATCTCACAGTATCAACTTTATTTGAATCCAATTTACAATTTCAATTCTATTTGGATTCAATTTACCTTCTGAATATTGAATTTTTATCAATTATTTTTCATTCACAACTGATTCATCTTGCTATTTTAAATTAGTTTCTTTTACTAATTCATTACAAGTTCAAACTCATTTCATCTCCCATAATTTAAATTGGTTTTCGATATTCAGTTTTCAATTTCAGTTTTTAACCACGTATATTTAAACTGGATTTCAAATTCCATATGAATTTAATTTATCCTTCATTTATAAATGTTGAATTCAATTCATCTCAACCCATATTAAAATTTTCATTTCTTCATTTAGTTTTACTTACTAATTTTATTCTAATACTTAGCTTCATTTGATCCCACTTGACAATTTTTTTAATTTACTTGCAATTCAAAGATGAATTTCAACATTTAGTTTCCAATTTCATTTACTCGCAATTGTAAATTCATTTGTTTCAACCCCAAATTTATTTTCAACTTAATAAATTTTATTCCATAACTATTTTTATCAGATTCCAGAGTCTTTCTAACATTTCAAAACCGTTTTTGAAACCAATTCAAACTATCCTTTGAATTTCAAAACCCAAACCCAAATTTTCCAAACAACTTCAGTTTAAAACAACTTGGCAGCAATCCTTCTTTGGGAAACCTGAAAATGAACACCAATGATGCTGCAGTCATCACCGAAGTTATTTTCCAGTGACGAAAAGAGTTTAGAGCTTTTATCCCTCCATAAACATTTTTTCCAAACCTTTGAAAACCATTTTCAAAATATTTCCAAATATTTCTCTGGAATTTTATTTCAAATTACAAATCACATTTACAATTTATATTCTCCAATTCTATTTTTATGTGAATTTATTTCTTAACTTCGGAGTTACGATTTCAATTTCTTTTTCAACATTGATGATAATAATTTAATATCATCACTTTTCTAGCAACCAAGCAATCATATATTATAATTATTCACAGAAATATTTTCTCTTTTATATACGAACATAATTTAGGTAAAATTATTTCATTTACCCTATTTTAAAACGATATCGTGTCGAATTTGCTCTGTACAAGTGTTTAGAGATTTCTATCAACAAGGTTAATTACTCGTATTGACCAGAATTAATATACCACTCAACAAACCAATCATCACAATATAAAACAATTTCATATTCACTAACAAATACGCACTCATATCTATTATTACACTCACACTCATTCTAGAGTACTGCTGACTCTATCTCTAATGAGTAACACCCAACAGAGCCAAGGTTGTCTCTTGACCAAATGCTCTGATACCACATTGTAAAGACCCGATTCTTCGACCTTCGAAAATTGACATTAATACGTCCAATGTATCAACTGCCGAACAATCGAATGCCGGAAAACCGAACCCTTATGGTTTAAGAAGAAAAAAAAGATAGAAGAAGTAAGAAAGAAGAAGCAACAGAAACAATATCGGAATCTCACAAATCGCAGCGGAACAACATATAATATATCAATGAATATCTTTAAAACAAAGAATATTATCTGCTATTACATTACATCACATTACATTACATTATCAGAGTGTACAACAATAAATAGCGGAAAAGAAATACTATATACTAGTCGATACGCCAAGCCATCCAGCTTGCCTCCAGATCTCTACAGCAACTCCTGAATTCCAGAATGACCTGATAACCTGACTCTAGACTGCCCGTGTGGAAATTGGTGGGCACCCAGAGTTTAGAAGGGGAACAATAAACTCCAGGTCAGTCATGGGACTGGTGTGAGAACTTAAAAAATGATTATCTTTAAACATATAAAACAAAGAAATATTTTTAAAGTCAATTCGCAATGCTTTTAGAAAATGTAACTACAATAAGGCCTCCCACCACACACACAATGCAAACGCAGAACATGGGGAAGATTTCTTATTATGATAGTCAAAAATAATGTTTGATTCGCGAAAACCATTTTGATATTATTATTAGTGCATAGTACAGAAAACTTTCGAAAATATAATAGTAACCTTAGTCAACATGGGCATTACGCACTTACGCCAACTATAGCTACCATGTTCAATAGCAGGTTACCGCCACATTCCATGGCAGGTTATACAACTAAAACCATACAAGGTACATATTGTTTCTTTGGATTTTCCAACAAATGATCGGGCTAAGGAACTTCCCATACCGAAATGGAATGCCTCTTGAAGGACGCCCCTGAGAACCTAACCGGATCTCCGCTAAACAAGGCCGACGCTATCTCACGCTGTACAGCTGTGACTAGGTAACTAACACACCGACGCTACCTCACGCTGTACAGCTGTAATTAGGTAGCTAACACAAGAGCTATGCCATCCCCCAGCCGTAACCAACCTTTATTCCAGGATCCCTACAACCAACAACCACAAAGTAATACATTTGCAGTAACCACATAGGTTCGATATCTGGCCTCTATACCATGATATCTCCTTTTATCCAGAAGGAAATGGACATACCCTTGGGGTGCTACCCCTAACAAAAACCTTGTCGCAACAATCCTGTTTCGACCATTACCGGGTTGTGAGACCCGACGAAGTCTCATCCACAAAGCTATGCTTTTTCACAAAGCCATGCTTTTTCACAAAGCCATGCTTCGATCAACAAATGATCAGCAGCACTTCGTACGCCACATTACCAAATTGGGAATGTATCACTAGTAACCATCAACTACATAACCACTGAGCTCGTACGTCTCAGAGAATGGTGTTAAGCTAAGAGAATAAATTCTCCGCCACCAACAGAAATGTATTTGATAGAAACCATCTTTACATCTCAAAATGTAACGCCAGACATACATCCATACAAGTCTGTTTTGGGTTCGAACAGAACCGAAGGCACTTCCGAAGAAGCCCTTGCAATCCGGGTATTCACAATCCCGATCGGACTACCCATCACTTAGGGAATCTCTATACCTGGGCCATGATGCAGAGAAAATCGACAGGTCATCCTATCATTCTCACAAATGTCCAGTCTTCACCACCGGTCTTCAATGCTATCCATATATGTCGTATCACTATTCGGAATGGGTTATATGACACAAAGGTCCTCCTCCGGCTAAACCAAATAACGAGCGCAAGATTTTAAAAATAAATGTAGCATTCAAATTCAAGCAAATCACAACAAATACGCATTTAAAGGTCAATATTGATAGTCGATTATTTAACTATCAATGGATATGCACAACATTATTAGATTCAAAATAATTACTCAAATTATTTATTTTCCAAAAATATCTTTACAAGATATATTTTCCACACTTCAACCATTTGAAAACAAATTTAAAATCACTTTACAATTTATCTTTACAACTTTTGAAAACAATTTTTCAAAACATTTCTTTAGGCGAAAACACTTCCAAATATTTACTCATTTCCAATTCAAAATGGTTCATTTAAACCAATTAAATAAATCCTTACAGATTTACTTCAAATTTACGTTCCAAATCAGTAAATTTATTTTCACACTTTAAAAATAAATCCACGTTTATTTTTGAAATAATTCCCTTTCCTTTATAAATTGCATGGTGAATTTAAATTTCCAAATATCCACTGATATACGATTTTCAAATCGATTTCAAATATGCACTTTCAATTTATCTTTAAAAGATATAATCTCAAAACATTCACTTCATATTGGAAAACATTTCCATACTTATTAAATAATAAGTAATTCACCAATCTATTTATTTTGAACATTTGTAAAATATTTAATATACTTAAATCACAATTAAGTATATATTTTATTCTTTAAGGAAAACATCCTCTTAAAATATTTATTTGAGTCAAAACAAATGTTGCGTAAAACATCGTTACGACAACCCAAATCACTAGTATAGGGATTCGAAATTGAGATAGATATATAAATCCCAATACTATATAAAACATTTCCTTTTGAAAATCATTTACTATAACAACAGTGTTATAGTCCACCATTTCCTTTTATTTCTCGAAAACGTCTATTTCAACAATGAATGTTGAAATCTATGGTTTCGATACTTAATACATTTAAAACATCTTTAATTTTAATTCTATTTAAAATATCACTTTCCCAAAACATTTTGGTATTTATTATTCACTGTCCAAAATCGTGAATATACTTCGTTAACCAAATTCTACATTTCTACACATTTTATTTAATTTAAAGGATTATCCACTGTCCAAAATCGTGAATATAATTCGTTAAACAAATTCAACATTTCTACACATTTTATTTAATTTAAAGGATTATCCACTGTCCAAAATCATGGATATATCTATTTTAATAAGCTTTCATATTTACTTATCAAATTCAATTGGTTTCGGATTTATAAAACAACATTTATGAATTCACATTATAAATATATTTTCTAAAAACTTCAACTTATAAAATCCCTTAATTTACAAATTCTATTTATATCTCATTTAAATGCTAAAATCCAATTTATAAATTAATCACTTATAAATCTTTTATTTTACAAAATCTATTCATTTTATAACTTCACAATTCGTAGATTCTATTCTTTTATAAAATCCATTTATATCATTATTTTAAAACATTTTCAAAACTCCTTTATAATTCCATCACTTAGATTTATAAAAATACAATTTTATAAATCTTATATATAAAGCTTTTATATAAATTCAAAAATCTCAATTTAAACTATTTTATAAAATCATTAACTCCATATTTTCAAAAATCAGTTTTCAACTATATTTTTCAAATATCATAATTTTTATAATTTTAAAATTATAACGTTTATTTATTTAAAATGAATCAATTCCAAAATTTTATAAAACGTATACTTTCAAAAATCACTTTAAAAATCCTTTTAAAATTTGAAAATCATCACTTTAACACTTTTAATTTTCCAAAATAGGCTCAATGTTGCAACAACACTAAATATAACAATCACGGCATCCAAAACATCATATATCATATGGTAACAGAATATATCGCAAATATTTGTAACTAAATCAATACTGTTGAGGAATCCAGTTGGATCTCTCCAACCTGTTTCCCTGCATCCACAGATGTTAGAACAATACCAATCCCGTTTCAAGACGGAATATCGTGGTACATGGGTTTATATAAAATATTATCCGCTATTATGCAGTGCAATAGGGTCTCATCCGCTATATAATGCGGGAAAATCAACTCCAAGTACATATATAATACCAATTCCACTTGAACGTGAAATATCGTGGTATATGTGTTTAATAAATAAACTCCGCTTAATATACGGCGTATAGGGTCTATTTAAATCCAACAGATAATAAATTATCATCCAAGCATATAATCAACACAATTCTAAATCTAACTATTTAAAATTTAAATCGAAACAATTTCAATTGAGTGAGAAGTTCTCACCTTGCTTTCAATAACGGTTGTAGTGTTTTATTTCGAATAAAATTAAACGCGCGTTTAATTTTACCTAAAATTTTCACTAGCTCCAATCAACTCCAATCCATCTCCAACGCGTAGTGCTCGTCAATACGAAGCCAACGCAATTTGTTTCGTCCAAAACGGACCTCGTATGAAAGAGTTACAGCACCTTAAAGTTTGAACGATTTAAAATAAATTACATTAACAATTTTCTTCTTATTATTAACTTAACTCTTTTCTGGTCGCACGTTTCAATCCAAGAAAATCAAGGCCGTTCACCTCTCCTTCTCCCCTTCCAGGTTTGTTCGATCGCGAGAACCCACGGCCGCGCCCCTTCATCAAATTATCGTGACCACCACCATCACTTTTGCATCGATCAACTTGCGCCACGTCGAAGCACTACTCGAGCACCACTCGAGCACCACCATCGGCTACAACGACAAGGGACTCCGCCCCCTCTACGGATAGAAAACCATGTGCGACTTACGACCATTCGAGAAAAATTTGCCGATGATCCACAGCATATTTTACGATCTTGACCGTTGATCTTCAAGAGCTCGATTAGATCTACAAGTTTACAGTTGGAAGTTTCTCTAATTGATTGAAGGATTAGAAGGAAATCGAGGAGGAAGAAGGCACGTTTTCTATTCCACCGTTCTCTAATAGATTGACGGATTAGAAGGAAGAAGGCACGTTCCTATTCCACCATTGCGGCCCTCCTTCTCACATACTATAATAGCAAACCATTCTGGATGTGTCCCTCAACTTCATCTTTCAAATGTCGGCAGTCATTTGTGCTGTGACCATTCAACTCATGGAATGAACAAAACCTGTCTGACCTTCTCTCGTGGTTAGTTGGATCTCTCCTCGTTGGCTTTCGATAAGGGACCTGTCCCTTAGTGTCCTGGTAGATCTGTTCAAAAGTTTCGTTCAACTCTGAGTATGTGGTGAATCTTGGCTCCCTCCGCGGTCGCATTGATCTGTTATCGTTATCCTCAGCTTTTCGTTTTCCCTTGCTAGTTTCTGCATCTTTCTCACGGGGATTTCCACCTTTGACGGCATAAACAACAATTCCCTCTCCTTCTTCTCTCTCGGCATTTGCATCCACCAACCGTAAAAATCCTTCAGCCTCATGATAAAATTCCCCTAGATCCATAGAGGGTCTCTTGTCAGCGAATTCTTGAATACTGTACCGTCAGCTATGCCCGACACAGCTGCCATCAAACCATGGATGGATCCGGTCGATCCACCGATGCTGCAGCTGCATTGAATCGCGTCAAAAAACTTCTCAATGATTCCCCAGCTCTTTGTTTCAATGCTATCAGACTCATCACATTCTTGGGTCTCGAAATGTGGACCCTGAATTTCCTCACAAAGCTTTCAGTCAAATAATTCCACGTCCCAATAGTTCCACTTTCCAGTTGCCTAAACCACAATGCCGCAATATCTGCCAAGTACAATGGAAAGAACCGGGCCATAACCTCTTCTGATGCCCCCAGCACCTCCATATGCCTCATATATTTTGTCAAATGAACTGTAGGGTCTGTCCTTCCATTATACATATCCAACGATGGTAGCTTGAAATCTGGTGGGTTCCTAGCTCGCCTAATTGTTGTGGTAAAAGGACTCTTATTCACATCCTCCAAGTCCTTGTTTACCAAGCCGCTTCTCATAGCTCTTCTAACCATCTCCGCCAATCTGTTGTTGTCTCCTAGCTATAGTCCTCGTCCATTGCTTTCGGCATGCCCCCCGAGTTCACGAGGGAATTCTGGAATCTGTTCTCCTGGTTGAGCTTCTGTTCCTCTGCCAATGCCGTGCTGTTCGAATCCACCTGATGTTCTTCCTGGTATTGGGCCTGCATGCCCTAGATGAGTGCCCCTTAGCTCTGGTGCTGCCTCAGATGGTCCTGCCCCATTCTGAACTCTAGTTGCTCCTTGATTCTACGCCCTAAGCTGTCCTATCTGTTGAAACAAGTTCTGGATCATTTCCTCTTGCCTCCTCATCATTGTCTCCATCTCGTCCCTGGTGATGAAGACTGAAGCTTGGTTCGCTCCTGAGGAAGCCTCTTGACTCCCCTCGTGCTGACTCCTCTCTATTCTTTGCCTTCTACTCGATTGCCTTGTCATAACTCTTCGGACCTGATAGAAATCCTGAATTGGCCTTCTTGGTGAAAGCACCAAAATGTTTGTGCCAAAAAGGTCACAAACACCCAATAATCGTTGAAAGCATACGTTCACAATCACAGATCTTAGATATCAAATATGTAGAGAAACAAATATATAAATTGCTTGAGGAATTCCACAGAAATAGTAAATAACATAGGATTTATAGTGGTTCGGCGATTTTTCCTACATCCACTCCGAAGTTGATGGCTTTATTGATTCACTTGATGATTTCAATCTGTTACAGCAGATTACAATTGATAATAACTCTGAAATTTGAATACAACGGTGAAGATAAGATGTAGAATTGAATCCGGCAAAGTCTGGATGTTCCCCAGTCGAAAAAGATCCCTTTTCTACTGGCTATGGGGCTCTATTTATAGGCGTAGGAGCCTGAGATTTTGCTCAAACTTTGGGAGACTTCTTCTGGCACGTGAGTGGGCCCACGCGACCGGTCCCACCAAGTTTCGACTCGATCTATGACCGATACGAATTGATTTCGTATCCATCAACAATTAGTCCAATTGAGCTGAAACTTGGCAGGAACATTCTTTACCTTGTGCGCAAGCTTCCCTGAAAATTTCATAGCATTTGGCCTTGTGGTTTAGGAGATATGATCGACATGAATTAGAGTGTTTCGATTGGCTGTTTGGTTCGAATCCATAATTTCGAATCGATACGTTCGAATCGGTCTTCTCATGTGGTTCTCTGATGATGTGGCACGCACCCTTCGCTTCGATCCAGTCCTTGTGCCGAGTTGACCACTTTGCATCCATGAATTTCGCCTTGTTTGTATCGAGTACTATTATTCAGTTTGAATCATTCAACTTCGTAAATCTCATATCAACTTTCAATGTCTATTTCGAATCGAGATAGGCGGCTTAGCTCGTATCGATGGCGATGTCTCCATTCGATGGATACGATTGTGATGGATACGAACTGAAGCTGCCTGATGGGTTCGAATGAAGGCTTCGTTCATCGATTCGAACTAGGTATTGGTCGACCGATATGAAATTCATGGACACGAGGATCTGGCCGTTCCGGTCGATACGAAGCAAATTCTATCGATGGACACGAAGTCCATCGATACGAAGCGCAACTTACTGATGGATACGAAACGATGCTTTGGGATGGATACGAACTGTGTATGGTTGAAGGATACGAAACGCACCAACCTGATGGATACGAACTGTGGTTCTTCGATGGGTACGAAACCCATCGATACGAACACGGATGGATAAGAATCAACATACTTTTTCTAACTTGTATCGATCATATCTCATTCATACGAACTCCGATTAACCTGAAATTTGAGATGCTGGCTTCTATGGCTTTGCTTGTCATGTCTGGTCAATTGTGGCCTGATCCGGACTCGTACAAGATTCATCGATATCCATAGCGAAGCAATGTATAACCAATCTTTGAGACGAATTATCTTTTGTTTTTTCAATCAATCTTTTGGTATCACGGCCTTGCCAAAAGGCGGGATAATATTTTCCCTCTAAAGCATGCCTTGCGATAGGAAGGTGTGTTTTGTAATGCCATAAACTAGATGTTCATATCCTGTCAACAACCTGTAAAGAACTTGGTAATTTCATATGACCTCGAATGACGATCGTTCGGGATCGTATGCCATTCGAGGTGAAACAGGACCGTTCGCGGTCGATGCCGCTCGTGGCAAATGATGAAATGGGACCGTTCGTGGTCGGGTGTCATTCGAGGCGAATGGTGACCGTTCGAGGTCGGGTGTCGTTCGAGGCGAATTGTGACCGTTCGAGGTCGGGTGCCGTTCGAGGCGAATAAGCGTGCCCGGGGAGGGGACTTAATATTATCGATACCAGGTTCACGTTCGGGTGAGTACCTGGATCGTTTGTCAGGGTGATTTATTGCCATCTCAGAGCATGCCTAAGGACCGTTCGCGACCCCGTACATGTGTATGTAGCTTAGCCATCTCAAAATTATCAAAATCAAATATTCATTCAACTGAAGAGTTTTAAAGCAAAAATGTCTTACAAAATCAAATCCAAACACAAGAAGCATAACACAACAACAAAGCAGTGACGTCAGAGTGCAAACACCTACATCGACATGATTTATAGTTGTGTCAGAGCATGCCTAGGGATCGTTCACGGTCCCGTACATGTGTGAACAACCTAGTTGCGTCGATGTGGAGTTTGCACTCGTTCGTCATTATCTTAATCAATTAACAATAAGCTGACGTCTCGATCCTGAGCCGTCTTCAATTGGTGCAGGTGGTGGCCATTCCTGTTCCACCGTTACGGCCCTCCTTCTCACACACTGTAATAGCAAACCATTCTGGATGTGTCCCTCAACTTCATCTTTCAAATGTTGGCAGTCGTTTGTGCTGTGACCATTCAACTCATGGAATGAACAATACCTGTCTGAGCTTCTCTCGTGGTTAGTTGGATCTCTCCTTGTTGGCTTTCGATAAGGGACATGTCCCTTGGTGTCCTGGTATATCAGTTCCAAAGTCTCGTTCAACCCTGAGTAAGTGGTGAATCTTGGCTCCCTCCGCGGTCGCATCGATCTGTTATCATTATCCTCAGCTTTTCGTTTTCCCTTGCTAGTTTCTGCATCTTTCTCAGGGGGATTTCCACCTTTGACAGCATACACATCAATTCCCTCTCCTTCTTCTCTCTCGGCGTTTGCATCCTCTAACCGTAAAAATCCTTTAGCCTCATGATAAAATTCCCCTAGATCCATAAGGGGATCTCTTGTCAGCGAATTCTTGAATTCTGTACCGTCAACTATGCCCGACACAACTGCCATCAAGACCATGGATGGATCCAGTCGATCCACCAATGTTGCAGCTGCATTGAATCGCGTCAAAAAACTTCTCAATGATTACCCAGCTCTTTGTTTTAGTGCTGCCAGACTCATCACATTCTTGGGTCTCGAAATGTGGACCCTGAATTGTCTCATAAACCATTCAGTCAAATCATTCCACGTCCCAATAGATCCACTTTCCAGTTGCCTAAACCACAATGCCGCAATATCTGCCAAGTACAATGGAAAGCACCAGGCCATAACCTCTTCTGATGTCCCCAGTACCTCCATATGCCTCATATATTTTGTCAAATGAACTGTAGGGTCTGTCCTTCCATTATACATATCCAATGATGGTAGCTTGAAATCTGGTGGGTTCCTATCTCGCCTAATTGTTGTGGTAAAAGGACTCTTATTCACATCCTCCAAGTCCTTGTTTACCAAGCCGCCTCTCACAGCTCTTCTAACCATCTCCGTCAATCGGTCGTTGTGTCCTAGCTGTAGTCCTCGTCCATTGCCTTCGGCCTGCCCCTTGAGTTCACGAGGGAATTCTGGAATCTGTTCTCCTGGTTGATCTTATGTTCCTCTGCCAATGCCGTGCTGTTCGAATCCACCTGATGTTCTTCCTGGTATTGGGCCTGCGTGCTCTAGATGAGTGCCCCCTAGCTCTGGTGCTGCCTCAGATGGTCCTGCCCCATTTTGAACTCTAGTTGCTCCTTGATTCTACGCTCCAAGCTGTCCAATCTGTTGAAACAAGTTCTGGATCATTTCCTCTTGTCTCCTCATCATTGTATCCATCTCGTCCCTGGTGATGAAGACTGAAGCTTGGTTCGCTCCTGAGGAAGCCTCTTGACTCCCCTCGTGCCGACTCCTCTCTGGTCTTTGCCTTCTACTCGATTGCCTTGTCATAACTCTTCGGAACTGAATCTCCAAACTCTCTGATTCAACTCTTAATGGATAGAACTCCTGAATTGGCCTTCTCGGTGAAAGCACCAAAATGTTTGCGCCAAAAATGGTCACAAACACCCAATAGTCGTTGAAATCATCCGTTCACAATCACAGATCTCAGATATCAAAGATATAGAGAGACAAATATATAAATTGCTTAAGGAATTCCACAGAAACAGTAAATAACACAGGATTTATAGTGGTTCGGCGATCTTGCCTACGTCCAATCTGAAGCTGATGGCTTTATTGATTCACTTGATGATTTCAATCTGTTACAGCAGATTACAATTGATAATAACTCTGAAATTTGAATACAACAGTGAAGATAAGATATAGAATTGAATCCGGCAGAGTCTGGATCTTCCCCAGTCGAAAAAGATCCCTTTTCTACTGGCTTTGGGGCTCTATTTATAGGCGTAGGAGCCTGAGATTTCTCTCAAACTTCGGGAGACTTCTTCTGGCACGTGAGTGGTCCCACGCGACCGGTCCCACCAAGTTTTGACTCGATCTGTGATCGATACGAATTGATTTCGTATCCATCAAGAATTAGTCCAATTGAGCTGAAACTTGGCAGGAACATTCTTTACCTTATGCGCAAGCTTTCTTGAAAATTTCATAGCATTTGGCCTTGTGATTTGGGAGATATGATCAATGCGAATTGGAGTGTTTCGGTTGGCTGTTTGGATCGAACCCATCATTTCGAATCGATACGTTCGAATCGATCCTCTCACGTGGTTCTCTGATGATGTGGCACGCACCCTTCGCCTCGATCCAGTCCTTGTGCCGAGTTGACGACTTCACATCCACGAATTTCGCCTTGTTTGTATCGAGTACTATTATTCAGTTTGAATCATTCAACTTCGTACATCTCATATCAACTTTCAATGTCTAGTTCGAATCGAGATAGGCGGCTTTGCTCGTATCGATGGCAATGTCTCCATTCGATGGATACGATTGTGATGGATACGAACTGAAGCTGCCTGATGGATTCGAATGAAGGCTTCGTTCATCGATTCGAACTAGGCATTGGTCGACTGATACGAAATTCATGGACAAGAGGATATGGCCGTTCCGGTCGATACGAAGCAAACTCTATCGATGGACACGAAGTCCATCGACACGAAGCGCAGCTTACTGATGGATACGAAACGATGCTTTGGGATGGATACGAACTGTGTATGATTGATGGATACGAAATGCACCAACCTGATGGATACGAACCGTGGTTCTTCGATGGATACAAAACCCATCGATATGAACACTGATGGATACGAACCAACATACTTTTTCTAACTTGTATCGATCACATCTCATTCAAACGAACTCCGATTAAACTAAAATTTGAGATGCTGGCTTCTATGGCTTTGCTTGTCATGTCTAGTCAATTGTGGCCTGATCCGGACTCGGACAAAATTCATCGATATCCATAGCAAAACAATGTATAACCAATCTTTGAGACGAATTATCTTTGGTTTTTTCAATCAATCTTTTGGTATCACGACCTTGCCAAAAGGCTGGATAACAATTTAAACTATTTAGGTTGGAACTGTTATTATTTAAATTTAATGGATTTAAATGAGAACATTTTAATATAATGGTTTAAACTATTTTGTGGATATGATTTCGAAAGTTATATGATTTCGTAAGTGAATAATGGTTTCGAAAGTGATATGATTTTTGAAATAAATATGATATTTTGATATGAAGTATGAACTGTTTGAAATAATTATAAAGGTGATTTTATAAAACGACCATGGTGTGAAATAAGCGTTTGGTTGTTAAAGAGACTCAAATCAGATATTGTCTTACTCTCTTCTAATACCGAAAACCACTTTAACAACTGTGTACATGGTGGAGATTCCAGAACGAAGTAGGATGGTTTGGCGACGATTCTGTATAAGGTATTAACGCAGCCCTGACTCCCGCGAGTCTGCTTGATGTGGCTAAAACAGGAGCTATGCTGGGCCAAGTTTGGTTTGTACCGTACCTATGGAGTGCCCTCTGATAGCCCATAGTTTACGGAGGAATTACGATACTATATAGACTATGGGAATATATAAAACATGTTAAGGGGATATGGGTAATGCCTTAACGGTATTTTAATAATTTACTTTACTATAGACATTATATATATAGCGTATTATACTATGTATGTAGATAGTTTAACGAATCCTTAGAGGATGGAAATCCCAAACATCCTTTAAGTAATTTGTAACATCCCAGTATTTTCAACCATTCGCATCCGCATATGTTGGACTTGAATTGCTTAAAATATCAGATTATAAATTTATAAATTTGGCAAAACTCAGCGTATATAGTAAATAAAAAAATCATAGAATCACAAACACAAAGTAATGTAATAATAAGCAGTGGGAACAAAAGAATAGTAGTTCATGAAGCTACTATATATATATAATAGAGTTAAACAAGATACAACAGAAGTCTCGAATACATAAAAGTGTCAATACAATAGTCAAATAACAAAATCTGAATATATCTTTGGAGTCAACTGAAAACTGAAAGCTGAATAGATATAGATGGATCTCCAAGCGAAGCTCCAACTCCAAAGGTGAGTCTCAAATGCAGTGACACTCAGTCTGACCCGAGTATAAAGCAAAAGACAAAACACTCGAGTCAGGATTAACATTCTTATATCAATAAATCCAACTCAAGTGAAATATCAACTAAAATACAAGTAATTTAAAGGATGTTTGGGATACACATCCTCTAAGGATCCATGGAACTATCTACTATGTAGTACAATACGCTATTATAATATGTCTAAAGTAAAGTAAACTATTAAAATAACATTAAGGCATTACCCATATCCCCCTTAACACAATTTTATATATTCTCATAGTCTATACAGTACTGTAATCTCCCTCATACTATGCGTCGTCAAAGGGCACTCCATAGGTATGGTACAAAACAAACTCGTAGTGGTCTCAATATGGTAGGTGATATGGCACAACTAGACAATGCCAAGGTAGATATACCAATTACACTTCCAGCCTAGTGGTAACGCATAGCCGCAACTGCCTCCCACTTCGATCCACACTCCTAAAAATCTAAGGTTGCACCCAATCAATCATAAAGTAAAAGAATGGTATCGAAGAAGTGTGTCCGATCGGATGAGCTACCTCATTTAGCCCGTCAATTGCTCTTGTTTTAGCCACCTTAAGCTAACTCATGGGAGTCAGGTCCACGTATATACCTCATATAGTATCGTCACCACCATCCTACTTCATTTTGGAATCTACACCGCGTACATAGTTGTTAAAGTAGTTTTCGGTATTGGCAGAGAGTATGACAATAACCGATCCCGATCTCTTTAACAACCAATCGTTATTATAACAACTGGTCATTCCAAAATATCATTTCCATACCTAATAACATATCCATTTCAAAACCATATCAATATGATATCATTTTCACCTCAAATATATCTATTTTCAAATCATAGCATTTTCAAAGTTATAACACTTTCGACATTATAAAACTTAGAAATATAGCACTTTTGAAAATCATAACACTTTGAAAACATAACTTTGAAAATCATAACTTCCCACTTGAACAGTTTAGATATTAATAATAATATATAAAAACAATGGTTTATAAAATAAAATAGTGTATATAAAAATAGTTATAAGTTAAAATAGTTTGTATTAAAATAATTTATTAAGTAAAATAGATAAATAATTTAAATATAATTTAAAAATACTTTATATAATAAAATAGCTTCCTCAAATTTCACAAATCGATTCAAATCAACACAAATTCCAAAATTCAAATATAATTAAATCTCAATTCATAAATTATAACTCAATTCAGTTTCTCAATAAACCATTTCAAATTGTACAAATTTCAATTACAGATTTGAACCACAAAATAAACCATTTCAATTTCAATATATTTCAAAGCTTAAATATTCCATATTTTCAAAACTAAATTTGATATTTCATATATATCTTAATTTAACCTCATTATTATTTAGTTTTGAAATATTCACTTAATAAATCCAATATCATTTAAATGAAACCCCAAATTACAAATAAACTAAATATTTTTTCAATTTACTTAACCTTGAAATATTCATTTGGTCACATTAAACCAAAATCAAGTTATAACCTTTAAAAATCTCAATTAAATAAGTTTCAAATCGATTTAATTAATTAAAAATTTTAGTTAACTACAATTTCAAATAAATTCAAATTTATCTTCCTAACCTTAACTTATAAAAATTAATATAAAAATCTATTTTAAAATATAAATTTAAATAAATACTTAAACATATTATATATTAATTAAATAAACTCTATTAAATTAAAGCTTATTATTAAAATTATTTTATATTAAAACTTATTATATATATTTTAAAAATAGTAGAACTATAAATAAAATCTTAAAAATTATATCTTCAAAACTAACTTATAAATTTTAAAATTTCCAATCATATAAATTAAAAATCTGAAATTTAAACCTTTATAAAATTTTACATTTATATATATATAATATCAAACCATATATTTCTTTTCAAAATTATGGAAATCATTTCAATATATATATAAATACCAACAGTGTCTGTATATAGTTTTCTATCCTATGGTCAAGTGATACAGATATTTATCATTTCAATCTGCAATTTAAATATATGTGGGTATATATCTTTTCAACCCGCAATCCCAAATTCAATTCAATGGAAATTTCTTGGGTTTATCATTTCAACCCGTAATGAATTTCCCTCTTTTCTAAAATATCGTTCGGGTGTGTATCATTTCAATGCATAGGTAATTATAAACTAACAGTGAATTTGCAAAGTGATAACAGTTATGATAATAATATAACAATTAGAAACATGCATATATCATCAGTGATAATAAAATATATATAATAGGATATGGTGTTAAATGTCACAGGTGAACAGATATAGATAATAGGATACATATAGCAATTTAAATAACTAAAAGCAGCATATTTCAATTGTCGTTTCAATTGAAATCAAATTTAGTAAATATAATAACGTTAATCCTGAGTGATTGCTCACCTTTCGAGATTGGAGATTCAACGATAGAATGAGTTACGAATCCAAGCAAAATTCCAAAGCAAAGCAAGATTGAACACAAATTTGATAACAAAGCTGATAAAGAGTAATTGATGAAATAAATCAGAATCTACTTGATATAGAGTGAAGCGAAATATATAACATATTATTCTTATTATAAATTTCCTTAAAACAAATATTCAATTTTTAAATACATATTTAAAGCGACATATTTAGATATTACATTTAAATTTAAGCCAAAGCATATACTTTGTCAAACCAAAATTTAAAAAAAAATAGAGAAAACATATACCCAAAATCTCTATATTATATATATAATAAACTAACATCCTTTTTATACATGTATTGCAAACAATAGTAGTACAGCTACTACATAATTATATATATAATACTTATATTATTTACTTATTATACTATTATACATATGTGGTAATAAAAAACAGGACTAAAATACTTTGACATAATATAAATAACATTTTTGTATGTATGTGTATATATATATATATATAACCATGGAGCAAAATACAAGTTCTAACTGTGTTTATATGACTACATAATACAATGTGAACAGACTGTTGGCCAATCTTATAACTAATATACAACCATATACACATATATACCTGTTGCTTAAAATATATATATATATAGTCCATATATTAACAATATACAAATGTAGACATTACATAATATATGCAGGAAAAATGTGTATGTGAATAGCTAAATCTGTATAAATAAAGATGCAGACTTGACTTTATCTACTAGTATATACGACTGTTTTTTTCCAAATAAACATATTGTTGCAAATTGTATAGGTGTATATATATATATATAACAACAACAACAACAACTTATCTACAACATATATAACATAAAATCTGTATATATATAATATATTACAAAACCATCACTTAACTTAAAATACATATTTTAAAATAACGTACATATGTACAATATTTTAATTTAAAAATCGAAAGGCATGCACACTTAACAATATATATAAACTACAAACATTGATATACAAACTATGATATGCAAACCGAATTAAATAGCAGTACTAACATAACTTGTATTATATATAAACTGACATAACCATCATACTTAAAACAATATATATTATATAATTTATATAACCTATATACGTGCAAACAACAAAACTCTACATAATATATATAAACCTATACAAATATATAGATCGAAACACTATTGAAATATTAACAAAATATATCATACTGTAACTTATAAACTAGCATAAATATTATATTATAGACAACTCTATATATACTAACGAATATATATATATATTATATAAACCAACATAATAATATAAAACATATATATATATATATATAGCACCCTTTATAAACATGCGGTTGAGGGGGAGAAAGAGGAGAAGAGGCAGGGCTGAGCTCGTGTTTGTGGTGGAGGGCGACTGGTGAGGGTGGAGATGAGGAGAAGGTGATAGTTCCGAAGCATTGGTGGTGGGATGGCTATCAAACCGAAATTGTTGTGAGGTTGGCTCGTTAGGGGAGGAATGGTCGAATCTGATGTGGGACAAGGTTGTGTTATTTGGTTAGGTGTAAGGTGGATCAAGGGAAGCTGCCGCATGGGTTACTAGAGTGAGGAGAGGGAGGGAGGCCGCACGCAGATGGTGAAGGGGCATGTCTTCGGTGTTGAAAGGTGGGAGCGTGAATAGAAGGGCAGACTAGGTTTGGTGAGAAGTGGTGGCATGCAAGGGAGAATGGACGTGGAGAGGCTTAGGCGTTGGCTTACGTGGCAGTGTGGGTGGTGATGACCAGGTAGGAGTGGCGGATGCAAATGGAGGGAACAAGGTGGTGGATCTCACCAACGAACAGAGGTGTAGGCGTGAGCAGCTCAAATGAAAAGAAGAAGTAGTAAACCTTTTATGTTCTAAACTTATATTATTATTATTAAACAAGAACAAAGAAAAATGGGAGAGACGAACTAGAGTTGAACGAGCATATAAACGAAAAGTGAGAATAACCAAGAGTTAGTGCGGTGAATTCAAAGAAAAATAAACTGTTGACCATTGGTTTCTCAACAATAGATATACGAATGGGCAGGAAAACAAAAGGTTCAAAAACGAATACCAATACAGCTAACCTTTCATGGTTTCCGTAATATATCAGACTTCGAAACACGCAAATGAATATACCACAGCGATCAGCATGACGAGACGAACAGAACGGTATACAGATATGTGTGACACGATCATCCTATCGAAATTCGATATTCGGTGCCCAAAATGCTGCAAATCTATCGAAAATAAGATAAATGGAGCAATAGCGCTCCAAATTTGACAAAACAAAATATGACATCTCACTCAGAAGATGATTTACAAATTTATTATATAAAAATATTCAGGTTTAGAAAACATTTTATTATCATCAAATATTAATTGATTTGAATTTAAATAAAATTACACAATAAAATAAACTTCCATATTATCTGATGAAAATTTATAATTTGCTATGTTTATATATAAGTATTCCAAAAACCAAATTTTTATTTCAAAATTCAATTATTTAAAATTTTACAAAAATTCAGTTGATTACGTTATTTCAAAATTGTTAAATATCCAGGTTGTTACACCACTTGTACTTCAATTGACATTTCACCTGAGTTGAATTACATGTATAAGTATGTTACTCCTAACTCGAGTGTTTTGTGTTTTGCTTTATGCTCGGGTCAGACCGAGTGACACAGCATTTGAGACACACCTTTGGAGCTTAGATCTTTGTTTGGAGATCTATCCATTATCTGTTCGGCTTGTAGTTATTCCCTATTGTTTATGTTTAGATTTGTCATTTGTTTATGTACTTTAAGACTTCTTGTCTTGGGATTTCTGTTGTATTTTATTTCAAACTCTGATGTTTATTTAATAGCTTCATGAACTATTATTTATCTATTCCGCTGCTTTTTGTTGTAATACTCTATGTCTGTGATTCTGTGATTAATTTATTTACTGTATATGCTAAGTTTTTCCAAATATAAATTAACATAATATGTTGTTTTGAGCAATTCAAGTCTGACATGAGTGGATGATTATCGATTTGAGTGGTTCGAAATGCCAGGTCGTTATAGGATTCTAATATTAAAAACAAGGAATAAATATTCATAATCAAAACTGCAATAACAGACTTGTAAATAAAATAGAAACTTAATCGATTACACTAATTCAATGGAATACCTTAAACAATGAGAATTGCAATCTAAACCCTATATTCTATTCAACCCTTCTTTTACAAAGAAATAAATAAGAATAAGTGGTGTAAACTACGAATAAAATTCGTAATCAAACCTCTAATTTTATTGAAGAATTACAATTTGACCCAAAGAAGAAAGAGAAGTGGAATAGATTACGAAATTATCAGAAATTGCATAAACGAAACAAATTCCATTGAATTAATGTAAATAATTAAGAATCTCAACATAGAATTAACGTCGCAAACTAAAAGAAATTTTGGGGTATATTATCTATCATATTTTTGAAATCCCAATATCCCTAAGGCATATTCAAATGCAAAAAAGAAATACAATAAAACATTGCTGAAATGAAATACTAAGTTTTCTACTATAGATTAACCCTGGCTTCACTTAAACGGATTTGCAGCCTCTTGATCTCTTCTAGAATCTCTCTCTTTTGATATACACACACATATTAGGGAAAAGTTATATATATTCATTAGATTTAGAATAATTGAAGAAGAATAAGATAAGAATAGAATGAAGGAAGAAGAAACACATAAGAAATAAGTTGAATTCTTACTTGAATTCTCTACGGTGTTTCCGAATCTTATTAGAGAGAGATAGCAATGGCAGAATTTCGTCGTATTCCCTAAAATAACATGAATACAAAGTGGAGAGGATAGGGTTCTATTTATAGTGGTTGCAATAAAACATATCTTTAAAGCCCAGCCCCCACTAGCAACATTCGTTGCCAAGCGGTCGATCGCCTATATGCGACCAGTCTACCGCTACAGTCAACGGTTGACCTATATAGGTCGATCGCTCCTCTATTTCGGGGAACGTGTATTTTCTTCTGTTGTACAATTATTTTTTTCCTTAATTAACTTTTTAACATTAGATGTTAATAAATGTTTAGTCAACCCTTAATCTAATTTTTGAAAATTAATCCCTAAATTTGATTTTTCCTTTGAATTTGAATCCAAAATTAATTTAAATCTGAAAACTTCAAATGCTTATAACTTCTTTGCTTGAACTCCATTTTAGAATATTATATATGGAAACAAATCAGAATTTCATCGCAAATGCAATGGAATAACTATCATGGTCAACCTTTATAAAATTTTCATATTCATCCCTTATCATATTTGATTCCATTTACTTCATTTACTTATAGTTCATTTTACGGGGTGTTACAGAATTCATCTCCTTAATTGTGTGAGGTTAGTATCATAGTCAACTATAGTCAGTGCAAAGTCAAAATACCTGGCCAGTTTAGTACGTTCAATAACAAATGTTATTATTGAACCAAGGTCTTTGTTTATGGACTAACTAAGTTGAATAAGGATAATCTTGGAATTTTGATCAAAACCAAATTCCATAAATCCTAAAGTGATATAGTGTTTATCAAGAAAATGTATGTAAATTATCATTACTAAAAGGTATTGTAACGACCCACCTTTTTGGACGGTTTAAATCGACGATAAACCTCACACGTCAGACTAAACCATTCAAAAGGGCAGATTGTTATGGGGTAAATAAGAAAAAGCAAAGAGAGAAAGAAAACAAATACAGAATCTCATAATGAAATGACAAAATATAATAATGAAATAAACAGTTCACGAAGTTGTTTACAAATAACATTTATTAAACCTTTATAATACAGATAAGAGTAACATAAAATAAGAACAAATAATAAACAAATGCTGCAGAACAATATAATGCAATGGAATAAATATAGTACATAATAGTAGTACAAAATCTTCGTTTTCATCTTCAGAAAAGTAGTCTTCGATAAACTGAAAAGCTCAGACTGACCCGAGCGTATTGAAAAGACAAAACACTGGAGTCAGAACTAAAAGAGCTTATGTATGTTAAATCAACAGTAAATAAATATGAGCGTGATGGCATCAGAGATGTTTACGGGATTTGACATCTCCTATCCAATGTCAACATGAGTGTGATAACTTAAGAGATGTTCGGGATTTACATCTCCTAAGGATCTGTTAAACTATCTACATACATAGTACAATATGCTATTATAATAGTATCTACTAGTAAAGTATTAAAATAGCGTTGAGGCGTTACCTATATCTCCCTTAACACATTTTATATATTCCCATAGTCTATACAGTACCGTAAGCTCCTCCGTAAGGTTTACTCAGAGAGAACTCCATAGGTATGGTACAAACCAAACTCGTAGAAGGCGTGATAAGGCATGTGAACACGGCATTCGAGGCAACGCCAAGGTAGATATACCGATTGTGGATCCGGACTGGTGCTAACGCATTGCAGCTACTACCGCCCAACTCAAAACACACTTCTATAATCAAAATCAAGGGGTGGCCACCAAATCATCACAAGGTCATAATATGGTAGCAAAGGAATGTGTCCGATCGGAGGAATGACGTCACTTGGCCCAGCGTGGCTCCTGTTTTAGTCACATCTAAGCTGACTCATGGGAATCAGGGTAACGTAAATACCTCATACAGAATCGTTCGCCAAACCATCCTACTTCATTTCTAGAATCTCCACCACGTACACAGTTGTTAAAGTGGTTTTTGGTATTGGCAGAGAGTGTGACAATATCCGATCCCGATCTCTTTAACAACCAAACGCTTACTTCACACGGGATGGTTCTTTTACGTTTTAAAAGTCAATTCATAAATGATATCAAAATATCATATTCTCAAAACCATATCATTTTCGATATCATATTTACTTTCAAAATTATATCACATATGAAACCATATCATTTTTGCATTCATATTTCCAAAAAGTGTATTAAATCCTCATTTAAAATCATCATGTTCCTCAAATATGTCATTTAAATCCCTACTTCTGTTATAACATCATTAAACCTTATTCGCTTTAAAATCAAGGCTTTAATACAAAACTTCCACTTTACAAAACCTAAAATTCAGAAAATTGTTTAGATAGTTTAAAATAGTTTTAGAATAGTTTAAGACAGTTAAAATAGATTAAACATATTAATATAGTTTAAAATAGATTAAAATGGATTAATATAGTTTAAATTTATTAAAATAGATTAATATAATTTTAAAATAGTTTAATATAGTTTAAAATAGATTAAAATAGAATAATATAATTTAAAATAGATTATATTGATTTAAAATAGATTAAAATGGGTTAAAATACTTTAAATAGATTTAAAATAGTTTAAAATACTTTAATATAGTTTAAAATAGATTTAAATGGATTAATATAATTTAAAATAGATTAAATAGATTAAAATGGGTTAAAATGGGTTAAAATACTTAAATAGATTTAAAATAGATTAAAATGCTTTAGAATTTCGATTTAAACCAATTTCTGATTCCAACATTCAAACTTGGATCTTCAAAGTAGTTCAATTTATATAAATCAATTTTCTTCAGAATATCTTTAATCGAATTAAAAATTTAAGGTTTTAAATCGTTTAATTTAACCATTCCGCTGTCTGTATATAATTTTCTATCCTATAGTCAAGTGATACAGATATTTATCATTTCAATCCGTAAAATTTAAATTCACGAGTATATATTATTCCAACCTGCAATTCCAAACCAATGAAAATTGCTTGGATTTATCATTTCATCCCATAACGATTTCTCTTATTCTATATATATGATCGTTCGGGTATGTACTGTTTCAACCTATAGGGATTTTCTAATAATAACTAAGGGAACTTACAGTGTTATATCCATATAAATATAACATCAAATCATCTAATTTCAAAAATTAAACATGCATCAAAATCATCACCCAAATCAACCAATAAACATAAATAGATAACTGATTATCATTAACAGTTATTAAATTTACAGTTATATTAAATATTAATTAAACGATGATTAAATGCAATAAAAGTTAAATTTAACTAGAATGACAATTTAAATATACCAAACATCAACCAATCAATTCCAAATCACATCATAAATTCAATTTAACTAACATAAGATAATTTAGTAGCTGCGAGTGGGTCAAAACGCTCATTTTATGGATTTCCCTTTTCTAATCGGATTTGGATCCGCTACTACTTCCTCCTTTTTGATTTGTTTCCTTGCTATCTTATTCTTCTTCTTTTTTAGAAAGTTTTGGAGGAGACAGAGAAGTTTGTATAGATTTGGATCTGAAGAAAGGATTTGGAAAAGGAAGAATGCTTGGAAAAGAAGAAGAAAATTTAAAGAAGATGAAGAATTGAAAAAGAAAACGAAGATTTGAAAAATAAGAATAAGAAAAGGGAAGCTTTGGAAGGAAAAAAAAGAGAAGAATGGGATTTGAGGAAGAGAAAAAAATGAAGGAGGAGGAAAATGAAGAGATAGGGAGGGAGAGAGGGAGAGAGAAAATGAGATGGAAGTTTGTTTGGTGGAATGAAACTACAGAAGATGAGATTTTAAAAGTGAAATGAGACTACAGGGATGACGATGGAAACAAATGAAAAGCTAATAAAGTATATGTAAACAAACTAGTAATTGAAATAAAGTAAGAATATGAACAGCCTTAAAATGGTAGTATTGAAAGAGGTAAAGGAATAAATATGTAAACAAAGATAAAAATAAATCTTCTGTTCTTTAACATAAAGCTTCAGAAGAAAGAGTCGCTAATGAAAGGAAACTACAAGAACTAATAACACATGAACGAAATAAACTTCTGAAATGGAAAATAGTAAATGCTAATTAGATGGCATGAAACTAATTTGGATGTTCACATTAAAAATGGAAAAATAAAAAAGGAAAAAATACTTCAAGTAAAGCACTTGAAAGGAGAAAACGAAAAAATGAGAAACAAATGAAAAGAATGAGGCAATTATTAATTAATAAGAAATGAATGAGTAGTCTAATAATTAAATGGATGCTCAAATGAAACCTACACGGAGAACTTGAAAATGAAAAGAAAAAGAATGTGGATGTGATAATAAATGGAAAGTAAATGAAGGGACCACTTACATACTATAAACATGTAATGACCCGTAATTTTTGATAATTAGAAATAGTTAAGTTAATTAAATTCGGTGATTTAATATTGAGAGAAATAAAAAAAAATTGGAATTTATTTACAAAACAATAACCAAAACGAAATGTAACAATATTAATTAAGGTTAATCGTTAACAATTGAATGAAATTCCAATGAATGGAAATAACGTAAATGTTATAACTTGGTTATGAAGTGAATATAGGAAAATCAATGTAAATATTGAATTAGTTAATGAGATAACATATATAGTTAATGGCAACAATTATTAAAAGTTACCTATTGATTTAAGCTGTTAAATTTAATTGGAAATCAATTGTAATTGAATGGATTTAAAAGTTACATTGATGTGATTTAAGACAATAACTGAAAATTTTGAATGTAATAAAATGAATGGAAATGTTAATTTTATTCATAAGGTAATAATTGACTCAATAAGAGAATGAAACCAAGATAAATAAATTTGTTGGGATTTCTAAATTATAATTAATGGGTAAAATTGACAAAAATTCAATAAAATGGAAATATAATAGTTAACCTAAATAAAAGAAGGAAAGTGGAGTATATTAATGTAATGAAATGTAAAACAAATGTTAACTATGTTATAGAGTAATAGGGGATTTAGTATAAAGATTGAAATTGAACCAAATTAATTTATTGGAATTAATTATAAATAGATTGATGTTATTGCAACTGAAATTTAACACGGTATTGGTAAAATAATTGACTTTAAATTGATATCTAAATTTGTTTTAAATTATGGTAAATGTCCAAGTAGTCTAAAATGACAGAAATTGTAAATTATTAAATTTGAACTAAAAAGGTGATTAATTATTTTAATATTAATTTATTTAATTAACGTGAAAATAGCCATTTTGGCTACTGACCCAGATTTCGACAAAACCAGTTTCATCGGATCTGTAATGGTAAATTATTATAGGATTTTAAGTTTCGTAGCGATTGGACTTGTCGTGTGATCGTACGGGCACGAAATGCCTAGAAATCAATTTAATTAAATAATTGAATTCAATTTGAAATAAGCAGATTTTATCATCACTACTTCATATAATGGAATTATGACTTGAAACATGTTCCATTGATTTTATAGTCATCAAAAAAATCTATTTCGATATATGGGATGATCCATTTTCGTTCTGGAGACAGAACGAGCTTTTCGGGTCGTGAATAGTTCAATATCTAAATCAATCTTGTCCATTCTTTGTTATTTCTGATCTGTCTATAAATAGCCTGTTATAAACCCTAGTTATTTCTTATTCTTCATTTATCTATACGTACAATTTCATATGTCCACTTCACCTTCTCAATGGCAGACAAACAAATTTCCAATCCAATTTCAAATCAAATTTCAAATCCAAAATTTCAGACTCCTCAAAATATATCTAATTTAATACCGATTTGAAGCTCTCGACGAGCGCAACTCAAAAACGCAATTCATTTCTCCATTCGAATCATGATTTATCCAGAAATCAATGATTTAACCTTGGCCGTTCGTATGGGGTGGTTTGTTTGGACGGTGGATCGTCGATCTTAGGACAATCGGGAAGTGTCAACGTGTAAAGGGCGTAGTGCTGTGTTCATCGGCACGGCTATGTTGGGTTATTGGCGCCTGGGGTCACCTTGAATTAAGGTTAATCGGAGAGAAGACGTTCGACCTATGGGTGGCCGAATAGTGCGACGTCAGGCGGAGACGCGGTTGTGGCTTCCGGAGGCGATGGCGAATTCAGATCGGTGGTTCGGTGGCAGTGGGGCGCAGCGTTGATGGTCAAAGTTTGGCGTAGGTGGCGGCTAGTGTTCGAACTGGTTAGCGTGAGTTACTAGGGTTTCACGAAAAGAGGACGTTGTGCAGTCCCATTGGTTTCTTTCTCTATTTTATTTATTTTCGTATTTTAAAATCGTTGACCTTCTAATCGATATAACTTTTGCATACGAGATCCGATTCACATGTAGTTTGTTTAGTTAGGATCGTATCGAAATCCTGGACATTTTAATGCTGGTTTGGATGAATTCTGAGACTGTTTGAATTTTGGGATTAAATTGGATTTTAATTCGATTTAAATCCAATGGTGAGTGTTTTGACCCACTCACAACTTCTAAAATTTCTTATGTTTGTTGAATTAAATTTACGATGTGATTGGGAATTTATTTATGGCTATTTGATATATTTAAATTGTTGTTCCAGTTAATTTGAATTTATTTGTAAATTAAATTTTTATTTAAATTTTTTGAATTTAAATTTCCAATTAATCCCTTGTAAATGATAACCTATCGTTTTTGTAAATTATTGGTTGAATTGGATGATGATTATGATGGATGTTTGACTGTTGATATTGGATGATTGGATGCTTTGTTTAAATCATATTTTGTCATCACTTTGCAAGTTCCATTAACTATTATTATTTGAAAATCACTATGGGTTTAAACGACATATACCCGAACGTACCATAGATTAGGAAAAATCGTTATGAGTTGAAATGATAAACTCGAACGATTTTATGTATTTTATTTAATTCAAGATCGCGATTTGAAATGATATATAACTGTAAAATTTTAAAATTGTGGATTGAAATGATAAATATCTGTATCACTTGAACCAAGGGTACAGAATTATATACGGACACCGGATTGGTTAAATTAAATGATTTAGAATCCTTAAAAATTTTGAATTTAATTAAATAATATTCAGAAATAAAATTTGATTTATATAAATTAAATTATTGAAAAATCAAGTTTTATGTTAAAATGTGAATTGGTTTAAAGGAATTGTTTTAAGAAATTAATAAAAGTTGAATTTGAGATATAAGTGAAATGTATTGAAATTGGAATAATTTATAGTGATATTTGAATATGGATTAGAAACGCTATTGAATTAAATAATTGATTGAGAATTGGAATTTTTAAAAACCTGAATTTTTTTTTGGAAATTTGAAAATAGTCAAAATGTGTTGTCATGTAATAAATAGTTTAAATTGATATAAATTTCATACTCATGTTTTAGTATAAATTTTTTTAAAAACATACTATTTTAAGACTTTAATTATTAAGATTTTGAACTATTAAACTCTTTTGACCTATATTAACTATATTAAATCATTTTAACCTATTTTAAACCATTTAAATTTATTTTAAAAAAATTAACTCATTTGAACTTATTTTAAATCTAATTAATCTATTTTAAAGCTACTTAATCTATTTTAATTATATTTATTCTATTTTAGAATTCATCAACCATCTTAAATCAATTTAACAGTATCTTTAGTCTATAACTAAACTATTTTAGAGTATTTCAACTATTTATAACTATTTTAACTATTTATAATTATTTAAACTATTTTCTAAATTTCCAGACTATGTAAACTAGAAGTGGTTATATCAATTCATTGTTTTAAAAGACAATACGGTTAAATGATGTTATAACCAAATTTAGGATTTAAATTTTTATAATAAATAGAATATGACGATTTTGAAGTGAGGTTTTAACTTACTTTGGGGATATGATTTTGAAGATATTATAATTGGAAACGATATGATTTGAAAGTGAATATGGTTTGAAGTGAATATGATTTCGACAGAGATATGATTTGAAATTGAATATGATATTTTGATATAAATTGTGAATTGATTTTTTTGAAATGTAAAAGAACCATCTGGTGTGTAATAAGCGATTGGTTGTTAAAGAGACCGGGATCAAATATTGTCATATTTTCTGCCAATACCGAAAACCACTTTAACAACTATGTACGTGGTGGAGATTCCAGAAAAGAAGTAGGATGGTTTGGTGAACGATTTCTGTATGAGGTATGATGCGACCCTGACTCCCGTGAGTCAGCTTAGATGTGACTAAAATCAGGAGTCATGCCGGGCCGAGTGAGGTCATTCCTCCGATCGGGCACACTTCTTCGATATTTTATTCTTACTTTGTGATTTGATTTAGTGGCCACCCTTGATTTTGATTTAGTAGTGTGTTCCGAGGGGGCGGTAGTAGCTGCTATGCGTTACCACTAGTTCGGATATGCAAATGGTATATCTACTCTGGCATTGGCTCGAGTGTCGTGTTCACATGCCCTGGAGCGCCTTCTACGAGTTGTTTTGTACCATACCTATGGAGTGCCCTCTGATAGCTCTTCAGTTTACGAAGAAATTACGGTACTGTATAGACTTTGGGACTATATAAAACTATGTTAAGGGGGATATGGGTAATGACTTAATGCTATTTTAATACTTTTACTTTACTATAGACATATTATAATAGCGTATTGTACTACATAGTATATAGTTTAACGAATCCTTAGGAGATGTGAATCCTGAACATCTCTTAAGTTATTGCACTCACATTAGACACTGGATAAGAGATATCAAGCCCCGTAAACATCTCTGACGTCATTACACTCATATTTGCCATTGATTTAACCTACATAATATCTTTTAGTTCTATCTCGAGTTTTTTTCTTTTCAATTCGCTCGGGTCAGCCTGAGCTTTTCAGGGTTCTGGAGGACGAAGACGAAGATTTGTACTATTATTATTATATCTATTCCACTACATCATGTTGTTCCGCTGCATTTATTTATTTATTCTTGTTTATGTAACTTGATATTTGTGTTGAAAAGAATAATCAAATGTATTTATAAATCCATTTCATGAACGGTTATTTGATTATTTTACTGTCATTCGGTTGCGAGATTCTGTTTTGTTTTTTTCTTTCTCTGCTTTTTCTTATTTACCCCAATAACAATCTACCCCTTTGTATGGTTTGAGTTGACATGTGTGTCTGTGTAAAACATCCAAAAGGCAGGTCGTTACAAAACAAACCTTTGGGATCCAAATTCCAAAACTTACTCCTATTAATTCACTTCAACAAACCCAAATATACACACATTTATCATTTAATTCTTTATTAAAATATTTGTTTTACATTATTATATGTGCACACTCCATTAGCGCAATCTATCAATTAGCAATCAATCAATCAATTAATCTTTTCATTTATTTATGTTACACAAACAAATTTTATTAATTAATGAAATATATATCTATCTATGCATTATAAATGATTTACTTTACCTTTTTTTTAATTACTGTAATGGTCACATTAATGCAACAAATTTACAAAGTTTAACCATATTTGAAATGGAAAAATAAATATACATGAACACGTGTAATTAATGTTTAATTGTTAATTAAAGATAGGTCTAATTGATTCCACAATATTTACATAACAACTAACCCTCTGATATATTTAGAAATTTGGATATTAATGTGTGTGTGTGTGTATTATCCTAAAATTCAATTTTTCTTCCAAAATCATACTTATTCAAAATGATAGTTTTATTTTTACACATCTCGAAACATGCAATTATCCTAATTAAAATGTCCATTCCATATTGATACAAAATGCAAGTTTCTATATTAACTCATTCATTGCAATTTCACTAACGTTTCCTTTTAATTGAAACATTTCAATTAATCTAATACCAATTCATTTCATTACTAATTTCAAAAAATTCGAATTATAAACACTATTTTCTTTTCATTTATACTAATTTAAACATGTTTTATAAAATTTCATATACAACGAAATTTATACACTATTTACAAAGTTAAATGTTTTTATCTTATTTAAAATCAACTTCTCTGAGATGCATTTCAAATAACAAATTATGTTATTCTTTCATTAAAACATTCACTCCATCTTTTATTCAAATTGAACATATATTATTCCGGTTAGAGAGAACATACAACTTATTCTTTTCAAGTCAAAGCTTAAATTTCATTAAAATCTTTGTCTTAATTTAATTTAAAATATAAGTTCTTATGTTGAACTTATTAATTACAATGCACTTGTATTTTCTTTTCAATTAAAGGATTCTAACAACTATTATTGCAATTTATATTTAATATTAGATTTCAAACGAATTTTCATTAAACCACAACTATTTACTGTTCATTTCATATTCCAACATTTATTTCTTAAATTATCTCATTCTTATATTAACATCTATTATTACAATCAATCATTACCCTATGGGCATAGTTAGCATTGGTTTATATCTTATTACATTAATATTCTCTAATTTCATCTTAACTTACATTAATGTAATATTAAATTACATTTAATCGTAATTTATTCCTAATTAAATTCAATATATTGATTAAATAGGTAACATATAACAATTGTCACTTTTTCGTACTTTAATCACACTTATAAGTTTATTATCTTCAAATAAATTTTATGACTACTTACACCACCTTGATTTTTCCCAACTGCAATGAATTACATATTATTTCACCAATTAATTATAACATTTAATTTATTCCCTTATTTACTATTTATAACTAGTTAAATTTCAATGGATTAATTAACCATTGTTACAATTTGCCAATTCAAACAAATTTCCAAGTTTATTGTCAACTAACAAAGCAAATAACTTCATATTGATTTTATCTTCTTATTTACAATTTTTTTTGGCAAAGCCATCGGGGTTGAATGGACCCCTACCATTATTTTTAAAACCAAAAGATATTACAAAATATTACAAGAAGCATAGCTCCTTGGATAAGAAGTCAGCACATAAGCGAGGACAAAATTACATTGATCTAATAATAGAGAGGACCATTACATGTTTAGAGGAAGATTGCCCTTTAAACACCCTAATGTTCCTCTCCATCCAAATGAAATCAAAGCCTTCTTTAAGATTCGTAGCATCAATCTTCCTCTTTCATTATTCCATCTAGTAGCCTTGAAAATATTGTACCATTCCATAGGAAATATACACATTGGCCTATGATAACCATAGTGATGTAAAAACTTATTCCAAATATGGAATGTAAAATCACATTCAAAGAACAAATGCGACACAGTCTCAACACCAGTACCACACAAGAAACATGTATCACTTTGTATAATCCCAAAAGTTTTAAGTTTATGAAGAGAAAGAATACCATTCTTCAAAACTTTCCACATGAACAGAGTTTCCTTGGGGATAGAATGAGTATTCCAGATTCTAGAAAACCAAAGAAAAGTAGGATAATCATTAGAAGAATCAAGAGCATTATAAATAGTTTTAATTGAATGCACCTTGTCATTCCAAGTAACATGAAGATTGCTAAGGATATATGGCTTATTATGTATAGCATTCCAAGCAGCTCTAACCACAAAAGAACTGCAGTAAGGTAAGGAAACTATTCCATCATCCCAATATCTGTCCACAGAGGCATTACCATTAATGCCAGCGATGACTCTTGTCTCATAATCAATAACATTAGCAAGAATTACTCCTTTAGCTGGCCATGGATCATACCAAAAAGAAATATTGCCAATGTCTTTCATTCTCTGCTGAACCATAGGAAGAAAACTATCTCTACCTCTCACAATATTCCTCCAGGACCAACTGCAGTCAGATGGAGGAGTGATTAACCAGAAGTTACTATCTCGGATAAGATAGTTTCTACACCAAGAAGCCCACAAATTATTATCATGCCTCAATATTTTATCAATTCTAGATGATAGCGTAGCAAAATTCCATCTCTTTATATTCATAATTCCAATACCACCTTTTTCATAAGAACAACATATATGACTAAAAGCAATAGGAATCATTTTCTTAGAGAAAGGGTTAGCATGCTATAAAAAATGATTCAAGGCAGAATCATGCTAATAAGTTTGGCAGGTAGGATGAAAATTCTGGCATAATAAACACACATGGATATAGCAATAGATTTAACAATTACAAGCCTACCTGCCATAGAAAATTTTGAACAATTCCAACTAGATAACTTAGTAGTTATTTTTTCAAACAGTTGTAAGCATTGGAAGTCCTTATTCTAGAAGTACAAAGAGGAACACCAAGATAGGATTCATTATCATTGAAAAGGGACATGCCTGTCATTGCATACAATATCCCCTTTTCAAAATCAAGGAGGCTAGCAATGTACATTCTAGACTTACTTCTGTTAATGGATAGACCAGTCTTTTGAATGTCTAATTTAAGGACACATCTAGGAGATATGAGATGCCTATTGTAACCCTTCATGAGTTCAGAAGCTAGTAGGATATAATCAGTAATGTCTCTACCAGGGAGAAAAGCACTTTGATTAGAAGAGATTAAACCATCCAAAGAAATTTTCATTCTAGCAGCCAAAATTCTAGATATGCATTTGTAGATCACATTACAACAAGCAATGGGTCTAAACTGGTTAACTGACGTTGGATGGATAGATTTAGGAATCAAAGCAAGCTTGGTAGCATTAATACCGGTGATTAATTTACTATGCTTGAAAAAATTCTTAATAGATTTGATCACATCATCACCAATTATATCCCAAGTAACCTTGAAAAAGTGAGCATTAAAACCATCAGGTCCCAGAGAGCTATTAGAGTTCATTCCAAAGATAGACTGTTTAATTTCATCTTCAGAAATTTCCTTGATTAAGTCATACCCCATGTCATTAGAAATTGAAGGAAAATGGTGCTGAGAGAATTGTTCCAGAGAGATTGATGGAATTTGAGAATTCCCAAGATTAAGATGAAAGTACTCCAGAAAACCTTCTTGAATAGAATCTTGAGAATCACAAGGCAAACCTTGCATATTAAGGATGGAAGATATATTTTCAGAAGACTGTTGAATCTTTAAAGTTTTATGGAAAGTGGACGTATTTTTATCACCATTCAGATGCCATTCATGTTTAGATTTTTGCTTTGCCATGATATTTTCTTCAACAAGAGCTTTAGAAAGGTCCTTTAATAGAGAAGTTTCAATAGCAGACAGATGAGGCTGATCATGACACCTTTGGATATCAAGTTGAACTTGAAATAATTTTTCACGAATTGCAGAAGACATACTATTCCCATTACCAAAAGTTTGCTGAGCCCACTTCTTTAAATTAACCTTTAGATGCTTGAGTTTAGCCTGCAAAATAAACATAGAGTTGCCAAAAGTATGAAACTTCCAGTTATCTTTAACAATATTTAAAAAATTAGGGTGCTATACCAATTATTAAAAATGAAAAGGAGGAGCGTCTTGTCACAGAGTCCTTGCCCCAATCAATAATAAGAGGGGAATGGTCATATAATGATAGGGGAGGGATAATGGTGGTGAGATTAGGCCATTTGAGAATGTAGGAGAAGTTCATATAAGCTCTATCAAGTTTACAGTAAGTTCTCTTTCCAGTTTTACTCGAGTTATTCCATGTGAAAAAACACCTCTAACAGAGGTGGGAATAAGGTTAGCATCATAAATAGCTTTGTTGATGGGTCGTGTCTGATTGTAAGTTAGAGGAGCACCACCACATGTCTCAGTAGACAATTGCATACAGTTCCGATCACCAAGACAAAGCCATGGCAAACTGGACTGTCGAAGAGTGGGAAGGATATCAAGAAAAACTTGCCTATGAGCAACAATATTATCATCATAAACAATAGATAGATAGAAGGAAGTAGAGGATGGTGTAATGACTTGATATTTTTCAACCATTCGCATCCGCACATGTTGGACTTAAATTGCTCAAAATACCGCGTTGTAAATAAAATTTGGCAAATCTCAGAATATACAGTAAATAATAATCACATATCACAGACACAAAGTATTTAATAATGCAGCGGAAGTAAAAGAAATAGTAGTTCATGAAGCTACTATATAAATATATCAGAGTTAAATAAAATACAACAGAAGAAATAAAGTACAACAGAAGTCTCAAGATGATAACCAAGTACAAGATGAATAGAACAACAGAACTGGAATAGATAAAACTAGATAAGCAAACAATCTCTAGCGATATTGCGCTTTTACTATGTAGTAATATTGCAGTTTTATAATAATGTCTATCAGTAAAATAAACTTACTTTTAAATAGCATTCCGGGCTACCCATATCATCCTTCACACATAATAGTCACATTAGTCCATCCAGTATCTGCATATCTCCTGATCGGGAGAGTAGGAGAAGATACGCATGGGCTACGGGAGAAAACCAAACTCGTAGTAAAGGCTCGATATGGTAGGTGACACGGCACACAAGGCAATGCCAGGGTAGATATACCAATTATGCACACGGGCTGGTGGTAACGCAGCAGCCACATATGCCCACCTCGGAACACACTCCCATATCAAAATCGAAGGATGGCCATCTAATCAATCACAAGTAAGAGTATAGTATCGAAGGAATGTGTCTGACCAGAGGAGCTACTGCTTTTGGCCCGAGATTGCTCCTATTTTAGCCACCTTAAGCCAACTCACGGGAGTCGGGTCCACGTAATATACCTCGAGAACGTCACCACCATCCTACTTCATTCTGGAATCTCCACCGCGTAAACGGTTGTCAAAGTGGTTTTCGGTATCGACAGAGTGTATGCCAGATATCCGATCCTGGTCTCTTTAACAACCAATCGATATTATAACCCATAGTTATAATTTAAAAATCATAGTTTATACTTCAAAATAAAGTATCATTTCAAATTCAAATATTTATCAAAATAAAGATATAATTATTTCCAAACCATTTCAAAAACATCGTATCTTTCCAAAACTTCCTGTCAAATCATTTCATTATATCAAAATATCATATCTTTACAAAACTTCATTTCAAATCATTTTAATATATCAAAAATATCATATCTTTACAAAACTTCATTTCAAATCATTTTAATATATCAAAATATCATACCTTTCCAAAAATTCATTTGTAATCATTTTAATATATTATATCAAAATATCATACCTTTCCAAAACTTCATTTCTAATCATTTTAATACATCAAAATATCATATCTTTACAAAACTTCATTACTAATCATTTTAATACATCAAAATATCGTATCTATACAAAACTTCATTTCAAATCATTTTACTATATCAAAATATCATATCTTTACAAAAGTTCATTTCAAATCATTTTAATACATCAAGATATCATATCTTTTCAAAACCGCATTCACTTTATTTAAAATACCATTTCAACACGCATTTCAAAATAGTTAGAATTTCAAAACAAATTACTTCATTTTAAATCATAAAAATGAAGTTATTCTATTTAATAATTAAATTATAAACTTTCAAAATTTTCAACTTTCAAAGTTCATTTATTCACTTAAGTTTATCAAAACAGTGAAAATTCACTTTTCGCGGCGTTTAGAAAACGCTATGGAAAGTTACATTCAAAACAATTCAATTAAGCAAAAGACAACATTTTAAAAATGCTGTAATAGGGTTTACTTAAATTTCAAATGAACTTCGTTAAGTTCAACGATTATCACTTACAAAAATTGCTATAATAGCCTTTTATTCAATTTAGCTTTTTAGTTCATTATCATCAACTGCAGCATTAACAAATGCTGTAATATCATTTACATTACAATTAATAGCATTTCAAAAATGCAGTTAATTAACTTCAAATATTCAATATAATTTTACAACCAATTATATTTTATTTAAAACATTTTTAACTTATAAAATCATACATTTTCACATTTATAAACATCATTTAATTTTCCTTAAGTTCATGATTTTATAAAGTTAAGTTTCCATTCAAAAAATAAGTTTTAATAATAATTCACTTATTAAATTTCAACATTCAATTTTAAATTCATTGAATTACAATTTAACACTTAAGTTTGAAATTTCAAAATATAACTTAATTTCAATTTTATTTATTTAAATTAAAATTCACTTTTAAGCCAAATTCACAAATTCCCATTTTGGTTATATTTCAAAATTTCAACTTAAATGATGATTAATTTCACATTTTAACTTTATTCAAAAATCATTAATACATTATAAAATCACTTTAAATTCATTTTAAATTTAAATTATCATAAATTTATCATAATTTCATATTCAATTTAATTTTCAATTATAATTAAATCAAAATTTCTAAAATAACTTACATTCAGATTTTCTAACTTTTTCATAATTTATTTAACTTATAAATTTCCAAAAAATCAATAATACTTTACAAAAATTATTTTTAATTAAATTTTAAATCAAAATATAATAATATTTACATTTCTAAAATAATTTAAATTTTTTAGAAAAACGTAATTTAACTACGGGTCTGTATAAAATTTTCTACGCTAGGTAAAGTGATACGGGTAATATATCATTTCAACCCGTAATTTACAAAGAAAATTGGGTTTTATCATTTCAAACCCGCAGTCCCAAGTGAATGAAATAAATTGAAAATCGCTCAGGCCTATCATTTCAACCATAACGATTTTCCTTTATTTTAAAGTCCGTTCGGTTATGTATCATTTCAACCCATAGTGATTCTAATCTAAAGGGAACTTGTAGTGTGACAAGCTGATATAAACAACAGAACAACATATTATAACAGTAACAGATGATATAACAGGTATTTAGACATAGGCGAACATCATATAATCATAATATAGCAGATGTGATATGGTTATGCATTTTTACAGATTCAAAAGGGGTCAATTTACTAGTTATATATGTACATATTGTCAGGTGAGAATAACTCACTGTATAAGATGGAGACGACAATTGAAACACACAAACTGAGATCTTTAGAGGCACGATAGCATGAATATGATTTGAGAGTAGAGAGCCAAAGATTAATAGCCTTGGATACGTTCAAACAAAACAAATATATATAACATAAGTTTCAAACTCAAATATACAATTAAACAATGTTAGAGATGAATGCATAAATCATCTCCAAACCACTTGCACTTGCCTTCACCACCAATGCTTCAGATATAGGTCAGGTTTGCACGGCCAAAAAAAGGACTAGGATCTGGTTTGGGTTCATAAGAGGTCGGCCTAGCATAGGAAAAGATGGTGCAAAGTTGATGCAAGGATATATGTGCATGGATTACAACTACAAGGCAAAATAACATGAATTCAATGCAACTAAGGTCACGGCCTAAGGAAGGACAGCCATGGCTGACCTGTAGTGGGCTTGAGGATGTTGTGGAAGTGGATTTCAGGTCATCCATGGGTGGTGGAGGTGGAGTTGGTGGCGGCCAAAGGAAGGTTGAAGGTGATGAAGGCATAGGTGTTGGCTATGGTACATATAGGTGAAGTTTGTGTAGATTTAGGTAGACTTTGATCAACTATTGGGTCACAGCCAGTGGCTTGGGGCAGGAGAGAAGGTGGTGGGTGGTTCAGGTGGTGGAGGAGGCGGCTATGGTGGCTGGAGTTGTGGGGCCGAACCTGAAGTAGAAGAGAAGGCAAGTAAAAATCAACATAAACAAGTAAAAAAAACAAGAAGAAAAACAATGGAAAAGGAAATAAAATTTACCAAACATTTGGAGATGATGGAGGCCGAAATTATTTCAGATGGGAAGAAATTTTTTTACGTGAATGAGAAAAAAAAAGGCGGCTAAAAGTATTGAGAAGTAATGGCAAATTTATGAAAATTTAAGTTACAAATATGAAAAGGTTAGAAGATAAAAGGCCATAGGAAAACTAATAGTCATAAACCTTTCAAATTACTTTTAATTTCTTTATATAAATTTAAATTAATGAAAATAATAATAATCTCAGTCGAAATTTCAAAAATATAACAAAATATAATATATATATATATATATATATATAATTATTAATTATATAAGGTTAAAATAAGAAAATAGCACAAAATTGCAAACTAGTCTAGAAAATTTGAAAATAAACAAAATAAATTTTGGAAAATTCATATGGAATTGAAAAATATTTATAAACAAAGATAATAACATAAAATAAAAAGTCATTCACAAAATTGAATAAATAAATTTTAATAAAATATAATTTAAATAAAGAAAATAGCAAAAAAATGGAAACTAGGATTTAAAATTTGGAAATAAATTCAATAAGTTTTGGAAAAATTCAAACATCACTTTAGAAATATTTAGAAGTCAAAATATACATAACATAACATAAATTTAAAAATTAGAATAAGATATATCAAGTAAAAATATCATTTATAAAAATTAAATAAAGAATATTGTTAAATAACCCTGTATACACACAATATTGTAAAGGGTATAACTTTTGCAATTTAAATCCAATTTCAACGAAACGAAAAGCAGTATTCACAATATTAAATATATTTTCATAATAAAAGATAAAATTCAAGAATTAAAATATTTAAATTTAAAATTTAAAAGTCAAAGTTTGACCAGTTTTGACCACAAACCCATTTTTTAGGAAAATATTCAATTTATACCAGTTTGAAATTATAATTCATATAATAATCAAAATATATATTTAAAAATGAAACGTTTGAAATAAAATTAGTTTAAAATAATTTCAAAAACTAAAATAAGGTCAAATTTAAATTATATGCAAAAAATCTAGGGTTGGTACTCTCCCCCACTCAAAACTTTTCGTCCCCAAAAAGGAATGAGGTACGGGAAAGCATAGAAAACGATAAAGTGAAATAAGATTAAGACAAGATAATAAGGAGATTGGATTTATACCTGATAACTATTGTTATAGATAAGTTTAACAAGGTGGAGATTATCAAAGATTATAGAAAGATTTCTAAACAGAAAAAAAAAATTATAGAAGAATGCCTACACCAGCCTGAAGCAAGATAAGGAAAATAAGGACAACCAAAAGGTAGTTTGAAAAACAAAATAAGATAATAAGTTATAAACCATGGAAATTTCAACTTAAATAGATAATTAATTTTTACACAAGTTAAATAAATCTAACTATCTCAAATTTTATTATTTTATCTTATAATCATCTTAAATTAACAATTTCTAAGATCATGGATTTGAAAAATAATCATTCATTATACTCATAATGTACTTAATAAATTTAATTCTTCTTTATTCCTACTTAAAGTTAAATTTATTCTTCTCAATATATTTTATCATCTATGCCCATTATACTTACTCTTATTATAACCGCTTTAATTTATTGTTAGTTCCATTAAACATCATTTTATATTGTAAATTATTCAATTAACCTTATATTCTATTTACTCATGTTAATCATGTTATAACTAAAATTTAAGTGTATAACGTTTATTTTAACCATTCAAATTTTATTTATAGAATATTTTTATATTGTATATTATCCAATTACATTGTTAACTTCTATATAATTTGGGTAAGTTATATTTAAATGCAATTGAGTATTATACAAATAAAACTTCCTAATTCCCTCCTCTGAAGTTTGGATTATTTATATAAAATTTTGATTTCTCTTTTTATAATTGAAATGATTCTTTAAGATAAAGTTTAAGAATAAAATTTCCGATTCCTTCAAACCATTTAGAGATAAATAAATATATACATAATATGTCAAATCAAATCTAAATCATATATCTATATATATTATAAATCCAGTCTTATTTTGGAAATTTAAATCAATTAAATTTCCCAAAACAAAGCTGTAACAAGACTACAGAACGGTCTCTTTACTTCGAAACTCGAAAATGAACGTCGATGATGTCGCGGTCATCACCGAAGTTATTTTCCAGCGACAAAGAGAAGAGCACTAATTTTAAACTTTAAAATTTCTTGGAAACAAATTTCTATTAAAAAATACTTTAAATAATATACCCCTTTTAAAACTTTAAACAAAAGGTTTGAAACCATCGGAAATTAAATTCTCAATTTCTTGCTTTAAACTCATTTCAGTTCCCAAATCAATTTATAAACAGCTATTTATAAATTCATTTATAGACCAATAAATGACAAATCAAGTATTCTCATTTCAAATGATTAATTTAAATCAATTTATTAAGTTCCATAAATTTAATTATATCAAAATTTATTTCATTAACCAAATTTTAAAATAATATTGTGTCAGTTTGTTCAGCCAAAGTGTTTTAGAAATCCTATCGATAGCGTTGATCAGACGAGTCAATCGAAAATCCAAATCAACACCAACAACTCAAACAACACAATCTAAAACAAAACATTAATATTGATTTACAAGTACAATTCAAATGTTTGAAAGAATAGATTGGAAACAAAAGACAAGATGATTGAATAACAATATAGGGAGGTGGATAAGCTTAAATAAATCGCAGGCAACCTTAATCGGGTCAACCGTGACTTAAAGAATAAGATCGATGTGGATTACTGGGGTAAATCAACATTCGATCTCAAGAGATAGAGCTTGGGATAAATAGAGATACTAGCATCTAAACCGAGGATATAAAGTCCTTGGTGAGTCAATGCTATTGTAAAGGAGTTTCACCCCTTTACAAATAATTTGAGATTGGCGGGACTGCAGACTCTTTATAAAGATCATTCGAAGTGAAGTTATGGGATACTCCAAAATCAAAAGAAAATGAATAGTGAGGGACACGAAATGAATTTTTGGAACCTCAGGGAACGTTCCAAAATTCAAAGGAATTGAGTCAAAAAGGAAGAGATTTAAACTCAAATGAAAATGATTCTGTAAATACATTTACCATATATGCTAAGTTTTGCCTAGAGCTACCAAAGCTTTGATACCAAATGTAACGACCCGATATTTTCAACCATTCGCATCCGCACATGTCGAACTTGAATTGCTCAAAATACCACGTTGTAAATAAAATTTGGCAAATCTCAGAATATATAGTAAATAATAATCACAGATCACAGACACAGAGTATTTAATAATGCAGCGAAGTAAAAGAAATAGTAGTTCATGAAGCTACTATATAAATATATTAGAGTTAAATAAAATACAACAGAAGAAATAAAGTACAACAGAAGTCTCAAGATGATAACAAAGTACAAGCTGAACAGAACAACAGAACTGGAATAAATAAAACTAGATAAGCAGATAATCTCCAGCGATTCCAATCTCCAGAAAGTGGAATCCAAATCTGTGAATAACTCAGGCTGACCCGAGCGTAGATAAAAATACAAACACTCGAGTCAGGACAATATATACTTATATAATGTAAACTAACTCAAGTGAACTGTAATGAGGTACAAGTAACTTAAAGGATGCCTGGGACCTTCCATCCTCTAAGGATCCGTTAAACTATTTACTATGTAGTAATATTGCGCTTTTATAGTAATGTCTATCAGTAAAATAAACTTACTTTTAAATAGCGTTTCGGGCTACCCATATCACCCTTCACATGTGATAGTCCCAGTAGTCCATCCAATATCTACATATCTCCTGATCGGGAGACTACGAGAAGATAAGCATGGGCTACGGGAGAAAATCAAACTCGTAGTAAAGGCTCGATATGGTAGGTGATACGGCACACAAGGCAATGCCAGGGTAGATATACCAATTACGCACACGGGCTGGTGGTAACGCAGCAACCACATACGCCCACCTCGGAACACACTCCCATATCAAAATCGGAGGATGGCCATCTAAGCAATCACAAGTAAGCGTATAGTATCGAAGGAATGTGTCCGATCAGAGGAGCTACCCATTTTGGCCCGAGATCGCTCCTGTTTTAGCCACCTTAAGCCAACTCACGGGAGTCGGGTCCACATAATATACCTTAAGAACGTCGCCACCATCCTACTTCATTCTGGAATCTCTACCGCGTACACGGTTGGCAAAGTGGTTTTCGGTATCGACAGAGAGTATGCCAGATATCCGATCCCGGTCTCTTTAACAACCAATCGTTATTATAACCCGTAGTTATAATTTAAAAATCATAGTTTATACTTCAAAATAAAGTATCATTTCAAATTCAAATCTTTATCAAAATAAAGATCTAATCATTTCCAAACCATTTCAAAAACATCATATCTTTCCAAAACTTCTTGTCAAATCATTTCAATATATCAAAATATCATATCTTTACAAAACTTCATTTCCAATCATTTTAATATATCAAGATATCATATTTTTATGAAATTTCATCTCCAATCATTTTAATATATCAAAAATATCATATCTTTCCAAAACTTCATTTCAAATCATTTTAATATATCAAAATATCATATCTTTCCAGAATTTCATTTCTAATCATTTTAATATATATCAAAATATCATATCTTTACAAAACTTCATTTCAAATCATTTTAATACATCAAAATATCATATCTTTACAAAACTTCATTTCAAATCATTTTAATACATCAAAATTTCATAAATTTTCAAAACCACATTCATTTTATTTAAAATACCATTTCAACACACGTTTCAAAATAGTTTATATTTTAAAACAAATTACATCATTCTAAATCAAAAAATGATGTTATTATATTTAATAATTAAATTATTAAACTTTCAAAATTTTCAACTTTTACAGTTCATTTATTCACTTAAGTTTATCAAAACGGTGAAAATTCACTTTTCGCGGCATTTAGAAAACGCTACGGAAAGTTACATTCAAAACAGTTTAATTTAGCAAAAGACAGTATTTTAAAAATGCTATAATAGGGTTTACTTAAATTTCAAATAAACTTAATTAAGTTCAACAATTATAGCACTTACAAAATTTGCTATAATAGCCTTTAATTCAATTTAGCTTTTTAGTTCATTATCATCAACTACAGCATTTACAAATGCTGTAATATCATTTACATTACAATTAATAGCATTTCAAAAATGCAGTTAATTAACTTCAAATATTCAATATATTTCACAACCAATTATATTTTATTTAAAACATTTTTAACTTATAAAATCATACATTTTCACATTTATAAACATCATTTAATTTTCCTTAAGTTCGTGATTTTATAAAATTAAGTTTCCATTCAAAAATCAAGATTTAATAATAATTCACTTATTAAATTTCAACAATCAATTTTAAAATACATTGAATAACATTTCAATTTAACACTTAAGTTTGAAATTTCAAAATATAACTTAATTTCAAGTTTATTTATTTAACTAAAAATTCACATTTAAGCCAAATTCACAAATTCCCATTTTGGTTATATTTCAAAATTTCAACTTAAATAATGATTCATTTCACATTTTAACTTTATCCAAAAATCATTAATATATTATAAAATCACTTTAAATTCATTTTAAATTCAAATTATCATAAATTTATCATAATTTCATATTCAAATTAATTTCCAATTATAATTAAATCAAAATTTCAAAAATAACTTACATTCAGATTTTCTAACTTTTCCATAATTTATTTAACTTATAAATTTCCAGAAAATCAATAATACTTTACAAAATTATTTTGAATTAAATTTTAAATCAAAATATAATAATATTTACGTTTCTAAAATATTTTAAAATTTTTAGAAAAACGTAATTTAACTACAGGTCTGTATAAAATTTTCTACACCAGGTAAAGTGATACCGGTAATATATTATTTCAACCCGTAATTTACAAAGAAAACCGGGTTTTACCATTTCAAAACACGCAGTCCCAAGTGAATGAAATAAATTGAAAATCGCTCAGGCCTATCATTTCAGCCCATAACGATTTTCCCTTACTCTAAAGTCCGTTCGAGTATGTATCATTTCAACCCATAGTGATTCTAATCTAAAGGGAACTTGTAGTGTGATAAACTGATATAAACAATAGAACAATATAATATAACAGTAACAGATGATATAACAGGTGTTTAGACATGGGTGAACAACATATGATCAAAATATAGCAGATGTGATATGGTTATGCATTTTTACAGATTCAAAAGGGGTCAATTTACTAGTTATATATGTACATATTGTCAGGTGAGAATAACTCACAGTATAAGCTGGAGACGACAACTAAAACACACAAACTGAGATCTTCAGAGGCACGATAGCATGAATATGATTTGAGAGTGGAGAGCCAAAGATTAATAGCCTTGGATACGTTCAAACAAAACAAATATATATAACATAAGTTTCAACTCAAATATACAATTAAACAATGTTAGAGATGAATGCATAAATCATCTCCAAACCACTTGCAATTGCCTTCTACCACCTATGCTTCAGATATAGGTCAGGTTTGCATGGCCAAAGAAAGGATTAGCATCTGGTTTGGGTTCAGAAGAGGCCGGCCTAGCATAGGTAAAGATGGTGCAAAGTTGATGCAAGGATATATGTGCATAGATTATAACTACAAGGCAAAATAACATGAATTCAATGCAACTAAGGTCACGACCTAAGGAAGGACAGCCATGGCCAGGTCTGTAGTGGGCTGGAGGATGGTGTGGCAGTGGATTTCAGGTCATCCATGGGTGGTGGAGGTGGAGTTGGTGGCGGCCAAAGGAAGGTTGAAGGTGATGAAGGCATAGGTGTTGGCTATGGTGCATATAGGTGAAGTTTGTGTAGATTTAGGTGGTGTTTGATCAACTATTGGATCATGGCCAGTGGCTTGGGGCAAGATAGGAGGTGGTGGGTGGTTCAGGTGGTGGAGGAGGCGGCCATGGTGGCTGGAGTGGTGGGGCTGAACCTGAAGTAGAAGAGAAGGCAAGTAAAAATCAACATAAACAAGTAATAAAAACAAGAAGAAAAACAATGGAAAAAGAAATAAAATGTACCAAACTCTTGGAGATGATGGAGGCCGAAATTTTTTTCAAATGGAAAGAAAAATATTTTACGTGAATGAGAAAAATAAAATAGGTGGCTGAAAGTATCGAGAAGTAATGGAAAATTTATGAAAAGTTATGTTACAAATATGAAAAGGTTAGAAGATAATAGGCCATAGGAAAACTAAAAGTCATAAACCTTTCAAATTACTTTTAATTTCTTTATATAAATTTAAATTATTGAAAATAATAATAATCTATGTCGAAATTTCGAAAATATAACAAAATATAATATATATTTATATATAAATAAATAATTATTAATTATATAAGGTTAAAATAAGAAAATAGCACAAAATTGCAAACTAGTCTAGAAAATTTGAAAATAAACAAAATAAATTTTGGAAAATTCATATGGACTTGAAAAATATTTTTAATCAAAGATAATAACATAAAAATGCATTCACAAAATTGAATAAATAAATTTTAATTGAATATAATTTAAATAAAGAAAATAGCAGAAAAATGGAAACTAGGCTTTAAAATTTGGAAATAAATTCAATAAGCTTTGGAAAAATTCAAACGTCATTTTAAAAATATTTAAAAGTCAAAATATACATAATATAACATAAATATACAAATTAGAATAAGATATATCAAGTAAAAATATCATTTATAAAATTAGACAACGAATATTGTTAAATAACCTTGTATACACACAATATTGTAAAGGGTATAACTTTCACAATTTAATTCCAATTTCAACGAAACAAAAAGAAATATTCACGATATTAAATCTATTTTCATAATAAAAGATAAAATTCAATAATTCAAAATTTAAATTTAAAATTTAAAAGTCAAAGTTTGACCAGTTTTGACAACAAACCCATTTTTAAGGAAAATATTCAATTTATACCAGTTTGAAATTATAATTCATATAATAATCCAAATTATATTTAAAAATAAAATGTTTGAAATAAAACAAGTTTAAAATAATTTCAAAAAACAAAGTAAAGTCAAATTTAAATTATATGCAAAAAAAATCTGGGGTTGTTACAGATGGGATGTGCAAGATCTCAGAGTGAATGAACTGCCTATGGACAGTGATTGGGGAGAGGGAGAAAATTAAGGAATTCCATAAGATTAACAATCTACCAAAAGGAGCTTGGGAAAGATTGTGGATTGAGCTCCAACCATGTCTAATAATGGAGGCAGCATTGATAATAGTAACATGGTTGAGTTTAGTTTCTGCAATAGCCATAAGATCGATTTTGTAAGAAGTTATCAGATTAGAGATTTCTAATTGCTTGTCAATGGAGTTAGCACCTCTAACATTCCAAAAGCCTATATTTCCAGTCATTTTGATAATAATGTAGAAGAATATCTGGTTTTAACCCCAGAAGAAGGATTTGCCAAGTTATTTTGAGACAACACAGACAAACCAATTTGTTCAATAGAATAATTGATCCCATTGTCTAAGTCAATAGAGGAGTTACTTGTGAATTTCTTAGGTCGACCTTTCTTACTTTTTGAAGGGGAGACTGGAATTGAAGGCTGGTGCAGATTTGGTTTAGCTGAAGAAGCAGATTTGAGTAAGTCATTGAAAATTTGATTTGGAAGAGAAAGGGAGGAGTATGGAGATACTTGCAAAGATTCATAAGAAATTAGTTGCTGATTAAGAGGAGAGTTAGGAGATGGGAAGATATCATCCAGAGAAGAGTTGTGCATGTCAGAGAAAAGATTATCATTTTGCATGTATGAAGTGTGAATAGAGAGATGTTGAATAACATCATCATCCTCATTAATTTCCTGTAGCACTGAGAAAGCATTATGAGTAGAATCCACTTCACAAACAGTTTGCATAGCAATAACATTACCAGGCATGATTTCATTATTATCAAGGCTCATTGTTTTCTTCTGGACATCACCAGTCTTATTTATAATATTGCACATATCAGACTCATTGTCAATTTGCTTCAAAACAGCCTCTTGTACAACCAATTGCTGACTCGAAGAGGCATTATTATTATCTTTATTTCCATTTCTGTTAATTTCCAACACAGGCTCATTCATTATTTCATTTTGACCCAAAGCAATTGGGACAATATCATCTTCATTTCTTTTACTTAATTGAGTCTCATCAGAAGGACTAGCTTCCTGTGTTTCTTTCATCTTATTATTATTACTTATCTCCCTATTTACTTTTCTCCAAACCTTTTGCCTAGTTTTAATTTTCTTTTTGCCTTTTCATGAAATCCCCTTTTATCTTTATCTTCTTGAATATCTTTATCATCCTTGGATATCTTATCAGCTGTTTCATTTTTATTATTAGAGTTCTCAAGTATTCCTCCATCATGTAGAACCATATTCCTCTCACACTGATCAGTGGCATGACCAAAGACTTTACAGGTAACAAAAATTAGTGGTTTCCATGAGTATTCAATCAAAATATTGGGGCAAGACTCATCACCAACTGCTAGAAATTCAAGCAGTTCTTTGTCTGGTGACACTTCAATTAAACATTTTGCATATTCAAATCTTTTCATTCTTTCTGTGTTCAAATCATAACAAACAAGCCTACCAAGGTGACAAGCTATCCAAATAATGCCAAGCAAGGACCACGGCATTATTGGAATTCTATAGAAGTGAATCCATATAGGAATAGCCCTAACAGCTGCCTGAGCTGAAGAGAGGGTCGGGTTCCATTTAGAAATGATAAACATTTGACCCTTAATAAACATGGAATCTCTTCGTAGAATATTGTTTTTGTCTTCCTCAGAGGCAAATTTAAAAAAATAATTTTGTTTATCAAAGAAGATTTCATATGATCCTTTAAGCTTCCATGCTTTCTGTTGACAAGATTTAACGGCCATATAGTTCACACTACCATCTAAAAAGGATCCCACCAAGCAATCCGACCAAGCTTTAATGCCTTCATTCAACACTTCCTAAGGAGCAGCAATGGGAGATCCAGAGTAAGCTATATCAAAATGAGTAGGAACATACGAACCAGCATTCCTAGGTTTCGAATTGAAAAGAGAAGACCAGGAAGCAGAAAGAGTAGATGATGAGGTGGACCCAAGGGAAGGAAAGTGATCAAGAGAAAGAGAGGAGGTAGTAGGATTAGGCAAAGCAGAGATTAGAGGAGATGGAGGAGGATCATCAGGCAATGGAGGAGGAGGTAATGGAGGAGGAGGGGGCGACAGAAGGTCAACTGAAGGACAGAAAGGGATGGCAGGAGCGGGAGGAATGGTAGGAGAAGAAAAAGGTACGGGAGGGGAGTGTGGGGGGCACCATGAGAGGACATGAATATTTTGGTAATAATTGGAACTAAATGAATTTTTTCACAATTTATAACCACTGTTACCTTACAATTTATTACAAATATTTGAGATTTCATTTAATTAATCATTTATTCTATTAAATTTACATTATTAAACCCTATTTCTTTATTTACAACCTTTAACCAATTTTAGCTTTACGATCATTTCAATTAATTATAAATACATCAAAGTAGTTACCAATTGTCTTGAATTAACATTTTTAACACTGCATTCTAGTCATTTCTTATTAATAAACCATATATTTTAATTTCTTCCAATATTAAATTAAAAAAATCTTATTTAATTCAAAATTTAATTATTAGAAAAATGCGGGTCGTCATAGGTACCCGTAAGAAAATATATAATTTGAGCTTTACCCAAAAGATCTGCAAGAGATTAATTTGGAAAAACAATAACACCGCTAGCTAAGGTAATGGGTGAACGTTAATATTTGAATTGTTCAAAATTAATCGCTACTGAATTGTCACCTCCGATCCTCATAACCGTATTTTTGAATTTTCAAAAAACTACACAATTTAATTGGTTTATACAATGTTGTAAATTAATTGAATTAATTAATATTTAAGAAATATTAGTTGTAACAACCCCCAATTTCGTACCATTCAAATCGACAATAATCCACACATGTCAGACTTGAATGATGCGAAATAACAGATTGTAAATAAATTTGGAGCAAATAAAATCAAATATACAGAATCACAGATACAGAACAAACAGAATAACTCTCAGCGGAATATAAAATAACATAGTAGTTCATGAAGCTACTATAACAGAGTCTCAAACCAAATACATAATACAATCTGAAAACAACATAATAGAAATCCCAAATACATAGAAGTTCACTAATACATGAGATAAACTAGAACAGCTGAAACAAAAGTAGATAAATATGTAGATAAGCAGAAACTCCAATGAATGACCAGCTCCAGGAAGAGAATCCAAAGCTGTGAATACTCAGGCTGACCCGAGCGTAAAGAAAAACACAAAACACTCGAGTCGGGACAATATATACTTATATAATGTAAACCAACTCAAGTGAACTGTAATAAAGATACAAGTAACTTAAAGGATGCCTGGGACCGCCCATCCTCTAAGGATCCGTTAAACTATTTACTATATAGTAGTATTTCGCTATTATAATAATGTCTACAGTAAAATAAACATACTTTTAAATAGCATTCCGGGCTACCCATATCACCCTTCACACATAATAGTCCCAGTAGTCCATCCTATATCATGCCATATCCACTCCAGGTGAATGTCAGAGGATACCACACGGGCTACCGGAGAAAAACAAACTCGTGGTAAAGGCTTGGTATGGTAGGTGACACGGCACACAAGGCAATGCCAGGGTAGATATACCAATTACGCACACGGGCTAGTGGTAACGCAGCAGCCACATACACCCACCCTGAACAACACTCCAAAATCAAAGGGTGCACCCAAACAATCACAATAGTAATAGAATGGTATCGAAGAAGTGTGTTCAGCCAGAGGTGCTACCTCTTATGGCCCGAGATCGCTCATGTTTTAGCCACCTTATGCTAACCCACGGGAGTTAGGTCCACGAAATGTACCTTAGGAACGTCGCCACCATCCTACTTTATTCTGGAATCTTCACCGCGTACACAGTTGTTAAAGTGGTTTTCGGTATCGACAGAGAGTATGTCCATATCCGATCCCGGACTCTTCAACAACAAATCGTTATTATAACCCGTAGTTATAATTTCAAATGGTATTTATTTCTCAAAATCCAATATCATTTCAAATCCATTTCAAAATATCAAAATTATCATTTCATTGAAAAACATATTCATTTTTATTCAATTTAAAAATACCATTTCAATTCACATTTCAAAATAGTTCAATTCCAAACAAATTACTTCATTTAAATCATTTAAAAAAAGAAATTATTACATAAAAAAAAAAATTATTAAATTTCCAAAATTTTCAACTTTTAAAGTTCATTTATTCACTTAAATTTTATCAAAACAGTGAAAATTCAACTTTCACAGCATTTGGAAAATGCTACAGAAAGTGATATTCAAAACAGTTCAATTTAACAAAAGATAGCGTTTAAAATGCTGTAATAGAGTTACATTAGTTTCAAAGAAAATTTAGTTTAATCCAACAATTATAGCATTTATAAGATGCTATAATAGCCATTAATTCAATTTAGCTATTTAGTTCACTTATCAACTACAGATTTACAAATGCTGTATTATCATTTACATTATAAATAATAGCATTTCAAAAATGCAGTTAATTAACTTCAAATTTTCAATATAATTTCACAACAATTATATTTTTCTTTAAATCACTTTTAACTTATAAAATCACTCACTTTTACTTTTATAAACACCATATAATTTTCCTTAATTTCATGATATCATAAAGTTAAATTTCCAATTAAAAATTCATATTTAACACTAATTCACTTATTAAATTGCAATGTTCAATTTTAAATTCCTTACATTAAATTTCAACCTAACACTTAAGTTCAAATTCTCAAATGTAACTTAGTTTTATTTTTATTTACTTAACTAAAAATTCACTTTTAAGTCAATTCCATGAATTTCCAATTTTAGTTATATTTCAAAATTTCAACTTAAATATTCATTCATTTCACTTTTCAACTTTATTAAAAATCATTAATATGATATAAAATCACTTTAAATTCATTTAAATTCAAATTATCATAAATTTATCATGATTTCATATTCAACTTAATTTCCAATTATAATTAAATCAAATTTTCCAAAATAACTTACATTCAGAATTTTCTAACTTTTTCATTAATTTGTTTCACTTATAATTATTCAGAAAATCCATAATATTTTACAAAAATCATTTTTAATTAGATTTAAATCAAAATATTTTAATATTTACATTTCTAAAATAATTTTAAATTTTTTAGAAAACATACATTAACTACGGGTCTGTATATAATTTTCTACACTGGGAAAAGTGATACGGGTAATATATCATCTCAACCCGTAATTTACAAAGAAAATACGGGTTTTATCATTTCAAACCCGCAGTCCCAAGTAAATGAAATAAATTTGAAAATCATTCAGGCCTATCATTTCATCCCATAATGATTTTCCCTTATTCTAAAGTCCGTTCGGGTATGTATCATTTCAACCCATAGTGATTCTAATCTAAAGGGAACTTGCAGTGTGATTAACTGATAAAATAACAAAACAGCAATAATATTGCAGTAACATATGATATAAATGGTGTTTAAACATGTGTGAACATCATATAATAGTGACATAGCAAATAAAATATGGTGATGCAGTTTACATATTCACAAGCGATCGATTTACTATTCATATAAGTATAAAACTGTCTAGTGAGAATAACTCACTGGATTGAGCTGATGACCCAACGAAAAATTGCACAAACGGGATCTACACAAGCAAAAAAGCATGACACAGATTCGAATGGAGGAGCCAAGTGTCAAAGTACTTGGATACATATCAAACAAAACGATATAACATCGATAAGTATCAAATCAATTACGGTCAAAACTACACTAGAATAGACTGCACAGAATCAAATAGAAATGCTTGCACTTGCTTTTAACCTTTTCTAGGCTTAGCCATAAGGGGAAATACAACATAATTGCAGGTGTTTGGGTCTGGTTTGGGTGAGTATGGGTTCGTCCTACATGTTGGAGTGATGGTGTAAAAGCAGGTGAAGGCAAGAACACAAAATCATGCATACACATGGGTTTTGGGCCATGAATTGGGCTCGGCCAAGGCCCTAGGTGCCACGGCCAGAGGAGTGGGGTCCACTGTGGTGGTGTGGACGTGGGTGCTGGAGGTGCTGGAGGTGGTGGTGGTGTGGTAGGTGGCGGCTAGGGGGGTGGTGAGGTGATGGAATGTGTTAGGCTAGTATGAAGGGTGTTTTGAAACTTTTGTGGATATGCATCACCAAGGGGGTTCATGGGTTGGGTGGCTAGTGAGGAGGAGGTGCTAGTGGTGTGTCATCAGGTGGTGGAGGCGGCTAAGCAGCAAGGTGGCATGGTCGAACCTACATGAGGTGAAGCAAGTGCAAAATCAAACTAGAAAAATCAACATAAGTGAAAGAAAAAAAGAAAAAAAGAAAAAGAATTTTACCAACTTCTCAAGCAAGAGGAGGCCGAAATTTTTTTTGTTCAGGAAGGAGGAAAAAGATACATGAAATGAAAAATGAAGTGGCCGGCTGAAGATGTGGAGAGTTATGGCAAAAGAAGTTAAGAGTAGTGTGGAAATGAAGAGGTGGAATCCAAAAAGGCAAAGGCAATTCAAAAGTCAAAACTCTTCATATTTCTTTATTTTATTTATATAACTTTATTTTATGATAGTAATAATAGTACCAGATAAAATTTCTAAATTTTGTCAAAATATAAAAATATATATAATATTTATCAATTATATAAATTTAAATTAAGGAAAATAGCTAAAAATGGTGAACTAGACTAGAAAATTTGAAATTAAATGAAATAAATTTTAGAAAATTCATATGAGCTTTTAAAATATTTTTAAAAATAAATAATAACATAAAATAAAAGTAAATTCACAAAATAAATATTTAAAATTTAATTTAAATATAATTTTTAATGAAGAAAATACCAGAAAATAGGAAAACAGCCCTTAAAAATAGGAAATCAACACAGTAAATTTTGAAAAATATATATTATTATTTTAAAAATATTTAGAGATGAAATTTAAAAAATAAACAAATTTAAAAAATAGAATAAAGAAATTAAAATGAATAAAATAGCAGAAAATTAGAAAGCAGCCTTTAAAAATAGGAAATAAATATAGTAAATTTTGGAAAAATTCTATTATCATTTTAAAAATATTTAGAGATGAAATTTAACGAACAAAAAAATTTAAAATAAACTAAAGAAATTTATAGTCAAAAATCTAGAGTTGTTACATTAGTTATTATTAATTTGGTATTTTTGGAGTGGTTTGTAGTTATTTAAATGCATATATAAAAGTTATATTTACGCACATCGATATATGATATTGGTATATTTTTGAGCGGGTTTAATAAAGGATAATTACTTGAAGAGATTTGAAAAAATTTGCACTATATGGGTGGAAATAATGGAAGGCCGGATATATAGAGAGAAGGATGGAGCGAGAGGAAATTAAGGGATCGATTAGGGAAGTTATATTTACAAGAACGAAAAAGTTTCATTCTTTCAATTAAAATGAATCCGTTAATTTTATTTCCTTCAATAATTTTTCTTTCTCCTTTTTTCTCTAAGCCATGACTGCAAATTTCTTCATCGTTTTCTAAAAAAAATCAACTCCATATCAAAATATAAAATAAAATAAAGTGCTACATGGTTCATCCATCTCCTGCAAAGATTGGTTTTGGTTTGTAAAAATCAAAGGAGAATTCATAGAGCAGGGTATCACTTATTGGCTATATCCGTAAGATATAACTTCCTTTTCAAATTTATATTGAGTTGTATAATGATTGTGTGTGTATCATTGCCTAATCACAATTTTTGATTGACATCATAATCCAAACAGTTAATTGGATGATTTGATCTAATTTAATTCATTTGTTTAAAACAAAAATGTTTACATGTGTATAATTATAATTTCGTCTATAAATATGATTCAACATGTATGTAATGATTTTCTAAGGTAATGTATAACTTTAATGAGTTAAATAATATTGATTTGAATCATTTTGAAGCATGAAATACATTCACATCTTGTTCTGAACATTATTGATATGTTTTGATTTTAAAATTCCTTTTGATTGGTTTTTTAAAATTGCATTAATTTTGAGTGTTCAAATTAAATATTATCTATATAATTTTAGTATATATATAAAAGCACTTAGAAATATGTGAATCTCATATTTTTATTAAAACAATTTAATTTAATATGTATGTGTATGTTGTATTGAATAATTGAAATTATTTACAGCTTCATAATTATACATACATATATAGGTATATGTCCTATGGTCAGATATGTCCTACATCAGTAGGAAGTGTACACAACTACTGGTACCCTCAAGGTGAAGGGTGAACTTCTATTGTATAACTCTACTAACCTTGCATCCCAGCCTACTAAGTCCAATTAATCATTACAGGCTTTACTAACTTAAGCCATATTATCCTAAGCTTTATTATTACCAAGCTTTATTGTAACAACCCTAGATTTTTGTATATTAAATAAATTGGAAGTCTAGTTAAATTTGTGAAAGAAACGTATAAGTTTTAATTTATGAAAGAAACGTATAGGTTTTAATTTATGAAAGAAACGTATAGGTTTTAATTTATGAAAGAAACGTATAGGTTTTAATTTATGAAAGAAACGTATAGGTTTTAATTAATGAAAGAAATGTATAAAGTCCTAATTAATGAGAGAACATGAAAGTTTTAATTAATGCAAGAACATGTAAAGTTTTAATTAAGAAAGAAACATGTAAAGTTGTCTTAGCTAACGACCCAATATTTTCAACCATTCGCATCCATTATAAGTGTATAGGTAGACACTCATGCCGGAATTGAATTGCTCAAAATACCGCGTTGTAAATAAGAATTTGGCAAATCTCAGAATATACAGTAAATAATAATCACAGATCACAGACACAGAGTAATAATAATGCAGCGGAATTAAAAGAGATAGTAGTTCATGAAGCTACTATATAAATATATCAAAGTTACATAAAATACAACAGAAGAAATAAAGTACAAAGGAAGTCTCACTACATAGAAGTCTACTAATACAAGAGCTGAAAGGAACAACAGACTGCAAAAGATAAAACTTGACAAGTAGATAATCTCCAGCGATTTCAATCTCCAGAAAGTGGAAATCCAAATCTATGAATAACTCAGGCTGACCCGAGCGTAAATAAAAAATACAAACACTCGAGTCAGGACATACATACTTATACAATGTAAACCAACTCAAGTGAACTGTAGTAAAGGTACAAGTAACTTAGAAGATGCTTGGGACCACCCATCCTCTAAGGATCCGTTAAACTATTTACTATGTAGTAATATACGCTATATACAATAGTGTCTAATCAGTAAAGTATAATCATATAGAAAATAGCGTTAAGGGGATGGTGAACCTTAACGTGGTCGGATCTTTAAAACCAAAATCGTAGCGGTTTCGATATAAGGATATGACACGGCACGCGAGGCAATGCCAGGGTGGATACACCGTTTGCACTCCCGGACCGGTGGTGACGGCAAGCCAGCAGCTTCCGCCCACCTCGAACAATACCCCCAAATCAAAGTGGCGCCACGTATCGAATCACAAAAGTAATAGAATCGTTTCCGATGGAGCATGCTCGATGAAAGGGTGCAACCCTTTGTGTAGCCCGGTATAGCTCCTGTTTTAGTCATATATGCCAACTCACGGGAGTTGGGTCCACGTAATATACCTCGAGAACGTCGCCACCATCCTACTTCATTCTGGAATCTCCACCGCGTACACAGTTGTTAAAGTGGTTTTCGGTATTGGCCGGCTATAAGACAATATCCGATCCCGGTCTCTTTAACAACTAATCATTATTATAACCCATAGTTATAACTTTAAAACAATATTTTATACTTCAAAATAAAATATCATTTCAACCCAAATCTTTATCAAAATAAAGATTAAATCATTTCCAAACCATTTCAATATATCATCATACCATATATTTCAATTCAAATATTTATCAAAATAAATATCAAGTCATTTCTAACCATTTCAATATATTAAATTATCATATCCTTTCAAAACTTCCTTTCAAAACATTTTGATATATCAAAATATCATAACCTTTCAGAGCTTCATTTCCAAAATATCATATCTTTCAAAACTTCTTTTCAAATCATTTTAATGTCAAAATATCATATCTTTTAAAACTCCATTTTTCAAATCATTTAATATCAAAATATCATATCTTTCAAAACTCCATTTTTCAAATCATTTAATATCAAAATATCATATCTTTCAAAACTTCGTTTCAAATCATTTTAATATATCAAAATATCATATCTTTTCGAAACCACATTTCAATCATTTTAATATATCAAAATATCATATCTTTCGAAACCACATTTCAATCATTTTAATATATCAAAATATCATATCTTTCGAAATCACATTTCAATCATTTTAATATATCAAATAGTTATATTTCAATACAAATTACTTCATTATTAAATCATAAAAATGAAGTTATTACATTTAATAATTAAATTATTAAATGCCAAAAGTTTAAACTTTTCAATGTTCATTTATGCACTTAAATTTATTAAAACAATGAAAATTCAAGTTTCGCAGCATTTAGAAAATGCTATAGAAAGTTACATTCAAAAACAATTCAATTTAACAAAAGGCAGTATTAAAAATGCTGTTAATTAACTTCAAATATTCAATAGAATTTCACAAACACTTATATTTTTATTTAAATCATTTTTAACTTATAAAATCATACATTTTCACATTTATAAGCATCATTTAATTTTCCTTAAATTCATGATTTTATAAAGTTAAGTTTCCTTTCAAAAATCAATATTTATTAATAATTCGCTTATTAAATTTCAACATTCAAATTTAAATTCATTACATTAAATTTCAACTTACCACTTAAGTTTAAAGTTTCAAATATAACTTAATTCCATTTTGTTTAACTTAACTTAAAATTTCACTTTTAAACCAAATTCATAAATTCCAATTTAAGTTATATTTCCAAATTCAACTCAATATTCACTCATTAACATTTTAACTTTATTCAAAAATCATTAATATGTTATAAAATAATTTTAAATTAATTTAAATTCAAAATATCATAAATTTATCATATTTCAAAGTTAATTTTAATTCCATTAAAAATTAAATCAAAATTTCCAAAATAACTTACATTCAGATTTTCTAACTTTTCCATAATTTATTTAACTTATAGATTTCCAGAAAATCAATAATACTTTACAAAAATTATATTTTTAATAAATTTTAAATCAAAATATTATAATAATTACATTTCTAAAATATGACTTGATCTATAATATATATAGACATATGATTTAAATTTGATTCGATAAATTATGTACATACATTTATTTATCTCTAAATGGGTTGAAGTAATCGGGAATTTAATTCTTAAATTTTATTTTTAAGAATAATTTCAATTATAAAAAGAAAATAAAATTTTTGGATCAATATTCAAGCATGAAATGATTTAATTGTATAATACAATTGCATTCAATACAACTTACCTTAATTTTTCAAATGTTAACAATGTAATTGGATAATATACAATATAAAAAGATTTTATAAAAAAATTTGAGTGGTTATAATAAATGTTATACACTTAATTTTTAATTATAAAATGATTAACAGAGGTAAATATAATAAAGGGTAATTGAATACCTTACAATAAAATAATGTTAAAAGAACTAAGAATAAAAGAAAGCAGTTATAATAAGTGTAAGTATGATCAACATAAGTGATAAATATATTGAGAGGAATAAATTCAATTTTAATTAGGAATAAGGAAGAATTAAATTTATTAAGTACATTGTGAGTGTAATAAATGATTATTTTTCAAACCCATGGTTTTAAAAATTGTTAATTTAAGATGATTGGATAATAAGATAATGAAATTTGAGATAGTTAACGATTTATTTAACTTATGAAAAAAAAGGAAAAAAAAATTTTGAAGTTGAAATTTCCATGCTTTCAAATCTAGTTCCTTATTTTGTTTTTCAAACTATATTTTGGTTGTCCTTATCATCCTTATCTTGCTATAGACTGGTATAGGCATCTTTTTATAATCTTTCTGTTTAGAAATCTTTCTATAATCTTTGATAATTTGCACCTTGCGAAACTTACCTATAACAACAGTTATCAGGTATAATTTTCAATCTTCTTGTCATCTTATCTTAATCCTATTTCACTCTTTTTTTTCTGTGTTTTTCCGTACCTCATCCCTTTTCGAGGATGAAAAGTTTTGAGTGGGGGAGAGTGTAACAACCCTAGATTTTTGTATATTAAACAAATTGGAAGTCTAGTTAAATTTGTGAAAGAAACGTATAAGTTTTAATTTATGAAAGAAACGTATAAGTTTTAATTTATGAAAGAAATGTATAAGTTTTAATTTGTGAAAGAAACGTATAAGTTTTAATTTGTGAAAGAAACGTATAGGTTTTAATTTATGAAAGAAACGTATAGGTTTTAATTTATGAAAGAAACGTATAGGTTTTAATTAATGAAAGAAACGTGTAAAGTCCTAATTAATGAGAGAACATGAAAGTTTTAATTAATGCAAGAACATGTAAAGTTTTAATTAAGAAAGAAACATGTACTTTGATAAACTTAAGTAAATTTATGGAACTTAATAAATTGATTTAAAATTGATTTATATTTGAATTTAAGTGATTTATTAAAGAATTTTTGATTTCTCTATAAATTTAAGTGGTTGAATAAATGACTGTTGAAAAATGAAATTTTAAAAGATAACTTGACTTGAAAATGTGAAATTTGAGTTTTAACTAAAGATGTTAAATTAATTAAATAAAATATGATTTTTCTATGTGTTTAAAATGTAATTTATGAATTGTTTAACTGGATTTCTGAAATATAACTTATGTTTGAAATTTGGAATTTTGACTAAAAATGATATTTAAGTTATATGAATAAAATGGACTTTAATCATATTTGAAAAATGGTAAATATGATAAATTTATATATTTATTTGTGAATGCATTTTTTATGTTATTATCTTTGTTATAAATATTTTTACAAGTCCATATAAATTTTCCAAAGCTCATTCTATTTATTTTCCATTTTTCTAGACTAGTTTGCAAATTTGTGCTATTTTCTTATTTTAACCTTATATAACTAATAAATATTTATATATATTTTATATTTGGTTATATTTTATAAATTTTGACTGGAATTATTATTACTTTCAGTAATGTAAACTTATATGAATAAATTAAGGATATTTGAAAGGTTTCAAAAGCTTTTAAAACGTAAAATCGTTTCACCCCCTAAGTCGTTTCTTTTACCGTTTCTTCATTTACTCTTTGGCAGTTTTTTTATTTATTAGCCACATCTTTCAACTACATACTTTATTCCCTATTCACATACATTCATTTTCATTTCTGAAACAAAAAAATTCGGCCATGGCTATTGAGAAGAGTTTGGGTAATGATTTTCAACTTTTCTTCTTCTTCCTTGTTTACATTGATTTTTGCACTTGTTCTCATCTAGATTTGATTGGCTCCTCCTCCTCCAGCTCTGACCTAACCTCCACCACCCCCTTCCTATGACCATCACCTATCCTACTACCTCTCCATTTTAGGCCGAGCCAATCCAAGGTGAAGATCATCACCAAAATCCACAAATACGTCACCTATTCACACAAACCGAGCCTAGTTTGCTAGCACCACCTTCACCTTCCTTTAGCCGCCACTTCCACCACCACCACCAGCCCAGATCTGACCACCACCCTCTACCACATCACTCATCACCATCTTGACACCTGGCCATGCCCCTATAGCTTGAGGGCCGAACCCTATGGTGCAACAAAAGCCACCATTTGCCTTAGAACCCTTTGTATTCCATTGTCTTCTCTACTTGTAACTCCCACTCACCATTCAAACCCATGTGTAGGCGACCCTATAGGGACCCAAACTAGACCTAATTCCATGCCTTGGCTGTGCTATTTCAGTTCATAACTGAAGTATGCGAAGTTGAGAACAAGTGCAATTCATTCGATGTTGTTTTGGGCTTTGAATTCTAATGTTATTTGATGTTTAAATCGTGTTGAAACTTACATATATTTGTATTATTTTGTGTAAATGTTTGAACAAGGCTATTAGCTTTGGCTCTCCACTCTCTTGTCGTAGTTTTGGCAGCAATCTCCAGCTTTGAACATGTGAGTTATTCTCACCAGACAATATGTACATATATAACTAGTAAATTGACCCCTTTTGAATCTGTAAAATGCATTATCATGTTACACCTGCTATATTATGATTTTATGATGTTCACCCATGCTTAAAGACCTGTTATAACATCTGTTACTGTTATATTATGTTGTTCTTCTATTTTTATCAGTTTATCACACTGCAAGTTCCCTTTAGATTAGAATCACTATGGGTTGAAATGATACATACCCGAACGGACTTTAGAATAGGGGAAAATCGTTATGGGCTGAAATGATAGGCCTGAACGATTTTCAACTTATTTTATTTACTTGGGACTGTTGGTTTGAAATGATAAAACCCGGATTTTTCTTTGTAAATTACGGGTTGAAATGATATATTACCCGTATCACTTTACCTAGCGTAGAAAATTATATACAGGCCCGTAGTTAAAATATGTTTTTCTAAAATGTTTAAAATATTTTAGAAATGTAATTAGTATAATATTTTGATTTAAAATTTATTAGAAATATAATTTTTGTAAATTATTATTGATTTTCTGGAAATCTATAAGTTAAATAAATTATGGAAAAGTTAGAAAATCTGAATGTAAGTTATTTTGGAAATTTTGATTTAATTTTTAATGGAATTTAAATTAACTTTGAAATATGATAAATTTATGATATTTTGAATTTAAATTAATATAAAATTATTTTATAACATATTAATGATTTTTGAATAAAGTTAAAATGTTAATGAGTGAATATTGAGTTGAATTTGAAAATATAACTTAAATTGGAATTTATGAATTTGGTTTAAAAGTGAAATTTTAAGTTAAGTTAAATAAAATAGAATTAAGTTATATTTGAAATTTTAAACTTAAGTGTTAAGTTGAAATTTAATGTAATGAATTTAAATTTGAATGTTGAAATTTAATAAGCGAATTATTAATAAATATTGATTTTTGAAAGGAAACTTAACTTTATAAAATCATGAATTTAAGGAAAATTAAATGATGCTTATAAATGTGAAAAAGTATGATTTTATAAGTTAAAAATGATTTAAATAAAAATATAAGTGTTTGTGAAATTCTACTGAATATTTGAAGTTAATTAACAGCATTTTTAATACTGTCTTTTGTTAAATTGAATTGTTTTTGAATGTAACTTTCTATAGCATTTTCTAAATGCTGCGAAACTTGAATTTTCATTGTTTTAATAAATTTAAGTGCATAAATGAACATTGAAAAGTTTAAACTTTTGGCATTTAATAATTTAATTATTAAATGTAATAACTTCATTTTTATGATTTAATAATGAAGTAATTTGTATTGAAATATAACTATTTGATATATTAAAATGATTGAAATGTGATTTCGAAAGATATGATATTTTGATATATTAAAATGATTGAAATGTGGTTTCGAAAGATATGATATTTTGATATATTAAAATGATTGAAATGTGGTTTCGAAAAGATATAATATTTTGATATATTAAAATGATTTGAAACGAAGTTTTGAAAGATATGATATTTTGATATTAAATGATTTGAAAAATGGAGTTTTGAAAAATATGATATTTTGATATTAAATGATTTGAAAAATGGAGTTTTGAAAGATATGATATTTTGACATTAAAATGATTTGAAAAGAAGTTCTGAAAGATATGATATTTTGGAAATGAAGCTCTGAAAGGTTATGATATTTTGATATATTAAAATGATTTGAATGGAAGTTTTGAAAGGATGTGATAATTTAATATATTGAAATGGTTAGAAATGACTTTATATTTATTTTGATAAATATTTGAATTGAAATATGTGGTATGATGATATATTGAAATGGTTTGGAAATGATTTAATCTTTATTTTGATAAAGATTTGGGTTGAAATGATATTTTATTTTGAAGTATAAAATATTGTTTTAAAGTTATAACTAAGTGTTATAATAACGATTAGTTGTTAAAGAGACCGGGATCGGATATTGTCTTATAGCCAGCCAATACCGAAAACCACTTTAACAATTGTGTACGCGGTGGAGATTCCAGAATGAAGTAGGATGGTGGCGACGTTCTCGAGGTATATTACGTGGACCCAACTCCCATGAGTTGGCATATATGACTAAAACAGGAGCTATACCGGGCTACACAAAGGGTCGCACCCTTTCATCGAGCATGCTCCATCGGAAACGATTCTATTACTTTTGTGATTCGATACGTGGCGCCACTTTGATTTGGGGGTATTGTTCGAGGTGGGCGGAAGCTGCTGGCTTGCCGTCACCACCGGTCCGGGAGTGCAAATGGTGTATTCACCCTGGCATTGCCTCGCGTGCCGTGTCATATCCTTAGATCGAGTCCACTACGATTTTGGTTTTAAAGATCCGGCCACGTTAAGTTTCACCATCCCCTTAACGCTATTTTCTATATGATTATACTTTACTGATTAGACACTACTGTATATAGCATATATTACTACATAGTAAATAGTTTAACGGATCCTTAGAGGATGGGTGGTCCCAAGCATCTTCTAAGTTACTTGTACCTTTACTACAGTTCACTTGAGTTGGTTTACATTGTATAAGTATGTATGTCCTGACTCGAGTGTTTGTATTTTTTATTTACGCTCGGGTCAGCCTGAGTTATTCATATATTTGGATTTCCACTTTCTGGAGATTGAAATCGCTGGAGATTATCTACTTGTCAAGTTTTATCTTTTGCAGTCTGTTGTTCCTTTCAGCTCTTGTATTAGTAGACTTCTACGTAGTGAGACTTCCTTTGTACTTTATTTCTTCTGTTGTATTTTATGTAACTCTGATATATTTATATAGTAGCTTCATGAACTACTATCTCTTTTAATTCCGTTGCATTATTATTACTCTATGTCTGTGATCTGTGATTATTATTTACTGTATATTCTGAGATTTGCCAAATTCTTATTTACAACGCGGTATTTTGAGCAATTCAATTCCGGCATGAGTGTCTACCTATACACTTATAATGGATGCGAATGGTTGAAAATATCGGGTCGTTATATTTATCATCCCAAATTGGATTTTGGACTTAGCTTACTAATCTCCTTTTTCATACTTAATGCTATATAATTTACATTAAATACTCGACTTTCCATTATTCCCCTTTTTGTCTATTTCTCCATAAAAGTCAACTTGTCCATGATAAAAGATTATCGTCCTAAAGACATTTCCTAAAACATTTATATATATTTACTAATTTTCAGTTAGTAACTTTTTCTACCTATTCTATAGTTATTAACCTAACTTCTTTATTTATCAGCTCCAATAATCCATTTACCATATCAATTATTCGCAACTTCCGAATTCAATCCACATTTATTACCCTTAATCAGAGTTACCCTTTAATCAACGTTATTGCTACGTATGCTAATATTCTAAGTATGCATTGTGCATAAATATTCATCCTAGTCACAAATCTTTAACTAGAACATTCTTTCTATATTTTAAATTTGCTGAAATTGTATTTCTCAGAGGGATTCTTTATTATGATTTTCGTAAATTAGTTTAAAAGAAAAGATCAAGAATATAAGGAAAGATTTGCCTCGTTTGAAGTTACAAGGAATGATTATTTTCTTTTTATTGGGATAGACAGTGTAAACTACGAAGAACAAATCTGTACTTTACGCGTCTCTTCCTTTTCTTTTGCATATATTCCTTGCTAAATCAAATACTGCATTTTCCATGCAATTTGGAAACACAAATTTTTTTATAAAAATCAAACAGACGTTCTTCCCACAAATTAAACTATAGAAAATTCCTAATTCAATATACTTAAGGTAATAATCAATATCATACTAATAATCTACAACCTAATTTTAGATTTGGAATAAACTTCATATCTAATCAATATTCATATATGTAACTTTTAAGATGGATTTCTAGATGAGGATGTAGCAATAATTCCTATCAAATCTGAAATGTAATAGCCAAGGATTTTCGATCCTTGAAAATTGACGCTAGAACATGCACCGTATGCATGCTACAAATTTAAGCACCGGAAACCCGATCGTTAAAGGTAAGAAAGAAAATAAATATAAAATAGAATCTTACACAAATGGAATAACATATTATTATTTCAATATATAATCTTTACAGTGGAAATTTAAATACATTCTTAGAGTTTATCCCAAGCTCAACAAGAAGTTATAAATATATGTTCTTACAAATGTTGAAAAAACAAAACAAATATAGCGGAAGTGGAAATGGGAATTGATAACTATCTACAAAGCATCTTCAGCTCCAAAATCTAATTGCTCTAAGCTAAACCTGAACTACTAAACTGCCTGGGAAAATTAGGGCACTCATATTTTAATGGAAAAGGAAAATAAACTTTAGGTCAGTCATGGGACTGATGTGAGAAACTCAAAATTCATATATTTGATATTATTTTTAATGACATTCTTTTGGAAACATTTGCAAATTAACTTATGAATCTTAGCCGAAATTGTTACATTATTAAATTCCAGCATGTTAGTTACAAAGTAGGTTCTACCATCAATATCTTAAGACGCTCGTATTGGAGAACGGATTCCATAAAAATGACAAGGCAAGGAACTACCTTCCGACAGTACACCTCTCAAGGGATGTACCTACGGTCCACATATTAAATGCCTATACCAACATAGAACTGGCCTACCCCTTCGTTGGAATTCTGTGTAGTTAATGCCCCGCTATTACCATGCTATAACCCCGCTATATCTCATACAAGATTTCTACCGCTATGATTTTTACATGTAGCCCCAAAATATAGCCTTTTCGCTTTAAGCCCCGCTATTTCCGCTATATTCCGTTATTCCCACTATATTCTGCATTTCCGATATATCTTCTTTAATAAAATGAATTGAAAAATTGCATTTATAGATTATAAAAATTATGAAACTAATTTATTTGATTTAATTTTTAATATATTTTCAAAAATGAAAATACTCTAATATTCTACTAAATTCAATTACGTTATATATACACAGTTTTATGTTTATTTAAAGTATATTCGCACATGTTTTTATTTAAAACTATTTATGTATTAATTATAATTCAATTGAATGATAATTTTTCATTTAGTTTCCATTTATATATTTGTAAAAACATTAAGTACGAGTTTTATATGCTATTTTAGAGTCATCCGCTATATCCTGCTATATCCTTGCTGTATCCCCGCTATGACTTGTTACACCTCCACCGCTTTGAATCTGTCGAGCACATTAACTGCACAACGTTGGATAGTACTGAATATGACATCATCCCGATCGTTCTCAACCTATCCGAGACGTCTCATAGCATACACAACATACATAATATATAGAGGGTTATCTAGAAGGTAATGACCAAATCCTATTAGGAGCGACCCACATAGCCCTGCCGCATATACCATGTTTTTTCCATTTCCACGTGAGAGGCCTGAGGTGATGTTTTACCTTTCACATAGCACATTCCACTTTGAATACCACATTTTCATTCCATAACCACACAACCGGTTTCTACAAACGTATAACTCCTAAGCTCTTATGTCTCAGAAAAAGGTGTTAAGCTAAGAGATGTTGCTTTCTCTGTCCCTAAACAGATGATACGTTTATAGAGATCAATCAATGTGATTTAGAAATGCAACTTCATACATTCATTCATACAAGTTGTCCAGGAATAGGATAGACTGAAGACGCTCTCCTACCACATCCCATCGAGGATCACCCCTGGGCTTAGTAGCAAGAAGACCTTGCATCAAAGATCTCAAATGAAGAACTACTGTCACATATAAGTGATATAGTTAAATTCCCTCGAAGGTTAGTGATAAGCAGCCCAACGTTCCATCTTCCAAATCATATCATTCTAGGTCGTTTCTTCTGAACACGTAAATTAGTTCGAAGTGATCTTTGGTTAGGAATTACCTAAATCTGAATCTGGTTCCTTCAAACCAATCATCAATTTGAAAAAAAAGGTCAGTTATATAAGTGAATATCATTTGATTAATTCATTATACTTTATCAAAGATATATTTAGAGATATGTAACCTTAAGTCATTTCGTTTCGGTATATACGAAATCATTAAACCTCTCTTTATCTTTGGAAAATAATTTATTTAAATCTTAACAAAGATTCTTAATTTCAAATCAAAATTTTGATTGATTTGAAACCATGTTATCTAGGATGCTAATCCAAAACTAGTAAATATTAAATGAGAATAATCTATAGAAATCGTCTAATTCTACTCAATATCAATTTCCATATTCAACAAGTACTATGAGCGGAATGATGGTGAAATCACCTTTTAAATTCCATGAATAGTAAGATTTCCCTCCTCGGCATTTAGCACCAAGTATAAGAAGATCATCTCTGTACAGTCAAAGTTGTATTTAATTTAAATTTGGAAAATATAATCTTTTTATACCTAACTCGTTTCCGACATTTCGACCTTATCTATCCCTCGCCCAGGAAAGAGGCCATGGGAGCTAGGGCATAAGTTACTCTTAAACATCTCCTTAGTTAAACACCCGACATCCGGTTCTCATAAAAAAAAAATCAAGTGTACTCGTCGGCTTATAGAGCCAAGATTAAAACATTTGCTTATAACAGCTTTTCTCTTGATCATTTATTTAAACATCCTTTAACTAAATTATAAAAACTTTAAATCATTATTAAAATACTTATTTTTTTTATAGGAAAACATTTACCAAAAGATTTGGGAAAGAATAGTTAAGTTTAAAGCTATATTTCAAAATTTAGTAAAAAGTGCAGCGAAAAGAGCTGCAAAGAGCGTTTTAAAAGCTTATTTAATTAAAACAACCTATGTATATTTAAAACTTCATTTTTATAACTTAAATCACTTTAATAAAATTTTAATAGATTTATACGTATAATTCCATATAAAAATATCATTTAAAGGAATTCCTTTATGGATTCCGAACCGCAAAACCGCGATTATTTTGATAACTTGATTTGTTCATATTTCAAAATCTACTAAACGAAATCTCAATATTTTCCTTTGTTTGGAAACTATGATTATAAGAGTTTGGAAAGTTGTTATTTCAAAGAATTACGAATCCGAATCCATCTTATAAATGGATTTAACTTTTAAGACACGAAATCGCGAACTACCATTATCTCACGCGCCTATATTTGACTAAATTTTCAATATTTGTTCAAACTTTGTCAAAACACTATTAAATGTTTATAAAAATTTCCAACCCATATTAAACCATTTTTGATAGGTTTAAATATTTCATATACACCATTTCATTAGTAAAAGGAAAGTGATTTCCTTTGTGATTTTGGATGTGCATTAAACATGACTTATTAATACAATTATACAACAATATTAAACAGCCAAACATGATGATCAAAACATAGAAAACATCCATTGCAAAAATCATATCATCATCCACAAATATAATATAAATAAGAGTTTCTCACTTTAAACTCAAACGAACTAACTTTAAATCGACTATAGCTCCGCTACGACGGACCAAAGCTTTATGAAATCGAGCCTTGGACCCTAGGAAAGTCACAGCCTAGGTTAGTAAGAGGAGAAGGCTTGGCCAAGCAAGGTGATGGAGTGTGGTTCTTGAGTTGCATGGTGGAAAGAGACTTCAGATCATCATCTAATTCACAAAACTAAACCTGAAAATAGGTCAATTTATCTCGGGTTTTTGACTTTTTATTCTTTGAATTTGGAAAAATGATCAACATGTTGTTGGAAATTCTTTTCTCTATAGTTTTGTTAAAAGAATTTATTGATTTGGATCTATTTTGGGGAAGTTATGACCAAGAGAAGAAGAGGTGTTCTCGGGTGTGGAAATTTGGGCTAGAAAATGAGTATGAAAGAATTGAAATTTTGACATGGTAACTCTTTGATTTAGTGGAAGCGATATAAAGAATATTTGTAGCCAACTCTATCCTCTTCAATTTGAAAAAAAAATTCTTGATTTAGTAGAGTTTGGAGAGAGTAATGGCCGGTTGAAGTTTGAGTAAAAATGAAGAAGGTGGGATGTGTATTTATAGGAAAAGTTTTGCAAAATATCTTCCACACATCATCATTATACATTCCCATCACCTTTGGCTGGCCCATGCCCCCCTCTCTCCATGTGCCTAACCCGTGTGCTAGCTTGGATGGTACGTTTCAGTTTGACTTTGGTTAAAAATATCTAAATATTTATACTAAATATTATGATATTTATTCCTTTTACCATTAGTGAATTTGTAAAAAAATTATGGTATTTCTTATATGTTTTCATATGGATGTGCATGTTTATATGCATATGTATGTTTATATGTATATCACATATAGACTATAACGTAGTATAACTTTTCTACGTTAAATCATTACGAATCCTGATTCTGATTTTCGGTCATATTTTCACTTATTAATTATATTTGTTTGTAAAAAAAGTTTGATAATAATATTTCTATAATTATTAATTAATTAAAATGATCATAGTTGAATTATAAAACCATATAAAGCTTTATTAAACAATTGTTTACAAAAGGTGTTATTATACCGATAAAGCGATATCAATTTTCCTTATATTTTCAAATAAAATATATCTGTTTATAAAACTATTATAAATTATTTATTATCACCATATAACTAATTTTAAATTAATGAATTATAATCATTTAAAATAATTACTTGAATAATTATAATAATTACTAAATCATTAAATCTTAATTCAAAATCATAAATAAATTATTAAATATAATGGCATCCTTGATGATGTCATTAATACATTAAATTTACGAAATTAAAATAAATAATTTAATTTCATATTCTTGTTCAACTATAAAAATAAGTGCACGTATCTAGCTCTATGCGTGAAGTTCTGATGATTATGAAGCTGTTTATCGATAAAACAGTTTTTGATCATTTTATCGATATTTTTCCAAAGTATATATTTCTATAAATACTTACTCAAAATAAGATTACAATTACTATTTATAGTTCAAGACAATGTATTCTATATTAATATTTCTTATATTTGAATATTTTAAAAATAAATATAATTTATCAAAGTAATAAATTTTGTTGGTCATTACATAAAACAAGAATATGTAGGTAATAGTTTTCTATGTTAATTTGCTCCTGCAATTCACAAATATTATTGATTTGAGCATAAAAATCAAATGTATTCCAACGAAATGGATTCAAAGTTATAAATAATATATTAATTTCCCACTCACCTTCTAAATGAGTTTCAAATCTCCAGATCTGAAGTAAAATCTTTGATTCAACTATATTTCCTTCTTATTCCAAGAAATATATATAAAAAGGGTATGACATATATTAGAACTATAGAACTAAGAAGTTATTTGGGTTTGAAGGGAAATATAAATATATAAATACAAATATAGATATATTACATCGTTATCACGTAGTGTTGCTTCGCTCCTCTTCTTCTCTTATTTGATTTCCATTTTTCACTAATTTGTATATATGCAAATATAAATATTATATTTTATAATTAAGAAAATAGTGGAGAACATAAGATAATAGAGCTTCATTATTATTTCTAGAAAAGTAAGAGAAGTGAAGAGAGGGTTGGGCCTAAATTTATAGGCACTCGAATCAACCACGGTCGTTAGATTAAAATACATAAAATCCAGGCTGTTTGACCAAGGCAAACCCTAGCGCCCCTACTAGGACCGAACGACTGCTCCATTTATATGGGTCGACCGCTCCATGTCAACCTACTCAATAAAGGAGGTCGATAGGTGGGTCCAAATGTTCAATATATAAATGTTAATTTTTCTAATCTAATTATTTGCCTTCTGAATTCATTTTTCGTCCGTAACTTCTTCATTTAGACTTTGATCGCAAAACTCTAAATATGAAAGTTGCTTAGAATTTCACCATGAATGCAATGTTGAAAGTTTCATGGTCAAACTCCATCGTTTGCAAAAATTCTAATTCTTAGAGCCTAATTAACAAACTAACTAATTAAATAACTATCGTCAAATTTATGGAGTATTACAAAAGAGGCAGGCCTAACACTTAATATCTCTAATCCCTAAGCAGATCCAATTATCCACAATCGTTTCCCATAGGTCCTATGATTGGTGATGTCCCTTAGCAGTAATAGGTGTACACAACTGATGGTAGCCTTTGAGTGAAAGGCAAACTTACATTATTTCACTTTACTGACCTCATATCACAATCTTCTAAGCCTAACTATTTTATAGGCCGTATGGTTAAAAATGTCTCATATAAGTAGGCATTGTACATAACTGCTAGTAGCCTCAAAGTGAAGGACGGACCTCTGTTGTGTAACTCTACTAACATCTATCCCAACCTACCAAGTCCAATTTATAATTCTAGGCTTTACTAACTTAAGCCATATTATCGTAAGCTTTATTATTATTAAGATTTATCATCCAAAATTAGATATTGGACTTAGCTTACTAACCTCCCTTTTACTTATTTAAGGCTAAATAATTTACGTTAAATATTCAATTACCTATGAATCCCATTTATTTTTTTCTTCTATAATTGTCAATTTGTCCATGATAAAGAATATCATCCTAACAGAAATTTCCTAAGATATTTATGTATATTTACTAATCTCTAATTAATAACCTTTCCTAGTTGTTCCACAGTTACTAACCTAACTTCTTTATTTATCAATCCCATTAATCCATTTACCCTATTAACGATTTGTAACTCCCATTAATTGGAGTTTCAACCTTTCCAAACGTTCCTCCCATTTCCTATTCGCAAACTAATGTAGGCGAGCGTTACACATAAATCATCATATTCGTTAGCACGTATAAATATGTATAAACACCAACTTCTACCAAATATATTCTAATAAAAAATCTTTAACAAGAAAATTATTTTTCGTATTTAATTTGTTGAAATTACACTTCTTAGAAAGATTCGCTGTTGTGATTTCCATAAGTTAGTTTAAAACAGAATATCAAGATAAAAAGAAAAGATTTTCCTTGTTTGAAATTACAAGGAGTGATTATTTTCTTTTTATTGGATTAGATAGCGTAAACTACGAAGAATAAATCTATACTTTACACATCTCATCCTTTTTAGTTACATATATTCCTTGTTAAATCAAACACTGCACTTTCTTTGCAATTTGGTAACGCAAACAAAATTATAAAAATCAAACGGACGTTCTACCTATAAATTAAACTATGGTAAATCTAGGGTAATAATTAAAATCATACTAATAATCTACAATCTAATTTTAGATTTGGAATAAATTTCATATCTAATCAATATTTTTGAGAGAAACGTGCGATCCTCTAAAGTGGAGGAGAGCATACATGTATACATACATATATATATAACACCAATAACAAAAGAGCTACCAACATGCCTGGTGGGTGACAAATCATAATACAAAATAACAAAGGAAAACAAACTCAGGGAACTTCCTAAATGAGCTCCGGCAAAGCCACCACCCATTATACCTCAGTATTGAACTCCAGCAAGGCTACCGCCCGATAATAAGGTGTTAGAAGAACCAAAACGAGATCTACTAACAGCTCCACCAATGAAAAGAAGCCTCACTACAAACACAGATGAATCAGAAAGAAAGCCTCATTGCATATGCAGATGATCTAGAATGAACATCTCTCTACAAACTTGAATGATCCATGTTGAGGCCAAGTGCATAACTGAGATTTACATGTAGCTCCACCGTAGAAAGAATGCCTCACTGCCAACTCAGGTAATCCAGAAAGAATGCCTTGCTGCCAACGCAGAAGATCCAGAATGAACGCCTCACTGCAATCCTATAGACAACACCTTGAAAACCTGCAAATAGCAATCTAGCACCATATCCGACCTAAACCTGTATATGAAGATGGTACTAAACAAATATAAGAATGATACACTTATATGTATATATTTATATTGCACATATATATATATATATATATATATATATATATGTATGTATGTATGTATTAATGAAGTAAAATTAATAAAACTAAAGCTAAAATTAAAAGACAGAAAACAAACTAAAAACAAGAGACTAACTAAAAAAAGGATCCAAGCTCATTATGCAACATCTTAATCAACTCTAAAGATGTGAAATAGTGATTTCAAAATCAAAAAGGAAAAATTAAAAAAAAAATGAAGTTAAAAGCCTACAAAATCTAAAATCTATAAAATTATCCTTATGCTCCTTTAATCAAAAAACATTGTGATAATCAGTAAAATCATCATTCAAATTCGAGAAAATGTTAATGCTATAATTATTAATGTTAAAAATATTGATTTTTTGTTTAAATAACTTAATGATATTTCTGACCTTATTAAGATATTTTTTGAAATGATTATTTTTATCTAATCTATAATTAGGATTTTAGGTCCAATTAAAGCAGATTGATGATATTATAAAAATCAATCTATAAATACGATTGCTATTATTATTAAAAAGTCTTCGGTTTCTCTTAAACCAAATATACCAAAATATTATAATGAATAAAGTATCTAGTAAAAATCTATTTTCCTTTTTAAATTTAAATCTTAAAATATTCCAGCAATAATAACAATCAGTAACTTCAGTTGTAAGAGTAAAATTCTAGATTTTGAGTGTATTATTAAGGATATAGAAAGTATCCATACAATCATAATATACATGGTCAATGTCTTCAAAATAAAATTTGCAAAACGTATATTTATTATCAATTTGCATATTCCTTCTTTTTAAAAATTCAATAGTATTCAGTTTCCTATGCATTATTAACCATATATAAATCTTAGCTTTAGGAGGGCCGTTTGCTTTCCAAATAAGTTTAAAAGAGTTATTAGTAATGCCCAAAAAATTAAGAAATTTATAATAAGAATTTGAAGTAAATTTCTTACTTTTATCCCATTCCCAGTTAATAATATCATTTTCGTTATCAATATTATATAAATTCAATCTAGCACATGATACAGAAAATTGTCTAAGAGTTGTATCTTTTGATAATCTATTAAAACTAAAGTTCCAAGGGGAGTTATTATCCGGAGAAAAAATATCTAAAATTAAAGCATTCTTAAAGTTACAAATTTCATAAAACTCTTTAAATTCTACCTTAAGAGGAATGATAGATATCCAACAATCATGCTATAAAGAAGTATTATTTCCTGAATGAACAATCATATTAGTACCAAGGTTAAAAATCTCATGACATTTTAAGATAGATTTTCAAAAATTAGATAATTTATTGGCAACAGAAGGTGTAATTTGGTATAGATTGTTTAGAAATAATTTCTTTCCAAATACAATTATCATTGATATCCTTAAATTTCCATAACCACTACCCTAATAAAGCCAAATTCATGTTATATAAACTAATGACTCCTAAACCACATTCCTTTTCTGACTTACAAATTATTTCCCAATTAAATAGACATTTAAGGCTACTGTTAGAATTATCGCCACTCTATAAGAATTCGCTTCTTATTTTATCATTTTATTAATCACCCAATCTACGAAAAGATCATAGACATACAATAGATCGGAAGAGCAGATAAAACATAACCAATGAGAACTAATTTACCCACTCTAGATAAAAATGTGCCATTCCAATTAGAAATTCTATTTTTTATTTTATCTATAATTATTAGCCAGTCATCATGCTTAAGTTTGGTTGTTCTAATCAAAAATCCAAGATAATCAAAAGAAAAATTCATAGTTTTACAATTAAATGTGTTAGCAACTAAACCTTCAATCTTATTAATATCACTTAATATTAAAACCGAACATTTATCGAATTTAATTTTTAGCCTTGAAAGAAGTTCAAAGTTGTATAAAATAAATATATGGGTAATGACATGATTAGGCAAATGAGAGGTAAATAATAAGGTATCATCCGCAAATTGAAGAACAGAGAGACCATTGCACGAGATTTCACTACAAACGCACCCTAAAGAACCATTACCAACCACTTTTTAAATAATCATAGCAAAAACATCTACAACTAAGTTAAACAAAAGAGGCGATAACAGATCACCCTTCCTTAAGCCTCGTTTAGATTGAATTTTATTCCCTAAAATACCGTTAACCATTATACTAGAATTACCAGTTTTAAGCAACGTCATAATCCACCCAATCCATTTACGACTAAAATCTCTAGCCAGTAACATATCAATTAGGAAATTCCATTCAACCAAGTCAAAAGCTTTCAGAAAGTCCATTTTTAAAAGGTCACATGTAATGTTGTTTTTACAACAATGATTAATATATTCTAGAATAGTAGCCAGTCCATCTTTGAGATTTCTACTCTTAATGAAAGAAGTTTGTGAATAATCAATTAGATCATTCATTCTTGTGATAAGTCTATTAGCTAAGATATTTGAGATAATTTTAAAAGAACGATTAATTAGAGAAATTGGTCTAAAATCTTTTAAATTATTAGCACTGATTTTTTTATGTATTAGAATGACGTTCGCAAAATTAAACCTTCATGATTGCAGTTTTCCATTATAAAATTCATTAAAATACTAATTAAATCAAACTTTAAAACATCCCAAAATAATTTGTAAAATAAAATAGGAAACCCATCAGGGCCCGAGGCTTTATCACTAGGCACGTCATTGATAGCCTTCAAAAATTTCCTCTTCAGAAAAAGGATGATCAAAATCAAAAAGATCAATTCTAGATTCAATAGGATAAAGATCATTCCATTTAATGTTACTTCTATGCTTATTCTTATTACCAAAAATATCTCTACAATAATCAGTAAATGCCTTATTAAGATCCCTTTGATCAACCAATTCTACATTATTCAAAAAAATAGAATTTATCATGTTACTACGTTTTCTACCATTAGTCGTATTACGAAAATAAATTGTATTATTATCACCTTAATTAATCCATTTATTCTAGATCTCTTCCACGTAACCTCTTCTTTTTCTAAAATTGAATTAAGCTCTTCTTTTAAATTAGCAAGAACATTATGCTCACCAAGATTAAGCTATCTAATTTTTTCTATCTTATTAATATTAAGCATTTTAGAGAGTAAATTTTCTTTTTTAATTTTAATACTGCCAAAAATATTCTTGTTCCAAATTTTAAGAAAATTCCTAAGATCCTTAAGTTTTAGAACAAAATTTTTGGAAGTGTTATCCGTATTTCTGATATTATAAAAATTCATTATAATCCATTTATTTTTAATTAGATTAGAAAAATTGGATTCAGTAACCACATTTTTTCAAATTTAAATGTTCTATTAACAATTATATGATGATCACACGTAAGAATGATAGGGCAGTGATCAGAATAAGTATAAGAAAACTTTGAAAATAGGAAATTTATCCTCAATTTCATTGCTGATGAAAAATCTATCTGGAAGAGCCATGGAAGGGGACTCTCTAATATTGCTCCATGTGAAGTCTCTATTAGTAAGAGGTATTTCAATCAAATTAGAACTGATAATAAATTGGTCAAATTCTTCCATAGAAGAGAAATCACTTTCTCATGGTGAACGCTCTCCTAAGAAATGCGTAACATTGAAGTCACCTTCCATACTCCAAAAAACTGGGAGCAAATATCTAAATTCTAGACATTCGTTCATAGAACTCGACTACCAATTTTCGAGTTAGGCCCATAAACGTTAGATATATTTAATAAAGATTTATCACTAAGGTTAATGAGAATAATATGTAAAGAGTGTTGCTTAGAAATACATTGAAGAAGTTTAAAAGAATTATCCCGCCATCTTACAAGTGAACCCCCAAAAGCTCCAACAGAAGGTAAACATGCTCAATGCCTAAAGTGATAACCACATAATCTTCTATAAAAATGAATATCAAGACACTCTATTTTAGTTTCCTATAAGAGTGCAATATCAATAAAATAATCTTGAAAAAAAATCTCTAATTTTATCACATTTATTTAAATCATGCAGACTCCTAATATTCCAGCTAATAATCCTCATAAACCAGAAGATCTAGCCCTCTATATTTCCCTATTCCTATTATAAGCAGTATCTAATTCAACATTAGTAAAAACCAAAGTGATATCCCTAGCTAAATGACATTACCCAGTGGAAGACAAACTACCTAGAGCATAAGAAGAATAAGTACTGCCTAAATCGAAATTCATACCTGAGCTTGAATTCGTAGTGCCACTCATGAAACTCGAATCACGTAACTCACCCAAAAACGGAGAATGACTACTACGGATCCTGGCACTAAGATGAACAGACCCACTAACAGCAACAGATTTCCTACGCCTACTCTCATTGAGATGAAGAAATAAGAGAGACTTTCAGTCATTTATGCGCTCACCTCTTTTTGTTGAATCAGTGCTCTTAGAACATTCAGAAGAATCCACTGAAGTATTGCCACCCTTCAGCTCTATACATTTAGAGTTAGCAGTAATTTCATATTGAGAGATATTTGATGTCTCACCACCACCCTTAATCACCGTAAACTTTGGCGTGTCATTAACCGCAATGCGTTGCTCAAAAGATGAAAAATCCCCAACCACTATACCGCCCTCAATCATAAACATATTAGAATCGTCAACATCTCTACTCATACTATGCTTCCACCATTGTTACACATTGCAATATATCTGACACATGTGCACACTAAGAAATAAGTGCACACTATGATTCATTTACAGCCCAAAAACCACCATGAGAGATAGCAACATCATCACCCATCTTTGGTTGAATCTCAGCGATAACTGATGATGATATATTATGAACAAACAGAGAATCATTCAATGTCACATCACCCCTATCAGAGGAAACATCACCAACACTTAACTTTAAAGCACCATAAGTTGAAACATCCTTGCCCTCCTCAGGCTAAAGTTCTAAAACAATGTCAGAAAATGCAATATCCCTTTCAATTTTCATATCATCGAAGTTAGACCACCTTCGTTCTGCCAAACTATCAAGTAATCTAACCTCGCCACTAATTTGTTCACCATTGGTATAAGACAGAAAGAATTATCATCACAATCATAATGTACACCATTTTCCACTAAAAGTTTATCAAAGCGTAATCCCTAACATACATCTATATCAGCAAGATCTTCAACCATCCCACTATGTTGATCCCCAAAATGACCAAACTTTTCAAAATATCAACATTAAAAATCCCCAACCACTATACCACTCTCAATCACAAACATATTAGAATCATCAACATTCTCTATCTCAGACTATGCTTCCACCATTACTGCACATTGAAATACAGCTGACACATGTGAACACTGAGAAATAATTGCAAACTATGATTCATCTATAGTCAAAAAACCACTAAGAGAGATTGCAACATCATCACCCATCTCTGGTATAATCTTGGCAATAACTAAATCATCAACTGGCCCGTATATACCATCATATTGAATTGATTCACAGTGCATATTAACCGTTTTCATATTGACTGATGAATCAATCCAGTAATCAGAAACCCAAGAAACTAAATTCTGATCAAGATCTTACCTTCTGCAAATTTCATTAGCTGCTACTTTAATGTCAGATTCCTTGTTAACATGACCACCCTCTAAATCAATAAACTATCTTTCAGAGGTATTTCTGAGTGTTCTCAAGATTATACTCAGATTTGGAAGTTGAAGGAGTATCAAAAATACTATCAAAACCCAGAGAATTCAAAACTTTTCCATCAGGTAAATCAGGATTAACATCTAAATCTTCTAAAGAATCAAGACAATCAAAGCGATTGATAGTGACTAATTTGAACTTCTCTGCATCACAAGATTTTGTAGTATGTTTTTCACTAAGAACATAATCAAAATCATTGTTCATCTCACTCGATTGATCTGAAGAAGTAGTAACACCTTTAGATTGGATTGAAAATCCAAGGTCACCGGCTGCATCAATGAATTCCAAAGAGAGAAAACCTAATCCACAAAGAGAAACATCGGGATATAATAACACAGGGTCAAAGAAATTAGCCTCCTCCTTCTGATCCACAACAGAGATATCTGAATCAACCATAGCACCTATAATATTGTTTAAAACATCAATATATTCACTGTGAACATGGAGTGAATCCCCAGCCAAGTCTTCATCTTCAAATGAACAAGCATATTTTCCAAAAAAATTAACAGGATCACCAAATTTCGATCTATAATTCTTTCCAATATTGACCGTGTTACTAACTTGAAAATGTTTGAAAAGATCCTCCAAGAAATCAATACCCTCTTTCCTTTGAATCCAAAGATGATATAATAAAATCCTCTTGAGTTTCATGCATTTAAGAACAAACTGAAAGCCATGGTCATTGTTAGAAAGAACTTTCCGATCATCAAAGAACAAATTTCCAGAATAGGAATTTCTAGTGGAAGCTCTAAATCTCATCGAACTGTTGCTCATTTTATGACAAAAACCCAGCACTCAAAACATCTAATGGGATCACGATAGACTTTAGCCAAATGAGTTAATCCACCGCATTGGAAAAAAATATCTTTCCTTTTCTGGATTTAATACATTTTTGGTTGAAGAAATGCAATTGGATGAAGAATTGCAATAGGATTCTGAGATGAAGGAAATGGACGATCTTTCACAACTTGCACATACGAACGGCAATTTGATGAGTTGAAATCCATGAAAGGATTTGATTTGTAAAGATTAGCAGAGAAGGAATGCAAAAAAGAAGCAGCTGTAGATGATAAAAGCAGTAGATGCCATTTTCTTGGATTAATAGTTTAAAAATTTTAATACTTATATTTTAGATTAATCCATATCTATCAATACTCATATCTATAACTTTTGGTACTGATTTGTAGATTAGGGTGTAACAATAATTTCAATCAAATCTTCTAAGAATATGCAGGCGATGATAATACATTTAATTTTAACCTACAATTTACATTTTTTTTTCATTTAGGCATAAAAATCAAACTATGCTAATGTAATAGATTCAAAATCATAAACGATATATAAATTTCTCATTCACCTTATAAAAGCGTCCCAAATCTCCAAATCTGAAGTAAAACTTTCGATTCAACTCCATTTCCTTCTTATTTCAAGAAATATGTATAAAAATGGTATATGCATGTATTGGAATTACAGAACTGAGAAGAGATTTAGGAAAGAGATTTAGGGTTAAAGGGAAATACATATACATACACACGTGCGCGCGCGCGCGCGCGCACACACACACACACACATATATATATATATATGAAACCTCGTTATCATGTAGTCTTGACTCGCTTCTCTTCTTCTCTTATATGATTTAAATTCTTCTCCAATTTGTATATTGTTTGCGCCAAAATTGGTCACAAACCCAAAAGAAATGAAAACACCAGTATTTACACACAAATCCTCAATATCGAAACACAGATCTCAAATTCAGACGATGTAGAGAATAAAAATGAAGAAATAACCAAATTAAAATGAAAGAAAATGAGAAAAGACACGAGATTTATGGTGGTTCGGCTATCTTCGTCCTACGCCCACTATGAATTGACCCTTTTATTCCTTTTATATTGATATTACAATTACAAGCTTTTGAAATCAGTAGACAAAATGGTAGAGTTTCACCTAGAAAAGCAGAAGAAGATCCCTTTTAGTTGCCATAAAGCTACTATTTGTAGGTGCGGATTTGAAAATATTCGCCCCAAACCCTGAAATACCTCTTCTCACACGCAGGTGGGTCCACATGATTGATCCAAGATGGTTCGGGATCGATCCATATCGATTTTGTATTAATCAAGAATCACTCTGATAGGGGTGGGATCGATCATGGTGAAAGATGACAGTGTAAAGCCCTTGCTCTCCAAATTTCAAGATATTCCAGTGTGTAGTTTTTGATATATGATCGATCCAAGTTTGAAATTGCCAGTGTAGGCTAAGCATTTCGTATCCATGAAGAACTTGTATCCATCAATTTGCCTCCATCATTTCATATCCATCAATTCATAGCTTTCGTACCCCTAGATTACCATCCACGTCATCCAAGCTTTACGCTCCACTTTAACCGCTCCTTTCGTATCGACCGATACGAACATGATCGATACGAAGCATAGTCCTTAATGCAGTTGCCTTCGTATCCATACCTTTTGCATCCATTCATGAACACCTGCTATCTTCTTCATATCCATCAGTCACTTCCATCTTCGTATTGATCAACCGCTCCCTTCTTCATATCGATCCCTGATGTGTCCTTCATGTCGATCAATGAGTGAATGATACGTAATGCTTTTCCCTTTAACCATTGTTTTACTCTTCATATCGATCCTAGCCTTGATCGATACGAAGTGAACTGATTTACTTCGCCGTCCATTCGGCATTTGCATATCAATACGAACTACATCGGTCCAAAGCAAATATACAAAAGAAAGTGTGAGTTATCCATAGTCATATCCATCTATATCAATACGAAAGCAATGATGTGAAAGCATTGATCCGATGTCCATGTCCATTTTGAACATTACAAAAGTATCGATACGAAATCATTCCTCTCCAATATTGGTCCATCTATAACTCGAGCATACGAACCCCAATTGACCTGAAATTGGAAGTGCAGCCTCATCGAACCTTGTTTATCATTCTTTATCGATCCTATCTTAGTTGGAGCTTGGTCCAATTTTGACGGTATCTATCAACCTTGTTTCCAGTCGATCTCAATCTTGTTTCCAATCGATCTCTAATGCTGATATCCATCCTTTTTAGCCAACTTGTTGATATTCTGGCCTTGTCCAAAAGGCAGGGTAACATTTGCCCCCCAAAACATGCTTTGCGATAGGTGTGTTTTGAGTAGCTTTAAATCCGTTATCCAAAATCCATATTCCATCCATAGCTGTGCCATCCTATCCATAATCCAATCCTTTACCAAGCCATTCTATCTAAGCGCCATAGTCATACCTTGTCTAAATCTATGACTGCTCAGAGTTGATATCCGATTCTGAATCTAGTAACCAAATCCTTAGCCAATTCCATGTCCATCTGAACCCGTCAACTAAGTTTTAATCCATTCATATCCAGAATCCAATAAACAAACCATGACCCCTCCAGGTCACTTTATCCAAGTCCGGGACCTCGTCGGGTCCAAATCCAATGTCGGGAGCTCTTCGGGTCCAAATCCAAATCCATAGACCTTACTGGGTCATTTTATCCTGCTTCAGCCTCAACTCTCCGGTCGAGGACTTTTATATTCTCCAGCCTCGACTCTTTGGTCGAGGACTTTTATATTCTTCGGCCTCGACTCTCCAGTCGAGGACTTTAATATTCTTCGGCCTCGACTCTCCGGTCGATGACTTTTATATTCTCCAGCCTTGACTCTCCGGTCGAGGACTTTTATATTGCGTTCGAGTCCATTCTATTGCTTTTCGATAAAGGGACTCGTAACTTGCGATTACTGCCCGTCTCTCTGGTCAGGACCGTAATTACGTGACCTGTATTATTTATTACATTAATCCAAATCCAATCAACATAAAGTCCAATTGACAAAGTAAAAGTCCATACAACTAAGAAAATCAAATGTCCATAGTACTAAGAAAGAAACCAGAGTCCACATAAAACAAAAAGAAAACAATATTTCATAAACCCGAGCATCATGGTTTATCATCATCTCAGAGCATGCCTAGGGACGGTCCTCGATCCAGTATGTGTGTAAATGACTTAGCCGCATCACTTCGGGGTTTATTACTTATTCAAAGCCATAAATCCATTCGGCTGATAATAAGCTGATGATGCTTAGATCTAGTGCCATCTTCGTTCGAAGTGGGCGGTGGCTGCTGTTGTCTCACTGCCACAGCTCAATTCCTTACATACTGTTGTAGATGACTATTCTTTACATGCTCCTCAACAATATCCTTTAAATGCCTATAGTCGTTCGGGCTGTGCCCATCCATATCATGGAATAGGAAATGCTTTCTCGATGCCCGTTCATATTCAGAGGGTTCCCTTTTTGCCGGCCTATGATACTGGAGGTGCCCTCGAGTATCCAAGTAAATCCTTTCTAGAGTTTCATTTAAGTCCATGTAAGAAGAGAATTTAGATTCCCTTCATCGCCTTTTCCATGTGCTACCACTATCGTTCATTTTCCTTTTGCCTCTATTGTCCTTATTTGAATCCTCCCTAGGCATACCTCCATCTTTCACCGCGTAAACTTTTACCTCTCTCCCCTCTCTTTCAGCCTTCACATCTTCCTATCGTAAGAAATTTTATGCTTCATGATAAAACTATCCAAGATCCATCGGCAGATCCCATTCCAATGAAATCTTAAAATCTAAATCATTTGCAATTCTTGAGACTGATTCCATCAAAACCATGGACGGATCGAGTTGATCCATCGAAGCTACTACTGCATTGAATCTGGTTAAAAAAATCCCTAAGTGATTCTCCCTTCCATTGTTTCATTGATGTTAAAGTCATCACATTTTTGGGTCTCACGATGTGGACCCGAAATTGCCTCATAATCTCTCAATCTATTCCATCCAAGTGCCAATTGAGCCACTCTCCAGTTGCCTGAACCATAGTGCTGCTATATCCATCAGATACAAAGGGAAGCACCGAGCCATAACTCCCTTCGATGCCCACAATACTTCCATATGCCTCATGTACCTCGTCAAGTGATCAGCTGGATCCGTTCTCCCATCATACATCTCCAGCATTGGTAGTTTGAAATCCTATGGATTCCTAGCTTACCTGATCATAGGAGTGAAAGGACTCATGTTTATGTCCTCTAAATCTCTGTTCACTAACCCACCCCTCATAGCCTGTCTGATTATGACCGCTAACCTATCGTTGTCATCAAGTGGTAGCCTCTGTATGCAATCTCCAACCCGTCCCTCGAGTCCACGAAGGAATCCTGAAACCTGTCCTTCTGGACGAGCATCCACATCCCGATCAACGCCAAACTGCACAGCGCCGCTTGGTACCCTTCCTGGAATTGAGCAAACAAAATTCATGGGAGTGCCCCTAGCTTGGGGACTATTCCTGATGGTCCTACTCTATCATTAATCCCAGTTGCTCTAGGTTCCTGGTCCTAATTCTGAACTGTCTCCCCTCATGCTGCTCCAGCTTAACGATCCCTATTTCCAGCATTTCCTACGGTTACGTTCTCTTGATTTTGCACTCTAGCTTGTCCAACTTGTCGGAGTAGGTTCTGCATCATCTTCTCCTGCATTTTTAGCATCCCTTCCTATATTGCATCAATCATCATCTCCGTCTCATCTTTGATGATGAAAACTGAGGTTTGATTAGCTCCTGAAGAGGCCTTTTGACTTCCTTCATGCTAACTCCTTTCCGTTCTCTGTCTCCTTGTTGATTTCTTGGCCATTGATTCCCAAAATCTGATCCTTTACTTTTCCAAATCTGAACTCCAAATCCGATATAGCAGATGCTAGTCCTTCTCAGTGAAAGCAGCAAAGTGTTTGCACCAAAATTGGTCACAAACCTCAAAAAAATGAAAGCACCATTGTTAACAAATAAATCCTCAATATCCAAACATAGATCTCAGATCCAGATGATGTAGAGAATAAAAATGAAGAAATAACCAAATTAAAATGAAAGAAAATGGGAAAAGATGTGAGATTTATAGTGGTTCGGCTATCTCTAGTCTGTGTCCACTTTGAATTGATCCTTTTATTCCTTTTATATTGAGATTACAGTTACAAGCCTTTGAAGTCAGTAAATAAAATGGCAGAGTTTCTCCTAGAAAAGCAGAAGAAGATCCCTTTTTACTTTCCATAGAGCTGATATTTATAGGTGCAGATCTAAAAATATCCGTCCTAAACCAAGAATACCTCTTCTCATGCGCAGGTGGGCCCACATGATCAATCCAAGCCGGTTTGGGATCGATCCTTGATCGATCCATAACGATTTCGTATCGATTAGGAATCGCTCTGATAGGGTTAGGATCGATGATGATGAAAGATGACAGTGCAAAGTCCTTGCTCTCCAAATTCATGATATTCCACCATGTAGGTTATGAGATATGATCGATCCAAGTTTGAGATTGCCAGTGTAGGCTGAGCATTTCGTATCCATGAAGAACCTGTATCCATCAATTCGCCTCCATCATTTCGTATCCATCAATTCATAGCTTTCGCATCCATAGATTACCATCCACGTGATTCATGTTTTACGCTCCACTTTACCGCTCCTTTCGTATCGACCGATACGAGCATGATGAACACGAAGCATACTCCTTAGTGAAGATGCCTTCGTATCCATACCTTTTGCATCCATCCGTGAACACTTGCTGCCTTCTTCGTATCCATCAACTGCTTTCTTCTTTATATCGATCAACCGCTCCCTTCTTCATATCGATCCCTGAATGTGTCCTTCGTATCGATCAATGAGTGATCGATACGTAGTGCTTTTCCCTATAACCACTGTTTTACTCTTCATATCGATCCCATCTTTGATCGATACAAAGTGCACTGACTTACTTCGCCATCCATTCGATACGTGTGTATCGATACAAACTACATCATTCCAAAGAAAATGTACAAAAGAAAGTGTGTGTTATCCATAGTCATATCCATCTATATCGATACGAAAGCATCAGTGTGAAAGCATCAATCCGAAATCCATGTCCATTTTGATCAATACGAAATCATTCCTCTCCAATATTGGTCCATCCATAACTCAAGCATACGAACCCCGATTGACCTAAAATTTGAAGTGTAGCCTCATCGAACCTTGTTTCTCATTCCCTATCGATCCTACCGTGATTGGAGGTTGGTCCAATTTTGACGGTATCGATCATAACCTTGTTTCAAATCAACCTCTAATCTTGATATCCATCCTTTTTAGCTAATTGGTTGATTCTCGGCCTTGTCCAAAAGGCAGGGTAACATATATATACAAATATAAATATTTTGTTTTGTAATTTAGAAAATATTAAAGAAGAGAAAATGACAAAACATAGCTACTGCTTTCAAAAAAATATGAGAAGAGAAGAGAGGGTTAGGTCTGTATTTATCGGCATCCAAATCAACCACACTCATTAGATTTAATAATATACAATCCAGGCTATTTGGCCAAGTTAAATCCTAGCCGCCACTGCAAGGACCGGTTGACCACTACCTCTATATGGGTCGACAGCTCCATGTCAACTTGCCCAATAAAGAGGGTCGATCGGTGGGTCCCGGTATTTAATTTATAATCATTAATTTTTCTAATCTAGTTATTTTCGTTCCGAATTTGTTTTTCATCCCTAAATTCTTCGTTTAGACTTCGATCGCAAAACTCCAAATATGAAAGTTTTTCAGAATTTCTCCATGAACGCAACTGTGCAATTTTCATGGTCAAATTTCATTATTAGCACAACTTTCATTTTTGAAGCCTAATTAACTAACTAATTAACTAACTAACGTCAAATTTACGGGGTGTTACAGTCTGTCCTACCAAGGTTGTGATCCATATCTACCCATAAAAAATATTCTTTATAAAAGTAGAGTTTTAGTAATCATACAAAATTATTTTAAACAAATTGTTTTTCATTAAATTCAAAATCAGCACTTATTACCTCATTTCTTGTAAAACTTAAAATTTCACAAACATGAAGTACCAAACTCAAAATTTCCTTCTTTGAAAATATGAATATAGAAACCTTTACGAAGAATTCAAAATTTCTTAGTTCCAAATAGGAGCAAAATAAAAACTTTCTTCATCAAAGATTTATCTCTTTGAAAGTTAGACTTCAATTCATATCATTCAAAGAATACTTGGTTTTCAAAAAGGAACCATGGAAAACTTACCTTTTTGATGTCTTACAATAATAAAGACCTACTACTTTTGAAAATAGGATCTTTAACACAAAACATTCAGAACTCAATTATCATTCTAAAATAATAAATTGGACCTCTATTAGTCCAAAGATTTTCAAATTACATGAATTATCATGTACAAAATAATTGTTTTTCCTCAATTATCATTTCAAAATAACATTATATAATTTTAAAATATAGATTAGTAACTATTGTCGTATTACTTAAAATATACCATTATTTGACAAAATGCATTTTGTAACTTTGTTCAAAACTCTTAAAGTCCTTTGTAATCCTTTTCTTATAAATTTCAATCATATTTATTCAAACAAGCTCTGAATCTGAATTAAAAAAATGCATGTAAAATTTTCATCTTTACATAATTGCTTTTCAAGAGATACCTAACTCATTTACTAATTCAAATCCACTCAATTGTCAAAGATATCTTTTATAACTTTATATGATGGAAAAATGTAGTAGACAGAAATAACTCCTATCTTATTCCTATTACTCCTCTTTTATATCTTTTACTACTGAATTAAAATTCTCAATTCTATCACTACTTAAACTCAGCTATCATTCTCTGCATTTCTTATATGGAGACATTACTCCTATCTACCTTGTTAGACATTCCTATCCTCTTATTCTTTCTATCCTATGTTGATCAAGTTCCTTTTTCATTTGTACACCCTTTCAAAAGAAATTTAAGGAAAGGAAACACTAATTTTAAAAGATAGGAAAAATCATGCATTCTTAGAAGAAAACTCCCTTATTAAAAATCATTGAACCAAAAACTTTTGGCTCAATAAATTTAAACTAAGAATCTAAGAATGCAAAATCCTTCTAAGTTAGAGCTTTCTAACATAAATTATAAATATCCAAATTTCCTTGATTTTTTCAATATTACATTTCCCAAATTCATAAAGTAGAAGAAATTATATAAAAATAGAAGAATCCAAAAACAAAAATTTGAAAATGAAGAATCCAGAAGTTGAATTCTTTTAATTCAACAAACTTTAAATTAAAAAGTTAGCAAATAAGAACCTTCTTTTTTTTCAACCTTTCAAGTAATTAAAAATCATCCACCATTTTGTTATCAACATGTTTCATCACTTCTTTTAAATTTTTATAATTGTTAGTATATTTCCAAAGCTGTCAAAATTCACTTTCTATCAAAAAATTCAACTTATAGTATAAGATTTTCAATTAATAATCTTTTGAAAAAGCTCATTCAAAACTTTCAAGGAGTTTTCAAAAATCTTTTTACCACTTTCTTTCTCAAGGGATAGAATTTCAAAAATTGGATTTGATTGTTCTTCCCTTTGGTCCCCTTACTCAATCTTCTTAAATAAACATTTTTATCTCCTTATAGTGATTAATGCTCATCTTCTTACGGAAGCTTGTTTCACTACTATATTCCTTATTTCTGCATGAATACTATGCCTAATAACATCTAACTATTACCTAACTTTATATTTACTACTCCTATAAATGTCACTTTGTCTGTATTATGGTTGTTATCTTAATGAACATTTCTTAGAGATGTTTATTCACTTATTCAATGTTACCTATTTAACTTCTAACTTATCTTCCCATAAAAACCTTAATGGCCCCATTAATCTATTTAATTTCTTATAACTCCTCACTTATTGCACATTCATTACCTACTAAAATTTGGAGTTACTATGTTTCCTCCTACGATTCTAATCTCCATTACTTAATATGCTTATAAGGTCCACAATGATAAGGAAACTAGGTCCAACAAAGAAGTACAATTTAACTCTATTTTTTTCCAACTCATAGTTTCTTTGCCCACCCTTTTGGAATATAGTTGCAACTACTTTTACAGTCGAAATTTGTAAAGTTAAGTGTAAATTCAAAATAAGTATATATATATATAGTAAGGTTTTTGAAAAATAATTTCAAAAATAACAAGTATGCCACTCATACATGTACTTTCCCCGTAGTTCAGGTAACCTAAGCTCTGATACCAAATATAACAACTGCTCTTGAACAGGCCTAAATTCCGAACCAAAAAAGGCCCATCGAAATTTAGACTCATTCTAAAGCCAGCAGTTGGTTCGTAAAAATAACAAAACAGAGCTATCTATCTATTCTTTCAGAACTCACAGTGGAAGGAATAAAATAATATAATAGTAATATTACCCATTTATTACAAATCATTAAAAATGTCAGAAAATATTACATAATATCAACCATTACAACATTTCGTTCAAAAATACTTTCATTGCAACAATAGAAAATAACGCAAAATGATAAATAATAATTGCCATAAACTTCACTCTTGCCATCTTCAAGCATCATCAACTTCTTCTCTAACCTATATTGTAATGAGGAGGGAGTCAGAATAATAACTGTTTACTGAATAGAAATCTCGAGCCTTACTATTTCAGTACTTGGATAGTATAATTTAAATAAGAATACATCTTATATATATAAAACCATTTGATATATTATATAAGAAAGGAGGCGATTCCTCCAACAACCATTTGATACCTTCCACTCTCGAAGTAGGTTTCTTAATCCCATAACACAAAACCAACGTCATAAATATCTAGCAATGCGAGAGATAGTATCCAAGCCTATTAATACCTTTTATTGGAGACTAAGAAGGCTCTGGCCATTTAAGACCTCAATTAAGGTAGCCACATCATTTAATACATATTTCTAAGGCGGACTCCAACATAGTAACTATATAGCTGACATCATATGGAATCTCTCGAGACGCTTAATACTTCATTATGGACCGTCAATCAATCACTTAATACCTTATCCTGAAGTGGACCCATATCGTGATACCACCTAATGTGCTTAATAACTAGACCCTTAGCCATTTAATACCCCATTTAAGGAAAGAGGTGGGCCCTCAAACAACCACTTAATACCTCAAGATCCTAAAGCAAGCCCTTTGTATTATAACCCATACTCATAATAATGTCTCAGAATTTGTAGCCAGATTAGCTGGGAAAATTTACCTTATAGAATTTGGGGCTAACTTCACGGCATTGTAAATACTTATCATAGAAGATGTCTCACATCAGCCCCAAAGTCACATTGCTAGTAGCCAGATAAGCCGGGTATACTTCTTTGTGCCTTTTACTGGCCTCACATCCCTATGCTTAGCCATAATTTGAATACTCTCTATATATATAATACTCATCTCACCATTCCGTAATTAAGGCCTTATAAGGAATCTTCCTTATTACGCCTTAACACATCAATTACTTTCCTAGGGGGACTTAATGACAGTTATTACCTAATTAACTATGCAATCATACATTATAATTATATGTTTATTATTAATTAATATATGAATAAGAAAGCACTTATTATTCTATGCATGCGAAGATCACTCGTTAACTAACGTTGAATGTCAATTCCTTTTTAACCAAAATTATACAAGTCTTTCCTTTTTCTTCCATTTTACCAATGATGTTCAAATTACAATATCCATAACAAAGGATTCTAATATCCATAAAAAAGGATTCAATACTCGATCCAAAATTGTAATATATAGACTTGCACATAGAATCTAAATCCAACTTATCTCATATTAATATGACGGAATAAACCAAAAATGAAAACTTACAATTTAATTAATTCTATGCTCTATTCAACTTCTTTTACATGAGCTTAGACAAGGGAAATTTTATTAAATTTTATAGGAATAGGCGGTGCAAACTGCGAATAAAGATTTGTCCTTTACACACCACTTCTCAGTTAAATCCTTTAATCGGATCAAGAGAAGAGGAATAAGAAGTGGAATGGAAGGTTGAATACATAAATTGCAAATTCCACAAAACTCCATTATTTTAATGCAAAACAATAAATATTCCAATCCTAAGAATCAACATTTTTATTTGGGGTAGATTTAGGGATTTTGTTATGATGTTTTCGTAATCCAAACCTTCCCAAGGCATATATCAAATCCATACTATACTATTCAACTACTAAAATAGAAAAAAATAAGATTCCCACTCATAGTTGGTCCTTAGCTTTGCTTCTCTTTGGATTTTCAATGCGCATTATAATCTCCTTCAGATCTCTTCTCTTCGATATATACAATAAGGGATTTGTATATATATTACATTCAGAAAGGTTGGAGGAGAAGAGGTTTACAAATTAAATAATATACAAAGAAAGCTATATAGGATTTCTTGTTTGAATCACTAATGGAGCTTTTTGAATATAAGAAGAGATAAACTAATAGAGCTTCACTAATGTTCCCAACATGTTTGTGAATAATAGTAAGGGGTCTAGGGTCTTATTTATAGTGGCTGAAACGCAGCATAACCGTAGGATGAAACTAAGTCAAAACAGATAAATCTGGAGCGTTTAACATCATAAAACCATAGCTACCACAGTGTATTAGTAGTCGACTGCCACCCATAGATTGTCGACCGCTAAGGGTCAACCGATTGGGTTGCACTGGTTGACCACTCCATTATTTTGGGAGTGTATTATTTGTTTCCGTTGTATGATTATTTTAATCCCTAATTAACTTTTAATGTTAACTGTTTAACTAACATTTACTTAGCCCCCTAGTCTAATCACATTTAATTTTTGAAATTTAAACTCTAAATTTAAATACTCATTTGAATTTGAACTAAATAAGTTTAAGTCTAAAATTTTCAAATGCTTATAACTTCTTCGTTTGAGCTCCGTTTTCAACATATTTTATATGAAAACATATCAAAATTTCGCCACAAACTTAACGGAATAACTTTCATGGTCAATTTCCAAATTTTGTATAATTTTTATTTTTATTTATATCTTAATTAATTGAATTTCTCTTAAATTACTTATTTAATTAGGGCTGATTTTATGTTGTGTTATAGTAACACTCTCCAAACGTTAAACAATATAATACTCATAACTATTGGGGACACCAAGGGGTTATGTATTGATAGTTATTGGATAACTATGAAATGACTCGCTCGATAGTTTTCTTTTGGTTAATATAACTAAGGTCAAAAAGAAAATATCAATGTGACAAAATTACATAGTTTTCCTGACTTGAGAATACTGTTGATCTTCAACGTGGAAGCTCCGCTTTGATTATGGTTAAATCACGACATAGTATCCAACGAGCGACTATAGTTGGGCCGAGTGGAAGCATTGTAAGTGAAACACTATTCAAGAGAGGATTCATCTCCTTGGTTAATAATAATTATTTTATTGACCAACGATGTTATGTCTGGACTATAGGGTTAAACATGGACGATATTAGAATTTTGACTATTACCAAATTCCAGAAGTCTAAAATGATATAATTTTGATGAAGAGAGTTGGTGTAAATAATTGTTACTACAGGGTAACGCTTAACAAAGTAAATCTGGATTTTACCAAAACCAAGTAAGCAGTAAATATGGACATAATGTCACACCACCCGTCAAGTGACTTATGAACGTTAATATTTGAAATGTTCAATATTAATCATTGAACAAATTTACATCTAAGAATCACACATCTGAAATGTTGAATACCCCTATTACCACCCGAATTAATTAGTTTGTAATTATTATAAATTAATTAAATTAATTAATATTTATGACATATTAATTACACAACTTTATTGGATGTGTTGGACAATATTAAACAGTGTGTTTATAATAGCTATTAACATACTAATCGATATATGATATCGATACGTGTGTAAATTGGATTTAATTGTGATGAATATTGACCGGGCGTGAAATAAGTCAGAGGTGCATGAGGGAGTTCAAAATTTTGGCTAGGATTCGATGGGGGTGGCCAGCCAAAATGAGGAAGTTGGAGGCTTGGATTTTGAATTCAAAAGGAAAGAAAGCGTAAGAGAAAAAGGTGGGTATGAATCCTCCTTTTACTCCTTATACTATCACTTATTTAAAACCTCCAACATTCATTTTATTTTATTATTTTCTTTTTAGCCTCTTCTTCAGCTCTTTTTTTGAACGAATTTCTTCCTCACCCCTCCACCTTTCTAAGCATTTCTAACATCAAATTAAAGTCGATTTGGTCGTCGATGGTAGCTGTGTTCGGGAAGCTGTCAACTTTTGGATACATGATTTTCAGGGAGTTAGATTCTTTGTTTCAAGGTGCAAACAATCAGGCTTTGGTGAAAGGTAATATTACTTTTTTATAATGTCTAATAAGCTCATTCAAGTCATATACTCTTGGTTAGAAATTGATGTCACGAATCTGCATATCGATGTATTGTCACATACTGATGGTTATATATGTAGATATAGACACATACACACACACACATATGGAAAAACCTTTTTGCATAACAATGCTTGCCTATTGCTCATGACAAAAAACCAATTTTTAAATATAACATTATTAAATGATTCCAGTTAATTAAAATTTATATTTAAATGGTTTAATATCATGTAATTATGATTTAAACTTTATAAAATATATTCATGTCTAAAATGCTTTGGCTATATAAGAAAACAATTTTTCATATATATACTGTAACAACCCGCATATTTAACGATTTTATATTTAAATGTTTTATTTAAATATAGCGTCGTTAGTCGGATTTAGGTCCGAAATGTTACTTTTTGCAAATGGCCAAATTGGAACTCGAAACCATTTCGATTGATTCCAAAATGGTGTTTGCGACCTTTTTGAGTATAAGCTTCGATATGTTTGGAGTAAGTCGAATTTTGCTATTTGCTAAGTGGGCTTTTGGGTTTGGGTTTCACCCAAACTATCCTATAAACCAACTCAGCCCTTTCTCTCCTTCCATTCACCCTCATTTCATTTTATAAAACTTAAGAAAACTGAAAATGGTGGAAGAGAATGGGAAATAGAAATTCCAAGCCCTAGTTTACCTTGCAAACTTGATTTCTTGCTCCAAATTCGAAGAGAAGCTATTGGTAAGCCTCCTCTTCATCTTTTCTATCTCTTTCTCTCTTCAATCTCAGAAATTCCTAAACCTAAACTTAGGAAATACTTGTTTTGATCTTAGATTGAAGCTAGTTGAGTGGAAGTGGAGATGGTTGGTCTTCTCCTTGCAAATTGAACTCCTTCTTCTTGTTTTGAATTAAAGGTGAGTTTTGAACTCACATCTACTTCTTTTGATATCATTGGTTGTTAGGTATGAATTCCTAACACTTGTTCATTTCCATTTGCTTTCGATTTGGATTGCTTTGGTGAAATTGCCAAATTATGATTTTTGAAGCCAAATCTATGTAAAACCTTATATGGTTGATGTTTATGTTGTTCGGAGTGTTTGGGTGTGTCGTTAAGGTTGGGTAGTCGTTTTACGTAAGACCATAATCAACACGCATCCGATTGCTTTCGATTTGTTTGGCCATAGATGGACTAGGTTTAGAAAATGCCTAACCATCAGGTTTCAGACGTCTGAAACCATATTTCAGACGTCTGAATATTGTTCTAGGGAAGATTTTAATTCCCAGATTCAGACGTCTGAATTTATATTCCAGACGTCTGAAAGTGCTTAATTTCGACCAGAAAGGAAATAGGCAAAATAATGCCTATTTCAGACGTCTGAAAATTTGGATTCAGACGTCTGAATTCTGTTCTGGAAAACATATTAATTTCCAGATTCAGACGTCCGAATCCCTTCTTTCAGACGTCTGAATCTATTGTCTTTTTCCAATTTGCCTTGTTCGCTTAGTTTTCCAAATTTGATCGATGCATATTGATTCCAATTAGTTGTTTATGCATATTTGACCTTGATGATTCCTTTTTGAATTCATTCACGGGGTTTTTATAAATGATTTCTTCAATCGTATTAAAAGTTCGCTTCTTCGATTTATAAATTCTATTTAAAACACACGCACAATTTCGCACTTCGAGCGAAGTGGAAGGGTGATTAAATGGTTGGGCAAAACACGGACCATGAATCTGTGCGTTTATCCTTCCGACTAATTCCCGACCTATTCAATTGATCGTTTTGACCTTCGGGTTTGGTTTACCGATGATATGAGGTGAACTTTGTACTGCTTTGAGTGTGAAATTAACTAACGGATAGTAAACCGTTTAGTGCGAACGAGTGATTATGGGACTCACGTTACCACTTTTTGGATTCCTTTTTGAGAGTTATGACACATTCCGCCAGTTAGTGGTGTCCAGTACCGGGCCTCCGGACCTTCACCACTACGGTTTGTTGCCTTTGGGATAGTGTCTTCGGACTGTCACCTTCAGGTTTGTTGCCTTCGGGTATGTGCCTTCGGGTTAGTGCCTTCGGGTTTGTTGCCCTATAGTATCGCTTCCGATGTTGGTCGTTATGAGCCGCATGGGTGATATTGGGTTTGGAGTCTTCGGGCTCATGGATCCTTGTTTATACAGTACTGAGCTCGAGCAAATTTTCTGATGTTTCATTCATATGTATATTCCCTTGGTATCGCCCTTTGGTGTTGGTCTTTTTGAGCCGCATGATATGTAGCGTTTACCTTGTGGAACTTGTATACCTTATGGGTATTTGTTATTTTCCTTTTGGCTTGCTTTGGGATATTCTTATCCTTTGTTTCTATGTGTTGCCGATGATATGAGGCTTGTGTTTGTTATCATATGATTCATCTTTTTGTTAGATGATTATGTTATCTCTTTTAGAGATATTTGTTATACATTGTAACCTTGCAGGTTTATTGTTGTTCAGTTTATCTAATTGATTTGTTTAGCTAGACTGACCCGTGTATTTTATACTCGGGTCAGACCGAGATGTTTCAGGTTAGGTGCTTTTGGACTTAGCTTATTTTGCTTCCGCATGGACTATTCAGCTTATTCCTTTTTGTTAAAGATTTTTGTGTAGTCCTTTATTTGTAACTCTGATATATGTATTCTTTTGATTCGTCTGTATATTGTGGTTCGCTATACCACTTGACATGTATTATTTTGTAAACTCTGTTATGTATCTGTATATGTGTATATGATGATTTACTGTTCTGTGATGTGTATTACATTTGAGTTGTTATATTCTGTTCTGATAGATCCTCCAACCACCTATGGTTTTGTTTTAAGTATTCATTGGATATGTCGATCTGCTTTGTATGATTATTGTCGATGTATTCAATAGATAGTTAGAGCAAGGCTATAGATGGTCGCTCCTAACCAGCCTTATTCTCCATGTTAGTTGACGGCATTACCCTGTAGTGTCCTTGGCTAACGTGGGTAGAGGTGGGGCGTCACGTATACTATACATTTTTTATTATTTACTTAGTTTGATATACTTTATACAAATGAAATAAATAAATAAATAAATTAACGAATAAAATAAATAGAAATGAATTTCTTATAATAAAAAATTGTTCTACGCATTTTATAACTTTTGCATTTGATTTTTTTTAATTTTTTGCAAAATTCTATATGGATTTTAAATAATAAAATAATAGTTTGTTATTAAAAACTACATATAAAAACAATAATAAAAAGCACCTGAGTCGAAAATAATACTGTAGTCATATTTTATGTAATTTTGTTACATTAATTTCATTGGTATATATTTGTAATTAATTATATGTTTATATACATACATGCATACATTCATATATATTATGTTATATATAAATTATCTTTGAATATCTTTTCCTTAATTTCCTATTATAAATAAAATTATTTCATAAACTAATATTTAAAACATAATTTTATGATTCAATAATATCTATATTTACACACACATGTGTGTGTATTTCATAAATGCTTTATATAATTATTTACAATTAATTAATGATAATACACACACACATATTTTACTTGTATTATATTTTAATGCACATATGAATATAATTAGACAATACATTTGTATATAAAAGGGGCTAAGAAGTCTGTTACGGTGTAACTACCAATATTTATGTGTGGGAATGTCAAACCAAGTACACTCTATTATGATGCACATGCACGTAAACACAAATGTGTATATTATACACATAGATATATTACTTAATGCAAACTATAAAATTGAACATTATTTACAAAATAAATAAAAATTGATTTTATTTAAAATAGAATTTAGAAAAGTACTAAACAGGTTAGACTATATAGGCCCAATAAAGATCCAAATGAAATAAAAAAAATAAAATTTATCCATTAACCCCTGTGCGAGCTGGCCTAGTTCCAACGATGGTATCAGACCCAATAGTATATGTGGTCTAAATTAGTCATATAGGACTAACTAATTAAGCTTACAACTCAGTTAGTAGTGTGCCTAAGAAAGGTAATTCTAGACTGGATTGTTGGGAATCAAGTACTCTATCCTACTTGACTACCGACATGACCCACAAAATTATACGAGCCCAAAAATTATTCCTAATAGAAAATACCCAATTTGAATTCGGCCTTGGGCTAATTTCAAAATTATTTTGAAACAAATAAAAAATTTAAATTTAAAAGCTAAATTTAAAACATGGAAATATTGTAAATGTTATAATATCGATTTTCAAATTATTTTCAAAATGAAATTTAAAATAAAATATATATTATAAAAGTTATAATATAAATTTTCAAAATATTTGATGATGTTATAAAATAAATAACGAAAATATTATTTATTAATAAGATTAATGGAATAAATGAAGTCAAATTAAATAAGTTAATTATATATATATAATATATATATAATTATGTATATTTTGCTGTCTTGAATTGCTTAAGACGATACGAGTACACAGGTGTGTATAAAAGAATTTTCGAAATTAATAAAATTTAATTAAAATTGTTTAATAAAATAAGTTAATAAATAAATTAAATACATATACAAGATATATGTGTGTCACTATAAAGGTTATGATATATTTATTCAGTACAATATGTTATAATTATATAATATAATAATTAATTAAAGTGTTAACTAATTAAATTAATTAAACAATATTTAGCGATGTTATACATAGAATGTATATTATATAAGTTAAATAAAGTATAAAAATTATATAATAATAAAAATTATATAATATAAATGTATAAGTTATATGTGGAAGATTAAAGAAACCTTAAATGGACTTAAAGAATAAATATATATACGTAAAATTATATATACCGTGATTTATGATATGTCCGATATTTGAATAACGAGGGTATTTCATAAGAAACACATTGTTCCATAAATCTATATCACTTGATATAATATATTAAAAATTATGAATCTTTAACATAAACTTATCCTCTATCATTTATACATTAATAAATTACTTGCATGCTTTCTAGTTATTGAGCTTTACTCAAGCTAGAGATGTTATTATTAGTATTATTAATGTATAGACTAGACAAGGTAAGATATTTATACATGTTGTTTACAAGGTATGTATAGCATACTTAGGCTATTGCAAAATGGTGGGTATGAGTGAATAATCATTTTTTCTTACTTATTGAGCTCTCGTTAAGGTAAAAATGAGCTTAGCAAAAGGAACAACATGTTAGGAGTTATACATGATACAACTAATAAGGAATTATCTATTGTATATAAGCGTATGTTAATATATCGAGCTTTCTTTAAGGTCAAAATCCCAAGATATATAAGGCTTAACACGCACTAGAGTAGTCAAATATTTTCTATGTTACATCTTAGGGTTTTGAGAAACATAAAGTCTAGCAGGAGCCGTACTAGAAAAATGAATGGCAACATTTAACCTTTTTAATATTGTAAGAACGTCTTCTATGTATAAATTAAACTAATCTACATCGATAAATGTATGCATTAAATATAATCGATAAAATGTTTATTAATTAAAATTATTACTCCAAATCTCATTTATCTTGCTCGAGATCTCGCTCAAGATCTCATTTTTAAACTTGAGAGAGACGAGATTTAGCAAAATGAGACATTAAATTTTATTTTTTTCTTATTTGACACTCATATTATTCAAGATATTGAGATCTCAAGCGAAATATTTGGGTAAGATTTCAATATAAGATCTCATACGAAGTTATGTTTTCATTTACTTATATTATTTAATTCTTACGTAGACAAAAAAATTATGCTCTAATGACATTTTACTAACCCTCTAATTTCATATTTCATTATTTAACAAGTAAAAAATATAATATTTTTTATATTCTTTATTTTTAATATTCGGAGTAGTAGAATTCATTCAATCAATATATATCAATCATGTTGCCACTCTACTCTAAAAATAAAAATTGATATTATTGCTTTATATAAATTATGTGTGTTGAAATCTTATATTTTCATAACAGTTATTATAAAAATCTATAAAATGTCAACTTTAGATGGTTAAGTGACTCGAAGATAGTCCCAAGGTGGAATTAAAGACCCGAGATGTCAATCCGAGATATACACTCGAGATATACTCATATCACCCAAGATCTTGTCTGATACAAAGTATTGTCTATAAAATTCTCAAGGTGAAAGGTGACCAGAATCCGAGATTTGAAACCTTGGTTAAAATATACAAATGAAATGAATTAATGTTGGCAAATAGAAATATAATATGTATTTACGAATAAATTTTTGCATATTGATCCATGCAAATGCCTAATTATCAACCTTTTAAATATGTTCGTAACTTGGTCACTTGCGAGTTTACTTGCCCAAGACTATATGTTGTCTTCAATAAGTTTCGAACTTTAAAAGGAATACAAGAATATGGACATTTGATCCATATACGAACACAAATAAATGTTATATGGTGAACAATCATAATTCATAATGTACGAAACCTCGATGAAATTAGTTCATTGAAATAAGCAAGTAAACTATAGTATGAGATTTTATGTTCAATATGATTGATTATAATAATGATCTTATAGTGTTAAATGTAACACTGGACCAATGGCTATAAGATATACCTAAGAATTTGATAACTAAAATGTCATTTTGATTAGTTTATGTAAAATGCAATTTATTTGATATCTTTAAAAGTTAAGGATGATCAAATACACTTTGTAAAGATTTCATTATGATATTAAAGTAAGGATTTTCTTTGAATGGTTTGAATGTTTAGAAAGGAAATCAAATGTATAAGAGTGGATGTAACTTATGACACGGTTGGAACGAAGAAATCTACTTCATAAAGAAATTCGAAAATGAGAATTGTAAAAATAATAATAGATACTTAACATTGGAGTGAGAAATATGATTTCTATTTCAAAAATATTTTCACGTAGAAAATTATTTTCTATTATATTTACTTCTTTGAATTTAAGATACTTGATCTAAATATGCAACTGTATACTAGTTACAGTAAATGAAATAACTAGCTGATATTAAGTGGTTGATTGGAGCTTCGTATTTCATACGCTACTATAATAATGGGGAAAATAGTAGGAGCATACCATATAACACTTATTGGTCGTGTGACGCCCCACCTCTATACCCACGCTAGCCAAGAACACTCTGGAGTAGTGCTGTCAACTAGCACGGAGAATAAGGCTGTTGAGTAGCGACCATCCATGTAATTGCTTATCACACGGTGGCTATAAATAATCTTCGAAAACAAACATAGAAATAATCATATCACAAATCAGTCACAGATATCCATATCACAAAGGCGGAAGAAGATATGAATATATAACTAACACATGAAAGTGTACATCAGAGTAGTGGTCAGTAAGATCCACGATAATACAAAAGAATAGCAACACGTGCTATACAAAAGAATACAACTATGAGTCTATATCTCAAGTGTATACAACAAAAACTGCTAATCTAAACAGTTAGCCAAAAGTCAGAGTGATGAATCCCTGGGAAGAAGTCAAGCAGAAGCACCTGTAACATCTCGGTCTGACCCGAGTATTATTTAAGAAAATAATAAACGGATCAGTCTAGCTATAAATATCAGATGACATGATATAACATAAAAGATATGGCATAAACATAAACATCCATAACGACATACCACTATAAGTATGTAAATAATGATCAACAGAAGATCAATCAATAAGAGATAATCAATATCACAAGAATCTTCTCAAAGATTCGAAGGGGGCATCATACCCTAAACTTGTACTCATAACAAGTCAATGACATAAATTCCAGAAATCAACACGAGAAATCCAGAAATCATAAAAAGGGAAAGAGGCCTATCACATGACGGTCCGAAGACCATGGGGAGCTACCCCACATGTGTGAGTGGAATCACACAGAATGAGGTCAAGACTAACCAAAAAGCAGAAAGGTATGTGTGAATGGAATCACACAAGTGGTGTCTAGTCTAACCTTGCAATGAAAGAGACATCGCGCAATTTCTAGTCTAATTCATAAAGCGATCATCAAGATCAACGAGAAGTGTCAATTACACTAAGCTAGTAAATATAGAAGTTTAGCTTCATGTCCCATAACCACTTGCTTAACTTAAATATTTACGAACAAACTGTAAATCTTCACTAATAAAATTGTCACAAGAGGTTCAATCGAACAAGTCCAAGAATTAACCGACGAAGTGAACGCAAGCGTTTCATACCACTTGTTTTACTAAGTCGTTTAATTAGATTTCTCATCCGAGTGAGGTAAAGGCTTGTATATACTAATAGATTGGAAAACGGTTTAAGAAAAGAGCTTTGTTATAAAAAATAGAGTTGAAATTATTTGTTAAAAGAGTTTTGATATTTACTACTAGTATTGAAACCTTTATATTATAAAGTGACAAAACACATAAGCAAGTGTAGAAACAATCAGTCACAAAGATCGCATACGGAGATGCGAATAAAATCTAAGGAAATCAGCTCAATGTTTTTCAGATAAGATCCCCTACGGAGGGGGGGTCCAGGGGGGGTGGCAACCCCCCAAGGTGGGGGTGCGGGGGCAACGCCACCGCTTACGGGTTCGACCTGTCCGGTCAGGTCGCGGGGGTCCAGGGGGCAGCGCCCCCGGCGGGGTGCGGGGCAGCGCCCCGACCAAAACGGTACGACCTAGTGAAGACAAAATGAGGTCTAACAACCTAAAGGGATAGGGTCGAGCGACCTAAAGGTGTTCGCGACCTAACGATGACTCGCGACTTAAGGAAGAGGGGGTGAGCGACCTATGGTCATAAACGAGACCGAGCGACCTAAGGGAATAAGGGCCGAGCGACCTAAAGGAGACGCGACCTAAAAGAGGCGCGACCTAAAGGAGACGCGACCTAAATTAGGCGCGACCTAAAGGAGACGCGACCTAAAAGAGGCGCGACCTAAAGGAGACGCGACCTAAAAGATCGCGACCTAGTGACCTAACGGTTTAAGGGTCTTGCGACCTAACTGGAAACAAGGTCCAAACGACCTAACGACTTAAAGTGAAACGTGACTGAGCGATATAAGGTCGGAGACGACCTACGACTTAACTCCGTGTGAGAGACCTACGACCTATGGTTGCTACGACCTAACGAGTTCCAATAGTGAAGGCTTAAGGTCTAACGACCTAAGGGGTACGACCTAAGGTCTTACGACCTAAGGTGTTGAGGTTGAACGACCTAACCAAATTGCATAGGCCATACGAGCTAAGGCCTAACGACCTAACTCCGAACGAGCTATACGCGAGTGACCTAGGGCGCTAACTCGAAAACGACCTAACGTTAACTCGCGAACGACCTAACTCCAGACGCGCCTTTTCAACGCGTGCGAGCTGAAGACCTGCCGACCTACGACCTAACTCCAAGCGACCTAAGGCCTAACGACCTATGGTGGGCGAATGGGCTAAGGCCAGAAATGACCCAAATGAAGGTGACGACTTTTCCACGCAAACGACCTATAGATGCTGGGCGACCTAAGGGGGACAGAGCGACCTAAGCCAGAAATTCACCCCAAAACACTAAAAAGTGGAGTTTTTCGCCAATCCAATCCAAACCAAATGCAAATGTGCATGCAAACATGATAGGGATGCATTCCCAATAGCCCAAGATAGATATAGACTAGAATTGTGAGATAAAAATCTCACCTTTGCACTAAAGTTTATGAAGATGAAGCTTGAAAGCAAGGAGAAGCAATCCAAAGCTTGAATCCAATATCTTCTACTTGAATTTGGAGTTGAATGTTGGATTTGCAATTGAATTTGTGCTTGGAGTTTTAATTTCCCATTCCCTCCACCATTAATGCCAAAGCTTGATTAGTTAGGAAATTTATGAAGAGTGAGGAGAAGAGGGTTGGAACTTGGGCTTAATAGGCTAAACTAACCCAAAGTCCAAAGCGGGAAAAGTTAGTGAAATTTCACTAACTCCAAACCTATCGATGTTTATACTTAAAAAGTTTTAAACGACATTTCGAACTCAATTGAAGTGGTCTCGAGTCCTAATTTGACCGTTTGCAAAAAGTAGCTTTTCGGACCAAAATCCGATTAACGAGTTAATATTTAAATAAAATATTTAAACACAAACTCGATAAATATGCGGGTTGTTACAGGTCGCATCAATTTATGAAAGTTATTTTCATAAAACGTACCAAACATTATTTAAGAAATAATATTATTTTCTAATATTGACTAAAAAATAGACATAGTTTTATTTCAATATGAATATTATGAGTATTCATTATAAAATAAAACAACAGTATCGGTACTTCTGATGCATTGGAAATTACAGAAATATCTAAATTTATTTGCAATTATTTTGGAATTATGGACTAAGCCATAGTTTTGGGAAGTAATTTTTATTAATTATGAATCATATAGAATCTGTAAATTATATTTCTGATAATTAAGGGAAAATCACACATTCAATGGGAGCATCATAAGAGTTGACAATTATACAAATACATACATATACATGTATGTAATCAAATTTATGTTGATTAAAAAATGGTTCCACGTACTTTATTGCATTCACCGATGAATTATGAACATGTATATATGATACACATGTGGTATGTTTATGGTAAGTTCATAGAACATAAAGCAAAAGTAAATGAAATTACATGCAATAGAAAACCAAATGGTACGATTTGATCAAATAGGTAAGTATATCGAAAAGAGTTCTAAACGTAACTAAGAATGAATAAAGATTCAATCTAAACAAATTATCCTTCTAATAATACATAATGATGAATCAATAAGCTATAATCGAACTTTATTTAATAAAGTACGGTTGATTGTGAATGAAGTTAAGTTAACTTCTTTCTATAAGGTCATGTACTTAAGAATAGTACACAAGTCAAATTTTATTTTTTAAATATAATAGTTTACAGAATCACACAATGTAAGGGCTTATAAAAAACCCTAACATATCCTAGGCCAAGGAGTTAGCAAGTTGTGCAAGTTGAAAGATAGCGGTATTAATTGTTCTTGAGGATCTTGTATGAATCACCCCAAAAGGAGTTTGAGAATGACTGTCATTTGATGACCTATTTATGTTTTTAACACAAATGTCATAAACTAAAACCACACCAGTTTATATATAATTTGGTTCATAAATTGTTTATGAATTTCTATTCCATTATGCTGAGAAACAACCGTTGTTTCATGAACACAAAAGAATTTCTTTAATAAATTATTGGTAGTAAAATGAATTTGGATATGATCCAAAGGTAAAACTAATTATGTGGAACGAAATGAAATTAACCTAACCTAAACAAACACATTGCATTAGAGTGTCTAATAAGTATTATCACACATTGAAGAGAAACCACGAATATCTTATCAACGCCGAGAATAGATAATCATCAATTGTCAATTAAGCCTTTAAGAGTATTTACTCTATGATATTATATGATGTACAAATCCAAAAAGGATTCCAAGTACCTTATCAAAATAAAATTTTGGTAGTTGTATGTGAAGGGATATAATGCATAAACCGTGATTGTGTTTTCAGAAGTAAGACTAATGTAATTGAATAAAAATGAGCAACGTTGATAAGAATAAAATCATAAATCTTAATTCTTGGAATTAGCATAATAAATTTGTTATTGAATTTGCTTAAGTTGATTTGGATTTACTCAAAAAATTATCACCTGATATGACTTTGTGTTTTGGTACATATGCATTGAAATGGAAAATTATAAATAATGATTTAGAGTAGAATGTTTACACATAATAACCAAAGTGTCTAGGACTCAATGGAAGCGATATTGAGTTTATGAGTGTGATGAACCACCTCCTCGACTCTCATAAATTGACACTAATACATCCTCGGTATTCATATGCCGTAAATCCAAGTGTCGGAGGGGCAGATTATCATGGGGTATGTAACGACCCAATATTTCTAACCATTCGCATCCGCACATGTCGGACTTGAATTGCTCAAAATATCATATTGTTAATTTGTATTTTGCAAAACTCAGCATATATAATAAATAAATCAATCACGGAATCATAGGCATAGAGTAATATAACAATAAGCAGCGGAATAGATAAATAGTTGTTCATGAAGCTACTATAAAACATCAGAGTTTAAAACAAAATACAAAAGAATCTCAAATACAAATGAATCTCATATACATAAGCAACTGACGAGTCAAATGACTGGAATAAACAGGAAAAACTGAAAGCTAGATAGATAGATGGGTCTCCAAGCAAAGCTCCAACTCCAAAGGCGAGTCTCAAATGCTGTAACACTCAGTCTGACCGGATCGTAAAGCAAAACACAAAACATTCGAGTCAGGATTAACATTCTTATATTAATAAATTCAACTCAAGTGAAATGTCAACTGAAATACAAGTAACTTAAAGGATGTTTGGGATTTCCATCCTCTAAGGATCCTAGGAACTATCCACTACGTAGTAATATACGCTATTGTAATATGTCTATAGTAAAGTAAACTATTAAAATAGCGTTAAGGCATTACCCATATCCCCCTTAACAAATTTTATATATTCTCGTAGTCTATACTATGTCGTACGCTCCACCAAACGGTGGTTTACCCAAAGGACATCACATAGGTAAGGTACAAAACAAACTCGTAGAAGGCACGCTAGGGCATGTGAACACGACACTTGAGGCAATGCCAGGGTAGATATAGCAATTGCACTCTCGGACTGGTGGTAACGCATAGCAGCTACTACTGCCCACCTCGTGACACACTCCCAAATCAAAGGTGCACCCAATCAAATCACATAAGCAATAGAATGGTATCGAAGAAATGGGTCCGATAGGGGGAATGACCCCACTTGGCCCGGTATAGCTCCTATTTTAGCTACATCAGGCTAACTCACAGGAGTCAAGGCTACGTAAATACCATATATAATCATCACTAAACAATCTTGCTTCATTCTAGAATCTCCACCACGTACACTGTTGTTAAAGTGGTTTTCGGTATTGGCAAAGGGTATGACAAAACCCTATCTCGATCACTTTAACAACCAAACGCTTATTTCACACTGTGGTCATTTCATTTCAAATGGTTCATACTTTAAAATAAAAATATTATATTCATTTCAAAATCATATCAATTCGATATCATTATACACTTTAAATAATATTCATTTTTAGAATCGTAACACTTTCAAAATTATAACACTTTCAAAATCATAACACTTCTGAAATCATAACACTTTCTGAAATCTTAACACTTTTTGAATCATAACAGTTCCAACTTAAACAGTTTAGATATTGAAAATAGTGTATATATTGAAATGGTTATAAATTAAAATAGTTTGTATATTAAAATAATTTATTTATGAAAATAGTTTATATATATTAAAAACATTTTATATACAAAAAATAGTTTCCTCCAGTTTCACAAATCGATTCAATAATCATTAAATACAAATCTCAAATTACAAAATTACATAAAACTAAATATCCCATTTCATTTTTATTTAAATTTGAAAATATTCATTTAATCACCTTTAATCAAAATCATATCTTTAAAATCTCAAATTCAATAAGTTTCAATTCAATTTTATTTAAGTATAATTCTTAAAAAAATACAATTTCAAATCCATTTTAATTTATCTTCACAACCTTAATTTATCATAGTTATTACAAAATCTATTTTTTAAATATAATTTTAAATAAACACTTAAACATTATTCTAATTAAATTAAAATTTTAAATTAAATCTTATTATTAAATTTATTTTATATTAAATCTATTTTTATATTTTATCAAAATAGTGTAATTATAAGTGAAATCTTAAAAAATTTATTTTCAAAACTAACTTATAAATTTAAAATTACCAAAACATAATATTTTAAAAATCTAAAATTTAGACTTATATTAAAATAACATTTATATATATTATATTTCAAATCAATATTTATTAAAACCATATATTTCCTTTCAAAACTTTGGAAATCATTTTCAAAATTAGACCAACGGTGTCCATATATAATTTTCTATCCTTTGGTCAAATGATATGGATATTTATCATTACAATCCGCAATTTAAATATCTATGGGAATATATCATTTCAACCCGCAATCCCAAAATTCAAAATAAATGAAAATCGCTTGGGTTTATCATTCAACCCATAACGATTTTTCCCTATTCTACAAGATCATTCGGGTATGTATCATTTCAACACATAGGGAATTCTAAACTACATGGAACATTCAGAGTGAGATCAAATATGATAAAATATAACATATCAACAATAGTCAAATATCATTAGTAACAAAATAAATAATAGGTTATGGTGTCATATATCATAAGTGAACCGTTACAAATAATGGAATATCATATATAACAAATAAAAAACTAGCAATTTAATTTTAACAACATAGTTCATTTGTCGTTTCAAGTGAAATTAAATTTACTAAATATAAGAATGTTAATCGTGAGTGATTGCTTACCTTTCGAGGTTATAGAGAATAACATAAATGGGATGCACAGACAAGGATACACATATACAAGCTAGAGTTGTGGAAAAACTTCCAGACATCTATGAAACAAGCAAAACTACCGTACCACAACCAGGATAGCGAAACAAGAACAGAGGCGAGTATACAAACAAGGCTGAGACAAGAACCTAAATTAGAATCAATGAATCAAAACAATATATATGTATAATAAAAAAATTAAAATATCTATATATATTATTTTTAAAACCTTTTTTTTAAAAGAGAAGAATCAAAATATCAATATATATAGAATGAAACATATCGATATTTCTATTTCAAGTCAAATAAAATCTTTATACAATATGTATATTTTTTTCCAAATCGCTATTCAATTCAAACACGTATTAAAATAAAATCCATATATGTACATATTCTCAATCCAATATTTAAATCAAAATACGTGTAATCCAAAATAGCTGTATCTTATATATACAAGTAGTTTGGCACGTGCGATGCACGTGCGTATGAGGAATTGGTATTAAAAACACCATTTGTAGGGTTTTTTTATCGTACAAAATGATGTTGACATGTAAGTAATGTTACATTTTTTTATTTGTGTATATGCACAACTCAACTATTTATTGAAACATGAATGAGAATAAGTTATTTTAGGGAATAATTAAACATGTAAAACAAAGTAATCAACTATTACATCAATATATAGAGAAGTGTAAAAAATATTAAATAAATAACACGTGCTTCGCGTTTGGATGAACAATTTTATTATTAATATTTACATATGTTCAAAGTTGTAAATTCGATATTATTTGATGAAAATTAGCATGATTATTGATATGTATGTATTATTTTAAATGGTTTATGCATGTATATCTAATGTAAGGAGAGCATGAATAGATTTAAACTTATAAGATGTTTGAAATCTTTTTATTGTAATTTTTCTAATTAATAATCATTAAATTCATTTATTGACATGGATATTTTGTAGATTATTACTTAAATGTTGCAACATTAGTTGCATATGTTGTTTAGCTTAATTAGTCTAGCTAATTTACCTCATAACCATGCTTGAATTTATTAGTTTAAGAAATATAACGATGCTCTATGCTTAAATTCACAACTTAAATACAATACTACAATAATTGTACAATGTTAATTCGATAAAGGTACAATATAAATTGTACGTAACATTGCAAGAGCGGTTTATTAATTGTTTTCCATTCTACATATTTAGAACCAAAAACCAAGTCTGTGTTTGATAATGAGGCCCATGTATGCTTAATAATAATAATTCATGTTTTCTATAACTGTACACGCTGTTTTGAAATGGAAAAGCAATGATTAGGTTCTTTTATTTAGAAGTACATAATCAAAAACTCAGTTTACTTGTTAACTATTACTATATAAAATAATAGTTTATCTGTTAGCCATAAATAGAAAAGTTCATTCAACACTTTCAGATATATGTTAGTCTTATTTCAACACTTTCACTCTTAAAATGTGGAAATGCACATGACTTTAAAATATATGAGACGTTGCTCTTCCTTTACCATCACAATAAATATATAAATGTTTATGCTATACCAGTCAAAATGGAATGTTTCATCATTTGTTCCTGTCATAATGGATAATTGAAATAATATTTCTGGTACGTACATTCATATCAAACTGAATGTTTTTATATAAGAACTTTTCAAATTGTTTGTTGCTTCAGCTATTGTACACCCACTACTTCACGTCAACAAACAACAATAGAACAAAAGCCCACTGTTCAGACTCCAGCACTATTCTCTGCCATTTAGCATGCTTTTGGCTTGCATCACTTCTCCTTACAGTTTGTTGCAGCCATCTATCTCCTTTACATGAATCATTGGCTTTATGTTGGATTTGATCTTAGCTACATGTGCAACCAAATCCCACTCAGAAGGCTTCAGCTTCTGATTTAGCTACAGATGTGATTTATCCTACAACATCTTGCTTTAGCACCTGTAACTTCCATGCACAGAACAAAAGAATGCAACATCAGCTGCAGCGTTAACTCCTGTAACTTCCATGCAGCACCTTGTAGCACCCTATAGCTTCCACGCAGTACCTTGTACCACTTATCTAGTACATGTGTCTCTTTAGCTTTGCCTTGCCTCAGACACATTCAGACACCGCAGCTTATTCCTATCAATGCAGTAGGCTCAAGCTCCTGCTCCTATGCTTCCGTGCAGCCTCTGGCATTACTACTATAACCTGTCATTCATGCATCATTGCTTTATTTTCGTAACACACCATTATAGTTTACTGCTGTATTTTTATTTTTTTAAAGAAAAACCACAATTCTTATATCCCAAAATAAATCTGTATGCCTAAGGTTTTACAGTTTAGAATCTCAAGATCTTATAAAGTAAACATGCATAAAAAAATTCTGCAAATCAAATGAAATTAAGAAGAAAGAGTACATCATACCTTCAAGCCTAAGTTGTTGATTGGGAAGCTCCATTACATAAGGCTATTCCAACTTGACCCCTTCAATCGAGATTATATGTCTACTGATGACTCTAGTTCAGTTGCAAAGTGAGTGGCCCATTAAACAATAATAAATGTAGCTCTAGCTCTATCTCAGCATGTTATTCTACACATTTTTCTCAAACTTCTTGGTCCAATATTAAAATAATTCTATTCAAATTTCAACAAAACAAAGATATATACATAACAAAATTAAAAGCAAAAGGATTGTTGCCATGAAGTGCAAACTGAACTACAGTACACATAGCATAGCATCAACCCAATTACCATATTAACACTTTGTGTATCCATCATCTATTGTAGTAGGTCAACAACACCAAAATGCTATAGGTGCTTTGAAGCATAATTATTTAGGCAAAACCACAATAAGACTTGCACTAGCTTTGGAAACATCGTTAATAATATGTTATGCTCCCTCTTTGTAACGACCCAGAATTTTTAATAATTTAAATTTGAATATTTAATTAATTTTAAATATTTATAAGTGAATTTATAAGTCAAATAAATTTTTATTTGAATTTTTGGATTTAATTAGATAATTAAATCAATAATTTAATATGTTAAATTATGAAAATAATTGAAAATTGAGTTAAAAATGATTGAAAATAATTTGGAAAATTTTATTTAATCATACTGGAGTTATAGAAATATTTTAGAACTTTTAAAATCGAATTAAAAGTTAAATTGTGAAAATTGAATATTTTAATATTAAATAATCGACTGTAAAATAGCCAATTTTTGAACAGTCTCAGAATTGAACGAAACCAGTTCCATTGGATCCGTAATAGTTAGTTATTACCGGATTTCAATTTTCGTGTCAATCGGAGCTATCGTTTGATCGTGGCAGCTCGAAACGCATCGAATCGTTTTTAATTTAAATTTGACGAGTCAGAATAGCCATTTTTCAAAAAGTCTCGGATTTCGACGAAACCAGTTTCATCGGATCCGTAATGTGATATTATTGTAAGGTTTCAAATTTCAAGTCAATTGGATTTACCGTTTGTCCGGTACAAATTAAAACGCCTAGAAATCGACTTAAATCGGTTTAATTTAAATTGAGCGTTTTCAGCCATAACTCGCACATACTTCCGAATTAGCTTCCGAAACCTGTTCAATTGTGTCCGGAACGCGGGGTAAACCCTAGGTACGCTGGTTACGGCGTCTAAATCGGAGTTCGGAAAATCCGGGATGAATAGTGTCGCTCGTTCCTTATAAATAGCCCCTACCTCTTCATAAAAATCAAAATAAACACTAAAACCCTAACCCTAATTGTTGTAGCCGCCAGTTACAATTCAAGGGCCAGAATTTTCTCAACTTCCCTCCTCGATTTCTTCCAATCCATCAGGAATTAGCAGAAATGTTCAACTAGAGTATTGAAGAGGGCGACGAGAGCTACGAGATCAACGGTGGAGATCGCGAATGGAGCGATGGATTGTGAGATAAACGAGGCCGACCGTGCCGTGTTCACATACGTGCGCACGCATCTCAAGGGAGCCGAGCTTCATGGTGTTGATAGTGGAGATAGCTCTCGCGAAGTGCTTCGAGGTGGCGGTGGTTTGATCGAGTATTGTCGAGCGATGGAGTTGCTAAATGGAACCCTAGTTGGCTAAGGATGGGTTGGGTGGTGCGGCTGTAAACGTGAAAGAAGAAGATGAAGAGGGGACGGTCCAGATGTGTGGGAGTGGGATCTTGAGGCTGTGATTCGTTTGGGTATGGAAATTTATAAATTAGGTTGTAAATTTAGTTATAAAATTGTGTACAAACTTGTAAAATGCATAACTTTTTCATACGAGGTCGAAAAAGTGCAAACTCAGTTGCGTTGGAATCGTATGGACGAGCACTACGCGATGGAGTTGGTTTGGAGTCGTTTGGAGTTAGTGAGAATTTCGGGTAAAATTAAACGCGCGTTTAATTTTATTCGAAATAAAAGCTTAAACGGAAATTAAAACCAAGGTGAGAATTTCTCACTCAATCGAATAGATTTCGATTTTATTTTAAATAGTTAGATTTAAAATATTTGAATGCATGTTTGAATGATGACTGTAAATTATTGATTGTTAAAATAGACATTATGCGCCGTTAGTAAGCGGATGTTATTTATTAAAAACATATACCGCGAATATTTCATAAACAGTGAAATTGGTATTATATATAATATCAATATATATATATTGGCATATGTATATATTGCAGTTGATTGATTTCCCGCATTTTTGTTTAGCGGATGAGACCCTATTACGCCGTTATTAAGCGGATAATATTTAATAAGAACATGTACCGCGATAATTTCGTACTGGAGCGAAATTGGTATTGTGCTAATGTTTTTGGATGCAGGAAACAGGTTGGAGGGATCCAACTGGATTCCTCAACAGTTTTTATTTTATTTCAGATATTTTGATATTTGATGGATTGTCATATTGATATATGATATCGTTGTTAGTCGTGTTTGACTATTTGGTGTGTAGCATCATTGGACCCAGATTTTGGGATTTTTAAAATGATTTTTAAAGTGATTTTTGAAAATATACTTTATTTTTGGAATTGATCCATTTTAAATAATTAAACGCTATAATTTTTAAAGTTATAAAATTATGGGTTTTGTGAAATATAGTAAAAAAACTGATTTTTAGAAATACAGTTAAAAGCTGATTTTTGGGAAATATGAAATAATGTTTTTATAAAATAGTTTAAACTGGATTTTGAACTTATTATTAAAAGTTTAAATATAGGATTTATAAAATTTGATTATTTTATAAATCGAAATAGTGATATTATAAAGTAATTTAAAGACGTTTTAAATAATAATATAAATTGATTTATATTAAAAGATTTATAAATGGATATTTATAAATTGAAATATAGACATTATAAAACAAGTTTTATAAGTGTTTGAATGATGTGAGAATGAATTTCATAATAGAATGAAATTTATAGGATTATAAACTGTGAAGTTATAAATGAAATTTATAAATAGTAAGATTTATAAATTTGGTGAAATTATTTAAAGAATGGATTTGGTTAAATAAATGAATCTTATAAGTTATAAGATTTATGATTTGGAAAGTCTTTAAAAGAACGATTTTTGTAAAATAATCGTTTTATAAGTAATTAACTTATAATATGAACTTGTAGTTTATAATTGAGTTATAAACTGGAATAGGTTAATAAAGGAATTTATAAAAAGGAAGTTTTTATAAATAAATAGAAACGGAATTTATAAACGTTGTTTTATAAATCCGCAAATGACTTATTTTGATAAGTTAATTGTTATAACTTAGAGATAGAGTTATATTCACATTTTGAACAGTGAATAATCCTTTAAGTTAAAGTGAATAGAAATGATGAAATTTGTTAAGGTAGTATATTCACGTTTTTGAATAGTGAATAATACGTTAAAGGAATTGTTTTAGATATGATGTTTTAAATAGAATTAAAACGATCTAACGATGTTTTAAAAGGTGTTGAGATTCGAAACCATAGATTTCAACATTTATTATTGAAATAGACGTTTTTGAGAAATAAAAGGAAATGTGGACTATAACACTGTTGTTATAGTAAATGATTTCCGAAAGGAAATGTTTTTGTATAGTATTGGAATTTATATATCTATTTTAATTTCGAATTCCTATACTAGTGATTTTGGGACGTTGTAACGATGTTTTACGTAACATTCGTTTTGGCCCAGATAAATATGTATAAGTGAATGATTTCCTTAAAGAATGAAATATATACTTAAATCCGATTTAAGTATATTGAATATTTTCTAAGTATTGAAAATAAAAAGATTTGTGAATTACTTATAAATAAATAAGTATGGAAATGTTTTCCAATATGAAGTGAATATTTAGAATTTATCTTTTGAAGATAAATTGAAATGGATAGTTGAAATTGTATATGCATGATATTTTGAAATATAAATTCATTATGGAATTTATATGTGAAAGTGGAACTTGTTAAAAATAAATATTGATTTATTTTTGAAGTGTTGAAATTATATATCTAGTAAAGATATTTTGGAAAATAAATAATTTGGAAAATTATTTGGAATCTGGTGATGTGTGCATATCCAGTGATAGTTCAATAACCGACTATCAGTATTTCCCTTTGAATGGGTATTTGATGTGAATTGATTGAATTTGAATGCACACTTATTTTTGAATAAGCGCTCACTATTCGGGTTAACCGGGAAAGGACCATGGGGTCGTATAACCCACTCCGAATATGTGATACGTCGTTGCGAATCGCATTTGAAGATCGGTGTTGAAGACCGGTATTTGCGAGAGTGATAGGATGAACTATCGATTGACTCTGCACCGAGTTGCTCCGGTATTGAGTTCTCCATATGTGATGGTGAATCCGATCAGGATTGTGAATATCCGGATTGCAAGGACTTCTTTGTAAGTGCCTTCAGTTCTGTTCGATCCCGGAACAGACTTGTATGGATTGTATGCCTGACATTACAAGTTGAGATATAAAGCCGATTTCTTTCAAATATATTTCTGTTGGTGGCGGAGAATTTATTCTTTGCTTAACACCCTTCTTTGAGACGTACGAGCTCAAAGGTTATATAGTTGAAGTTATCAGCGATATATTCCCAGTTTGGTAATGTGACATGCTGAGTGATGCTGAAATGATCATTGTGTTGATTATTTGTGATAGGATCGTTTATTTGATCGTCTATCCTTGTGATCATTGTGTTGATCATTTGTTGACCCAAAGCATGACTTTTGTATAAAGTATGTTTTTGTGGACGTGACTTCGTCGAGCCTCACACCCCGTGAATGGTCAAAACAGGAAAGATGCGGCAAGGTTATGAGGGGTAGCACCCTTTAGGATGTGTCCATTTCCTTCTGGAAAAGGGTGGTATCATGGTATGGAGCCCAGATACTTACTCATGTTGAAACACTTTGTTTTTATGATTGTGTGAATTGATTAGAGAGCTCTCGGATAAAGGTCCCAAAGGACCGGGGGATGGCATATTCGGTCAGTTGTTACTCAGTTAGGAGTAACCCGGCCTTGTGTTGGTAGAGATCCGGTTTGGTTCTCGGGGATGTCCATCCAGAGGCATTCTCATGTGGCAATGGGAAGTTCCTTGGCCTGATCATTCGTTGGAAATCCAATTCCCAATACGAAACTTGTACGGTATTAGTTGTAGAACCTGCCATTCACTTATGGTGGTCACCACTGTTTGGATGGTAGCTATAGTAGGCATAGTTCGAAATGTCTATGTTGGCTAAGATTTATATTCTACTTTCGAAATATTTCTCTACACTATGCACTAGTAATAATATCAAATGTTATTTTAAATGCGTATCAAGCATCTTTGACTATCATAAGGAGAAATCTCCTCCGATTCTGCGTTTGCATGTGTGTGTGTGCGGGAGGCCTTATGGTAGTCTCATTTTTTAAAAGCATTGCGAATTGATTAAAAATATTCCACTATTTTGATTTTAAAGATAAATAAACTGTTTTGAGTTCTCACACCAGTCACATGACTGACTTGGAGTTTATTGTTTTCCTTTCTAAACTCTGGGTGCCCACCATTTTCCACACGGGCAGTCAAGAGTTAGGTTTATCAGGATATTCTGGATATTCTGGAGTTGCTGGAGGCAAGATGGATGGCATGGCGTATTACTAGTATATAGTATTCCTTTTTCCGCTGCATTATTAAATTGTATGTTGTAGTACACTCTGATGATTTGATGTAATAAAATGTGATGTAATGTAATAACTGATATAGTTCTTTGTTTAAAGATTATTCATTTATTATTATATGTTGTTCCGCTGCGAATTGTGAGATTCTGTTGTTGTTCTGTTGTTTTCTTCTGTCCCGTTCTATTTTTAAAATGCTTCTATCTTCTATTTTCAAATTTCCTATTTTCTTTTCCCTATCAAAATTTTCTATCTTCTCTTCTCTCTTCTTTCTTTTTCTTAATTCTTTTTAAAACCCATAACTATTCGGTTTTTCGGCAACGAAAATCCGTAAACGTTACATTTGGTATCAGAGCTCTGATGGTTAAGCGACAACCATGGTTCTGTAGGGTATTACTCATTAGAGATAGAGTCAGTAGTGCTCTAGAATGAATTTGAGTGTAATAATAGCTATGAGAGCGTATTTGTTAGTAAATATAAAATTGTTTTATATTGTGATGATTGGTTTATTGAGTGGCATATGAACTTTCGTCAGCACAGCCTCGAAACTGAGCCGAAGGGGTTTCTAAACACTTGAATAGAACAATTCGGCACAATATTGATTTTAAATTGGGTAAATGGAATAATTTTGCCTTGATTATATTTTTATATATAAAGAAATAATTTTTCAAAATTATTAAAGTGTATATAGGTTGTTTGAATGATCTAAATAAAAGAATAATTGTATAAGCAAATGAATTATAAGAATTGAGTTATAATTAAAGTGGATTACAATTGTGAAATAAACTTATATACATAAGAAGTGAAACTTTATGGATATATCTATGAATATGAGTTGTGAATAAAAATGAATTTAAAGTTAAATGGAATATAACTTAAGTGTTGTTGAATTAAATTGATGTTGGTATCAAACTAAATTAATTAAGTTAAGTGATGGATATGAACTTGAGTTATATAAATAGAATTCAACTTTGTAATTGAATAAAATTGAATGAATATCAATTTAATAAAATCAATTGGAAAGTAAAGATGTTAAGCCAAATTGAATAAATATAAGCAAAGGAATTTGGTGGTAATTAATATACATTGGTTGATATTGATTGTTAGTTGATTGTTGATTGATTATATATAATTCATTAAGTATTAATGGAATTGGAAGCTATGTAATTGAATTCAAATTAGAAGTAAATAAATTTGAATAGAATTGAAAGTGAATTGGATTTAATTAGTGAATGCAAACTAATTAAAATTTAGAATGAATGTTAGTAAATCCAATGTAAATGAATCAAATGTAATTTAAAGTGAAAACCAATTCATTAAATATGAATGAGAATATGAATGAATGTTTATTGGTTATGGATGTTAGTTGGATGATGGTTGAATATATATTGCAATTGTAGTTTAGTTGCATTTGCTATGTGACATATATAGTTATTATGTTGCTATATGTTGTATATTGAGATTATTTGCATATGAGCATGTTCTCATGTTGTTTGTTGAGTTTAGTAGGTGCGGATCGCGTTTGCTTCGCATTTGGAGTTCGCTTTAGCGCTATATTAGCCGTATATGCTTGCTAATAAAATATAAGGTACATATCTCGGATTAAATATCGCACTTTTATACTTTTTTCCCTTCGGGATGCCTCATTACTTGATGAGATGTATATTTGTGATATATATACTGTCATTTTTTTTTCGGATCGAGCCGCGCAAAGGAGACTATGGCGAATTTTTCCGGAAATTTAAGGCGTTAGAAAAATTTTGAGAAAATTAGGAAAATTTTGAAAACTTTAACTTTGATTTAGGAGTTGAAAGTTAACAATAGTAGTTGTTTTTGAAAAGATAACTAAATATGATTTGGAAAACTTAGTAAAGTATTGTAAGGAATTTAATTATGAATTTTGGAAAGTTAATAAATTCTGTAACTTTCTTAATTGTAATTTCGAGGACGAAATTCTTTTAAGGGGGAAAGATTGTAACGACCCAGAATTTTTAATAATTTAAATTTGAATATTTAATTAATTTTAAATATTTATAAGTGAATTTATAAGTCAAATAAATTTTTATTTGAATTTTTGGATTTAATTAGATAATTAAATCAATAATTTAATATGTTAAATTATGAAAATAATTGAAAATTGAGTTAAAAATGATTGAAAATAATTTGGAAAATTTTATTTAATCATACTGGAGTTATAGAAATATTTTAGAACTTTTAAAATCGAATTAAAAGTTAAATTGTGAAAATTGAATATTTTAATATTAAATAATCGACTGTAAAATAGCCAATTTTTGAACAGTCTCAGAATTGAACGAAACCAGTTCCATTGGATCCGTAATAGTTAGTTATTACCGGATTTCAATTTTCGTGTCAATCGGAGCTATCGTTTGATCGTGGCAGCTCGAAACGCATCGAATCGTTTTTAATTTAAATTTGACGAGTCAGAATAGCCATTTTTCAAAAAGTCTCGGATTTCGACGAAACCAGTTTCATCGGATCCATAATGTGATATTATTGTAAGGTTTCAAATTTCAAGTCAATTGGATTTACCGTTTGTCCGGTACAAATTAAAACGCCTAGAAATCGACTTAAATCGGTTTAATTTAAATTGAGCGTTTTCAGCCATAACTCGCACATACTTCCGAATTAGCTTCCGAAACCTGTTCCATTGTGTCCGGAACGCGGGGTAAACCCTAGGTACGCTGGTTACGGCGTCTAAATCGGAGTTCGGAAAATCCGGGATGAATAGTGTCGCTCGTTCCTTATAAATAGCCCCTACCTCTTCATAAAAATCAAAATAAACACTAAAACCCTAACCCTAATTGTTGTAGCCGCCAGTTACAATTCAAGGGCCAGAATTTTCTCAACTTCCCTCCTCGATTTCTTCCAATCCATCAGGAATTAGCAGAAATGTTCAACTAGAGTATTGAAGAGGGCGACGAGAGCTACGAGATCAACGGTGGAGATCGCGAATGGAGCGATGGATTGTGAGATAAACGAGGCCGACCGTGCCGTGTTCACATACGTGCGCACGCATCTCAAGGGAGCCGAGCTTCATGGTGTTGATAGTGGAGATAGCTCTCGCGAAGTGCTTCGAGGTGGCGGTGGTTTGATCGAGTATTGTCGAGCGATGGAGTTGCTAAATGGAACCCTAGTTGGCTAAGGATGGGTTGGGTGGTGCGGCTGTAAACGTGAAAGAAGAAGATGAAGAGGGGACGGTCCAGATGTGTGGGAGTGGGATCTTGAGGCTGTGATTCGTTTGGGTATGGAAATTTATAAATTAGGTTGTAAATTTAGTTATAAAATTGTGTACAAACTTGTAAAATGCATAACTTTTTCATACGAGGTCGAAAAAGTGCAAACTCAGTTGCGTTGGAATCGTATGGACGAGCACTACGCGATGGAGTTGGTTTGGAGTCGTTTGGAGTTAGTGAGAATTTCGGGTAAAATTAAACGCGCGTTTAATTTTATTCGAAATAAAAGCTTAAACGGAAATTAAAACCAAGGTGAGAATTTCTCACTCAATCGAATAGATTTCGATTTTATTTTAAATAGTTAGATTTAAAATATTTGAATGCATGTTTGAATGATGACTGTAAATTATTGATTGTTAAAATAGACATTATGCGCCGTTAGTAAGCGGATGTTATTTATTAAAAACATATACCGCGAATATTTCATAAACAGTGAAATTGGTATTATATATAATATCAATATATATATATTGGCATATGTATATATTGCAGTTGATTGATTTCCCGCATTTTTGTTTAGCGGATGAGACCCTATTACGCCGTTATTAAGCGGATAATATTTAATAAGAACATGTACCGCGATAATTTCGTACTGGAGCGAAATTGGTATTGTGCTAATGTTTTTGGATGCAGGAAACAGGTTGGAGGGATCCAACTGGATTCCTCAACAGTTTTTATTTTATTTCAGATATTTTGATATTTGATGGATTGTCATATTGATATATGATATCGTTGTTAGTCGTGTTTGACTATTTGGTGTGTAGCATCATTGGACCCAGATTTTGGGATTTTTAAAATGATTTTTAAAGTGATTTTTGAAAATATACTTTATTTTTGGAATTGATCCATTTTAAATAATTAAACGCTATAATTTTTAAAGTTATAAAATTATGGGTTTTGTGAAATATAGTAAAAAAACTGATTTTTAGAAATACAGTTAAAAGCTGATTTTTGGGAAATATGAAATAATGTTTTTATAAAATAGTTTAAACTGGATTTTGAACTTATTATTAAAAGTTTAAATATAGGATTTATAAAATTTGATTATTTTATAAATCGAAATAGTGATATTATAAAGTAATTTAAAGACGTTTTAAATAATAATATAAATTGATTTATATTAAAAGATTTATAAATGGATATTTATAAATTGAAATATAGACATTATAAAACAAGTTTTATAAGTGTTTGAATGATGTGAGAATGAATTTCATAATAGAATGAAATTTATAGGATTATAAACTGTGAAGTTATAAATGAAATTTATAAATAGTAAGATTTATAAATTTGGTGAAATTATTTAAAGAATGGATTTGGTTAAATAAATGAATCTTATAAGTTATAAGATTTATGATTTGGAAAGTCTTTAAAAGAACGATTTTTGTAAAATAATCGTTTTATAAGTAATTAACTTATAATATGAACTTGTAGTTTATAATTGAGTTATAAACTGGAATAGGTTAATAAAGGAATTTATAAAAAGGAAGTTTTTATAAATAAATAGAAACGGAATTTATAAACGTTGTTTTATAAATCCGCAAATGACTTATTTTGATAAGTTAATTGTTATAACTTAGAGATAGAGTTATATTCACATTTTGAACAGTGAATAATCCTTTAAGTTAAAGTGAATAGAAATGATGAAATTTGTTAAGGTAGTATATTCACGTTTTTGAATAGTGAATAATACGTTAAAGGAATTGTTTTAGATATGATGTTTTAAATAGAATTAAAACGATCTAACGATGTTTTAAAAGGTGTTGAGATTCGAAACCATAGATTTCAACATTTATTGTTGAAATAGACGTTTTCGAGAAATAAAAGGAAATGTGGACTATAACACTGTTGTTATAGTAAATGATTTCCGAAAGGAAATGTTTTTGTATAGTATTGGAATTTATATATCTATTTTAATTTCGAATTCCTATACTAGTGATTTTGGGACGTTGTAACGATGTTTTACGTAACATTCGTTTTGGCCCAGATAAATATGTATAAGTGAATGATTTCCTTAAAGAATGAAATATATACTTAAATCCGATTTAAGTATATTGAATATTTTCTAAGTATTGAAAATAAAAAGATTTGTGAATTACTTATAAATAAATAAGTATGGAAATGTTTTCCAATATGAAGTGAATATTTAGAATTTATCTTTTGAAGATAAATTGAAATGGATAGTTGAAATTGTATATGCATGATATTTTGAAATATAAATTCATTATGGAATTTATATGTGAAAGTGGAACTTGTTAAAAATAAATATTGATTTATTTTTGAAGTGTTGAAATTATATATCTAGTAAAGATATTTTGGAAAATAAATAATTTGGAAAATTATTTGGAATCTGGTGATGTGTGCATATCCAGTGATAGTTCAATAACCGACTATCAGTATTTCCCTTTGAATGGGTATTTGATGTGAATTGATTGAATTTGAATGCACACTTATTTTTGAATAAGCGCTCACTATTCGGGTTAACCGGGAAAGGACCATGGGGTCGTATAACCCACTCCGAATATGTGATACGTCGTTGCGAATCGCATTTGAAGATCGGTGTTGAAGACCGGTATTTGCGAGAGTGATAGGATGAACTATCGATTGACTCTGCACCGAGTTGCTCCGGTATTGAGTTCTCCATATGTGATGGTGAATCCGATCAGGATTGTGAATATCCGGATTGCAAGGACTTCTTTGTAAGTGCCTTCGGTTCTGTTCGATCCCGGAACAGACTTGTATGGATTGTATGCCTGACATTACAAGTTGAGATATAAAGCCGATTTCTTTCAAATATATTTCTGTTGGTGGCGGAGAATTTATTCTTTGCTTAACACCCTTCTTTGAGACGTACGAGCTCAAAGGTTATATAGTTGAAGTTATCAGCGATATATTCCCAGTTTGGTAATGTGACATGCTGAGTGATGCTGAAATGATCATTGTGTTGATTATTTGTGATAGGATCGTTTATTTGATCGTCTATCCTTGTGATCATTGTGTTGATCATTTGTTGACCCAAAGCATGGCTTTTGTATAAAGTATGTTTTTGTGGACGTGACTTCGTCGAGCCTCACACCCCGTGAATGGTCAAAACAGGAAAGATGCGGCAAGGTTATGAGGGGTAGCACCCTTTAGGATGTGTCCATTTCCTTCTGGAAAAGGGTGGTATCATGGTATGGAGCCCAGATACTTACTCATGTTGAAACACTTTGTTTTTATGATTGTGTGAATTGATTAGAGAGCTCTCGGATAAAGGTCCCAAAGGACCGGGGGATGGCATATTCGGTCAGTTGTTACTCAGTTAGGAGTAACCCGGCCTTGTGTTGGTAGAGATCCGGTTTGGTTCTCGGGGATGTCCATCCAGAGGCATTCTCATGTGGCAATGGGAAGTTCCTTGGCCTGATCATTCGTTGGAAATCCAATTCCCAATACGAAACTTGTACGGTATTAGTTGTAGAACCTGCCATTCACTTATGGTGGTCACCACTGTTTGGATGGTAGCTATAGTAGGCATAGTTCGAAATGTCTATGTTGGCTAAGATTTATATTCTACTTTCGAAATATTTCTCTACACTATGCACTAGTAATAATATCAAATGTTATTTTAAATGCGTATCAAGCATCTTTGACTATCATAAGGAGAAATCTCCTCCGATTCTGCGTTTGCATGTGTGTGTGTGCGGGAGGCCTTATGGTAGTCTCATTTTTTAAAAGCATTGCGAATTGATTAAAAATATTCCACTATTTTGATTTTAAAGATAAATAAACTGTTTTGAGTTCTCACACCAGTCACATGACTGACTTGGAGTTTATTGTTTTCCTTTCTAAACTCTGGGTGCCCACCATTTTCCACACGGGCAGTCAAGAGTTAGGTTTATCAGGATATTCTGGATATTCTGGAGTTGCTGGAGGCAAGATGGATGGCATGGCGTATTACTAGTATATAGTATTCCTTTTTCCGCTGCATTATTAAATTGTATGTTGTAGTACACTCTGATGATTTGATGTAATAAAATGTGATGTAATGTAATAACTGATATAGTTCTTTGTTTAAAGATTATTCATTTATTATTATATGTTGTTCCGCTGCGAATTGTGAGATTCTGTTGTTGTTCTGTTGTTTTCTTCTGTCCCGTTCTATTTTTAAAATGCTTCTATCTTCTATTTTCAAATTTCCTATTTTCTTTTCCCTATCAAAATTTTCTATCTTCTCTTCTCTCTTCTTTCTTTTTCTTAATTCTTTTTAAAACCCATAACTATTCGGTTTTTCGGCAACGAAAATCCGTAAACGTTACACTCTTATAAGGCAACCCATAATTCATCATCAATGTTAAATCATGTGCAACAGTTGCACATGATATTTCACCATGTTATGTAGTGGAGCCTGCACAAAGAGATTTTGTGTAAATGATAGTCCAACAGTATCATAGGGCTGAACTGTCATCATATTTGAGGTGCAACTGTAAGGATCATCTAGCTCAAACTCAAATTCCTTTATAATCAATGTAACCGAAATTATCTTATATTCTATATTTTAATATAAAAAAGATGCATGTAGTTTTACTTATGTGTATTAATTATGAGACTAATTAGAAAATTTTGCATTTACTGGTAAAGTTTTATGTTCACTTTTAATTTAGGGAACTAAGACATGAATGAAGATGGTTAATAGTTTCAAAATATACTAATAAACATGCCGAAAATATATTTTGTAAAAACTCATACATATCCCATGGTTATATAGTTTCATAGCTACATTAGATCATTACCATTATTTTTGCTATCTTCAATGGGTATTGTAATTGGGCATTAGATTAAAAGAAAATTAGATCTAGTGAATTTAAAGTACACATAGTAAATATGACATAATTAATGTTTCATCTTTGTCACTTTATAATAATGATGATACACATGGCAGTTCGTATCCAATACCACCTATAACAGACTGTAATATTAACACAAAAAATGGAAAAAAGATAACTGGTGGTTAATCTGGTGATAAAAACTTTGAATAAAGAACCAAGTATAACTGAATATTACTTTCATAGCAACGGCGAAGAATAAATGTCCGAAATAAAATTGTGTAGCAGCCAAATGAGATAGTAACAAATATAGTTATAAACATTAAACAACATAAACACTTACATACATGAAACAATAAAAAGAATATTATACCTGATATGCCTTGATCAAAATTTATGCCACCTATTTCACATTATCCAAGCCTCTTCCTCAACCAAAGAATATTATATGTGATGTGTCTTGAGCGAAATCTATGCCATTTATTCCCATCATCCTAGCCTTTAACTCAACCAAATACACGTAGTAATCATTATTACTGCAAAACGACCATATATTCAATAAATTAGCCGCTTAAATTAAATATAAATAGTCAATGGCTATTTGAGAGCATATATCATATATTAGTTCTATGGTTAGTATCATATTAAAGTTCATGATACGAAGCCGCTCCAAACATATTGTAACAGTTCATAAGACTTATCATTAACCTTCTCGGATAAAAAGATAGTTAAAAGTAATTTCAAGATAAGCACTGTCTGGCTTATCGTAAAACTGTAATGAATGATAACAATAAAAGTCTGATGAAATTTCTGAAAAATAACCACATTATAATGCATGAAAATTAAAGCATCAAATGAGTGCTATAACTATAGGTTTTTATAAAAACATGTTAGGACTTTCGAATCAAATCACCTTAATAGTTGTAGAGACTTTTCTTTAACTAATTTTGTCAAATTTTTCCTCAGGATTCCAACTTTTTGACCCTACAATAAAAGACTTCTCTCAATAAGTACATCAAAGCACATGTGATAACGAAGATAGCATAGTCAAATTAATCATTACCATAATTACCACAATAGCTTAGTCACCATAGCCTAGGTTTTTGCTATTCTGTAAAATCAAAAATGGTAAAATCAGCGGTTGAATAAGCAGTGGCTACAAATTTTAAGTAGCTTCTAGTTTATATAATAAATATATAGCAAGTTATGAAATTATGCAAATATTGAAAATAAGTTCCTCTTTCGTAATCAAACCAAGCAATCAATATAATTAAATTTGAAATTAACACAACAAAATCAAACAATTGAATGCAGTCCAACCTTAAAACAATCAAGCAAGGAAAAAAGTAATTAATGAACATAGAATTCAAATTGGAAAGCAAACAGAGAAAAATTTGTACAAACCCGAAGTAGAGATCTTTGATTAGAGCGAAGTAATTAACCTGGCTTGCATTATAAAGATTGACCAAAGAATGAAAAATCGTGGTTCTAATGGGTCAGTTTTAAGAAGAAGAAGTGGTATTTATGTTTGTGCTAAATGGACAAGAATGTGGGATTGTAATTCAGCTACTCAAAACTACTCACATTAGTAAGTTGGAAATTAGCATAGTCATAAGAGGTAACGAAGCAATGGATATACCTTTACTAATATAGTAGTAGTTTACTAAACATGCTAGCAGCTTTTACTTATTACCAAATGCATATAACATTTTGGTAAAAGCCATAAAAGCATTTAGTGTTTGAAAAATTAAGTAGACAGCCACTAATATAGAAATGACAGGATATTTAATTTATGCAAATAGGTAAGCCTATTACTAATATATTTATGCTAGATGTTAACTGTATGTTACAACTTGAACTATAAATTAAATGTCTTTTAATACAAATCCTATTCATCTGTAATTTAATCCCAACACAAACCAATCGATAATTTTACTTCCTTTATACCAAATGAAGATAAGAAAATCAAGCGCTAATTTCTGTAAATCCAGCAATAAAAGAGTATAAACATATTCTCTAATAACCTAAATTTTCGATTTGATATGTGGTTGAGGAAACAAAATTAACGTCTATCAATTGAATCAGCTCAATAAGAACCTATTGGCATTTAATTAACTGTACATCTGTTGAACAAATTATTCTACCTAGTATTCCTTGCAAACCTAGCCACAACAGAAACAAATATTTATAAACAAAATGTAAAATAAGGCAGTTCAATATCCTGAAGACGTGAAGACAAATCTAATCTTACCAATTCACTTAGTCGATCTTTTTGGCTGTATGAGATGTCCGAGAATTATACTACACTTACTGGAGCCTACTTTTATTTCGAACCATAGTCATGGCGGCCTCCTCATCAACCGCGACTATAGTGAAAGCTAATGCGGCCTTCGTAGCTTCATTGAATCCATGCCCGATTTTGCCCCTATAGTTGGAACCTCTTTCCCCGATGATTAGGTTTTCACAAAATTGGTTTGGTGCCAAACGACAAAAATGTTAAACGAAGAAAGTACTATAATGGACATGGTGTATAGAAACCTGAAAGCATCCAATTAGCAAACAAAATTTTAAATAGAAAATTTATAGCTAAATTGGAAGAATACCACAATCTTGAAACTGAATTCGTGGTGGTTGAAACTTTGGATCCACATCCATCACCTATTTCCCACACTATGCCTCTTCTTCAATGATCCGCACCTTTCATATAGTCAAGTAAATATTATAAAAATGATTTATTAATTCAATTGATAGTTAGTATTTTGAATTTGTTTAGGATTTAATTTTCTGTTGTGATTTCAATATGTCATTATCGCTGCAAAAGACAAAATCAGAATCACAAATTAGATTAGTTTGATGAAATAAAAATGTTTGAGAAGAAGAAATCAAAATCGCAAGTAAAATTAAAAAAGGAATAAAATCGAAATGTCAAAACTAAAGAATCGGTCTAATATTGAAAGTCATTATAGAAAAAAAAATTGCAAATCAAAGCCAGAGTGGTATGAAAAAATAATAATTAGAAGGTAGAAGACCTAACCTGTTTATGGTAATGATTCTATTAGATTTGAAATCGAGCAAAACAGAAATCACGATAAGGTAGAAAAATAAAATCGATGGAATATAATTCGTAGAAGAGTATGGGAACTTGAGCATGACTGTAACCAAGTGATTCGATGTAATTTTAAATCCGAGTAATGCCGCTTGATATATATAAATCAGAAAATTGAATCTTAGCCTAGTAAAGAGAAGACAAACCCCTAGAAACCAATTCAGTAAAGTAAGTTTTAGATCTTATGTTGGGAAATATCATCGGCCTTTGTTGCAAAAATTTTGAACTTCCGCCATTGATTTCTTGCTAAAGTTTTTATCGTTTGGGATAGAAACTACCGCAAGTGAATGTGGAAGATGGTTATGTCCCCTATTCAGTTTTTGGAATTTATGAAAATAACCCAATGCGGTAGAACTATTTAAGATGGATATTTTTGGAAATGCCAAAAAGGCTTCACTTTGACCCTTTGACCAAGAATTTTTCTTTATAGTATAAGTGTGTGTGTGTGTGTATATATATATTAAAACTTATATCTTTTGTATACATGTACTTTAAAAAAGATTAGTAGAGCTACTTTATAACAATATAAATAATACTTATATATTCTTTTGGGCTGAAGGTAGATAGCAAGGAAAATATACACCGTTGGTATATTTAGGTGTTCAAAAATCCAAACATAAAGTATTATATTTACCGTAAACATATATATTACTACTTGATATATATAGACTTACATATATTTAATCTTCTAAAACATGAGCAGGGATAAGATAAACAAAGCATAGGCTGATGGTCAAGGCGGCAAGAGGGTAGTGCTTGCTCGGGTTTGGCAGTGGGATGGGTAAGTTGGTGGGAAGTTGTGTCGTTCGGTTGGACTGTGGCTCGGTGGCTTGGAGGCGAAAGGCTAGGGGTGGTTGCCATGGGAGGGAGCGGAGGAGGTTAGTGGGCTTGGCAGCTGCCGTGCTCGGTGGAAGGGAATGGATGCGATCAAAGAGAAGGGAGGTCGAGTGTGGTTGCTGCATAGGCTAGCGATGTGGAAAGGCTCTCGGGTCAGGGTGCGATATGGAGTGGTTGGAGGCGGAGAATGGTAGGCGGAGGTCGTTTAGGGTACTGGGTGAACCACAGTTAGCGATGGGAGGAAAGTTGGCCGATGTAGAACAGTCAGTGGCGTTCGAGTGGATGATGATTGGATCTACTACAGTGGGTAGTGCGAGATGGCATTTGGTGGTGGAGGAGGGAGGGTTGTCGGCCGGCCTGGGTGGTGATGTTGCTAGACGTGGGGCAGATATGGACGGCTGATGGCGATGGGCGACTATTGGTGAAGTTGTAGTGTGAGATGGAGGGGGTCGGCTTGCATTGACGGCTACTGTCAGGTGGGTTCAAGGCTGAGGCGGTGACAGAGGGTCGGTCAGTGGTGGGTTGATTCGAAAGCAAGGTCGAAAGAAAGGGGAAAGAATTGGAATGCCGAAAAACGAGCAAGATTCATGAAGAATGGTCGTGCGGCCCTTTTATATTTTATTTATATTTTTCTTTTCAAACAAGAACAGAATGAAGAAGAAGGGACAGAATATGAACTAGAGAAAAATAATTTGAACCTGGTGGAATAGTGAAAGTCAAGAGACTATTCTGGAAAAAATAAAAAGTTGTGACCATTCATTATCTCACCTCTGTGAAATTGAAGGGACACAGAACATCAAAAGGCTCAAAAATGGGTTCCGATACGGCTAACCGTTTTCACGGATTTCGCCGCACAACGGACGCCGAAACACACAAACGAATATACTACGGAGATCGGTATGACGAGACAAACATAATGGTACACATATATCAGCAATACGATCATCCTATTAAAAGTCCATATTCGGTACCGAAAATGCTGCTAAAACGCCAAAAATATGATAAACGGGGCTAGAGAAATACAAATTTGACGAAACGAATTATGACATCTCACTCAGAAAATAGTTTACATTTTTATTATATATAAAATATTTAGATTTTGAAAACATTTAATTTCCATCAACTTTAACTGATTTAATTTGAAATTGAAATTACACAACAAAACTAAGTTCCATATTATCTGATGAAAAACTGACATTTGCTACGTTTAAGTAGACGCATATCAAATATCAAAATTTTATTTCCAAATAAAACCATTAAAAAATTTGGGTCGTTACAGGATAAAGAAATAAAGATAGAAGATAGACAATAATAGAATATCACATCATATTCAACACATAATTATACATATGAGTAGTACATGCAATTACTCCAAATTGTTCCATCAAAGTTATGACAGATACTAACCCAACAAGGACAATTATAACGAACTATCTTTACTGTGTCGGTAAATAATAATACATAATACAGACATAGCGAAAAGTGACATAATACAAACACAGCGGAAAGTGACACATGACTTCAACAAAAGACCCAAAATGCTCCATGCTCCATTCCAAAATGCTCTAAGCATACCTAACTAGTTGGTTACCCAGGAAAATAGGGCACCCAAAGTTTAAGGGGAAAAGAAAATAAACTCCGGGTTAATCATGGGACTAGTGTGGGAAACTCAAAATACGATGTTTGAAAACAAAAGGTATCTCATAAGACCACGCCGTACATAAGCACGAAATAGGTTTTTACCTTATGATAACCAAAACATTTGCTACGCAGAATATGTGGATATTACTTTTAATGACATTCTTTTGAAAACACTTTTCAAGTAAGTATACATAATCTTAGCTGCAATTATTACATTATTAAGTTCCAGCATATTAAGCTCTACAATCAAATCTGAAGGCACTTATTGGAGAATGGATTTCCATACAATGATATGGTAATGGACTACCTTCTGACAGTACATCTCTAAAAAAATGTACCTGAGGCTCCAACCTCTACCATCATAGAACCGGCCTACCTTTACCATAGATATTACCGAATATTTCATCACCTCGATCGTTCCCGACCTACCCGAGAGCTCTCTTTGCATACAGCACATTAATTTAAAACCCGACGTCATAGCGGGAATAAATATATCTAGAACGGTGATGACTATATCCTAATGGGAGCGACCCACTTAGCTCTACCGCTTCTACCCTGTTTTAGTCATTTTCGGGTGATGAGGCTCGAGGTAAAGATTAACTTACTCATAGCACATTCCACTTTGAATGCCACATTGCCAATCCATAATCATAAAACTGATTTCTACAAACGTATAACTCATGAGCTTGTATCTCCCAGGAAAGGGTGTTAAGATGTTGTCTTCACCCCCGCCAATCAGATGATATGTTCATAGAAATCAACCGGTGTATTTACAATTGCAACGTCAGACATATGTCCATGCAAATTGTCCAAGAACAGGGCAAACCAAAGGCACTCTCCTACCGCATCCTGTCGGGAGTTACTCCTAGGATTAGTAGCGATTAGTCCTTGCATTGGATATTTCATAACGAAGAGGCTACTGTATGTATATTAGGAGCTTATCCCCAAATGATAAACAAGCAGTCCTTCATTTCGAAAATCCTTAATATCGTATCCATGTCTTTACTTCGAATATGTAAATTGGTTCGAAGTGGTCTTCGGATAGGAATTATCCAAATCCAACCCTGGTTCCTCCGAACTAATCATTGATTAAAAAGATGTTAAGTTCATATGTGATTATCAATCATTATTCAATTTAGTTCATATTTTTATTCATTCATAGATATATCTTAGAGATATATTCTTTGAAATATTTCTTTATCTTTCTCAAATTATATGGAATCATCAAGCCTCATTTATCAAATCCTTTTGGTTAATTTAGACCCTTTTAAATCATGGAATAATTCCAAACCCTTTCATATTTTACTTATAAAATATTTCCTACTCATTTCGTTTAAATCTTAATAAAGATTTCCTAATTCAAAACTCATAATTTTAATTCGGTTAAATGCATGTTATCTAGGATGTTAATCCAAAACCGGTAATGTTAAGTGAGCAGAATCTATAGAAATCATCTTATTCTACTCAATATCAATTCCTATATTTAACAAATACTATGGGCATAATAACAGTGAAAGCACCCTTTAAATTCCACAAATAGTATGAGTTCCCTTCTCGGGCTTTAACACCGAGTACAAGAAGATTATCTCCATAAATTTCAATTTACTTATATTTAGAGAATTATATCCTTTAACTTTGGAAAAAAATTATCCGAGTAAATAAAATTTACTATCCCATCCATCAGGCCAATCCGGATAGCTAGGGAGAGTTGAAAATGGGTTTTCCAAACTCAAGCCTAGACAGTATCTCTCTGACACCCATAAGGCGGTACAGTAATTGATCAACTCTAAATCATTTAGTATTTAACCATTCCATAAATCATTCAAATCATATTTAAAATAATTTAATAATCATTTGAATATATTTACAAAAGATTTGGAAAAGAACGGTTGTGTTTAAAACTACATTTCAAAAATTATAGAAAAGTGCTATACAAATTGCCTTTTAGGCTATATTGATCAAAATGACCTTTTGTATCATTTGGAAACTAATTTTTTATCACTTTTAAAACATTTTAAAATATTTTTATAATTTATTTCATATTTTAAAGAGGTTTAACATTCTGTATACTCTAATTCATTAAATAAAGGAAAGTGATTTCCCTTGTGCTTATCGACATGTATTTTCATGACTTGCATATATATTCAACATTCATATTAAACAACTATCAATAATAATCATAATCAAACATATATAACATCCCATATCATATAATATGATAGTTTAGGAGTTTACTCACCTCGGATTTAAACGGCTAACTAAAAATTGGTTATAGCTTTGCTAACTTGAACTTTTAGCTCACGATCACTTGGATTATTGCTTCTAGATCGCTCGGCCTATGGATGAGAGGATGGAGGTGATGGAAGCATTAAAGTAGAGGTGAAGAAGAAGAAGAAGATGGAATGAGATGTGTGAATTTGTGAAGCCTTAGGGTCTTATTTATAGCCTTAGGAAAATGTGGAAAATTACTAAATTACCCTTAGATATTATCAAAATACCTCTTACACCACATCATTTAAACATCAAATCCTTGTCACTATACTCAAGTGCATGCATTAATGAGATGTAATGTGATAAGATATATTGTGAAAATATCTTAAGATGGAATGACATGCATTGATGGTGGATTTGATGTCTGTTTCCATGTTTTAATGGTAATTAGATGTTATCTTTTTCACTTAATTTTTGTAAAATATCTTAGATATTTTCTTTAGCTTTGATTTGACTAATTGTGATATACATATTTGTGTGTATGTGTATATGTATGCATGTACAAACAATATTCAACAACATAAAAAAATTTCCATTTATCAAACCGTTGAGATTTCGGGATCCAATTTCCGGTCATATTTCTAGTTTTTAATTCAAACTATTTGTTTATGTCAAGAAAACTTGAAAATACATTTCTTATCAACTTTAAATAATTAAACCAAGTTCATTTAACTTATAAAAAAATATTTAAAATTAATTAAATATTCCATTTTCAAAGTGGTAAAATTATGGGTCATTACAATGGGTTTTCGGATATGATCCAAGAAATGATACAGAGGTATTATTATATAAGCATCAAATTGAGTAATTATTATGATAGAAATATTATATAGTTTGATTTTTAGTCAGAATGCAGAGGAAGCGTGTGTCCATAAGAAAGAACCACTAAAAGGTAGATAGGTATTTCTAAACTATAAGTGCACAACATATTGCTCATTGTTGACGATGTACTTATGTTAAAATCAGTAAATTTTAGTTTTTTGATACTCGATATTGGATTTATAAATTATATCATTTATACTAAGTATAATGGATGTAGGGAATGTCCCAGACGATATGCAAAGACACTTTTTTAAAATGTTTAATAAGGAACATGTAACATGAATTTCTTATGCTTTATCAATATGATTTATAATATATGTTGTATCGCCTATGATATTGTAATTTGCTCAAGTATCTGACACATAAAGAAAATATCAAATCCAAATTAAGATCATTAAATGGTAGTTTGGACTGTTCTCGAGTATTTACAAAATACTAAAGAAATGTTTATAGAAACAATATACTCCTTATAAAGGAGTATATGAACTCAAACTTCATGAGTGATACTGAGTATAATATGCCAATATTAAATCCATGTTCAAACCTTAGTTAAGGGGCTTTAATTTATAAATTTTCCAGGCGAAAGGTTATGGCTGATTTAACGAAGGGCTAAGCACATCTCCTTGAATAGCGCCACAATAAAAGTAATGTATAAATATAAATCCACGAATTTAAAATTGAGCTAGGGTGATTCCAAGTATTAAGAATATTACAATTGTTATATGATAACAATGTAAAAGGATCAGTATAAGTCATGAAACATACTTTTAATAGTTCCACATAAGAAAAGTAGTTTATCAACATTAGAACGAGTTAATTGACAAATTAGGTAATTAAACCAATATAGTAGGTCCATTCAAGAAGGACCTAACTCGATCAGTTCTCATTAAACTGATTAAAGAGATGGGATAAAGATTCCATAATTAACCCCAAGTGCAAGTGGGTTATTGACGGAGTTAGGGGTATGTTTTAGTGGCAATTATATAATTTGTTACATATATCTAACCCGGTAACCAGTCTTGTTCGAAATAAAAGGTGTTTTTTCTGTCATATATTTGATATAATGAGTTATATTAATTAATTAAATTAATTAGTATTATATTTAATAGAAAATCCATAGATGGTATGTTTTTTATTTAGTTACAAAGTGTTGTAACCATGCGTAATTTATCAGAATGAAATTAAATATATTGTTTTGAATATCCCTAATCAAGATGTATCGAGACTAGATATCGATATATCTATTGAGACTACAGTATGTAACACTCTCCAAACATTGGGTGGTGTATTAGTCATGACTACTAGGGGCCCAAGGGGTTACGTACTGATACTTATTGGATAATTATGGAATGACTCACTTGATAGTTTTTTCTTAGTTAATATAACTAAGGTCAAATAGAAAATATCGATGTGATAGAATTACACGGTTCTATTGACCTGAAAGTACTGTTGATCTTCAATGTTGAAGCTCTACTTTGGTTGTAGTTAAATCATGGCGCGACGTCCATCAAATGACTATAATTAGGTCAAGTGGAAGCATTAAAAGTGAAAAACTATTCAATAAAGGGTTCGTCTTCTCAGTTATACGAGGTTAGTTTCACGGTCAACTGAAGTCAACTCAAAGTTAAAGTCTCTAGCCAGAGAAATTCGGTTAATAATAATTGTTTCATTGAACCAAAGACTTTGTGTTTGGACTATAGAGTTGAATATGCATGGGATTGGAATTTTGATCATTACCAAATTCCACAAGTCCAAAGTGGTTTAGTTTTGACAAAGATAATTGATATAAATAATTGTCACTATTAGGTAACGCTTAAGGTAAAATTCAATTTTACCAAAACCAGTAAACGATAAATTTAGCTATAATGTCACCCAACCTGTTAAATGACCTATGAACGTTAATATTTAAAATATTCAATATTAATCAGTGGTCAAATTTACACCCAAGATTCACACATCCAAAAACATTGAATACTACTATTACTACTCGAATTAATTAATTTGTAACTATTGTGAATTAATTAATTTAATTAATATTTATTAAATATTAATTATAAATTTTATTTGATGTGTTGGACAATATTAAATGGTGTGTTTATAATAGTTATAAATATACTGATCGATATACGATATTGATATATGCGTAAATTAGATTAAATGTGATAAATATTGATCGGGCTTGAAATAAGTCAAAAAAAACGAGGGATTTTATTTTTGGCTAGGACTTGATGGAGTAGGCCAATCAAAATATAGACAGCAGGAGGCTTGGATTGTGAATTCAAAAGGAAAGAAACAGTAAGAGGAAAAGGTGGATCTGGATCGTCCTTTTACTCCTCAGACTCTCTCTTATTTGAAACATCCAACATTCATTTTCTTTTTTGATTTTTTTAGCCTCTTCTTCATCTCCTTTGCTAACAAAATTTTTTACTTCGCCCCTCCCTTTTCAAGCATTTCTAACATCAAATTAAAGTCGATTCGATTGTCACTGGTAGCTATGTTCATGAAGCTAGTAATTTCTGGATACGGGATTCATTTGAAGGAGTTAGTTTCTTTGCTTTAAGGTGCCAACAATTAGGCTTCGGTGAAGCTAATATTACTTTTTTGATAAATGTTTAATACGCTCATTCATGCCATATGTTAGCTTAGTTAGAAATTGATATTATGAATATGTATACCGATGTATTGTTATATATGGATGATTATATATATGTGTGTGCGTGTGTGTTTGTGCGTGTGCGCACGCATTTATGCGTGTGCATGCGTGCACATATTGGAAAAAAATTTGGCATATCAATGCTTGCCTATTGCTCACAGCAAAAAAACCATTTTTCTAATATAATGTTATTAAATGATTCTAATTAATTGAATTCTATATTTAACCGGATTAATATCATATAATGTATGATTTAAATTATATAAACTCTGTTCATGTCTAAAATGCTTTCAGCTATATAAAAGAAACGGCTTTTTTCTTATATTTATTAAAGATATTTTAATTTTTTATTTAGTTTGATATAGATTATACAAATAAAATAAGTATATATTTACAGATAAATTAATAAAAATAAATTTCTTATAAAATAATTTGTTATAAGTATTTTATGCCTTTTTCTTTCGATTTTTCGGTTTTTTATAAAAATTACATACTGATTTCAAATAATAAAATAATAGTTTATTATTATAAATTGGACAAAACCAAAATATTAAAAAAATTGCATTAAAAACAATATTGTAAGCATATTTATATAATTTTATTATTATTAGTTCCATTCATATATATTTATAATTAATTATATGTTTATGTATATAATATAAATAATCTTTGAATAAAAAAAATTGGATTTCCTATTACAAATAAAATTAGTTTATAGAATAATATTTAAAACATAATTTTGTGATATAATAATATCATTACTTATTTGTATACACATGTATGTATATATATGTCATAAATGCTTTATATAAATAATTTGTAATTAATTCACTATAAAATATACATATATGTGTGTGCATTTACATACATACATACATACATACATACATACATACATACATACATACATACATACATATATATATATATACACTTCACATGTCTTACAATTTGATGCACATATGAATATATTTAAATAATACATTTGGCTACAAGCGGGGCTGGCATGTCCGTTGCGGTGCAAATCCCAACATCTATATATAGGCTTGTCGAACCATATACAATTTATTATGATGCACGTGCATGTACACATAGATTTGTGTATAATACACGTACATATATTATTTAATATAAACTATAAAATAAAACATTATTTACAAAATAAATAAAATGTTGATTTTGATTAAAATAAAATTAGAAGAGTTCTAAATAATTTTAGACTACATATGCCCAATAAAAATCCAAATGAAAAATACTTTTGAAATTTACCCATTTACCCAATGCGAGAAAGCCCAATTCCAACATAATGCATGTCCTCCACTTTTCATTTGGCTTCTTGACTAACAATTGATTGGATACCCATTTAGGGTATAGTGCATCATGGATAAAGAAATTATCCTTCGCCTTATCTAATTCTTATATAGCGACCCGCCTTTCTCGACCTTCGAAAATCGACACAAATACGCCATTGTATAATATGTCGATGATCGAGTGCCGAAAAAGACAGATTGCTGAGAGAATGAAAGAAGGAGATAGAAGAAGAGAAAAACAAAACAACATTAGAATCTCACAATCACAGCGGAACAATATGTAATAGATAAATGACTGATCTTCATCCAAAGAACCGTAACTGTTTTATATATACATCATCAGAGTACAATATCAAACAAAAACACAACACTGGACAATTATGATAGCTTGTCCACTTGGAAACTGATTATGCAGCAAACCATACACAACGGATAATACATCAAATATGTGTGATACGTCTCGCCATCCAACTCGTCTCCTGAGCTCCACAACATCCTTTCCTGTATTTATAATACTCAGTCTGACTCGAGCATTGTTTGCACAAAAAATGGGCAAACACCTCCAAGTCGTATGAATTAATAGGTTTTATGTTGTTTCTAGTTATTTGGGGTGATTTACGCAAATATATAAAAAGCAGGGACTAAACTGTAAAAGACACACAGATTTATAGTGGTTCGGCCAGAACGTGCCTACGTCCACTTTATATGTTATTCTCCTTTTCTCTTCAGATTACAAGTACAAAGCTTTGATTACAAGTAACTGAAAGTTGTTTAAAAGTTCTATCCGTGCTTGAGCTCTCAAACTTGTCTGTCATTGTTGTACCCCTGCCCCTCTATTTATAGAGTGAGGTTGGGGGCAGGGGTCTTGGATGTATATAGCTGCTGGTGGGCCTGGGCTGATGCAATCTGGCTTGGAAGTGTTGGTCCGGAACGCCTTGGTTCAATGGTAGGTGGTAGATGGTTTGGTTCGGCAGTGGTTGCTGGAGAGGCTTTTGGATCGGTGTCCACCTGGTTCGGTGGTAGTTGGAGCGGTGGTTCTATAATTCGGTGGTAGGTGGAGTAGGTTGGTCCGGTAGGCGTTGGTCTTGGGTAATGGTTCGGCTTGGAGTTGGTTCGGCAGTGCTTGGAGTTGGTTCGGCAGTTCTTGGAGTTGGTAATGGGAGGACGGAGTGTGGTTCGGTCGTCTTGGGCTGGTAGTGGGCTGGTTCGGCTGAAACTTACCCAACACTTGCCCCCCAAAGTAGGGCATGCGTATGCACATGGCATGCTTTGTTTTTAGCTCAGATATGTGTGCCGAACCAAATGGTCTTGTCGTTCGTAATTGCCTATAAGTAGGGGCCTTGTGCTTCCATTATTCCTTACCAGCCGAATCAAATCCTTGTCATTGCCGGTCCAAACATATTAGCCGAATCATACGTGTTAGCCGAATCAAACGTGTTAGCCGAATCAACCCTGGTTTTTGCCGAATCAGGTGAGTTCCCCCTCTTTTATGCCGAATGAGTTTTTTACCGAACGGACTTGTGGATTTCGAGTAACGAATGGAGCCATATACTTGAATAGCCGGATGAGCTCGTGGACCCCGAGTACCGGACGAAACTGATACCGAATGAATCTAAAAAAACTTGCCTGTTTTATATTCCTACATCCTACGTCCCAATAACGTACTTTTGCTTTTGTGTTTGCAGATAAATGTCTCACAAAGTGGAAACCAGGTCAGAAAAGAAAAAATCTACAGACAGAAGTGAGTCTTCCGCCATGCCCCCAGTCCAGCCGGGAGCAGCACGACATGGAGCTGCCCCGAGGTCATTAGTGGACGGATATGGCCCTCAAGAGCTTCTGAACTCTCCTCCCGATTGCTTTCCGAGCTCCCTCAAAGAAGGGCAACTTGATGTCATCACTCGCTCCTTTGGGATTGACAGGGAGAGTATGCTGTTGTCGGGAGATGGTGCGATGCCGTATGATCCTCCTGAAGGATATTTCGCTTACAGTCGATACCATTGTATGTGCGGGGCCATTCCCCCAATCAATGCCCGGATAGTCAGCTTCCTTACCTATTTGAAGGTGGCCCCATTCCAACTTCAGCCCAATTCCTGTGCTATCCTGGTGTGCTTGTTCATCATTTTTCAGAGGAAATATGGGCGTCCCCCTTCCAACCAGGAGATTCGGTATTTGTACAACTTGAGAGGCTATAAGAAGGGGTCTCCATACATCAGCTTGGAAGCGGCCGTGCCCTTCAAGCCGGTCCTGGATTTGTATTCGAAGCTCAGTATGTTCAAGAAAGAATGGTTCTTCATCAAGGATGACTCTATTTCCTTCCGTCTTTTCACTTCCAGCTGTAAGTTGAACTTCATTTATATTTTCCTTGTCTCGACCGCAATGCTTCTTCTTATATTCTTTTATTTCTTGCTAGCGACAGGTGGCTTTGCGGTCGTGGAGAATGATTCCTTGGCTCGGATGGCTGCGGAAATAAAGGCCATTTCGGGATGGGAAAGGTCGGCTTCTTACCTGATCAAGAATGCCACTCTCCTGGAGTACAACTTAATTCTGCCACGTCAATCTGTGGTTAAGCAGAGAGATACAACCGAGGAGAGGGCTGCCAAAGCTAAAGACGGGGCCACTGCGAAGAGTAGCAAGAGGAGACCTTTCTCGGTACCTCCAGTCGTCGGGGGGAAGAAACTCAAGAGATCCGATGGACCTTTCCCTAGCACATGCCCAGATGTTCCGGAGGAAGAGGATGTGGAGGAGGGAGAAGGCAAGGATGAAGGAGGCGAAGCGGAGGGGGGAAGTGGTAGAGAAGGTCATGGTGATGAGGGCAGCGAAGGGCAGAGCGGCGATGGCACCGGGGCTTTGTCTTTGGGGCAAGTAGGTGAGATTCAAGAGTGGACGGGTGAGGCTTTCCACCAGGCTTTTGAGGGGTCGGAGGAAGGATCGGCCTTGGTGAAGAAAGCTAAGAAGGCGGGCAAGGCCGGATCTGGTGCCGATCCACCAACTAAAAGCCCTTCAGCCAAGGCAGCTCCGGCGCTTCAAGGTGAATTTTCGACTCCTCTTTATTCTTCTTAACTTAACATTTTTCTCGGATTATAGTTTCATGCATGCTTGTAACACTTGGTTTTTATCCCAGGAACGGGTAAGGTGGCCAAGACATCAGATATTCGGCACCGCCTTGAGCAATTCAAACTCTTCAAGGATTCTGCTAAACCGAAGCCCTCGACTAACCGTTACGGGAGTGTAGTCAGTTACCGTCCTCTTCTCGGAGTTATCGAAGAGGATATTCAAAAGAGAAAGAGGAGGCGTTCCATGTTCGAACCTTCACTTGGACCTCATCCCCTAACCCAGCCTATTCATGACATCACGGAGGAAGATACTGAGTCCATACCATCTCCGCATCCATCAGAGAATCCTTCCGTTACTCACATTGATCATCCCGGTTTGGCTCGTAACCCGTTTGCGGGTCATCCAGATCTGGACCCGAGTTCTCATGATATTTCCTTCGATGAGGTTACCGGTGAGCACCTCCTACCCCGCAATCCTATGGTAAGGGTACTTGATGAGGCTAAGGTTTTGGATCTCGACTTGTTGACTGCTCGGATTGTGACTATGGGGTATGAGGCCAAGGCAAACATCGATCGGGTGGTTGAAGAGACCAGGAAGTTAATGGAGCATCACGCCCGACAGGTCAAGGCTGGAGAGGAAATCGGAAGTGCTAACATTCGGCTGCGGCTAATGGTTTCCGATCAGGCCAAACAGCTTGCCGATCAGGCCATTCAGATCTCCCAGCATGAGGCGCCCTCCAGACGGCTAAAGAAAACTATGGAGGAGGCTAGTAGAGCCGAGCTGCGAAAAATGGAGACCACCTGCAAGGAACGAATTGATATGGCCATTGCCACCGTGGATGAGGTTCGGAGAACGGATCTTGAGCAGATAGAGGAGTTATCTGGGAATCTTGAGGCTGCAGAGCTTGCTCAAGCTAAGCTGAAGGAGGAGATGGAGGCGATGCGGAAATCCCTTCAGGCTGACTGCTCGAGATACCGATTAGAGAGAGACGCTGCCATTACAAGGCTGTCGGCTTCCGAGGCCCGGAGGAGAACGAGGGGATGATGGATGAGATGCTCCAGGACATGTACTTCCATACTTGGAAGCAGGGCAACCTGTCCTGGATGGACGATTATCCCCAGGTTATGGCTAGGATATATCTCCGGGCTTTGGAGGAAGCCAAGGCTGATGCGGGTAAGGAGGGTGGTGCGGCCTTCAGGATGGATGCGGTCACAGCCCAGTTTACCGAGGAGGAGAAAGTGGCGGTGAAGGAGGGCATGCGGCTGCTTACCGCTGAGGAAGTAGGTGTGCAGTTGGAGGACGATAACCAGGGAGCGGATGTTGGTAAGTCTTCCTTTTTAGTCTTTTCGTGATTTGATTGCTTATCTTTCGTGACTATTGATGGATTCTCTTCTGAATTGGGCAGGCGGGACCTCTGGAGTACATGCGGGGAGTTCTGACCCTGCAATTAAGTAGATCCGGATGGCTGGCAGGATAGAGGCGGAGCCCCGATGTAGTTGACTCTTTTATTTGGTCTGCTTGACATTCCTGTATATACTAGTCCAAAACATTATTGTATTTTCAGGCTGTAATTATGTCATTGCAACGAACGTCTTTATGTAACTTTATAACTTAAGCAGATTCTGTCATATTCGAATGTTGTTGTTATTTTGATATGTTGCATAAGAAATACAGCTGCGTGTTTATGCATGCGATTTAATCGTATTTGATGCTAAGTTTCTGCTCAAAATATTATTTCATGTCTTGCAATGTCAATATGATGTGTGAATAAATTAAAGCTACATATTTGTATACAAGAGAAGAGAGTACCGCCCTTCGTGTTTTAGTTGTAGAGTGTTGCTTTGAATGTCTCGCGTGACTGAGTATGGAATGTAGCTGAGTGTTCCGTCATCCGGATGTGAGTTCATATTTCCACAAGCGAGAGTTCCCCCATTTTGTGGCCTGTACTTTAGGGACCGTTATATAGGATAGGAGAAAAGTTTTTAAATGAAATGGAAATATGAGAAACAGTGAAAATTCCAATCACGGAAGGCCGTCGATATGCTTAAGTTCGTGGCAAACGGGTTTTGTAGTCACTTTCCCTAGCTGTGGGTCTTGGAGACATTTGTCACCCATCTTACGCCTCCGCGGGAAGTTTATCTTTTTTACCACAGCCGCACTTAAGACATATCAGAGCCGAGATCGCGCACAGCAACTACCCGAGCCATTATGGCCCGTAATCGTGGGTATTATTCGATTTACTGTGGCCGGCTAGCGTGGGTGCCGATCGTCAACCGTGAACTACCCCTGGCTGGCCACACCTTATGTTGGGGATTAAAGTAGGTTCACAGTTGCTGGCGAGCCGAACGCCGTAATGAGCTGCCATCGGCTATAGTCGGCCTTCTTGATGGCTTATAATCGGCTCATTACAGTTGGCTTTGAGGGCAGTCGCGAGCAATGAGTTAACCCACAACAGAGGGATGCTGGAGCAAAAGTGTCTCATTGGCGAGTGCATAGATTCGCATAGTACCTGTCGGGTCTTGTCCAGGTGAGGTTGTGCCGTGAAGTGTACAGAATGGAAATATCGTTATACAGGATTTTGTTCAACAGAAAAGAATAAAGCTTAACAAGCAGCTAAGATATAAAGGAACAAGTTAAAAAGAGACAAAATTTTTAAAGTAGTTCGGCACGAAAATGCCTACGTCCACTGATTCTCTTTGTTAATTCACTTCGTATGGGCAGTACAAGTTAAGAAAAGTATCGACGGAGGTGTTGGATGTTCCATGCGCTCTGGAACACCTCTCCGTCCACTGTTGACAAATTTAAGCTCCATTGTGGAGATCTTTATTAATTACATAGGGTCCGTCCCAGATTGGATCTAGCGCTCCGAGGCGCGGAAAGATCCGCTTGAGGACAAGATTTTCTTCTTGTAAGCTGTGGTGCTTGACTTTGGAGTTGTATTGTGCTGCCACCTTTTGCTTGTGAGCTGCTGCTTTGAGTGCTGCATCGTTTCTTCTCTCCTCAATTAGATCCAAAGACATGTGGAGGAGTTCTTCGTTCTCTTCTGGGTTGTAGTGGATCTTACGGTGGGAAGGCACTACAGTTTCAACTGGGAGCATGGCCTCCGATCCGTATGCCAAAGAGAAAGGAGTATGCCCTGTTGATGTTCTGTAAGATGTGTGGTAGGCCCAAAGTGCCGTAGGAAGTTCATCCACCCAAGCGCCTTTTGACTTTTCAAGTTTCTTCTTGATTAGAGTTTTGAGGATTTTGTTGACAGCTTCGACTTGTCCGTTTGCCTGGGGATAAGCCACAGATGATAAGCTTTTGTGAATTCCGTGCTCTTGGAACCAGTCGGTGAATTCCTTGCTGTCAAATTGAAGTCCATTGTCCGATATGATTTTGAGTGGAACCCCGTACCTGCATAAAACATTTTTGATCAAGAAGTTAATAACTTTTGCCGAAGATATTTTATTTACAGGCTCCGCTTCCACCCATTTGGTGAAATAGTCAACTGCCACTATGGCATATTTGGCTCCGCCTCGGCCCATTGGCAGTTCGCCAATCAAGTCAATTCCCCATATTGCAAAGGGCCAAGGGCCGGTCATTTGAGTAATCTCATTTGTGGGTAGTCGAGGAATCTTAGCAAATTTCTGACATCTGTCGCATTTTTTGACGAAGTCCAAGGCGTCTTTGTTTAAGGTGGGCCAGTAATACCCGTATCGGAGTATTTTCTTTGCTAGAGTCTGCCCTCCGGTGTGATCTCCGCAATCCCTTGATGGATGCTGGACAAGACTTCCCTGGCTTCCCTTCCAGCGATACACCTTAATAAGGGATTAGAGAAGCCGCGCCAATAGAGGATGCCTTCTTGTAATGTGTAGCAGGAAGCTTTCCTTAAGATTTTCTTGGCTTCATTACGCCCGTCGGGAAGTGTGCCACTTTGTAAGTATTTCCGGATGGGATTCATCCAAGTTTCCTCTTCGATTGCAGCTATCATATTCATTGGCTCGTAACTCGGGGCTAGTTGCTTTGAAATGGTTATTGTTTGGGAAGCGGTGCTATCCTTCATACTAGCTTGCTATGCCAGTTCGTCGGCCTCCTGATTCTCTTCTCGAGGAATGTGTTTGATTAAATAGTGATCCAATTGATTGAGCAGCAGCTTGGTCTTCTTTAGATATGCTGTGAGTCGTTCTCCTCGAGTCTGGAATTCTCCCAGTATTTAATTTACAATAAGTTGAGAATCGCTATGGAGACATAAAGAACCGACTCCAATCTCTAGGGCATGTTCTAATCCGGCTATCACTGCTTCGTATTCTGCGTCATTGTTGGTGGCAGCGAATTCCAACCTTAGGGCGTAGTGCAGCTTCATTCCTCTGGGGGTGATTATCACAACACCTGCCCCCGAACCTTGTTCATTTGATGCTCCATCTACGAAGAGATTCCACTTGATATCTTCTGCTATTTCAGATTGCTCCCTACCTTCGTTAGTAGTGAATTCGGCAATGAAATCAGCTATGGCTTGCCCCTTGATAGCGGTGCGAGGATGGTAGGTGACATCATATTGACCCAGTTCAATGCACCACTTAAGTAGTCGCCCAGAAGTGTCGGGGCAATGGAGTACCTGCCTTAGCGGTTGATCGGTTAAAACTCTGATGGAATGAGATTGGAAATAGTGTCGCATTTTCCGTGAAGTGATTAGCAAACAGTATGCTAGCTTTTCAAGTTTAGGGTATCTGGCTTCTGCCCCTGTAAATCTCTTGCTTACAAAGTATACGGGCCGCTGCGCGCGGTTGTCTTCTCTCACCAAAGCGGCGCTTAAAGCATGGGACGACACAACAAGGTATAGGTATAGTTCCTCGCCTTCATTTGGAGTTGAGAGTACTGGTGGTCTCTGGAGGTGTTCGATTAAGTTAAGGAAGGCTGTCGAGCATTCGTCAGTCCATTCGAACTTTCCTTTGTCTTTCTTTAGAGCTTCAAAGAAAGGTATGCATTTGTCGGTTGCTTTAGAGATGAACCTGCTTAGGGCGGCCACTTTCCCGTTTAGGCTTTGCATCTCTCTTCGAGTGGATGGTATCTTGACATCTTGCAAAGCTCGAACTTGTTCGGGGTTTGCTTAATCCCCCTGGCATGGACACTGAATCCCAAGAACTTTCCCGACGATACTCCGAAGGAGCACTTTAGAGGGTTCAGCTTCATTCCATATTGGCGAAGCACTTGAAACATCTCGTCCAGGTGGTTTATATGATCGTTGACTTTCCTCGATTTTACCAGCATGTCATCCACATAAACTTCCATAGTTCGTCCTATTAGTTCCGCAAACATCTTGTTGACGAGGCGCTGATAAGTAGCTCCGGCGTTTTTAAGTCCAAAAGTCATTACTCTGTAGCAGTACAACCCCCGGTCAGTGATGAAACTAGTGTGGTCTTGATCGGGGGCGTGCATAGGGATCTGGTTATATCCTGAGTATGCGTCCATAAAGGATAAGAGTTCGTGTCCGGCTGTGTTGTCCACGAGCTGATTGATTCGGGGGAGTGGGAAGCAGTCCTTCGGACAAGCGTCATTTAAGTTGGAGAAGTCGATGCATGCTCGTCACTTCCCATTAGCCTTTTTTTACCAGTACCGGGTTGGCAATCCATTCTAGGTAGATGGCTTCTCGTGTGAAGTTATTGGCAAGTAGGTCCTTTACTTCTTCCTCGAGGGCTGCTGATCGTTCTGCCCCAATGCTTCTCTTTTTCTGCTTCACTGGCACCTTGGTGGGGTCGATGTTCAGCACGTGGCATGCTACGTCTGGGGAGATTCCTGTCATGTCAGCGTGCGTCCATGCAAATACATCCATGTTATGGCGAAGAAAATCAATGAGATGATCCTTTAATTCTTCTTTTAGTTGAGATCCGATTTTCAATAGTCTACTTGAGTCATGTTTGTCTACAACTACGAATTCCATAGCCTCTGCAGGCTCGGCGGTGGCCTCCTCCTCTTTGTCCCTGGAGTCTAATTCATTGAAAGGATTACTGGTATATCAAAGAGGAGGGGCTTTCTTTAGTTGCTATGCTTCCGAGCTTTTCATGCAGAGAGTAGTCTCTGCATTTTCCCCTTTATCTTTTCTGCGGTTATTGCGAAGTTCAGTTACATAGCAGTCTCGAGCAGCGTCTTGATCTCCCTCTATTTCTCCTATTCCGTTATCTGTTGGAAATTTCATCTTCAGGCACCATGGGGCTAGGACAATTTGGAAGTCAGACAAGGCTGGTCTTCCCAAAAAGGCGTTGTAGGCCGAGTGGTTCTCTATTAGTACAAATGTTTGTTTTCGCACAACGGAGCGGGGATGACTTCCTATTTCAACAAAGAGGTCCAGTTGCCCGAGGGGCATCTTCGCATCTCCAGTGAAACCATGTAGTGGTTTGTTGCAGGGAGACACATCCTTCATTGACAACTTCATTTTGTCGAAAGCATGCTTGAATAGGATATTTACTGAGGTTCCAGTGTCTACTAAAATTCGGAAAACTTTGGCTGGACCGAACCAGGCAGAGATGACCATAGGATCTATGTGTGGGTACTGCCTTCCCTCTAGATCACGCCTACTGAATATGATGTCGTCATTCTCTTTCCGTTTCGGGTGGCGGTCTTCCATAACAGATTTAACGTAGCCTTCATTATTTCTAAGTGACTTACCGTATCTTTCCATCTCTGCCCAGCTTCTGTCGGCGATGTGTGGTCCTCCTGATATGGTATGGACCACTATCTTCTCTTGACCAGAGCGGCTGGTGTTGCGATTTCCTCCGCCTACTTCCGGGATGGGTAGCCCTGGGTTTTCATTGGCGGAAGCTGGAGTCCTGTTCTGGCTTTTTACATAGCGTTCCAGCCTCTTCCTTCTAATGTGGTCTTCAATCAAGTCCCGGAGATGGTGGCATTCATTGGTGTCATGTCCATGGGATTTGTGGAAGCGACAGAACTTTCCATACTTGAGTGCGTTATCTGACTCCTTCTTGTGCGGGGGGCACTTGTATCTAACTTCGTCTTGAGTGGCTAGAAAGATGTTCTCGATTGTTTCATTCAAAGGAGTGTAAGAGTCAAATCTTGGTCCTGGTCGATATAAGCGCTTTTCTCCCTTCTTGTCCCCTGCATTGTCTCTAGAGTCATTTCTTCAAACATCCTTTGCTGCAGCGGGAACTCTGTCTAGAGCTGTCTTAGCCTGTTGCCCTGACTGCCTCTCAGTGGCAGCGTCTTCAAGTCTCATATATTTTCCAGCTTCATGGAAGAAATCAGGTAAAGTAGCTGGTTTTTCCTTGGTTAGTCTTCTAGCAAATTTAGTATCCGGATGTACACCATTGCAGAGGGCCATTAGGATAAGTTTCTCGTCGGCATCTTGGACTGCAGCCGCTGCGGCGTTGAATCGGGTTAGATATTATTGCACTGTCTCTCCGGGTTTCTTTTTGATATTAGATAAGGAATAAGCGTCCTTGGGTTGTTCCACATGAATGCGGAACTGGCTGATGAACTTTTCTTTCAACATTTTCCATGAGCTGATGGACCTTGGGGTAGGTGGCAGAACCAGGAGGTAGCTAGATCTGCCAAGAAAGTGGGAAGCATTTACACAACACTCCCTCCATTGCTCCGCTCATGAGCATATGCTGGGTGTATCTCTGTAAGTGTACGATGGGGTCAGAGGTTCCCTTGTAAGGTTCCATTGTTGGCATTTTCCATTCCTGGGGGTTGATGGCAATTTTGATATTGCGGGTGAAGGGGCTGGTTACCCTAGCGCCTATCCCCCGATCCTTTTGGTCCCGTTGGACGCATTCTCTGAACAATCGTGCCATCCTTTCATCAGAATTTGGGGCGGAAAGGAATGAGTTTGGTTCTTCCCTGCGGGATTGATTCCGTCCAGACGACTTATAGGGATGGTATCGTCAGTCACTCCTAACATTCTCCAATGGATGCCTCTGGTCTTCCGGGGGCATGCTGGGGTCAGACACAGTTGGCCCTTGCCTTGATCTTCCCCTACTGGGTTCTGTCCTCAGCACTTCCTCGGGTCCAACTTCGGGCTGGACTCCAGCTCGGCTCCGTCCCTTGGTATTTCCATGGTTAGGTAGCACGGCGGGCTCATATACATCCGACCCTTGCCTGGTGCCTCCACTGTTGGGTTCGGTTCCAAGTGCTTCCTCGGGTCGGGATTCGGGCTGAGTCCGGGCTCGACTCCTACCATAGCTGTTCCTGTTGTTAGCTTCTTCGAAGAAGAAAGACCCTTGTCGTCTCCTAGATCCTCCAGACTGGGACTCACCCCATGATTCAGTGTTGCGGTTAGTTTCTTCAACATCCCTTAAGCGTGACATGAGTTGATCCACTAAGGCTTCTTGTTGAGATGCGAAGCGGTTAGTTACTTCAACCACAACCCTGTCCAGATCCGCCCTTGTAATTGGTTGTTCCGTAGCAGGGGCTGTCGGGTTTGCCTGATTTAAATTTGCTGTTGGGACCGGACGATTGTCTTGATCTCTGATTATTGGATCTGGGATACTACTAGTTGCAATGTTCTTTCCTTTGTTAGCATCTTTCTTCCGTCTGGGAGGCATGTTTTCCTAGCAATGAACGATGCTGATAGGAAAAGGGTTGAGTGGGAGAAGCTGAAGCTTCGAGCTCCTGGTTCTCAGTGAAAGCACAAAAAATGTTTGCACAAAAAATGGGCAAACACCTCCAAGTCGTATGAATTAGTAGGTTTTATGTTGTTTCTAGTGATTTTGGGTGATTTACGCAAATATATAAAAAGCAGGAACTAAACTGTAAAAGACACACAAATTTATAGTGGTTCGGCCAGAACGTGCCTACGTCCACTTTGTATGTTATTCTCCTTTTCTCTTCAGATTACAAGTACAAAGCTTTGATTACAAGTAACTGAAAGTTGTTTGAAAGTTCTATCCGTGCTTGAGCTCTCAAACTTGTCTGCCATTGTTGTACCCCTGCCCCTCTATTTATAGAGTGAGGTTGGGGCAGGGGTCTTGGATGTATACAGCTGCTGGTGGGCCTGGGCTGATGCAATCTGGCCTGGAAGTGTTGGTCCGGAACGCCTTGGTTCAGTGGTAGGTGGTAGATGGCTTGGTTCGGCAGTGGTTGCTGGAGAGGCTTTTGGATCGGTGTCCACCTGGTTCGGTGGTGGTTGGAGCGGTGGTTCTATGATTTGGTGGTAGGTGGAGTAGGTTGGTCCGGTAGGCGTTGGTCTTGGGTAATGGTTCAGCTTGGAGTTGGTTCGGCAGTGCTTGGACTTGGTTCGGCAGTTCTTGGAGTTGGTAATGGGAGGACGGAGTGTGGTTCTGTCGTCTTGGGCCGGTAGTGGGCTGGTTCGGCTGAAACTTACCCAACAAGCATTATGGTAAAATAACACCTGAGTCGGTCTGGAAAACGAACGTGAGAAAACACACTCAATTGAATTATTAAAGTTTCCAAAATCCTTTGAAATCAAAGGTATCTTGTAAGACCACGCCATAAATAAACATGTCGGGTTTTTACCTTACGATAACTAAAACATGTTTAATCAAATTCGTTCGATATTATAATAGTGTCTATAGAAAGTAAAATAGAATCTAGCTGAAATGCTTGCATCTCACGTTTCAGCAATAGTTGGGCACAATCAAAACCTTACAGGTGCTTATTGGAGATTGGATTCCATACAATGGTAGGGCTACTGGAGTACCGCCCGTCACAGTACCTAGTCTAGATCAGAATATAGAGGATCCCCCTCATCCCCTGCTACAAAAGACTGGTGCTACCCCTTACTGGATAGTCCGAATAAGATCACCCAGCGGTTGGGATCAGCAACCGCCAACATAGCCGAAAAAAGGGACATCTAGACAGGGATGACCTTACCCTAATTAGTTGCTAGACACTTTGCCTTGCTGCACCTCCCATGTTTTAGCCATTCCTGGTTGATGAGGCTCGAGGCTATGCATTACCTTTTTAGAACACGTCTCACTTAGAATGCTCATCGTCATCCTGACGATGTTCTGATAGCACTCATCCATACAAGTCTGTTCCTGGTCCGAACGGAACCGAAGGCACTACTCCTACTAATTCCATTTTGGAATCACCCTCATGATTAGTAGCGATTAGCCCTTGCACTTCACTGCTCTATCTTTGACTCCAAGCTCTTGTCTTCCTTACGAAAACATTCAAACCGAATTGAAGTGGTTTTCGAGAAATTAATCCGGATCCCAGTCTCTTCGAAACGATCATCCATTGGTTAATATTAATAGTCGGTTATTTAACTATCAAATAACATCCAAAAATAACCATCAGGCCTTAATAATTTCCAAATTATTTATTTCAAAATATCTTCGCAAGATATTTTTCTACACTTCAACCTTTTGAAAATAGTTTTCAAAACACTTTCTCTCTCGCGGAATAAATTTCCAACCAATTGTTTATTTCCACTGAAAATGCCATATCTTATTGAATTAAGATTTTTAAACAAACCAAATCCCTTTATCCAAAAATATATACTTAAAACATTTTTACATAAAACTACAAAAGATTTATTCAAAATAAAGGTTATGAAATTCTATACTAATTTTCAAATAAAAAGTTCAGCCAAACTACTTATAAAATAAAGCTACTTTATAAAATGTAAATATTTATAATTACCTATTAAGTCATAATACCAATTTGATCATTAAAATAGTTACTGCTATAACTAACTTAATAAACATTTGCCTTTAAAATTTTAAACAACTTAAATAATAATTTCTCAAAAAATTCTTTTAAAACGACTTTAAACCTCCAAATATATATATAAATGTCCATTGAAAATAGACTTGGCTTTACAGGGAAATACACTTACATTTCAGTATAACCCATATAATCCTTTATAAATCCTGCTTGATTTATCCCAATTTAATTTACGTTCCAATCCGTAAATTCTTCCAACATTTTAAAAATAAAACCACTTTTTATTTTTAAAACACATTTCCCATCTCCTTAAAATCACTTTCAAAAATATATACTTAAATTATTTACATTAGGGCTACTAAAATTATTAAAAAAAAAATACTTAAGTAATTATGGAAAATAACTTTGGTAAAAATTTTGACATAATTTTGATAATTTAAATTTTGATTTTGAATTATAACTTGAATGGTTTAGTAAATAATTTTGTTTGAAACCTATGGATGAGTTTAAAAAGTTAGAAAGAGGGTTAGTGTGTCTTTAATAAAAAGATTGTTTTGGGGAATTGTTTGGAATTTTTTGGTTGGGGAAAATAGTTAACGGGTATTGGACCATTCTTCTTACCTAGTAATTTTGAGGACGAAATTCTTTTAAGGGGGAGGAATGTGACGACCCGGGATTTTGGATATTTGAAATTGGAATATTTAATTTATTTTAAATATTTAAAAGTTAAATTCTAACTTGAATTTCAAATATCACGGGTTATTGGATAATTTAAATATTGAATTTAATAATTGGATATTGGGTAAAATAGGGAATCTGGAGTTTCAAGCTACATAAAAATATTTTAAAGACTTATAAAAGTTGTATTGAGAATACTGAAGATAATAGAAATTTTAAAATCAAATTCAAAAGTGGTTTGTTTGGTTTTTAAAATATATCGTTTAAATTGATATTTAAAAATAGCCTTCCGAGGGACAGTCTCGGAATTCGACAAAACCAGTTCCATCGAATCGGTAATAGTGTATTATTATCGGATTTCAATTTTTGTAGCGTGTAGAGTTATCATGTGACCGTATGGTATAGAAACGCGTTTGAATTCATATCGAAAACTTAATATAATTATAGTGGTATCAGAGCTGAAGGTTAAGCGAGAACCTTGGCTCTGGTGGGGCTTATTCATTAGGAATAGAGTCCGTAGTACTCTAGAATGAGTTTGAGTGTATTAATAGAGATGAGCGCGTATCTGTTAATAAATATAAAAAATTGTTTTATATTGTGTCGATTGGTTTATTGAGTTGTTTATGGATTCCGGTCGATACGAGTAATTAACGTTACTGATAGGGATCTTTAAACACTTGTATAGAACAATTCGACATGGTATTGTTTTAAATAGGGTAAATAAAATAATTTTGCCTAAATTATTTTTATATATAAAGGAATAATTTTGTAAATTATTATAGTTATATAAGGTAGCTTGGTTGTTAGGAAGTGATAATATTAATTTATTATCATTATTATTGTGAGAATTAAAATTTGAAGTTGAAATTATAACCAAAGTGAAGGAAATAAATTCATATACAAAATTGAGTTTGTAAATGTGAATTATAAATGTGATTTATAATTGAAATGAGATATTCCAGAGTAATGTTTGAATATTGATTAGAAGGATTCGAAGATTGAATTTTGGGAAAAGTTTAAGTTCCTTTGGGTTTGAAAATGGTTTTCAAAGGTTTTGGAGAAATAATAGTGATATTATTTGGGAAATATTTTTAAATTAGATATGAAATCTGGTGAGATTTGGAATTTAAAAATATTTGAAAATGTTTTTAAAAAAAGGTAAAAAGCACTAAACTCTTTTTGATCGCAACGACACGATTTTTCGACGCTTGAAGATCGACATCAATATGTCCATTGTATTAAATGTCGAACAATCGAATGCCGGAAAGCTAGACCATAAGGGAAAGAAGAAGGAGGTAGAAGAAGAAATAGAAAACAACATCAGAATCTCACAAACGCAGCGGAACAATATATAATAGATAAATGACTGTTCTTTATACAAAAGAACTGTAATTGTTTCATATATACATCATCAGAGTACAACATCAACAAAAACAGAACACTGGTCAGTTATGATAACCTGTCCGCACAAGCTGAATATTCAGCATACAATATACAGTGGAAATTAGTCAGATACGTATGATACATCTCGCCATCCAGCGCATCCCTTGAGCTCCATAACAGTCCATCCAGAATCTGTACTCTATAATACTCGATCTGACCCGAGCATTATAGTGAAATAACACCCGAGTCAGTTTGGAAAACCAGCATGAGAAAACACACTCAATTGGATTATTAAAGCTTCCAAATCTTTTGAAATCAAAGGTATCTCGTAAGACCAAGCCACAAATAAACATGACGGGTTTTTACCTTACGATAACCAAAACATTTTTATCAAATCCGTCTGATATTATAATAGTGTCTATAGAAAGTAAAGTACTGGAGATACTTGGTTACGATAAAAAAATAAATGAGGTGGGCTATTACACTCGGGTTATCTACTTATATTCAAATTGGTGACTATTAGTTAATTATCAGAACACTTAGTGGAGTAACTTAAAATCACTCTGATACCAACTGTCTTCAGGTACCCTTCGCTGTGAACCCGAAGCTAGATCCAATTGAGAGAACACAGAAGCTCCATGAAGTTGGTCGAAAAGATCGTCTATATGAGGCAAGGGGTACTTATTCCTAATAGTCACCTTATTCAATTCTCGATAGTCTACACAAAATATTAAAGACCTATCTGATTTGGTTACAAATACTACATCAGAACCCCAGCTAGAACGACTAGGCATGATCAATCCTTTTTCCAACAAATCCTGAGCCTGCTTCACCAATTCTTCTCACTCTCTCGGAGCCATCCTTCTACTTGGTTGAACCACCAGTATCGCTCCTGGAACTAAGTTAATACGAAACTCAATCTCCCGATGCGGGGGCAAACCTTTGACCTCTTCAAAGACGTCTGGAAAGTCTTTGACAACTTCGATGGTTCCTATTTCTTCTTAAGATGCCTCGAGCCCATGCAAAAGACTACCCAAGTGAATTCCTGAACTATCGCAAGTCACCTTTGCAGTCCTTCCGAGTTCGGTTTCCAATGACTGTAGCGACCCGAAATTTTCGAACCCGAAAATTCTAGATAGTTATGAAAAAGAAGAAAGAGATAGAAGAAGAAGATCAGAAACACCAACACCTCACATTCGCAGCGGATAATATATAATAACAAATAATAACAATTTACAAAAGCATTTTGTATCTGTCAATTACATATATAATACATCAGAGTTACACATATAACAGACATTGAATATTCACAATTAACATGTCACAGATATACAACAATATAATACAGCGGAAACACGCCATACGTTCTTGCCATCCAGCTCGTCTCCTGAGCTCCAGAACGTCCTAACCTGAAAATCTGTAATACTCGGTCTAACCCGAGCATTACACCAGTAACACCCAGGTCAGGCTGGAAACCAGCGTGAGTAAACCCGTAAAATTTGAAAAAAAAACTAAGTCCATACCATAAGAGAAAACCCGGTAACTCATACTTCACTACGAGTTCTACTCTTTTTTAAGTCAATCTTTTATCTCAAAAAAATATTCAAGAAAGGTTATCCAGATTAAATGTCCGTGTTACTTGATTTATTTCATTCCAGACTATTTTCTTCTAACCAAACTATAAAATTACTGTAGATTACTAATCGAAGTGGTTTCGGGTATTTACTGATACCCGACCCGGTCTCTTCGAAATCCAAACACCCTCTAAAAGGTCAAGTTGTTTAAGGTTTAATCAATTTAATTCAATACTTCAGATTCATTCATCACAGATAAATATCACCTATTTATTACAGATATGTCCAATATCACCCCATAGAATACCACAAATTTTCATTCAATAGATATCAAACAATCAATATATTCTACTCAAACAATCATTTAGAAACATGAATTATTAATCCATATTATAATTAATTTTAATTAATCTTCAATTAAATTAACAACTTAAGATTTTATCACTTAATCATGCTTAACCAATCATAAATTAATTACGAATCATTTAATTAATTAATCATCCTTTAATTATCTATCTAAATTAATTATCCATAATTACTTTTATTAAGTAATTATCCATTGATTATTCATATTAATCAATCAACCCTTATTTATTTCATTAAGTGATTAACTTTTAATTAATTTCACTAATTAATTATCTTTAATTAATCACAACCTTAATTGAACAAAGACAAATTCTTATTTGAACTAAATACTTAATTTCGTCATTATTCTTTGTTTGAGAATCATTTAGGAATTATTTCATAATTATATACGATATAATTAATTTGAAACAACTATTCTGAAGATATACTAAATCAAAACAATTTAAAACTTAAGACCTATATATTTAGATTTTGAAACCTGCTTGATATTTATCTATGATATTTTGAGAACATAAATTTAACTCAGAAAAACTTCCATTTCTATGTTTTTTTCCGTGAATCGTTTATGTGAACCAATATATCAAACTCTCATATACAAAAGAATTAATGCATGTCAACGAAGAGGCAGAACATGCAGGCTAAAACAAAGCACAAGCAACGAAACACACAGTAGGATTTAAAGACAAAAACTGTGAGAGTGAACTCACCACTGAAATTGAAATCACTCCACCCTCGATCGTCTCAACGAGCGCCGTTATGCCCATCCACCTCGAATGCGAAACCCTAATTGCCTCGATCGCAAGCCACTCGCCAATCCCCCTTTTACAACTGAAATCGACATCGAGCCACAGCCTTGACAGCACGCAACTTCACCTCGAGTTCAAGCCTTGCGACATCGAGTCGCGATGCCCACTACCCCATCGTGCGTGAACCCTAGCCACGGCCTCCATCGAAGCACGTGCGATCTCGAATCCATCAACGTAGCCCCAAAATCGATCGGCATGGAATCGAGCTGCCAATTGAAGACAATTATTTTGGTTTTCGAACGGATTTCGTTTTGTTCCCTTTCCCTTTTTTTTAAGCTGAGTTCAACTCTGTTGAAGATGAGATGGGGCGGTGATAAATATTGATTTGGGGTTAGCTTCTTGAATACGAGTGTTCATTAAATATTTAAATATTGAAAATATCTCTCGTTGCATAACTCGAAATCCCGAACCCCAAATCAGACATGCCGACAGACGTTAATAAGGTTCTACCCGCATTCTAAACGTAATGGAACATGTTTCGCAAGCTAATTCGATCGTATGTGCGAGTTACAGAAGAAAACGATCAAATTTAAATTAAATTGATTAAAATAGTTTTAAGCGTTTTGAGCTGCCAGGGTCAAACGACAACTCCGATTGCTACGAAAATTGAAATCCGATAATAATATAATATTACGGATCCAATGGAACTGGTTTCGTCGAATTCCGAGACTGTGCCTCGGAAGGCTACTTTAAATATCGATTTAAACTATATATTATTAAAATTGAACAAATCACCTTGAAATTTAATTCCAACCATTCTATTATCTTCAGTAACATCATTATAAATTTTACAAGCCTTCAAATTATTTTTAACAGGCTTAAAATTCCACTTTCAACATCTTACCCAATTTCGAATTATATAATTCAATACTTTAATTATCAAGTAAATATTAATATTTGGAATTCAAGTTAAAATTAACCTTTAAATATTCAAAATAATTAATTATTCCATTCTAAGTTGTTAAAAATCCTGGGTCGTCACATTCCTCCCTCCTTAAAAGAATTTCGTCCCCGAAATTACTAGTTAGGCAGAATGGACTAAGACCCGTTTACATTTCCCAAAACTCACAATTCAACTTCCTACCAACTATCCTTTATTAAAGACCCACTATCACCTTAACCAACTTCCCAAAACCTTTTATAGTTTTCAAACAAAACCCTGTTGCTCAATCATTTAGATTTCAATTTAAAACCAAATTTGGAATTATTAAACTTTTCTCAAAAATTTTCTAACTCTTTAAATTTTCAAAAATTTTTGTCAGCGTCTCCTTTGTGCGGCTAGCTCGGTACAACTACAAAAGGCCTCTATGGGCTCCCAAATTCCAAAAAGAAAACAAAAGCCAAGTGGCTACATCAAAAACCCAATCCAATTTCATACAGAAATTTAAATACATATATTTTTGTCGGGCAATTCAAATTCATCTTTTGGAATCAAATCCAATTTTCTTTTCCCTTTTAATACCTGCATATCTTACTTAGCAACAATATTCAATCGTAACCTTTCAGATCATTTTATACATTTCCTCACAGAAGTTTTCACATCTACTCTTATGCAAATTAGTTTTTCCCATTTTCATATGAATTCAATTTATTTTAAATTTGAATATTGAATTTTATCTTTCATTTATAACTGATTCATATTAGTTTCATCTACTAATTTACTTTAATTTCCAATTTGAAATCGTTTTGCCGTTAACAAAAAATTTCAAAAAATTTCCAACTCCCAAAATTTTCGAATTTTTTTGGCAGATTCTCCATTGTACGGAGGAGCTTTTGCAATTTGACAGGAGATATAAATATGTATACATCGACCCACCCGATCGGAAAAACAAAACTAGTTCATATTTCCTATTTTATTGCGTAGGCATACCTTTATTTAGCACTTTAGCAAGCAGCTTATTAATTTATGCGATTAGCGCAATCTGCATCCAGCCAAACGGCCTTCAGGTACCTGTACTTACTCAATTTACACATATAAGCACTATATATATGAAGTTTATAACATTTCTCTTATTTACACAACTATAACACTTCAATTCTAAAAGAAATGCACTCAAAATAACTTCCACGCAAATTATATGTCTTCAAAACTAATTTAATTGCTTTCAACCAATTTATATACCATTTCCTTCATTTTTAATGGTTTACAACTCAATTTTTTACATTAAATTGATTTTTAATCCAAACAAGCTCATATTTACTTCAAATGATTCAAAATCAATTTTATTTGCTTCTATTAGTTTATAGAATCTCTTTACCTTCGTTTACGTCAAACGATAACTATTTTTATGCAAATTTGGCGACATTAGCTTAATAGTGTATCCGTTTTAATTTATAACTACTTCAAATTAATTCCAACTCATTCTGTATTTAATTCCATTTCATTTCTATTTTATTCTCCACCCTTTCATTACATTTCATTTTATCTCCGCACTGGATTCATTTAAAACTATTTCATTGAGCCTGACACATTCGATGCTTATATTAATATCCATTTTCCAAATAAATTTAACCCAAACTTTTATTTAATGTTCTTCCATTCTTACCCGAAACCACCCTTTTATTGACTTAAGAAATTTTACTTCAAATTAATATGCCTCATACTTTAGTTCATTCTGATAATCCAATTCCAATTACAACTTTGATTTAGTTTCTATTCAATCAGACTTCATCCATTTATTATTTAATTCAATTTATCAATTTATTCACCCCATTATATATTTTTAATTCATCTACTTAATTCATTTTCGAATTTATTTTATTAATACAAAGCCATTCTCAATTTATTTCTATTCACTTGGGTTTTGTTTGCAATTCAAACCATGTCTATTATAATTCAATTTCATTTCATTCGACAACACTTCCATTATATCTAATTTACTTGCAAATTCCATTTGATATTATTCTTATTACACTCGAGTTTTATTCATAATTCGAACCATCACTATTTCGATTCAACTCTATTTTATTTTTAATTTTTACGACATCTCTTCTTATTTTTATTCTACAATTATTTCACTTTCAAAATTCACCCTTATATTCCTTACAAAAAATCCAATTTATATATTTCGATAACTCAAGGTACCGAAATATTCAAGCAACTCACAACATTCATTATTCCAATTGCCAATAATAATCATCCCAGACTACCAATCTTTCCAATATATACTAGATATTACTATATAATATAGCATATCAATTCAATTCAACCATTTAACCAATCATTAAAATTTAACCATTTAAATAAAAATCCAGAAGCATGAGGTTTACTCACCTTTGATTTTTCTTTTTGCAACCCATTCCATCCAGCTTGTTTTCTTTTCAGATTTCAAACCTTGGATACATATTTACAATTTATTAACATTTGAACCAATCGATTAGCCTATTACCATCTATTAATTTAATCGAGTTAAATTTTATTAATATACTCTATTAGATATTTTATTTAGTTAACCAGCTACTTCCAACTTTATTACAAAAATCACTTTATTAAATTTTCCTGAGTTCAAAATTGTTCATAATTCCAGTTTAGATTTTCCTTCATTTTCCAACACTTTTATTTTTAAAATTTTAGAAATACCTTTAAATTCACATGATACTATTAAAATAGCTTTTTATAAAAATACTTCTTATAACTCGATGTCTCAACCAGTTCATCCTTGTTCTCACAGAAATTCAGTCATACGTTGATCAGGCATAGGACTGAAAATCTATAAGTACTTGGTAAACCCGTTTTCAACACCCAGTGAAAATACTTGGAAAATAATTTTATTGAAAATATAGAAAACAGTTTTTGAAAATAGAGGAAATGTCTTTGGTGAGAATGCTCTGGAAATCATCACCCCCGTCCATGGTCGCAGTTACATTCCAGGGTTACGTTGCCATCGCAGCAAAAGTCCATGTAACTGTAGGCTCTCCGCGACCTCTCGATTACGCCATGGAACCCACGACGGATCGCAGTTACATTTCAGGGTTACGTTGCCATCGCAGCAAAAGTCCATGTAACTGTAGGCTCTCCGCGACCTCTAATTTTCGCTATCCAAATGAAACTTCTCCACTCCTACATAGGTCGCAGTCCACCGATATAAAATCAAACGCAGACTGTTGGCTATTAGCGGCACACACAACTTTTGCTATGGTACAATCTACTCATAATCCTCAGGAACTAGTTTTGTCCGGACTCCTCACAGGATCAACTTTAGAACCCCCCCGGGGCTCAAGGCAGCACCACCCGGTGGCACCCCTGAGAAGTTCATTTCAAGGGAGCGCCTTTTTCCCCAGAGCCATCATCAAAACACTTTATACTATACACATATAGTATCTTTCAAATTATACACCTAGTATGAATATCATAAAAATCTCCTTTTCACAAAATCGATTATCCTAAAATCGATAATTCTCAAGCTAGGCTTTCCAAATTCCAAAGTTGATTTTACCCAAAAATCAAAAGCCTTTCCAAATCCAAAGGTTCCCAAAACCTTTTTCCAAAATCCTCATAAGATCCTTTATATATATATATATATATATACACATATATATACATATATTAAGATATATATAGTCTTTAAAACTTTGGATCATTTCAATCTTGTATAAAACTCCTTTTATACTTCAAACACCTTCAAAATCCTTTTCTTCTGGCGATAGATTTAACAAGGGGAGATTTATCTTATATAACAAAGATATATAGCTTTGTTTATTCAAAATCAAATATTCCAATCTGATTACTCTTTTCAATATCAATTTCATTCAAATCCATACGATGTACACATATCATCCGTACGCTATACCAATCTGATCACTCACTCGATCACACAATTTCACTTCCGAACTAGTATCATCCACCCGACTTCCTAGTGCGGACACAGATCTGGTTTCTTGATCAGAAACCGTCATTCTCCTCGCATAGCCATAACTATGATAGAGAATATCCAGAACCAATCAACAATCCATATCCAGGTTCGCCGTCGAAAATCGAGTGAAAAATCCCAACTCGGATTGATATAACTATCTCGAAATTCTGTGCTCGAATCTGGATCAAATCACTATGCGAATAGAATAATATACGTACATCCTACATATTTATTGATAATCAGCCAAATCAATTTCCTTTCCATTCACATTTCCTTTAACTTCTATCCACATATTTACAATTGCTTCAATTCCATTGAATTATCACTTCAATTCTTACCTCGGTTGGGAATTTAATGAATAATAGTTTGAACTCCGACCAGTTTATATTTAGAAAATAGCTTGAAAATTTTAAAAATAGATATGTAGTTGAAAAATAATTATTAGTTTGAAATATAGTTGTACGATAGTTAACCAATTATAAAATAGTTGGAAAATAGCTAAATAGTTTCAGAAATTAGATAATTGCAAAATAGTTGTAAAATAGTAATCAATTTGTAACATAGTTGAAAAATAGTAATTAGTTTAGAAAATAGTTGAAAAATGGTTAAATAGCTCCAAAAATAATTGTAAAATAATTTGGCTTTAAAAAGAAAGGTTGTATATATTTAATAGCTTGGAAAAATAAGTTTATATTAAAACAATTTATATTGAAAATAGTCCAGAGTCAAAATTGTTCGCTTCTCAACAACTCAATTAAAATTTTCGCTTCCATTTAAATTGACCCAATTCCAATTTAAATAAATCCAATTTCCATTGGACTTGATTTATTCCCAATTCAAGTTGAATTAATTCTCAATTTCTTTCCACAAATCAAATTCCATTTGATTCTTACATATTCAATTTTCTTTACAGTCCCAAATTATTCAAATAAATTTGGACTAATTTCAAATTGAATCCACTTCAATTTCAAATCATTTCAATTCCTGCTTGAATTTAATCCCAATTCCCATTCAAATTTTAAAACCTTTAGATTAATAACCTTTCCACTTGAGTTTAAAATTTGCTTCACTTTGGGTATCACATCACATTCCAAGGAAAATTCAAAACTCAACCTTAGAGTTTATTTTCATATTTATTTCTTTTGCACACTGGGTTACCTTTAAATTTTAAACCACCTTTGGTTTTAATTTCAAAACAAATCCCTTAAAAAAAAATCTTCCAAACATTTCTTATTTTAAAATAAGACTATATTCAAAATAGACTGAATTATATTATTTGTTATTCCTTTAACTCTTTGAAACAATTGATTGTTTTCTAGACTTAGGTTTTAAAACTTCACAAATTTTAAAACCTACTTTAATTTAGAAGTTATACTCATCTTATAAATTTACTTCATTTGGCTTACTTAATAACAGATATATTATTATTGATTCCAAAAACTATTTACGGTAATACCCAAGGTAATCATATCTAGATACCCATTTCCTTTTTATATTATTCTTACTTTTATAATTTCAAAATAAAGTTTCAGTTTGAATCCTTTTCAAACTTACCTTTATTTAAAAAAAATTAAACGATTTAATTTATGAGCTCAAATTCTAGAATTTCATTTTCAATTAATTAAATTTTAATTTGGTTGTATTTCCATTTTTACATAATTTAATTCCAATTCAAGACTTCAATTTGGTTGCATTATATTACTTCTTAATTTTAATTTCAATAATTTAACAACCAATCGCCTTAATATTTATTAGAATGAAATATTTCTTTATATATCAAAATATACTTTTATTTAAAATCATTTAAAACCTTTATATAAGAAAATAACAAGTACGTGCTCATATATATATATATATATATATATATATATATATAGACACTCAACCCATTCTAGAGTACTACGGATTCTATTTAATGAGTAATCCCCACCAGAGCTAAGGTTCTCGCTTAACCTTTCAGCTCTGATACCAAACTGTAATGACCCGAAATTTTCAAACCCGAAAATTCCAGATAGTTATGAAAAAGAAGAAAGAGATAGAAGAAGAAGATCAGAAACACCAATACCTCACATTCGCAGTGGATAATATATAATAACAAATAATAACAGTTTACAAAAGCATTCTGTATCTGTCAATTACATCTATAATACATTAGAGTTACACATATAACAAACATTGAATATTCACAATTAACATGTCACAGATATACAACAATATAATACAGTGGAAACACTCTATGCGTTCTTGCCATCCAGCTCGCCTCCTGAGCTCCAGAACGTCCTCACCTGAAAATCTGTAATACTCAGTCTAACCCGAGCATTACACAAAAGTAACACCCGGGTCAGGCTGGAAACCAGCGTGAGTAAACCCGTAAAATTTGAAAAAGAACTAAGTCCATACCATAAGAGAAAACCTGGTAACTCATACTTCACTACGAGTTCTACTCTTTTGAAGTCAATCTTTTATCTCAAAAAAATATTCAAGAAACGTTATCCAGTTTAAATGTCCGTATTACTTGATTTATTTCATTCCAGCCTGTTTGCTTCTAACCAAACTATAAAAAAACACTGTAGATTACTAATCGAAGTGGTTTCGGGTATTTACTGATACCCGACCCAGTCACTTCGAAATCCAAACACCCTCTAAAAGGTCAAGTTGTTTAAGGTTTAATCAATTTAATTCCATACTTTAAATTCATTCATCATAGATAAATATCACCTACTTATTACAGATATGTCCAATATGACAATACAGAATACCATAAATTTTCATTCAATAGATATCAAACAATCAGTATATTCTACTCAAACAATCATTCAGAAACATGAATTACTAATTCATATTATAATTAATTTTAATTAATCTTTAATTAAATTGACAACTTAAGATTTATCACTTAATCATGCTTAACCAATCATAAATTAATTACGAATCATTTAGTTAATTAATCATCCTTTAATTATCTATGTAAATTAATTATCCATAATTACTTTTATTAAGTAATTATCCACTGATTATTATATTAATTAATCAACCCTTATTTATTTCATTAAGTGATTAACTTTTAATTAATTTCACTAATTAATTATCTTTAATTAATCACAACCTTAATTGAACAAAGATAAATTCTTATTTGAACTAAATACTTAATTTCTTCATTATTCTTTGTTTGAGAATCATTTAGGAATTAATTTCATAATTATATCTGATATAATTAATTTTAAACAACTACTCTGAAGATATACTAAATCAAAACAATTTAAAACTTAAGACCTATATATTTAGATTTTGAAACCTGCTTGATATTTATCTATGATATTTTGAGAACATAAATTTAACTCAAAAAAACTTCCATTTCTATTTATTTTTTCGTGAATCGTTTATGTGAACCAATAGATCAAACTCTCATATACAAATGAATTAATGCATGTCAACGAAGAGGCAGAACATGCAGGCTAAAACAAAGCACAAGCAATGAAACACACAGCAGGATTTAAAGATAAAAACTGTGAGAGTGAACTCACCACCGAAATCGAAATCACCCCACCCTCGATCGTCTCCACGAGCGTCGTTATGCCCATCCACCTCGAATGCGAAACCCTAATTGCCTCGATCGCAAGCCACTCACCAATCCCCCTTTCACAACTGAAATCGGCATCGAGCAATAGCCTTGACAGCACGCAACTTCACCTCGAGTTCAAGCCTTGCGACATCGAGTCGCGATGCCCACTACCCCATCATGCGTGAACCCTAGCCACGGCCTCCATCGAAGCGCGTGCGATCTCGAATCCATCAACGTAGCCCCAAAATCGATCGGCATGGAATCGAGCTGCCGATTGAAGATGATTATTTTGATTTTGGTTTTCGAACAAATTTCGTTTTGTTCCCTTTCCTTTTTTTTAAGTTGAGTTCGACTCTGTTGAAGGTGAGAGGGGGCGGTGATAAATATTGATTTGGGGTTAGCTTCTTGAATACGAGTGTTAATTAAATATTTAAATATTGAAAATATCTCTCGTTGCATAACGCGAAATCCCGAACCCCAAATCAGACATGCCGACAAATGTTAATAACGTTCTACCCGCATTCCGAACATAATGGAGCATGTTTCGCAAGCTAATTCGATCGTATGTGCGAGTTACAGAAGAAAACGATCAAATTTAAATTAAATTGATTAAAATAGTTTTAAGCATTTTGAGCTGCCAGGGTCAAACGACAACTCCGATTGCTACGAAAATTGAAATCCGATAATAATATAATATTACAGATCCAATGGAACTAGTTTCATCGAATTCCGAGACTGTGCCTCGGAAGGCTACTTTTAAATATCGATTTAAACGATATATTATTAAAATTTAACAAATCACCTTGAAATTCAATTCCAACCATTCTATTATCTTCAGTAACATCGCTATAAATTTTACAAGCCTTCAAATTATTTTTAACAGGCTTAAAATTCCACTTTCAACATCTTACCCAATTTCGAATTATATAATTCAATAATTTAATTGTCAAGTAAATATTAATATTTGGAATTCAAGTTAAAATTAACCTATAAATATTTAAAATGAATTAATTATTCCATCCTAAGTTGTTAAAAATTCTGGGTCGTCACAATGATACAGTTCTCTCTTCACAAATCAGAACAACTTTATGCTTGTCTGACCAAGCCATTCCCAAAATAAGGTCAAATCCTTTAAAATCCAATACAAATGGGTCGCATGAGAAACTATAGGATAGATAAGAAATTCTTAGACCTTTACAGATCATATCTAACTTGGTCACTCCCCCTATGGGATTAGATACAAAAATAGGACGGTCTACAACACTAGGGGTAAGATGAAATTTCTCTACCATTTCCAAAGAAATAAAACTAATGGAAGCACTAGAATCAATCAAAACTCTAACATAAATGCCATCTAAAAGAAAAGTACCTTCAAGAATGCCTTTTCCTTTCCTATCAGTAGAAGTTGAGGGTCCACCCTCAATAGTAAACACTTTGTTCGATTGAGCTTTCTGGAGAAGTGGGCAAGCATTCACCATATGCCCGGGCTGCTGACAATTTAAACATAAGGACTTCTAACCATTGCGGAAATAGGTCCACTGTACTGCTGCTTTGGAGCTCCACCTTTAGGACAATGTTTAGCCAGATGACCTTCCTTCTGGCACACATAACATTTCCGAGCTACATTGTTGCCTCCAGGTTTTTCTTTACCCTACTTCTTCCAGTTCGGGTTGAATTTCCTTTTGTTCGGATTGGTAGAATTTCCACTAGGTGCTGCCACTGTTGTCAAGGGTTTATTTTCTATATGCTCTTCGTATCTCAATGCTATATCTACCAATTCCACAAATGATCCTTTGAGATGTGCAGTCATCTTCTCATGAAATTCGGACCTCAATCCAAGCACAAACATCTCGTTCTTCTTAAATGGTGTGTCAACAAGACCAGGTCCATAGTGGAACAACTCGCTGAACTTGGTTTCATACTCTGATACCGACAAACTTCCTTGCTTAAGGTCTAAAAAATTCCTATACAGTCGATGTGACGCCCCACCTCTATACCCACGCTAGCCAAGAACACTACGGTGTAGTGCTGTCAACTAGCACGGAGAATAAGGCTGTTGAGGAGCGACCATCAATAGTTAGGCCTTATACTAGTATTGGTTATCTCAATGGGAGTGGTATATAAATATATTTTCTTTCATTTTTCATCTCTGATTTATTTTCTCCCATCGACATGCCCCAATTCCAGTACAAAACGAACTACGATGGTTCGTAATAGTTTAGAACAGTAAATATAAAATATCACACAGATAATATAATGCGGAACACAAATCAAACAGAAAGTCTCATATATACAATAACTGATGTCAGTTACAATACATTTGATACAGTACATATGACACGGTACATATGATACAACTACAACAGTCGACTAAGGAAGTTACATATACAAGTACATTAACGTATTTAATATACATGAATACATATCTTCCTATACAATTTTACGGACTACTACAAATGACGACGACTACTCCAAAAGATATGAATGAACTTCATAGCTCTAGCAGCAACCCAAAGCAGAATATCTACAACCTGAAATACTCGGTCTGACCCGAGTATTAAATTTAAAAGAAAATAATACTCGGGTCAGTCTAATTCAAACTCAGTTATTAGTGCACAGAAGCAATAATAATTAAATAATGAATAGACGACAGTAATTAAACCAAATCAGAATGCAATTCAGAATATTGAATTGAAATAAACAAAACAGTTCAAAACATTTAAATATCAATTAAAATATTAAGTCGAGTAGGGCTGCAGTACACGCACGCGTGCACTGCCTCGCCGCTACAGCATATGGAATATGCAAAAGATCAATTAATCAAACAAGATAGATATCATAAAACCATACCGTGTGGCTGCAGTTCACGCTTGCGTGCACTTCCTTGCCACAACAGTGACGATGTACCCAATGAAAATTCACAAACAAACACAAGATCAAACCCGAGTCATCGGATTCAACACAAGTGTAATTCGAAAATCAATCCAAATGCACATGGCAGTGACATGATGAATCAGTACTAACAAATAAATAAAGGCAGTGGTCAAGCTAATGTTACATGCACTCGAGATCAAGGCAATATATCCCAAATACAACTGCAATAGCAAGTTAATATGCAACTATGTACAAAGCAACTAAAATCAAGTGCATATGTGAAATACAGCACCACTACACTACACCAGATTCCCAAAAAAAAAACACAAGTTCATATGCATAGACTCGAAGCTATGCACACACATAAATAATCATATGCAAGTCTACCATGACCAGATAGGTGAAACAACAAAATTTCAGACTCGATGCTTCAGTGGACATAAGCACAATGCAAATACGATGAGACAACACATAACTCGAACAATGGTCAACCATACATGCATACCCACATACGAATGTATGTATGCATATATATACAGACAAGTCACTGTAAGTTATCTCAATGTACACAATCAAAAGAAATAAAACAAGACCACCGATCAAGTGAAGCCTCATCCAAGACACGGAGCAGACAAATTTAACTCGAAGGAAATCAAGTTCAAATGTCAGCTCACACGAATATGCAAATATACTACATGGAATAGAGAATGCAGATTTGAAATGCAACGAGACTTCAAAATGCACAAGGAAAAAGATGCACATACATGAACCAGAGGATTCCGGCTCAGCATGGTAAAGGTAGAGGTCAAGTCACTAATAACATGACTCGACTCAACTGCCAAACAACTCAATGAAGCCGCAGTAACACGAAGCAACAATCGACACAAATCCAATCCAATGCAATGCATCACAATTACAGATGCTTGCACCAGTGGAACAAAGATGTCGCAGACTGTTCATGAATGCAACTAGAAATAATCAGACTTTCAGCTAAGCAAGGGATCAGTAAAATAGTGACTACAACATAACAGTGACAACTATTCAAGATGAAATTGGATCAGTAAGCATAACCAAAGTCGTGTATAAATGTTACAACATCAGTGACCAGATTATTAGACTAATCTGCACTGAAACAAAGAATGGCCAGAACCAAACTACACTACAGATATCAGTGCACATGATCTGGCAACCAAAATGTACAAGACAAATGAAGAGCAACAACAATGACGAACCAGTGCCAAAGTCAAACAATTCAAACCAGAGAATACACACAAAAGCGCAATCACCATCACGGTCAAGTAAATGAACAAGGTCAAGTTCAAAAGAAGTTTTCAAGTGATAAAAGTCGACTGCCAAGCAAAAAAAAAATCAATGTCGTGCTCTACCTAAATTGAACAAGTCAAAAAAAATTGAAGCCGTGGCCAACTAATAACCAAAGTCCATAGAATACAGTATAGTATCAAAACAATGATGATGGCCGCAGCCCCCAAAATTCATAACCACAAAACAAAATCGAACGAGAGGCATCGTACTAATTTGAAAAAAACCCAAAACCCATCGATCGAAGTAACCAGAAACGAAAACAAATTTTGAAGAAGTCAGCTAAATCTCAAGCAAAGAACATAAATCAGACGGCGAGCAAATTGAATCAACAACCTCAAACAATTGAATACCAACGAAAATCACTGAATTCGTACCTTAAATAAGCATGAGGTATGAATTAGATGTGAGTGGATTACTCACCTTTGCCACGAACGAAAGTGAAGATGAACGAGCGCGAGGGCGAGCAGAGAGATGCCGCCATTATTTGCTCCTCTCGAATATTTTAGGTTAGGGTTTAAAAAAATGGAAATGGGTAAGGGGAGAGAACGGGTTCATTGATCAAACAATTGTCTCGGCCCAAAATAAAAGAAAGGTGGACCACTATTTAAAAATCAAAGCCCCTCAAACTTTATAACAATTTGTAATTTTAATTTTAATTTTAATTTTTTTTAAAACTTCAAAAATGGAAATTTGCAAGAATATTAATCGTCGAAATGTCAATTATTAATTGATGCAAATACCGGGTTGTTACAGACTCCCCTCGTTAAAGAAATTGCGTCCTCGCAATCCTAAGGAATAAATGGACAAATGGTAACAACCATAAAGAACATCATCACAAGATGAAGAAATTAGAAATAGAAAGTTCACCATATAGAGCATGAAAGAGAAAGCCTGAACGTGTTTGCTCGATGAATTCTCTGGATTCCTAAGAGAAATCCATAGAATTTAAGAACCATTGAGAATCTCCACAAGAGAAACATCTTTATTTCGAAGGTGCTACACCCCCGAAGCAATGATGTGAATATAAGATTGCTCAAGAATAGAAATCGGAAATCCCTAAGGCATTTCCGTAATTGGAAGACGTGGAAAACATCATGAATAGCAGAAAATTGAGTCGGTACACCGGCGTTGTACAATATAAACGCCAAAGAAATCTTTTAATTTCATAAAAGAAATTCACAAATTATCAACAAAATTTAATTATCAATAGATAATTCAGAAATCTCAAATCACAAATATTCGATTATCAAAAACGATAATCAAATCAACAAGTATTCGATTATCAAAATCGAAAATCAATCTTAAATCACAAATATTTAATTATCACAAACGATAATTAAATCTCAAATATCTAATTATCACAAGCGATAATTAAATCTCAAATATCTAATTATCACAAACGATAATTAGAAACAATAAATATTTGATTATCAAAAACGATAAATCAGAAATCATAAACATCCAATTATCAAAACGATAATCAGGAATTACCACAACGGTAATCAAATTTCAAATCACAAATATTTGATTATCACAATTGATAATCAAATCTCAAATCGCAAATGTTTAATTATCACAAACGATAATCAAACCACAAATTTTCAATTAACGAGTCCGAAATTAACCAAAATGGCAAACGCACATGACCCATAACCACGAGTTTTACTAAATCGTTTAATTCACTTCATCGTTTCCTTGAAAGTGCAAAATTGTGTATTTTAAATAAATAACATTTTACGTTCTCAAACGGACAAGTCCGGAATTAAGCGAATCAGTAAAAGAAAGGGGTCATAGTCCTCGATTTTTCTGAAACGTTTAATTCGCTTCCTCATTCTTTTGAAAGCGCAAATCGTAAAAATTTTGAAAACAATTTTGATTTATATTTTGAAACAATTTTTTTTTAAAACACGTGATTAAAACAGCGATATCAGTAGCAACTTCGATAAGTGGATTTTCATTCATCAAAAGTGTCACGAGAATCTTCTCAAAGATAGAAAGGGATATCATACCCTAAACTTGCATTCATAACAAGTCAATAACACGCGAATTCACCAATGCACAAAAGTTGATAAAACTTATCAATAGAAATCACGAAAATTGGTGAAGCATAAATTCTAGAAATCATCACAAGAAATCCAGAAATCACAAGATGAAAGTATAAAAACTCGAACGGGAGTATGAAAACTCGAACGGAGTATGAAAACTCAAACGGAGTATGAAAACTCGAACAGAGTATGAAAACTCAAACGGAGTATGAAAACTCGAACAGAGTATGACATAGAATAAAAGATATGGCATAACATAAAATATCCATAATGACATACTACTATAAGTATGTAAATAATGATCAACAGGAGATTAACCGATAAGAGGTATGGCATAAATATGAAATACCCATACTGACATACAACTATAAGTATGCAAATAATGATCAACAGGAGATCAACCGATAAGAGATAATCAATATCACAAGAATCTTCTCAAAGATCCAAAGAGGTATCATACCCTAGATTTGTACTCATGACAAATTAATAACATATGAATTCACCAATGCACAAAAATAGGTGAAGCATAAAATTTCCAGAAATCAACATAAGGAATCTAGAAATCATAGAAAAAGGGAAAGAGGCCTATCACATGACGGTCCGAAGACCATGGGGAGCTACCCCACATGTGTGAATGGAATCACACAGATTGAGGTCAAGACTAACCAAAAAGCAGAAAGGTATGTGTGAATGGAATCGCACAAGTGGTGTCTAGTCTGACCATCAGAACGATCATCATGATCAACGAGGAGTGTCAATTACACTAAGCATGTGTGAATGGAATCACACAAATTGAGGTCAAGACTAACCAAAAAGCAAAAAGGTATGCGTGAGTGGAATCACACAAGTGGTGTCTAGTCTAACCTTGCAATGAAAGAGACATCGCGCAATTGCTAGTCTAATTCATAAAGCGATCATCAAGATCAACGAGAAGTGTCAATTACACTAAGCTAGTGAATATAAAAGTTTAGCTTCATGTCCCATAACCACTAGCTTAACTTAAATATTTACGAACAAATTGTAGATCTTCACTAGAAAAATGTCACAAGTGGTTCAATCGAACAAGTCCAAAAATTAACCGACGAAGTAAACGCAAGCGTTTCATACCACTTGTGTTGCTAAGCCGTTTAAGTAGATTTCTCATACGAGTGAAATAAAGGTTTGTATATACTAATAGATTGGAAAACGGTTTAGGAAAAGATTTTGATATTGAAAATAGAGTTAAAAACATTTTGATAAAAGAGTTTTGATATTTACTACTAGTATTAAAACGTTTATATATTTTTTAAAGTGACAAATCACAAAAATGATTGTAAAAACAATCAATCACAAGAATTCACATACGAAGACGTGAATAGAATCCAAAGAAATCGATACCGAATTCATCGAAAGGTATGTTCACAAAAATTCCCGAAGAAATGGTCATCAAAGTTGCTAATAAATGATAGCAACAAATCGGGAAATAATCAAAAATCGATTAAATTTGGAAACCTAAATCAATTCACTAAAATTCACATCCGAAGACGTGAATTAAAATCCAAAGAATTCGATTCTAAATCCATCAAAGTAGGAATATTCAAAAATTCTAGAAATAGAAGTTTTCAAAGTCGACAAAGATGACAACAACTAATCGGAAAAGAAGAATCGATTGACAAAGGGAATAACGAAACAAAATGAGCATAAATGCATGAATGACTTCAACAAAAATAAAAATCAAGTCAATGCCGAAGTCAACAATTAATTGCCATAATAGAGTACAAAACGATTCAACATCATCTTCAAAGGACTCAACGGCAAACCAAGTCAGAGTCTTGGAAATCAAGAATTTAGAAATTTCTCAAAAACAAAGTGACCGAAGTCGAACGGAATTCAAGAGGAGGAAAACATAAAATATCAAGTTCAGAATTGCTGAGATTCGAACAAAATCAATCATCGGCTAAATCAAATCAAAGCCGAAAACACAAGAATCAAAATCAAATGCATATGAATAAGCGTTAGGAATTCATACCTAACAATCAAAGAAAATCATTTGCAAATATGAGAGATAAAACGTCGACAAACAGTTGTAACACATGTACTATCTAAGTTATGTTTTATATTTGTTCTAAACCCCAGGCTCTGATACCAAGCTGTGACGCCCCACCTCTATACCCACGCTAGCCAAGAACACTACGGTGTAGTGCTGTCAACTAGCACGGAGAATAAGGCTGTTGAGGAGCGACCATCAATAGTTAGGCCTTATACTAGTATTGGTTATCTCAATGGGAGTGGTATATAAATATATTTTCTTTCATTTTTCATCTCTGATTTATTTTCTCCCATCGACATGCCCCAATTCCAGTACAAAACGAACTACGATGGTTCGTAATAGTTTAGAACAGTAAATATAAAATATCACACAGATAATATAATGCGGAACACAAATCAAACAGAAAGTCTCATATATACAATAACTGATGTCAGTTACAATACATTTGATACAATACATATGACACGGTACATATGATACAACTACAACAGTCGACTAAGGAAGTTACATATACAAGTACATTAACGTATTTAATATACATGAATACATATCTTCCTATACAATTTTACGGACTACTACAAATGACGACGACTACTCCAAAAGATATGAATGAACTTCATAGCTCTAGCAGCAACCCAAAGCAGAATATCTACAACCTGAAATACTCGGTCTGACCCGAGTATTAAATTTAAAAGAAAATAATACTCGGGTCAGTCTAATTCAAACTCAGTTATTAGTGCACAGAAGCAATAATAATTAAATAATGAATAGATGACAGTAATTAAACCAAATCAGAATGCAATTCAGAATATTGAATTGAAATAAACAAAACAGCTCAAAACATTTAAATATCAATTAAAATATTAAGTCGAGTAGGGCTGCAGTACACGCACGCGTGCACTGCCTCGCCGCTACAGCATATGGAATATGCAAAAGATCAATTAATCAAACAAGATAGATATCATAAAACCATACCGTGTGGCTGCAGTTCACGCTTGCGTGCACTTCCTTGCCACAACAGTGACGATGTACCCAATGAAAATTCACAAACAAACACAAGATCAAACCCGAGTCATCGGATTCAACACAAGTGTAATTCGAAAATCAATCCAAATGCACATGGCAGTGACATGATGAATCAGTACTAACAAATAAATAAAGGCAGTGGTCAAGCTAATGTTACATGCACTCGAGCTCAAGTCAATATATCCCAAATACAACTGCAATAGCAAGTTAATATGCAACTATGTACAAAGCAACTAAAATCAAGTGCATATGTGAAATACAACACCACTACACTACACCAGATTCCCAAAAAAAAACACAAGTTCATATGCATAGGCTCGAAGCTATGCACACACATAAATAATCATATGCAAGGCTACCATGACCAGATAGGTGAAACAACAAAACTTCAGACTCGATGCTTCAGTGGACATAAGCACAATGCAAATACGATGAGACAACACATAACTCGAACAATGGTCAACCATACATGCATACCCACATACGAATGTATGTATGCATATATATACAGACAAGTCACTGTAAGTTATCTCAATGTACACAATCAAAAGAAATAAAACAAGACCACCGATCAAGTGAAGCCTCATCCAAGACACGGAGCAGACAAATTTAACTCGAAGGAAATCAAGTTCAAATGTCAGCTCACACGAATATGCAAATATACTACATGGAATAGAGAATGCAGATTTGAAATGCAACGAGACTTCAAAATGCACAAGGAAAAAGATGCACATACATGAACCAGAGGATTCCGGCTCAGCATGGTAAAGGTAGAGGTCAAGTCACTAATAACATGACTCGACTCAACTGCCAAACAACTCAATGAAGCCGCAGTAACACGAAGCAACAATCGACACAAATCCAATCCAATGCAATGCATCACAATTACAGATGCTTGCACCAGTGGAACAAAGATGTCGCAGACTGTTCATGAATGCAACTAGAAATAATCAGACTTTCAGCTAAGCAAGGGATCAGTAAAATAGTGACTACAACATAACAGTGACAACTATTCAAGCTGAAATTGGATCAGTAAGCATAACCAAAGTCGTGTATAAATGTTACAACATCAATGACCAGATTATTAGACTAATCTGCACTGAAACAAAGAATGGCCAGAACCAAACTACACTACAGATATCAGTGCACATGATCTGGCAACCAAAATGTACAAGACAAATGAAGAGCAACAACAATGACGAACCAGTGCCAAAGTCAAACAATTCAAACCAGAGAATACACACAAAAGCGCAATCACCATCACGGTCAAGTAAATGAACAAGGTCAAGTTCAAAAGCAGTTTTCAAGTGATAAAAGTCGACTGCCAAGCAAAAAAAAAATCAATGTCGTGCTCTACCTAAATTGAACAAGTCAAAAAAAATTGAAGCCGTGGCCAACTAATAACCAAAGTCCATAGAATACAGTATAGTATCAAAACAATGATGATGGCCGCAGCCCCCAAAATTCATAACCACAAAACAAAATCGAACGAGAGGCATCGTACTAATTTGAAAAGAACCCAAAACCCATCGATCGAAGTAACCAGAAACGAAAACAAATTTTGAAGAAGTCAGCTAAATCTCAAGCAAAGAACATAAATCAGACGGCGAGCAAATTGAATCAACAACCTCAAACAATTGAATACCAACGAAAATCACTGAATTCGTACCTTAAATAAGCATGAGGTATGAATTAGATGTGAGTGGATTACTCACCTTTGCCACGAACGAAAGTGAAGATGAACGAGCGCGAGGGCGAGCAGAGAGATGCCGCCATTATTTGCTCCTCTCGAATATTTTAGGTTAGGGTTTAAAAAAATGGAAATGGGTAAGGGGAGAGAACGGGTTCATTGATCAAACAATTTTCTCGGCCCAAAATAAAAGAAAGGTGGACCACTATTTAAAAATCAAAGCCCCTCAAACTTTATAACAATTTGTAATTTAAATTTAAATTTTAATTTTTTTAAAAACTTCAAAAATGGAAATTTGCAAGAATATTAATCGTCAAAATGTCAATTATTAATTGATGCAAATACCGGGTTGTTACAGTCGAGTCTTCCCTGCGGTAGGCATAAACTATTCTTCGAACACTTCCTTGAACTTAAATTTGATTCTTCCTTTGCTTCAGTTTGAAAACTTAAAAGCGTTGTTTAGTTTGGTTTAGTTTTCTATTGGCCGAGCATGAAAAAGGATATTGCTACCCTCGTAAATGAATGTGCAAACTGTCAACAAGTGAAGGGTGATCGGCAGAAGAGAATTAGATCGAGTTTGGGCTTGGGTTAGCCTAGGGTTTGGCTCGGGTTGTTCTCTAGTGTATTAACAGGATTTTAAAGTAAAACAAAAAAGTTTTTAAAAATAAATTTCCTAATCAAATTTCTTAAATGATAATGATTACTTAAATGTTAGGTTAGTATAAGGTGATAATATATATATATATATATATATATATATATATGTTTACTTAAATTAATGAAAACTCTTTTCAAATCCTTATACATCTTTGAGATCCCTAGATGGATACTTAACCTTGATTTGTGGCCTTCCAGCAAAACTTTTTACCTCAATCCATCCATATCTGGCACACACAATCGTCCATTAAATCTTAAAGCTCCTTGACTGTTTACCTTGAAATCTAAATACCGACCTTCCTCAGCTCCAAGAATTAATTCCTCTAGAGTTATATCCTTCATTTGATTGCTCACGATCCTTTCCTATAGAGATGGGATAACTTCTAGAATAGCTAAAATTGCATTTCTACTTAAAGCATCCACCACTACATTTGTTTTCCCCGGAGTATAGAGAATGTCCATATCATATGATGCCAAAAATTCCACCCATCTCTACTGCCTTTATTCAGGTCTTTTTAGGAGAAAAGATACTTGAAGGTTTATGATCGGTGAAAAGTTCAAACTTCTCAACCAACAAATAATGCCTCCATATCTTTAGCACAAAGACGATAACCAGAAATTCCAAATCATGCGTAGCATAGTTCTTCTAATGTGGCTTCAACTGCCTACTCGTATACGCAATCACTCCTCCATTCTGCATCATAACAGCACCAAGCCCTACTCCACAAGCATCGGTGTATATTTTGAACTCACTCCTTCCATCTGGAATAGCCAGAACAGGTGCACTAGTCAACCTTGCCTTTAGATCCAGAAATGCTTCTTCACACTCTAAAGTCCATTTAAATTTCGCTCCCTTCCTATTCAGTTTGGTCAAGTGAGAGGAAATCTTACAGTAATCCCCGATGAATTTCCTGTTGTAACCCGCCAAGCCAAGAAAACTGCGAACTTCCATAGGAGTCTGCGGTTGCTTCCACTCTTGAACAACTGCACCTTGACCGGATCTACAGAGATGCTTTCTCCAGATACAATGTGTCCCAAAAATCTTACTTCCGACTTCCAGAAATGGCACTTCTAAAATTTAGCCTTCAGGACATGTCTCCTCAATGTTTCTAATACTATTTCCAAATGACGCTTATGCTCTTCCTCTGATTTGGAGTAGACGATAATGTCGTTGATGAACATAAGCACAAACTTGTTCAGCACATCCTGGAAGACACGTTTCATCAGATCCACAAAATAAGCTTGAGCGTTAGCCCAAAAGGCATAACCAGCCACTCATAAAAATAGTTGGGTCCTCTAAATGCAGTCATGGGTATACTGCAACTTGATTTGCTAGTTTTTAGTTGAGTAGAATCTTGAATTGAATTTAGCTTGCTTCAGTTTGAAACTTGAAAGAATTGTTTAGTTTTCCTTTTGTGATGACCCGGAATTTGAAAGCAATATCAATTTAATAATCTGTAATAAAAATTAAATTGATTTGATAATCTTTGTAATGAGATTTAAATTAATTTAATAATTCAATAAAATAAATAGTTAATTGATAGATTTTTTTTTAAATTTAATAAATTGTTTTCTATTTATAATATATATAGAATATTGTATATATTGTGAATAGATATTGTTTTAAATTTAATTAATAAATAAATCCTGTTTTCTATAAAATATGTATTTTTAGTAAATTGTGAATTATGATTTTATTTAAAAGAAACTTTTAAAAATGTTATTTAATAAATAAATATGGTTTTAAACACATAAGATAAATATTAAACTAATTCAAAATATGTTTAGCTCAAATTTAAATTTAAGTAAAATACAATGAGGTTATTTTGATTTTCTTTTAAATATATTTGAATAAAACAAATAATTTATGAATAAAGAAATAATTTCTTTTATAAGTTATTTATGGTTATCAAATGTTGTTATTTTGTTATTTTTAAATATATAATAATACTCTGTTTTAACTAATAAATTTTTAATAAAAATAACTGTTTTTCAAAATTCAATTGTGTAATTATCTTTGTAAATAAACTTGATTTCAAAATTTATCTTGAACTTGAATTCAAAACTTTAAAATTTAAAGTATAAATGTTTTTAATTTGTTTTGATTTTGAAATATTTGTATAAGTTTAATTTTATAAATATAGTTTGACTTATTCATTTTATAAATCTATATACATGTAAATAAATGCATGTTAACTCATTAACTAAACATATCTTATATTAAACATCTAATCTAAAATACAAGTTAACTAAATTTATAGCTTATTAACATTAATAACAAGTGTAAACTTTTTAGAAACATAAATTAACATGTGTTAGAAAATAAGACATTTAAAATGACATATGTTAATGTAAGGGACAAGTGTCAGAAATTTAATTAGCATTTTCTTTTGATTTTATTTTTAATAATTTCAGTTTTATTAAACATGTTCTATTCCATTTTGTTCTTTTTAAAATCTAAGCTAAGAAGACAATGGAAAAACCAAAATCTGAAACATATTCAAATCCACTTCTCAAATCAAAGCATGCATATCATTTTTTTTCAAATTGAATCAAATACCTAAAATCAAGCAAAGAATTCTGCATTTCTGGAATTCAAGCTTGCATCAATAGCCTGCACATTTTCAAGTTGAAAAAGCAAATTTTGTTTGAGCCTGCATTTATTTCAAAATCTGGAAGCAATTTATCTGAAGCCTGCATATTTTTTTATTTACATCATCTTCTACCTGGAGTGTTTGCATGCAAGTGAGAATCAAGAGCAAAAGGAGTTTCCCTGTTTAAAAAAAAAAAGAAAAAAAGAAAAGCACAAGTCTCTTTTTCAAAACCTCTGCTCTGTCCATCAAATTTAGGTGAGTAACATTTTTCTTAAAAATTTCTTAAGTACTAATTGGTTGCATGTTTACATCTGAAAATAAATATGTTTATGTGAATGTATATGTGAATTATCTATATGTTTATACATGCATGATGTGTGTATGGTAAATATTCCTGTAACCCCTCTGCTCCTAGTTCAAGCTCTAGTTTTTGGGATTAAAAATCATACCTCTCGATCAAAGCCGGGTTAAGATTCAAGTTTTAAACAAAACTTGGTTATTTTATCCTAGAGAAGTGTAACGATCGCGATTTTTCGTTGCCGAAAAATCGAACCGTTAGGGTTTTAGAAGAAGAAAGAGGTAGAAGAAGAAAGAAAAGAAAGAGAAGAGAAAACAGAAAAACAAGTAACAGAACGAGAAACAATAACAGAATCTCACAGTCGCAGCGGAACAACATATAATAGATAAATGAATATTCATTAAAACAAAAGAACTATACATTTTATACATTACATCACATTACATTACATCAATCAGAGTGTACGACAACAACAGCGGAAAGAAATACTATATACAATAGATAATAGACTACGCTATCTGGCTCGCCTCCAGATCTGCACAGCAACTCCCGAATCCAGAATAACCTGACAACCTAACTCTAGACTGCCCGTGTGGAAAATAGTGGGCACCCAGAGTTTAGGAAAGGAACAATAAACTCCAGGTCAGTCATGGGACTGGTGTGAGAACTCAAAACAGTTTATCTTTAAACAAGCAACAAGAAAATTTAAATTTTGAAATCCGCAATGCTTTTTGGAAAATGAAACTACCATAAGGCCTCCCGGCACACACACAATGCAAACGCACACATGGGGGAGATTTCTCCTTATGATAGTCAAACATGCTTACTACGAGAAAAATATTCTTTGATATTATTACTAGTGCATAGTGGAAAATATTTCGAAAGTATAATATAAATCCTAGCCAGCATAGGTACCATGATACTATGCCTACTACAGCTGCCATGTTAAATGGCAGGTTCTACAACTAAAACCGTACAAGGCACGTATTGGATGAATGGATTTCCAACAAATGGTCAGGCTAAGGAACTTCCTATTGCCACATGGGATCGCCTCTGGCGGGACGTCCCGAGAACTAACGTTACGGTTAGATCTCTGCCAACACAAGGCCGGGTTACCTCTGTAACTAGGTAACTACTACACGAATATGTCATCCCCCGGTCCTTTGGGACCTTTATCCGAGCGCTCGATACCAACAACACCACACAGAAATAGATATAGTGTTTCCACATGAGTAAATATCTGGGCTCCATACCATGATACCACCCTTTTCCAGAAGGAAATGACATACCCTAAAGGGCGCGACCCTCATAACCTTGCCGCATATTCCTGTTTCGACCATTTCCGGGGAGTGAGGTCCTGACGAAGTCTCGTCCACAAAGCTACGCTTTGTGTAACAAAGCCATGCTTCGGGTCCACAGATGACCAAAGCAATAATCACAAAGATAAATGATCAAACAAATGATCATATCCAAACGATCAACCAATGATCATCACACAGCAGCACTCAGCATGCCACATTACCAGATTGGGAAATATCGCTGATAACCTTCAACTACATAACCTCTGAGCTCGTACGTCTCAGAGAAGGGTGTTAAGCTAAGAGAATAAATTCTCCGCCACCAACAGAAATGTATTTGAAAGAAATCTGCTCTATGTCTCAAAATGTAATGTCAGACATGTATCCATACAAGTCTGTTCCGGGTTCGAACAGAACCGAAGGCACTTCCAAAGAAGCCCTTGCAATCCGGGTATTCACAATCCCGATAAAATTTCCCATCACAAAGGAAATCTCCATATCGTAGCTAACGATGCGGAGACAATCGATAGGTCATCCTATCGTTTTCACAAATACCCGGTCTTCACACCGGTCTTCAAATGCTATCCATAACGACGTATCGCATATTCGGAATGGGATATACGACACAAAGGTCCTCTCCCGGCTAAACCGAATAGCGAGCGCTTATTTTTAAAAATAAGTGTGCATTCAATTCCAAACAAACACAACCAATACCATCCAAGGGTAAATATTGATAGTCGGTTATTTAACTATCAATAAAGATGCGCCACATCATCAGATTCCAAATAAATTTCCAAAATTATTAAGTCCCAAAATATCTTTACAAGATATATATACACAATTTCCAAATAATTGCCCCAGTTATTTGTTTTACCAAAACCACTTCACGATAAAATTTTCCACACTTAACCAATTGAAAAACCAATTTTCAATTTACCTTTACCATTTGAAAACCAATTTTCAAATTACATTAACCATTTGCAAACCAATTTCAAATCACCTTAACCATTTGAAAACTAATTTCAAATCACCTTAACCATTTGAAAACTAATTTCAAATCACCTTAACCATTTGAAAACTAATTTCAAATCACCTTAACCATTTGAAAACTAATTTCAAATTACTTTTCATCCTTTATACCCTTTGAAAACAAATTTCAAATCATCAAATAAATCTTTACCGATTTAATTTAAATTTACGTCCCAAATCCGTAAATTCATTTTCATACTTCAAAATAAATCAATATTTATTTTTAAACAAATTTCCCTTCATATAAATTCCAACGTGAATTAAATCCCAAATACCCATTCATATTTGATTTCAAATCGATTCCAAAATATTCGCTTACACTTTTACCTTTAAAAGGTGAATTCACAAAAACGTTCCATTCCATATTGGAAAATCATTTCTAAACTTATTTAAAAAATAAGTAATTCACAATTCAATTTATTTTCAACAATTCGAAAATATTCCATATGCTTAAACCATAGTTAAGTATTAATTTCATTCCTTTAAAGAAATATTCTTTTATTCACATTTATTTGGGTTAAAAACGAATGTTGCGTAAAACATCGTTACGACAACCCAAAAACACTAGTATATGGATTTGAAATTAAAAATAGATATATAAATCCAATACTATACCAATTATCCCCTTCTGTTTCTCGAAAACGTCTATTTCAACAATTAATGTTGAAATCTATGTTTTCAATACTCAATACATTTTAAAACACCTTTAATTCGTTTTAAATTCCATTTAAAACATTCCTTTCCCAAAAACAAACCCATTTTATTTAATAATCTATTCAATATTCAAAATAGTGAATATAGCCCACTTAACAAATTCCCATATTTCAATTTATCAAATTCGATGGATTTCAAATTTATAAACATAGTTTATAAATTCCATTTCTATTATAAACCCCAATTTTATAAATTCCTTTATTAATCCGATGCAATTTACATAACCCAATTTCATACCCAAAAGCCATATTGTAAGTTAAATACTTATAATATTATTTATTTACCAAATCGTTCCTTTGAACTTCACCAATTTAAAATCTTATCACTTACAAGATTTCTTTATGGTTTATAATAATTTCAACTAATGAAATCTTCATTTATTAACAATTTCTATGAAATTCCCCTTTTTAATGCCCAAATCCATTTCTATAAGTTAATAACTTATAAATTTAAAATTTTCCAATAACCATTCGTTTTATAAATTTCACATTTATTAATCTATAAATCCTAGTGAAATTCATGTTATACATCAACTTAACACTTTATAAATTTATTCTATAACTTCAATAATTTTTATTTAAAAACATCCATTTATAAAATCCTTTATATAAACCATTAATAATAATAACTTCCCAAAAACCAAATTTAACTATTTTATAAAAACCTATTATTGTTAAAAATTTCTTTTAAGTTATATTTTATAAAAATATAAATTTTTAAAACATAAAAATTTATCCATCTATTTATTTTAAAATTTAATCAATTCAAAATTTTAATAACCCTTATTCTTTGAAAAATCGATTTAAAACCCCTTTTAAATTCAAAACCGTTATTTTTAATTTAAAAATTAGAATCCGATGATGCAACGACATCGAATGGTCAATCACGGGAATAACATCATATATCAATGTGATTATCAACAATCAACATAATATTTATAAACAAATAAATATGTGAGGAATCCAGTTGGATCCCTCCAACCTGTTACCCTGCATCCACAGACGTTAGCACAATACCAATTCCACTTCAAGGTGGAATATCGCGGTATATGGGATTTTATAAATATTCCGCTTAATAACGGCGCAATAGGGTCTCATCCGCTATACGAGGCGGGAAATCAAATCCAATATATACATATGCCAATATATATATATTGCTATATATAATATATATCCTATTATATCTACTACCACAATCAATCAACAATTATCGATCAATATTAACTATTTAAAATTTTAAACAAAACCTTTCGATTGAGTGAGGAGTTCTCACCTTGATTTTGTTTCCGTTTTCGCGTTCGTTTCGAATAAAATTAAACGAACGTTTAATTTTACCCGAAATTCAAACGAGCTCCAATCGACTCCAAACCAGTTGCATTGCGAAGAGCACGGCGATACGAAGCCAACGCAAAAAATCTCGTTCAATTTGGACCTCGCAGCAAAAAGTTATACTATTTTAAACGTTGTACACTTAAATTTACAATTAAATTTCATATCAAAGGAAAATACACCCAACCTCTCACGCATGGGCCCCACACACCCTCTCCTTCTCTGCGCGTTTCATCTCCAGGTTATCATCACGCAGCCGAACCCATCTAGCATCCATTAGGGTTTGAATTTGCACGCTACCCATACGACTTGAAGATGATCCGAGACCACCAAATCGAAGTCACCTGAAGCCTCCACCACCACCAGGGATGCGGTCGAACTCGGCCCCCTTAGGCACCCTGAAAAATGTGCGCAACCGAGTAGCTTTAAGCACGAATTCCCATCAATCCGCAGCTCCGTTCTCCATCTCGACCGTTGGATTCGATGTGTTCGATGAGATCTACGATTTTCCAGTTGAAAGTTTAAGCTAATAGCTGATGGATTTGGTGGAATCGAAGGAGGAAGGAACGACATTTTCTGGCCATTAATGTTGAAGTGGCGGCCGGCCCATGCAAATTAGGGTTTAGAGATAATTGCATTTTATAAACAACTATTATTATTATTTTAATAATAAAATCTCCAATTTAACACTTTTGCAAACGAACTCCAAACGACGCGTTCCGACAGGCGATTCTAAGGTTTTTCCACATTCCGGACACAATGGAACAAGTTTCGGAAGCTAATTCCATCATATGTGTGAGATACGGCAATAAACGCTCGATTTAAATTTAAACCGATTTAAACGATTTCTAGGCGTTTTGGCTTGTACCGGACAAACGATAAATCCGATCGACTTGAAATTTGAAATCTTACAATAATATCACATTACGGATCCGATGAAACTGGTTTCGTCGGAATCCGAGACCGTTTGAAAAATGGCTATTTTTACTCGCCGAATTAAAATTAAAACGATATCGATGCGTTTTGAGCTGCCACGGTCAAACGACAACTCCGATTGCTATGAAAATTGAAATCCGATAATAATTAACTATTACGGATCCAATGGAACTTGTTTCGTTCAATTCTGAGACTGTTCAAAAATTGGCTATTTTTCAGTCGATAATTAAATATTAAAATATTCAATTTTTACAAATTAACTCCAAATTCAGTTTTACAAGTTCTAAAATATTTCTATAACTTTAATATGATATAACAAAATTTTCCAAACCATTTTCAATCATATCTAACCCAATATTCAATTATCTACGGAATTTCACTATTAATTAATCGATTTAAATGACCAATTAAATCCAATATTCAAGAAATAAATTATTTAACTTAAAATTTTCACTTATAAACATTTAAAATTAATTAAATACTCAAATTTAAATTACTAAAAATTCTGGGTCGTTACAATAAGTTTTTGAAATATTATTTAAGTTAAATAAAATTTGAAATCTTACTGGGTATTTCAAAAAGCAAAGCAAACTTTGAATAAAGGAAAAACCCAAACATTTTAGTTTATAAATCTAGGATCTTAATTTGAATACTTAGACTAAAACAAGATTTTTAAATCAAAAATCAGCATTTTTAATCAAGGGGTTTGGGAGCAGTTTTCTGTTGAACAGAAAATGGAAATGTGATGATTTCTGATGATCTAACGATTTGGGAATATTGATATTCTTCTTGTGGGTAGGAGAGTTATCAGTGCAGCTGAGAAAATTGAGTGATGGTGATGTAAAACACCATGGTTGCAGTAATGTCAATTTTCTTCCTGTAACCCTAGTTTTAGATAGGTAGTTTTCTTTGGCGGGTTCTTCGAGAAGGATTGATCGAGTTGTTTGAGTTTCTGGGGGATGATAATAGGTTGATGGATGGACTCATGGCCGGAGTCACTGACACGCCAGTGGTCAGAAGGTAGTGGATGAGACGATGACAGGTTTGGGGAGTTTGGACTGTATGGTTCCAGGTTTTAAGAATTTAACTCGAATTGAAATTCGAGGTGGATAAGGTTAAGGAGATGATTGTATTGGACTAGGGAGTTGAAGGTTGATGTGTTGAAGTCACCGGAGAGGGAGGTTGATGACCGGAGGCACGGTGCACGTGCACCGTGCAAAACTTTTTTTGGTCTGATGTTTTCTGGGTATAGTGGAGTTTTGAACACGGAGTATAACTCGAGTATTTCTATGTTTTGCCCGAAGAATTTGGTTAGATGACTCGAAGTAGTCATAAGGTTGGCTCTGGTAATTTTAATATTACAGTTTTCTTGAATGTGCAGTTTTAAAATTTAAATCAAAAATTTAAATGAATTAGTAGTTATGATAATATTTGAACAAAGTTTAAAATCTGCTGGAAAAGGTATAGTTTTATAGGAGTTTGAAATCTTATATGTTTTAAAATTTGAAAGTGGTTTCAGTTTTTTTTAAAATCAAATAGAATTTAAAACCTGCATTTAAAAAGGAAAGTAATGTTTTTAAAAGAGATTTAAATCTAGTTTTAAATCTGAGTTAAGCTTTAATCTACTATGTATTAGAGTTTCAAATGATTTTGAAAATCTTATAAGTTTTCAAATTTGAAAATGGTTTTCAGTTTTAAATAAAAAAAAAGGAAACCTAACTGTTTTCTGGAAAGTTAAATTTCATTGTAAATCTGAAAGCTAATTTTAGATTAGCAGTTTGAATTCAAATTTAAGTCCAGTTTTCTTAAGGCTCTTTAAATCTTCAAGTTTTTTTTAAATGAATTAGTATTTTTAAATAAGGAGTTTAAAAATTCAAGGTGTAAAGCAAGGGTTCCATTCAAGTTTAAATTCAAACAATTTAAAAAGGAATGGGTTCATATATATTGAATTTAATCTGATATTTGAATAGGAATAAAAATTAATATTGTTTTCGAACAAGTTTAAATTTAAAATTTGTTTACTAGAAGTAAATTTGTTTTCAAACAAATATTTTAAACTTGATTTCCTTTTTGAATAAAGTTATTTATAAAAGGTTTGTAATAGAAAGATAAATGATTTGTTAACTGGAATTTGAAATTTAAATAGTAATGTACTTGAAACTTATTTTTTAATTAAATTAAGTAAATTAAGACTTATTCTATATAATTTTTAAAAATAAATAATAAATGTTATTTACATTTATTTTGGAAAGAACATAAATGGAATTTAAATTGGATAATGCTTTGATAAATATCATTTTGAATTTTTGAAATTTGAATTTAAATGTCTTAAGTACACATTAATATTTATAAAAAAATTATTAATAAGGAATGGATTATCTTAGAAATGATCAAGATATTAAAATAATTAAATAAGTAAGATAATTAAGGAAAGTCTTATTTAATTATTTTATAATTAATAATTTAGATTAATTTTAATAAGAGATTAATTAGGAAGTAAATTAAAGAATAAATAATAGTTAATGATGGTCATTAACTAAAGTTTATTTAGTAATTAATTAATATAATTAATTTTTAATAATTAATTAGATTAATTAATTAATGATAATCAATTGTGAATATTTATTTAAGTTTAATTACTAAATAAAAGTAAATAAGGCATTAATTACTTAATGTAATTAATGAAGTTTATTGAGATTAGTTTAAATTAATTAATTTAGTTTAATTAATTTTAAACATTGGATTTGATAGTAATTACTTGATGTAATTAATAGGATTACTCAGTGAAGTAATTAAAGATAACTACTGTATGTAATTAGTGGATAATGATGGGATTGTGAAATGATTTAGGTTAAATTATTTTGTATAACTAATCAAGAGATTAATTCAGAAATTAATTATGGAATAATTAATTTGATGAAGCGATTAAGGGCATTTAATTAATCAAAGGTGATTGATAATTATGATTTAAGTGAGATTAATTACTAAAAGTAATCGATTTAATTGAGTAATAAATTGAATATAATTAAGGATCATTAATTAATAATTAATGAAGTAATTAAGATTGATTAATCAAGATTAATTAATCATTAATAAAGTGATTAAGTATAATTAATTAATTGTAATTAATTAAGGGTAAATGTAATTAATTAAGGGTAAATGTAATTAATTATAGTTAATTAATTTATGAAGTAATTAAAGGTTAATTACTGTATTTGGTTTAGAGTAATTAATTTTGTGAAATTAATTAAAGTATAATTAATCAGGATTGATTAATTAAGATGATAAATTAGAGGTTAATCAATTAATTAATTTGTAATTAATTAATGATAATATAAGCAAGATTTATATTGTGTAAGTAATTAATTTAATTCATTTTAAATTAATTAAAGATGATGTAATTAATTTAATTCAATTTAAATTAATTATAGATAGTATGATTTTAGATCATTGCTTATGAATGGTTGTTACTGGTTGCTTTGAATGGTTTTGAACCTCAGCTATAAGATTAATAATGCCGAGTGATATGGATGCATTGGTTGCATTGTGATATTGATATGGATTATCTTTTGATAGTGATAAATGTGGATTATCTGTGGTTATGATAATGATAATTATCCCTTGTGAATCTATGAATTATCTATCTGTGTGTTCATAGATAATGTAATTGAATTGTTTTAAACTCTAAAACAAATTGGACCTAAAAGACACGCTTTGGATTTCGATGAGACCGGGATCGGGTTTCCATATTTGGATATCCGAAAACCACATCGATCCAAATTTACGATAGGTCGTGAATCTTATGTGAAGAGTGAAGACTCGAGGTGTAAGGCCTATACGTCAGTATAACTCTGTGGGTGATTCCGTAATGAGTTTGACGGAATAGTACTTATAGATTCGAGATGGTGGATCAGAGTGCAAGGGTTATCGTCGTTAACTCTGAGGGTGATTCCAAAACGAGTGTAATGAGATAATGCCTTCGGTTTCGTTCGAACCCGGAACGAACTTGTATGGATTAAATGTTTTCAGCACATCGTCAGGTGGACGATGAGCATTCTAAGAGATGTGTTCTCTAATGGTAATCGTAGCCTCAAGCCTCATCAACCGGGAATGGCTAAAACAGGGGAGGTGCAGCAAGGCTTCGTGGGTAGCCCCCACTGGAGGGCAAGATTTTCCCCTGTCTAGAGGTCCCTTTTATTCGGCTTAGTGGGTGTTGGAATTGCGCACCAACTGCTGAGTTGTCTTGTTCGGAACTGTTCGGTAAGGAATGGGTCCGGCCTTCTGTTGCAGGGGAGCGGGCGTACTCCTCGGTACGTTGATCTAGGCCACGTACTGTGACGGGCGGTACCCCAGTAGCCCTAACATTGTATGGAATCCAAAATCCAATAAGTGCCAACGGTTTTGATTGTATTACCCACTTTTGTGGCTAGTAGCTGGACTTTAATCATGTAACAATTTCGGCTATTTCATATTTACTTGAAAACCCTAGACCGATTATAATATCACTGGATTTCCTATCAAATGTTTTGTTTAGCGTAAGGTAAAAAAATTTCCATGTTTATGTGTGGAAAGTCTTACGTGATACCTTTCTTTCTAAAGGTTTTTGAAAGTTAAGCAACTTTAACCTGTTACTCACACCAGACCCATGTCTGACCCGGAGTTTATTTTTGTTTTTCATAAACTCTTGGGTACTCAAATTTTTTACGAGTAGCCAAGGGATTCAGGTTAGCTTTGACGAATTTCGGAGGAGCAATGGAGCAGGAGGCTTCTGCGTTAGATATTAGTATTCCGCTGTGTGTTCTGTGATTGTCTCTGAAATTGCATTATGTTGTAAATACTAGACAGGTGTTTATAACTGTCTAGTATGTGCTGTATATCTGTGTACTCTGATAGTGGTTGTAAACTATGTGTGACGCCCCACCTCAATACCCACGATAGCCAAGAACACTCCGGAGTAGTGCTGTCAACTAGCACGGAGAATAAGGCTGTTGAGGAGCGACCATCCATGTAATTTCTTATCACACGGTGGCTATAAATAATCTTCGGAAACAAACATAGAAATAATCATATCACAAATCAGTCACAGATATCCATATCACAAAGGCGGAAGAAGATATGAATATATAACTAACACATGAAAGTGTACATCAGAGTAGTGGTCAGTAAGATCCACGATAATACAAAAGAATAGCAACACGTGCTATACAAAAGAATACAACTATGAGTCTATATCTCAAGTATATACAACAAAAACTGCTAATCTAAACAGTTAGCCAAAAGTCAGAGTGATGAATCCCTGGGAAGAAGTCAAGCAGAAGCACCTGTAACATCTCGGTCTGATCCGTTTATTATTTAAATTCCAATTTGGAAGTGGGATCAAATTTCCATGGACTTTATAGATGGCCTTCCCCGTTCTCGTTCGGGTCATGATAGCTTATGGGTGATTGTTGATAGACTTACTAAATCCGCCCATTTTATTCCGGTTCGGTCTAACCGAACCGTTCCTCTTTTGGCCAAACTATTTGTCAAGGAAATTGTAAAATTGCATGGAGTTCCTACTTCTATTGTTAGCGATCGTGATCCATTGTTTACTAGTGGATTTTGGAAGAGTCTTCAAAAAGCTTTAGGAACGAAGCTTAATTTTAGCACCGCTTATCACCCCCAGTCCGATGGATAAACCGAGCGTGTGAATCAAACTCTTGAAGATCTTCTTCGTGCTTGTGTGCTTGATTTTGGTGGAAGTTGGGAAGATCATATTTCACTTGTTGAATTTTCCTATAATAATAGCTTCCAATCTAGTATTGGTATGGCACCTTTCGAGGCACTCTACGGAAGGCCATGCCGATCTCCTTCTTGTTGGCTTGAGGCCGGTGAGAAGCTGGTTTTAGGTCCAGACTTTATTCGTGATTCCACGGAAAAGATTGAACTTATTCGACATAGGATGAAAGAAGCCCAGAGTAGACAAAAATCCTATGCCGATAATCGAAGAAGGAAATTAGAATTTTCTGTTGGGCATCCTGTTTTTATTCGTGTTTCACCTATGAAGGGTGTTGTACGTTTCAGTCGATCGGGGAAGTTAGCGCCTCGATATATTGGGCCATTTCCTATCACTGAGCGTATTGGTTCCATGGCTTATCGCCTTGCATTGCCGGCTCAGTTTTCTGCTATGCATGATGTATTTCACGTTTCTCAATTACGGAAATGCCTTCGGGATTCCGATTCTATTCTTGAGCCTGCTGTTGTGGAAGAAATTGAAGTTTCGCCGAATTTAACTTATGAGCAGCATCTTATTCGAATTATAGCTTCTGAGGTTAAACGACTTCGAAATAAAGATGTTCCACTTGTGAAGGTTCAATGGTCCTCAAATCCTAAGGATTATTCTTGGGAATCCAGAGAATTCATCGAGCGTACACATCCGGACTTGCTTACTCCTGCTCCTTGAGGTGAACTTCTTATTTCAAAATTCCTCTAGTGTTAATATGCTTTTATGGTTGTTACTTTTTAATTCCATCTTATATATATTGCGAGGACGCAATTTCTTTAAGGAGGGGAGTCTGTAACAACCCGCATATTTATCGAGTTTGTATTTAAATATTTTATTTAAATATTAACTCGTTAATCGGTTTTTGGTCCGAAAAGCTACTTTTTGCAAACGGTCAAATTAGGACTCGAGACCACTTCCATTGAGTTCGAAATGTCGTTTACAACTTTTTTAAGTATAAACATCGATAGGTTTGGAGTTAGTGAAATTTCACTAACTTTTCCCGCTTTGGACTTTGGGTTAGTTTAGCCTATTAAGCCCAAGTTCCAACCCCCTTCTCCTCACTCTTCATAAATTTCCTAACTAATCAAGCTTTGGCATTAATGGTGGAGGGAATGGGAAATTAAAATTCCAAAACTCAAATTCAATTGCAATCCATCTTTCTACTCCAAATTCAAGAAGAAGACATTGGATTCAAGCTTCTTGTGCTTAGATAGAAGAAGGATTGATTCTTGCTTGCTTAAAACTTCATTTTCATTGATATTTGGTGCAAAGGTGAGATTTTTATCTCACAAATCTAGTCTATAACTATATTGGACTGTTGGGAATGATTACCTATCACTTATGCATGCACATTTGCATTTGGTTTGGATTGGATTGGCGAAAAACTCCAATTTTTAGCGTTTTGGTGAATTTTCTGCACTTAGGTCGTTCTGGCCATTTTCGTGTGTTCGGAGTTAGGTCGCTCGCGACCTAACCCTTAGGTCATAGGTCGTTTCTGGCCTTAAATCCCCCCTGCAGCGTTAGGTCGTTAGCCTCGGAACTAGGTCGTTGGGCCTCGTTTCTACTTAGGTCGCTGCTTCTTATAGGTCGCTCGGCTCCTTAATTTCTTTAGGTCGTTTGAGTGTTAGGTCGCGAACCCATTTTAGGTCGCTGGACCACTAGGTCGTGCCCCTTAGACCCCTAGGTCGCAACCATTAGGTCGCTCGACTCTATCCCTCTTAGGTCGTTAGACCTCATTTTGTCTTCACTAAGTCGTACCGTTTTGGTCGGGGCGCTGCCCCCTGGACCCCCGCGACCTGACCGGGCAGGTCGAACTCCGTAAGCGGTGGCGTTGCCCCCGCACCCCCACCTTGGGGGGTTGCCACCCCCCTGGACCCCCCTCCGTAGGGGATCTTATCTGAAAAACATTGAGCTGATTTCCTTGGATTTTATTCACATCTCCGTATGCGATTTTTGTGACTGATTGTTTCTACAATTGCTTCTGTGTTTTGTCACTTTATAATATAAAGGTTTCAATACTAGTAGTAAATATCAAAACTCTTTTAACAAACAATTTCAACTCTATTTTTAATAACAAAGCTCTTTTCTTAAACGGTTTTCCAATCTATTAGTATATACAAGCCTTTACCTCACTCGGATGAGAAATTTAATTAAACGACTTAGTAAAACAAGTGGTATGAAACGCTTGCGTTCACTTCGTCGATTAATTCTTGGACTTGTTCGATTGAACCTCTTGTGACAATTTTATTAGTGAAGATTTACAGTTTGTTCGTAAATATTTAAGTTAAGCAAGTGGTTATGGGACATGAAGCTAAACTTCTATATTTACTAGCTTAGTGTAATTGACACTTCTCGTTGATCTTGATGATCGCTTTATGAATTAGACTAGCAATTGCGCGATGTCTCTTTCATTGCAAGGTTAGACTAGACACCACTTGTGTGATTCCATTCACACATACCTTTCTGCTTTTTGGTTAGTCTTGACCTCAATCCGTGTGATTCCATTCACACATGTGGGGTAGCTCCCCTTGGTCTTCGGACCGTCATGTGATAGGCCTCTTTCTCTTTTCTATGATTTCTGGACTTCTTGCATTGATTTCTAGAATTTATGTCATTGACTTGTTATGAGTACAAGTTTGGGGTATGATGCCCTTTCCGAATCTTTGAGAAGATTCTTATGATATTGATTATCTCTTATTGATTGATCTTCTGTTGATCATTACTTACATACTTATAGTGGTATGTCATTATGGATGTTTATGTTTATGCCATATCTTTTATGTTATATCATGTCATCTGATATTTATAGCTAGACTGATCCGTTTATTGTTTTTTTAAATAATACTCGGGTCAGACCGAGATGTTACAGGTGCTTCTGCTTGACTTCTTCCCAGGGATTCATCACTCTGACTTTTGGCTAACTGTTTAGATTAGCATTTTTTGTTGTATACACTTGAGATATAGACTCATAGTTGTATTCTTTTGTATAGCACATGTTTCTATTCTTTTGTATTATCGTGGATCTTACTGACCACTACTCTGATGTACACTTTCATGTGTTAGTTATATATTCATATCTTCTTCCGCCTTTGTGATATGGATATCTGTGACTGATTTGTGATATGATTATTTCTATGTTTGTTTCCGAAGATTATTTATAGCCACCATGTGATAAGCAATTACATGGATGGTCACTCCTCAACAGCCTTATTCTCCGTGCTAGTTGACAGCACTACTCCGGAGTGTTCTTGGCTAGCGTGGGTATTGAGGTGGGGCGTCACACTATGTAATATTTTATGTTATTAATATAATTTATTCGTTCCGCTGTTTAGATTCTGATATGTTGTTTCTTCTTTCTTCTCTTTCTTTCTCTTTTCTATCCTTATCTTTCTTATTAGCGATACGACTTCTTGGAGATATGGAAGTTGGGTCATCACAAGTGGTATCTGAGCATTAGGTTGAGTGAATACCTAGGCTCTGTAGTGGTGTCTATCTTGAGAGAGTGTATTTGTAATTTTAAATATATTTATATATATTTATCTATTTCTACCTATCTGTTGGGTTACCTGTTCAGGTTTTCCAATATAGGTTATAAAGGTAGATAAGGTAGTGGTGTGTGTAACACGATTACTACCATTGGTTGGAGTCTGATATTTGAGGTTGGAAGTGTATCCATCGAGACTGTAGATCTAATACCGTCTCGAGTAAGTTTTGTTGTGTTGAAATATTTCATCGATCTCTGAAGGAAACCTGTTAAGGTTCGGAGACATCTTTGAAGTACAGAGTTTGGTGAGTAGAGTTGATTTGTTCGGTTGAGTTGGGGCAAGTGATGGAATTTTGATACCTCAGGAAGTTGTAACTGCGTGATAAGATGCACTGACTATGGATTGCTTCCGAAGATATTATCTTTGGAACAAGTTTTGGAAGTATTCTGCTTCGGAGTTGTGGCTGGATTCAGTAGGATGTTGTGGTTAGCTTTGAAGTCCGAGTTTCTCGGAGAGTTTGGATTAAGAAGTTTGGCATTAGTGTCAGCAGTGCAGCTCGGAGTGTTCTGTGTGCCGACAGAGAGGTCTTAGCTGAGTAGTTTTTCTGAAGGTGGAGTTCAGAAGCTGCAGAGTGAATCCGTTTCTTCAATGGTTTGCCTAGATCAGTGTAAGCTGTTCTATTTGGTAAAAAGAGAACGGTTTTCTTTGGAAATTTATCTGGGTTAATCGGAAAAGTGACTTGCGATTGTTTGAGTGTTCTCTTGGATTGTTGGAGATTTTCTGGATGTCTTCTGGGAAGACAGAGGTTCGTCAGCATCTGGAAATTGAGTTTTCTTATCGACTAGTTTCCAGAAATGGAACCAGTGGTTCTGTTTAGTTGGAGAATGATTCTTAGAGATGGAGTTTGATGAAGCAACTCAGTTTTGATGGAATTTCTAAGTTTTCTTTATGGATCTGTTGAACCATATTTCTGCAAAGTGATGTTCAGTTAGTGCTCGTGTTTTTCATCAGCGTTTTCTTATCTACTTCGGATCAGAGTGGTGCAGCGGAAGCTTTTTGGAGGTGTTTCTGATTATCTTTTCCGGATTAGGAGAAGTTTGTTGTCTTCTGCTGTTGATGGAGTAGAATTGTGTTTTGGTTTTGGATTGATCTTGAGGAGATCATTTTGTTGGGTTGTTTTCGGTTTTGATTGTTTCTAGAGGAATCAGTAAGGGTTGAGCTGATCAGTTTGGATGTTAGCAGCCCAGGATTTGTCTGAAGACTTTTGTGAATAAGGGATAGAGAAATTTGGAATTCGAAATTGGAGACTTCGTTGTTGTTGGAGTTTTCTCTGATTCAGGAGCTATAAGTTTTGGTAAATCTGGAAAGCTAGCTCAGTGATGTTTGGATCTTTTCTCTGTGTTTGGTTGGGTCAGTGTTTGGTTTTCAGGATTGAATTGCCGGTTTGGATAACTGGAATTCGATGAGTTTCACGTATCTCTGAGGGAGTACGTGTATGGTCTATCTCTGGTTTTAGAACCAGCAGTTATGGAGTTTGGTTGTTGAGTCCAACTCGTCTATAGTCTGATATGCTGTCTAGTTCTGTAGATATAGATGAATAGGAGCTCTGTAGTTTAATAGTATTGATTATTTGGAATCTATAGAGCGAGTATCCCGATATTTATACCGGGGAAACTCGTGAAAGTTTTATCCAGAATTTTTCTGGATAATTAGTTTTGTTTGATTGGGTGAATTGATTGCTATGGTTGTGAGCATATCATTGGTAAATGCTTGTGTTTTAAAATTTAATCCTTTAAATAGATTATTAAATTACCTTTGTTTTAAATTTCGGGGACGAAATTCTTTTAAGGGGGGAGGAATGTGATGACCCGGAATTTGAAAGCAATATCAATTTAATAATCTGTAATAAAAATTAAATTGGTTTGATAATCTTTGTAATGACATTTGAATTAATTTAATAATTCAATAAAATAAATAGTTAATTGATAGATTTTTTTTCCTTTTAAATTTAACAAATTGTTTTCTATTTATAATATATATAGAATATTGTATATATTGTGAATAGATATTGTTTTAAATTTAATTAATAAATAAATCCCGTTTTCTATAAAATATGTATCTTTAGTAAATTGTGAATTATGATTTTATTTAAAAGTTAAACTTTTAAAAAGGTTATTTAATAAATAAATATGGTTTTAAATACATAAGATAAATATTAAACTAATTTAAAATATGTTTAGCTCAAATTTAAATTAAAGTAAAATACAATGAGGTTATTTTGATTTTCTTTTAAATATAATTGAATAAAATAAATAATTTATGAATAAAGAAATAATTTCTTTTGTAAGTTATTTATGGTTATCAAATGTTGTTATTTTGTTATTTTTAAATATATAATAATACTCTGTTTTAACTAATAAATTTTTAATAAAAATAACTGTTTTTCAAAATTCAATTGTGTAATTATCTTTGTAAATAAACTTGATTTCAAAATTTATCTTGAACTTGAATTCAAAACTTTAAAATTTAAAGTATAAATGTTTTTAATTTGTTTTGATTTTGAAATATTTGTATAAGTTTAATTTGATAAACAGACTTTGACTTATTCATTTTATAAATCAATATACATGTAAATAAATGCATGTTAACTCATTAACTAAACATATCTTATATTAAACATCTAATTTAAAATACAAGTTAACTAAATTTATAGCTTATTAACATTAATAACAAGTGTAAACTTTTTAGAAACATAAATTAACATGTGTTAGAAAATAAGACATTTAGAATGACAAATGTTAATGTAAGGGACAAGTGTCAAAAATTTAATTAGCATTTTCTTTTGATTTTATTTTTAATAATTTCAGTTTTATTAAACATATTCAATTCCACTTTGTTCTTTTTAAAATCTAAGCTAAGAAGACAATGGAAAAACCAAAATCTGAAACATATTCAAATCTACTTCTCAAACCAAAGCATGCATATCATTTTTTTTCAAATTGAATCAAATACCTGAAATCAAGCAAAGAATTCTGCATTTCTGGAATTCAAGCCTGCATCAATAGCCTGCACATTTTCAAGTTGAAAAGGCAAATTTTGTTTGAGCCTGCATTTATTTCAAAATCTGGAAGCAATTTAACTAAAGCCTGCATATTTTTTTTTTCTGCATCATCTTCTATCTGGAATGTCTGCATGCAAGTGAGAATCAAGAGCAAAAGGAGTTTCCCTGTTTAAAAAAAAAGAAAAAAAGAAAAGCACAAGTCTCTTTTTCAAAACCTCTGCTCTGTCCATCAAATTTAGGTGAGTAACATTTTTCTTAAAAATTTCTTAAGTACTAATTGGTTTCATGTTTACATATGAAAATAAATATGTTTATGTGAATGTATATGTGAATTATCTATATGTTTATACATGTATGATGTGTGTATGGTAAATATTCCTGTAACCCCTATGTTCCTAGTTCAAGCTCTAGTTTTTGGGATTAAAAATCATACCCCTCGATCAAAGCCGTGTTAAGATTCAAGTTTTAAACAAAACTTGATTATTTTATCCTAGAGAAGTTTTTGAAATATTATTTAAGTTAAATAAAATTTGAAATCTTACTGGGTATTTTAAAAAGAAAAGCAAACTTTGAATAAAGGAAAAACTCAAACATTTTAGTTTATAAATCTAGGATCTTAATTTGAATACCTAGACTAAAACAAGATTTTTAAATCAAAAATCATCATTTTTAATCAAGGGGTTTGGGAGCAGTTTTCTGTTGAATAGAAAATGGAAATGTGATGATTTCTGATGATCTAACGATTTGGGAATATTGATATTCTTCTTGTGGGTAGGAGAGTTATCAGTGTAGATGAGAAAATTGAGTGATGGTGATGTAAAACACCATGGTTGCAGTAATGTCGATTTTCTTCCTGTAACCCTAGTTTTAGATAGGTAGTTTGCTTTGGCGGGTTCTTCGAGAAGGAGTGATCGAGTTTTTTGAGTTTCTGGGGGATGATAATAGGTTGATGGATGGACTCGTGGCCGGAGTCGCTGACATGCCAGTGGTTAGAAGGTGGTGGATGAGACGATGACAGGTTTAGGGAGTTTGGACTGTATGGTTCCAGGTTTTAAGAATTTAACTCGAATTCAAATTCGAGGTGGATAAGGGTAAGGAGATGGTTGTATTGGACTGGGGAGTTGAAGGTTGATGTGTTGAAGTCACCGGAGAGGGAGGTTGACGGCTGGAGGCACGGTGCACGTGCACCGTGCAAAACTTTTTTTGGTCTGATGTTTTCTGGGTATAGTGGAGTTTTGAACACGGAGTATAACTCGAGTATTTCTATGTTTTGCCCGAAGAATTTGGTTAGACGACTCGAAGCAGTCATAAGGTTGGCTCGGGTAATTTTAATATTACAGTTTTCTTGAAAACTGTCTGCAGTTTTAAAATTTAAATCAAAATTTTAAATGAATTAGTAGTTATGATAATATTTGAACAAAGTTTAAAATCTGCTGGAAAAGGTATAGTTTTATAGGAGTTTGAAATCTTATATGTTTTAAAATTTGAAAGTGGTTTCAGTTTTTTTTAAAATAAAAATAGAATTTAAAACCTGCATTTAAAAAGGAAAGTAAAGTTTTTAAAAAGAGATTTAAATCTAGTTTTAAATCTGAGTTAAGCTTTAATCTAATATGTATTAGAGTTTCAAATGATTTTGAAAATCTTATAAGTTTTCAAATTTGAAAATGGTTTTCAGTTTTAAATAAATAAAAAAAAGGAAACCTGACTGTTTTCTAGAATGTTAAATTTCATAGTAAATCTGAAAGCTAATTTTAGATTAGCAGTTTGAATTCAAATTTGAGTCCAATTTTCTTAAGGATCTTTAAATCTTCAAGTTTTTTTTAAATGAATTTGTATTTTTAAATAAGGAGTTTAAAAATTCAAGGTGTAAAGCAAGGGTTCCATTCAAGTTTAAATTCAAACAATTTAAAAAGGAACGGGTTCATATATATTGAATTTAATCTGATATTTGAATATGAATAAAAATTAATATTGTTTTCGAACAAGTTTAAATTTAAAATTTGTTTATTAGAAGTAAATTTGTTTTCAAACTAATATTTTAAACTTGATTTCCTTTTTGAATAAAGTTTATTATAAAAGGTTTATAATAGAAAGATAAATGATTTGTTAACTGGAATTTGAAATTTAAATAGTAATGTACTTGAAACTTAGTTTTTAATTAAATTAAGTAAATTAAGACTTATTCTATATAAGTTTTAAAAATAAATAATAAATGTTATTTACATTTATTTTGGAAAGAACATAAATGGAATTTTAATTGGATAATGCTTTGATAAATATCATTTTGAATTTTTGAAATTTGAATTTAAATGTTCTAAGTACACTTTAATATTTATAAAAAAATTATTAATAAGGAATGGATTATCTTAGAAATGATCAAGATATTAAAATAATTAAATAAGTAAGATAATTAAGGAAATTCTTATTTAATTATTTTATAATTAATAATTTGGATTAATTTTAATAAGAGATTAATTAGGAAGTAAATTAAAGAATAAATAATGGTTAACGATGGTCATTAACTAAAGTTTATTTAGTAATTAATTAATGAAATTAATTTTTAATAATTAATTAGATTAATTAATTAATGATAATCAATTGTGAAAATTTATTTAAGTTTAATTACTAAATAAAAGTAAATAAGACATTAATTACTTAATGTAATTAATGAAGTTTATTAAGATTAGTTTAAATTAATTAATTTAGTTTAATTAATTTTAAACATTGGATTTGATAGTAATTACTTGATGTAATTAATGGAATTACTCAGTGAAGTAATTAAAGATAACTACTGTATGTAATTAGTGGATAATGATGGGATTGTGAAATGATTTAGGTTAAATTATTTTGTATAACTAATCAAGAGATTAATTCAGAAATTAATCAAGGAATAATTAATTTGATGAAGTGATTAAGGGCAGTTAATTAATCAAAGGTGATTGATAATTATGATTTAAGTGAGATTAATTACTAAAAGTAATCGATTTAATTGAGTAATAAATTGAATATAATTAAGGATCATTAATTAATAATTAATGAAGTAATTAAGATTGATTAATCAAGATTAATTAATCATTAATAAAGTGATTAAGTATAATTAATTAATTGTAATTAATTAAGGGTAAATGTATTAATTAAGGGTAAATGTAATTAATTATAGTTAATTAATTTATGAAGTAATTAAAGGTTAATTACTGTATTTGGTTTAGAGTAATTAATTTTGTGAAATTAATTAAAGTATAATTAATCAGGATTGATTAATTAAGATGATAAATTAGAGGTTAATTAATTAATTAATTTGTAATTAATTAATGATAATATAAGCAAGATTTATATTGTGTAAGTAATTAATTTAATTCATTTTAAATTAATTAAAGATGATGTAATTAATTTAATTCAAATTAAATTAATTATAGATAGTATGATTTTAGATCATTGCTTATGAATGGTTGTTACTGGTTGCTTTGAATGGTTTTGAACCTCAGCTATAAGATTGATAATGCCGAGTGATATGGATGCATTGGTTGCATTGTGATATTGATATGGATTATCTTTTGATAGTGATAAATGTGGATTATCTGTGGTTATGATAATGATAATTATCCCTTGTGAATCTATGAATTATCTATCCGTGTGTTCATATATAATGTAATTGAATTGTTTTAAACTCTAAAAAAACTTGGACCTAAAAGACACGCTTTGGATTTCGATGAGACCGGGATCGGGTTTCCATATTTGGATATCCGAAAACCGCATCGATCCAAATTTACGATAGGTCGTGAATCTTATGTGAAGAGTGAAGACTCGAGGTGTAAGGCCTATACGTCAGTATAACTCTGTGGGTGATTCCGTAATGAGTTTGACGGAATAGTACTTATAGATTCGAGATGGTGGATCAGAGTGCAATGGTTATCGTCGTTAACTCTGAGGGTGCTTCCAAAACGAGTGTAATGAGATAATGCATTCGGTTTCGTTCGAACCCGGAACGAACTTGTATGGATTGAATGCTTTCAGCACATCGTCAGGTGGACGATGAGCATTCTAAGAGATGTGTTCTCTAATGGTAATCGTAGCCTCAAGCCTCATCAACCGGGAATGGCTAAAACAGGGGAGGTGCAGCAAGGCTTCGTGGGTAGCCCCCACTGGATAGCAAGATTTTCCCCTGTCTAGAGGTCCCTTTTTATTTGGCATAGTGGGCAGTTGGAATTGCGCACCAACTGCGGGGTTGTCTTGTTCGGAACTGTTCAGTAAGGAATGGGTCCGGCCTTGTGTTGCAGGGGAGCGGGAGTACTCCTCAGTACGTTGATCTAGGCCACGTACTGTGACGGGCGGTACCCCAGTAGCCCCGCCATTGTATGGAATCCAAAATCCAATAAGTGCCAACGGTTTTGATTGTATTACCCACTTTTGTGGCTAGTAGCTGGAATTTAATCATGTAACAATTTCGGCTATTTCATATTTACTTGAAAACCCTAGACCGATTATAATATCACTGGATTTTCTATCAAATGTTTTGGTTAGCGTAAGGTAAAAACTTTTCCATGTTTATGTGTAGGAAGTCTTACGTGATACCTTTCTTTCTAAAGGTTTTTGAAAGTTAAGCAACTTTAACCTGTTACTCACACCAGACCCATGTCTGACCCGGAGTTTATTTTTGTTTTTCATAAACTCTTGGGTACTCAAATTTTTTACGAGTAGCCAAGGGATTCAGGTTAGCTTTGACGAATTTCGGAGGAGCAATGGAGCAGGAGGCTTCTGCGTTAGATATTAGTATTCCGCTGTGTGTTCTGTGATTGTCTCTGAAATTGCATTATGTTGTAAATACTAGACAGGTGTTTATAACTGTCTAGTATGTGCTGTATATCTGTGTACTCTGATAGTGGTTGTAAACTATGTAATATTTTATGTTATTAATATAATTTATTCGTTCCGCTGTTTAGATTCTGATATGTTGTTTCTTCTTTCTTCTCTTTCTTTCTCTTTTCTATCCCTTTCTTTCTTATTAGCGATACGACTTCTTGGAGATATGGAAGTTGGGTCGTCACACCTTTTTATTTTCTATTTTGTTTTTTTTAAATGAAAGAAAGAAAAGAGAGTAGATCTGGTTTCTTATTTACACTGTATTTTTATTTTTAATATATTTTTTAAATGAAGGAAACTAAGAAACTAGACACTTGTACACAAGACCTCCATCTAGCTTACAAATGTCTTATGCGTGAATTTTTTATTTTTTTATATTTTATATTATGTTTTATATTTTTATTTATACCTTCATGCAAACATTTCACAACATTACTTCCATTATTTATCACATGCATCAGAGAATAAGGTAGATTTAGTTTTAAAATGTGAATGTTTACTCATGTATTTTGTTGAGCTTTGAAGAGTACGGAGTCTATCATTGAAGTTCAAGCCTGGTTGCGCTCCTTTGAGCGGATTTTCAAGAGTTTGGGATATTTTATTATATGCCTATTATTTAATTAATTCTTAAGTTTATTAAAAAGAAATTAAATAGTGTAATTAAGTAAATGCTTTAAGATAAATGTTTTAATTTTTAATTAATTAAGGTTTAAGTAATTATAAATGATAATTAATTAATTTAAATAATTATTTAAATAAAATACAGGGCATGCAATTAGTTAATGACAATTTAGCAAGATTATAAGCAATTAATTTATTTTGTGTTAATTTAAATTAATTAGAAATGGTGTGACCAGTTATCTATCTTATGGATGATCAAATTGTATTAAATGCATGAACGTATAAATATGTTTTGCATATATATAAGTATGAAGTTGTTGTGTGCATGTCTGTATATATAGATAAGCATGTCTCTGTTTGGTTCAACAAACCAAAAAATTCTCAAAAATTTGATTACTCTTCATATAATCCATTTTGGGTTATGATGTTTAAAGAAAATATGTTTGTAATAACTAAATTCTATTTTTTAAAATATTTTTATGTGTAATTAGCAAGTAGTTCAACTGGAAAGAAGAAATTACAGTAAAACTAAAATCGTCTCAAAAATTCGACTTTCATGTGTTCAAGATTTTCTTATATAATCTGTTTCGTCTTTAAAAACCATGATTTTTAATGATAATTTCAAGATTATTAAGTTAGCAAATTAAGAGACATTGCAGGTTGAACATGATTTGGGATTTCATAGATTTTTGGCGATCAAAGGTTATGGGATGGTCGAGATCGTGGCTAGAGCAAGCTTGTTGGTTGAGGAGCTTGGGAAAATTGGTCTGAGGGTTTTTAATTTGCCAGGGTGGCGCAGGGAGGAGAACGTAGGGTTTAAAGCCTTATTTGGGTCGGCGATGTTCTCGGGGTTAATACAGTGGCGTGGTGGCGTCGGGCTTGATCGGAGGTGGGGGAAAAGGATGATAAAGGTCTGGTATAGCTCCATGCATGGCGACAGGGTCTCTAGTGATCGAAGTTAGGCGATGCGAGGTGGTTCTTGGTGGTCGGTTTTGTTCCAGTGGTGTTCGATTTGCTCGATTTCGATTTTGGTTTGTTTCAGAGTTCTGGGTGGTTGGATCGTTCGAGTGTGTCATCGGCGATAGATCTGAGGTGGCATCGACGATCGGAGTGACGGCGATGCGGTGCGCATGTGCACGTATATCATTGTGTAGTGGTTGTTGCTGTAACAGATGGTATAAGAGCGTTAGGTTGAGATAATACCCTAGCTTTTGGGTTAATACCTATCATGAGAGAGCGTACTTGTAATTTTTATATGTCTACCTGATTATTGGGTTACCTTTTTCAGGTTGCCAACATGAGTTCCAGAGGAAGAAGTGGCAGAGGTGTGAGTAGCACGACGACCACAAATGGAAGAGGTCTGAATGCTGAAGGTGGTAGGGTAACTGGTGAGGCAGTATTGGAGTTACAGCCTAGCGCCCCTCTTTTACGATAAAATAATTTATTTGTTAACATATACTTAAAATTATGGGTTAATTAAATTTATTAAACGTATAATGTTATACAAGGTCTAAAATCATGGAGAATCAAGCCGGTGTGGATCGGATTGCAAATCAAAAATCAAAGGTAAGTTAATCTCACTCATTTGGATTACCATTTAAATTTAAGTAGTTAAATTTGAATTATTGGTTGAATGATTGAATTGACTGGATGTGATATTATTTATAGTAGTGTGTGTGTATATATATATATTGGAGTGATTGATTCCCGCATTATATAGCGGATAAGACCCTGTGCCCCGCATAATAGCGGTGATCCTATATACCGCGATATCCCCCTCGAAGTGAGATTGGTATTTTATATTGTGCTAACATCTGTGGATGCAGGGAAACAGGTTGGAGGGATCCAATTGAATTCCTCAAATTTTTGAAATTTGTTTGCATAATCTGTGATATAACTGATTGATTATCTATGATTGATTTATCGGGATTTTAAATATTGAATGCTATGGGTTGACGGAATATATTTTGGTTATATTGAGATATAAAAAATATAAAGAATGGATTTTTGAAGGAACTAAAAAGATAATTTTTAGGTAAAATAATTTAGCTAATTTGGCTAAATTTTAGAATGAAATTGGGAAGGAATGAAAGTTGATTTTTAAATTCTAATAAATAACTTCCGAGTATGGGAAAAGAAATTTTTGAATAAATGGAAATAAATGAATTTTAAGGGCTTAAGTAGTATTGTTTAAAAAATTAAAGAAGTTATTTTTAAATTCAGGATTTAAATGGTTTGGGAAGTGAGACGACCCGACTTTCCTCTCCCAGAAAGTCGCATCGCTAATAAGAAAGAAAGGGATAGAAAATAGAAAAGAAAGAAGAGAAAGAAGAAACGACACATGAGAATCTAAACAGCGGAACGAATAAAGTATATTAATAACATAAAATATTACATAGTTTACAACCACTATCAGAGTACACAGATATACAACATATACATCACATACTAGACAGTTATAAACACCTGTCTTGTATTTTCAACATAATACAACTCAACAGATAACACAGAGATATTATACACAGCGGAATACTAAACATATCTACAACGCCGAAGCCTCCTGCTCCATTGCTCCTCCAATATTCGTCAAAGCTAACCTGAATCCCTTGGCTACTCGTAAAAATTTGAGTACCCAAGAGTTTATGGAAACAAAAATAAACTCCGGGTCAGACATGGGTCTGGTGTGAGTAACAGGTTAAAGTTGCTTAACTTTCAAAAACCTTTGAAAAGAAAAGGTATCACGTAAGACTTCCCACACATAAACATGGAAAAGTTTTTACCTTACGCTAACCAAAACATTTGATAGGAAATTCTATGATATTATAATAGTGTCTAGGGTTTTCAAGTAAATATGAAATAGCCGAAATTGTTACATTCATTAAATTCCAGCTACTAGCCACAAAAGTGGGTAATACAATCAAAACCGTTGGCACTTATTGGATTTTGGATTCCATACAATGGCAGGGCTACTGGGGTACCGCCCGTCACAGTACGTGGCCTAGATCACAGTACCGAGGATTACTCCCTTCATCCCCTGCTACACAAGGCCGGACCCATTCCTTACTGAATAGTTCCGAACAAGACAACCCCGCAGTTGGTGCGCATATCCAACTGCCCACTAAGCCGAATATAAAGGGACCTCTAGACAGGGATCAATCTTGCTCTCCAGTGGGTGCTACCCACGAAGCCTTGCTGCACCTCCCCTGTTTTAGCCATTCCCGGTTGATGAGGCTTGAGGCTACGATTACCTTTTAGAGGACACATTTCTTAGAATGCTCATCGTCCACCTGACGATGTTCTGAAAGCATTCAATCCATACAAGTTCGTTCCGGGTTCGAACGAAACCGAAGGCATTATCTCGTTACACTCATTTTGGAATCACCCTCAGAGTTAACGACAATAACCCTTGCACTCTGATTCACCATCTCGAATCTATAAGACCTATTCCGTCAAACTCATTACGGAATCACCCACAGAGTTATACTGACGTATAGCCCTTACACCTCGAGTCTTCACTCGCTCCACTTGGATTAACGACCTAACGTTAATTGGAATCGATGTGGTTTTCGGATCCCGAATATGGAAACCCGATCCCGGTCTCATCGAAATCCAAAGCGTGTCTTATTAAGGCCAAGTTGTTTTAAGTTAAAACAATTCAATTCATTATCTAAACATACACAGATAGATAATTCACAACATCACAGATAATTAACATTATCATTATCAACAGATAATCATATCATAATCAGATAATCTATATTATCATCCACAAGCATCCAATGCATCCATATCACATACACTACTTATCTCATAACTGAGATTACAAACCATACCAAACAACCAATACCAATCATCAAACATAAGCAAATGATCTAATGATCACACTTCTATAATTAATTTAAAATGAATTAAATTAATTACTCAATCTCTAATTAATTTAAAATGAATTAAATTAATTACTTCATCATCAAAATCTTGCTTAACTTAACCATCCATTGATTTCAAATCAATTTATAAATCATCATCTCAATATTCATTTAAATTAATCATTATTGATTAACCATCTCTAATTACAATAAGTAATTAGCATTTAATATTAATCACCCAAGTTAATAATATTAAACCCTCCATATATATTAATCACCCTTGATTAATAATCATTCAGTAATTAACTACATTAATTACTCAACCCATAATTAATTATTCTTAATTAATTATCAAAATTAATCCCCTTGATTAATTCCAAAGTAATTTAAATCCAATTTACTTTTATATCAAATATCTTTAATTACATTCTGTAATTATTAAATTACTTCCTTAAGTAATTATAATTTCATAAATTACATAAAGTAATTATCAACCAATCCACAATTGTTTAAATTAATTAAACTAAATTGATTAATCTAAACAAATCGCATAATCCTTAATTAATTACATTAAGTAATTAATTCTTCAATTACTTCATTAAGTAATTAAATCTAAACAATTGATTATTAATTAATCTAATTAATTATCAAAGAAAAATAATCACATTAATTAATTGTCAATATCTTAAGTTAATGACTTCATTAACATTTCTTAATTACTTCATTAAGAGATTAACTCATATTAATCACCATTAGTTATTAAGTAATTAATATTTAATTACTATTTAATTAATCTCTAATTATTAATTAACTAAGTGTTATTAAAATCTTAATTAATCATTAATCACTTGATTAAATAAATCTTAATTATAAATTAAAATTTAATTAACCATCCTTAATTATAGATTAATTAAACTTAATTAATTAATCTCAAATCAAATTAAAAATAATAAATTATTTAATTAAACATCCACATTATTAATTAATTAAATAATTAATATTTTTTCTTAATTACCTTGAAAATTTAATGAATCCAATCATTTAAACTTTATTTATCTTTAGATAATCATTTCTTATTAAATTAAGCATTTAAAAACAATAATGTTTTTAAATTTCCATTAAATTCCATTTAACATTTCTTTCAAACTTTAAAACTCAAATTTATTTAAAATAAGATTTTAAAACAATACAAAACTTAATCCTATATGTTTACAAGAAACATATACTTAATAAGTTTTTAAAAAGAATTTAAATGTCAATTCAAATCAAATTCAAATCAATTTTAAAAATTACTTTAAAACTTCAAATTTAAATATAACTTCCACTTTCAATTTAGTTTAAACTCTTTAAAACTCTTCCTTCAATTCAAATGTAAATCATTTGAAAGCAATTTAAATTTAAATCTTTATTTTAAACTGAAGTTTAAAAGTTTAAATCCAGATTTAAAACTCAGTTTTGAATTCATTTTGAATTCCTAAATTAAATACTTAACTTTCTAACTCAAATGCAAATCACATATGCATTTATAATTAAGATTTCCAAATCAAATTTAAATTTAAAAACACAATATGGATTCAAATTTCAGACAATTAAAATTTGAATTCATTTTCAAATTTCAAACTTAAACCCAGTTTAAATTTTTACTTTCAAATTTAAACTTACCTTTTTATTTAAAACAGAAAACAGTTTTTCTGTTTATAAAAAAAAACAAACTTAGAATTTCCTGAATTTAAACTATTCCAAAGAAAACAGAATTCAAACTTATTTGAATTCAACTTAAATTCAGTTTCAAAATTCCAAGTCACAAATGTATTCTGCACTTTATTTTCAAATTTTATAAAACCTGAAACAGGTTTCCTGATTCACCTCTTTTATATTTTTATATTTCAAACAAACTTTGAATTTCTGCATTTAACTTATTTTAAAATAAGAATTCAAAAATATTTGAATTCATTCTTAGATTCAAGTTTAACCCTAAGTTTTAAATTTCTAGATTTATATTAAACTTTACTTTTTAAAAAATTTTCTTAAAAACAGAACAGAACAGTTTCTGTTTACTTTTAAACTTCTTCATTCTTGGATTTAAAATGTTTTCAAATTTCATGTTTGAATTATTTAAATCCATAACTAAATTCAGGTTCCACCTAATTTTAAATTTCAAGTTTAGATTGCTATTACCACTTCAACACTATTCTTAAAAATCTGGAAAACAATTCTGTTTCCAATATTCAAACCTGAAACAACACACAAAATTCCCTTAATTATTTCAAAGAAATTTAAATTCAAACTATTTGAATTCATCCTTAGCTTCAAGTTTGATTCTAAGTTCAAAATTTTAGATTTATATTTAAACTTTATTCCTAAAATTCTATGAACAGAACAGAGCAGTTTCTGTTTGTTCAATCTGAACAAAGCAACACGAGCAAGCTTAAAATTACTTCGGGTTAATATCATCACTGCTTCGAGTTTTTCTCACTTCTCCCCGAGACCAACCCGAGTAAAAACCCTGCAACCCAGAACCTACCCAAACCCGAAACAAAGCAACCCAGTATTCCCCCTCAACCTGACAACACCAATATCAACCACCTCCAACCACTATCAACATCCAAACTCCGGCACGAGCTTCATCACTTCACCATCCAACAATACCCTAAACACCTTTGAACTCGATGCACAGAGGAGTTCAAAATTTACCCAAAACAGTAACCCAAAGTAAACTAGGGTTCTACATATTAAAATTCCCAATCTAAATTCCAAATTTGAATTGCAGATAAATTCAATGATTTTCCTATGATTGTTGATAGCTACACTCACTCTAGAGTCAAACTAAATCAAATTCATTGCTGGATTCAACAAACTTGACCAAAATAAAAATGCAGATGATTTGGAGCTGCACCTAACAAAAATAAATTTTAATTTCTGTTTTAGAATTCCTGAGTTTACTCAATATTTCTATTAGTAACTTATACTAATCTAAAACATCATGATTTATACAAAGCTAAAAAAAACAAGTCAAAGGAAAGAACTCAGAGTTCAAACATGAGTTTTGGAATTTTGAAGCACAGACATGAAACTTTCTTCAACATGTACACAGGCATATATCACAGGTATAAAATTCACTGCCACTTCATATAAGTTCATATCAAATTTTAAAAAAAATATAAACAACTTACCTATTAAATAAGTTTATAAGTGAGTTACTCACCTTATTTTCCAAATGCAGAGCACATTCAATTCCAGGTTCCAGATTTGAAATGCAGACCCCCTTTGATTGTTGCCTTTAAATCTTTGATTATACATGCTTTCAGGTTCTACATGATGCATGCAGGCCTCTGTTCCCAGATTATGAAATTTAATGCATGCAGGTCTCTTTATTTCCAGATGCAAAGAAATGCAGTAGCTTGAATGCCTTGATTATACATGATGCTTGCTTTTTTTTTTTTTTAAAAAAAACATGCAGGTACAACTTGATTAGTAATTGATGCATGCAGGTTTGTATATTGGAAAGAGGAGTGTGAATGTAAAGTTTTACAGGCTTTTGAATTTGCAGAAGAATGTTGTGCAGGTTTTGTTTATGGATGTAGGGCTTTCTTGAAAATATGAAATGCAGGTTTTTGATTGAATTTGCAGATTTGGTAGAAGTTGTATGCAGACTTATAATTTGAAAATGAATGTATGTTGCAGGTTGTAATTTTGGGAAAAGAGGAGTTTTGAAATATTGCAACTTGATTATGAAGAGGAATTGAATGCATATGTTATCAGGTTTTGAGAATTGCAGTTGTATATGGTTTGAGAATATAATTTGGGTTTTTCTTTTATTAAGGAATGAGAAAAATGAATGAATATGAATAAAAACACAAATGATATGAATGTATTTTCAGAAAATGAATTAAAAGAAAAATTAAATGAAACATTGACACTTGTCATTTTGAATAGATGATAAGTTTACATTTGTTAGCTTAAGTCTTAATATACATACACATGTCTTTATGAATAATTAGTGTTTATATTTAGAGTTAAATAAGTATTAAGCCTTGTTAATGAATCCTTATGCAAAATTATGAATATATTAAATAATTCTCTAAAGAAAAAGCAAAGTACTATTATTATAAATAAAATAATATACAAATGATTCATTTGAAAAAGAAACATTTTAAACAAATTTATAAAAAGAGTTTGTAACATAATTTAATATACAACTTGAATTAAAAATGAAATTTAAACTAATTGAAAATATTTATCTCATATTTAAAAACAAATAGTATTTATTTAAATAATTTTTGAAAAGCTCAAATTAAAAATATATCACCATTTCTAAATTCAAAACATTATAAAGATGCTATACTAATTTAAATAAAAACAACTTATCTATTTAAAATATATATAAATACATATACATTATTAAATAGAAAACAATTTATTAACTCATTAAAAATAATTTCACAAATTAAATAATTAAATAAAGAAGATTATTAAATAAATATCAAATTTATTAATCAAAATTATCAATTCAATATAAATTTAAACACAGATTATTAAATTTATATTGTCCAAAATTCCGGGTCGTTACAATCCTTCCCCCTTAAAAGAATTTCGTCCCCGAAATTTAAAACAAAGGCAATTTAATAATCTATTTACAGATTTTATTTTAAAACACAGCATATGTTAATCATATGCCAACAACCAAAGCAACCAATTCACTCAATCAGAACAAACCTAATTATCCAAAAGAATTTTGGATAAAATCTTCACGAGTTTCCCCGGTATATATATATATCGGGATACTCGCTTTATAAAATACAATCAATCAATACTACTATGCTATAGAGCTCCTAACAACAATTCTATACAGAATATCAGACTACAAACGAGTCTGACTCAACAAACAAACCTATCCTAAACTGCTGGTTCTACAACCAGAAATATCATACACGAACTCCCTCAGAGATACGTGTAACATACTACATTCCAGTTATCCAAACTGGCAATTCAACTCCAGAAAACCAAACACTGATCTCACCAATCACAGAAGAATCCAAAACACTTCGGAGCTAGCTTCCCAAAATTATAGCTCCTTGGATCAGAGAAAACTTAACCAAAATCAAATCTCCAATTCCAGAATCCAAATTTCTCTGTTTCATATCCATAAAAATTCTTCGGACGATCCTGGGCTACCAACATCTATCCTAATCAGCTCAACTCTTGCTGATTCCATCAGAAACAGACTGAATCAAAACAAATCCAATGATCTCCTCAAGATCACTCAAAAACCAAGAACACAATCCCTGCTGCCCAACAACAGAAGACAAAACCAACTTCTCCTCATCCGAGAAACAAACAGAAGCACCTCCAAACTGCTTCCGCTGCACAACTCTGATCCGAAACAGAAGAAAATGCTGACGAAGAGCACAAGCACAGACCAGACAACCCAGCACAGAAATATGGTTCCACATATCCATAAGAAAAACTCAGATGTTCTTCCCAAACCTGAGTTGCTTCACCAACTTTTGTCTCAAGGAACCATCCACCTACTAACTGAACCACCAGTTCCAATCCTGGAAAGAAAACTCGATCTCCAGACGCAGACAAACTCTGACTTCCAGAAGTCATCCAGACAATCTCCACCAAACACAAGAAAACATACTATCGCAAGTCACTTTTGCGATCAACTCAGCCTAATCCAAGAAACTGCTCTCTCTCAACCAAACAGAACAGCTTATGCTGACATAGCCAACCTTCCAGAGAAAAGATCCACCCTGCTGCTTCTGCACTCCACTTCAGAAAAACTACTCAGCCAAAAGACTTCCTACCAACTCAGAATACTCTGCTAAACTCAGCCACAACACCGGCAGACTCACTTCTTATTCTTGTTCCAAAGAAACATCTTCGGAAATATCCATAGTCACTGCATCTCATCACGCAGCTACTACTTCCTGAGATATCAAGATATCATCACTTGCTTGCTTCTGTCCAACCGACAGATCAAAACTCAATTCTGCACTTCAAAGATGAACTCCGAACCTTTACAGATTACCTTCAGAGATCGATGAAGTACTTCTTCACAACAGAACTCACTCGAGACGGTATTAGGTCTACAGTCTCGACAAAAAAAACACTTCTAACCTCATCCATCAAACTCCAACCAATGGTAGTCGTGTTACACACACTACTACCTTATCTACCTTTATAACTTATATTGGAAAAACCTGAACAGGTAATCCAATAAATAGGTAGAACCAATATATATATATATATATTAAAAATACAAATACGCTCTCTCAAGATAGACACCACTACAGAGCCTAGGTATTCATTCAACCTACAGCTCTGATACCAAATGAGACGACCCGACTTTCCTCTCCCAGAAAGTCGCATCGCTAATAAGAAAGAAAGGAATAGAAAATAGAAAAGAAAGAAGAGAAAGAAGAAACGACACATGAGAATCTAAACAGCGGAACGAATAAAGTATATTAATAACATAAAATATTACATAGTTTACAACCACTATCAGAGTACACAGATATACAACATATACATCACATACTAGACAGTTATAAACACCTGTCTTGTATTTTCAACATAATACAACTCAACAGATAACACAGAGATATTATACACAGCGGAATACTAAACATATCTACAACGCCGAAGCCTCCTGCTCCATTGCTCCTCCAATATTCGTCAAAGCTAACCTGAATCCCTTGGCTACTCGTAAAAATTTGAGTACCCAAGAGTTTATGGAAACAAAAATAAACTCCGGGTCAGACATGGGTCTGGTGTGAGTAACAGGTTAAAGTTGCTTAACTTTCAAAAACCTTTGAAAAGAAAAGGTATCACGTAAGACTTCCCACACATAAACATGGAAAAGTTTTTACCTTACGCTAACCAAAACATTTGATAGGAAATTCTATGATATTATAATAGTGTCTAGGGTTTTCAAGTAAATATGAAATAGCCGAAATTGTTACATTCATTAAATTCCAGCTACTAGCCACAAAAGTGGGTAATACAATCAAAACCGTTGGCACTTATTGGATTTTGGATTCCATACAATGGCAGGGCTACTGGGGTACCGCCCGTCACAGTACGTGGCCTAGATCACAGTACCGAGGATTACTCCCTTCATCCCCTGCTACACAAGGCCGGACCCATTCCTTACTGAATAGTTCCGAACAAGACAACCCCGCAGTTGGTGCGCATATCCAACTGCCCACTAAGCCGAATATAAAGGGACCTCTAGACAGGGATCAATCTTGCTCTCCAGTGGGTGCTACCCACGAAGCCTTGCTGCACCTCCCCTGTTTTAGCCATTCCCGGTTGATGAGGCTTGAGGCTACGATTACCTTTTAGAGGACACATTTCTTAGAATGCTCATCGTCCACCTGACGATGTTCTGAAAGCATTCAATCCATACAAGTTCGTTCCGGGTTCGAACGAAACCGAAGGCATTATCTCGTTACACTCATTTTGGAATCACCCTCAGAGTTAACGACAATAACCCTTGCACTCTGATTCACCATCTCGAATCTATAAGACCTATTCCGTCAAACTCATTACGGAATCACCCACAGAGTTATACTGACGTATAGCCCTTACACCTCGAGTCTTCACTCGCTCCACTTGGATTAACGACCTAACGTTAATTGGAATCGATGTGGTTTTCGGATCCCGAATATGGAAACCCGATCCCGGTCTCATCGAAATCCAAAGCGTGTCTTATTAAGGCCAAGTTGTTTTAAGTTAAAACAATTCAATTCATTATCTAAACATACACAGATAGATAATTCACAACATCACAGATAATTAACATTATCATTATCAACAGATAATCATATCATAATCAGATAATCTATATTATCATCCACAAGCATCCAATGCATCCATATCACATACACTACTTATCTCATAACTGAGATTACAAACCATACCAAACAACCAATACCAATCATCAAACATAAGCAAATGATCTAATGATCACACTTCTATAATTAATTTAAAATGAATTAAATTAATTACTCAATCTCTAATTAATTTAAAATGAATTAAATTAATTACTTCATCATCAAAATCTTGCTTAACTTAACCATCCATTGATTTCAAATCAATTTATAAATCATCATCTCAATATTCATTTAAATTAATCATTATTGATTAACCATCTCTAATTACAATAAGTAATTAGCATTTAATATTAATCACCCAAGTTAATAATATTAAACCCTCCATATATATTAATCACCCTTGATTAATAATCATTCAGTAATTAACTACATTAATTACTCAACCCATAATTAATTATTCTTAATTAATTATCAAAATTAATCCCCTTGATTAATTCCAAAGTAATTTAAATCCAATTTACTTTTATATCAAATATCTTTAATTACATTCTGTAATTATTAAATTACTTCCTTAAGTAATTATAATTTCATAAATTACATAAAGTAATTATCAACCAATCCACAATTGTTTAAATTAATTAAACTAAATTGATTAATCTAAACAAATCGCATAATCCTTAATTAATTACATTAAGTAATTAATTCTTCAATTACTTCATTAAGTAATTAAATCTAAACAATTGATTATTAATTAATCTAATTAATTATCAAAGAAAAATAATCACATTAATTAATTGTCAATATCTTAAGTTAATGACTTCATTAACATTTCTTAATTACTTCATTAAGAGATTAACTCATATTAATCACCATTAGTTATTAAGTAATTAATATTTAATTACTATTTAATTAATCTCTAATTATTAATTAACTAAGTGTTATTAAAATCTTAATTAATCATTAATCACTTGATTAAATAAATCTTAATTATAAATTAAAATTTAATTAACCATCCTTAATTATAGATTAATTAAACTTAATTAATTAATCTCAAATCAAATTAAAAATAATAAATTATTTAATTAAACATCCACATTATTAATTAATTAAATAATTAATATTTTTTCTTAATTACCTTGAAAATTTAATGAATCCAATCATTTAAACTTTATTTATCTTTAGATAATCATTTCTTATTAAATTAAGCATTTAAAAACAATAATGTTTTTAAATTTCCATTAAATTCCATTTAACATTTCTTTCAAACTTTAAAACTCAAATTTATTTAAAATAAGATTTTAAAACAATACAAAACTTAATCCTATATGTTTACAAGAAACATATACTTAATAAGTTTTTAAAAAGAATTTAAATGTCAATTCAAATCAAATTCAAATCAATTTTAAAAATTACTTTAAAACTTCAAATTTAAATATAACTTCCACTTTCAATTTAGTTTAAACTCTTTAAAACTCTTCCTTCAATTCAAATGTAAATCATTTGAAAGCAATTTAAATTTAAATCTTTATTTTAAACTGAAGTTTAAAAGTTTAAATCCAGATTTAAAACTCAGTTTTGAATTCATTTTGAATTCCTAAATTAAATACTTAACTTTCTAACTCAAATGCAAATCACATATGCATTTATAATTAAGATTTCCAAATCAAATTTAAATTTAAAAACACAATATGGATTCAAATTTCAGACAATTAAAATTTGAATTCATTTTCAAATTTCAAACTTAAACCCAGTTTAAATTTTTACTTTCAAATTTAAACTTACCTTTTTATTTAAAACAGAAAACAGTTTTTCTGTTTATAAAAAAAAACAAACTTAGAATTTCCTGAATTTAAACTATTCCAAAGAAAACAGAATTCAAACTTATTTGAATTCAACTTAAATTCAGTTTCAAAATTCCAAGTCACAAATGTATTCTGCACTTTATTTTCAAATTTTATAAAACCTGAAACAGGTTTCCTGATTCACCTCTTTTATATTTTTATATTTCAAACAAACTTTGAATTTCTGCATTTAACTTATTTTAAAATAAGAATTCAAAAATATTTGAATTCATTCTTAGATTCAAGTTTAACCCTAAGTTTTAAATTTCTAGATTTATATTAAACTTTACTTTTTAATAAATTTTCTTAAAAACAGAACAGAACAGTTTCTGTTTACTTTTAAACTTCTTCATTCTTGGATTTAAAATGTTTTCAAATTTCATGTTTGAATTATTTAAATCCATAACTAAATTCAGGTTCCACCTAATTTTAAATTTCAAGTTTAGATTGCTATTACCACTTCAACACTATTCTTAAAAATCTGGAAAACAATTCTGTTTCCAATATTCAAACCTGAAACAACACACAAAATTCCCTTAATTATTTCAAAGAAATTTAAATTCAAACTATTTGAATTCATCCTTAGCTTCAAGTTTGATTCTAAGTTCAAAATTTTAGATTTATATTTAAACTTTATTCCTAAAATTCTATGAACAGAACAGAGCAGTTTCTGTTTGTTCAATCTGAACAAAGCAACACGAGCAAGCTTAAAATTACTTCGGGTTAATATCATCACTGCTTCGAGTTTTTCTCACTTCTCCCCGAGACCAACCCGAGTAAAAACCCTGCAACCCAGAACCTACCCAAACCCGAAACAAAGCAACCCAGTATTCCCCCTCAACCTGACAACACCAATATCAACCACCTCCAACCACTATCAACATCCAAACTCCGGCACGAGCTTCATCACTTCACCATCCAACAATACCCTAAACACCTTTGAACTCGATGCACAGAGGAGTTCAAAATTTACCCAAAACAGTAACCCAAAGTAAACTAGGGTTCTACATATTAAAATTCCCAATCTAAATTCCAAATTTGAATTGCAGATAAATTCAATGATTTTCCTATGATTGTTGATAGCTACACTCACTCTAGAGTCAAACTAAATCAAATTCATTGCTGGATTCAACAAACTTGACCAAAATAAAAATGCAGATGATTTGGAGCTGCACCTAACAAAAATAAATTTTAATTTCTGTTTTAGAATTCCTGAGTTTACTCAATATTTCTATTAGTAACTTATACTAATCTAAAACATCATGATTTATACAAAGCTAAAAAAAACAAGTCAAAGGAAAGAACTCAGAGTTCAAACATGAGTTTTGGAATTTTGAAGCACAGACATGAAACTTTCTTCAACATGTACACAGGCATATATCACAGGTATAAAATTCACTGCCACTTCATATAAGTTCATATCAAATTTTAAAAAAAATATAAACAACTTACCTATTAAATAAGTTTATAAGTGAGTTACTCACCTTATTTTCCAAATGCAGAGCACATTCAATTCCAGGTTCCAGATTTGAAATGCAGACCCCCTTTGATTGTTGCCTTTAAATCTTTGATTATACATGCTTTCAGGTTCTACATGATGCATGCAGGCCTCTGTTCCCAGATTATGAAATTTAATGCATGCAGGTCTCTTTATTTCCAGATGCAAAGAAATGCAGTAGCTTGAATGCCTTGATTATACATGATGCTTGCTTTTTTTTTTTTTTAAAAAAACATGCAGGTACAACTTGATTAGTAATTGATGCATGCAGGTTTGTATATTGGAAAGAGGAGTGTGAATGTAAAGTTTTACAGGCTTTTGAATTTGCAGAAGAATGTTGTGCAGGTTTTGTTTATGGATGTAGGGCTTTCTTGAAAATATGAAATGCAGGTTTTTGATTGAATTTGCAGATTTGGTAGAAGTTGTATGCAGACTTATAATTTGAAAATGAATGTATGTTGCAGGTTGTAATTTTGGGAAAAGAGGAGTTTTGAAATATTGCAACTTGATTATGAAGAGGAATTGAATGCATATGTTATCAGGTTTTGAGAATTGCAGTTGTATATGGTTTGAGAATATAATTTGGGTTTTTCTTTTATTAAGGAATGAGAAAAATGAATGAATATGAATAAAAACACAAATGATATGAATGTATTTTCAGAAAATGAATTAAAAGAAAAATTAAATGAAACATTGACACTTGTCATTTTGAATAGATGATAAGTTTACATTTGTTAGCTTAAGTCTTAATATACATACACATGTCTTTATGAATAATTAGTGTTTATATTTAGAGTTAAATAAGTATTAAGCCTTGTTAATGAATCCTTATGCAAAATTATGAATATATTAAATAATTCTCTAAAGAAAAAGCAAAGTACTATTATTATAAATAAAATAATATACAAATGATTCATTTGAAAAAGAAACATTTTAAACAAATTTATAAAAAGAGTTTGTAACATAATTTAATATACAACTTGAATTAAAAATGAAATTTAAACTAATTGAAAATATTTATCTCATATTTAAAAACAAATAGTATTTATTTAAATAATTTTTGAAAAGCTCAAATTAAAAATATATCACCATTTCTAAATTCAAAACATTATAAAGATGCTATACTAATTTAAATAAAAACAACTTATCTATTTAAAATATATATAAATACATATACATTATTAAATAGAAAACAATTTATTAACTCATTAAAAATAATTTCACAAATTAAATAATTAAATAAAGAAGATTATTAAATAAATATCAAATTTATTAATCAAAATTATCAATTCAATATAAATTTAAACACAGATTATTAAATTTATATTGTCCAAAATTCCGGGTCGTTACAGGAAGAAATAAAAGAAGAATTTTGAAATAAAGTATGAAATTGGTATTTTCTGTTTAAATAAGATTTTAAACCATAATAGGATTAAATCTGAAATTAATGGGTTTTCAAATAAATGGAGTAAGTAAAGGAATTTATTTTTAAAATGGATTAAGTTTTGGAAATTGATTTGGAAATTTATTTAGTGTCTGAAACTGTGATTTAAAAGGAGAATGAGACTATGGAATTTATAAACTGTTTAATAAAGTGAAATAAGATATCGGTGGATATTTGAAAGTATAAATTCACGGTGGGAATTTATAAAGGAATGGGTAAAAAAAAATTAAAAATAAATAGTAGGTTTATTTTTAAAGGTGGAAAGGAAAATTTATGGGATTGAGACGTAAATTAAACTGGAAATAAATCAAGAAGGATTTATAAATGATTAGACAGTTATATTGGAATGGAAAGTGAAATTTCTTGAAAAGCTAAGTGTATTTTCAAAGAAAGATTTTTAAGTATAAATTAGAAGTTTTAAAATGTTTTTAAAGAAGAATTTTTTTTTAAGAAGTATATTATTTAAATTGTTTTAAGATTTTAAAGTAAATATTTATTAATTTAGTTATAGTAGTAATTATTTTAAAGGTTAAACTAGTATTATGATTTAAAAGATAGTTACTAAATATTTATACTTTATATAAATAACTTTTATTTTAAAGGTAGTTCTGGATAAGATTGACTTGAAAATTATTTTGGAATTTCATAACTATTATTTTAAATAAAGTCTTTTAAGTAGTTTTTATTTTAAATGTTTTGAAGTATATATATCTTTGGATAAAGTGATTTAAATTATTTAAAATCTAAGTTATTAGGACTTGGTGCTTTTCAGTAGAAATAAAACAATTGTTTGGATGATTGTGTGATTTGATAGTTAAATAACTGACTATCAATATTGGTCAATGCGCTGATCGTTTCGAAGAGACCGGGATCGGGAATAATTTCCCGAAAACCTCTTCGATCTTATTAATTTCCTGAAAATTAGTTTTATATTTTATAAAGTAGTTTTATTTTAAATATTCTTAAAGTATATATTTTGAATAAAGTATTAAAGTAGTTTTAATTTAAATGTTTTAAAGTATATTTTATAATAAAGTGCTTTAAATTATTTTAAAATCTAAAGTATTGGTACTTGGTGATTTCAATAGAAATAGAAAATACTTAGGAAATTTATTCCGTGAGAGGAAGATGGTTTGAAACTGTTTTCAAAGGATTGAATAGTGGAAAATATGTTGCGAAGATATTTTGAGGTTAATAAATAATTTAGGAGAAATTATTATGGCTTGATGATTGTTTGTGAATGTTATTTGATAGTTAAATAACTGACTATCAATATTGGCCAAATGCGTTGATCGTTTCGAAGAGACCGGGATCGGGATTTATTTCCCGAAAACCACTTCGATCCAATTTGAACGTTTTCGTGAGGAAGACAAGAACTGGGAGTCGAAGATGGAGCAGTGAAGTGCAAGGGCTAATCGCTACTAATCCTGAGGGTGATTCCAAAATGGATGTAGTAGGAGTAGTGCCTACGGTTCCATTCGAACCCGGGACGGACTTGTATGGATGAATGCTTTCAGAACATCGTCAGGAGGACGATGAGCATTCTAAGTGAATGTTCTAAAGAAAGGTAACGCTTAGCCTTGAGCCTCATCAACTGGGAATGACTGAAAATCAAGGGTTATGCAGCAAGGCTAAGTGGGTAGCGCCTATTAGGGTAAGGTCATCCCTGTCTAGATGTCCCTTTTATTTCGTCTGTGCGGTGCGGTTGCTGATCCCAACCATGAGGTGATCTTACTCGAGATTATCCAGTAAGGGCTAGTCCCGGTCTTGTGTTGCAGGGGATCGGAAGGGATCCTCAGTACGGTGATCTAGGCCATGTACTATGATAGGTGGTACCCCCGTGCTTAGTCATTAGTTGGAAATCCATTCTCCCTACGTGCCTTTACGATTTTTGTTTGTAGAACCCACTTTGTGGCTAGTATGTTGGAATTTAATCATGTAACAATTTCAGCTATTTGAATAAGTATTTGTATATAGACCCTATTATAATATCAGAGGATTTTATAAGAAATGTTTTAGCTATCGTATGGTAAAAACCCGACATGTTTATTTGTGGCGTGGTCTTACGAGATGCTTTTGATTTTTAAAGGATTTTTGAAACTTTAACAATCAATTTGAGTGTGATTTCTCACGCTGGTTTTCCAGACTGACTCGGGTATTATTTAACTATGATGCTCGGGTCAGACCGAGTATTATAGAGTACAGATTCTGGATGGACTGTTGTGGAGCTCAGGAGGCAAGCTGGATGGTGAGACGTATCTGACATATTTGATGTATATTCCGTTGTGTATTCTGATTTGGAAGGATGGAATATTATAACCATCCTGAGTGTGTTGTTGATTATATTGAACTCTGATGTTGTATTCTGATGATATATGTATAAAATAGATATATTTTTCTTTTGTGTAAAGATTTGTTATTGTCTATTATATTTTATTCTGCTGCGATGGTAAGATTCTGTGTTATTTGTTTTCTCTTCTTCTATCTCCTTCTTCTTTTTATCCTAATGGTTCGGTTTTTCTGGCGTCGAAAATCGGGTCATTACAGCGGCGGAACAGTATGAATGTAGTGGAATACTATAAATAATAGTAATGCAAATCTTCATCTTCGTCCTCCAAACATAAAGTCTTCGAATCCTGAAATGCTCAGACTAACCCGAGCGAATTGAAAAGACAAAACACTCGAGTCAGAACTAAAAGATCTTATGTAAGTTAAATCAACTATAAATAATATGGGTGGAACGGCGTCGGAGATGTTTACGGGGTTTGACATCTCCTATCCAATGTCTAACGTGAGTACAGTAACTTAAGAGATGTTCAGAATTCACATCTCCTAAGGATCCGTTAAACTATTTACTATGTAGTAATATTTTGCTATTATAATAATGTCTATAGTAAAATTGTAGTGACCCAACTTCCAAACTCCAGGAAGTCACATCGCTAATAAGAAAGAAAGGGATAGGAAAGAGAAGAAGAAGAAACAACACATCAGAATCTAAACAGCAGAACGAATAAATTATATTAATAACATAAATATTACATAGTTTACAACCACTATCAGAGTACACAGATATACAACATATACCCGACAGTTATAAACACTTGTCTAGTATTTACAACATAATCCAATCCAGAGACAACACAGAGACACACAGCGGAATACTATATATCTAACGCAGAAGCCTCCTGCTCCATTGCTCCTCCAATATTCGTCAAAGCTAACCTGAATCCCTTGGCTACTCGTAAAAATTTGAGTACCCAAGAGTTTATGAAAAACAAAAATAAACTCCGGGTCAGACATGGGTCTGGTGTGAGTAACAGGTTAAAGTTGCTTAACTTTAAAAATCCTTTGAAAGAAAGGTATCACGTAAGACTTCCCACACATAAACATGGAAAAGTTTTTACCTTACGCTAACCAAAACATTTGATAGGAAATCCAGTGATATTATAATAGGGTCTAGGGTTTTCAAGTAAATATGAAATAGCCGAAATTGTTACATGATTAAATTCCAGCTACTAGCCACAAAAGTGGGTAATACAATCAAAACCGTTGGCACTTATTGGATTTTGGATTCCATACAATGGCAGGGCTACTGGGGTACCGACCGTCACAGTACGTGGCCTAGATCAGCGTACCGAGGAGTACTCCCACTCCCCTGCAACACAAGGCCGGACCCATTCCTTACTGAATAGTTCCGAACAAGACAACCCCGCAGTTGGTGCGCATATCCAACTGCCCACTAAGCCGAATAAAAAGGGACCTCCAGACAGGGATCCATCTTGCTCTCCAGTGGGTGCTACCCACGAAGCCTTGCTGCACCTCCCCTGTTTTAGCCATTCCCGGTTGATGAGGCTTGAGGCTACGATTACCTTTAGAGGACATATTATATTAGAATGCTCATCGTCCACCTGACGATGTTCTGAAAGCATTCAATCCATACAAGTTCGTTCTGAGTTCGAACGAAACCGAAGGCATTATCTCGTTACACTCGTTTTGGAATCACCTTCAGAGTTAACGACGATAACCCTTGCACTCTAAACCTCCATCTCGAATCTATAAGTACTATTCCGTCAAACTCATTACGGAATCACCCACAGAGTTATACTGACGTATAGCCCTTATACCTCGAGTCATCACTCGCTCCACCTGTATTAACGACCTAACGTTTAATTGGAATCGATGTGGTTTTCGGATTCCAAATATGGAAACCCGATCCCGGTTTCATCGAAATCCAAAGCGTGTCTTTTAGGTCCAAGTTGTTTTAGAATTTTAAAACAATTCAATTATATTATCTATATACACAAGATAGATAATTCATAGATTCACAAGAGATAATTATCATTATCAAACCACAGATAATCCACATTATCACTATTAAAAGACAATCCATATCAATATCATAATGCAACCAATGCACCCATATCATACAACATTACTAATCTCATAGCTGAGATTCAATCCATTCAAATCAACCAATATTATCCATCTATAAGCAATAACTTAATCATAACATCTATAATCAATTTAAAATGAATTAAATTAATTACATCATATCTAATTAATTTAAAATGAATTAAATTAATTATTATCATAATATAAAGATTGCTTACATTATCATTAATTAATTACAAATTAATTAATTAATTAACCACTAATTTATCATCTTAATTAATCAATCCTGATTAATTATTCTTTAATTAATTCCAAAAAATTAATTACCTTAAACCAAATACCGTAATTAACCTTAAATTACTTCATTAATTAATTAATTATAATTAATTATATTTAACCTTAATTAATTACAATTAATTAATTATCCTTAATTACTTATTATTGATTAATTAATATTAATTAATCAATCTTAATTACACCATTAATTATATTAATTAATGATTCTTAATTAATTACTTCATTAAATTAATTACTTTCAGTAATTAATCTCACTTAATCAATAATTATTAATCACCTTTGATTAATCTCATTCTGTAATTAACTACTCTTAATTACTTATCAAATTAATTATTCCTTAATTAATTTCTTTAAATTAATCACTTGATTAATTATACAAAATAATTTAATCCAAATTATTTTCACAATCCCAATATCATCTATTAATTACATTCAGTAATTATCTTTAATTACTTCACTGGGTAATCTCACTACATTAATTACATAAAGTAATTATTATCAAATCTCATGTTTAAAATTAATTAAACTTAATTAATTAAATTTAACCAACCTTAATAAACTCCATTAATTACATTATGTAATTATTGTCTTAATTACTTTTATTTAAGTAATTAAACTTGAATAAATTTCACAATTTATTAACATTAATTAATTAATTTAATTAATTATTGAAAATTAATCATATTAATCAATTAATTTCTAAATAAACTTTAGTTAATGACCATCATTAACTATTATTTATTCTTTAATTACTTTTAATTAACTCAGATTTAAATTAATCCAAATTATTAATTAAATAAATAAAATAAATAAGTTATTCCTTAATTATCCAATTTATTTAATTATATTTAATATCTTAATAATTTCTAAGGAAATCCATTCCTTATTAATAATTTCCTAAATATTAAGATGCACTTAAAATATTTCATTTAAAAATTTAAAATCAAATTTCATTTTGAATCAAATATTCAAAATGATATTTATTAAAGCATTATCAAATTTTAAATTCCATTTATTCTTTCCAAAGTAAATGTAAACCATCTTTATTACTTAAAATAAAACTTATATAAGATAAGTCTTAATATACTTAATTTAATTAAAAACTAAGTTTTAAATACATTACTATATAAATTATAAATTCAAGTTAACAATCATTTAACTTTCTTTATAAACCATTTTATATTGATTTCAATTCAAAAAGAAAATCAAATTAAAGTATTTGCTTGAAACAATTTTACTCCTAATTAACAATTTAAATTTAAACTAGTTTGAAAACATTCAAATTTTATAACTTGTTTAAATATCCAGATTTTTAAATTCAAAATCTTGGAACCATTGCTTATTTAAATTATTTTAATTTAAACCTGCATCAAACGTTTGATTTAAACCTTAATTTTAAAACTGCTTTATTCAAGATTCAAATTTCATTTTAAAAAGAAACTGAAGATTCAAAACCCTTAAGAACAAGACTTAAATTCAAATTCAAATTTGCTATTTAAATTTTTGTTTCAGGTTCAAATGAAAATTCTATTTTCAGAAAAGAAACTGTCAGGTTTCTTTCTTCCTTTTTTTTTAATTTTAAAAACTGAAACATCTTCAACTTGAAAACTTATAAGATTCTCAAAATTTTTTAAAGCCCTAAATCTAACTGCAGATTTAAACTTCGTTTAAATCTTATCATAATAACATATTCAATTAAATTTTGATTTAAAATTTAAACTGCAGACAGTTTCTACAGGAAACTGCAATATAATATACTCCCGGGCTCACTCCATTTCACTTCTAGTCAGCAAGCCCAAAGCTTCGAGTCAGATTCAAATTTACTCGAGTTAATCCTGAGACCTCTCCTCTACTCCTACCCAGTACACCATCAAGAAATAAAATTTTGCACGGTGCACATGCACCGTGCCTACGATCATCATCTGCCACCTCCGGTGGTCTCACCGCAACGACGACCAACCCTATAATCTACCACCACCATATGTTCTTCACCCCACAATCCAAAATCAGATTCGAGTAGCCTTACAAAACTTAGAAACTGCAAAAACAGGTTTCCTCCCCAAACATGTAACTCGACTTCTTCTCCACCTCTTGACCACCGGAATGGCAGCGACCCCGGCCACTGGTACACCCATCCACCTACTATCATCCCCTAGAAACTTAGATAACTCGATCACTCCTACAGATTGCCACGAGCAAAACAAACTCCCTTGTTGAAACTAGGGTTACAGGTAATAAAATCACACCCACAGTCTTCATATTGATATGCATCATCACCTAATAATTTTCCATTCATTAATGACAGCACCTCACCTACCAGAAGAATCCCAACTCTTACATTTGCTCATATCCCTCAAAATTTCAAAATTTCCCTTTACAGTTCAACACAGAACTGCACCCCTAACCTTTAACTAAAAATTCTACTTTTAGTCCTAAAAATCATAGTTTGATATAGGTATTAAATTCATAGTACTGAATTTATAATTTATTAAGTATGATTTTTATATTGAAATTTCATAATTTGCTTTGTGTTTCTATTTCATATTACTGAATTCATAAATTTACAGAGTCTGATTTCTGCTTTATAAATCAAGTAATACTGTTACTTAATTTACTTTTTTCTAAACCTGAACACAATTTAAACTTTGATTCTAAGTTTAATAGACACATTTGAGATCCTTGAAAACACTAACATATGTTGCAATATGTGATAATGTGTTTACACAGATCCTTGCATCTGGAAAGGAAAATACAGAGACATCATGTTCAAGTTACTCAAACACTTCTACAGAAAAACAACTTACACAAGAGCATAAATCATTCATATTGAAACATGAAAATCCTCAAGCAACTTCTAAAATGTTTAAACTTCATTAATTAAAATGTTACTCACCTTTTCTTGATGTGCAGAGCAGTGAATTTGAAAGAATAAGACTTGTGCTTTTGTTGTTGATTTATAAACCTTGCATGCTTCATTTCTTTAATTTAAAACTGCAGTAGCTTCCTTCTTTAGTTTTGAAAAAATGCAGTTTGCTCCCTTAAATTTTTTGAGACTGCATGCATACTGCTTGATTCCAAGCTTTAAGAAATGCAGGCTAATTTCAGAAGTGCAGGTGATTTTATTTTTCATTTGAACAATATGCAGTATTGCTTGCATATGAAATGCAGGCTACAGATTTTCTTGCATTTTCAAATTAAAGATGGTTTCAAATTATAGTTTTTCAAAGAAAGTGTTGTGTTTTCTTTTCATTAAGATTTAGAAAAGGAATAAAAATGAAAGAGAATGTGTTTATATGGAGAAAGAAAAAAAACTGAAATAAAAATAAAAGAAAAACAAAATAAATGACACTTGTCATAAACTTTTATTTGTTAATTTACACATGTATTTAAATGACTTAATATGTTAACACTTGTTGTTTAATTAACCCATATGTTAACACATGTCTCATAATTTAATTAATTATACTTTTAAATGTTAATAAGCTATATATTTAGTTAACTTGAATTTTAAAGATGTTTAATATAAGATAGTTTAGTTAATTTGTTAACATGCATTTATTTACATGTATATAGATTTTAAAATAAAATAAATCAAACTATATTTATAAAATTAAACTTATACAAACATTTCAAAATCAAGATAAATTAAAAACAATTATACTTTAGATTTAAAGTTTTGAATTCATGTTTCAAAATAAATTTTGAAATCTAGTTTATTTACAAATATAACTACACAATTTAAATTTTTGAAGAACAATTATTTTTATTAAAGATTTATTTGTTGAAACAATGTATTATTATATTTTTAGAAATAAAAATATTATATAACCATAAATAACTTATAAAAGAAATTATCTTCTTTATTAATAAATTATTTATCATCACATTATATTTAAAAGAAACTCAAAATAATCTCATTGTTATTTATTTAAATTTTATACTTGAGTTAAACATTTTTTTAAATCATTTAATATTTATCTTAGGTATTTAAAAACATATTTTATTTATGAAATAGCTTTTAAAAAGTTTAACTTTTAAATAAAATCATAATTTTCAATTTTACTAAAGACATAAATTTTATAGAAAACAGAATTTATTTATTAACCAGATTAAAACAATACTTATTTACAATATATACAATATTCTATATATATTATAAATAGAAAACAATTTATTAGATTTTAAAAAGATAAAATCTATCAATTAACTATTTATTTTATTTAATTATTAAATTAATTCAAATCTCGTTACAAAGATTATCAAATCAATTTAATTTTTATTACAGATTATTAAATTGATATTGCTTTCAAATTCCGGGTCATCACATTCCTCCCCCCTTAAAAGAATTTCGTCCCCGAAATTTAAAACAAAGGTAATTTAATAATCTATTTAAAGGATTAAATTTTAAAGCACAAGGATATACCAATGATATACTAACAACCATAGCAATCAATTCACCCAAATCAAACAAATCCAATTATCCATAAAAATTCTGGATAATACTTTCACGAGTTTCCCTGGTAAAAATATCGGGATACTCGCTCCATAGATTCCAAACAATCAATACTATTAAACTATAGAGCTCCTATTCATCTATATCTACAGAACTAGACAGCATATCAGACTACAGACGAGTCTGACTCAACAACCAACCCCTATGACTACTGGTTCTAAAACCAGCAATAGACCATACACGTACTCCCTCAGAGATACGTGAAACTCATTGAATTCCAGTTATCCTAACTGACAATTCAATCCTGAAAACCAAATAGCAATCCAATCAAAACACAGATAAAAGATCCAAACATCACTGAGCTAGCCTTCCAGATTTACTCAAAACTTATAGCTCCTGAATCAGGGAAAACTTCCAAAAATAACGAAGTCTCCAACTTTGAATTCCAAATTCCTCCTTCTCTTATCTACCAAAGCCTTCAGACAAATCCTAGGCTGCCAACATCCAAACTGATCAGCTTAACCCTTGCTGATTCCTCTAGAAACAATCAGAACCAAAAACAACCCAATACAATGATCTCTTCAAGACCAATCCAAAACCAAAACACAATCCTACTCCATAGACAGCAGAAAACAACAAACTTCTCCCAATCCGGAAAAGAAAATCAGAAACACTTCCAAATTGCTTCCGCTGCACAACTCTGATCCATAGTAGATAAGAAAATGCTGACGAAGAATCACAAGCACCAACTGGACATCACCTTCCAGAAATATGGTTCAACGGATCCATAAAAGAAAACTCAAAATTCCTCCGAGCACTGAGTTACTTCATCAAGCTCCATCTCTAGGAATCATCCTTCAGCTAAACAGATCCACCGGTTCCACTGCTGGAATTCTAGTCGATAAGAAAACTCAATCTCCAGATGCTGACAAACCTTTGTCTTCCCAGAAGACATCCAGAGAATCTCCAACAATCCAAGAGAACACTCAAACAATCGCAAGTCACTTTTGCGATCAACCCAGATAAATTTCCAAAGAAAACTATTCTCTCTTTACCAAACAGAACAGCTTACACTGGTCTAGTCAATGCATTGAAGAAACGAATTCACTTAGTAGTTTCTGAAATCCATTTCCAGAAAAACTACTCGGCTAAGACCTATTTGTCGGCTCATAGAACACTCTAGCTGCACTGCTGAAACCAAAACCAAAACTTCCTAATCCAAAGCCCTTCGAGAAACTCGGACTTTAAAGCAGACAGAAAACACCACAACATCCTGCTGAATCCAGCCACAACTTCGGAACAGTCACACTTCCCAAACTTGTTCCAAAGAAAACATCTTTGGAAACAATCCATAGTCACTGCATCTCATCATGCAGTTACAACTTCCTGAGGTATTAAGATACCTTCACTTGTTTCAGATCAACCGAACAGATCCAAACCCTACTCACCAAACTATGTACTTCAAAGATGACTCCGAACCTTAACAGGTTTCCTTCAGAGATCGATGAAATACTTCAACACAACAAAACTTACTCGAGACGGTATTAGGTCTACAGTCTCGATAGATACTTCCAACCTCAAACATCAGACTCCGATCAATGGTAGTAATCGTGTCACAAACACTACTTCCTCATCTACCTTTATAACCTATATTGGAAAACCCGAACAGGTAACCCAACAGATAGGTAGAAATAGATAAATATATATAAATATATATAAAATTACAAATACGCTCTCTCAAGATAGACACCACTCCAGAGCCTAGGTATTCACTCAACCTAACGCTCTGATACCACCTGTAGCGACCCAACTTCCAAACCCCAGGAAGTCGCATCGCTAATAAGAAAGAAAGGGATAGGAAAGAGAAAGAAAGAGAAGAAGAAGAAACAACACATCAGAATCTAAACAGCGGAACGAATAAATTATATTAATAACATAAATATTACATAGTTTACAACCACTATCAGAGTACACAGATATACAACATATACCAGACAGTTATAAACACCTATCTAGTATTTACAACATAATCCAATCCAGAGACAACACAGAGACACACAGCGGAATACTATATATCTAACGCAGAAGCCTCTTGCTCCATTGCTCCTCCAATATTCGTCAAAGCTAACATGAATCCCTTGGCTACTCGTAAAAATTTGAGTACCCAAGAGTTTATGAAAAACAAAAATAAACTCTGGGTCAGACATGGGTCTAGTGTGAGTAACAGGTTAAAGTTGCTTAACTTTAAAAATCCTTTGAAAGAAAGGTATCACGTAAGACTTCCCACACATAAACATGGAAAAGTTTTTACCTTACGCTAACCAAAGCATTTGATAGGAAATCCAGTGATATTATAATAGGGTCTAGGGTTTTCAAGTAAATATGAAATAGCCAAAATTGTTACATGATTAAATTCCAGCTACTAGCCACAAAAGTGGGTAATACAATCAAAACCGTTGGCACTTATTGGATTTTGAATTCCATACAATGGCAGGGCTACTGGGGTACCGCCCATCACAGTACGTGGCCTAGATCAACGTACCAAGGAGTACTCCCACTCCCCTGCAACACAAGGCCGGATCCATTCCTTACTGAATAGTTTCGAACAAGACAACCCCGTAGTTGGTGCGCATATCCAACTGCCCACTTAGCCGAATAAAAAGGGACCTCTAGACAGGGATCCATCTTGCTCTCCAGTGGGTGCTACCCACGAAGCCTTGCTGCACCTCCCCTGTTTTAGCCATTCCCGGTTGATGAGGCTTGAGGCTACGATTACCTTTAGAGGACATATTATCTTAGAATGCTCATCGTCCACCTGACGATGTTCTGAAAGCATTCAATCCATACAAGTTCGTTCCGGGTTCGAACGAAACCGAAGGCATTATCTCATTACACTCATTTTGGAATCACCCTCAGAGTTAACGACAATAACCCTTGCACTCTAAACCTCCATCTCGAATCTATAAGTACTATTCCGTCAAACTCATTACGGAATCACCCACAGAGTTATACTAACGTATAGCCCTTATACCTCGAGTCCTCACTCGCTCCACTTGGATTAACGACCTAACGTTTAATTGGAATCGATGTGGTTTTTGGATTCCAAATATGGAAACCCGATCCCGGTCTCATCGAAATCCAAAGCGTGTCTTTTAGGTCCAAGTTGTTTTAGAATTTTAAAACAATTCAATTATATTATCTATATACACAAGATAGATAATTCATAGATTCACAAGAGATAATTATCATTATCAAACCACAGATAATCCACATTATCACTATTAAAAGACAATCCATATCAATATCACAATGCAACCAATGCACCCATATCACACAACATTACTAATCTCATAGCTGAGATTCAATCCATTCAAATCAACCAATATTATCCATCTATAAGCAATAACTTAATCATAACATCTATAATCAATTTAAAATGAATTAAATTAATTACATCATCTCTAATTAATTTAAAATGAATTAAATTAATTATTATCTCAATATAAAGATTGCTTACATTATCATTAATTAATTACAAATTAATTAATTAATTAATTAACCTCTAATTTATCATCTTAATTAATCAATCCTGATTAATTATTCTTTAATTAATTCCACAAAACTAATTACCTTAAACCAAATACCGTAATTAACCTTAAATTACTTCATTAATTAATTAATTATAATTAATTATATTTAACCTTAATTAATTACAATTAATTAATTATCCTTAATTACTTATTATTGATTAATTAATATTAATTAATCAATCTTAATTACACCATTAATTATATTAATTAATGATTCTTAATTAATTACTTCATTAAATTAATTACTTTCAGTAATTAATCTCACTTAATCAATAATTATTAATCACCTTTGATTAATCTCATTCTGTAATTAACTACTCTTAATTACTTATCAAATTAATTATTCCTTAATTAATTTCTTTAAATTAATCACTTGATTAATTATAAAAAATAATTTAATCCAAATTATTTTCACAATCCCAATATCATCTATTAATTACATTCAGTAATTATCTTTAGTTACTTCACTGGGTAATTTCACTACATTAATTACATAAAGTAATTATTATCAAATCTCATGTTTAAAATTAATTAAACTTAATTAATTAAATTTAACCAACCTTAATAAACTCCATTAATTACATTATGTAATTATTGTCTTAATTACTTTTATTTAAGTAATTAAACTTGAATAAATTTCACAATTTATTAACATTAATTAATTAATTTAATTAATTATTGAAAATTAATCATATTAATCAATTAGTTTCTAAATAAACTTTAGTTAATGACCATCATTAACTATTATTTATTCTTTAATTACATTTAATTAACTTAGATTTAAATTAATCCAAATTATTAATTAAATAAATAAAATGAATAAGTTATTCCTTAATTATCCAATTTATTTAGTTATATTTAATATCTTAATAATTTCTAAGGAAATCCATTCCTTATTAATAATTTCCTAAATATTAAGATGCACTTAAAATATTTCATTTAAAAATTTAAAATCAAATTTCATTTTGAATCAAATATTCAAAATGATATTTATTAAAGCATTATCAAATTTTAAATTCCATTTATTCTTTCCAAAGTAAATGTAAACCATCTTTATTATTTAAAATAAAACTTATATAAGATAAGTCTTAATATACTTAATTTAATTAAAAACTAAGTTTTAAATACATTACTATATAAATTATAAATTCAAGTTAGCAATCATTTGACTTTCTTTATAAACCATTTTATATTGATTTCAATTCAAAAAGAAAATCAAATTAAAGTATTTGCTTGAAACAATTTTACTCCTAATTAACAATTTAAATTTAAACTAGTTTGAAAACATTCAAATTTTAAAACTTATTTAAATATCCAGATTTTTAAATTCAAAATCTTTGAACCGTTGCTTATTTAAATTATTTTAATTTAAACCTGCATCAAACTTTTGATTTAAACCTTAATTTTAAAACTGCTTTATTCAAGATTCAAATTTCATTTTAAATTCAAATTTGCTATTTAAATTTTTGTTTCAGGTTCAAATGAAAATTCTATTTTCAGAAAAGAAACTGTCAGGTTTCTTTCTTCCTTTTTTTTATTTTAAAAACTGAAACATCTTCAACTTGAAAACTTATAAGATTCTCAAAATCTTTTAAAGCCTTAATTCTAACTGCAGATTTAAACTTCGTTTAAATCTTATCATAATAACATATTTAATTAAATTTTGATTTAAAATTTAAACTGCGGACAGTTTCTACAGGAAACTACAATATAATATACTCCCGAGCTCACTCCATTTCACTTCTAGTCAGCAAGCCCAAAGCTTCGAGTCAGATTCAAATTTACTCGAGTTAATCCTGAGACCTCTCCTCTGCTCCTACCCAGTACACCATCAAGAAATAAAATTTTGCACGGTGCACATATACCGTGCCTACGTTCATCATCTGCCACCTCCGGTGGTCTCACCGCAACGACGACCAACCCTATAATCTACCACCACCATATGTTCTTCACCCCACAATCCAAAATCAGATTCGAGTAGCCTTACAAAACCTGGAAACTGTAGAAACAGGTTTCCTCCGCAAACCTGTAACTCGACTTCTTCTCCACCTCTTGACCACCGGAATGGCAGTGACCCCGGCCACTAGTACACTCATCCACCTACTATCATCCCCTAGAAACTTAGACAACTCGATCACTCCTACAGATTGCCACGAGCAAAACAAACTCCCTTGTTGAAACTAGGCTTACAGGTAATAAAATCACACCCACAGTCTTCATATTGATATGCATCATCACCTAATAATTTTCCATTCATTAATGACAGCACCTCACCTACCAGAAGAATCCCAACTCTTACATTTGCTCATATCCCTCAAAATTTCAAAATTTTCCTTTACAGTTCAACACAGAACTACACCCCTAACCTTTAACTAAAAATTCTACTTTTAGTCCTAAAAATCATAGTTTGATCTAGGTATTAAATTCGTAGTACTGAATTTATAATTTATTAAGTATGATTTTTGTATTGAAATTTCATAATTTGCTTTGTGTTTCTATTTCATATTACTGAATTCATAAATTTACAGAGTCTGATTTCTGCTTTATAAATCAAGTAATACTGTTACTTAATTTACTTTTTTCTAAACCTGAACACAATTTAAACTTTGATTCTAAGTTTAATAGACACATTTGAGATCCTTGAAAACACTAACATATGTTGCAATATGTGATAATGTGTTTACACAGATCCTTGCATCTGGAAAGGAAAATACAGAGACATCATGTTCAAGTTACTCAAACACTTCTACAGAAAAACAACTTACACAAGAGCATAAATCATTCATATTGAAACATGAAAATCCTCAAGCAACTTCTAAAATGTTTAAACTTCATTAATTAAAATGTTACTCACCTTTTCTTGATGTGCAGAGCTGTGAATTTGAAAGAATAAGACTTGTGCTTTTGTTGTTGATTTATAAACCTTGCATGCTTCATTTCTTTAATTTAAAACTGCAGTAGCTTCCTTCTTTAGTTTTGAAAAAATGCAGTTTGCTCCCTTAAATTTTTTGAGACTGCATGCATGCTGCTTGATTCCAAGTTTTAAGAAATGCAGGCTAATTTCAGAAGTGCAGGTGATTTTATTTTTCATTTGAACAATATGCAGTATTGCTTGCATATGAAATGCAGGCTACAGATTTTCTTGCATTTTCAAATTGAAGATGGTTTCAAATTATAGTTTTTCAAAGAAAGCGTTGTGTTTTCTTTTCATTAAGATTTAGAAAAGGAATAAAAATGAAAGAGAATGTGTTTATATGGAGAAAGAAAAAAAAACTGAAATAAAAATAAAAGAAAAACAAAATAAATGACACTTGTCATAAACTTTTATTCATTAATTTACACATGTATTTAAATGACTTAATATGTTAACACTTGTTGTTTAATTAACCCATATGTTAACACATGTCTCATAATTTAATTAATTATACTTTTAAATGTTAATAAGCTATATATTTAGTTAACTTGAATTTTAAAGATGTTTAATATAAGATAGTTTAGTTAATTTGTTAACATGCATTTATTTACATGTATATAGATTTTAAAATAAAATAAATCAAACTATATTTATAAAATTAAACTTATACAAACATTTCAAAATCAAGATAAATTAAAAACAATTATACTTTAGATTTAAAGTTTTGAATTCATGTTTCAAAATAAATTTTGAAATCTAGTTTATTTACAAATATAACTACACAATTTAAATTTTTGAAGAACAATTATTTTTATTAAAGATTTATTTGTTGAAACAATGTATTATTATATTTTTAGAAATAACAATATTAAATAACCATAAATAACTTATAAAAGAAATTATCTTCTTTATTAATAAATTATTTATCATCACATTATGTTTAAAAGAAACTCAAAATAATCTCATTGTTATTTATTTAAATTTTATACTTGAGTTAAACATTTTTTTAAATCATTTAATATTTATCTTAGGTATTTAAAAACATATTTTATTTATTAAATAGCTTTTAAAAAGTTTAACTTTTAAATAAAATCGTAATTTCCAATTTTACTAAAGATATAAATTTTATAGAAAACATGATTTATTTATTAACCAGATTAAAACAATACTTATTTACAATATATACAATATTCTATATATATTATAAATAGAAAACAATTTATTAGATTTTAAAAAAATAAAATCTATCAATTAACTATTTATTTTATTTAATTATTAAATTAATTCAAATCTCATTACAAAGATTATCAAATCAATTTAATTTTTATTACAGATTATTAAATTGATATTGCTTTCAAATTCCGGGTCATCACAAAAATAAACTTACTTTTAAATAGCGTTAAGGGGTTACCCATATAGACCTTACCACATAATAGTCCCAGTAGTCCATCCAGTATCAGCGCATCTCCAGATCGGGAGACAACCCTAAATAGTCCATGGGCTACGGGAGAAAAACAAACTCTTACAAGGCGCGCTAGGGTAGGTGACACGGCACAACTAGGCAATGCCAGGGTAGATATACCAATTACGCTTCCAGACCGGTGGTAACACGTAGCGCGCAGCTACTGCTCACCTCGAGCCACACCCCCAAATCAAAAAAATCAAAAATGACCACCGAATCAATCCAAAAGTCAGAGTATAATATCGAAGGGATGTGTCCGATCAAAGGTGCTACCTCATTAGCCCGTTGATCGCTTCTGTTTTAGCCACCTTATGCCAACTCACGGGAGTAGGGTCCACGTATTTACCTCAAAGGAAACGCCGCCACTATCCTACTTCATTCTGGAATCTCCACCATGTATATGGTTGTTAAAGTGGTTTTCGGAGTTGGTAGAGAGGATGAAAACTTCCGATCCCAGTCTTTTCAACAACCAAACGTTATTGTAACACCGCGGTCATTTCAAAATTATTATACTTCAAAATCAAAATATACTATCCATTTCAAATCATATAAATACGATATCATTTCCCTTTTCAAAAACCAAATAAATATGATATCGTTCTTATAAAACCCAAATCAATATCATATAATTTTATTCCAAATATATCTCTTTTCCTAGATCATAACACTTTCAAATTTATAATATCTCGAAACCAAATGCTTGAAATATACCTTTCAAACATAATACTTCGAATTTCATAGCTTCTAAACCATAACTTCCAAACTTAAACGGTTTGGATATTCAAACGGTATATAATAATAGTTTGAATTTTAATTTACTTTATAAAGTAAAATAATTTCCTCTACTTCATAATTATATTCACTTAAAATTAAATCTCAATTTATAACTTTCAACACACTTTCAGTTTCAATAAACCATTTCAGTTTCAATATATTTCAACTTGGAGTATTAAACAATTTCAAAACTAAGGTTGGTAATTTCGATTCAACAATTCAATGTTCAATTATTTAGTTTGAAATATTTACATAATAAATCCATTATCATTTAAATAAAAATAAATTACAAATAACAAGATATTTCCTTCAATTTTTTTATATTTGAAATATTCGTTTAATTCATCTTAAACCAAAATCCAGTTATAAAAATCATGCCTTTAAAATTTCAAGTTTAATAAATTTTACATTAAATTATGCAGTTTAATTCTTAAATAAGCTCAATTTCAAATATTTTCCCAATTTACCTTCCAATCTTAATTTTTTTTTAAATCATTATAACCTCTATATTAAAGTATGATTTAAATATTTAACCATATTTTATTTTGATAAAATCAAACTCCATTATTAAACTTATTATTATTAAACAAATTTATACATAGCTTAAATACACGAATTTAACTATATAGAAAATATATTTTTATATAATATCAAAAAAGTCAATATTTATTTAACCGTATAATTCTATCCAAAACCATAGAAATCATTTTCAGAATATTTATATATATAGACCGACGGTGTCTGTATATAATTCACTATCCTATGGTCAAGTGATACGGATATTTATCATTTCAATCCATAATTTAAAATAAAAATATGGTTATATATCATTTCAAACCGCAATCCTGAATGAAATAAAATGCATAACAACTTGCAGTTTATAACAATATCAAATACAACATCCATTCACCCAATACCAATCATCAACCATTTATCACAATCATCATCCAATTCAAACAACAACATCAATATAAAATAGATAATAAATAACAAGTAATTATTGGCAGTTTATATTCAATAATAAATTAATTTAAATGGAAGTTTATATGCAATAATAAATTGAATAAAAATTTAATTCAATAAATTCAATTTAACTGGAATGATGATAAAAATATATACCAAACAGCAATAAATAAATTTCTAATCACATCAGAAATTAATTTAACACACATAAGAAAATATAGAAATTGTGAGTGAGCTAAAAAACTCACCTTTTGAATTTAAATTAAATTTAAATCCAATTTGAACCCAATAATTGAACAGCCTCAGAATATGTCCAAACCAGCACCATATTGTCCGGAATTTCAATACGATCCTAACAAAAGAAACCGTGCGTGATACGGACCTCGTATGCAAAAGTTATAAAGATTAGAACAATCAAATTTCAAAGTTTAAAAAAAACACTCATGTTCAAGCCATGTCACCCCCCTTTCCTCCCCCCAGCCGTTCGAAAAATCACCAAACCCTAACCTGCAAATCGATAGCACGCATCTCTTCATGACGCCGCTTCGGCTAACCCCACGCCTGGCCATCACGGCCACAACGAACAGCCCTAACATCCTCGCGAATGCCCCCCAGTCGTCGCCGATTGTGCCCCACAGGTGACAGCCGCCACAAATTTCATGAAACCCTAGTCAAATTTACACGACTATCTAACCGTCCAACCAACGAACGAATCATGCCGATGACATCTCCCCAGTCTCCTCTACCTACAGTATAAACGATTTGCCGATCGATCGACGTTCATCAACGATCAACGGACGGCCGAGATTTGTTCCTTGAATTCTGACCACACAAAATCCAGATTCAAAAACAGACAGCAGAATTGACATGCGCTCTTCGAGAGCTTCGAATCCATATAAAATTTAATATTTTTTGGAGAGTCTGAATTTTTGGCTTTGGATTTGATTTGCAAATGGATCTAGTGAGAATTTGTTTGTCTGTCATTAAGGAGTAGATATAGTTGAATTGTACGTACATACAAATGAGAAATAAGAAATGAATTAGGGTTTATAACAGGGTACATATAGGCAAGCTGAAATTAGAATGGACCGGATCGATTGGATATATGCATTGAACGATAAAATGGCCCGAAAAGCCCGTTCTGACTCCGGAAGGAAATTTGGTCAACCCATATATCAAAATAGATGTTTAAAAATATTTTAAAATCAATGGAACTGGTTTCATGTCCAAATTCCATTGTATGAAGAAGTTATTCTCAAATCAAGTTATTTTAAATTGATTTCAATTGATTTCAATTAAATCGATTTCTAGGCGTTTCGAGACCATACGATCAAACGACAAGCCCGATCGCTACGAAACTTGAAATCCTACAATAATTCACCGTTATGGATTTGATGAAACTAGTTTCGTTGAACTCCGAGTTAGCGACCAGAATGGCTATTTTTACATTAATAAAATAAATTTATAATTAATTAATTAATTAAATCAAATCTTAAATTTCAATTCTAAAATTGATAAATTTTACCCCTTTCAATTTTCTTAATCATTCACACTAATTTAAACAAATTTATATGTCAATTTAGAGTTGACAAATCTATCAATTTCAGTGTTAACTTTCAATTTCATTATATTCAGAAATTATAAATTAAATTTTCAATAATTCCAATTAATTTACTTTTCACTATATTATTCCTTTCTATAAACATAGTTTATATTTGGTTTACATTCCTTACATTAGTGCTCCCATTCCATCCTTTATTTATTGACTATCATATTTCCATTTACTATATTTTGGTCAATTTACACATTATTTGTAATTACAGTCTCAATTAATTTATTTATCTTGATTCCATTCCTTTATTACATCACTTATTACTTTACAGATATACTAACATTTCAATTCATCCTATTACCTTCATATTTTGTAATTATTGTCTTAAACTCATAAATGTAATACTAAGTTTCATTTATATTTCAATTAACGTATTAATTAAATATTAAATTTCATTTAATTGCAATAAATCCAATTATTAAATTTAAATTCCAATAAATTAATAAATCTTGAATTTCCATTCTTTTTATCCAACCAATTGTCATATTATGAATAAACTTAACATTATTTCCGATTATTACTTAAATTTACATTAACAAAACGTTAAATTTAGATTTATTGCGATTGATTACCAAAGTTTATTTAACACATTAAATAAATGAACAACCTATATTAATTGTCACCTATTTGCTTTTAATTGCATTTATAAGTTTGTTACTTATCAACCCAAGATATAATTCCATATATAACCCTAATTTTATTCCATTACTATTTATGATACCCTTGCATTACATACTTCAATATTTCCTTTTTCATCTTAATTCCAATTCACTGTAGTGTCAAATTTCAATTTCTTACCATAAACCCATTTATTATAAATTTGAATACCAATTAATTAGTTTCAAATAATAGATTGATTCAATTCAACTCTTTTATTAAGTCTATATTTATCAATATAATATTTCATTGGTTAATTCAATGGTTGCTTTTATTTACTTATTTTCCATTTTATACTCAAGTGCAACAATTTACCCTGTTTCATTATGATTGTGATTCCACTTCGATTGTCAATAATTAGTTTTAATAACCATTGCTATACTTCATTCTTAATATTTACTTCATTATAAATTATAAAAAAATTATTTCTTTCTAAATTTAATTACAAAAATCTTATTAATTTAACTAATTTTAATCATTGAAATTTACGGGTCGTAACATATATAATATTTTAAGAATCAATATTTATTAAAACCATATATTTCTTTCCAAAACCAAAGAAATTATTTTAAAAAATTTATGGGTCGTTGTATTGATGAATGCTATCAGAACATCGTCGGGAGGACGATGAGCATTCTAAGTGAGATATGTTCTAAAAAGGTAATGCATAGCCTCGAGCCTCATCAACCGGGAATGGCTAAAACAGGGGAGGTGTAGCAAGGGTAAGTGGCTAGCAACCAATTAAGGTAAGGTCATCTCTGTCTAGATGTCCCTTTTTTTAGGTTGTGTGGGCGGTTGCTGATTCCAACCGTGGGATGATCTTATTTGGACTATTCAGTAAGGGGTAGCTCCGGTCTTGTGTAGCAGAGGATCAGGGGGATCCTCGGTATTTTGATCTAGATCAGCTACTGTGACGGGTGGTACACCAGTAGCCCTGTCATTGTATGGAATCCAATCTCCAATAAGCGCCTATACGATTTTGATTTTGCCCAACTATTGCTAAAACGTGAGATGTAAGCATTTAAGCTAGATTCTATTTTACTTTCTAAACACTATTATAATATCAGACGAATTTTAAAAAAAAATGTTTTGGTTATCGTAAGGTAAACACCCAGCATGTTTATTTGTGGCATGATCTTACGAGATACCTTTGATTTCAAAGGATTTTGAAAACTTTAATAATCCAATTGAGTGTGTTTTCTCACGCTGGTTTTCCAGACTGACTCGGGTGTTATTTTACTATAATGCTCGGGTCAGACCGAGTATTATAGATATAGGAAAGGATGTTGTAGATCTTAGGAGACGAGCTGGATGGCGAGACGTATCACACATATTTGATGTATTATCCGATGTGTATGGTTTGCTGCATAATCAGTTTCTATATGGACAAGTTATCATAACTGTCCAGTGTTGTGTTTTTGTTTGATATTGTACTCTGATGATGTATATATAAAACAATTACAGTTCTTTGGATAATGATCAGTCATTTATCTATTATATATTGTTCCGCTGCGATTGTGAGATTCTGATGTTGTTTTGTTTTTCTCTTATTCCACCTCCTTCTTTCTTTTCCTTAGCAATCTGTTTTTTCCGGCACTCGATCGTCAGCATATTATATAGTGGCGTATTTGTGTCGATTTTCGAGGGTCGAGAAGGGCGGATCGTTACATCTTATTTCAATATGCCTTTTCTACTTCACAGGAGGGTATCATAGATCCACATTCAATGTATGTCATAATATATATGGCGAGATTCAACATCTGTTAGAATGCATACAGGCAAGCACATCCAGGTCTGCTTGGTGAAATCCTACCGACTCCTTTATATTTATGTCGAGCTGAGATCTGATCTTGAGAACCTAAGTAGGATCATCACCAATTAATCGATTTTTTATTCGTCAACTCCACTGGCACCACCCTAAGATTCTTTGGCTCTTTCTATAGGTCTTTAGGTTTTTAGAATTTACTATGGGACCAGAGCCTGAACTTAGGTGGTGGTTTCTATGCTTAGCAATCTTGATGCAGAAAGCATTCTCTGTACCTTTTCCCTTCTCACGCCGCTTCACCTCTCTAAGGTCCACGACATAAAATTCACGGCCAGTATTCTGATCGCCTTGAATAACTCCTACTCCTTTCTTAATAGGAAACTTCATCATCAAACACCATGAAAGCAGTATCATGAAGCTAGCAAGGGACGATCGACCAAAAAAGGCATTGTGGGCTGAAAATTTGTCGATCGCGACAAAAGTTTGAACTACATTATCTTGTAGTCTCCCTCACCCAATTCTGCGGACAGGTCAACACATCTAATATGCTCTTTAGCCTCTTCAGTAAATCCATGGAAGTAAGATTTACATGGCTTTAAATCTTGGACTGATCTTCATCTGATCAATGGTTTTCTTGAATAAATATTAACTGAGCTCCCATAATCAATCAAAACTTGGTGTAATGTAGTTAGCCAAAAATGCTCATAATTACCATAGGGTTAAGCTTCAGCGCTTCTACCCTGACAACATCTCTATTCCTGAAGACAAGGTAATCATTCACCATTCTCTACTGTTTTGCCGGAGTTCCATCTTTGATGGCGAAATAATTCTTCTAAGTCACGTGCTTCAGGGAACTGACATGCCTCTTTATTTCTTTCCAACTTTTGTCTACTGGATGAGGTCCTCCGAAAATGGTGTTAACCACAGTTCTTTGCCCAGGCTGTCTCGATCCCTTTCCACTAAACCCATCCTGACCTTGTTGAGCAATTAATCCTTGAGATCTATCATTCATTGGTCCGCTAACCTGCAGGTTCCGTACCTACTGTTGTAGTTTCTTCTTCTTTCTTGATTCTAAACTGCTCCATAAACTTCTTTTCTAATTGGTCAAAGGATGACATGGAACTCAAAACGACTCGAGTGAACCACATCATGGCAACTCTGTCTAAGAATATAGAAAAACATCTACATCATAGTAAATCTGTAGCATGGGCACCATTCATGTGCCATCCATACTTAAAATAATGTTGTCTTGGATCAACAGTTTTATCATAAGATGGCATCATTGGCATTATGAATTTCCTAGGATAACTCTCCTGTATAATGTTATCTGTAAACGAGGCCCAGTTAGGCGGTGGCCCCACTCATCATTACTACTATGTTGATTTTTATTTAGCAATCTCCTTACCATATTTGTGATGTTCTCTTTGCTGGTTAGGGCAGTTGGACGATGATCATCAAAGATAGCCTCGAGTGTTTCACTCCACAAAATTTCTTGGTTAATTGCATGATGTTTGGGATCCCATGTCTATGGAAAAGCCATTCATTCAGACCCTCATTGCCGTCGTTCTTTCCTATCTAGTTCTATGCTATTTCTCTAAACACTACTGGTTTGGCCATCAGTGACTTACTCAGCACCAATATCAACCTCCTCATGGAACTCACCCTCAAAATCGTTGAGAGAAACCATAACAGAATGATCGATACCGAATTGTGGACGAACGGTACTACCGATCGGTACCGAGGTATGGATTTTATACAGAAACATTTTTCGAGTCCCATTTTTAATGTTCTAGCATCCCTCCTTTCATCTACTATTTTCCATCTCTTCGATTTCTATTTGATGTAGAACTCTTTGGGTCAGAAGACGGTGAACCTCTATGGCTCTTATTTTTCTTTTGTGGTAGCTGGGTCACCATGGCAAAATTCATCTCCACCCACTTTAGGTTGGCATTTTATCTCTCTAATATACTTTTGTTCATTTTAGTCATCATACAATCCAACTCCACCCTTTTCACTATCTTTGATGCACTTAGGGTTTCAATAGGAGTTGGTTGATTCAGTTCATCTCCATGTTAAGAGCCTTCATTCCACTTCGGTGATAGGTCTTGAGGTGGTTGTTTATCCTTTTCCTTTCTAGAGGCCATCGTTGTTAGATCCAGTTATAGATTTTTTCCAAATCAAAATAACCATAGATCTCCAACATAAATTCCTTAGATATAGCTTATGCATAGTCCAAATCGAAAGTTCTAAGTTAATCTACAACTGAGAATCTCGTTTTTCTTGGTGCAAAAACCAAAATGTTTGCTCCAAAAGTGGGACAAACACCTAGTCAAGCAATAAGTGAGAATTATAAAAGAAAGAGATTAAAAGATAGAAGAGTACACAAGAATTATAGTGGTTCAACCAAAATCAATAACTTACATCCACTATTAATGTGACGACCCATAAATCTGTACCCTTTGAATCGACAATAAACCACACATGTCCGACCCAAAAAGCATAGAATGATGGAAAGTCATGAGAAAGAAGAGGGAGGGTGAGAAGAAAGAAAGAAGAGGGAAGAAGAGGAGAGAAGAAGAAGAGAGAAATAGAACCATAACAATACAGAATCTCATATCGCAGTGGAATAACATATAATATAGCTGAATAATCTTTACAAAAGAAAAACTGCGATATACATACATCAATCAGAGTACACAAATAAATAATTATCGACCTGGATAGTTATAACAACATGTCCTCACAAATGCTGATAATTTACAACAACAATGCAGCGGAAAATTAACAGATACGTGTATAGGACATGAAGATCTTCAGCTCGTTTGTTGAAGCTCCAAAAGCCCCAAATCTGAACTTGTAAATATACTCGATCTGACTCGAGCATTGAAAGGGAAGTACGCCTGGATCAGTTTGGTAAATCATCATGATAAAAATATACCTCAACTGAATTTTAAAGTTTTAAGATTGCCAAACTTTCTTTATCGAAACAAAAGGTATCTCGTAAGACCACGTCCATACATAAACATATCTCAAGTAAATTATTAAAACATATATATTTTCAAAATAACTTTGAAATACTTTTTAAATTGAAATCGTCATTTTAATATTTTAAAGTTTTAAAAATATAGCCCAATGCTGCAAAAGTACTAAATAAGGAGATTCACATCAATAATAGCAAACATGTCATCCATCACATCAAACATCGCATAGTACCACATAATTAACAATATGTGTAAATAAAAATCAACAATGGTGAGGAATCTAGTTGGATCTCTCCAACCTGTAACCTATAACAAACACACATATGAGAAAAATATGTACAATGTCTGCTTCGAGGCAGACGTGCATACAATGGGTCATCTACTCATACACGGGAACGTATAGGGTCCAAAATTTTCAATAGCTCAAAATCCATCTAAACTAGCTCTAAAATATAGTGCTCGGCAATATGAATCGAGTGCAATTTGTTTCCTGCGAAACGGACCCCGTATAATAAAGTTATCAATTTTATAAGTTACATGAATTATAAACGATATAATTGACAAATCTTATTTTATTTATAAACCTTGATAAATCTCAACCATTAGATCCTCATGATCAGATCAAAGTCGCATGTTCTTTTTCCTTTCTTCCCCGATCTGATCGATTGAAACCCCACAGCCGCAAATACCCCCCCCCCCCAAGGCGCCGCGGCCTCCTCCTTTGTCATGAACCCCATCAGGCACCTCCACACGACTTTCTAAACTTCACCGCACTCACGTCTCCAACCCCGTCCACCCTCATCACCACTAGTGTGTGTGTTTTAGCCCGAATAGAGAGATGAACGCGACTTGATTTCGTCCCCGATCATCGACGATAACATGAATCAGCTGTTGGATGTGTAGAGCTCGATGAACTCTACATTTTTCATGTAGAATGTTTTTCATGATAGTTGATGGATTGGGAGATAAACAAGGTATAAGATTCGAAGCTTTCTGGCCATTCAAAACGAACGTGGCAGTTGACCTAATTCAGGCTAGGGTTTTGAAAAGAAATGGAAAAGGTAAGGGCTATTGACAGAAAATTTCGCCCATTATTCATCCAAAAATATTTCGAACTCCAAATGAGGCGTTCCGCTTAGCGTTCCTAATGTTTTACCCCTATTCCAAACACAATGGAATATGCATCGAAGGCCAATTCCATCGTATACATAAGATATGTTTTCAAATCGATTTATTTTAATTAAATTTCCTTTAATTAATTTCTGTGTGTTTCGAGCACGCACGATCAAACAGTAAGTCCAATCAAAACGAAATTTTGAATCCTATAATAACTCATTATTACGAAGCCAATGAAACTAGTTTCGTCAAAATCCGAGACAGTGTCAAAAATTATAATTTTTACACGTTAATCAAATTAATAAATTTCCAATTTCTACCTATTCACTTTTAAATCAAAACTAAGAGTTTACTAACACCATTCTAGTTTAAATAGATTTTAAATTAAATTTATAAATCATTTTCATTTAAATTAAATTCAAGATCCCATTATTTCCACAATTTCAAATATTAAATTCAACAACTTAATTATCAAATAAATCACTGTATTCGAAATATAAGTTATTTAGCTTATTAAATTAACTTTTGAATTAAAATCAATTAAATATTCCAAATTTGAATGATTGAAATTTTGGGTCATTACATTCTCCCCTACTTAAAAGAATTTTGTCCCCAAAATTACCAAGTAATAAAATGCTACAAAATCCCATTAACTTTTCAAAACAATTTGTTCAAACTAGATTACCAAAATCATTTAAACCTTTTAGCTTTTCCAAAATCCATTAGTTATACTTCTTACAAAAACTTTCTAAGTTTTCAAATCCATTCATAGTTATCTTTTCAAAACCAACTAATATCGTTTAATTTTTAACTCAAAAACCAAACTTTTAGTTATTCAAAAAAATTCCAAAGTTTTCTAACGCCTTAAATTTTCAAAAAATTCGCCAAAGTCTCCTTTGCGTAGTTCGATCGTAGTAAAATTACAATATATATATCACAAATATACATCTCATCTTTGAGGATAGGCATCCCGTAGGGAAAAAATATAAAAGTACTATATGTAATACGAGATATGTATTTTATATATTATTAGCAAGCATATATAAGTAATAAAGCGCAAAAGCGAGCTCCAAATGCGAAGCATATGCCATCCGCACCTTCTAAAAACTCAATAAACAAATGAGAATATGTATATAGAAAACAATATCAATATATAACATAACTATACAATAATCATATGCAAATGAAACACATGCAACAAAAGAAACCATCCAATAACTAACATCCAACTAATGTCATAACCAAGTTAATATACATTTCAATTTTATTTTTATTAACTTTCCTTCTTATTAACATTCATTTGATTTGTCTTCAACTTATTCAAATCCATTTTATTAACCTTCAATTATTCATATTCAATTAGTTTTCATTCAACCAAGTTACATTCTTTTCATTTACGTCCAAATCATTAACATTCAATTTATTCACGTTAACTTTCAAATTGATTAACATTCATTCTATCAATATTCGGTTGATTTTCATTCAATTCAAATTCATTACGTTCACATTTAATTAATTTTCATTCAATTAATTTACATTCGTTAACTTCCATTTATTTATATTCACTTAAATTCAATTCATGTTTAGCAACATCTCATTCCATATTTTATTTACTTAGTATATTTTATTTAATGCTTATAGCACTAAACAACCTGTTAGTCTTCGAGATGATGGTTTTGATGAAAACAACCTTAGAATAGACTATAAAATATAAATACTAATAGTATAAGTTTAGATATATATGTATATGCAGGATTTAACCATGCAGGTACTAAGAATGAAGACTATACAGTATAGAGATTCAAGATATCAAGCTTGAAGACTCATGAGTATTAAGAATATCAAGATTACCAAGAGTTCAAGAGTTCAAGATTTCAAGTAACTTAATTTTTTAATTAGGAATTTTGTTAAAACTCCAAGAAAAGCACTGGCATCTTAAAATCCAATTTATTCGTGAAATGGAATCCACTTCGAGCCTGTTAAAGGGATGGAACCCTAAGTAGGAAGGAACCTACGAAAAATCTAGTGGAACATTGTTTTGTATCCGCTAATTTTTTTATTCAAATGTTTTTAGAAAATTATCTTGTTTTCAAAATGATTTCAAAATCTTCCTTTTAAAAGCATCAAAAACATCTATCCTGATTTCAAATACTTTTAGCCTCAAAATAATCTTTAATTTCAAAGTCAAATTATCCATAGTTTTAAACTATCTTTAAATAATTAAACTTTTAAATATTTATACTTAGATTTAAATATAAAATTATAGCAATATTTTGTATACATTATTCTATATATTTACTTATGTAATTTAACTATAGACAAGTATATTTATAAAGTTTAAAATAATTTGAATATAAGGTAGAAGTTATTTTCAAAGAAAACAAACCACCAAAAATTCCTTTGGGATGTCAACATGCTCAACCTACCCATGTCAACATAATGTCAGTTGGTTTCAAAATTTAAATTTCAAAAGAAGTGTCTATTCGTCATATCTCTTCACGAATGGACATGGCTGTTATTCTTCTATAAATAGGAGCTGTTTTCAACGAATTTCAAGACAGAATTTTTGGTTTTTCACTCCTCTTCTTCTTCCACATTTCTATATACATATTCTTACCATTACTCTGTCGAAATCAATGTTGAATCTAACTAGATCATTTCTGGTTTGATTCTCTATCACTATCTCAACAAGATTCTCAGTGCTATTCAGAGTTATAGGCTTCTTTGTAATGAATTAAACGAGAAAAGGTGTGATTTTGGCCTTGGAAATCAATCAAGCGAGATAAGGTGTGATTGTAGCCTTGGAAATCAATTGGGTGAACTTATTGCCCGAGAAATCAAGTATCTCTACTCATAGGATTGTGAATCTAGAGGGTGTACCTCATTGCCTTGAAATCGAGGGTGTAATTGTAAAGATTGTTTTTGAAAGGAAATCTGTACTTGTGTGCGCGACTGAATGTAGGGTAACTCCGAACCAGTATAAAATCCAGTGTGTTCTTTCCTTTACAGCTTTTACTTTATATTTGCATCTATGTTTGATTCTGTGATCATATCTGTGTCTGAATATTGCATACATTTGTGTTTAAATTATCAAAAAATCAAAAAGATTTATTAATTCTCTAAAACACTATTCACCCCCACTAGTGTTTATCCTACCCTTAAGATCTTTAATCCGCATTTCTCACATTTGGTATCAGAGCAAAGTTTTCATAATCTAAATTTTGAAAAAAATTAAAATGGCAATTTTTTTGATAAAATTACTAACACTATTTTCATATGAATATGTCACAGAATCATCATGATATTGTTGTTTAAATCTATATTTAGTTATTTTGAAAAGTCACTTGATTCTTTAAAAAGTTATGTTGTTTTGCAGGAGAAGAGTTGTGTCTAATGACCGTTGGTTAAAAGATACCAGATAATCATTCATCGATCAAGAAGAACCAATGGATATATAAGCATGAAATAGGGACCAGATCAATACAAAGCTTTTGATTCTGATCTACAACTTGACTTGATACTGTACTTCTCTCCATCTTCTTCGCAATGCCACTGGTTTCATGTGAATCCGTCAAGAAATGACCAAGTTATGGTCAAATGAAGTTTTGGTGAGCAAAGAGAAAAAGAAGGCAAAACTGTCAAAGGTATTCTTCAAATAACATCCAGAGATTTAAGTATTTTGTTTCCACTCCTTTTTTATATTGTAGATCTTGTTCTCACGGTCATTTTGATGGGTGGATCATCAAATTCCGATCAAAATTAAGTGAGATATGATAGTTTGAAGTTGGCTATCCAAAATTGAAAAACAGTGAACGGGATTTTCTACATTTCTTCTACTTTTCGGCCTGTAGCACCACAATACCATCCAAATTCAACACCAAACTATTACTAGATCATAGTCCTTTCCTCCTCTTCGATTTGCCGCTGGTTTCATCCAATTCCGTTAAGAAACGAAGGAGATATGCCTTTTAGAAGTTTGATAGTAAGTAGAAAAATGGGAAAAAGAAGAAGAAGAAGAAGAAGAGAAACTTCTATGAAAAGTGGTGACAATTGAGCATATTTATAGTGGTTGAAGTGTCCATTCATTCAAAATTCAAATTCAAAGTTCTGCCGCCAAGTTAGTCAATATACTAAATCATCTGCATCTTTCTCATACGGTCTTCAAATTTAGCAAATGAATATACTACGCTAATCAAAAAAACGAGCTCATCGCAATAGAATAGATCTCGTTGTTAAATTCTAAAAGATATAAGTGTGTGGTTCATGACAATGGAAGAACAAAAAAGATAGAAAGATGGGGTGCAAAAATTGGTACACTTTACTATTGTTTCATCTTTATTGTTGCATTTAAGAATATATATTTATACATTTAGTTAGGTATCGAAATTTATTTCTCTTATAAGTTTTCATATTTAGGTCCATATATCGACACACCATAATTAAATCTTTTAAAATGTGTCCCTTTCAAATAAAAATCTTACTACTAATTTATTATAACTATACTAAGTAGAAAAACATTTTTACATGCATAATGCCAAGTGTCTTTACACATGTTTTTTTTTATAATTTTTTATATATTTTTTTAAGTAATTTAGTTATATTAACCACTTTAAAAAAAATTGGGTCAAAAATTAATTATTTACACGTCAAAATCAAGTCGTAAAATTAGTGCAAAATCATGTTAAAATCAGGCCCAAAACTTTAGATAGCATTTTTGAAATGCTGTCTTTGCTTCTGTTACGCTGCAAATTCGTTTTTATAGCATTTCTTTGCTTTGAAATGCTGTAGGGTTTCAGAAACTTTACACAGCATTTGGTAAAAGCTATAGTTTCAGTTGTATAAATTTTCGAATATATTTTACTGTAAAATTTTTTTATAGCATTCTTTGAATGCTGTTTTTCTTTATGAAACTTTAAACTATGTGAAAATGATATTTAAATTAAGTATTTTTCTCTATTCTTTTTAGAGTTATTTTCTAACTTATATTAGAATATTTTAAAATTAATTTCATGCTTAAATATATTTTTAATAACTAATTAAATTTTTTAATGTAAGAAGCCTTAATATGACACATGTTTATTTTAGTTTTTCAATCTTTGTTATATCATATTTCATTATGATATTATTTTTTTTTAAACTAAAAGGTGTTTAAACATGTTTCTAAATATTTTAATCAATAATAATTTAATATATAGGTCTTAATTAATAAGTTAAGTATTTTATAAACATGAAAGTTTGGATTCTTAAAAAACAATCAAGTTAAAAAAATATTTTTAAAAAAGAATTATGTAAGGAGGGTATTAATTTTTATAAAAACCATATTTGATCAATATATAGTTTAAGTCCATATTTCTTAGCATTTGATTTTGACATTAAGTTTGATTACTACCTTTCATGAATATGTTATAGTTTTAATACCATTTATTACTTTTAAACTCTTGTCTTTACTACTCTTTTAGTCACATTCATTAGTTTTCTTAACCTAAGTTTAGTAATTGGTGTGTATTACCTTTGTTTGGTTGAAGCGAGTTATAATAAATTGTTTGATATATGTATATATACCTATACATACATACACACACACAAATATATATATATATATATATATATATATATATATATATATCTGTGTGTGTTTGTCAATTAGATATTACATATCACTCATGTTTATCTTATAATCTGGATATCTCTTACCGTAGTATGTATATATGTAACAATCCTAGATTTTTTGAATATAATTTAAATTTGACTTTATTTTATTTTGAAATTATTTTAATTTTTTTTATTTGTAAGATTTCATTTATAATTATTTTAAAGTGATAATAAAAAATTTCCAAAATTTATTGCATTTATTTGCTATTTTTCTGCTATTTTCTTCATTTAAATTATATTTAATTAAAATTTATTTATTTATTTTTGTGAATGAATTTTTATTTTTTTGTTTTTATATTTATTTATAAATATTTTTCAAGTACATAAAAATTTTCCAAAGTGCATTCCATTTATTTTCAAATTTTCTAGCCTAGTTTTCATTTTCTTTGCTATTTTCTTAATTTAATTATATATAATTAATATTTATTTAATAATTTTTGTTTATTTACTAAATTTTCTTATTTTTATATTAATTTATATATATGTATCGGTTATTTAAAATTACAAAAAGAAATATGGTTATTTGAAGAGTTTATGACCTTTGATTTGCTTAAAGACTTTTTATATTCACACCTTTTCACATTTCAACCAACACCTATTCAATTTTTCTGCCATTACACTCCCTATCTTCAGTCGACTCCCATATCATTCTCACATGAATAATTTTCTTCCTCATCACAAAAAAATTCGACCTCTCTCCATCTCAAAAAAAAAGGTAAAACTTTACTTCTTTTCATTGTTTTTATACTTGATTTTTTGTAATTTTGCTCTTGCTTCCTTTCTTCTAGGTTCGGCCCTGTGACGCCCCACCTCTATACCCACGCTAGCCAAGAACACTACGGTGTAGTGCTGTCAACTAGCACGGAGAATAAGGCTGTTGAGGAGCGGCCATCAATAGTTGGCCTTACACTAGTATTGGTTATCTCGATGGGAGTGATATAAATATATATATTCTTTCATTTTTCATCTCTGATTTATTTTCTCCCATCGACATACCCCAATTCCAGTATAAAACGAACTACGATGGTTCGTAATAGTTTAGAACAGTAAATATAAAATAACAACACAGATAATATAAATGCGGAACACAAATGAAACAGAAAGTCTCATATATATATAATAACTGATGTCAGTTACAATACATTCACACGGTACATATGATACAACTACAACAGTCGACTAAGGAAGTTACATATACAAGTACATTAACGTATATAATATACATGAATACATATCTTCCTATACAATTTTACATACTACTACAAATGACGACGACTACTCCAAAAGATATGAAAGAACTTCATAGCTCTAGCAGCAACCCAAAGCAGAATATCTACAACCTGAAATACTCGGTCTGACCCAAGTATTAAATTCAAAAGAAAATAATACTCGGGCCAGTCTAATTCAAACTCAGTTATTAGTGCACAGAAGCAATAATAATCAAATAATGAATAGACGACAGTAACTAAACCAAATCAGAATGCAATACAGAATATTGAATTGAAATAAACAGAACAGTTCGAACCATTGAAATATCAATTAAAATATTAAGATGAGTAGGGCTGCAGTACACGCACGCGTGTACTGCCTCGCCACTACAGCACATGAACTACGCAAAAGATTAATAAATCAAAACAAAATAGAATATCACAAAACCATACCGTGTGGCTGCAGTTCACGCTTGCGTGCACTGCCTTGCCACTATCGTGATGATGTACACGAAAGCTCAATGGAAATTTCACAAACGAGCACAAGGTCAAACCCGAGCGACAGACTGGATTCAACACAAGTGATTTGAAAAAAAAAACATAATGCAAAGGTCAAGTCACTGCTGTCCTGACTCAACTCAATGCAACAGTATAAAGAAATACACTCGGCGAAGCTCAAAGACCAATGCACAAAAATTCACAGTGCACTAATGCACTAAGCAAGTGACATCAGTATAAAGCATCAACCAAATGAATATGCAATATGTACCAAGGGAAAGATATGAAAAGTGCACAGCAAGTATGCAGCTGCCAAACTGGGTCAAGCAAGTGCAACACAGTGACAAGCTACCCAGATGTACTCATGTACAACACGACTGCGAAATCAAGAAGGCGCCAAACCATAATCAAAATGCAAACGTCAAGTCATTGACTCAACAAATGCATATATATGACAATGTGCACATCTGTACACACTGCTACAACAAAATGAACAACAGCTTCAGACCAAAGTATATATGTACATGAACAATGCACAGCAGGTATGAACTGTGAAATTCAATGTCTAAGAACAAAACATAATGAGCAGAGGTTGCTACAGAGATGAACAAGAGTGAACCAAAGTAACTGCAGTAACTCAAAGCAGTAATTAATAAGCAAACAACTACAGTTCGATGCCAACCCCAAAGGTGATGACCAAAATGGCATGTCAGGGTATAACATACACAAATACAAGAATGCATGTATGCATATATCTGAATACACATACATATCTATACTAATTGAAACAGCACTAGCATAAGCAAGTGACAAAGGTAGTTCGAACTAAGTCATCAAGAAAGTGTCGAATCCCAATTTATTTTCACAAAATCACTTTTATCAAGTCCCAATCCAAAATATCAGATGAATACCAGCATCAAGTAGCGTTTCCAAACTGATGATATACAACAAGTAGTACAAGTCAAAGACTACAGTACAACGGCTGGAACAAAATACACTGACAAATTCCAACAAATCGTGGATCAACAATTTCACAACCAAGATGAAGACCGAAGTCAACACTGGAAGCAATACAAAGAAATCATCAAAGATCAGGGCATAACCGAGATGAACAATCATGGTGTAAATTCATGTTCAGGGCATAATGCATATCAACCCGGAGTCATGCTCAAAGAAAAATCCAACCCAAGTTCAAGTTATACGAATAAAACTCAAACCGGAGGCAATAATTTAAATGAAAAGGGACAGCAAGTTCCATATGGGTATTGCGAGTACAGACTCGAGTGAATCGAAGTAAACAAATTTAACAAGTACTCAAATCAGTAAAAGTGAAAAGCAACAATCTCAGTGAAGCTCAGAGCCACATGACAATGCAGACTCAACGAAGTATGGTAGAAACTAAAACTGTGTTATTCAAGTAAATTGAAAAGTCAAAAATCAATCTCCAGCAAAAATCAATTCGAGACCGTGGTGACTAAGTACAATAACCAAGTCGCGAATCAACACCAAGGGTATCAGGTGTCATTTTATACAAATTGAAACTAGTCATTGAAATCATCAATACCCAAACGAAATTGAACGACCGAGCAGATTAATTAACATATTCAAACAAATATACCCGAGCACAAATAAAGGAGGTCGAACATAACCAAAAATCATCAAGCCATGGTTAAACAGAAATCGAGCCATGCCAGAAAACATCAACTCAAAACCAAATCAAACCGCCAAACATTATACTAAGCACGAATTAGATGTGAGTAGGGATTACTCACCTTGTCAACGAATTGAAGCATCACAGAGACGAGCAAAGCCAAGAACCACCGAGGGAAGACGAACGAAGATCGAACCCTAATTTGGATCGAAAGAAAGCAACGGCCGCCATATTCGATCGTCTTCGTTTGCTTTTGTTTTAGGTTTGCAAACGAACAAAAAATAAAAATAAAAGGGAATGGGTTTAAGTCGAAGGGAAAAAAAAAAGGGTATTGGGTTTTTAAAATTCTCACGGCCCAAAAACAAGTGAACCATTATTTAAAAATTAAAGCCCCTCAACTTTATAACCATTTGTAATTTTAAATTTTAATTTAAATTTTAAAAACTTCAAAATGGCAATTGACGAAAATATAAATCGTTTTAACGTCGATTATGAATTGACGCGAATATCGGGTTGTTACAGACTCCCCCCGTTAAAGAAATTGCGTCCTCGCAATCATAAGGAATAAATGGACAAATGGTAACAACCATAAAGAACATCATCACAAGATGAAGAAGTTAGAAATAGAAAGTTCACCATATAGAGCATGAAAGAGAAAGCCTGAACATGTTTGCTCGATGAATTCTTTGGATTCCTAAGAGAAATCCATAGAATTTGAGAACCATTGAGAATCTCAACAAGAGAAACATCTATATTTCGAAGGTGCTACACCCCCGAAGCAATGATGTGAATATAAGATTGCTCAAGAATAGAAATTGGAAATCCCTAAGGCATTTCCGTAATTGGAAGACGTGGAAAACATCATGAATAGCAGAAAATTGAGTCGGTACACCGACGTAGTACAATATAAACGCCAAAGAAATCTTTTGATTTCATAAAAGAAATTCACAAATTATCAACAAAATCTAATCATCAATAGATAATTCAGAAATCTCTAATCACAAATATTCGATTATCAAAAACGATAATCAAATCAACAAGTATTCGATTATCAAAATCGAAAATCAGTCTTAAATCACAAATATTTAATTATCACAATTGATAATCAAATCTCAAATCGCAAATGTTTAATTATCACAAACGATAATTAAATCTCAAATATCTAATTATCACAAACGATAATTAGAAACAATAAATATCTGATTATCAAAAACGATAAATCAGAAATCATAAATATTCAATTATCAAAACGATAATTAAATCTCAATTATCTGATTATCACAAGCGATAATCAGAAATCACAAATTTTCAATTAACGAGTCCGAAATTAACCGAAATAGCAAACGCACATGACCCATAACCACGAGTTTTACTAAATCGTTTAATTCACTTCATCGTTTCCTTGAAAGTGCAAAATTGTGTATTTTAAATAAATAACATTTTACGTTCTCAAACGGACAAGTCCGGAATTAAGCGAATCAGTAAAAGAAAGGGGTCATAGTCCTCGATTTTTCTGAAACGTTCAATTCGCTTCCTCATTCTTTTGAAAGCGCAAATCGTAAAAATTTTGAAAACAATTTTGATTTATATTTTGAAATATTTTGAAGAATAACAAATTTTTTAAAACACGTGATTAAAATAGCAATGTCGGTAGCAACTTCGACATACGTCAAAATTTCATCGAAATAATTGGCATCAAAATATAATACCAATGAATTTTCGTTCATCAAAAGTGTCACAAGAATCTTCTCAAAGGTAGAAAGGGATATCATACCCTAAACTTGTATTCATAACAAGTCAATAACACACGAATTCACCAATGCACAAGAATTGATAAAACTTATCAATAGAAATCACGAAAATTGGTGAAGCACAAATTCTAGAAATCCTCACAAGAAATCCAGAAAACACAAGCTAAGAGTATGAGAACTCGAACGCGAGTATGAAAACTCGAACCGGAGTATGAAAACTCGAACGCGAGTATGAAAACTCGAACCGGAGTATGAAAACTCGAACGCGAGTATGAAAACTCGAACGGAGTATGAAAACTCGAAGGAGAGTATGGAAACTCAAACGGAGTATGAAAACTCAAACGGAGTATGAAAACTCGAACAGAGTATGAAAACTCAAACGGAGTATGAAAACTCAAACGGAGTATGAAAACTCGAACAGAGTATGAAAACTCAAACGGAGTATGAAAACTCGAACGGAGTATGAAAACTCGAACAGAGTATGAAAACTCAAAGGAGAGTATGGAAACTCACCAACACGCGAGCATGAAAATTCATCAACACATGTAACGCATAACGAGAACGGGAGCACGAAAACTCACCTACATGCGAGCATGAAAACTCACCAACACGTGTAATGCAAAGCGAGAACGGGAGCACAGAATCTCACCTACACGTGAGCATGAAAATCACCAACACGGGCAACGCAAAGCGAGAACGGGAGCACGGAATCTCACCTACACGCGAGCATGAAAAATCATCAACACGTGCAACGCAAAGCGAGAACGGGAGCACGGAATCTCACCTACCCGCGAGCATGAAAAATCATCAACACGTGCAACGCAAAGCGAGAACGGGAGCACGGAATCTCACCTACACGTGAGCATGAAAATCACCAACACGGGCAACGCAAAGCGAGAACGGGAGCACGGAATCTCACCTACACGCGAGCATGAAAAATCATCAACACGTGCAACGCAAAGCGAGAACGGGAGCACGGAATCTCACCTACCCGCGAGCATGAAAAATCATCAACACGTGCAACGCATAACGAGACGCTATCTCATGGTTGCAAGCCATTAATTTTGACACACGAATGGCCCGAAGACCGTGGGGCGCTACCCCACATGTGTGAGTCGAAATCACACAGATTGAGGTCCAGACTAACCAAAAAAATCAAAAGAGGTATGTGTGAGTGGAATCACACAAGTGGTGTCTAGTCTAACCTCACAATCAAAAGAAAAGTATGTGTGAATGAAATCACACAAGTGGTGTCTAGACAATCCTCAAAGCCCAAGAGATATGTGTGAGACGAAATCACACCGATGAGGCCTAGTCTAACCGTAAAAATGATCGTCATGATCAACGAGAAGTGTCAATTACACTAAGTCAGTAAATGTAAAAGTTTAGCATCATGTCCCATAACCACTTACTTAACTTAAATATTTACGAACAAACTGTAAATCTTCACTAATAAAATTTGTCACTAGAGGTTCAATCGAACAAGTCCAACAATTAACCGACGAAGTAAACGCAAGCGTTTCATACCACTTGTTTTACTAAGCCGTTTAATTAGATTTCTCATACGAGTGAAATAAAGATTTGTATATACTAATAGATTGGAAAACAGTTTCAAAAACGAGTTTGGTATTGAAAATAGAGTTGAAAACATTTTGATAAAAGAGTTTTTGATATTTACTACTAGTATTGAAACCTTTATATTTTTAAAGTGACAAATCACAAAAATGATTGTAGAAACAATCAATCACAAGAATTCACATACGAAGACGTGAATAGAATCCAAAGAAATCGATACCGAATTCATCGAAAGGTATGTTCACAAAAATCCCGAAGAAAAGGTCATCAAAGTTGCTAATAAATGATAGCAACAAATCGGGAAATAATCAAGAATCGATTAAATTCGAAAACCAAATCAATTCACTAAGATTCACATTCGAAGACGTGAATAAAATACAAAGAATTCGATTCCAAATCCATCAAAGTAGGAATACCCAAAATTCCTGAAATAGAAGTTATCAAAGTCGACAAAGGTGATAACAACTAACCGGAAAAGAAGAACCGATCAACAATTGGAAAAACAAAGCAGAACGAGTATAAATGCTTGAATGACTTTAGCAAAAGTAAAAGTCAAGTCAACGTCGATATCGACAAGGCAAAGTCCAAGACAATTTCTTTTATACCAAAGAAATTTTAAAACCATCAGAGAGAGGCACATGAAAGCCAAAAACCATGGATAAACAGACAGAGTCGACAATTGGAATGCAATTTGTCTCATAGATTGATACCCAAAACCCAATTGTATGGAAACTGCATTAAGTACACGAATCAGAGATAAGAATGCATATATATAGCAGTTCGAATAAACAATGCGAGTTCAAATCGAAGTGGGTACTAGTTGCAGCAATATGCAACTTGATAGAGCATATATACACTGATACTTAGTAGTGTAAACTCAAGTGAGCAAGTGCGACAGAGAATAGCAGCAATGCTCACGAATAAGCGTTAGGAATTCATTCCTAACAAATCAAAGATGATCTTAAGATAAAGATGTGAAATAAAACATCGACAAATAGTTGTAACACATGTACTATCTAAGTTATGTTTTATATTTGTTCTAAACCCCAGGCTCTGATACCAAGCTGTGACGCCCCACCTCTATACCCACGCTAGCCAAGAACACTACGGTGTAGTGCTGTCAACTAGCACGGAGAATAAGGCTGTTGAGGAGCGGCCATCAATAGTTGGCCTTACACTAGTATTGGTTATCTCGATGGGAGTGATATAAATATATATATTCTTTCATTTTTCATCTCTGATTTATTTTCTCCCATCGACATACCCCAATTCCAGTATAAAACGAACTACGATGGTTCGTAATAGTTTAGAACAGTAAATATAAAATAACAACACAGATAATATAAATGCGGAACACAGATGAAACAGAAAGTCTCATATATATATAATAACTGATGTCAGTTACAATACATTCACACGGTACATATGATACAACTACAACAGTCGACTAAGGAAGTTACATATACAAGTACATTAACGTATATAATATACATGAATACATATCTTCCTATACAATTTTACATACTACTACAAATGACGACGACTACTCCAAAAGATATGAAAGAACTTCATAGCTCTAGCAGCAACCCAAAGCAGAATATCTACAACCTGAAATACTCGGTCTGACCCGAGTATTAAATTCAAAAGAAAATAATACTCGGGTCAGTCTAATTCAAACTCAGTTATTAGTGCACAGAAGCAATAATAATCAAATAATGAATAGACGACAGTAACTAAACCAAATCAGAATGCAATTCAGAATATTGAATTGAAATAAACAGAACAGTTCGAACCATTGAAATATCAATTAAAATATTAAGATGAGTAGGGCTGCAGTACACGCACGCGTGTACTGCCTCGCCACTACAACACATGAACTACGCAAAAGATTAATAAATCAAAACAAAATAGAATATCACAAAACCATACCGTGTGGCTGCAGTTCACGCTTGCGTGCACTACCTTGCCACTATCGTGATGATGTACACGAAAGCTCAATGGAAATTTCACAAACGAGCACAAGGTCAAACCCGAGCGACAGACTGGATTCAACACAAGTGATTTGAAAAAAAAACATAATGCAAAGGTCAAGTCACTGCTGTCCTGACTCAACTCAATGCAACAGTATAAAGAAATACACTCGGCGAAGCTCAAAGACCAATGCACAAAAATTCACAGTGCACTAATGCACTAAGCAAGTGACATCAGTATAAAGCATCAACCAAGTGAATATGCAATATGTACCAAGGGAAAGATATGAAAAGTGCACAGCAAGTATGCAGCTGCCAAACTGGGTCAAGCAAGTGCAACACAGTGACAAGCTACCCAGATGTACTCATGTACAACACGACTGCGAAATCAAGAAGGCGCCAAACCATAATCAAAATGCAAACGTCAAGTCATTGACTCAACAAATGCATATATATGACAATGTGCACATATGTACACACTGCTACAACAAAATGAACAACAGCTTCAGACCAAAGTATATATGTACATGAACAATGCACAGCAGGTATGAACTGTGAAATTCAATGTCTAAGAACAAAACATAATGAGCAGAGGTTGCTACAGAGATGAACAAGAGTGAACCAAAGTAACTGCAGTAACTCAAAGCAGTAATTAATAAGCAAACAACTACAGTTCGATGCCAACCCCAAAGGTGATGACCAAAATGGCATGTCAGGGTATAACATACACAAATACAAGAATGCATGTATGCATATATCTGAATACACATACATATCTATACTAATTGAAACAGCACTAGCATAAGCAAGTGACAAAGGTAGTTCGAACTAAGTCATCAAGAAAGTGTCGAATCCCAATTTATTTTCACAAAATCACTTTTATCAAGTCCCAATCCAAAATATCAGATGAATACCAGCATCAAGTAGCGTTTCCAAACTGATGATATACAACAAGTAGTACAAGTCAAAGACTACAGTACAACGGCTGGAACAAAATACACTGACAAATTCCAACAAATCGTGGATCAACAATTTCACAACCAAGATGAAGACCGAAGTCAACACTGGAAGCAATACAAAGAAATCATCAAAGATCAGGGCATAACCGAGATGAACAATCATGGTGTAAATTCATGTTCAGGGCATAATGCATATCAACCCGGAGTCATGCTCAAAGAAAAATCCAACCCAAGTTCAAGTTATACGAATAAAACTCAAACTGGAGGCAATAATTTAAATGAAAAGGGACAGCAAGTTCCATATGGGTATTGCGAGTACAGACTCGAGTGAATCGAAGTAAACAAATTTAACAAGTACTCAAATCAGTAAAAGTGAAAAGCAACAATCTCAGTGAAGCTCAGAGCCACATGACAATGCAGATTCAACGAAGTATGGTAGAAACTAAAACTGTGTTATTCAAGTAAATTGAAAAGTCAAAAATCAATCTCCAGCAAAAATCAATTCGAGACCGTGGTGACTAAGTACAATAACCAAGTCGCGAATCAACACCAAGGGTATCAGGTGTCATTTTATACAAATTGAAACTAGTCATTGAAATCATCAATACCCAAACGAAATTGAACGACCGAGCAGATTAATTAACATATTCAAACAAATATACCCGAGCACAAATAAAGGAGGTCGAACATAACCAAAAATCATCAAGCCATGGTTAAACAGAAATCGAGCCATGCCAGAAAACATCAACTCAAAACCAAATCAAACCGCCAAACATTATACTAAGCACGAATTAGATGTGAGTAGGGATTACTCACCTTGTCAACGAATTGAAGCATCACAGAGACGAGCAAAGCCAAGAACCACCGAGGGAAGACGAACGAAGATCGAACCCTAATTTGGATCGAAAGAAAGCAACGGCCGCCATATTCGATCGTCTTCGTTTGCTTTTGTTTTAGGTTTGCAAACGAACAAAAAATAAAAATAAAAGGGAATGGGTTTAAGTCGAAGGGAAAAAAAAAGAAAGGGTATTGGGTTTTTAAAATTCTCACGGCCCAAAAACAAGTGAACCATTATTTAAAAATTAAAGCCCCTCAACTTTATAACCATTTGTAATTTTAAATTTTAATTTAAATTTTAAAAACTTCAAAATGGCAATTGACGAAAATATAAATCGTTTTAACGTCGATTATGAATTGACGCGAATATCGGGTTGTTACAGGCCCCACCACTCCTTCAGCTTGGCCGCATCCACCACCACCTGAACCAGCCTTCACCACCTCCTCTCCAACCCTCTAGCCAAGCCGAGCCAACCTATATAGAAGATCCACCACAAAAATGCAAAATGATTCACCTAAACACCCATAGCCGAGCACACTAGCCTTCCACCACCACAAACACCCCCTTAGCCGCCACCTTCACCACCATCTCCAGCCCCTGCCTCACCTGACCCCTCTGCCATGTCAACCCCTGACCCACCTGAACCCAGGCCGTGCCCATATGGCCTTGGCTGTGGCCTAGATTTGCATTGAAACCATGTGGTGTTCCTTAGCTTGTTTTGTTCATGCACCATACTTTGCACCATCATCGAACCCATGTAGGACGACCCTATTGGTCCCAAAACCAGATCAAAAACCATGCCTTATCCATGTATTCTAACCTACGGCCGAGCCTAAGGAAGGTTGAAAGCAAGTGCAAAGATTTTGGCTTCGTTTTATGCTGTTAATTCTAACATTGTTTTACTATATTTTGGGATGAAAAACTTATGTGGTTATATTGTTTCGTTTGAATTGTATTCAAGGAAATTAATCTCTGGCTCTCCCACTCGAATCTTTGTCATTCTATCGTGCTTTTGGTGGATCTTATTTATACATTCGTTTGTTGTCTCCATCTTATACCTGTGAGTTATTCTCACCAGATAGTTTTGTACTTATATAACTAGTAAATCGATCACTTTTGAAATTGTAAAATGCATCACCATGTTATATTTGCTGTGTTATGATCATATGATGTTCAACCATGCTTATTTACCTGTTATATCATATATTACTGTTTATTTATGATGTTCTATTATTTATATCAGTTTATCACACTACAAGTCCCCTTTAGATTAGAATCACTATGGGTTAAAATGATACATACCCGAACGGACATTAGAATAGGGGAAAATCATTATGGGCTGAAATTTTAGGCCTGAACGATTTTCAATTATTTCATTTTACTTGGGACTGCTGGTTTGAAATGATAAAACCCGGGTTTTCTTTGTAAATTACGGGTTGAAATGATATATTACCCGTATCACTTTACCTAGGGTAGAAAATGATATACAGACCCATGGTTAAAATACATTTTTCTAAAAAATTTAAAATATTTTAGAAATGTAAATATTATAATATTCTGATTTAAACTTAATTAAAAATGATTTTTGTAAAGTATATTGATTTTTCTGAGAATTTATAAGTGAAATAAATTAATGATAAAGTGGAAATTTGAAATATAAGTTATTCTGAAAATTTTGATTTAATTATAAATGGAATTTAAAATTTAAAATGAAAATATGATAAATTTATGATATTTTGAAATAAATGAATTTAAAATGATTTTATAATATATTAATGGATTTTGAATAAGTTAAAAATGTGAAATAAATGAATATTGAGTTGAATTTTGAAAATATAACTTAAATTGGAAAATTTTGAATTTTGTTTAAAAGTGAATTTTGAAGTTAAGTAAATAAAATGAAAAAACTTATATTTTGAAATTTAAACTTAGGTGTTAAGTTAAAATTTTAATTATATGAATTGAAATTGAATGTTGGAATTTAATAAGCGAATTATTATTAAATATTGATTTTTGAATGGAAATTTAACTTTATAAAATCATGAATTTAAGGAAAATTAAAGGATGGTTATAAAAGTGAAAAATATATGATTTTATAAGTTTGAAATGGTTTAAATAAAAATTTAATGGTTTGTGAAAGTATAGTGAATATTTGGAATTTAATTAACAGCATTTTGAAATGCTTTTATTTCTAAAGTAAAAGATATTACAGCATTTGTAAATGCTATGGTTAATATAAATGAACTAAAGGGCTAAATTGAATTAAAGACTATTATAGCACTTTGTAAGTGATATAATTGTTGAATTTAACTAAGGATTTATTTGAATTAATGTAACCCTATTACAGCATTTTGAATGCTGCCTTTTGTTAAATTGAATTGTTTTAAAAGTAACTTTCCATAGCATTTTTCTAAACGCTGCGAAAGTTGAATTTTCATACTTTTAATAAATTTAAGTGAATAAATGAATTTTGAAAGATTATAATTTTAGAAATTTAATTATTAAATATAATAACTTCATTTTATGATTTAAAATGAAGTAATTTGTTTTGAAATATAAACTATTTTGAAATGTGTGTTGAAATGGTATTTTTAAAAAAACATGAATATGGTTTTGAAAGATACGATATTTTGATATTTTGAAATGGAGTTTGAATGATATTGAATTTTTGAAATGATATTTGATTTTGAAGTATAAATTACTATTTTGAAATTTTAACCACGCGATGCATTTAATTTATAGTTTAACTAATCCTTAAAGGATGGGCGACCCCAAGCATCCTTTAAGTTATTGTACGTTACTACTACAGTTCACTTGAGTTGGTTTACATTATATAAGTATATATGTCCTGACTCGAGTGTTTTGTGTTTTACTTTACGCTCAGGTTAGCCTAAGTATTTACGGCTTAGTTTTGGATTTCTTTTCTGAAGCTAGGAATCGTTGGAGATTCTGTTTGTCTGGTTATCTATTCCCTTTCAGTTTCAGCTGTTCTGTTTCAGCTCTGGTATTTATAAACTTCTATGTATTTAAGATTTCTATTGTATATGTTTTCCATACTGATTTCATGTATTATGTTTTGAGAGTTGTTATAGTAGCTTCATGAACTACTATGGTGTTTTAATTTCCGCTGCGAGTTATTCTGATGTTTCTGTGTCTGTGATTCTGTGATTGTATTTCATTTGCTCTAAATTTATTTACAATGTGGCATTTTGAGCAATTCAAGTCCGACATGTGTGGATGCGAATGGTTGAAAATATCAGATTGTTACAGTTGGTATCGGAGCTATGATTTTAGGCAAACCATAGCCTGCGGAGCAAAAAACTCATTAGAGATAGGGTAGAAATACCCTAGAATGAGTGAAATCAATCTCAGAATCATTTCCTTGTGAGTGAACGTATTTTCGAAGTATAAAATGATTTTTAAAGGATTTTCAAAGATTATTTTGGTATAAAATTTTCCTTAATTTGAAATCAAGATTTTCTAAACTTCATCCCTTCGGTATCCACCTTGTTAGAAATCTCTTGGTTTGGATTCTTATCGATTAGGATTCCTTGAACTTTGGAATGCTCCCACCTTTTCTGAAATCTAGTCTTGTCTCCCCTATTGGTATTCCTTTGATTTTGGAGCATTCCATAACTCCACTTTGGAATGACCTCTATAATGATCGGTGAGTCCGCCAATCTTTGAATGATTTGTAAAGGGGTGAAACTTCTTTACAATTGGCATTGATTCATCGGAGATTTCTATATCCTCGGTTTACTATGTTATCTATCTCCTTCTCTACCTGGATTCTATCTCTATCGATCGACTGTCGATTTGCCTTAGATTTCTGAATTGATTATATTCCTGAAGTCACGGTCGACTAGTTAAGGTCGCCCGCGATTTATAAAGGCTTATCCATCTTTTATTTGGTAATTAAATTATCTTATCTTAGTTCGAGCTTATCTTTGAATCAGGATTCTATTTGATTAGAGATCCTTTAAATTTGAATCTCTGTTTGCTTGAAATCTGACCTTGAATCATTCTTTGGAGATGTATGTTTGATTGTATTTTGAATTTGTGCGTACATCAAAATTATTATTTTGGTAAGGATGGTCATATTTTATATATAAAAGTGAAATGTTTTCGATAAAGATTATACACCTATTAAAAATGAAACTTGAAGCTTCGAAAAGGATTTGAAATTTTGAAAATTTATAAGAATTTGACTTATATAAAAATGATTTATAACTGAAGGGTTTTGAATTTGAATTTCGAGGAGTCGAACTCTAGTGTTTTGAAATCAGTTTTAAGATTTTTGAAAAATATATAATAATAATATGATTTTAAGGTATTTTCCGAATAAGAAATGTTTAAATGTAATCGAATGAATTTCAAATGATTACGAAGAGATTTCAAAGAGGTTTCAAGAAAACAAAAGTCAAGAACCCACTTATGTCGTTGGAAAATAATTTAGGTGATGAATGCATGCATCATCGATATTGATTTTCGAGTTTCTGAGTGGGGGAGTGGCCACTCTAGTAGCTTTGCTATGCGAGTGATTTTGTGAAACCAAATTTTGATTTTAGATTTTGAAGTATGGTTTGATATTTGAAAGATATATGTCTATATATATTTCAAATGATTTAAAGTAAGCCGGTTTTCAGTCCTCGAGATTCAGATTTGTTTTGGTATAGTCTTATCTTTTGGAATTGGTTTACTGATTTGTTGGTGATTTTCAACTCTTGGATTTAAATTATGATTTATATGACTATTTTGAAGGTTCGAGAACTTCCAAATCAAGGTTAACTTTTCAAAGCCAAGTAATTTGAAAGGTGTAGGGTATTTGATAAAGAATATAAGTTTAGTTTGGTATGATTAAAGTATAAAGTAATATGATTTTGTATAAGTTTGAAAATGTTTGTTGAGTGAAATAAATAAGACTATTTTGAATTATACTGGTATGAAATATAGATTTGAAATGTTTTGAATAAAGTATATATATAGAATAATAATCTTTTCAATGGTAAATTGGATTTTTCATATAGAAATAAACAGTTTAAAGGTTTTAAAAAAGAGATGGTTTTAAATTTAGTAACCATTTTAGATATTTTGATGACTGAAATGGTTTGAAAATGATTTAATCTTTATTTTGATAAAGAATGTGAATTTGAAATGATAATTGATTTTGATAAATGAATATTGAAGTTTATATTTGTATGAAAGAATATTTGGTTTACTTGTAATTTGAGTTTATTTAATAATGATGGATTTATGAAAGGAATATTTCAAAACTAGGTAATAATGAAGTAAAATTTGAGATATATGAAATTATAAATTTTAGTTTTGGAATATGGCATATTTAAGCTTTGAAATATATTAAAGATTGAATAGTTTATCTTATGGATCAAATCTTTATTTGAAATTTGATAATATTTGAAATGGTTTTGTTGGAAAACTAAATTGAATTGAAACTGATGGTTTGAATTGAATTAAAATTTGGAAATTTTAGATTTGGGTTTAATTGAATAAATTTGTGAATGTAAAGAATTAAAGGAATGTTTTATGATTTCAAATGTATGATTTTGAAAGGTTATGATTTTCAAAGTGTAATGATTTCAAGTATTTTAGTTTCGAAAGATTTATAACTTTGAAAGTCTTATGATTTTTGAAAGTATATATATGTTTGAAATGGAAATGAATTTGTTTGACATAAATTTTGTTGATTTGGAAATTTGGATTATTTTCTAAATCTATTGTTTTAAGAAACTTTGAAACTCAATATATGTAATTAGGAAGAAATGATTTGGCAAAATCATATATGATTTTAAAACTGAATTGATATTGAAATGGTTTGAAATTGAGAACCTTGTTTATTTAAATACTTTGATTTGGGAGTTATCGAACTTATATCAAATTGATTGTATAAGTATGAAGTGATTTGAAACTACTGATTTGTACAGGTACTCAATTTGTAAATTGAAATCTTATATAATCGAAGTCTATATAAGTATGATTTGATATACTACTGATTTTGGAAATTATTCGATTTGAAATGAAATCTTATATATAATGGACTTTATATAAGTATGATATTTGAAAGTGATTTGGAAAGGTACTAAATGATACATATTTTCGAAGTAAAAATATGGAAAGTGCCTTCTACTTGATATCCGCTTTGTGGCCACATTGTGGATTCATTATATCGATATCATTCTCTCTGATTTGGGCTTTCCGAATATTATACTCGAGTGTCCATCGAATTCCATGGCGATCTCCATGGTCTTACGATCACGACTGCATAGCGCAACTTCCTGGCTGAGATGGCCTAGGGGTACGGATTGTTTCCTGGGGGATCCTGGCGTAACCATTGTGTATCCTGTAATCTATGTAGGTCGCATTAGTAGCGAAACTGCTTGGTTGAGACGGCATAGGGGTACGAATTATTTCCTGAGGGATCCAGGCATAACCATTATGTACACTCTACTAGTCATCATGGCGTAACTCGCAGGGCTGAGAAAGCTTACGGATACGGATTGTTTCCTAGGGGATCCAGGCGTAACCATTGTGTATCTGCAATCCATGGTTAGACAAATGTTTGGTTTGGTTGATTTTTTTGGATTGTACTTTCCATATCTGTTGTTTTAAAAGGTTTTCCAGTATTTTCACTGGGTGTTGAAACAAGTCTATTAAGTACTTGGAGATTTCTAGCTTTGCGCCTGATCAACGCATGGCCAGAGTCTACAGGAATGAAAGTAAACTTGTTAAGACATCGAGTTATAAAAGTATTTTGATAAAGTATTATATAAAGGATATTTTGATCATTTGTTTTACTTTTCTAAATAATTTAAAATGTTCTAAATATTGTTTACTTCGAACTATCAGATTTGAATCAAATGACTGTTCATTATATTATAAAATGTTTAAAATGTTATAAAATTTTAAATTGAAATGTATATGGTTTTAAAATAATGGTCCATCCATGTGTTTCAACCTATTTTTCATCCTAGCTATTACTACCTTCTTCTTCTTTGAGGGTTCTTTCTGCATTATGGAAAGAGTTGGTTCTTGGCTTATCGTTTAGATTTGCTCGAGAAACTTTCTGAAGTGCATGATGTATTCCATGTCTCGCACCTTCACCGTCATCTTCATGATCCACCTCTTATTGTTTAGCCTTCTGCTCTTGATAGTTTGGATACTGAGCATAATCTGACTGTTGAGAGGAAGCCACTTCGTATTGTCGACAGAAATACGAAGCAGCTCAGAGGAAAATCTGTTAATCTGGTCAAAGTACAGTGGGGTACTGACGATCGAGATTGTACCTGGGAAACGGAGAAGAACATTCATGCTTCGAATCCGGAATTATTCGTTTCAGGTACTATTTTGTTTTACTATCTCGTTTCTCTTTATTTTCCTTGCCGTTCTTTTCGAGGACGAAAAGATTTGAGTGGGGGAGAATGTAACAACCCACGATTTTTGAATATAATTTAAATTTGAATTTATTTTATTTTGAAATTATTTAAATTTTTTTTATTTGTAAGATTTAATTTATAAATATTTTTAAAGTGATAATAAAATTTTTCCAAAATTTATTGCATTTATTTGCTATTTTTAAAGACTAGTTTCCATTTTTCTGCTATTTTCCTCGTTTAAATTATATTTAATTAAAATTTATTTATTTATTTTTCTGAATGCATTTTTATTTTGTTTTATTATCTTTATTTATAAATATTTTTCATGTACATAAAAATTTTCCAAAGTTCATTCCATTTATTTTCAAATTTTGTAGCCTAGTTTTCATTTTCTTTGCTATTTCTTAATTTAATTATATATAATTAATATTTTATTTTTTTATTTACTAAATTTTCGTATATTTATCTAAATTTATATATATATTTCAGTTATTTAAAATTACAAAAAGAAATATGGTTATCTGAAGAGTTTATGACCTTTGATTTGCTTAAAGTCTTTTTATATTCACACCTTTTCACATTTCAACCAACACCTATTCAATTTTGCTGCCATTACACTCTCTATCTTCAGCCGACTCCCATATCATTTTCATGTGAATAATTCTCTTTCTCATCACAAAAAAATTCGGCCTCTCTCCATCTCAAAAAAAAATTGGTGAAACTTTACTTCTTTTCATTGTTTTTATACTTGATTTTTTGTAATTTTTCTCTTGCTTCCTTTCTTCTAGGTTCAGCCCCACCACTCCTTCAGCTTGGCCGCCTCCACCACCACCTAAACCAGCCTTCATCGCCTCCTCTCCAACCCCCTAGCCAAGCCGAGCCACCCTAGATAGAAGATCCACCACAAAAAATGCAAAATGATTCACCTAAACACACATAGCCGAGCACACTAGCCTTCCACCACCACAAATACCCCCTTAGCCGTCACCTTCGCCACCATCTCCAGCCCCTGCCTCACCTGAACCCTCTGCCATGTCAACCCCTGACCCACCTGAGCCCATGCTGTGCCCATATAGCCTTGGTCGTGGCCTAGATTTGCATTGAAACCATGTGGTGCTCCTTCGCTTGTTTTGTTCATGCACCATACTTTGCACCATCATCAAACCCATGTAGACCGACCCCATTAGACCCAAAACCATGCCTTAGCCATGTATTCTAACATATTGCCGATCCTAAGGAAGGTTGAAAGCAAGTGCAAAGATTTTGTCTTTGTTTTACGTTGTTAATTCTAACATTGTTTTACTATATTTTGGGTTGAAATATAAACTATTTTGAAATGTGTGTTAAAATGGTATTTTACAAAAAAATAATATGGTTTTGAAAGATACGATATTTTGATATTTTGAAACGGAGTTTGAATGATATTGAATTTTTGAAATGATATTTGATTTCTAAGTATAAATTACTATTTTGAAATTTTAACCACGAGATGTATTTAATTTATAGTTTAACTAATCCTTAAAGGATGGGCGACCCAAGCATCCTTAAAGTTATTGTACATTACTACTACAGTTCACTTGAGTTGGTTTACATTATATAAGTATATATGTCCTGACTCGAGTATTTTGTGTTTTACTTTATGCTCGGGTCAGCCTGAGTATTTACAGCTTAGCTTTGGATTTCTTTTCTGGAGCTAGGAATCGCTGGATATTCTGCTTGTCTAGTTATCTATTCCCTTTCAGTTTCAGTTGTTCTATTTCAGCTCTGGTATTTATAAACTTCTATGTATTTGAGATTTCTATTGTACATGTTTTCCAGACTGATTTCATGTATTATATTTTGAGAGTTGTTATAGTAGCTTCATGAACTACTATGGTATTTTAATTTCCGCTGTGAGTTATTCTGATATCTCTGTGTCTGTGATTCTGTAATTGTATTTCATTTTCTCCAAATTTATTTACAATGGGGTAATTTGATAAATTCAATTCCGACATGTGTGGATGCGAATGGCTGAAATATCGAGTTGTTACAAGATCATCATATCATTCTCCATATTATTATTATTTTTACTTCATTATCATTTTGTTTCATATTACATATCATTATGCATCCTATTTCATATCACATTTCATTGCATGTTACATTATAAATTACAATGCATGAAATATCATAATCATTTGCATCACAAGTTGCACTTCGTTCTGCATATCATCTCATGCTACGTTGCATATGTCATACATTTCATACTGCATTACAAAATACATATTGCATACATGAATACATAACGAGTGTATTTTATTTAAGGGGAGTTTGTAGTATTGTCTTATAATATAGGATTATTAATTTTTGATTTGTTTGGTATGTTTTGATTGACTTGTTTGACTTGATTGATTTGTTATACTTGTCTAACATGATTGGTTTTGATGAGCTTGTTGAAATATACTTATACGTATTTATGTATTGAATAATTATAATATAATTATGTTAATGTCTTTCACATTCCATTTACTATACTTTATTCTAGTATTAGTTTAAGGGGGAGTTTTATAGTTTTATGTTTTTAGGATGGTTTTTGTTGATGACAAAGGGGGAGAAATATAAAATAGGATAGTTAGGCATAGATTAAGGGGGGGTTATTAGTTTTAGGGGGAGTTATTAGGATAGAAGTAATATTTTATAAACAAAGGTTGTCATCATCAAAAAGGGAGAGATTGTTAGTCTTTGAGATGATGGTTTTGATGACAACTACCTTAGCATAGATTATAAAATATAAATACTAACAGTATAAGTTTAGATATATATGTATATGCAGGATTTAACCATGCAGGTACCACGAATGAAGACTGTACCGTATAGAGATCCAAGATATCAAGCTTGAAGACTCATGAGTATCAAGAATATCAAGATTATCAAGAGTTCAAGATTTCAAGTAATTTAATTTTTTAATTATGAATTTTGTTAAAACTCCTAGAAAAGCACTGGCATCTTAAAATCCAATTTATTCGTGGAATGGAATCCACTTCGAGCCTGTTAATGGGATGGAACCCTAAGTAGGATGGAACCTACGAAAAATCTAGTGGAACATTGTTTTGTATCCGCTAACTTTTTATTCAAATATTTTTATAAAATTATCTTGTTTTCAAAATGATTTCAAAATCTTCCTTTTAAAAGCATCAAAAACATCTATCGTGATTTCAAATACTTTTAGCCTCAAAATAATCTTTAATTTCAAAATCAAATTATCCATAGTTTTAAACTATCTTTAATAATATATCTAACTTTTAAATATTTATACTTAGATTTAAGTATAAAATTATAGTAAAATTTTGTATACACTATTCTATATATTTACTTATGTAATTTAACTATAGACAAGTATATTTATAAAGTTTAAAATAATTTTAACAAAAGATAGAAGTTATTTTCAAAGAAAAACAAACTACCAAAAATTCATTTGGGATGTCGAAATGCTCAACCTACCCATGTCGACATAGTGTCAGTTGGTTTCAAATTTAAATTTCAAAAGAAGTGTCTATTCGTCATATCTCTTCACGAATGGACATGTCTGTTGTTCTTCTATAAATAGGGACTGTTTTCAATGAATTTAAAGACAATTTTTCTAGTTTTTCACTCCTCTTCTTCTTCCACATTTCTATATCCATATTCTTACCATTACTCTGCCGAAATCAACATTGAATCTAACTAGATCATTTCTGGTTTGATTCTCTATCACTATCTCAACAAGATTCTTAGTACAATTCAGAGTTATAGGCTTCTTTGTAGTCAATTAAGCGAGAAAAGATGTGATTGTGGCCTTGGAAATCAATCAAGCGAGATAAGGTGTGATTGTAGCCTTGGAAATCAATTGGGTGAACTTGTTGCCCGGGAAATCAAGTATCTCTACCCAGTGGATTGTGAATCTGGAGGGTGTACCTCGTTGCCTTGAAATCGAGGGTGTAATTGTAAAGATTGTTTTTGAAAGGAAATCCATACTTGTGTGCGAGACTGGATGTAGGGTTACTCTGAACCAGTATAAAATCTGGAATGTTCTTTCCTTTACTGCTTTTACTTTATATTTGCATTTGTGTTTGATTCTGTGATCATATCTGTGTCTGAATATTACATACATTTGTGTTTAAATTAACAAAAACCCAAAAAGATTTAATAATTCTCTAAAACACTATTCACCCCCCTCTCTAGTGTTTATCCTAGCCTTAAGATCCTTAATCTGCATTTCTCACACAACCATTACATAAAATTCTTCACATAAGTTCATGATCAATTTTAACAATTTTGTACAACACTTCTTATGTTTATTATCACTTCTTAATTTAAGTTATATTCAATTTTAACAAATAAAATTCCAATTCATATTCAATTAACTAATTTATTTTCATTAGTACGGTTCAATTCATTTTGCAACTTAAGTTGAATTTTATTTTATAACTCAAGATCAATATTCATTTCAATGATTCATTTTGAATATCAAAATCAACTTTATTTAATTTTACTTAAGTTAAATTCCTTCACAACATTTCATTCTATTTGACCTAACTTAAAATTCAACTTATAATTCAATTTCAGACTTTATTTCTTAATATTCATATTCAACAAACAAAAATTTTGTTTTAACTTACTATCCTCAAATTTATAAGTTATACAAACTTAATTACCTAAAATTTCATGAATATTTACATAAGTTTACTTCCATTCTATAATCACTTTACAGCTTAAGATTATATTCACTTTTATTTGATTCATTTCAAATATCTATCTAATTCATTTCAAATTTAATTCAACTTGTTTAAATTTTCTTTGGTTAAACTTCAATTTCACATAATTCATTTTACTAACTCATTATATTTAACTTTACTAAAGTTAAAATTTTAATTTCATATCTCAATTTAAATTTTCTTTTCCTGGTACGTACCATTTTCAATTTATAAGTTCAAAAACATATTTTTTTACACTTTTCTCAAATTATAGTTTGGATTTTAAAATCAAACAAAACAAATCAAAATTTCATTAGTTAATTATTAAGGTAGCAAATTCATCACTTAGAAACTAGAAAATGAGATGATGTGACAGTCACCACCCGAATTATTTCCTAGCGACTGTAGTGAATTTAGTGTTTTATTTCCTTTAAATCCTTATGTTTATAAATTACATTTATAAATTTATACTTATATAATTTCTCTTATTTCACTTTCTTATATGTGTTCATTTAAATTTTTGTTTATATTTGTTTGGATTGATAATGATAACATCTTTTATTTAGACATAACAAATAAAAAATGACAATAATCAAATATTACCATTCGTTAACAACCAACAAATCATCTAACTATAATATTTTCTGAAAATCTATTATTTATATTGAAAGTATAATCAAGGTAAAATTATTTCATGTACCCAATTTAAAAACAATACCATGTTAGTTTGCTTGCTCAAGTGTTTTGGAATCCAACCGATGACGTTAGCTAGATGCATCGACCAGAACCCAAAATTCAAACTTAACAAATCAAACCACCTAATATAAAATATTTTTATATCACCAAAAGATACGCACTCTCGTATATACACACATTCAGACTTATTCTATGGTATTACTAACCATATCTATAATGAGTACCCATCAAAGCCTAGGTTTATCGCTAAACCCAAAGCTGTGATACCACTTTGTGATGACCCACAAATCTGTAACCCTCGAATCAATAGTAAACCACACATGTCTGATCCAAAAAGCGTAGAATGACAAAAGGTCGTGAGAAAGAAGAGAGAGGGTGAGAAGAAAGAAAGAAGAGAGAAGAAGAGAAGAGAAGAAAAAGAGAGAAACAGAACCATAAGAATACAAAATCTCATACCGCAGCGGAATAACATATAATATAGATGAATAATCTTTACAAAAGAGAAACGGTAATATATATATATACTTCAATCAGAGTACACAAATAAATAATTATCAGCCTGGACAGTTATAACAACATGCTCTCACAAATGCTGATAATTTATAATAACAATGCAGCGGAAAATAAACAGATACATGTAACAGCCCATTTTTTTTTACAAGTATTTTTCACTTGTATTTTTAAAAACTTTGGGGTTTATTTAAAGTGATTAAAAAAAAAATTAGGATTAACTAATAAGATCTCTGAAAAAATCAAGTTTTAATTAAGAAAACATTAATAGCTTAGGTGGTTAAGACATCTGGGCTATTCACGACAGGTCACAAGTTCGAGTATCAGCATGGTTAGAATTTCGAAATTTTCTTTTTATGTATAAATGAACTGGGTAATTACGCGTTAAAAAGGGCGCGTAAATTTAAGTAATAAGTACCGTGTATATATATATATATATATATATATATATATATATATATATATATATATATATATATATATATATAATATGAAGAATGTAAACCAATTTAAATTTTAGTTAAGTATTAATTTTGAAGAATTTAGTGTATTTATGAACTGTTGGATTACGCATTTAAAGGACGTGTAAAATTTATGGTATAAGTAACATAATCAACGTATAAATTAAAAACGTATTTTTTTGGGTGTTTGTATTGCGTCAGTTTGGCGTATTTTAAAAATCATATTTCAACATCTATATGTATTTAAAATATCGTATCAATGGTCTGCATTCAAAATCACGCCACTATTAAATAGTATCAAATGTTGAAATCAAAATTTCCATATATAAAAGAGAAACGTTCAAATCTGTTTGTAACTGTTCTTTAAAATATAATGATAATAATCAACTCTTCCATTTTTTGATTTAAACATACCATATATTTCTTCTTAAATCACGCATATATCATTTGAAAGAAAATCAATTTTGCCTTCCTTTGCGCGTGACACAAAATTTTATTCTTTTAACATTTTTGGCATTTGCCTCTTACCTTTTTGTTTCTTGAGCATGTCACTGTATTCATTTATTCACGCAACCTAAATGGACTAATATATTTGATTGCCTAAAATCAACTCATGCATCCAAATTTAACCTTGCCTATCTTTTCAAATTCTCACATTCCTATTTATATCTCTCTGTTTCCACTGCCTTTATTTTGCAAGATAAAATTTTTCGTTCCTATGATCACGCATATAAAGTAAAAATCATATTTAAATATCTTTATGGATTAAAATATCAGTTAGTGATTTTTATAACAAACGTTACTTTTGTTTTAACTGTCAAAATTTGTTTTAAACTTTTGTATATACCTTTTCATCCAAATATCTTTTGCCTAAAATCAATCTCTTGCCTAATATCAGTTCTTCCAAATGTCGTTTCTTCAATCTACAATCACGCAACTATTAAATGAAAAAAAATGTTGAAATCAAAATTTATAAACTTGCAATGAATATCACGCATATAAAATCAAATCTTTTCATTAATTGGCAGTTTTAAATCACGCAGCTTTTAAATTTAGAATTGGACAAATGTATATCTTGCCGTTTCTTCCTTTAATCACGCAAGCTATATTTATTGCATATAAGATATTGGAAATATTAATCACGTACATAATCGTCCATCTTATCTCTCTCGGCCTTTCATCTAAAAGAAAGAAAGATCGATGCATGCATTTAATCTGGATTTTTTATAACTGGCATTTTTTAATAACGTGCATATCCTCTGTTAATTTTGCCTTGTTTTTTTCGTATCTGATTTGCTCCTTTGCCCAACATCAATTTTTCTCTCTTGCCATTTCTTCTCTACAAAATCATGCAGTCTTATCCATTCAACAAAAAGAAATCTTGCAACAAATATAGTAACTGATCAAACATAATTGTGTAAAACATTATTTCGTTGCCTATTCAGTGCAAAGCAAATTTTAATTACTTATTGATTATCCACTTTAATCAACGCATGCATTTAATCAAATTTTTGTATAACTGGAAATAAATCACGCGCAACGTTCAAGAAAAAAAAAATCTTGCTAGATTTCACAAGCCTTAACCGTGTGTACAAAAGAAAAGATAACGTTCAAACATGGAGAACTGGAAAGTAATCACCCATTTTTCGCTTGCCTCTTCACCTTTAATTTCGCATGCCTCTCTGTTTATTTTCAATCACACCTTCGTATCCATTTAGTCCTTGATCTCATTTATTTCCTGCCTTGTGATTTACACTTACCATCTTTGCATAATCTCACTGATTATATAAAGCCTTGTACGCATATTTTTTTCTCCACAAATCTCAGTTTTTCCGTAGCCTTCTTCGCTTGTTGCTTGCTCCAGGTATGGCATCATAACTTCTCTCTGTTTCCTTTTCTTTTATTTCTCTTCCATTCTGTGATTCTCATTTGATATGCTCGGCCACTCCAACCCATCTACTTCACCCGATCTAGTTGACAAACTTTGGAAATTTATGAGTCATCACATCTGTAGAAATCTAATATGTGTGTGCAAAGAGATGGTGTAGTTGACCCAGATTTAATTTAATGCTAGCTTAAAGTTTACACGTACTATCACTACGGAAAAATGGGTTATTCATTGTATATGTCATACTTAGTTTTGGGTTAAACAAAATAGAAAGTCAACAATGTTCATTGAAAAAAATAGTACTATTTATTTTTCACTTTTTTTCAAGCGACCATTTTCACATGTCTTCTGCTACATATATGTAGCACCGATTTTTTTTTTTTTTTCATATTGCACTCGCTGAAGACATTTTATCCAGTATAACATTTTACACCTTCATCGCTGTTACAAGGGCAATTCATTCTTTAAATCTAAGTAGCCTTTGAATCTTGGTTATGAACAACCATGTCTTTATTTCAAGGAGAGAGCATGCGTAGGCCTGAATGCATATTTCAAGGAGGAAGAGGAACTGAGTGCATGAACGTGTTTTGCAAAGGCATGAAGGCAAAAAAAAATAAAAAATAAAAAATAAAAAAAAAATAAAAAAAAATAAAAAAAAAGAGGAAGGAAGTAACGTGCAGATCAAATAATGTACTATCCATGCATTAGTTCGTAGTATAGGCTGGGTGAAAACTTTTGCATGTGTACACGCAAATCTAGTAGGAAATAGGCAGTGTGTTTTTGCGTGAAGGGAAAAAAATAAGGGAGTGAAGTATTTGCATTTCTTTTGGGTTACAGTGAGCGTGCATTCTTAGTTGATATAGGCTTGGGCCGTGACCTTATGCATACTTCCAGTTGAAGTTTAGTAATGTGGTGGTTGTGCGTTTTGTTTAATTAAATAATAGAGTATATATATAAAAGGTAGAGAAAAAAAATTTATTTTTGGGCCGAGTTGTTCGTCAAGTAGGGTGGTGTAGTGGTCGAGCGTATCGTGCCAAATTTCTTTGACTATATTCGTTCCAATTGTTTCAAATATTTGCTTTGACCATAAATTTTAAAAGTCACGTATTCGGTATTTGGATCTTGTTATAGATTTGAATCTAGGCGTGACATCCGTGGAAATTTGATCGCTACCCTCTGTGCGTTTCTTTTTCGCTGGATTTTCATTTTCGCTTGAATCAAATTTTCTACAGCTTTCAGGTGAGTATTTCTCACCAGACAAACATACCTATATTTCTGTGAATTATCGCAAGTGTATTTGTAAAATTTATTTAAATGTTATCTGTCTGTAATATAACGTAGGATGTTAAACCCCATTTTTTTAAATTGACACCTCATCAATTATTTATCTGTTGTAATATTACTGCAGTTATATTATTTAATGTTTATATACTGATTTAAATCATCACTGCAAGTTCCCTGTAAATTTAAATCGTTTAAGCTGAAATGATAGGCCTAAACGATGATTATTATTCATTTATTCAGTTAACTGTTTAATTTTAACTTGGGATTGCGGGTTTGAAATGATAGAACCCGGGGTTTTGTAAATCGCGGATTGAAATGATATAAATCCGTATCACTTGACCTAGGCTAGAAAACTATATACAGACCCGTGGTTTATACAATATTTTTCTGAAATATTTTAATTTATTTTTAAAAATGGAAGCTTATAATATTCTGGTTTAAATGATTTAAAGGATTTTTATAAAGATTTATAATGATTTTGAATGAGTTAAAAATGTTAAATAAATAAATAAATGTTTGAATAAAACTTATTTTGGAAATTCTTGGTTTTGGTAAAAGTAAGAATTCAGTTAATAAAATAATTGATAATAAGTTATATTTGGAATTTAAAACTAAATTGTTAAGTTATTAATCTATTACAGCTTTTAAATGCTGTCTTTTAAAACTGGACTGTTTTAACCTGTAAACTTTAGGTAGCATTTCATAAGTGCTATAGAAACCGAAATTTGATATTTTTAATCAATTTGTGGAAATAATATTTGGGAAAAGGGAATTAAAACTTGGAATTTAATATGTAATTAATAAAATAAGGAATTGATTTTTTTTTTAATATTGGGTTTTATGGAAGAATTTAATTTTAAAAGGTGAGAAAGGAAAATTTAATTCCTAAATAAATTGAATAGATTTAAATAGTATATTAAAATGACCAATGTTTAAAAACAATATTTTGATATTGTAGTATTGGAAATATATTTTGATTTATAAAGTAAATTCCATTTTTAAAAGTTGTAACCACGGGTTATAATAACGTTTGGTTGTTAAAGAGACCGGGATCGGATATCTGGCATACTCTCTGTCGATACCGAAAACCACTTTACCAACCGTGTACGCGGTGGAGATTCCAGAATGAAGTAGGATGGTGGTGGCATTTTCTATGAGGTAAGTACGTGGACCCGACTCCCGTGAGTTGGCATAAGGTGGCTAAAACAGGAGCGATTGACGGATTAATGAGGTAGCACCTCTGATCGGACGCACTTCTTCGTTTGCCATTCTATTACTTTTGTGATTGTTTTGGTGCGCACCTTTGATTTGGGAGTGTTGTTCGAGGTGGGCGGTAGCTGCGGCTACGCGTTACCATCGGTCCGGAAGCGTAATTGGTATATCTACCCTGGCATTGCCTAGTTGTGCCGTGTCACCTACCATAGCGAGCCTTATACGATTTTGATTTTGTACCATACCTATGGAGTGCCCTCTGACGACGCCCAGTACGGGGGAGATTACGGTACTGTATAGACTATGGGAATATATTATGTGTTAAGGTGGAAAATGTAAAGCCTTAACGCTATTTTAAAGTAAGTTTATTTTACTAATAGACACTATTATAATAGCACAATATACTACATAGTAAATAGTTTAACGGATCCTTAGAGGATGGGCGGTCCCAAGCATCCTTTAAGTTACTTGCTTTATATTACAGTACACTTGAATTAGCTTACACTATATAAGTATGTATGTCCTGACTCGAGTGTTTATATTTTATGTTACGCTCGGGTCAGCCTGAGTTGCAGTTCAGTTTTCATCCCGGAGCTAGGATTTTTGTAGATCACTTTCAAGCTGCTGGCAAACTTCCTTTCAGTTCTTTATCTAAAATTTTGAAATCAAGACTAGTGGACATTTGGATTGTTTACTGAAAATTTGAAACTATATTTGGAGATAAAACTTTGTAAACTTTTTATTTGTTGAAGACTATTTATAGTGGCTTCATGAACCACTAAGTATTTTTAAATTCCGCTGCGAGTATTCTGATTCTGTGTTTGTGATTCTGTGATTAATTATTTACTGTATATTTTGAGATTTGCCAAATTTTATTTACAACGCGGTATTTTGAACAATTCAAGTCCGACATGTGCGGATGCGAATGGTTGAAAATATCGGGTCGTTACATCTGGTATCAGAGCTTTGGCTCTAGGCAAAACTTAGAATGTATGGTAAAGTTGATTTACAGAATCACTTTCATTTGAGCTTGAATCTCTTCCTTTTCGAATTTTGGAACGTTCCCTGCGGTTCCGAAGTTCATTCGTGTCCCTCACTATTCATTTTCTTTCGATTCTGGAGTATCCCATAACTCCATTTCGGATGAACTTTATAGTGAATTGGCGGTCTCGCCAATATTCTAATAAAGGGGTGAAACTCCTTTACAATTAGCATTGACTCACCAGAGAATTATATTTAACCTCGGTTTAGATGCTAGTATCTTTGGTTATTCTGAACTCTATCTCTTCGGATCGAATGGTAAATCTACATTCGATCTGACTCTTTAAGTCACGGTTGACCAGGTTAAGGTTGCCCGCGATTTATATAAACTTATCTAGTTCCTTGTTCTGTTATGTAATCATCGGATCTTCTGATTTCAATTTATCTTTAAATCAAAATTCTCTTGGTTTGAGTCCTTTAAATTTGAATCTCTATCCTTGTTTTGAAAAATTTATTCTTATATTTGGGAAAAATCTAATATTATATATATAAGTATAATTTTCAGAATTTAACTAGTTTTTTAGAGATAATAGTGTTTGATTTCATTTATGGTTTTGTAAACCATTGGTTTTGTCTTATATAAATAATTGAATATAAACATGGTTATAAATTTATTTGGAAACAGAAATGAATTTAAAACAAGAATTTAAGAATTTAATTTCTGATAGTTTCAAACCTTGTGTTTAAAGTCTTAAAAGGATATATTATTATTTAAATTATTTTCGAATATAAATTTGTTTCCAAAGAATTTTAAAAGTTTTAAAAATTAGTGCTCTTCTCTTTGTCGCTGGAAAATAATTTCGGTGATGACTACAATATCATCGACATTCATTTTCGAGTATCAAAGTAAAGAGACCACGTTGTAGCTTTGCTTCAAAATTTTAATTGATTTGAATTTCTAAATATGACTTACTTTATAATATATATAGATATATGATTTAAATTGATTTGACATATGCTATATGTATGTATTTATTTATCTCTAAAGGGTTTGAAGTTAATTGGAAATTTAATTCATAAATTTATGTTAAAAGGTGATTCTAATGATAAAATAAAGTCAAATTTGGAATGAATATTTAAACTTGAATAATATAGTTGGAAAATTTTACTTGTATAAATTGCATGTCAATATAACTTACCTAAATCATTCAGAAATTAACTACTTAATTGGATAATGTATAATATAAAAGGATTTTTTTTTTAAATAAAAATTTGAGTGGTTATAATAAATGTTATACACTTAAAGTTTCAGTTACAACAAGACACATAGAGGTAAATAGAAATAAAATAATAATTGAATAATATACAATATCAAATGGTGTTAAAGGAAATTTAGAAATATATTGGAATAGTTATATTAAATATAATCTACTTAATATGTGCGATAAGATATATTAAGTAGAATATATTTAATAATAATCTGGAATAAAGAAAATTAAATTTGTTGAATAAAAGATGATTATTATAAATGACTATACAAATTTCTGATTTTTGAAAATAATTGGATAATAAGATAATTAATTTGGAAATAGTTAAGATTGATTTAACTTCTGTAAAAATCAAATGAATTAAATCAATTATTGAATATTAATTTAAATTGAATTTATATGGTTTAGATATTGAGAAAAATATTTGACATAGATGAGAAAAATATTGAGAAAAAAAAATGGAATAAAGAAGAAACTAAATGGGGAATTTAGCTTATTTTGGGAAATGGTAAATTTACTTTAATTAAGTTAAATTATCATTTCAAATTTGGACTAAAGTTAAACATTTTAAATTAGAATGTTATAATACCTTATGTAAAATTTGGAGAAAAAAAAATAAATGATTTTTTTTAGCATTGTACAAGTAAATATGTAAATAAATAAATGTTAAAATTTTAAGTATAAATAGATGAAATCAAAGATTAATTTAAAATTGAATTTTATTGTTTAGATTAATGATTCTAATTTAAGTTTCAATTTAGTTTTCTTTCAGGTTGTTTCTATTCCCCTACCTTCTTCCTTTTCGAGGACGAAAAGTTCTGAGTGGGGGAGAGTGTAACAACCCATTTTTTTTTACAAGTATTTTTCACTTGTATTTTTAAAAACTTTGGGGTTTATTTAAAGTGATTAAAAAAAAATTAGGATTAACTAATAAGATCTCTGAAAAAATCAAGTTTTAATTAAGAAAACATTAATAGCTTAGGTGGTTAAGACATTTGGGCTATTCACGACAGGTCACAAGTTCGAGTCTCAGCATGGTTAGAATTTCGAAATTTTTTATATGTATAAATGAACTGGGTAATTACGCGTTAAAAAGGGCGCGTAAATTTAAGGAATAAGTACCGTATATATATATATATATATATATATATATATATATATATATATATATATATTATATATATATATATATATGTAAAATATGAAGAATGTAAACCAATTTAAATTTTAGTTAAGTATTAATTTTGAAGAATTTAGTGTATTTATGAACTGTTGGATTACGCATTTAAAGGACGTGTAAAATTTATGGTATAAGTAACATAATCAACGTATAAATTAAAAACGTATTTTTTTGGGTGTTTGTATTGCGTCAGTTTGGCGTATTTTAAAAATCATATTTCAACATCTGTATGTATTTAAAATATCGTATCAATGGTCTGCATTCAAAATCACGCCACTATTAAATAGTATCAAATGTTGAAATCAAAATTTCCATATATAAAAGAGAAACGTTCAAATCTGTTTGTAACTGTTCTTTAAAATATAATGATAATAATCAACTCTTCCATTTTTTGATTTAAACATACCATATATTTCTTCTTAAATCACGCATATATCATTTGAAAGAAAATCAATTTTGTCTTCCTTTGCGCGTGACACAAAATTTTATTCTTTTAACATTTTTGGCATTTGCCTCTTACCTTTTTGTTTCTTGAGCATGTCACTGTATTCATTTATTCACGCAACCTAAATGGACTAATATATTTGATTGCCTAAAATCAACTCATGCATTCAAATTTAACCTTGCCTATCTTTTCAAATTCTCACATTCCTATTTATATCTCTCTGTTTCCACTGCCTTTATTTTGCAAGATAAAATTTTTCGTTCCTATAATCACGCATATAAAGTAAAAATCATATTTAAATATCTTTATGGATTAAAATATCAGTTAGTGATTTTTATAACAAACGTTACTTTTTTTTAACTGTCAAAATTTGTTTTAAACTTTTGTATATACCTTTTCATCCAAATATCTTTTGCCTAAAATCAATCTCTTGCCTAATATCAGTTCTTCCAAATGCCGTTTCTTCAATCTACAATCACGCAACTATTAAATGAAAAAAAATGTTGAAATCAAAATTTATAAACTGGCAATGAATATCACGCATATAAAATCAAATCTTTTCATTAATTGGCAGTTTTAAATCACGCAGCTTTTAAATTTAGAATTGGACAAATGTATATCTTGCCGTTTCTTCCTTTAATCACGCAAGCTATATTTATTGCATATAAGATATTGGAAATATTAATCACGTACATAATCTTCCATCTTATCTCTCTCGGCCTTTCATCTAAAAGAAAGAAAGATCGATGCATGCATTTAATCTGGATTTTTTATAACTGGCATTTTTAATAACGTGCATATCCTCTGTTAATTTTGCCTTGTTTTTTTCGTATCTGATTTGCTCCTTTGCCCAACATCAATTTTTCTCTCTTGCCATTTCTTCTCTACAAAATCACGCAGTCTTATCCATTCAACAAAAAGAAATCTTGCAACAAATATAGTAACTGATCAAACATAATTGTGTAAAACATTATTTCGTTGCCTATTCAGTGCAAAGCAAATTTTAATTGCTTATTGATTATCCACTTTAATCAACGCATGCATTTAATCAAATTTTTGTATAACTGGAAATAAATCACGCGCAACGTTCAAGAAAAAAAAAATCTTGCTAGATTTCACAAGCCTTAACCGTGTGTACAAAAGAAAAGATAACGTTCAAACATGGAGAACTGGAAAGTAATCACCCATTTTTCGCTTGCCTCTTCACCTTTAATTTCGCATGCCTCTCTGTTTATTTTCAATCACACCTTCGTATCCATTTAGTCCTTGATCTCATTTATTTCCTGCCTTGTGATTTACACTTACCATCTTTGCATAATCTCACTGATTATATAAAGCCTTGTATGCATATTTTTTTCTCCACAAATCTCAGTTTTGCCGTAGCCTTCTTCGCTTGTTGCTTGCTCCAGGTATGGCATCATAACATCTCTCTGTTTCCTTTTCTTTTGTTTCTCTTCCATTCTGTGATTCTCATTTGATATGCTCGGCCACTCCAACCCATCTACTTCACCCGATCTAGTTGACAAACTTTGGAAATTTATGAGTCATCACATCTGTAGAAATCTAATATGTGTGTGCAAAGAGATGGTGTAGTTGACCCAGATTTAATTTAATGCTAGCTTAAAGTTTACACGTACTATCACTACGGAAAAATGGGTTATTCATTGTATATATCATACTTAGTTTTGGGTTAAACAAAATAGAAAGTCAACAATGTTCATTGAAAAAAATAGTACTATTTATTTTTCACTTTTTTTCAAGCGACCATTTTCACATGTCTTCTACTACATATATGTAGCACCGATTTTTTTTTTTTTCATATTGCACTCGCTGAAGACATTTTATCCAGTATAACATTTTACACCTTCATCGCTGTTACAAGGGCAATTCATTCTTTAAATCTAAGTAGCCTTTGAATCTTGGTTATGAACAACCATGTCTTTATTTCAAGGAGAGAGCATGCGTAGGCCTGAATGCATATTTCAAGGAGGAAGAGGAACTGAGTGCATGAACGTGTTTTGCAAAGGCATGAAGGCAAAAAAAAATAAAAAAAATAAAAATAAATAAAAATAAAAAAAAAGAGGAAGGAAGTAACGTGCAGATCAAATAATGTACTATCCATGCATTAGTTCGTAGTATAGGCTGGGTGAAAACTTTTGCATGTGTACACGCAAATCTAGTAGGAAATAGGCAGTGTGTTTTTGCGTGAAGGGAAAAAAATAAGGGAGTGAAGTATTTGCATTTCTTTTGGGTTACAGTGAGCGTGCATTCTTAGTTGATATAGGCTTGGGCCGTGACCTTATGCATACTTCCAGTTGAAGTTTAGTAATGTGGTGGTTGTGCGTTTTGTTTAATTAAATAATAGAGTATATATATAAAAGGTAGAGAGAAAAAAATTATTTTTGGGCCGAGTTGTTCGTCAAGTAGGGTGGTGTAGTGGTCGAGCGTATCGTGCCAAATTTCTTTGACTATATTCGTTCCAATTGTTTCAAATATTTGCTTTGACCATAAATTTTAAAAGTCACGTATTCGGTATTTGGATCTTGTTATAGATTTGAATCTAGGCGTGACATCCGGGGAAATTTGATCGCTACCCTCTGTGCGTTTCTTTTTCGCTGGATTTTCATTTTCGCTTGAATCAAATTTTCTACAGCTTTCAGGTGAGTATTTCTCACCAGACAAACATACCTATATTTCTGTGAATTATCGCAAGTGTATTTGTAAAATTTATTTAAATGTTATCTGTCTGTAATATAACGTAGGATGTTAAACCCCATTTTTTTAAATTGACACCTCATCAATTATTTATCTGTTGTAATATTACTGCAGTTATATTATTTAATGTTTATATACTGATTTAAATCATCACTGCAAGTTCCCTGTAAATTTAAATCGTTTAAGCTGAAATGATAGGCCTAAACGATGACTATTATTCATTTATTCAGTTAACTGTTTAATTTTAACTTGGGATTGCGGGTTTGAAATGATAGAACCCGGGGTTTTGTAAATCGCGGATTGAAATGATATAAATCCGTATCACTTGACCTAGGCTAGAAAACTATATACAGACCCGTGGTTTATATAATATTTTTCTGAAATATTTTAATTTATTTTTAAAAATGGAAGCTTATAATATTCTGGTTTAAATGATTTAAAGGATTTTTATAAAGATTTATAATGATTTTGAATGAGTTAAAAATGTTAAATAAATAAATAAATGTTTGAATAAAACTTATTTTGGAAATTCTTGGTTTTGGTAAAAGTAAGAATTCAGTTAATAAAATAATTGATAATAAGTTATATTTGGAATTTAAAACTAAATTGTTAAGTTATTAATCTATTACAGCATTTAAATGCTGTCTTTTAAAACTGGACTGTTTTAACCTGTAAACTTTAGGTAGCATTTCATAAGTGCTATAGAAACTGAAATTTGATATTTTTAATCAATTTGTGGAAATAATCTTTGGGAAAAGGGAATTAAAACTTGGAATTTAATATGTAATTAATAAAATAAGGAATTGATTTTTTTCTAATATTGGGTTTTATGGAAGAATTTAATTTTAAAAGGTGAGAAAGGAAAATTTAATTCCTAAATAAATTGAATAGATTTAAATGGTATATTAAAATGACCAATGTTTAAAAACAATATTTTGATATTGTAGTATTGGAAATATATTTTGATTTATAAAGTAAATTCCATTTTTAAAAGTTGTAACCACGGGTTATAATAACGTTTGGTTGTTAAAGAGACCGGGATCGGATATCTGGCATACTCTCTGTCGATACCGAAAACCACTTTACCAACCGTGTACGCGGTGGAGATTCCAGAATGAAGTAGGATGGTGGTGGCGTTTTCTATGAGGTAAGTACGTGGACCCGACTCCCGTGAGTTGGCATAAGGTGGCTAAAACAGGAGCGATTGACGGATTAATGAGGTAGCACCTCTGATCGGACGCACTTCTTCGTATGCCATTCTATTACTTTTGTGATTGTTTTGATGCGCACCTTTGATTTGGGAGTGTTGTTCGAGGTGGGCGGTAGCTGCGGCTACACGTTACCATCGGTCCGGAAGCGTAATTGGTATATCTACCCTGGCATTGCCTAGTTGTGCCGTGTCACCTACCATAGCGAGCCTTATACGATTTTGATTTTGTACCATACCTATGGAGTGCCCTCTGACGACGCCCAGTACGGGGGAGATTACGGTACTGTATAGACTATGGGAATATATTATGTGTTAAGGTGGAAAATGTAAAGCCTTAACGCTATTTTAAAGTAAGTTTATTTTACTAATAGACACTATTATAATAGCGCAATATACTACATAGTAAATAGTTTAACGGATCCTTAGAGGATGGGCGGTCCCAAGCATCCTTTAAGTTACTTGCTTTATATTACAGTACACTTGAATTAGCTTACACTATATAAGTATGTATGTCCTGACTCGAGTGTTTATATTTTATGTTACGCTCGGGTCAGCCTGAGTTGCAGTTCAGTTTTCATCCCGGAGCTAGGATTTCTGTAGATCACTTTCAAGCTGCTGGCAAACTTCCTTTCCAGTTCTTTATCTAAAATTTTGAAATCAAGACTAGTGGACATTTGGATTGTTTACTGAAAATTTGAAACTATATTTGGAGATAAAACTTTGTAAACTTTTTATTTGTTGAAGACTATTTATAGTGGCTTCATGAACCACTAAGTATTTTTAAATTCCGCTGCGAGTATTCTGATTCTGTGTTTGTGATTCTGTGATTAATTATTTACTGTATATTTTGAGATTTGCCAAATTTTATTTACAACGCGGTATTTTGAACAATTCAAGTCCGACATGTGCGGATGCGAATGGTTGAAAATATCGGGTCGTTACAATACACGTATACGATATGAAGATCTTCAGCTCGTCTGCTGAAGCTCCAAAAGCACCAAATCTAAACATGTAAATATACTCGGTCTTACCCGAGCATTGAAAGGGAAGAATGCCGGATCAGTTTGGTAAACCAGCATGAGAAGAACATATCTCAACTGAATTTTAAAGTTTTAAGATTAACAAATTTTTTTTTTTCAAAAAAATTTATCTCATATGACCGCGTCCACACATAAGCATAGACGGATTTTTCCCTTATGATAACTGAATCATTTCTTATCAAATTCCATTATATTATAATAGTGTCTATTATACAAATAATAATCAATCATAGCTGAAATTGTTACATTATTAAATTCCAGTATAATAGGTTTACAAACAAAATGGCAGACACGTTGTGGATATTAGATTCCATACAAATGACTAGGTGAAGGGACTACCTTTTTGAACTCGGTACACCTCTAGAGGAATGTACCTCGGGTCGAGATATTTGGCGCCTAAACCAACATAAGACCAGCCTACCCCTTTCGACATAGTACCAAATATGTCATTAACCCGGTCGTTACTGGCCTTTATAACAGGTACTCGGGTCAAAATGTGTAGAGTAAATCTAAAAGAATGATGACATCTCCTAACAGGAGCGACGCACTTAGCCTTGCTGCTTCTGCCTTGTTTTAGTCATTTCCAGGGTGTGAGGCTAGAAGAGGTATCGAATACGTTTCACATATCACATCATCTTTGAATGACACTTTGCCATTTCCGTTGACTACTAATTGCCTTTCATAAAAATACAGTCCTTGAGCTCATACGTCCCAAGGAGGGTGTTAAGCTAAGAGAAGTTGCCTTCTTCGCCACCTCAGATGTATGTTTGTAAAATCAATGTACGTAATCTCAAATAATGAGCTGTCAGACATCCATCCATACAAGTTGTCCAGGAATAGGACAAACTGAAGATACTTTCCTACCACATCCTAACGAATTAGTAGCGAATAGTCTTGCATCGGATATTTCGTAACGGAAGACTACTGCTACTTTATGTATGTTGGGATGTTAACCCCAAATGATCAACAAGCAGTCATGCAATATGAAAATACTAAATATCAGTATCATCAACAAACCTAAACGATCGTCGCATTTAGGTTGGTCTGAAGTGGTTTTCTGACAAACCGATCCCTGTCTCTTCACACAAACAACGCAAAAGCGTTACCCAACCTCATACAGAAACCAAGTCTCGTAGACTTATCATGTTTTCAACTTTCAACTTGCTATCCTTTAACCAAGAAGGAAGCTCAGTAGATTAGAGTAATCACTCTGCACTACTCGAATCAACATCCATTACACCAAACGATAATCAAGCCTACACAAATGGCTACGTATTAAATGTACGACTAAATATTTTTCACATCAAGTCGAGAAATTAAAATGGTCCAAAAAATAATTCAGCACTAAAATAGTCAATAGGTCTGATTTATTAATCTTTTATTTATTAAATCACTTTTCCAATTACTTCAAATTATCTTTAAAAGGATATATTCTCAAAACCATTTCAATATTTTAATATTTGGAAAACATTTCATAAACTTATTTTAATAATAAGTGAATCCACAACCTATTGTATTTTCAAACCATTCAAACTCCATTTTAAAATATCACTTTCCAAAATATTCACTTTAAGGATTTTTCATTTTAAAAACGAGAATATATTTTCTTTTATAAAAATCCATATTTAGCTCATCAAATTAAATTGATTTCACATTTATAAAACATTGTTTATAAATTCCATTTATCATTTATAAAAATATCCATATATGAAATTCCTTTATTAACCAATTTCATGTTTATCTCATTTATATATCAAAATCCCATTATAAGTTTATTTACTTATAAATTTCTTTATTTACGCATTATTCTGTTGTAATCTCATTGTTTATAAAGTCCATTATAAATTCATTTCTAAATTACAATTATAAATTCAATTACAAACTCATTTACAAATTTGATTATAAATCCATTTCTAATATTTATAAAACACTGTTTTTAAAAATCCTTTTCACTAAATTTCTTTATTGATAGCATTCCTTTGTAAACTTTCATTTTAACACCTATAAAAATTGTTTGTAATTCCATTACTTTTATTTATAAAATATCAATTTTATAAATATTATATATAAACCATTTATGATAAGTTCAAAATTATAAATTAAACTTATTTTACAAAATAGTTAACTTCATATTTCAAAAAGTATATTTAAGTATATTTCTCAAAGCCATAATTCTTATAACATAAAAATTATAACTTTTTATTCATTTAAGATAAATTCAATTTTTGACAATTGAAAAATTATTAAAACATATATATTTTCAAAATCACTTTGAATCCTTTCTAAATTGAAATCATCATTTTAATAGTTTAAATTTCCAAAAATATGGCCCAATACTACAAAACTACTAATAAAGGGATTCACATCGATAATAGCAAACATAGCATCCATCACATTGTAACGATCCGTAAATTTTGGTAAATAAATTTGGTTAAATTAATGAGATTTTGTAATTAAATTTAGATAGAAATAAAAACCTTATAATGTAGAAATGGAATAATATTGAAACAAATAAAATTTGTAAATGAATAATGAAATAATAACTATGATGAAGTGTAACAATGATTATTAAAGCTAAAATTGTTATAGATTAAATGAAACTACAATTAATGAAATAGTGTAAGCGTTATACCTGGATGTATATTGAATATAAAAATATAAAGTAGGTATTGAATTAGTTAATGAAAGAACACATTGTTACATTTATTGAATTAAATTAAGGAAATTAAATATTAATAAATGGTCATTTAATAAAACCAATGTTCTGGGAGTAATTATAATAGTTGTTTGAAATACGTATAAACTTTGATTTGGAAATCAATTGGATTTAAAATGAAATTTGGTATTACATTTATGAGTTTAAATGTTTGTTTAATTTGTAAAGTAATAAATGATGTAATAAAAGAGTGAAATCTAGATAAATAAATTTAAGTGAGACCTTAATTAAATAATGGGTGAAATAATAGGATAAATGGTAACATTGATATTGTAAGAAATAAAAACCCTATTAATGTAAGAAAACCAAGGCAAACATTTAAGTTATAAAATGTTATAATAAATAAAAATAAAATTACCATTGTATAAGGATTTGGCATATGAAAATAGTAACGGTTGTGTGTAAATATTGGAGTAAATATTATATATGCAATTATGATAATTTGTTGGAAATAATAAACCTTAGTGTATTGTAAGGTTACATGTTTATTTCGTTTATAATAAAATTTGAAAATCAATTAGAGTAAAGGAACCTTAATGTTATATTAATAAGAATTAACGCAATAACTAAATTAGAGCACACCCTATTAATTGAAACAGATGGTAAAGTTAGGATTGATTGAAATTAGTAAATTGGGAAAGGAATTCAAAATTATGTTAACTAATGAAGAATACGAGATAAATTGTAAATTTATAAAATCAATGTCTGTTAAGTAGTTATAATATTTATAGTTGATAATAAACGTTACTTAGTGATTATTAATATAATAACGGAAGGCGTAAATGAAATAAAATGAAAATAGGGTAGTTAGTACGAAGGAAAGATGAAAATTTGAACTTACTAATGTATAATAGGTTAAACAAAGGTTACCTTTGTTTATTGAATAATTATTTATGAGATAAAAAGGATTTGGAGTTAAATCAAGTTTATTTATCGAAATAAATTATAATTCATTGGATTTATTGTCAATGAAATTAATTACTACATTATTTGAAATAAAGATAATATGAGAAAAATTAATGTAATAGTTTTAAATCCAATATTTAAGTCATCTATTTAACAATAATGAATGGAATAATTATTGATGGGTTTATTTAAATAGAATTTTGGAAATTTAATTTATAATTGTTGAATTTAAGGAAATTGAGGAAGTTATCAATTTTAAATCAAAGTTAAATTTGTTTAAATTAGTATAAATGTTTAAGAAATTAAAAATGATAAGAATTGTCGATTATAGAATTGGAATTTAAAAATTGGATTTAATTAATTTAATATTAAATTATTTAATTAATGTAAAAATAGCCATTTTGGCCACTGACTCGGATTTCGACGAAACTAGTTTCATTGGATCCATAATAGTGAATTATTATAGGATTTCAAGTTTCGTAGCGATCGGACTTGTCGTTTGATCGTACCGACTCGAAACGCCTTGAAATTAATGAAATTGAAATCAATTTGAAATAATTTGATTTTTTCATAACTTCTCCATATGATGGAATTTGGACGTTAAACTTTTTCCATCGCATTTAAAATATTTTAAAACATTTATTTTGATATATGGGTTGACCCAATTTCATTCCGGAGTCAAAACGGGCTTTTTGGGCCACTTTTTCGTTAGCGCGTATATTCAACCCGATCCATCCATGCTATTCCAGTTTGCCTATATATATCCCGGTTATAAACCTTAGCCCTATATTTCTCATTTGTCTGTACGTATATCTTATTCTCAACTCCTTCTTTCCAATGGCAGATAAACCCTAATTAAAATTGTAATCCACAAATTAAATCCAAAGTTGAAATTTCAAACTACTCAGAAAAATTTGAAAAAAATATATATCGAAGCTCTCAATTAGCATAGCTTAGATCCATGATTCGTTTTTCATTTTGGTTCATCGTCTGATCAGTACAAATCGTAGAATTTTTGACCGTTCATCACGTCGAAATCAAACTTGACGGATCGACAAACTGTTTCTGGGTTTTGTAGAGGGAACCGAGGGGAGTTGATCTGTGGTGTTCGTTCATGGAGTTAACGGTTGGATTGTCGGTGAATTTCATACAAGGGTTTTAAATCATAGGCGGCTGCTGTGAATTTTGTGCTTTGTTCGGGTGTCGCGTGTGCACGATCGTGGGGTGTGGTCGCGAGTGTCGAGGAGCGCGGCATTGGAGAGGTGGTGGTGGCGGTCGGCATTTGAGGCGCGGTAGCGTTTTAGTGAGGAGGGTTTCGTGCTCAAATACATTTTGGAAGGGGAGGCCTGCTATCGTTCATGCGTGAGAAGATGCACAGGGTACAAGCAGTGACGTGGATTGTTTGGTAATGTGTTCCCTTTTTATTTTATTTTAAATTGAAATTCAAAAGCAACTATCGCTATATCTTTCACATACGAACACCAATTCACGCGCGGTTTCTTTTGTTAGGATCGTATTGAAATTTCGGACTTTATAACGCTGGTTTGGGTGAATTCTAATACTATCAAATTTTCTGGGTTTAAATTGAATTTAAATTCGATTTAAATTCAAAAGGTGAGTGTTTTAACCCACTCACAACTTCTAAGATTTCTTATGTTTGTTAAATTTATTTATGATGTGATTTGAAATTTATTTATAGCTGTTTGGCATATATTTAATCATTATCTCAGTTAATTTGTATTTATTGAATTAAATTGTTATTTAAGTTTATTATTGCATATAAACTGCCAGTTAGATGAATTGTTTAATTTATTATTGAATATAACTTCCTGTAAATAACCTGTTATTTATTTTCAGTTATATATTGATATTGATTGATTGGTTTGGATGATGATTGTGATGGATGTATGATTTTATGATGGATGAATGGATGTTTATTTATGTCATCACAATCTGTAAGTTGTTATGCATTCATTTTATTCGGGATTGCGGTTTGAAATGATATATAACCGCAATTTTATTTTAAATTACGGATTGAAATGAGAAATATCTGTATCACTTGACCATAGGGTAGAAAATTATATACAGACACCGTGGTCTATATATACAAATATTTTGAAATGATTTTTTTTATGGTTTGGAAAGAATATACGGATTAATAAATATTAATTTTGATATTATATAAATATTATTTTATATATATATAGTTAAATTCTTGAATTTAAGCTATGTATAAATTAGTTGAATAAAAATAAGTTAAATAACGGAGTTTGATTGTTTTATTATTATATGGTTAAGTACCTTTTTAAGATATTGGATATATAGAGTTTTGAAGACTAAAATAAAAACATAGTTGGAGGATAAATATGAAATTGGTTTGAATTGAAGGGTTTAAGATTTTGACTTGAATAAGAATGGATGTGAAATTTAAATAAAAACGGAGATTTTCAAAGGGTATGATTTTTATAACTTGATTTTGATTCAAAGTGATTTAAATGAATATCAGGTTGATTTAAATGAATATATCAAGTTAAATAAATTGAAAGAATATCCAGTTATGTGAAGTTAAAGGTTTTACTTAAATTATATTGAATTTATTAAATAAACATTTCAAATCTAAATAATAGAAATCGAATTTGATATATATGAAATTTTCAAAGAATTCGTTTTGAAATGGTGGAATACTTAAAGCTTGAAATATACGGAAATTGAAATGGTTTATTTGGGATTTAAATCTATATTTGGAATTGATTTGTGAAGGTGAAGAAACTATTTTTTATATATATAAAGTAATTTATACTTTAACCATTTAAGTGGTGTGGTTATATTTCAAAGTTATGAATTCAAAGTTTTATGTTTTGATAGGCTATATTTCAAGCATTTGGTTTCGAAATATTATAACTTTGTAAATGTTATGATTTTAGAAAAATGATATATTTGAAATAAAATGATATCATATTGTTTGGGTTTTAAAATAGAAATGATATCGTATTTAAATGGTTTTGAAGTGGATATTATATTCTGGTATTGAAGTATAATTATTTTAAAATGACCGTGGTGTTATAATAACGTTTGGTTGTTAAAGAGACCGGGATCGAAAGTTGTCATACTCTCTGCCAACCCTAAAAACCACTTTAACAACCATGTACGCGGTGGAGATTTCTGAATGAAGTAGGATGGTGGCGGCGTTTCCTTTGAGGTAAATATGTGGACCCGACTCCCGTGAGTTGACATAAGGTGGCTAAAACAGGAGCGATTCTTAGGCCAATGAGGTAGCACCTTTGATCGGGCACATCCCTTTGATTTTATACTTTGACATTTGGATTGATTCGGTGGCCACTTTTGATTTTCTTTTTGGGGGTGTGGCTCGAGGTGGGCGGTAGCTGCGCGCTACGCGTTACCACCAGCCCGAGTGCATAATTGGTATATCTACCCTGGCATTGCGTAGTTGTGCCATGTCACCTACCCTATCGCGTCTTGTACGAGTTTCTATTTGTGCCGTACCTATGGCGTATCCTATGGTAGCCTCCCGATCAGGAGGTATTACGGTACTGTATAGACTACTAGCACTATTACTTGTTAAGGTGGAAAATGTGAAGCCTTAACGCTATTTAAAAGTAAGTTTATTTTACTTTTAGACACTATTATAATAGCTTAATATTCCTACATAGAAAATAGTTTAACGGATCCTTAGGAGATGTGAATCCCAAGCATCTCTTATAAGTTACTGCACTCATGTTAGACACTGGATAGGAGATGTCAAATCCCGTAAACACCTCCGACGTCGTTCCACTCATATTTATTTCTGTTGATTTAACTCACATAAGATCTTTTAGTTCTGACTCGAGTGTTTTGTCTTTTCAATTCGCTCGGGTCAGTCCGAGCGTTTCAGGATCGAAGATTTTATTCTGGAGGACGAAGACGAAGATTTGTGGTACTATTATCTACTATATTATTCCGCTACACCATTAAATTCCGCTGCATTAATTATTATTCTCTGGTATGTGTACTCTGATATGTATTATATAAATATAATCAAGGGTTTTTGTAAAACAGCTTCATGAACTGTATATTTGATTATTATATTTTATCGTTCCGCTGCAAGATTCTATTTTGTTTTTTTTCTTTCTCTATTTTTTTCTTATTTACCCCATAACAATCCATGCTTCCATAGGGTTTAAGTCTGACGTGTGTGGTTTATCGTCGATTTAAAGCGTACAAAAAGGCGGGATGTTACAGGCATCAAACATCACATGGTACAACATATATAACAATATGTGTAAATAGAAATCAACAATGGTGAGGAATTCAGTTGGATCCCTCCAACCTGTAACCTGCAACAAATACACATATGGGAAAAATGCACAATGTCTGCTGCGAGGCAGACGCGCATACAAAGGGTCATCCACTCATACACAGGAACGTATAACATCCAAACATAGTATAACATCCAAACAATCATCAAACATCATATAATAAATTTATTCCCACTTGCATAAAAATATAAGCGGGCCAGGGAGAGTGATTTTTACTCACTTTGGTTGCAGTCATTGTTGCAGCGTTTTAATTCGATTAAAATTAGATGAGCGTTTAATTTTAACCATAATTTTCAACAACTCCAAATCCATCCTAACCAGCTTTAAATGTAGTGCTCAATAATACGAATCCAATGCAATTCATTTCGTGCGAAACGGACCTCGTATGACAAAGTTATCAATTTTATAAGTTACATGAATTATAAACGATATAATTTACAAATCTTTTTTTATTTATAAATCTTGATAAATCTCAACCGTTAGATCCTCATGATCAGATCAGAGTTGCACGTTCTTTTTCCTTCCTTCCCTGATCTGCTCGATTAAAAACCCACAGCTGCAAATAAACCCCCTCTCAAACACTCCCCCCCTCGCTGCCTCCTCCTTTGTTGTGAACCCCATTAGGCACCTCCACATGACTCCCCAAACTCCGCCACACCCACATCTCTAACTCAGTCCACCCTTATCACCTCTAGAATGTGTGTTTTAGCCCAAATAGCATGATGAATACAGCTTGATTTTGTCCTCGATCATCGACGATGGCCCGAATCAGCCGTTGGATGTGTGGAGCTCGATGAGCTCTACATTTTTCATGTAGAAATTATTTCATGATACTTGATGGATTGGGAGATCGATGAGGTGGAAAATTCGAAGCTTTCTGGCCATTCAAAATGAATGTGGCGGCTGATCTAATTCGGGCTAGGGTTTTGAAAAGAAATGGGAAAAAGTAAGGGCTATTTATAGAAAATTTCACGCATTATTCATTCGAAAATATTTCAAACTCCAAACGAGGCATGCCGCCTAGCATTTCTAATGTTCTACCCATATTTTGAACACAATGGAATATGTATCAGAGGCCAATTCCATCATATACAGAAGATAGGTTTTCAAATCGAGTTATTTTAATTAAATTTCCTTTAATTAATTTTCGTGTGTTTCGAGCATGCACGATCAAATGATAAGTCCAATTGACATGAAATTTGGAATCCTATAATAACTCGCTATTACGGATCTAGTGAAACTAGTTTCATCAAAATCCGAGACAGTGTCAAAAATGCCAATTTTTACACATTAATTGAATTAATAAATTTTCAATTTCTATTTATTAACTTTTAAATCAAAGTTAGAAGTTTACTAACTCCATTCTAATTTAAATAGATTTTAAATTTACTTTATAAATCATTTTCATTTAAATTAAATTCAAGATCCAATTATTTCCACAATTTCAAATATTAAATTCAATAATTTAATTATCAAATAAATCACTATATTCGAAATATAAGTTATTCAACTTATAAAATTAACTTTTGAATATTTAAAATCAATTAAATATTCAAAATTTGAATAACTGAAATTCTGGATTGTTACAATTAACTTTGTTGCTGAATATACTTTTCTCTTACTAAGAAAATCTTATGACTAGGCATCATATAACTAGGGTGTGAATATGAAGGGGTTTAGGCGTAGAATCAAATAATAGAGATCATGTAACCCACAAATTTATCACTTTGATAAATTATATTTATTTTCATAACATTCAAATATAATCTTTTTTAACATTGGTTATGATGTTTTGAATGATAAATAATAATGGTAATCTTATTTCGAATATTTACGAAAATATATACTTTGGAAAATATCGATAAAATGATTAAAAAACTGTTTTACGATAAACAGCTCTATAATTATCAGAAGTCACGCGTAAGACTGGATTTATACACTTATATATCCATTTAAACAAGAATATAAAATAAAATAATTTATTTTTTTTATTATTTTTGGAATTAAAAGTATTTATGACATCATCAATAATGGCGTCATATTTAATAATTGATTTATGAATTTAAATTAAGATTAAATAATTTAATAATTATTAAAATAATTGTTTTTAAATGATAATAGTTCATTTTTATTTGTTATGAAGTGATAATAAATCATTTATAATAGTTTCATAAAGATATATATTTGATTTGAGAATATAAGAAAATTCGTATCGCTTTATCGATATGACAACACTTTTTATGAATAGTTGTTTAATATTAATTTATATGGCTTTATAAATTAACTGTGATCATTTCAATTAGCTAAAAATGATGAGAAATCAGTTTTCACATTTTGTTTACAAATGTATGTTAAATAAGAAGTAAATATATGACCGGAGATCGGAATCAGAATTCGTAACGATTTAATGAAGAAAAGTTGTTTTAAGCCATTGCAACCTTATAAGATAAATATGCAGGCGCACACACATGTGGATATATATGCATGTCCTACAGGCACATACACATACAAATAAACATACATACATGTATACAAATGAAACAAATATCACGATATTTCTCTTAATACTTCACCTTTAAACATACAAAAGTCAATGCACATGTTATGATATGATGATGGTGATGGAAGGGAATGTGGGCTGAGCATATAGAGGATGATAGGGGTGGAATTCATGGCTAGATATGAGGTGTAATGGTGATGCAAGAATGCTTAGGTAAGGAGAAAATATCATGATATTTTTTGTGCCAAATTTTCCTATAAATACTCACCTACATTCACACATACATTCAAACCATTCCCTTCTTCTTTCTCCTTCTTCCTAAAGCTCTAAGAGCTCTTCTTTAATGGCTTCCATACCTTGAAAAAATATATAGGAAAAGATATGGAAAATATTCCAAAATAAAGTAAAATATATACACATGTATATACCTTGTCAATTCATTTCAAAACCAAGTGCAATCACCTCCTTTCCTCCTTCACAACACACGGCCGCCACCATCCATCACCAAGGCTGAGCACTCCACCTCTTTCCAATCTTAGGCCGAGCTTTCCCTAGGTCTCAGGCTTAATTCCATAAGCTTCGGTTATATCGTAGTAAGGCTATAGTCCGTTTTCCTAAGTTTATTATCTAATAAAGGTGAGAAACTTTATATATAATATGATGCGATATGATTGATATGGATGTTTACTATGCTTTGATCATCAAGTTTGGTTGTTTTAATATAGTTTTTTAATTTTGTAAACAAGTCACATTAAATACACATCGATATTACACAAGGAAATCACTTTCCAAATCAAGTTATAAAAGTGATGTGGAATCATTAAAGCTCTTTGAGATGATTTAAAATGGCTTATAACAAAATCCAACTTGGTGAAGTTCTGATGAGTTATGAAAATTGAGTCGAAAATAGACGCGTCGCGTAACGGCAGTTCGCGATTTCACGCCATAGAATGTTAAATCCATTTATATGATAGATTCGGAGACGGAATTCTTTGTAATAAGAATTTTATGAACTCTTATAATCATAGTTTTCAAGTAAAAGAAAAGGATCAAGATTTGGTTTAGTAGATTTTGAAATATGAGCAAATCAAGTTTTCAAAATAGTTGTGATAAATTCTTTAAAAATAATATTTTAATCTTTAGAATATGGGATAAATTCTTCAAATGTTTTAAAATAGATTTTAGTTACAAAAAATGGATTTTTAAATGATAGAAAAGTTGTTTTGATCAAATAAGCTTAAAAGCACTACTCGTAGCCCTATTCATAGCATTTTTGCAGCAATTTTAATAATTTTTGAAATATGACTTTAAACTTAAGTATTCTTTTCCAAATATTTTATAAATGTTTTCAAATAAATAATTAAATATCTTAGAGATGATTTGGAGTTTTATAATTCATTTTAAGAAGTTTAAATAAATGACTTAAGAAAAGCTGTTATAATTAAGTAATTTAATTTTGGCTCTAAAAGCCGATAAGCAAACTGGATTTTTCTATTCGTGAGATCCGGAAGTGAGTTTCTTAAACTAAGGAGATGTTCTGGGGCAACCGGTACCCTGGCTCAGCTGGCTTTTTCCTAGATGAGGAATACATAATGTCGGAAACGAGACAAGTATAAATGATTCAAATTTACAATTTTAATTTAATACAACTTGGATTATATAAATGTAAGCTTATTATACTTAGTATTAAATTCCAAGGAGGGAACCCATACTATCTGTGTGAATTTAAAAGGTGATTTCATCCTTATTCAGTGGATGGTAAAGGTTGTATATAGAAATTGATGTTGAGTAGAATTAATATAATTTCTATCAACCCTTTTTACTCAAAAAAGTTTTGCAATATGATTTATGAAAAATGATTTTGATTTAGCATAATTTCTATGAATCTGTTTTACTTGATACTAACTAATCTGTATTTACCATCTTAGATTACATGGTTTCAACTAAAAAGATATGTGTTGGAGATAAGAAATCTTTTATCAAGATTTAAATAAATAATTTGGAATTATTTTAATTCTTATGGATCCTTTTACTAAAAATTAATTATTTTTGGTTTATAATAAACGATGTCTTAAATAACATTATTTTGACCCATTTGAAAGTTACGATTTTGTGACGACCCGACTTTTTCTCCACAGAAAAGTCATATCATCACAAAGAAAGAAAGGGATAGAAAAGAGAAAGAAAGAGAAGAAAGAAGAAACAATATCAGAATCTCAACAGCGGAACGAATAAATTATATTAACAACAAAGTATTACATAGATATACAACACTATCACAGTACACAGAATTTACATCACATACTAGACAGTTATAAACACCTGTCTAGTTATACAACTTAATACAACTCAAAACAAAACAATACTAACAAAGAGAACACACAGCGGAAATATATATCTACACGCAGAAGCCTCCTGCTCCATTTCTCCACCATAATTCTTCAAACCTAACCTGAATCCCTTGGCTACTCGTAAAAATTTGAGTACCCAAGAGTTTAAGAAAAACAGAAGATAAACTCCGGGTCTGACATGGGTCTGGTGTGAGTAACAGGTTAAAGTTGCTTAACTTTGAAAAACTTTTGGAAGGAAGGGTATCACGTAAGACTTTCCACACATAAACATGGAAAAGTTTTTACCTTACGCTAACCAAAACATTTGATAGGAAATCCAGTGATATTATAATAGGGTCTAGGGTTTTCAAGTAAATAAGAAATAGCCGAAATTGTTACATGATTAAATTCCAGCTACTAGCTACAAAAGTGGGTAATACAATCAAAACTGTTGGCACTTATTGGATTGTGGATTTCATATAATGGCAGGGCTACTGGGGTACCGCCCGTCACAGTACGTGGCCTAGATCAACGTACCGAGGAGTACGCCCGCTCCCCTGCAACACAAAGCCGGACCCATTCCTTACTGAACAGTTCCGAACAAGACAACCCCGCATTTGGTGTACATCCAACTGCCCACACAACAGAAATAAAAAGGGACCTCTAGACAAGAGTAAATCTTGCTCTCCAGTGGGAGCTACCCACGAAGCCTTGTTGCACCTCCCGTGTTTTAGCCATTCCCGGTTGATGAGGCTTGAGGCTACGATTACCTTTAGAGAACACATCTCTTAGAATACTCATCGTCCACCTGACAATGTTCTAAAGCATTTAATCCATACAAGTTCGTTCCGGGTTCGAACGAAACCGAAGGCATTATCTCGTTACACTCATTTGGAATCACCCTCAGAGTTAACGACGATAACCTTGCACTCTAAATCACCATCTCGAATATATAAGAACTAGTTCCGTCAAACTCATCACGGAATCACCCCCAGAGTTATATTGACGTATAGTCCTTACACCTCGAGTCTTCACTCTTCACAAAAGATTCACGACCTATCGTTAATTTGGATCGATGTGGTTTTCAGATATCCAATATGGAAACCCGATCCCGGTCTCATCGAAATCCAAAGCGTGTCTTTTAAGGCAAAGTTGCTTTAAAGTTTTAAAACAATTCAATTATCTATATATCCAAATAGATAAATCACAGATCCACAACAGATAATCAACATTATCATCATATCAGATAAACCGTATTATCATTATTCAAAAAGATAATCTATATCAATATCACAATGCACCCAATGCATTCAAATCACTCAACATTATCTATCTCATATCTGAGATTCAATCCATCTAAAGTAAACAACATTATCCATCTATATAAGCAATGATTAACCACATCAAATATAATTAATTTAAAATGAATTAAATTAATTACCTTATTCAAATTAATTTAAAGTAAATTAAATTAATTACTTCATCAATATCAACTTTCTTATTACTATTGATTAACTATCAATCAATTAATTAATCATCAACCAATTATTTATTTCAATTAACCATCCCTGATTAATTAACCTTTAATTACATTCAAGTAATTATTCACTAATTAATTTCTTCAAATCTATTACTTATAAAGGAAAGCAGAATCCAAATTTACCATAGAATTACACCTGTCCTTTTATTTGACACTCCGCTCTTTTCCGTTCAATTTCAGTTTGGAGGCAACGGTTATGACTGACTTGATAATTCTAACCTCTTCCCAACCAAACGTCGATCCTTCCTCTTCCGAATATCCCAATTCCATTTTGATTTCAGGCAACGGTTATGGCTCACTTCATAATTCTAACCTCTCTTCCCAACCAAACATCGATCCTTCCTCTTCCCAGTATCCCAATTCCATTTTGACATTCAAAGATCCACATTAATGGTCGGCTCTGAACCTCGCCAGTAAGATGTCAATACTCACCGCGACACTATTCCATTTTGATTTCAGGCAACGGTTATGGCTCACTCTTCCCAACCAAACATCGATCCTTCCTCTTCCCAGTATCCCAATTCCATTTTGACATTCAAAGATCCACATTAATGGTCGGCTCTGAACCTCGCCAGTAAGATGTCAATACTCACCGCGACACTAACAAAATGGTAATTTCCATTTTTAATCGTTTCATTTCCTCTTTTCCAACTTTTTCATTCAACTCTTCTTAACTACTGCAGTTTTTTTGATTCACGATTAGACGCATTTTTTTTATACTGCTTCACTGATATCGTCAGTATCAGATGCGTTCTAATTTGTAAATGAACTCATACATGATTAGTCTGGATTTCAGTTACCAAAGATATACTTCCATGTCCAAATTGTAAGTTGTCAATTTCAATTTCCAAATTGATATGGTGTTAGCTTAAAAACATCTGTATTCCTACCAAGTTCATCTTAATAGTCACTCACTGATGTTGTCTTTGCTATTAATTTGGTCATTAGGTCTGGTATTAAAAACTCTGAAAAATGATCTGTCGTTTTTTATAACCTATATTACTAACTGCTTAAAATGGATGGTCATGCTCCTTACACTATCCTTCATATTGGACTTATTGCTATGGATTTGGTTTGTTGGATTTCATTTTTCAGATTGTATAAATTTGTTGTTCAATTTGTTTTCTACATGCATGTAGTTATCACAAAGAATAACATGTTCGTATTAGAGAATAACTACTTTCCAATTTATGTCCTTCATTTTGAAGTTAGAAATAATTGCAGATATATTGAGTTGTTCGTAGTATTCATTACATCCGGGTTTTTTTCCGCTACGCATTTAAATCACTAAACTGGTTCAAACTGATTGAATACCACTGACACTGTAGTTTGGGTTAGGGTTATATCCCTCTGCGTTGCTCTATCTTTCCCTTTTTGCAACTTACTGGATGAGTTACAAACTGCCCAGGCTATTTCTCCCCATGTACTCAGTTCCATATCTATGCACCGAATACGGAAATATGATTGACCGTGTGCATATTGCTCATCATTGTAACTCCCAGCTTATGTTAGGTGGTTACCTGGACCATGTTGGTGGTCACCGAGAGTGTTGAAAACAACTGCTGTATTATCACTACTTTTTTCTACCTCTTTTGACCTAACAGTGTTGCGCATAACAACTGTTTGCAACAGTTGTACCGCACATGTTTCAGTTTAAGTTTCACACAGATGGGCCTCTCTTTTCATCCTCCTTATTACAACACACAGTTAACAGTTGCAAAATTTTAGACTCCCTTTTTTGTTATACATAGTTTTTTCCCGGCAATACATACGTATCTTTGTAGTTTAATGCCATAGAGTAAATAAAATTTCAAACCATGTGCTGACAACTTTACGGAAAAATGCTGTTGCCCTCCGACTGTCCATGGAAATTATCACTGCGTCATTCTTCACCTGCAATGTCTGGTTTTTTTACATATCTCAATTAGGACACGATTTTCAGACGCAATATACTCAACATGTCAAATGTTCATTTGCTTAACGTCTTAAGCCTTTTACGTTTGCTGCTTTTTATAATCGTTGACACATGTAGTTTTATGTTCACATTCCGTATTTATGACCCACTGACCAACATATGGACTGCAATGTCTATATGTTGTGTGATAATTAAATCATCCACCTGCAAGATGATTTAGGAGCATATTCGATACTGGTACCCGCGTTGGTAATAGGAAATAGTCGATAGAGAAAATTTATCTCAAACAAGAACATACTCATACATCTTGCCACTATATGTCTGTAGATTATATTTTCATAAACCAGTGTTTACCATACACAGAGTCGGCTAAGACATAATACAGTATGTGCTTTCTTTTTTATCATGTCATATACAGCATTGTAACTTGCTCTCCGCTGTCTTTTCCAGGAAATCAAGTTGGACGATACTGTAATCCACCCTGGCATGGTATGTATTCATTGCCACTGTTCCACAAACCAATTTGCACTTCCTTATGTCCTGTTATCACTATTCTTCAACATAGTTTGTACTGAGAATTTTTTAGCACTGAGTTTTATTTGCTAATTATTCCTTTTCATCATTTATGAACTGCAGTGATATATTTTCAAACCGGTTTGCATATGCTTATTACTTCACCATATCCCATCCGCATCACATGGTTTATGCATATATATGTGTATATATACATATACATACCAATATATATGCATACATATAAGGATAATGACATGGGCAGCTAACCTTTTTCATTATTTCTACCGCGCACTAACTAGGACAGTATGGTTAATAAGTTTTAACATATCTAGGTCAACTTATTCATATTGTAAGGTTGTTAGTTTTACGAAATACTACCCCTGTTTTATGTGCTGCTATCCCGTTTCATGTTCCTGTCTTCATTTTTTCACACAATCTGTATCAACATTTCAACTTAATTTACGTAATAACTATTTGACGTTTGTGCACAGCATCAACTGCACGTCGTTAAAATTTGTCATTTCTCCTTCCAAAAATGTGTACTGCAGTTACAATGCCTCGTATTTACTTCACTGTTGACAGCGTAATGACTGTAATGATTTCTATTCTGAAGACTTTATCAATCTCAGAAAATGATGCTCAGGTTTTTTCATATGATTGGTTTTGGTTAACATTTCAGCAAGTCCTTATTCACTGTGAAGTCAAACTAAATGTTCATAACTGCTTTCTTTTACTTACCAACTATCAGAACTGATGGCTTTTATCGTACAAACATAGCAACTATTTATCCACCTACATATCTAATGCGTGGTTGTGTTCTAGAAATCGAGAATACACTTGGTAACCCCATGTCTCAGATTTAAGTGGCACGCTTTGGACATTAAACAGTTATCATATTTGGCCAAAATATAACTGTTTTGGTGTTCTTACAGTGTGGAAGAAATACAACTGTTTAGGTGGTCTTACTCAAAATTTGTGTCACAAAGAAATACACATTATTTTACTTATATCTTTCATGTGTGTTATGTAAATGACTGAATTTAGTACCCGTATGAGTTATATGAAGTCCTATGACTATGAATAGGATTGGGCCTAGGCAATCAAATCGCTAGATCATGTTTGCTCATTGTGGTCATTCCTGTTAGTTGTGCATGGCAAATTCGACTAAAACTGAAACAACCTTTAGGTACTGTCAGCACGACTGCTACCCGTGATCAGTACCCATGTACTCTGCAATGGACAATTTCGAACATGGAATCATACATTCGAATCCATTTCTGAATAGTATTAAAATGTTGAATAAACATGCAATGTTGATTACTGCTATCAATATTTTGTTGTGTTTAGTTATGACACAAAAATTCATACTTTATTAAACATATCGTTTTTAGTCCTAAATTCACGACCCAATGGCGCCCATCTGAATTTGGTTTTCAAATCTAAGATTTATCTTATTTACAGTTATCAATGTAATAACGGGTAATTTAACCGTCGGTTTGGATTTCATAGTAATGCATGTTTCAAGTTTAGGGACACAGAAGTCTCAACAAGGTTATTTATTCTCCAAACCATGATTGTTTTCTTTATTTTAAAATCCATATCCTTAAGAAATCTTTCATAAATTAATGATTTAAATTCTAACAATTATGATCTGACTTCAATAGTTATGATTGAAAATTTTAATTTGACTGTTAATTTTTATGATGAGTAATGTTAACAGTCATATTATCTTTGACTTAGATTAGGTATGCATATGTTTTAGATGAGGTAATATAATTTTCAGTTCAACATCAACTGTAGTTTCCCTGACATTATGTATTTAAATGTTGATTTAATTTCAGTTATTGTTGGGTGGTTACACTGAATACACTTCATTCCATATAGAAAGAGGAAGTTACTTGAATGTAGCATGATTAGTTACAAAGAGTGGTTCTGCTAGACAAACCGATGAATTAATCTGAAAAGTTATAAGTGGACACCACATAATTTTCACAATATTTCTCACAAACTAATGCGCATAATACATATGTATTAAACATTGACAAGACAATTTGCATGGTACTATATTTTTGATTAAAGAGTGATCCTTAATATAAGGAGAGCACTCAAACTTATTTATTATCATAGATAAATAAAAGGGTACCAACAAGCATGGTAGCTGGCGATATAATTGAATATTGAATAACTAGGTTGAATAGATGACAATATAAAGAATTTCATGAAACCAAAGGACCGTCAGATTTATGAGATCAGACCAAAATTGCACACAAAAAAAGAAGATGCAATACTCAATATGAAGAAATATTGCACATTGAACACAGCGACAAGTTTACATAACTGATCTGATCTGAAATTGTTAGCATAACTGCATTAAAGTAAAGCTAATTCGGGCATGCAGACTGTTTAGTAATAAAAGAAGTTGTGCCTGGTAGGGGTACGAAGAGCATGAATTCAGGGTGATGATACACATCGACTAAAGCTTCGTACGATACACATTCACTGTCGATTACAACTCAACCAAAAATATCGTAGCCATTCCAAAATGTTCAGTATAAGTGAGCCCGTTATTTTACTTCAGACACCATGCAGACCAATGATGAGTTGCAAATGACTACAATAGCAAACTAAGCAACATGTGCATGATCTAACCCATAGCAATTCAAAGTAGCTTCAGGCAAGCAAGACTGAGTGTCAATGCTGGGTGAATGTGAATCAAAAAGCGAGTCAATGAATGAGTATCAACACTGAGACGAAGCAGTAATAGTGAAGTGATTCGTGTTGAAGTAAACAAATGATTAGGTGAGTCAATCTATCTATATGTTATATTTTTAGTAGAACACAATACAACTGCATGCATTTTTACCCAAGGACATCGTTAGAGCCAGCTAATATGTATTTATTTCTATCCTACCTCTGCACCATATTTTGTATAAAAATCTGAATTCAAGTTTTGTTCCTACCTCTACAGTATTAGTTATCTTATGATTTTGGACCTCTCACATACGTAATACACTATTCTGTGTGTTTAGCTTTATTGTTCTAAATAGTTAAAAAAACCAATTTTTATTAAGTTCTGTTGAAAATAAGAAGTTATATGTATTTGGTTTCCAAGGTAAGGTTTTAAGAATTGAGCAGTAGAAGAATGCAAGAATAGTTCACATGAATTTGTTTGTGCTTTCTTGGAATTTTAACTGAACTTAAAACTCAGATTTTGATAATACAACAAAACATGGACTACCATAAAGATTACATTCTGTAAAAATCATATACTGAAATGTTTGTTAACCGATATTTTCACGAAAGGGTGATTGAGATAAAATAATAGCTCAATAATACTTTACATTTCGATTCCCACTACTGTCAACGTGACATTAGCTTTACTTTAATTCCTTAAAATTTGTATAAATTATTCTGAAACCGGCAAGTTTCCTATATTATGTAATTTGTCTCTTTCTTAAACTTTTCAACTGGCAAGTAGAAATTTTGAATGATCTTAAATAATTTGAACACTATAGCCCAAAAATATATATGTTTAAGACATTAAAAGTCATTTTGGACCTTCATTTTTTTTTTGTTATTCTTCGTTCTCATTAATCTCATTTTTGTTCCTAGATGTTTAGTTTCTTTTAACAACGTTAGCTTGCAAAGTTTATAACAATGATCATTCTGTACAGCTATCTCAAACATACTTTTGATTGTTTATTCTAACACATCGAATTTTTAGTTCATTCGCTGTTATTTTTAATTGAAGAAGTCCGTTTTTATTAATTCTTTGACTTACACATGTGATAAAAGAATTAAACTGAAAAGACAATTTTTGAATAATTTCTTATTTGACTTATAATTTAACTGTTTTTTGTGTTTTAAGTAGAATTTAACATCATGGGTGTACTCTATGTCGGTACTCTATTGTTAGGATTTTAATATGGTAAGTCTACCACTGAATTATTAATAACTCTTTTATAATAGTAATTTTGAAATTTTGAATTATTATCATTGGTATGAATTCTTAAATTCTGTAATTTTGAAAATACAGTTTACTGAATACATGGACTTCTATCCTGCAACGCAGCTATTATGTCAAATGATAATTACTTGCTTTGGTTTAATTATTACGTTCGGTGGATATTAGCACATATTGTTTTAGATTAATTTTCACTTCCATCTTTACAGACTTCAGCAAACGTATCAAACTTCATGTTTTTCTTTCCTTCTAACCGAAATAGTGCTATTGTTTCAAAGTATGATAGTCATGCAAATTCGAAGTATGTTTCTATTATAAAGATCTTTTCAACTAAATTCAACCTCTCCAATACTGATCTATGGCATTCAGATTTTCAAATCATTGGCATTTGTAATGCCTACACACATATCTATATTTCTATACTATTAAACAGTTATTTTCATCACCGATATAATTCATGATTGAATCATCGTGTATGCAGTTTATTCGATCTGGTAAACTATAGTAAAAAACAATACAAGACACATTTGGTTGTGTTCTACCTTTCCTTTTCTGATGATTTGATTCTGTATTCTATAACCAGAACCTTTTCTGTTAGTACAGATTTTTGTAGATATGGCTGTTCTAATTGATGCACATGGTGACATGCTTGATAACATTGAAAATCATGTAAGCAGCAATACCCTCATCTCTCTTTGCCGCATAGTTCCAAGAATTTTTTTAAATTTTCTTCTTTTTAATACTACCATTTTTTGTCATAGGTTTCGAGTGCAGTACATCATTTTCAATCAGGCACTACAGCTCTTCAGAAAACAAAATCCCTGCAAAAGAACTCGCGTAAATGGATGTGTATTGCAATTATTATTTTGCTCATTATCGTACTTATTATTGTTGTTTCTGTGCTTCGCCCTTGGAGCAAGTCATAGGGTGTGTATTATGATGATAAAAAGTTCAATATTGAGTTGTGTTGTCTTATTTATGTCATTGTTAAGTCTCCATGACTTTTATGACTGAATTGCATTTGTCTTATTTGTATAGTATCAAGTTGTATCATCGGTAATTATACAATAGCATATGTATACATTTTTTTACTGTAATTGAACACTCATTTTTATTGTCTTCATTTATCATTGCAAACACTTTTTTATTTACGTTTAGTGTATCATTTAATGACAATCCATCTTAAATAGAAAATAAATAAATATATGCACAGTACGACACAATTTCAAATGAATATATGAGTCTCACCAGGTTTTGGCGTAGCGCGGGTCTACCCTAATCTATTCAGGTTCCGGGCTCGAGATGAAAATCCAGACCTGTAAATAATCTACGGGCCGGGTTAGGGCCGAAGTTTCAAAAACTAAGATGAGTCTATGGCACGAAAAATATGTCCCAGACCACCCCATCCCTAATTGCGTATGGTTTTAAAAAGGTTAGTTGGATTATGTTGATGTACAACCTTATAGAAATTGCCAAAATAATTCACTCATTAATTTATCAAGGGAGTCAAGTTCGTTTTAACATACATTGAAACTCATTACCCATCAAAAGTAATGATAAATTCAAAACTAATTACCTGTCAAAACTACATATGATTTTTTTTTTACTTACCATCTTTTACAAGTAGCAAAAGTAAATGATGGTACACATGTCATTTACGTAGTTGTGCCACATAAAAGTAATAAATACAAGGAAAAGTGATCAAAGTACCGCAATAAAAATAATGACAGGTGCAGTCATAAATTATACAAATGCCCGTGTGCGTAGCACGGGCCACACATTAACCTATAAAAAAACTAGCAAATTAAATTAGTAGTACAAATTAGATAATTCTACAAATCTTTAATAATATTACAAATTCCTCAGATTTTAATTACACACATGCCCGTGTGCGTAGCACGGGCGACGCACTAGTTAATTATATGAAATCAAATACAGTAATTAACCTTTAAATTACTTTCTTATTTAATTAACCATGAATTAGTTACATTACTCCTTAATTAATTACATTAATTAATTAATTCATAAATTTAATTATTTCTAATTAAATCCATTTTAAATTACATCATTAATTATAGTAATTAATGATTTCTAATTACATTTTCTATTTAAATTAATTACATTAAATAATTAATCTTTATTTAAACAATAATTGTTAATCACCCTTGATTAACTCAATTCAGTAATTAACTTTCCTTAATTACTTCACCAAATAAATTAATTACTTCATTAATTAATTATCTCTAATTAATCCTTTGATTAATTTACAAAGTAATTATACTCAGATAACTTCATTATCAAATCACTTCCAATTAGTTACATATACGAGTTACTCATAAATTACTTCTCTACGTAATTTCTCTTCATTAAATTACATTAAGTAATTATCCTTCACAATCCTCAAATGATTAATTTAAATTAATTAAACTGAATTAATTAAATTAATCTAATCAAATTAAACTCAATTAATTACAATAAGTAATTAATTCCTTAATTACTTCCATAAGTAATTATACGTATCTTTAAATTAATTAATCTAGTTAATAATTAAAATTAATCACATTAATTAATTATTAAATAATCTTTAGTTAATGTCCTTCATTAACTATTAACAACTCATTAATTATTTTCTAAAATAATTATCTTATTTTAATAATTATTAATTCAAATTAATTAATCCATTAATTAATCCCAGATTAATTAAATAATTAAGTGTTAATTAAAACTTAATTAATCTATTATTACTTGATTAATTAATTCTTGATCATTAATTAAAAACTAATCTTATTTAATTAATTATTCTTAATTACAAGTTAATTACTCTAAAATTAATTAATCTTAAACCTTTATGATTAAACCCTCAATTGCCATTTTATTAATTTATTAAATAAATTAATTATTCATTTAACTACCCTAATAATTAAATGAAATACAAACATTAAATTATTATTTAACTTTAATAAGTTTTAAAAATCAATCTAAAACCTTTAATTGATAATAATACTTTTATTATAAAAGAAATTTTACAAAAGTTAAAACAAATTTCTTTTTTAAATTAAAACCATTTAAATTTTACATTATCATTCAAATTTGTTTTAAGCACTTAAATTTATAAAACTTAAATTTATTTTTAAACCAAAGATTCAAATCCAAATATTAATCAAATTTAAACTTTGTTTAAACATTACTTTATATTTCAATTTCAAATTTACATTCTAATTTCTTTAAAAACATTTTTAAACAACAAACTGCTTTAAAGTTATTTTAAACCAATTGAATTTAAAACTTATTTATTTCAAGTTATGATTCAAATTAAAACTTGAATCTATAATTTAAAATTAGATTTAAAACATAATTTAAATCTTTGCTTTATACTTTTAAATTTAAGTTTAAATTTGGGAAATAGGTCAAGTTTCAAACTTGAACAAACTAACTCGAGTAACTCGAGTAACACTTCATTTAAATTCTTTCAAAATTTTAAAGTACTGACAGTTTCCACAAAATCCTGAAACAGCAATACCCCCAGCCCATAACAACAGCTACCCCGAGTCCCTAACCCCAAAGCTTCGAGTAAAACAACCTAAAACTTCGAGCAACCCACAAATTTACCCGTAACAAACATGAGTAACTCATCTTCCCAAAACAACTGATACCCTTGATTCACCGTGCACCTGCACCATCACGGCAACCATCCCCTACCACTCGCGACCACCCACTCACGTCGACGGTCATCTCACGACCTGATTCCCACCATCAAACCGAATGCAGAACCCCTAAATCGATTTTAAGCATTCGAGCTCGAAAAAATGTAACAATGTCGCAACCTGGAAATTGCTTCAACCACCAAGCTCCGACCATCAGAGAAACACCACCTCCGGCCACAACTTCCTCCATACCCCATCTATCTTTTCCCTAAGTTTGGAACAACTCGGTCACCTCTAGATGCCGGATTGATCAATTCTCTCCGAGTAACAGAAACTAGGGTTTAAAATTTCAATCCCTAATTACTACTGCCTTACTGCTTTAATCCATCATCAACCATTTTTCCCTGCAACTACGCTCAACACTCCATCACCAGAAAAAAATACTGGCCACCCAAACTCCATAAATTGACAGAGCCACCCCAAAATATGATTTCTGGTTAAGCCAGAAATACTTAATTAAATACAAACTAAAAATTCTAATTTTAGTTTTTAAAATTCACCTCATGATCTTGTAACTTGTTTATATTCTTAAATTACAAAATCCAGATGGTTTAATTTTTACTTATATAAGAATTTTCTGTAGTCTCTGAAATTACAAATAATATTACAGAAATTTCATGTTAAATACAATTTTAAACTTAGCTTATGTATCACCACCATATTGTGTTTGAAACTTAAATCTTAACACATACTAAATCACCTGAAATGGAATTTTAATTCAAATCTAGAACCTGAAACAAAGAAACAGAATACAAATTCCCTGCAGCATACATTACAACAGACATTCATTTATATACACCAGTATAAGCTTCTAAAAGGCAGACAAGCATTTAATTTCTAGAGTAAATCAGCAACTAGATTCCTACTTAAGTTTATTTAGTATAAAATGTTACTCACCGATTTAAAAGAGCAGAGCATCCATGCTTGACAGCTTTAGATTTTACATTTAATTTTTACTTGAACTTCAGATTGCTTTTTAAACTGCAAATGCTTTTAAAACTTCCATCTTGCTTTTTCATTAAAACCTTAATGATGAAATGCCTTATCAATCCAGAAATACTTTTGCTCTTTTTCTTCTTCTTGGAACTGAGTTTCTTACTGAAGTTCTTAAATTTGCATGCAGAAGACAGCTTCCAGTTTTCACTTACACTTGTATCCTTGGTTATAGATTTTGGAAAAGTGCTTTGACGGGTTTACAGAAGAACAGGCTTTGAAAAACTCTGACTTTAAAAATGCATATAGGTTTTAGATTTGCAGAATTGGATTGCAAATTTGATTTATTTTGGTTAGAGGAAACTGGTTTTGGATTTAGTTTGTGAGGGGGATTTGCAGATTTAGTTTAGAACAGAATTTGTTTACAGATCTTGGGTTTTGATTTTGAAGAAGAAAATTTCAGATTTTCATGGCTGAAGATCTTAAGTTTTTTTTGAAAAAATATAGAAACGAAAATGAATCTTAGAAGAGATTAGTTTATTTTAGTATATTTTGATTTTATTAAAGATACAAGAACAAGAAAAAAATAAGACGCTTGTTCAAATTTTTAAACATTTGTCACTTTGTCTTCTTATATGACCAACACATGTCCTTTAAGATGGTAATAAACTTACACATGTAATTAAGTATTTAAATTTTAATTTAAAATTGTTTACAAAAGCTTTTAAATCTAAATTTATTATTATTATGTATATATAAATGAATTTCTTCGTTTTTCTAATTAAAAGAAATGAAACAAACAAATTATGATTATAAGCTTATTCAAATATTTTTAGGTGTTTATTCTTTTAAATCCAAGACATTAAATTCAAATTTTAAATTAATTTATCAAATCAAATTTTAAAGTCAAGTTATATATATATATATATATATATATGCATAACACTTGTAAAAATTAAAAATAACAAATCCTATTACTACCAATCTATTTATGTTCAAAAGAATTTAAGTATTATAATTTTTATTCAAAAATAATAAATTAAGCAATATCAAATAATTTGTAAAAGAGATTATAACAAATTAAGATCATTTGTAATTTGTATTGTAAATTCTTATATATATATATATATAAATTCAAACAATATTTTAAAAATAAAAAAAATAAAACAAAGCTTTAATGTTAATCAATTTTAAATTCATCGTTAAGCTAATTAAAAATATAAGTTTAAACAAGTAAGATTTTCCATAAGTATAAACCATAAAATTATTTATTAAATTGCTTTGAAAAGTCAATTCTTAAATTTAAATCAAATTCAAATTTACTAAAATAAACTAGAATTAAAAATTGATTCATTTACTAGGTTTCAAATTAAAGTTTATCAATTTATAATATATACAATTATATATTATAAACAGAAAACAATTTATTTATTTAAAAAGATAAAATCTTTCAATTTAAATATTTATTAAAACATGATTATTAAATCAAATTCCAAATTTGTTATTAAAATTATCAAATCAGATTAAATTTATAACACAGATTATTAAATTTATATTGCCCAATTTCCGGGATACCACATTCCTCCCCCCTTAAAAGAATTTCGTACCCGAAATTTAAAAGCAAAGGAAATTTAATAATCTATCTTAAGATTTTATTTTAAAACACAAGCATATATTATCAAACATATGCTAACAACCATAGCAACCAATTCATCCAATCAAAACAAATCTAATTATCCAGAAAAATTCTGGATAAAATTTTCACGAGTTTCCCCGGTATAAATATCGGGATACTCACCCTACAAAATCCAAACAATCAATACTACTAAGCTATAGAGCTCCTATCCAACTAGATCTACAAAACTAAATAGAATATCAGACTACAAACAAGTCTGACTCAACAATCACATCCTCCTGAATTACTGGTTCCATAACCAGAGATAAACCATACACGTACTCCCTCAGAGATACGTAAAACACATCGAAACCCAGTTATCCAAACTGGCAATTCAACCTTGAAAATCAAACACCAATTCTCACAAAACACAGAAAAGATCCAAACATCTCGGAGCTGACTTACCCAGTCTTACTCAATCTTATAGCTCTTTAGATCGGAGAAAACTTATTCAAAATCAAATCTCCGACTCCGGAATCCAAATTCCTTTGTCTCTTATCCACAAAATACTTCTGACAATCCTGGGTTGCCTCAACTCTCCTGATCATCTCACCCTTCGCTGATGTCTATAGAAACAAACTTGACCAAAACAATCCAACATAATGATCTCCTCAAGATCAAATCCAAAACAAAGAACACCAACTCTACTCCACAAACATCAGAAGACTAACTTACTTCTCCTATCCGGAAAAGATAAAACAAAAGCACTTCCAATCTGCTTCCGCTGCACAACTCTGATCTGAAGCAGAAGAAAAACTCGAGCACAAACTGGATAACACATCACAGAAATATGGTTCAACAAATCCATAAAAGAAAACTCAGATGTCCCACCTGATCCTTCTACTAATCTGAACCACCAATAGCACTCCTGGAATCCAGTCGATAAGAACACTCAGCCTCCAGGTAGGGACAAACTTCTCATAACTCAAGAAAACACTCAAACTATCGCAAGTCACTTTTGAGATCAACCGGTCCAATATCCAAAGAAAACTGTTCTCTCTTTACCAATCAGAACAGCTTACGCTTATCTAGCCAATCCATCGAAGAAATGGAATCCACTCTTCTGCTTCTGAATTCTATCTTTAAAAACTGCTAACCAGAAGATCTTCTTGCTGGCACATAGAACACTCCAAACTGCACTGCTGACACCGACGCCAAAGACTTCCTAATCCAAAACTCTTCGAGAAACTCGGGCCTCAAACCGGACAGAAACATCCTACTGAATCCAGCCACAACACTGAAGCAGACTCACCTCTTTAAACTTGTTCCAAAGAAAACTTCTTAGGAAACAATCCATATTTACTGCATCTCATCACGTAGCTTCTACTTCCTGAGGTATCAAGATACCATCATTCTCTTCTGCCAAACCGACAGATCCAAACTCTAATCATCCAATTTCAAAGATAGACTCCGAACCTTTACAGGTTACCTTCAGAGATCTATGAAATCCTATACTCTACACAACTCACTCGAGACGGTATTAGGTCTACAGTCTCGAAAAATACACTTCCAATGCAACAACCCGCATATTTATCAATTGTATATTTCAATATTTTATTTAAATATTTTATCGTTCGTCAGATTTTGGTCCGAAAAGCTACTTTTTGCAAACAGTCGAATTAGGACTCGAGACCACTTCCATTGAGTTCGAAATGCTGTTTACAACTATTTTTAAGTATAAACATTCATATGTTTGGAGATAGTGGAATTTCACTACTTTTTCACTTGAGTCTTTGGATTGGGCTTTTAGCCTATTAGACCCAACCTTCACCCCTCATCGTCATAACTTCATTTCTATTTGCCTAAGCCTTCAAGCTTCTTCAAAAATGGTGGAGGGAATGGGAAATTAAAATTCCAAAAATCAAATTCAATTGCAATCCATCTTTCAACTCCAAATTAAAGAAGAAGACATTGGATTCAAGCTTCTTGTGCTTAGATAGAAGAGGGATTGATTCTTGCTTGCTTAAAGCTTCATTTTCATTGATATTTGGTGCAAAGGTGAGATTTTTATCTCACAATTCTAGCCTATAACTATATTGGACTGTTGGGAATGATTCCCTATCATTTTTGCATGCATATTAGCATTTGGTTTAGGTTAGATTGGCGAAAAACTCCAATTTTTAGCGTTTTGGTGAATTTTCTGCACTTAGGTCATTCTGGCCATTTTTCTGTGTTCGGAGTTAGGTCGCTCGCGACCTAACCCTTAGGTCGCTCGCGTGTTATCGCGCTAGGTCGTACTGCCTTGAATTTTCACTTCGGAGTTAGGTCGTTTCACGTTAGGTCGTATGGACCTTAGGTCGTAGGTCGTATGGACCTTAGGTCGTAGGTCGTTCTGGCCATTTCTAACGTCTTCGAAGTTAGGTCGTATGGACCTTAGGTCCTTCCCCTTTAGGTCGTATGACCTTAAGTTGTTCACATGGGTTAGGCCTTTAAACCATTAGGTCGCTCGAATGAGTTAGGTCGTTGGACCTTAGGTCGTTAAACCATTAGATCGCTCGAATGAGTTAGGTCGTTGGACCTTAGGTCGTTTACCCTTTAGGTCGCGTGTTCCACTAGGTCGCGTGAACCCTTAGGTCGTTGGACCTTATCCCCTCTTAGGTCGGCAACCAGTAGGTCGTTTTCCTTGCTTAGCTCGCGAACACCGTTAGGTCGCGCATCACCTTAACTCGCTCGACCTTGTTTAGGTCGTTAGGTCGCGAACACCTCTAGGTCGCTTGGCCCCTTAAACTCGTAGGTCGCTCGACCCCTTACTTCCTTAAGTCGTTTGTCTTCCTCCGGTCGTTCACCTGGTTGAGTCGCACCTTACCTTAGCTCGGCCATGTTGGGTCGCGAGTTTCCCTTAGGTCGCGTACCCCCTTAAGTCGCTCGACCACTAGGTCGCGAACACCTTTAGGTCGCATGCCCCTTTAGGTCGCTCGATCCTATCCTCCCTTAGGTCTTCACTAGGTCGTACCGTTTTGGATGGGGCGCTGCCCCCCGGACCCCCGCGACCTGACCGGGCAGGTCGAACCCCGTAGCGGGGGCGTTTTCCCCGCACCCCCACCTTGGGGGTTGCCACCACCCTGGACCCCCTCCTCCGTAGGGGATCTTATCTGAAAAACATTCAACAGAACTTGCTTTGTTGAGATGCTGAGTTGACCATTCTTTGAGACAAACTATCTTGGGCTTCTCGGTCGATTTTATGGATTTTTGAATATCTATTTCGATGGATTCTTTATCGGTCTCTTTGGATTTTATTCACGTCTTCGAATGTGAATTTTTATGATTGATTGTTTCTACAATCACTTCTATGATTTGTCACTTTAAAATATAAAGTTTTTCTATACTAGTAGTAAATATCAAAACTCTTTCTTCAAATGATTTCAACGCTATTTTATAAAAAGCTCGTTTTCTCAAACCGATTTCCAATCTATTAGTATATACAAACCTTTACCTCACTCGTATGAGAAATCTAATTAAACGACTTAGTAAAACAAGTGGTATGAAACGCTTGCGTTTACTTCGTCGGTTAATTCTTGGACTTGTTCGATTGAATCTCTTGTGACAATTTTCTAGTGGAGATCTACAATTTGTTCGTAAATATTTAAGTTAAGCTAGTGGTTATGGGACATGAAGCTAAGCTCATATATTTACTAGCTTACTGTGATTAACACTTCTTGATGATCGGTGATGATCATTTTATAGTTTAGACTAGCAATGTGCGATGTCTCTTTGTCCACGTGGAGGAATGAACCTCAATTTATTGAGCTTTGTCTCATTTCTTCGTGTGCTGGCGACCCATGTACTTCTAATATGTTTCGATTCATTGGATGTACCGTTTGTACTACATCGATGTCTCGGGTTTTCGGTTCATTGGACGTACCGTGTGTACTACGTCGATGTTCCAAATTGATTTGTGTTTTGATTCATTGGATGTACCGTTTGTACTACATCAATGTCTTTGCTTTTGATTCATTTGATGTACCGTTTGCACTACATCAATGTCTTTGCTTTTGATTCATTGGATGTACCGTTTGCACTACATCAATGTCTTTGCTTTTGATTCATTGGATGTATCGTTTGTACTTCATCAATGTCTTTGCTTTTGATTCGTTGGATGTACTGTTTGTACTACATCAATGTCTTTGCTTTTTGGATTCATTGGATGTACCGTTTTCACTACATCAATGTCTTGGCCAACCTTTTCTTGTGATTTCTGGATTTCTATATGATGATTTCCCAAATTTATGTTTCACCGCATTTTTCAGTTGGCATTGATATGTATGTCATTTATTTTGGCTTGGTGAATTAAATAAAGAATATGATATTCTTTTTGATGCTATGAGATTCTTGGGATTTTGTATGACTTTCGTGGTTTTCTAATGTATACTTGTCGTAGTATGACATTTTTGGTTATCATACGTCTTTTTATTAGATCTCTTATTCTATATCATTTCATCCGATATTTATAGCTAGACTGATCCGTTTATTATTTTCTTATTAAATAATACTCGGGTCAGACTGAGATTTTACAGGTGCTTCTGCTTGACTCCTTATCGGACCATCATCTGATCTTTTGGTTAACTACTTAGCTTGTAGTTTTTGTTGTGTACATTTGAGATATAGACTCCTTGATGTATACATATTCTTTTGTCTAACACTTGTATTTATTCTTTTGTGATATTGTGGATCTTTTTGACCACTACTCTGATGTACACTTTTATGTGTAACATTCATATCTATTTCTGCCTTTGTGATATGAATTGCCTGTGACTGATTTGTGTTATGTTTATTTCTATATTTGTTTCCGAAGATTATATATAGCCACTGTGTAGTAGCTTTGAGTTTGCGTCGGTATGTCGGATTTCCTCTTGAGATGAAATGCATGATATAATTTATCTGGCATACCGGTGCTCGCACAAAGCAATTACACGGATGGTCGCTCCTCAACAGCCTTATTCTCCGTGCTAGTTGACGGCATTACCCCGTAGTGTCCTTGGTTAGCGTGGGTATAGAAGTGGGGCGTCACAGTTTGGTATCGGAGCCAAACTTCGGAACAATGTAGAATAATCTAGCAAGGATCATGTCCTAAGTCTTCCTTGGGAGTCATGCCTTAGGATTTAGTTTGTGTCTTCGTACCGTTCTATCCTTTTTTTTTAATGGATCCTTGTTTTATCTATCAAGATTGCTTGATATTTATTTGGTGAGTAACCTTTTTCTTCTTCCTCTTCTTTCTTTCTTAAGGAAGAGAAATGGTTAGACCTGGTCGTCCCAGTGCCGGTCAATCTAGTGCTACTCCCTAAGATGGAGTTTTTATGTCTGCCCAGCAGCTTCTTGATCTAGTAAAGAATGCTCAAGCAGCCGGTCCCAATCTGGAGCCTACTCATCCTAGATCCGGTTTTGCACGCTTGTGCATAGACTATACCGATTTGGGTGGAAGGCCATTCAAAGGATCCGAGAGTGTTATAGAAATTCAGGCTTAGCTCAAATCATGCGATCGCATCTTTTCTCGCATGAACCTCATTGATCTACATCGAGTCCAAGTGGCTTCTAGCATGCTCCAAAAAAGAGCGTTAGATTGGCATGAGCTCTTAATTTCTGAAATCGTTGAAGCGGATCTCACTTGGGAGCAATTCCGAGAAAGATTCGAATTGAAATTCGTGCCGGAGGCTGAAAAAGTAACTTTAGCACGGCGTTTTATTGACCTTGTTCAAGGTGAATCTTCTGTGACAGACTATGTCGCTTCTTTCGAATCTCTGTCCAAATACGGGGTTGAATACATTAATACCCCATTGAAGAAAAACTAGAGATTTGTCTATGGCTTGAAAAAGAATCTTAAGAAGCCGTTACTTTTGAAACTTGAGGTTTCATTTGATCAGCTTATTGATATCGCTCTTCGTCTTGAAGAGGCCGATAATGAAGGTGATGTTGAAGTTGGGCGTGCCCAACAGAACTTCGACAATAACTTGAAGAGGCCTATCAAATTTAAAGGCCCCAATTCTAATAAGAAAGGGAAGCAACAAACCCCGGTAGCAAAGACTACTACCTCTAGTCGTGGACGATGCTACAATTGTGGTTCCACAGACCACTATGCAAGGGAGTGCCCGAAACCCCTCTTTTGTCGTTATTGCAAAGGTTCGGGTCATCTTTTATCTTCGTGTCCTAAGCTTCCAAGCAAGAGAGAAGGAAAGTTGCAAGCCCCTGGCAACTCTTCTCTTGGTCAAGGTATTTCTCGTTCAGTCCTTGATTTCATTTGTTTTGTGATTATCCTTTTCAAGTTCTTGTTGATATAATCATCTCGTTATTTTATATCAAAAGAACTTGTTGATTCTTTTTCTTTGAAAATATTTTGGGCTTGATGACCTCTTTGAGAGTTGCGAATCCGAATGGTTGATCCGCGACACTCAATTTGCTTTCTATTGATGTCGAAATTATTTTATGTGATTTTTCTTTCCGAGCCGATTTTTACTTAGGCTTCGGAATTGATTTTTGTAAGGATTGGCTTAATCGTTGTGAAGCCCATATCCTATTTTCCATGTGGACTATTCATCTTCGACATTTTCTATGTGTTAAGCAGATTTCTATTTTTCTTTGTGATTCCGATTTCAAATTTTTGAAGGCGTCATTTTATTCTTTAAGCCCTCAAGATGAGAAAAGTGTTATTTCTCTTATCTAAATAATTTGTGAAACTTTTTCAGTATTTTTGAGTTTGTCTTAGGATTATCACCTAAGAAATCTTTTGAGTGGTGTTGGGGTCTTTTCAGTTCGACCTTACCACCGAATTTCAATTGCTACAAGTTGCGGAAGTTAGCCTTCCATATACCGCATTCCGCACTCGTTACGATTCATATGAATGACTTATTATGTCATTCAGTTTGTCCAGTTTATTTCATCCGTTTTATAAATCGAGTATTCTATGAATACCTCGATGACTTCATTCTTATATTTATTGATTTTGGATGAAAATAATAATTTAAAATTTTGCCAATCTCTTTCATAAGATTTATTCATAAGTATAATTGGATTTTGTTCTTAAACGAGCAAAGAATATTCTTAAAGGTTTTTAATAAACATGTTTATTATATGGAAGATGATTTTTGTAATTGTATTGCCCATTGAGTGCTTTAAGAATTCTGGTCGATACGCTTGATCAACGTTATCGATAGGAATTTCCTAAACGCTTTGATGAGACAGTCGGACACAATAAATTGACTTGTAAAAATGTAAATTTTTCTAGAAAGATTATTACATAAAGATAAATGTAATTTTGAAAGTTTTAACTTTTCAGGAAAGAAGATTATTTAAAAGAAATTATTTCTTTTCGATACTCTTATTCTTGTGATCCCCGAAGGGAACCAAGACTTTATCTTTTGTACCAATGCTAATCGTATTGGTTTGGATGCCTCTCTCTTGCAAAAGATAATGTGCTATCACTTGTGCTTCTAAATCATTAAAAGCCGATTGAGACTAGCTATGCCACTCATGATCTAGTGTTCGCGGCTATTGTTTTCGCTTTTAGAGTTTGGCATCATCATTTTTGGTGGAGAAATTTGTTCTCCATCTCGATCATAAATCTTTGGAATATTTATTTTCTCATAAGAAACTTCATGTCGACTCGAGTTCCTGGCATCTTATGATCTTGATATTCTGGAAATCGCGTTGCCAATGCACTTTGTCGTAGGCAACAAGTTGTTGATTCTTTAATGTTGTCTGAATGGAATTATCTTTTTATCAAGTTCATCGGACATTTTGATATACTTCGTTTTATTGAGCTTTATCTCATTTCTTTTATGGACTAGCGTCTGATGTTCTTTTTTGGTGTTCGGTTCATCGGATGTACTGTTATTATACCACATCGTTGTTCCGGTTTATCGGTTCATTGGACGTACCGTTTTTGTACTACGTCGGTGTTTCAAATTATTCGAGTTTCTAGTTTCTCGGGCGTACCGTTTTTGTACTACGTCGTTGCACCGGCTCAATTTTCTATTATTCATGACGTTTTCTCACGTCGTTCTACTACGGAAATGCCTTACAAATTTCGATTTTTATTCTTGAGGCCGGTATTATTATTAAAGGAAGGGAAGTTTACCAGATTTGACTTAGGGGTTATATTCTATTCGCATCATTGCTTCGGAGGTTGAGTGCCTTCGAAATAAAGATATTCTTTTTGTGAGAGTTCAATGGTTCTCAAATCCTAAGGATTGCTCTTGGGAATCCAGAGAATTCACCGTGCGAACCCGTTCAGGCTTACTCTTTCATGCTCTGTATGGTGAACTTCCTATTTCAAATTTTCTTTTGTGTTGATATGCTTCTATGGTTGTTACTTCATATTTTCTTCTTAAGTATTGCGAGGACGCAATTTCTTTAAGGAGGAGAGTCTGTAACAACCCGCATATTTATCAATTGTATATTTAAATATTTTATCGTTCGTCGGATTTTGGTCCGAAAAGCTACTTTTTGCAAACAGTCGAATTAGGACTCGAGACCACTTCCATTGAGTTCGAAATGCTATTTACAACTATTTTTAAGTATAAACATTCATATGTTTGGAGATAGTGGAATTTCACTACTTTTTCACTTGAGTCTTTGGATTGGGCTTTTAGCCTATTAGACCCAACCTTCACCCCTCATCGTCATAACTTCATTTCTATTTGCCAAAGCATTCAAGCTTCTTCAAAAATGGTGGAGGGAATGGGAAATTAAAATTCCAAAACTCAAATTCAATTGCAATCCATCTTTCAACTCCAAATTAAAGAAGAAGACATTGGATTCAAGCTTCTTGTGCTTAGATAGAAGAGGGATTGATTCTTGCTTGCTTAAAGCTTCATTTTCATTGATATTTGGTGCAAAGGTGAGATTTTTATCTCACAATTCTAGCCTATAACTATATTGGACTGTTGGGAATGATTCCCTATCATTTTTGCATGCATATTAGCATTTGATTTGGGTTGGATTGGCGAAAAACTCCAATTTTTAGCGTTTTGGTGAATTTTCTGCACTTAGGTCGTTCTGGCCATTTTTCTGTGTTCGGAGTTAGGTCGCTCGCGACCTAACCCTTAGGTCGCTCTCGTGTTATCGCGCTAGGTCGCACTACCTTGAATTTTCACTTCGGAGTTAGGTCGTTTCACGTTAGGTCGTATGGACCTTAGGTCGTAGGTCGTATGGACCTTAGGTCGTAGGCCGTTCTGGCCATTTCTAACGTCTTCGGAGTTAGGTCGTATGGACCTTAGGTCGTTCCCCTTTAGGTCGTATGACCTTAAGTTGTTCACATGGGTTAGGCCTTTAAACCATTAGGTCGCTCGAATGAGTTAGGTCGTTGGACCTTAGGTCGTTTACCCTTTAGGTCGCGTGTTCCACTAGGTCGCGTGAACCCTTAGGTCGTTGGACATTATTCCCTCTTAGGTTGGCAACCAGTAGGTCGTTTGCCTTGCTTAAATCGCGAACACCATTAGGTCGGCCATCACCTTAACTTGCTCGACCTTGTTTAGGTCGTTAGGTCGCGAACACCTCTAGGTCGCTTGACCCCTTAAACTCGTGGGTCGCTCGACCCCTTACTTCCTTAAGTCGTTCGTCTTCCTTCGGTCGCTCACCTGGTTGAGTCGCACCTTACCTTAGCTCGGCCATGTTGGGTCGCGTACCCCCTTAAGTCGCTCGACCACTAGGTCGCGAACACCTTTAGGTCGCGTGCCCCTTTTGGTCGTTCGATCCTATCCTCCCTCAGGTCTTCACTAGGTCGTACCGTTTTGGACGGGGCGCTGCCCCCTGGACTCCCCCGCCCTGACCGGGCAGGTCGAACCCCGTAGCAGGGGCGTTGCCCCCGCACCCCCACCTTGGGGGGTTGCCACCCCCTGGACCCTCCCTCCGTTGGGGATCTTATATGAAAAACATTCAACAGAACTTGCTTTGTTGAGATGCTAAGTTGACCATTCTTCGAGACAAACTATCTTGGGCTTCTCGGTCGATTTTATGGATTTTTGAATATCTATTTCGATGGATTCTTTATCGGTCTCTTTGGATTTTATCCACATCTTCAAATGTGAATTTTTATGATTGATTGTTTCTATAATCACTTCTATGATTTGTCATTTAAAATATAAAGGTTTTCTATACTAGTAGTAAATATCAAAACCCTTTCTTCAAATGATTTCAACACTATTTTATAAAAAGCTCATTTTCTCAAACCGATTTCCAATCTATTAGTATATACAAACCTTTACCTCACTCTTATGAGAAATCTAATTAAACGACTTAGTAAAACAAGTGGTATGAAACGCTTGCGTTTACTTCGTCGGTTAATTCTTGGACTTGTTCGATTGAATCTCTTGTGACAATTTTCTAGTGGAGATCTACAATTTGTTCGTAAACGTTTAAGTTAAGCTAGTGGTTATGGGACATGAAGCTAAGCTCATATATTTACTAGCTTACTGTGATTAACACTTCTTGATGATCGATGATGATCATTTTATAGTTTAGACTAGCAATGTGCGATGTCTCTTTGTCCACGTGGAGGACTGAACCTTAATTTATCGAACTTCGTATCATTTCTTCGTGGGCTGGCGACCCGTGTACTTTTAATATGTTTCGATTCATTGGATGTACCGTTTGTACTACATCGATGTCTCGGCTTTTCGATTCATTGGACGTACTGTGTGTACTACGTCGATGTTTCAAATTGATTTGTGTTTTGATTAATTGGATGTACCGTTTGTACTACATCAATGTCTTTGCTTTTGATTCATTGGATGTACCGTTTGCACTACATCAATGTCTTTGCTTTTGATTCATTGGATGTACCGTTTGCACTACATCAATGTCTTTGCTTTTGATTCATTGGATGTACCGTTTGTACTACATCAATGTCTTTGCTTTTGATTCATTGGATGTAACCGTTTGCACTACATCAATGTCTTTGCTTTTGATTCATTGGATGTACCGTTTGCACTACATCAATGTCTTTGCTTTTGATTCATTGGATGTATCGTTTGTACTTCATCAATGTCTTTGCTTTTGATTCATTGGATGTACTGTTTGTACTACATCAATGTCTTTGCTTTTTGGATTCATTGGATGTACCGTTTTCACTACATCAATGTCTTGGCCAACCTTTTCTTGTGATTTCTGGATTTCTATATGATGATTTCCCAAATTTATGTTTCACTACCTTTTTCAGTTGGCATTAATATGTATGTCATTTATTGTGGCTTGGTGAATTAAATAAAGAATATGATATTCTTTTTGATGCTATGAGATTCTTGGGATTTTGTATGACTTTCGTGGTTTTCTAATGTATACTTGTCGTAGTATGACATTTTTGGTTATCATACGTCTTTTTATTAGATCTCTTATTCTATATCATTTAATCCGATATTTATAGCTAGACTGATCCGTTTATTATTTTCTTATTAAATAATACTCGGGTCAGACTGAGATTATACAGGTGCTTCTGCTTGACTCCTTTTCGGACCATCATCTGATCTTTTGGTTAACTACTTAGCTTGTAGTTTTTGGTTGTGTACATTTGAGATATAGACTCCTTGATGTACACATATTCTTTTGTCTAGCACTTGTATCTATTCTTTTGTGATATTGTGGATCATTTTGACCACTACTCTGATGTACACTTTTATGTGTAATATTCATATCTATTTCCGTCTTTGTGATATGAATTGCCTATGACTGATTTGTGTTATGTTTATTTCTATATTTGTTTTCGAAGATTATATATAGCCACGGTGTAGTAGCTTTGAGTTTGCGTCGGTATGTCGGATTTCCTCTTGAGATGAAATGCATGATATATTATATCTGGCATATCGGTGCTCGCACAAAGTAATTACACGGATGGTCGCTCCTCAACAGCCCTATTCTCCGTGCTAGTTGACGGCATTACCCCGTTGTGTCCTTGACTAGCGTGGGTATAGAGGTGGGGCGTCACATCCAACCTCAACACTCAAAACTCCAACCATTGGTAGTAGTTGTGTTACACACCCACTACCTTATCTACCTTTATACCCTATATTGGAAAACCCGAACAGGTAACTCAACAAATAGGTACAATAAATATATAAATATATATATTAAAACTACAAATACGCTATCTCAAGATAGACACCACTCCAGAGCCTAGGTATTCACTCAACCTAATGCTCTGATAACAACTGTGACGACCCGACTTTTTCTCCACAGAAAAGTCTTATCATCATAAAGAAAGAAAGGGATAGAAAAGAGAAAGAAAGAGAAGAAAGAAGAAACAATATCAGAATCTCAACAGCGGAACGAATAAATTATATTAAGAACAAAGTATTACATAGATATACAACACTATCAGAGTACACAGAATTTACATCACATACTAGACAGTTATAAACACCTGTCTAGTTATACAACTTAATACAACTCAAAACAAAACAATACTAACACAGAGAACACACAGCGGAACTATATATCTACACGCAGAAGCCTCCTGCTCCATTTCTCCTCCATAATTCGTCAAAGCTAACCTGAATCCCTTGGCTACTCGTAAAAATTTGAGTACCCAAGAGTTTAAGAAAAATAGAAGATAAACTCCGGGTCAGACATGGGTCTGGTGTGAGTAACAGGTTAAAGTTGCTTAGCTTTGAAAAACTTTTGAAAAGAAGGGTATCACGTAAGACTTCCCACACATAAACATGGAAAAGTTTTTACCTTACGCTAACCAAAATATTTGATAGGAAATCCAGTGATATTATAATAGGGTCTGGGGTTTTCAAGTAAATATGAAATAGCCGAAATTGTTACATGATTAAATTCCAGCTATTAGCCACAAAAGTGGGTAATACAATCAAAACGGTTGGCACTTATTGGATTGTGGATTCCATACAATGGCAGGGCTACTGGGGTACCGCCCGTCACAGTACGTGGCCTAGATCAACATACCGAGGAGTACGCCCGCTCCCCTGCAACACAAAGACGGACCCATTCCTTACTGAACAGTTCCGAACAAGACAACCCCGCAGTTGGTGTACATCCAACTGCCCACACAGCCGAAATAAAAAGGGACCTCTAGACAGGAGTAAATCTTGCTCTCCAGTGGGAGCTACCCATGAAGCCTTGCTGCACCTCCCCTGTTTTAGCCATTCCCGGTTGATGAGGCTTGAGGCTACGATTACCTTTAGAGAACACATCTCTTAGAATGCTCATCGTCCACCTGACGATGTTCTGAAGCATTCAATCCATACAAGTTCGTTCTGGGTTCGAACGAAACCGAAGGCATTATCTCGTTACACTCATTTTGGAATCACCCTCAGAGTTAACGACGATAACCCTTGCACTCTAAATCACCATCTCGAATCTATAAGAACTAGTTCCGTCAAACTCATCACGGAATCACCCCTAGAGTCATGTTTACGTATAGTCCTTACACCTCGAGTCTTCACTCTTCACAAAAGATTCATGACCTATCGTTAGTTTGGATCGATGTGGTTTTCGGATATCCAATATGGAAACCCGATCCCGGTCTCATCGAAATCCAAAGCGTGTCTTTTAAGGCCAAGTTGTTTAAAAGTTTTAAAACAATTCAATTATCTATATATCCAAATAGATAAATCAGAGATCCACAACAGATAATCAACATTATCATCATATCAGATAAACCGTATTATCATTATTCAAAAACATAATCTATATCAATATCACAATGCACCCAATGCATTCAAATCACTCAACATTATCTATCTCATATCTGAGATTCAATCCATCTAAAGTAAACAACATTATCCATCTATATAAGCAATGATTAACCACATCAAATATAATTAATTTAAAATGAATTAAATTAATTACCTTATTCAAATTAATTTAAAGTAAATTAAATTAATTACTTCACCAATATCAACTTGCTTATTACTATTGATTAATTATCAATCAATTAATTAATCATCAACCAATTATTTATTTCAATTAATCTTCCCTGATTAATTAACCTTTAATTACATTCAAGTAATTATTCACTAATTAATTTCTTCAAATTAATTATATGAAATCAAATACAGTAATTAACCTTTAAATTACTTTCTTATTTAATTAACCATAATTAATTACATTACTCCTTAATTAATTACATTAATTAATTCATAAATTTAATTATTTATAATTAAATCCATTTTAAATTACATCTTTAATTATAGTAATTAAAATTTCTAATTACATTTTCTATTTAAATTAATTACATTTAATAATTAATCTTTATTTAAATAATAATTGTTAATCACCCTTGATTAACTCAATTCAGTAATTTACTTTCCTTAATTACTTCACCAAATAAATTAATTACTTCATTAATTAATTATCTCTAATTAATCTTTTGATTAATTTAAAAAGTAATTATACTCAAATAACTTCATTATCAAATCACTTCCAATTAATTACATATAGTAATTACTCATAAATCACTTCTCTAAGTAATTTCTCTTCTTTAAATTACATTAAGTAATTATTCTTCACAATCCTCAAATGATTAATTTAAATTAATTAAACTGAATTAATTAACTTAATCTAATCAAAGTAAACTCAATTAATTACAATAAGTAATTAATTCCTTAATTACTTCCATAAGTAATTATACATAACAATTTACACAAATTAATTATCTTTAAATTAATTAATCTAATTAATAATTAAAATTAATCACATTAATTAATTACTAAATAATCTTTAGTTAATGTTCTTCATTAACTATTAACAACTCATTAATTATTTTCTAAAATAATTAACTTATTTTAATCATTATTAATTTTAAATTAATTAATCATTAATTAATCCATTAATTAATCCCGGATTAATTAAATAATTAAGTGTTAATTAAAACTTAATTATTCTATTATTACTTGATTAATTAATTCTTGATCATTAATTAAAAACTAATCTTATTTAATTAATTATTCTTAATTACAAGTTAATTACTCTTAAATTAATTAATCTTAAACCTTTATGATTAAACCCTTAATTGCCATTTTATTAATTTATTAAATAAATTAATTATTCATTTAATTACCCTAATAATTAAATGAAATACAAACATTAAATTATTATTTAACTTTAATAAGTTTTAAAAATCAATCTAAAACCTTTAATTGATAATAATACTTTTATTATAAAAGAAATTTTACAAAAGTTAAAACAAATTTCTTTTTAAATTAAAACCATTTAAATTTTACATTATCATTCAAATTTGTTTTAAGCACTTAAATTTATAAAACTTAAATTTATTTTTAAACCAAAATTCAAATCCAAATTTGAATCAAATTTAAACTTTGTTTAAACATTACTTTATATTTCAATTTCAAATTTACATTCTAATTTCTTTAAATACATTTTTAAACAACAAACTGTTTTAAAGTTATTTTAAACCAATTGAATTTAAAACTTATTTATTTCAAGTTATGATTCAAATTAAAACTTGAATCTATAATTTAAAATTAGATTTAAAACTTAATTTAAATTTTGCTTTATACTTTTAAATTTAAGTTTAAATTTGGGAAGTAGGTCAAGTTTCAAACTTGAACAAACTAACTCGAGCTAAATACTAAAATAACTCGAGTAACTCGAGTAACACTTCATTTAAATTCATTAAAAAATTTAAAGTACTGACAGTTTCCACAAAATCCTGAAACAGCAATACCCCCAGCCCATAACAACAGCTACCCCGAGTCCCTAACCCCAAAGCTTTAAGTAAAACAACCTAAAACTTCAAGCAACCCACAAATTTACCCGTAACAAACACGAGTAACTCATCTTCCCAAAACAACTGATACCCTTGAATCACCGTGCACCTGCACCATCACGGCAACCATCCCCTACCACTCGCGACCACCCACTCACGTCGACGGTCATCTCCCGACCTGATTCCCACCATCAAACCGAATGCATAACCCCTAAATCGATTTTAAGCATTCGAGATCGAAAAACTGTAACAATGTCGCAACCTGGAAATTGCTTCAACCACCAAGCTCCGACCATCAGAGAAACACCACCTCCGGCCACAACCTCCTCCATACCCCGTCTGTCTTTTCCCTAAGTTTGAAACAACTCGATCACCTTTAGATGCCGCATTGATCAATTCTCTCCGAGTAACAGAAACTAGGGTTTAGAATTTCAATCCCTAATTACTACTGCCTTACTGCTTTAATCCATCATCAACCATTTTTCCCTGCAACTATGCTCAACACTCCATCACCAGAAAAAAATACTGGCCACCCAAACTCCCTAAATCGACAGAGCCACCCCAAAATATGATTTCTGGTTAAGCCAGAAATACTTAATTAAATACAAACTAAAAATTCTAATTTTAGTTTTTAAAATTCACCTCATGATCTTGTAACTTGTTTATATTCTTAAATTACAAAATCCAGATGGTTTAGTTTTTACTTATATAAGAATTTTCTGTAGTCTCTGAAATTACAAATAATATTACAAAAATTTCATGTTAAATACAATATTAAACTTAGCTTATGTATCACCACCATATTGTGTTTGAAACTTAAATCTTAACACATACTAAATCACCTGAAATGGAATTTTAGTTCAAATCTAGAACCTGCAACAAAGAAACAGAATACAAATTCCCTGCAGCATACATTACAACAGACATTCATTTATATACACCAGTATAAGCTTCTAAAAGGTAGACAAGCATTAAATTTCTAGAGTAAATCAGCAACTAGATTCCTACTTAAGTTTATTTAGTATAAAATGTTACTCACCGATTTAAGAGAGCAGAGCATCCATGTTTGACAGCTTCAGATTTTACTTCTAATTTTTGCTTATGACTTGAACTTCAGATTGCTTTTTAAACTGCAAATGCTTTTAAAACTTCCATCTTGCTTTTGCTTTAAAACCTTAATGATGAAATGCCTTATCAATCCAGAAATACTTTCGCTCTTTTTTTTTCTTGGAACTGAGTTGCTTACTGAAGTTCTTAAATTTGCATGTAGAAGACAGTTTCCAGTTTTCACTTACACTTGTATCCTTGGTTATAGATTTTGGAAAAGTGCTTTGACAGGTTTACAGAAGAACAGGCTTTGAAAAACTCTGACTTTAAAAATGCATGCAGATTTTAAATTTTTAGAATTGGATTGCAAATTTGATTTATTTTGGTTAGAGGAAACTGGTTTTGGATTTAGTTTGTGAGGGGGATTTGCAGATTTAGTTTAGAACATTATTTGTTTACAGATCTTGGGTTTTGATTTTGAAGAAGAAAATTTCAGATTTTCATGGCTGAAGATCTTAAGTTTTTCTTGAAAAAATATAGAAAAGAAAATGAATCTTAGAAGAGATTAGTTTATTTTAGTATATTTTGATTTTATTAAAGATACAAGAACAAGAAAAAATAAGACATTTGTTCAAATTTTTAAACATTTGTCACTTTGCCTTCTTATATGACCAACACATGTCCTTTAAGATGGTAATAAGCTTACACATGTAATTAAGTATTTAAATTTTAATTTAAAATTGTTTACAGAAGCTTTTAAATCTAAATTTATTATTCTTATGTATATATAAATGAATTTCTTCCTTTTTCTAATTAAAAGAAATGAAACAAACAAATTATGATTATAATTTTATTCAAATATTTTTAGGTGTCTATTCTTTTAAATCCAAGACATTAAATTCAAATTTTAAATTAATTTATCAAATCAAATTTTAAAGTCAAGTTATATATATATAGATGCATACATAACTCTTGTAAAAATTAAAAATAACAAATCCTATTACTACCAATCTATTTATGTTCAAAAGAATTTAAGTATTATAATTTTTATTCAAAAATAACAAATTAAGAAATATCAAATAATTTGTAAAACAGATTATAACAAATTAAGATCATTTGTAATTTGTATTGTAAATTCTTATATATACATATAAATTCAAACAATATTTTAAAAAGAAAAAAAATAAAAAAAAGCTTTAATATTAATCAATTTTAAATTCATCTTTAAGCTAATTAAAAATATAAGTTTAAACAAGTAAGATTTTCCATAAGTATAAACCATAAAATTATTTATTAAAGTGCTTTGAAAAGTCAATTCTTAAATTTAAATCAAATTCAAATTTACCAAAATAAATTAGAATTAAAAATTGATTCATTTACTAGGTTTCAAATTAAAGTTTATCAATTTACAATATATACAATTATATATTATAAACAGAAAACAATTTATTTATTTAAAAAGATAAAATCTTTCAATTTAAATATTTATTAAAACATGATTGTTAAATCAAATTCCAAATTTGTTATTAAAATTATCAAATCAGATTAAATTTATAACACAGATTATTAAATTTATATTGCCCAATTTCCAGGATATCAAAGATTTAGAAATAGAAAACATTTGTTAAGATTCAAATAAATGTTTGGAGATATTTTCCTAAGTAAAGGATGAAACAATCTGGAATTACTCCAAGATCTAAAAGGTTTAAATGAGATTAAAGGATTCGGTATATACCAGAAAGAAATGTTTTAAAGATATATATCTCTAGAAGATATTTTCGATAAAGAGAAAAGTAATCAATCAAATGATAAGCACCTATTTACTTAAACATCTTTTTATCGATGATTGGTTCGAAGGAACCGGGGTCGGATTTGAGTGATTCTTAACCGAAAACCACTTCAAACTAATTTATGAGTTCGAAAGTGAAGACATGTTAAAGACAATGAAGTTGAAGGTAGGGATCCTTATAACGAAAGGACTGCTTGAAGATAATTTCAGAGTAGCTCCCGAGATAAACAAATAGCAGTATTCCCTTCATTCTGGTATCTTTGTTTGCTAGGACTACTCTCAACTAGGGTAATGCCCAAAAGGATGGTAGGAGAGTGCCTTCGGTTTGTCCTGTTCTTGGACAACTTGTCCGGATGAATTTCTGACGTTGTATTTCTAAGAACACACTGCATTGATCTATACAAATATACATCGATTTAGTGGTGTAGGCAGTAACTCCTCTTATGCTTAAAACCCTTCTTTGAAACGTATGAGCTCAAAGGTTGTACTATTGTGGAAATCAATTGTGTGTTGTTGGAAATGGAAAAGTGGCATTTTAAGTGAAAATGATCTAAGAAAGGTAAACGTTTCCTCAAGCCTCACACCCATGGTATTATGAAACGAGGTTGCTTTAGAGCTATGTGGTTTGCTACCATGAGAGTATGATATCGCCTTTCTAGATTTATTTATTTCTACCCGCTATAACGTCAGGTTTAAATTATGCGGTGTATGTTATGAGATGTTTCGGAGAGGTCGGGAATGATCGGGGTGATATCATATTCGGTTCTATCCGCCACTAGATGGCTTTATGGGTAGGCTGGTCATAGTTCGTAGAGGTTTCAAAGATGTTGATCCTCGATGCATCCCTCTAGAAATGCATTGTACGAGAGGTAGTCCCTTACCTTGCTATTCATTGGAAATCCAAATCTCCAACAAGTGCCTCGGTTTTAGTTGTAAACCTATTATTCTAGAATTTAATAATGTAACAATTTCGACTAAGATTATGTATATATACTTGAAAATTGTTTTCAAAGAATGTCATTAAAAACAATATCACTGATTTTTATGTAGAAATGATTTCGTTATCATAAGGTAAAAACATGTTCCGTGTTTATGTGTGGCGTGGTCTTATGAGAAACCTTTTGTTTTCCAAATACTCGTAATTTGAGTTTCTCACATCAGTCTCATGACTAACCTGGAGTTTATTTTCTTTCCCTTAAACTCTGGGTGCATTATATTTCTAAGTAGCCCAGTAGTCAAGTTTAGTTTGGAACATCTTGAAAGAGCTTGAAGCATGGAGCTAGAAGATTTTTCTAAAGATATTATCCATTTCCACTACAATTATGCACTGTAGTATTCCTCATTTGTAGGTATAGAGATTTACAACTGTCCGTGTTGATGATAAGCTAAACTCAGATAAATGTATTTAAAATTTTCCACTGTAATGATTAGCTGAAATAATATATGTTATTCCATTCGTATGAGCTTCTGTTTTCTACTCTGTTTTTATCATTATTTTCTTTTCCCCCTAACTATCCATTTTTTCCATTCAAATTGAGTTGGACATGTGTGGTTTATTGTCAACTTAAAATGTATGGAATTGTGGGTCGTTACAGATCAGGTCCTTTTTCCAATGCATATCCTCCTCTATTTACAAACAAAATCAACCATGTAAATCACCGAAAATCACTCAATCGTGTTCTCTACTTCAAGCCAAAAGTTCTAGCAAGGGATCATGGGTAAAAACATGAATTAAAACGGATTGGTACCGACCATTTAAGATTGGTACTAATTTATGAAGCTTTGTCATCTTATGCTTTACTTTGGATTTTCCTTTCACTTTTTGGTCAAGCTATGCTGACTCATTATATATCATAAATGGATTGGTATGAGTTGTTATCATGAAGGATGGGTACCAAGCCATGCTTTAAACTTGAATCTTCAAACTCTTTAGTTTCTCATTATGTGACTTCGCCAAAAAGTGGAAAAGACTTTCTTATAGTCAACAAAGATCGGTATCGACCCTTTGGACTTCATCCAGACTTTGGCTTTCCGTTTGCAATCTTGACTTCTAATCAATCTCATGAGTACTTAACTATTCTAATTTATTAAGGTATTGCTTGATTCAAAAGTAGGATAACAGAAACATTTATGGGATATAAATCATTATAGCATAAAATATGTTTACCTTTTCTAATCCTACTAGTTATCGATGGTTAGAAAATTCCTCTTTGGATTTTTTATTCCTTATCCTCGAATACGGTGTGAAAATCCTGCCTTTTGGACTTTCATCAATTCTTTAATGGAGGCTAAGGTTTTATTTTATGTGTATCTATTAACCAGCTTGATATCAAATATCTAGCACCTTTCTCTTTCGACATAAAAACCAAGTATCTTCCCCACTAAAGCTCTAGGCCTACCATACTGGGTTTATGGACTTCGAATCTAATTTATACATTACATATATTAATTAATTATTCAAGACTTTGTTTAGTCAAATCAACATGTAACGATTATATATTATTAATTTATAACATTCATAAATTAATTTCGAATTGGTTGAACTTGAAAATTAGCAAACATTGTTATATTGACTGGCTCATGCGAACTTGGCTCGTAGTCAATAATTAAACAGTTAGAATAATGAAATTTGCAAGGCCTTTTGAAGTCCAATATCAAACATAAGTTCAATCTCTTAATTCATTTAGGAGAAATACAATTTCTAATCTTTATTAAGATATACCTTATAACGGTATTTTATGCAAGTTTTCATTTCGTCATATCTATATTAATGAGACATCTAGAGTTTGGTCAATGGATAAAAATTATAATAACATTTGTCGTTAATCGCATAGACTACTTTAAAGTCCATAGTTCAATCTATAATATTTATCGATTAACCGATTTACTCTGGCCAGAGATTTTAATTAGAAGTTGACTACCTATTACAGTGATACTAATCTTCTACAACAGAGGAAACAGATACTTTCTTGACTAGTGTTTCACTTCATATAGTTCAAGGTATACCCAACTATGGTCATAAGGTGATCGCAATGCCAATTGATTGATCATAATCAAAATATAGTCCAGATCTTAAGATCCAGAGTACTCTCAAGTCTGAAGACTATTATACATCATTGCATGAGATATTCTATTTTAATTTAGTTATATTAAACCATAGAAGACTCTCATTTAGTAATTCTATTATTATTCCAAACAACCATAAGTTCGCAATCCCTTTGTGTTCCTAACGTTCATGAGTAATTCATTGTCCATCGTATAAAGAGCATTACATAAACTAGTCTCAATGAATGTACTAATATCCTTTTCTTGATACATCTTGATTTAGATTATTTAATGGATAAGTAGTATAATATCGATTTAAAAATCATGATTGTTGTAACAACCGCCTTTCTTGCACCGAAAGACGATCCATTAAGGTTAGAAGAAAAGGAAAGATAAGAAGAAATTACACAATCGTAGAATCTTTCCATGAATAAAAACAACATATAATAGATAACATAGGTTAGTACACTGTCATTCCCATAATAATAATAATACATCAGAGTCATTACATTACAACCTTCAACTAGACAGTTATAGCTAGCTTCCACATGAAAATTCATAGATCATACATAACACAACGGAATAAGATAATAATTAGCTAACGGTGAAGCCAGCTACTCCAGTTCCTTCAAAATGCTTCCATAAGAAACCTGGATCACATGGCTACTCACACAAATTTGAGTACCCAAGAGTTTGAGGAAAAGAAAATAAAAATCCAGGTCAGACATTGTTCTGGTGAGAATAAACTCAAACAACTTAATTTTTACTTTTATAAAACACTTTGAAAATCAAAGGTATTAAGACCACGCCGCACATAAACACAGACGGATTTTTACCTTGTATTCATCACGTACTTGAAATGTAGTATTTGTGATAAGTACAAGTCGACTTACTTTCAATAAAACATGTCAACATTTTATTACAACTACTTTAATTCATTTAGCTACTTAATAGCATAGACAAGAGATCCTTGGTTTTAAAACAATTTATTTAAACAAAAAATTAGTTAAAATGAACAACCGATAGAGTTAATAAGGAACTTTAAAATAAATAAACCTTAATTAAACCATAAGTTAAAATTTAATTAAACTTTAATTAATCTTAATTAAATCTAAAACCATACTTTAAGATTTAAAATTATTCATAATTAAACTTTAATTTAAATAACATTATTTAGAAATTAAACCCTAATTAAGTTGATATTAATCCTTAATTAAACAATAATTAAAAAGCTAGCTCTAATTAAATAATTAACTAAAATAAATTAACTTGATTAATTAAAAATTAATTTTTTTGTCTTAATTAATCATTATTTAAATCTTAATTAATTAAAAATATTTAACTTTGCTAATAATTTCATAAACTCTAATTACTTAACCAATTACTTAATTAATTAATAATTACCTGAATTAATAAATTAAATAACTAAAAAGTTAAAATTTTGAATAAATTAATTAGTTTCGAAATGAGTTTCCAAAAACAATCCAAAAGAAATCGCTTAAAACATGAAATCGTGAAATTTTCCAAACTGCATCCATAGTGATTATCGCTAGAATTGATTCCAGGTGGAAATCTCACTTAACACTGGCTACGCCATGTTTTGAAAACTAAATTGAAAAGTTTTTGAGAACTTTAAACAAAAGGCATAAACTTGGAAAACATTTCCAAAGTCAAGGCTAAAAGAAAGCTTTTCTTTTTCCATCGGGTCTCAAGTCCTTTTTCAACCATTTAAAGTGCTAGTTTCGTAACCATTTCATAACATACTTGGTTTTGTTTCATAAAAAAATACTCCCATCATATCATAACAATATCACATATCCATATCCATGTACATATCCAACATATCAACATATTATCCAAATCACCAGTCAACTCCAAACAACCAACTTGCAATCATATATCATCCAAACAACGTGATAATTTAACACAACAAACATAATATTTTCACAACATATAGATCATTAAAACAAGTTGTTTTCTATTCCAAAAATATTAGTTTTACTCACCGAAACTTTTTAAATCAAAGCAAACTTTTACCAAAACTCGAATATGCTTTCGAAATTTGCAAAAATTGAACTTTTGGTTGCTCGAACAGTTGAAATGGCTCGGCCAAGTGGACATTGGGCTTGGTCTAGGCCTTTTTGGGAATGGCCATGTGGAGATTTGGCTTGGCCATATGGTTTTGGGGTGGATGGTTGCTTGTATTTAGGAAGAGAAAGTATTGCAGGAGATGTAGAAGTAATTTTGTGAATAAAAGGAGGGATTTTACCTAAAAAGGTTGTTTTTCTCACTTTAGAAATTATGAAGAGGAAGCCACGGCTAAGTTTACTAAAGCATTTACAAATTTGAAATGAAGAAGGTGGTTGTAAAAATGAGAATATGAAGATAAAAGGGTATATATAGACTTGGAGAATTAATAAATATATAAGTATTTGTATTAGAATATATGTATGCATGCATTACCATAACCCCTCTCCCCCTAAATTCCGTCCATACCTAGTGCCCCCATCTCCTTACACGATTCAAGCCACATCACATGTACTTGCATTAAAAAAGTGTATTTTTATATGTGTATATATATACACACTTTTCCTTATAGTATATTTCCTTTTATCCTTATATGTTAATATGTTTAAGGAGGAACATGTACATGCATATGTACATGTACACAACATGTTTAAGATAGACTATAATGTATGCATGCGTGTTTAACATAGTGTTAGACATTTTGAATAACTTTTAATAGATGACAAATCAAAAGTTTGGAAAATAATTTCCATTCAGATTTTCTATTTTTCTATGAATTATATATATTGGTAAATAAATTTTGAAAACGAATTTATTTTCATTAGTCATTATTTAACATAGTTTTATTTGTTAATAAAAATCTATTTATTAATTATTTAAAATATAATTAAATATTCATTTAAATAGTGATTAAATTCTAGGCCGTTACACTCTCCCCACTTAAAAGAATTTCGTCCCGAAATTAGAAAACAAGGAGAGAATTCAAACTATGAAAAAAGCCATATATTCATATCATAAAACACATACAAATACATATACTAAGCATCCATAGCAAACAAACATACACTATACATACAATCTATGACTAGCTATCCTAACATCAACTCGGGATAGCTTCTCTCATACGATACACTATCTCCTAAGTGCGGTCTCTAGGATCCTCGCTCCATTGAATCTTAACTAGTCGCACCACCTTGTTATGCAACCTCTTTTCATTTTGATCCACAACATAAACTGGATGTCTAGCCACTGTCAGGTTTGGTTCTATTTTCAATTCCTCTTGAACCGATAGCTCTACAATCAAAGATGGATCATGAACATATTTCTTCAAATGAGACACTTGGAACACATTATGAACACCAGCTAACCTTTCTGGCAACTCGAACCTACAAGCTAGCAATCTGATAAAACAGAAGGGTATGATATACCTTGGAGCTAACTTCCCAACTTTCCAAATCTATGTCACCTCTTATTGGTGAAATCTTCATAAACACTAAGTCTCCAACCACAAATTCCAAATCCCTTTGCCTCTTATCCGCATAGCTCTTTTGGCGATCTTGGGCTTCCTTTATTCTTTTCTTAATCACTACAACTTTTTCTATAGCCTCTTGGATCATGTCCATTCCAATAACTAATCTATCTCCCGTACCAACCCAAGATGTTGGTGACTTGCACGGTCTTCCATACAATGCTTCATACGGTATCATTCTGATGCTCGCTAGGAAACTATTATTGTAGGAGAACTCAACCAAATGCAAATGATCCTCCCATCGTCCACCAAAATCTAGAATACTCGCCCTCAAGAGATCCTTTAGAATCTGATTCACCCACTTTGTATGTCCGTCTGTTTGGTGGTGATATGCTATGCTTAAGCTCAACTTTGTTCCTAGAGTTGTTAGCAATGCTTCCCAAAATTGACTAGTATATATATAGTGTTTTGATCACTTACTATACTCACAGGAACTCCATGCAACCTGACTGTCTCCCTCATAAAAATTTAAGCTAAAGAAGCAGTGATCCTTGTTGGTTTCACCAGAATAAAATATGCAATTTTCGTTAGTCGATCCACGATAACCCATAATCCTTCATTTCCTTTTCTTGTTTTAGGCAAACCATCAATAAAATCCATTAATATCATTTCCCATTTCCAATTGGGTATTTCTAAAGGTTGTAATGATACGGATATCTTCCAATGATCATCTTTGATTTGTTGATAACACGAACATCTGCTAACATAGACTAAAATGTCCTTCTTCATTCCCATCTACCAAAGTACTATTTTCATGTCATTATACATCTTATGAACTCCTGGGTGAATACTTAGTTGTGGAATTCATATAAAACTTTCTTCCTTAGCCCATCCATATTTGCAACACACAATCGTCCATTCATCCTTAAAGTACCTCGACTATCCATCTCAAAATCCGAACATCTACCTCCCTTGACTCCTTGAATTAACCCTTCTAGTATCTCGTCCTTCCTTTGATTTTTCATAATCCTTTCCTGAAGTGTCGGGGTAATCTCCATGAGAGTCAAAATGGCATTCCTACTTAAGGTATTCACCACCACATTAGCCTTTCGTGACGTATAAAGAATATCCAAGTCATGAGCTGCTAGAAACTCTAACCACCTCTATTGCCCCAAGTTCAGATTCTTCTAAATAAAAAGATACTTTGGTGATTTATGATCCATGAAGAGCTTAAATTTAAAGAAAGAAAACTTACTCTTAAAATTTCTAAAGATTAGAAAGAAACTAAGACGAATAGAGGGATCCTTACCCGGATAGTACTATCTCCATATTTTCAATGCAAAGACAACAGCCAGCAACTCAAAATCATGCATAGCATATTTCTTCTCATGAGGCGTCAATTGTTTGCTTGCATACGCAACCACCTTACCATGATACATCAAAATAGCACCAAGTCCCACTCTACAAGCATCCATGTAAACCATGAACCCACTATTTCCATCTGGAACAACCAAAACTGATGCACTGTTCAATCTCTTCTTCAATTCTAGAAATGCCTCTTCACACCTTGGAGTCCATACAAACTTTTCCTCCTTCTTAGATAGCATAGTCAAATAGGATGAAATCTTGGAATAATCTTGAATAAACTTCCTATAGTATCCAGCCAATCCTTAGAAACCATGAACCACGGTAATAATCCGCAGTTGATTTCATTCCTAAACAGCTTCCACCTTCACTGGGTCCACTGAAATATCTTCTCCTGTCATAATATGTCCTAGGAATCATACCTCCGATTTCCAAAAATGGCACTTAGAAAATTCTGCCTTCAGGACATGTCTCCAACACCACTTCAAAATGATGTTTATGCTCCTCCTCAGATTTGGAGTAGATAAGGATATCGTCAATGAAACTAATATAAACTTGTTAAGAACGTCTTGGAAAACACAATTCATGAGGTCTACAAAATATGCAGGTGCATTGGTTAGCTTGAAAGGCATAACCAACCACATAAAGAAACATCAAGACGTCTAAACATAGTTAAGGGTATACTATATTCAGCAACCCACAAATGATTGAATCCAGTAGCTAGATCCATCTGAGAAAATATCGTAGCTCCATGAAGTTGATCAAAAAGATCATGACTTTGGGGTAAGAGATACTTGTTTCTAATGGTCAGCTTATTCAACTCGCTATAATACATGCACAACCTTAAAGATCCATCAGACTTATCCATAAATACCACAACTGATCCCCAACTTGAACGACTTGGTCTAATCAATCCTCACCTTAATTGGTCATGGATTTGACTTAACAACTCTTCTCTCTTCCTCGAAGCCATCCTTTACTTTGGTTGAACCACCGGCCCTTACATCAGGGACTAAATCAATGTGAAAATCTATCTCTCGATGTGATGGTAAACTTTTAACCTCTTCGAATACATCCGAAAAATTCTTAACAACTACAATAAACCTTAGATTTTCTTGGGATGCCTCAGGTCATTCAAGAAACTACACATATGAGTATCGGGTTCCTTACATGATACCTTAGCAGCTCTTCCAAATTGGTTACTAATGATATAGTTCTCTCATTTACAATCTAAAATAGCTCCATTTTCGATAACCAATCCATACCAAGAATAATGTCAAACTCTTTAAATTCCAAGACATACGAATCGCAAGAAAAGTGATAAGAAAGGTAGGAAATTGGCACATTTTCACAAATCACATTCAAATGGGTTACACCACCTATGGGGTTAGACACACACATAGGGTTTTCTTAAATACTAGAAATAAGATGAAATTTACCTACTAATTCATAAGAGATAAAACTATGAGAGGCACCAGTATCAAATAATGCTCAAACAAAAATACCATTAATTAGTAAGGTACCTTCAAGGATGCCTTTCTCCTTCACATCCGTTGAAGTCGACCCGTTGAAGTCGACGGTTTATTCTTACTGGCGTACACCTTGGGTTGTTGCACCTTCTGCATGAGTGGGAAGTCCCTTACTATATGCCTGGTTTGATGGCAATTAAAACAAAGAGTCTTCAAGACCATCGGAGAGATGGGTCCACCTTACTGCTTCGGAACTTCGTGGTTCGGACAATACCTGGCAATATGTCCTTTCTGCTTGCAAATATAACAACCACTATCCTTAGGCTTTCCTCCATGACCTTCTCCCTGCTTCCCTTTTCATTGCTTCCTCCAATTAGGATTAAAATTTCTCTTGTTAGAACCATTTTCTCTATATTTCCACTAGGTTCTGCTGGAGTAGGCTTCTTCTTTTCCAAGGCCTCGTATCTCAGAACCATGTCAACTAAATTCACAAAAGTACCTTTATGTGAGCAATCATTTTCTCATGGTACTCTTCTCTCATACCCAAAACAAACATCTCGGTCTTCTTTAACGGGGGTGTTGATCAATTCTCTCTATAACAAGATAGCTTATTGAACTTCATCTCATATTCTACTATAGATAGACCACTCTGCTTCAAGTCTATGAAGTTTCGGTACATCCTGGTCCTTCCTGAGATTGGAAAGAATTGGTTCTCAAAAACTTCTTTAAATTGAGCCCATGAAAACTCTTCTTCTGGAATATTTGCAGTAAGGGAGTCCCACTAAGCGACTGCTCCCTTTTGCAGTTGCCATGCTGTTAAGAATCTTTTCTGTTCGTCGGATAAACCAAGACCTTTAAAAATCTTTTTGCAAGATCGCAGCCAAACTTGCACTTTCATGACAGACTCGGTTCCTTTAAACGGTTTCCCTCCTAGGTTTGGCGTAATCCTTGCATAAGGTTGCGAAATTCACTCTTGGTTGCTCTAGCTCTGCCTCTTCGGTGGTCCAAACTCCTCTAGGATTTGGGGTTCGAACATTTGTGGTTGTAGTACTTCCTGCTCCCCTACCTCGTCTGCCTATGTTACTAATGTCTTACTACCTACACATAGTAAGATAATCTTAGAATACTGGTACGAAATAAATCTTGACAGAATGGTACTAATCAAAACTATCAAGCTGATCTATCTATCAGGGATATATATATATATATATATATATATATATATATATATATATATATACGAACAAAAATCATAAATAGACACTCTCAAAGTTGACACTAACCCAAATCCTAAGTGTTCTCTTAACCTAGGCTTTGATAAAAAATTGTAATGATCGCCTTTCTTGCACCGAAAGACGAGCCATTCAGGGTAGAAGAAAAGGATGGATAAGAAGAAACTACACAATCATAGAATCTCACCACAAATCAAAATAACATATAAGAGATAACATTAGATATTACATCGTTATTCCCATAGTTATAATACATCGGAGTCATTACATTACAACCTTCAACTGGATATTTATAGCTACCTGTCTACACAAAAATACATAGATCATACATAACACAGCGGAATAAGGTAATAATTAGCTAACAGTGAAGCCATCTACCATATCTCCTTAAAAATACTTCCATAAGAAACCTGGATCACTTAACTACTTATACAAATTTATGTACCAAAGTTTTAGGAAAAGAAAAGAAAATTCCGGGTCTGACATGAGACTGGTGTGAGTAAACTCAGACAAGTTAATTTTGCTTTTATAAAACACCTTGAAAATCAAAGGTATTTCGTAAGACCATGTCGCACATAAACATAGATGGGTTTTTACCTTACGATAACAAAAAACACTTTATACAGAAATCCAGTGGTATTATGATGATGTCTAGGGTTTTCAAGTAAAATAGAACATAGCTGAAATGCTTGCATCTCACATTTCAACATATTTGGGTACAACTAAATCTGTACAGTACTTATTGGAGAATGGATTCCATACAATGACTGGGCTACTAAGGTACCACCCATTACGGTGCATCTCTAGATAAATAACACCGAGGACCTTGCCTGGATCCCCTGCCAACACAAGACCGAACTACCCCTTGCTGGATAGTACCGAATAAGATCACCACTCAGTTGAGATCGGCAACCTTACCGAAGCATACATGAGTTGATAGTAGGGACTCTAGATAGGGATGACCTTACCATAATAGGAGAGACCCGCTTAGCCTTGATGCATCTCCCATGTTTTAGTCATTCCTACTTGGTGAGGCCCGAGGTTACATTTACCTTTATTATAGCACTGCCACTTGGAATGCTAACATTGTCGGCTAGATGTTGACACGACGTCAGTACTTATCCATATAAGTTGTTTAGGAGATGAACGAACAGAAGGCATTCTCTCCACTACACCCGTTTTGGATTCACCCTAAGGGTTAGTAGCAAATAGCCTTGCACTTCAAATTTCTCGTCTTGGACCTCGCCTTTACTATTTCCAATTTGAACGCTTATGTTAGTTCGAAGTGGTTTTTGGATAAAAAAGAATATCTGATCCCGGTCTCTCCAAACCAACGTTCGATAACTTTAAAGGGTCAAGTTATTTATAGTGGACTATTCCATTATCAGGGTGTAAAGATTTACATATGAACATATGTTTCATATAATTATATTATCATAACCCGCTTATTGAAATTAACCCCCTTGTATTCATCACGTTCCCGAAGTGCAGCATTTGTGATAAGTAGAAGTCGACTTACTTTCAATAAAGCATGTCAATGTTTTACTGCAAGTACTTTAATTCATTTGGCTACTTAATAGCATGGATAAGTGATCCTTGGTTTTAAAACAACTTACTTAAACAAGAAAATTGGTTAAAATGAATAACCGATAGAGTTAAAAAGGAGCTTTAAAATAAACAAAGCTTAATTAAATCATAAGTTAAAACTTAATTGAACTTTAGTTAATCTTAATTAAATCAAAAAACATACTTTAAACCTTAGTTAATCTAAAATTATTCATAATTAAACTTTAAATTAAACAACATCCATTTAAGAAATTAAACCCTAATTAAGTTGATAATTAACCCTTAATAAAATAATAATTAAATAATTACTCTAATTAAATAATTAATTAAAATAAATTAATTTTCTTTTATCTTACTTAATCATTAATTAAAACTTATTCAATTAAAAATATTTAACATAGCTAGTAATTTCTTAAACTCTAATTACTTAACCTAATTACTTAATTAAATAAATAAATAATAATTACCCTTGTTAATAAATTAAATAATCAAATTATAGATAATTAAAAATTTGAAAATTGACTTACTTAATTATTTTTTAACGAGTTTCCAAAAGAAATCACTTAAAACATGAAATCGCGAAATTTCTCAAACTGCATCCATGGCGTCTGTCGTTATAAGCGCAGTTCGCTAAAATTGATTTCTAGGTGGAAATCTCACTTAATGTTAGCTAATCCATGTTTTGAAAACTAAATTGAAAGGTTTTTATAAAAATTTAGACATAAGGTATAAACTTGGGAAACATCTCCAAAGTCAAGACTAAAAGAAAGCTTTTCTTTTTCCATCGGATCTCGAGTCCTTTTTCGACCATTTAAAGTTCTATTTTCATAACCATTTCACCACATACTTGGTTTTGTTTCACAAACAATACTTCCACCATATCATAAACCAATATCACGTATCCATATACATATCTAACATATCAACATATTATCCAAATTACCAATCTATTCCAAACAACCAACTTGCAATCATATATCATCCAAACAACATGATAATTCAACACAACAAACACTATGTTACAACATATAGATCATTAAAATAAGTTATTTTTTCCAAAAATATTAGTTTTACTCACCGAAACTTTTTAAATCGAAACAAACTTTTACCGAAACTCGAAAATGCTTTAGAAACTTTTCAAAAATAGAAATTTTGGTTACTCGAACACTTGAAATGTGTAACGACCCTAATTTTGGTTAACATTATCTAAGACATTTAATTAGTTAAATTAAATGAAATAATGAAATGGCTAAGGGATTGAGATTTTTATATCTAAGGAGTAGTCATGTCTAAGGAAACAAATGAACTAAAGGGAAACTAAAATAAAATAGATAAGGGACAAAGTAGGAATAAGTCATAAATTTATACCCTAAACCCTCAATCACTTTCATTTTCACGTTCAAAACAAAAATTAAATTTTAGAGGTCGGCCACTATTAGACAAAGCTAGAAGAAGAAAAGCTAAAGATCAAGAGGAAGACTAAGCAAATCCAAGATCAAATCTCAACTCTTAATCACAAAGCTAAGGTGAATAATAGATTACATCTCAAGTTTTTAGTATTTTCAATTTTAGATTGAAATTTGAATTATTTTGCAAATGTTTTGCTATGTTTTTTATTGTTAAAATGGACATATATGCCTGATGATGATTTTTGCTATTTTACATGGAATTTTATGATAAGTATTAATGTGAAAACCTTATTAGATGACATGTAAATTCCATGCGATTTTGAGATAAGGTTAGAAATAATATTTTAGAGATAGATTTCAAATTTCATAATTTTTTGAATTAATGTGGATTTATTATTAATATTCTAGTGAAGAAAATGGCCAAGTGGGTTTAAAATTAAATACGGCTAATTTATAATGTTTTTGGGTCAAAAATTAATATATGTAGAAAATATATTAAAAACGAATTATGAAAATTTTTGTAGAATTTTCCTAAGTGTTTTAATAAGTATATAAAATTATTTAAGGTATGGGACTTAAATTTTTTACATATTTGTAAAAGGAGAAGGGACATTTTGTAAATTTTTCAAATTATTTACTTTTGAAATTTCAAAAGCACTTTTGGAAAAGAAATTAGCAACCAATCATATATTGACAAACAAAACAGGTTAGTTAAAAAGAAATTACTTTTTCGAGTTGAAAATCAGTTTTACCATGATTTTGCTGTTTTGCCACTTTCGGAAGCACCTTTCGACTAGGTACTTCCACCTTCATCTCCATCAAAACCAATGTGCATGGTATCAAAGACTTGGTACATAGTGAAATGGACATAGGCAAAAGGTATTAGGTCGAAACAAGGGGTTCCGAAGGGGTTGAAACCTTGCTTTGCTCCTAAAAGGAAATGCGCTTGCTTTGCTTTTGAGGAGAATGCTTTTGACTTAAATAGCTTTCGACTTAGTTAAATGGTTTTAAAGAATGGTTTTGAAAGAGGTTGGACTTTTGTTTTATAAATAAGCTTTCGAAGGGGTCGAAACCCCTAGCTGCCGCATCTTACCTTTTGAAGCAATGCTTTCGAAAGGGATTCTTTGTTTTAAAACCGAAGCCGCTTCTCCAATGCTTTCGCAGGGATTGGTTCGACACCATCCCCTTCTTTTACTTTGGTGATATCGAAAGAGTGCTTTCGACTTGGTTGTTTTACAACCCTTTGTGTTATTGAAAGTTAAACTTCAGTAGTTTCGAAAGGAATGTTTTTAAATGGTTTTGGAAGGTTGGTCCACGTGTTTTACTTGAACCCAAATGCTTTCGAAAGGTTTGATTTATGTAAAGAACTTAATGCTCTCGAAAGGTTTATGATAAAGGTTTCGAAGGTGTGGTTCACCAATGTTTTTGAAAGGTCTTAAATGGAAGGTATCCAATGGTTTCAAAAGAAATGTTTAAAGTGTTTTGAAAGGAGGATGTTTATGGTTTTATAAAGCTTTCAAAAGAGATAATTTCAATGTTTCAAAAGGTGAAATGTAAATGGTTTCGTAAGGTATGTTTTGGCCTTCGGCCTAGGTTATAAAGAAAAGTAGTTTACTTGTATTGAAAGAGGGTTTCAAACGGGGGACTTTCAAAGGTTTCGAATGTTTTCATCAACAATGTTTTGTGTAAAGTATATGTAACATGGAAAATTGATTTGAGTAAAGCATAGAATATTTTCCTTGTTTAAGTATGATTTAAAGGGTTAAGTCAATTTGAGGGAAATGTTTTCAAAGAAAGTTTTAAAGGTAGATGACCCTAAGTAAAATGAATCAGATATTAGAGTATCGGTTGGGATTGGTATGAGTTCGCGCCCTATACTTTAGCTGGTATCCTCTAGCTAATATAATTCCAAAATTCCAGTGTGTAGGGCTTTGTCATTGGTAAGACTAAAATGATGTTACACACAAAAAGGAATATATAGAGTGAGGATAGTTATTGGTGAGCCCACAAAACCATTAGGATCAGTTTACCCTAGGAGAAGTAAGTTAGGGAAGACCGTCTAGAAGAGTATGTAACAGAAGTTAGACTATTTGTTTATTTTTTCTGGTAGTCCTTAGACAGCCAAAGTTAGTAGTTAGCCAGAAAAAACTATAGTGTTCGGACAGATAGTCCATTTATTACCTGATTTGTATGCATACATGATATTGCTAATATTGTTTTAACCAGTTTGGTTAAAAGATTTTGGTTTGCAAAAGATATGTTTTAAAAGGATATTAGTGAGGGAAAACATGTTCCACTAAGCGGCATGGTCTCACATAATATGAGATAACCGAGACGTATAGTATTATTCGCACCAGGCTTTATGTCTGACTCGAAGTTTATGTTTTTCTCCTTAAACTCATGGGTGCTCAAAATTGATTTGAGTAGATTAAGAGTTGAGGATTTTCAAGCTTTAGTAGGTGGACGAATAAAGCTTTCGGAGATGAGCAGAAGGCTGATGCAAGCTATTTAGGAGTTGTTATGTTTTTATTTCCATTATATTGTATTAAGTCTGTTATGACTATTTAGTACTCTGGTCATTCAAGGGGACATCTTCATATGTCACTCTTGACGTATTTATATAATAGTTATATTTGATCTGAACCTGGAAAACGATTGGGATTTTGTAATTGGATATGAAACATATTTTTTGTAATGTAATCAAAAAAGTTTTTTTTGAACCTGTGTTTTTGTTTCATATTCATATGCTTCTGATATTATGGATACCATTAACATTGCCATATTTTTTCGTCGGAAGTTAATACTATAGATGACTGCAGCATCTACAGCGCTTAGCTTTGGGCCTCAAGGTTGGGGATGTTACAACTTACCATCAGAGCATAGGTTTATGAAAAGAACTTTAAACTAAAATGATTTTGAAAACATAATCCTAAGGAATTAATGAAAAGATCGGGATTTGGGATAACATTATAGTAATGTGCTTGTATTTGCTATATATAAGTATACGATATTTCTCTAGTTCCCTATCTCCTTAAGACTATTCTTCTGTATCTTAAGAAGGCTCGAATGTAGATATGGACGCTAGAAGCGGAGTTAACATTGGTGGGGGAAGCATCACAACTAATGGAAATGCTAGACCAAATACCAGGAAGAACTCAGGTCAGGCACAAGTTTGAAATTTAGGTGCTGGAGTCCCTCAAGTTGACATGAGAGCAATGTATCAGTTCTTTGTCAACATGATGCAAGCGAGAATTGTTGTTGGAGTAGTTGGAGAAGGAAATCAAGAATCTTCAATGGTCAACAACAAGTTTTTTGAGTAGAGATTATGCTCGACTGAGAGGAATGCAATTTATTAGTACTGAAGATATAATCGAAGTGGAGAACAGGTTGCTTCATTACGAGATGATTTTCACTGATTTAGGGCTCAATGATGAGCAGAAGAGGAGGCTCTCTTCTAGGCAGTTACAAGGAGCAGCATTGTATTGGTGGAACAGTATTATGATCGGAGTTAATAAAGAGACGATGACATGGGCTGAGTTTAAAAGGAGATTTAAGGAGAGGTTTATGTCAGAGATCGCTAAGTCCACTCTGCTCAAGAAGTTTGTTGAGTTAGAGCGGGGAGACATGACTGTGCTGCAGTATGCAACAATGTTTAAGGAGCTAGCAAGATATGGTTATGCTACGGTGGATACTGTGATTAAGAGGAATGAGAAGTTCATTAGGGGGTTGAAACATGAGCTTGCTAAGGCCACATTACCACATCTCAGGGACCCATGTGATGTTGTAGTTGAAATGGCTTTGAGACATGAGGAGATGCTTTCTTTTTTAGATAGGAATATGGCAAAGGAAGTTCAAGGAATGCAGAATCAAAAAAGAAAGTTTTTCCATAAGAAGAGAGCTCAGAAGAGTGGAGCTACCAAGAAGGGAAAGGCGGAGGTTGTTTGCTATAAATGTGACAAGAAAGGACATTTTGCAAATAAATGTCTCTCAAGAGATGGATAGAAGGTGATTGGGAAGAAGAATATTAGATGCTTAAACTGCGATCAAATTGGACATTATAAGAACCAGTGCAAGGAGCCAGCCAAGGAGGGAAGAGGAAAAGTGTTTGCATTGGAGCCAGCTACTTCGCAAATAGCAAAGGAAAAAGGAAAGGCTATATTGGGAGGTATGCTTCTGATTCATGGTATGTCAGTTAGCATTCTATTGATACAGGTGCATTGCATTCTTTTATATCTTATTGTTTGATAGATAAGCTTAACCTAGAACCCTCATACTTAGTTACTTCCTTAAAGGGTGCAAATCCGATAGGAGGGTATGCAACACTTGGGATGAAGAGATTGAATTGTTAGGTTATACCTTTGTTTGCAGTTTGCATATGTTTGATTTTGTAGAGTTTGGAATTATTTTGGGTATGGATTGGTTAAGTAAATACGATGCTAGGATATTTTTTCATGATAGAAAAATATCGCTTAGACAACTTGACTGTAGTGATCATATTATATACACTTTAGTAAACTTTAGTTTTGAGGTTAATGCTTTATTGAGTGTTGTGGAGGTCGAAGACGAGTTGAATCGCATTTCGTTGTTAGAGAATTTGCAGGTATCTTTGAATCTAAAGTAGGACTACCACCGAAACAAGCCATTGAGTTTCAAATAGATTTAGTACCTAGAGCAAAACCAGTAAGTAGACACCAAGCAGAATGACACCTACCAAGATGAAGGAGCTAAATGTGTAGTTGGTGCATTTGGAAGGCAAGAATTTTATCAGATCTAGTAGTTTGCCTTGGGGAGCAATCGCAGTGTTTATTAAGAATCCAGACAGATCGTTAAGGTTCTGTATCAATTATCGTAAATTGAATGAGATGACGATGAAATCGATATCCACTACCTTGAATTGATAATTTTTTCGTTCAGCTAAGTGGAGCCATATTTTTCTAGTTAGGTTTAATGATAGGGTTCCATCAGCTTACACTAGCAGAGGATAGTATTCCTTTAACGTCATTTACAACTAGATATGGATCGTATAAATGGTTAGTAATGTCGTTCTGACTAACTAATGTGCCAACATTCTTTGTAGATTTGATGAGCCGAGTTTCCCAAGAGAACTTGGATAGGTTCATGTTGGTTTTCATCAATGATATTTTGACATACTCTAAGGATGAAAGGGAGCATGAAGTTTATCTTAGAGTGGTGCTTGAGACATTGAGGCAGCATCAATTGAAAGCAAAGTTTTCGAAGTGTCATTTCTAGTAGAAGGAAAAGAAGTTTCTTGGTCATGTAGTCTCAGAGAAAGGGTTGTTTATAGATTCGACTAAGATTGAGACAGTGAATAATTGGAAGAGACCTAAGATAGTGACTAAGATATAGAGTTTTCTTGGATTAGTTGGGCATTATCGAAGATTCATTAAGGAATTTTGGGGATAGCAACACCGATGACCAAGCTAATGCGAAAGGATGTGAAATTCGTTTGGACCGATAAGTGTACGAGGAGGCATTATAGAAGCTGAAAAACTTATTAACTAATGCACCTATGTTAGTTGTTCCAGAAGGGAATCATGATTTAGTAGTATATACAGATGCATGTGGAACAGGGTTAGGAGATGTGTTAATGCAAAGAGTTAAAGTGATTGCCTATGCTTCTCGACAGCTTAGAACACATGAGGTTAGGTAGCCAACTCACGATTTGGAATTAGCTGCGGTGATTTTTGCATTGAAGGTGTAGAGACATCATCTTTTGGGAGAAAATTCGAGTTGTACACGGATCATAAGTCGCTAGAGTATTTATTCTCTCAAAAGGAGTTGAATATGAGACATCAGAGGTGGTAGGAGTTTATAGCCACTTATGATTTTGGTATTAAGTAAACACCAGGAAAAGGCAATAAGGTTGCAGATGCACTTAGCAGAAGACGTCAGAATGCAGTGTTGGCGATGATAGCTGAATTGAAAGATTTGGAAGCATTGACGACATGTAGAGTACAGTGGAGATTTGAAGCTAGATCTAGTAAGGAAACTGTTATGTCATCATGTTTAGAAGTTCGACCAGACATAATTGAAAGGATTGCTTCTAAGCAAGGAGAGGATCTAGTATTAGCTGAGTGGATCAGAAAGTTAAGGGATGGAAGAGAGCGGTGACTTAAAAGATTTTAGTCTTAAACCGAATAGGTGGTTAAGGAAGAAAGTAAGGTTATATGTTCTGAATGTAGGAAGCATTAGGAAGGATGTTTTTGAAGAACTCCATCGTTTGAAATTCACTATTCATTTGGAAGGAACTAAGATGTACCGGGATATGAAAAGGAGTTTCTTCTGGGAAGGTATGAAAAGAGATATAGGCTTATGGGTGAAGCAGTGTCTGGACTGTCAACAGGTAAAAGCCGAACATCGAAAACCAAGTGGGTTTCTTCAACCTTTAGATATTCCAGTATGGAAGTGGGATTTTATCTTGAAGGATTTTATAAACGGGTTGCCAAGATCTAATAGAGGAAATGAAAGCATATGGTTCATAGTGGATAGGTTAACAAAGAATGCCCATTTCGTTCCAGTTAAGTCAAGCAGGATGGTACCAGTTTTGGCTAAGTTGTTTAATATAATTAGACTGCATGGAATTCCTGGTAGTATAGTAAGTGATAGAGATTCCTTATTCGCTAGCGAGTTCTGCAAGAGTTTATAGGATGCTTTAGGTACCAAGCTAAAGATGAGTACCACTTGCCATCCACAGATGGATGGGCAAACGAAAAGAGTTAACAAAGTCTTAAAAGATTTGTTAAGAGCTTGTGTGCTATATTTTGGAGGATCATGGGAAGACCGTCTACACTTAGTCGATTTTTCATATAACAACAGTTATCAAGCTAGTATAGGGATGGCACCGTTTGAAGCTTTGTATGGGAGGCTATGCAAATCTTATGTTTGTTAGTTCGAGACCGAGGATATGTTGGTTCTTGGTCCGGATTTAGTTAGAAAAATCGCAAAGAAGATTAAGTTGATTCAAGCTAGAATGAAGGAAGCTTAATCTAGGCAGAAGGGTTATGCTGATTGAAGATGGAAGGATTTAGAGTTCTCGGTAGGAGATCATGTTTTCGTCAAGATATCACCGATGAAAGGTGTAATTCGATTAGGGAAATCAGGGAAATTGGCACCGAGATTGGTAGTTCCTATTATAGAGAGGACCGGTAAACTCGTGTATAGAGTGGAGTTACTGGACAGTTTGGCAAGAATCCACAATATTTTTCATATTTCTCACCTAAGGAAGTGTATTCGAGATCCGGAGACTACTATAGCATCGACTATATTAGAGGACTTAGTAGTAGAGCCGAACTTGATTATAGTTAGAAAGCCAGTTCGTATAGTTGCGAAAGATGAGAAGAGGCTGAGGAACAAGATAGTCAGATTAGTTAAGGTTCAGTGGAGTGATGATGAGAGAGACTGTACTTGGGAAGCTATGTGCAGGATTAGAGACGCTTATCTTGATTTGTTTCATGGTATATTTTACCTTTATGATTGATTAGTACCTTATTGTAATTTCGAGGATGAAATTCTTTAAGAAGGGGAGTCTGTAACGATTTTGGTTAACATTATCTAGGACATTTAGTTAGTTAGATTAAATGAAATAATGAAATGGTTAAGGGATTGAGATTTGTATATCTAAAGGGTAGTCATGCCTAAGGAAACAAATGAACCAAAGGAAACTAAAATGCAATAGATAAGGGGAAAAATAGGAATAAGTCATACCCTTATACCGTAAACCCTCACTAACATTCATTTTCACGTTCAAAACAAAAATTAATTATCATAGGTCGACTACCAGTAGACAAATCTAGAATAAGAAAAGTTAAAGATCAAAGGAAGATTAATCAAATCAAAGATCACATATCAACTCCTTAATCACAAAGTTAGGGTGAATAATAGATTATATCTCATGTTTTTATTATTTTCAGTTTTTGATTGAAATCCAAATTATTTTGTAAATTTTTTTCCATGTCTTTTATTGTTAAAATGGAGATATATGCTTGTTGATGATATTTAATATGGAATTTTATGATAAGTTTTAGTGTGAAAACCCTATTAGATGACATCTAAATGCCTTGAAATTTTGAGATAATATCACAAATAATATTTTAGAGATGGGTTTCGAATTTCATAGTTTTCTAAATTAATATGGATTTATGATTAATTTTCTAGTGAAGAAAATAATTAATTGGGTTTAAAATTAAATATGGCTAATTTATACTATTTTCAGGTCGAAAATTAATATATGTTAGGAAACATATTAAAAACGAATTATGAGAATTTTTGTAGAATTTTCCTAAGTGTTTTAATAAGTATATAAAATTATTTAAGGTATGAGACTTAAATGCTTTATATATTTGTAAAAGGAGAAGGGGTATTTTATAAACCTTTTAAATTATTTACTTCTGAAATTTCGGCAGCACTTTTAGAAAAGAATGTGGAAAATAAATTAGCAACCAATCATATGTTGACGAACAAAGTAGATTAGTAAAAATAAATTACTTTTTCAATTTAAAAATCAGTTTTGCTATGTTTTTGTTGTTTCATCACTTTCGGCAGTACCTTTCGACAAGGTACTTCGACCTTCATCTCTATCGAAACCAATGCGCATGGTATCAAAGGCTTGGTACGTAGTGAATTGGACATAGGCCAAAGGTATTGTGTGACACTCCGCATTTTTAAATAATTAAATAATCAAATAACGATGAATAGTGAAAATAAACATATTTGGAATTATTAGAATATAGCGTCGAAACTTATACCATTGTGTTCATGGCGATTTTTTGATCAATTTCCATATGTAACTTGTCGAAATCCGAGTTAATATGAAGAAGTTACGCGAGAAATAAGATATCGGAATAAAATAAAACTATATTTATTTAAACGAGAAAAAAAAAGAGCAGGGCCCTACGGGTCGACCCGCAAATACCCCAGGTCGACCCGCATTTCCCTCCTAGACGTAAAAATGTCCATGAGTGAGCCAATGGTCAAAAGTTGATTTTCGTGCGATCTGAAGCGTTGTTTTCCGGATCCTACAATTCACAGCGAGCCTGTGACGTGGTTGCACCAGATTCTATCTAATAATCCGACGGTCTGAGATTCCCAAACTCCACAAAAAATAGAACCCTATGCCCAGCTATTTTCTCACAATCAGATGTTCTTCCAATGTGGTTCATTGCCTGAGGCTTAACCTTAAATAGAAAATATTTCTAGGGAGAATATCTTTTTAATAAAAATATTAGACATCTTAGAAGTGGATGTAGGAAGGCCATTAATGAAAGCTAACGACGATAGGTGAGTGGATTTAAATTATATATCTTTTATGTTTATGATATATAATATCGTTAGATTCCCATTAAACATTTTAATTCAGCATTTGAACTAATTTCAGTAATTAGTTCTATTAATTAGTTATATTGAAACTGTAAATTTTATAAGAGAAGTGTACTTATATTTAAATGTTATTTGTATGGAAAAAAGAAAGGAATCCAATTAAACATAAGTAATATTAGGCTTAAAAGTTATAGAGAAAGGCATAAGCCTAAAAGTGAGAAATTTACAGTAAATTATGCTAAAATCGGGGAATGAAATAAAAAGGGGAAATCTAATAACTTGATTTGGAAGTTAGTGATAAATTAGTTAGTTAGCGATAAAGGGGAAATCTGTATTCAACTTGGAAGTTAGCACCAAAATTGGTCACTAACACCTAAGAATAGATTTGTGTAGAGAGATTAATGAAGATAGTAGATTAAAACAGAGGAATATCACAATTAAATGCAGTAAGAACTGTAAGAAACGAGAATACCAGAATTATAGTGGTTCGGCGTAGCTGCCTACGTCCACTTTGATCGTAATCTTTATCACTTCTTCAAATAATTGAATACAGATACAATCCGTACACCGACAACTTGAATACAAGTTTTATCAGAAAAGAAATGAGTCTTGAAAATGGCAGAGTCTCCCTAGTGTTCTCGAAAAAAGGTCCCTTCATCCGTACCCCGGCCTCTCTATTTATAGACAAAGATAGGCTGGACTACCTACGCGGGCCCAAGAACAAAGTACTTCAGCCCACAGTAGGCAACTTCTGTGCACCGAGCCAGGCATACCGAACAGTGGAAAATCGAACCACTCAGTCCGACCCAGTTCGCACCGAACTACTTGCATCGGTCCACCTCCCCTTCATCATCTTGACCAAACCACTTAGGTCGAGCCAACTTGGCCGACCCTATCCATCTGGACCGATCCGTCGTTCCTTTCCTTCCTTAGCCGAGCGGGAACTATTAAACCATCTAGGTCGAATCGAAGTTAGTCGAACCATGAACAATGAAACTCATGTGTCTGAGCTGTCTTTGCTAACCTCCCTCGACCGAGCGATATATGCCAAGCGATGACGACTCAACTGACCGAACGATGCATGCCGAGCGATCTTGACCGAGTGACGTATGCCGTGTTACCCAGACCGAGCGACGTGTGTCAAGTTACTCAGACCGAGCGGCACACACCGCACTGTACCTACCGAACCTCACATAAATGCCGAAACATGTCGATTGCATCAAACCCTTATATCTTCAGGTTCTTCTTGGTCAGAATCTTGTCTAGTGCTAACGATAATATCTTCAACTGTCGTTTTGTAGCCGGTCCAAGGTGCTGGGTAACAGGAAGTTAGTGATGAATAAGTTGGTTGGTTTAAGAAAAGGGAATACATTTCCATAGTTTAATATTATAAGAATAATGATAAACATAATTGCAAGAATAAAAGCAAGAAAAATGGAATTAGTGCAAAATAGAGACATTGTTTTATTTTACATTACCCAACAATTAAAGAAACAATAAAAAAATATCTTGCAGTTACGAGTTATAGTTTATAGTATTATTTAGTATTAAAATATGGAAATGGATTTTTAACACCATTTTTGTAACCAACCACATAGAATAGAACTACTTCTCAGAATAAAAAAGAACAACGCGAAGCGTTAAAGAAATTAAACATGAAGAAATAATCAAGTTAATTATTCAACAAGACTAGAAACAATAAACAGAAAATGTGATTAGATCTGCATTTATTGTGCAAATAGTAGAGTACAAAGTAAAGCAGTTATTATGATAAGTACCTTTTGACAGTTGGACGTAGTCCCAAGTTAAGACAGTTATATAATATAAGAGAACTAATGAAAATTTAGTTTCATAATAAAAGAAGACTGACTATAATAGAAAAGAGACACTTGCAATAATATTTATAACATGTAGGTTATAAGAGAAAGAAAAGAATATGAAAGTGACAATTGCAAGTATAATTGTAATACGTAGGTTATAAATAAAAAGAAAGAAATAGAAGAGGGTTATTTTATCAAACTTAGATCTTGGATTAAGTTAATAAGAAAAAATAATAGAAGTGGCCCGTACCGGCAGCATTCCCTTTCAAGTCTAGGATTAATGGTTTCACGCATGGATGGGGCTGGGCATGCTGATTAGGGTAAATAAGTAGCCAAAAGAATATGAAATGTAAACTAAACGCATAATAAAAGATTAGACGTAGGGTCGAATAAAATGGTAAGGTGCGTTTGGAGTAGCCCAAAGAGAATCTGGATTAAGAGCCTAATGAAGCAGTTCATCGCAGATTTTTAGTACAAAAAGAGCACGTCCAAATTAGTTATTTTGGGGTAGAAGGAAGTACGAGACTTCAACGAGACGTGAGGATACTCTAGGATAGCTCTTTCGGGTAAGCCTAACGAAACTGCACCCCCGGAGGCAGGTTTGTAGGTGTTCCATCAAGAGAGTATGCCTTGACTGCTTTTGCATTGCAAACTTAAAGAAGCAAACCTTTGTAGGCAGTCAAAAGGTTGATGATGGAGTAGGATATTCGTATGATACCATACTCTAGTTTGTGAGTAGGTTATAGTAGGCAGGACCCATAAGGATAGTCAAATGTAGATATTAGCCATCATCGGTCAGAGCGAATTCGAGAAAGATTAAAGTTAAACAAACAGGCCAATGATTCTTTCACTATCAAGACATTAGATGAGGGTCACAGCCAATTGGATGCTTAGACTATTTGTAGTAGGGCCCAGCCACTTAGCTCTTGAAAGATCATTCGACTAGTTGAGGGAGGGCTGCGTGAGGCCATAGCCGAGATGAGAAAAGAGAAAAACCAAGTAGAATATCTGTATTGTAGGCCTAACGAAGGAGACCTTTACAGCTATAGAAAATCCTCGACTGATTTCCATACAAGGTAGATCTTGTTGGGGGAATTCAGGAAGTAGACAGAACGAGTATGTGTAGTCCTCAAGGTACGCACTAGGTGGTACGTTGTGGATGTCCGAGCACTTGTATAAGCTAGTGCGGATGCAGTTTCATGTTTTCATAATAGAAGACGGAACATATGTATTATAGGCCTCATGAAGTTGTCCTTTATAGATGTAGTTACGGTACGCTCTAGTAGCGAGATGATGGAGTCCTTTTCGAGGAGGATACAGAAGGTAGTAAATGGGTAGTACCTAGGACCGATGCGGCCATTGGGCATGCAACTATATATATATATATATATCTGTGTGTGTGTGTGTGTCTGTTTTAGGTCTTAATCTACTAGGGAGTAAATGGGTACGATTCACGCATAAAGGCGAGAGTATTATAAACCCAATAAACCTAATATAATAGAAAATGAAAATAGAACGATGTATGAAGAATTATGCTTAGAAGTGTATAATTTGTCCATTCATCATAACTTAAGTTCTGACCCCCTCCTTATATCATCCCCCAGGTTAGACTGATGGAAGAGATTTTCCAGCTTTGTGATACTTGTTTAGAAAGTGTTATTATCTTGGTGAGTATTTACTTATTACAATATTTTACTCAGTTTCGCTGTGAGATATTTATTTGAGCTATGATATATTTATCTTTGCCAATTTATAGGATACCAGACACCCAACTCGGGCTTAAGCGGATTTGGGTTTTATCATTTTTGCGAAAAATCCGGAACCACCGAAATTCGGGTTGTTACATATGGTATCAGAGCTTAGGTCAGTAGATCCCAAGTAAGTTAGGAAATATGAGTGAAAGTATTTGTATTTTTGAATAAAATATTAATGTACTAAAATCCAAATAGTCTCTAATTATAGATTTTTAACATATGGAAAGTTTATAGAAGTATATTTGTGCATAGTTTGCCAGTTGGGTTTGGGATGACCTAAGAATGTTGAGCCTTATGTTGTTGCTGATTTATAGTGTTCAATAAGCTATGTTTTGAGAGAAGATTAGTATCCAAATGTTATAGGAAATGGGAAATTTCCCAAGGGATAGTAGGGAGAATATTTTTATTTTGGAAGAAGTAAGAGATTTTAGTAAGGAAATGAGATTTCCAAGGTTTAGGAAGGATATTTGTGACGACCTGGAATTTCTAGCAATTTAAATTTGAATAATTAATTGATTTTTTTAAAATATCTAAAAGTTAATTTTAACTTGAATTCACAATATCAATATATACTTGATAATTAAATCATTGAATTATATAGTTTAAATATTGAATTTAAATAATTGAAATTTTGGGTAAATGGTTGAATCTGAAATTTCTAAGCCTGTTTCAATAATTTGAAGGCTTATAAAATTTATAATGATAATATTAGAGATAATAGAATGATTTGAATTTAATTTAAGGATAATTTTTTCAGTTTCAATAATATATCGTTTAAATTGGAATTTAAAAATAGCCTTCCGAGGCACAGTCTCGGAATTTGACGAAACCAGTTTCATTGGATCCGTAATAGTTAGTTATTATCGGATTTCAATTTTCATAACGATCGGAGTTGTCGTTTGACCCAGGCAGCCCAAAATGCTTAGGACTATTTTAATTGATTTAATTGAAATTTGGACATTTTCTTTTGTAACTCACGCATGCGATCAAATTAGCCACCGAAACACGTTCCATCGTGTTCGGAACGCGGGTAAAACCTTGTAATCACCTAACGATGTGGCTTAAGAGGAGTTCGAAAATTTCAAGTAACGATTAATGGGGCGTTTAAAGTTTCACAATATAATTAAATTTAAGAGGAAATTAGCAAGATATTTTCAATATGAAGCGTATTATGGAAGCCATCCCCAACCCTATTTTTCATCCCCGTCCTCCTTATTCTCGAAGCAGAACGAACACGTACGAATTTATGGACGATGAAAAAAATAGAAAGAAAAGGCTACAGCTTCGTGAAGTTTCCCTTTCCTCTTCTTCTTCAGAACCGAGCTTCTCTTCATTAAAAAAAAACCCCAAACCAAACCTATTCGAATCAAGCCATGCTCCTCCATCATTTTTTTAAAAAATTGAATTAATGGTCGTAGTCTATGGATCCAAGTCGTGTAGAAAAATCGAACAGGCCGATTCCTCCTTCTGATCCAAGGAGCAGCGACACTGCTCTCGAGCAAGTTCGCACGCGCGACCATGTGAACTCGTACGTTCGAGTTTCGACAGGCGGTATGGCGTACGAGGTCGATTTGTACTTAAGGGGAAAGAGAGCCGCGGTCGCTTGAAGGGAGGGGAAGCTCGCGTTGATGAATACGAATTTAGGGCTGGAGTTTCCGTGATTTGGGCTTCGCGTTCGATCAAGGTGGGCGGCTCTGGCAAAAGATGGGGGGTTGGGTGATGCTCGGTAGTGATGGGAGGAGACAGATTGGTATCTCGCAATCGTTGGTGAGTAAATCTTCAACCTGTATAAATCTGAGTGCTGTTAATAACTGAGTTGTATTTGGTTACTGTTATCTATCTTGTTGATTGAAAGGAAACAAATTTTAAGTTTAAAAATGAATATGAAGGAAAACATTTCCAATTGTGTTTGAGAATGATCAGTAAAATTTTAGAAATTAATTACATAATTGGAAATTAAATAATTTGTAATTAAGAATTAATGAACTAATTAATTTGTAATTAAATGATTAATCAAAGTTAAGTGCTCAGAGAAGGAATTAAAGGATTGGCTAAAGAATATAGCTAATAAAAGATTATTAGTTAAGGATTATTAAATGATTTAATAATGAGATTAATTTAAGGTATTAAATTTTATTTATTTATTTAAGGAAATCAATTGTGAAATTTGGTAGATATAATTACTTAATGTAATTTATAAAGTAAGATTACTTGGTGAGGTAATCAGTGATACTTGAAATTACTGTATGTAATAAATTAATGGATGGTTAATAAATGGAAGTAATTTAGATTTAAATTACTAGGTGAAATTGATAGGAAAGGTAAATACTTAGAAGAAGTAATTGAAGGTAAATTTATCAGGAGAGTAATTAGAGGAAATTAACTATCCTTTAAAACAATTACACTGGGATAAATTTAAGATGGATATATAGAGAATGATAAGTTAAGGGAGTGTAACTAATCATTGTTAAGCAAGCAAGATTTAAATGATTAATATTGTGGGTTTAATTAGTATAATTAATTTAGATATTTAATGATGTAATCAAAGGCCTATTAATTAAGATTGAATTAATCCATGATAAATGATTCGTGAGAAATTAATTTATGTATAGGATTAATGTAATTGAAATAGTTATGTAATGTATGCAGTAATTAAGCTTTCTTATTGATTTGATTAAGAATAATTAATATCGTGAATTTAATTAAAAATAATTAGAAGAAATCAAAGTGATTGAGGTTTGAAATTCAATTAGAATCAATTGAATTGATTTGTATGTGATTAAGTTTGGATGATTGATTGGTATTGGTTGTTCTGAATTAGTTGACAATCTCTGATATGAAATGTCGCGTATTTCATTTGGATAACTTGGGTTAGGATAATATGAGTTTCGAAGAGGCCGGGATCGGGTATTGGGAGATACCCGAAACCACTTCGAATTTTTTTAAATTGATTTGAGAAATCAATAGGCAGGAATGAAATGATTTAAGTGAATTGGGTTATTTTATCTATGTTTGGTACTTAGAAATTTATATGTGAAAAGTGTTGTCTATAGCAAATTGTGAATTGGTTAAATTGGTATAAGTTACCCCGGGTTTATATAAGTTGTATGCATGAATTCCATGTTAGTTGGATTTACTCACGCTGGTTTCCAGCCTGACTCGGGTGTTACTTTGGTGTAATGCTCGGGTCAGACCGAGTATTACAGATTTTCAGGTAAGAACGTTCTGGAGCTCAGGAGTCGAGCTGGATGGCAAGTACGTATAGAGTATTTTCCGCTGCAGTATATTATTATATATCAGATTCATGATTTGTATATGATCAGTGACTGAATGTATGTGAAACTCTGATGTATATTAAATGTAATCGACAGATATAACATTCCTTTGTAAATTGTTATTATTTATTATTATATTTTATCCGCTGCGAATGTGAGTTGTTGATGTTTCTGTTCTTCTTCTTCTATTTCTTTCTTCTTTTTCATAACTATCTGGAATTTTCGGGTTCGAAAATTTCGGGTCGTTACAGTTGGTATCAGAGCGAGGTTAAGCGAGAACCTTGGCTCTGGTGAGAGTTACTCATTCATTAGAGTCCGTAGTACTCTAGAATGAGTTGAGTATATAAATATATATGAGCGCATACTTGTTATTTTCTTATAAAAAGATTTTAAATGATTTTATATAAAATATATTTTGATATATAAAGCAATATTTCCTTCTAATAAATATTAAAGCGATTGGTTGCTAAATTTATTGAAATAAAAACTAAGAAGTAATATAATACAACCAAACTGAAGTCTTGAATTGTAATTAAATTAAGTAGAAATAGAAATACAACCAAATTAAAATTTAATTGATTAAAAATGAAATTCTAAATCTGGTCCCAGAATTTGAAAATTTTGTTTCAAAGAAAGGAACATATATATATAGTAAATAAGTATAAATTGGATAATTGGGACTTGTTGGAAATAGTGGGTTGTTTGAAATCCGATTTGAATTTAAACCAAAGGTGGTTTAAAATTTTAGAATATGGCTGGGAGGGCCAAGGAATAAATATGTATGTATGGATATACATGATATCAAAGATAATTCGAAATAAACTCTAAGAAGTTGAGTTTTGATTTTTCTCTGAAGTGATGTAAAAACCCAAAGTGATATAGGTTTTGAACTTATAAGAGGGTAAGAATTTTGAAGTTTGAAGCGGGAATTCAAATTTAGTAGGGTCGATTGGATTAAGTATATTGGAATTTAACTTGGAAAGTTAAATGGTTGATTGGAATTGGAAATTTGTGTGATCTCAAAACGAGTTTGAGTTTTAAAAATTGAAAATGGATGGACGTCTTAAAATAAATTTGAATAAATTGAATGATAAAAATCTTTAAATTGAGAATAGTATTGTATAAATAAAATAAATTTGAATAATTGAATTGTAAAATAAACTTGTTAAGAACTGGCTTCAAACTGGAAGGTAAAATTGAATAATAAATTAAATGCTTAAAATAAAATAGTATTGAACTCTTATTTGAACCTTAAAATACATAAGTTAAGATAATTTAAAATGGAATTTTGAGAATTGGACTCAAAAAATTTAATAGATTAAAAACTTTAAAATAAAAGTTAATTTGGTTTGAAAAGAGTTAAATCAACCTTTGAGAATTTAACTCGAATTTATATAATTCGAGATGGTTTAAACCTGGGATTGGAATTGAATTAGTTCAAATTGAATCTGATTTGAATTAATTGGATTCGTGATTGAAGATGGATAAGTTTAAAATTTTAAATAGAAAATTTGGATTAAATTGAAGTGATCTGGATTCTGAAATTAAATTGATAATAAGTCAAATTGATTGGAATAATATTAAATTAAAATTAAAATTGAACAGGATTAAAATCAACTAGAATTTGATTTAAATTTGGGAAGGAATCAAGATTGATTCAACTTGAATTGGGAATTAATCAAGTCCAATGGAATTTGGTGTTATTTGAATTGGAATTGGGTCAATTTAAATGGAGATTTAAATTGAATTGTTGGGGAGGTGAACAGTTGGCTCTTGACTATTTTCGATATAAATTGTTTTGATATAAACTTATTTTTCTAAGCTATTAAATATATACAACTTTTCTTTCTTAAAGCTAACTTATTTTATATTTGTTTTACTATTATTTTTGGAGCTATTCAACCATCTTTCAATTGTTTTCTAAACTAAATTACTATTTTTCAACCATTTTACAAATAAATTACTATTTTTCAATTACCTAAACTTTCTGGAACTATTTAACTATTTTTCAACTATTCTACGATTAGTTAACTATTTTACAAAACTAGTAATTATTTTCCAACTACTTATTTGTTTTTAAATTTTTCAAGTTATTTTCTAAATAAACTGGTCGGAGTTCAAACTGTTATTGGTTAAATACCCAACTGAGATAAGAATTGAGGTAATAATCCAAATGGGGATTAAGGCAAATGTGAATAAGTAAATGAAAATTTAAGTGAATGTGAATAGAAAGGAAATTGATTTTGGTGGGTAAACAAAGTTATATCTTTGTTATATATTCTCCCCTTGTTGAATTTATTGTTGGAAGAAAAAGGATTTTGAAAGTGTTTGAAGTATAAAAAGAGTTTTATACGAGTTTAAAGTGATCCAAAGTTTTAAAATTATATATATCTGTATATATATAAAGGATCTTATGAGGATTTTGGAAAAGGTTTTGAGAACCTTTGGATTTGGAAAGGTTTTTGATTTTTGGGTAAAATCAATATTGGAATTTGAAAAGCCTAGTTTGAGAATTATCGATTTTGGAATAATCGATTTTGTGTAAAGGAGTCTTGTATGTGATCATACTAGAGTATGATTTGAAAGATACTATATGTATAGTATAAAGTGTTTTGATGATGGCTCTGGGAAAAAAGGCGCTCCCTTGAAATGAACTTCTCAGGAGTGCCACTGGGTGGTGCTGCCTTGAGCCCGGGGGGGTTCTAAAGTTGATCCTGTGAGGAGTTCGGACAAAACTAGTTCCTGAGGATTATGAGTAGTGTATACCATAACGGAAGTCATGTGTGCCACTGAGAGCCAACAGTCTACGTTTGATTTTATATCGGTAGACTGCGAACCTGTGGTATAACATAGCGGAAGTCGTGTGTGCCGCTGAGAGCCAACATGTCTGCGTTTGATTTTATATCGGCAGACTGCGACCTGTGTAGGAGTGGAGAAGTTTCATTTCGACAGCGAAATCAGAGGCCGCGGAGAGCCTGCAGTTACATGGACTTTTGCTGCGATGGCAACGTAACCCTGGATGTAAATGTGATCTGTTGTGTGGGATCCATGGCGTAATTGAGAGGCCGCGGAGAGCCTACGGTTACATGGACTTTTGCTGTGACGGCAACGTAACCCTGGTATGTAACTGTGACCATGGATGGGGGTGATGATTTCCAGAGCATCCTCAGCAAAGAGATTTCCTCTATTTTCAAAAAATGTTTTCTATATTTCAATAAAATTATTTTCCAAGTATTTTCACTGGATGTTGAAACGGGTTTGCCAAGTACTTATAGATTTTCAGTCCTACGCCTGATCAACGTATGACTGAATTTCTGTGAGAACAAGGATGGACTAGTTGAGACATCGAGTTATAAAAGTATTTTTATAAAAAGCTATTTTATTAAGTATGATGTGAATTTAAAAGCATTTCTAATTTTTTTTATAAAGATGTTGGAATTTTGGAAAAATAAAGGAAATCCAAACTGGAATTTTAATGAAGTGATTTTGTAATTGAAATCGAATATTGATTTAAAATTGGAAATAAGCTAATTGGTTAAATAACTGTTTGATTGAGTATGTTAATAAAATTTAACTTGGGTAAACAAATGGTTGTAAATTAATAATGGAATTTGACAATGAATTCAACTTGTAAATAGAATTCAACTTGGATTTGATAATGAATTGAATAAGTAAAGATGCTATAAAATGCAAATAAAATAGAGTGGGATTGAAAATGAGATGGTTGACTTACAAATAAAATTCAAGGGTGATTTCAGTAATATTTAATGGAATTTGTAAGTAAATTGGATATAAGAGAAGTGATTATAATAGAAATGGTTTGAGTTGCAAATAAAATCCAGATGAGTAGAAATAATTCGAGAAATAGCTTTGTATTAATGGAATAAATTCGAAATGAACTAAGTAAGTAAATTTAAAATTTAAAATGGGTTAATTGAATTAAAATAAAATAAATAGATGAAGTCTGATTAAATAAAAACTAAATCAAGGTGTGATTGGAATTGGATTGTCAGACTGAACTTAAGTTCGGTGGTATATTAATTTGGATTATAAATGAGTTAAGAATGTGCTTGGATATTATTGAGAATGTGAATTTAAAATTAAAATTTAAAATTGATGGGCTAACTGAATTTAATGGAAGTTGATTAAATGAGGATCAAATAGAAGTAAACTTAAGTTTGATGTTGGAATCAATTAAAGAAAATTCACTTAAGTTTAAAATTTATGGAAGTTTGACTTCGAATAAGAGTGAAAGCCATTAAATAAAAGCTTGGATTGAATTAATTTGGGAATAGCTAGTAGTATACAAGGATGAAATGTGTTGAGCTAATGAATGGTGGGTGAATAAATTAGAAATGAAATGAAATTAAATATGATATGAGTTGGAAATTAATTTAAGATAGTTATAAACTAAAATAGATACTTTATTAAGCGAATATCGTCGAAATTGCATAACAATGATTGTCGTTTGGCATAAACAAAAGTGATTAAATTCCTGTGAGTTAATAGGGATTAAATAAAATTGGTTCTGAATCATTTGAAGTGAATATGGGCTTGTTTGGATTATAATCGATGGAATATCAGAAATTGAGTTGTGAACCATTAAAACTTAAATGAATCGACATATAAATTGGTTGAAAAGAAATTGAATTGGCTTTAAAGCATGTAAATTGTTTATGGGAAGTGTTTGGTACTGGGGGTTTAGTAATATATATGTTTAGCTATTGAAAGTAAGTAGAATGTTAATAAATTCTCCATATATGGCACTTACATATTTAAATTGAGTAAGTACAGGTACCTGGAGGCCGTTTGGCTGGTTTGGATTGCGCTAATTGCTTAAATTAATAAGCTGCTTGCTTAAAATGCTAAATAAGGTACGCCTACGCAATAAAAATAGGAAATATGAACTGTTTTTGCTTTTTCCGACCGGGTGGGTCGATGTATATATATTTATATCTCTTGTCAAATTGCAAAAGCTCCTTCGTACAAAGGAGACTCTGCCAAAATTTTCCGAAAATTTTGGGAGTTAGAAAATTTTTGGGAAACTTTTTGTTAACAACAAAACGATTTCAAATTGGAATTTAAAGTAAATTAGTAAATGAAAGTAATGTGAATCAGTTATAAATGAAAAATAAAATTTAATATTCATAATTGAAGACGAATTGAATTCGCATGAAACAGGGAAAAACTAATTTGCATAGAAGTATATGTGAAAACTTCTGTAAGAAAAAGCATGAATGATTTGAAAGGTTACAATTGTATATTGTTGCTAAATAAGATATGCAGGTATAAAAAAGGGAAAAGAAAATTGAATTTGATTCCAAAAGATAAATATGAATTGCCCGACAAAAAGGTATGTATTTTAAATTTTTAGATGAAATTGGATTGGGTTTTTGATGCAACCACTGGGCTTTTTGTTTTCTTTTGGAATTTGGGATCCCATAGAGGCCTTTTGTAGTAGTACCGAGCTAGCCGCGCAAAGGAGACGCTGGCAAAAAAATTCGAGAATTTAGAGAGTTAGAAAAATTTTGAGAAAATTTGGATAATTCTAAATTTAGTTTTAAATTGAATTATAAACGATTGAGAAAAAGGGTATTGTTTGAATCTATAGAAGGTTTTGGGAAGTTGGTTAAGATGATAATGGGTCTTTAATAAAGGATAGTTGATAGGATGTTGATTGTGGGTTTTGAGAAAAGGTAAACGGGTAATGGTCCATTCTTCCTAACTAGTAATTTCGGGGACGAAATTCTTTTAAGGGGGGAGGAATGTGACGACCCGGAATTTCTAGCAATTTAAATTTGAATAATTAATTGATTTTTTTAAAATATTTAAAAGTTAATTTTCACTTGAACTCACAATATCAATATATACTTGATAATTAAATCATTGAATTATATAGTTTAAATATTGAATTTAAATAATTGAAATTTTGGGTAAATGGTTGAATCTGAAATTTCTAAGCCTGTTTAAATAATTTGAAGGCTTATAAAATTTATAATGATAATACTAGAGATAATAGAATGATTTGAATTTAATTTAAGGATAATTTGTTCAGTTTCAATAATATATCGTTTAAATTGGAATTTAAAAATAGCCTTCTGAGGCACAGTCTCGGAATTTGACGACACCAGTTTTATTGGATCCGTAATAGTTAGTTATTATCGGATTTCAATTTTCATAGCAATCGGAGTTGTCGTTTGACCCTGGCAGCTCAAAACGCTTAGGACTATTTTAATTGATTTAATTGAAATTTGGTCGTTTTCTTTTGTAACTCGCGCATGCGATCAAATTAGCTACCGAAACACGTTCCATCGTGTTCGAAACGTGGGTAAAACCTTGTAATCACCTAACGACGTGGCTTAAGAGGAGTTCGAAAATTTCAAGTAACGATTAATGAGGCGTTTAAAGTTTCACAATATAATTAAATTTAAGAGGAAATTAGCAAGATATTTTCAATACGAAACGTATTCTGGAAGCCATCCCCAACCCTATTTTTCATCCCCGTCCTCCTTATTCTCGAAGCAGAACGAACATGTACGAATTTATGGCCGATGAAAAAAATAGAAAGAAAAGGATACAACTTCGTGAAGTTTCCCTTTCCTCTTCTTCTTCAGAATCGAGCTTCTCTTCATTAAAAAAAAACCCAAACCAAACCTATTCGAATCAAGTTGTGCTCCTCCATAATTTTTTTTAAAAATTGAATTAATGGCCGTAGCCTTTGGATCCAAGTCGTTTACAAAAATCGAAGAGGCCGATTCCTCCTTCTGATCCAAGGAGCGGCGACACTGCTCTCGAGCAAGTTTGCGCACGCGTCCGTGTGAACTCGTACGTTTGAGTTTCGGCAGGCGGTATGGCGTACGAGGTCGATTTGTACTCAAGGGGAAAGAGAGCCGCGGTGGCTTAAAGGGAGGGAAAGCTCGCGTTGATGAAGGCGAATTTAGGGCTGGAGTTTCCGTGATTTGGGCTTCGCGTTCGATCAAGGTGGGCGGCTCTGGCAAAAGATGGGGGGTTGGGTGATGCTCGACAGTGATGGGAGGAGATAGATTGGTATCTCGCAATCGTTGGTGAGTAAATCTTCAACCTGTATAAATCTGAGTGCTGTTAATAACTGAGTTGTATTTGGTTACTGTTATCTATCTTGTTGATTGAAAGGAAACAAATTTTAAGTTTAAAAATGAATATGAAGGAAAATATTTCGAATTGTGTTTTAGAATGATCAGTAAAATTTTAGAAATTAATTACATAATTGGAAATTAAATAATTTGTAATTAAGAATTAATGCACTAATTAATTTGTAATTAAATGATTAATCAAAGTTAAGTGCTCAGAGAAGGAATTAAAGGATCGACTAAAGAATATAGCTAATAAAAGATTATTAGTTAAGGATTATTAAATGATTTAATAATGAGATTAATTTAAGGTTTTAAAATTTATTGATTTATTTAAGGAAATCAATTGTGAAATTTGGTAGATATGATTACTTAATGTAATTTATAAAGTAAGATTACTTGGTGAGGTAATCAGTGATACTTGAAATTACTTGATGTAATAAATTAATGGATGGTTAATAAATGGAAGTAATTTAGATTTAAATTACTCGGTGAAATTGATAGGAAAGGAAAATACTTAGAAGAAGTAATTGAAGGCAAATTTATCAGGAGAGTAATTAGAGGAAATTAACTATCCTTTAAAACAATTACACTGGGATAAATTTAAGATGGATATATAGAGAATGATAAGTTAAGGGAGTGTAACTAATCATTGTTAAGCAAGCAAGATTTAAATGATTAATATTGTGGGTTTAATTAGTATAATTAATTTAGATATTTAATGATGTAATTAAAGGCCGATTAATTAAGATTGAATTAATCCATGATAAATGATTCGTGAGAAATTAATTTATGTATAGGATTAATGTAATTGAAATAGTTATGTAATGTATGCAGTAATTAAGCTTTCTTATTGATTTGGTTAAGAATAATTAAAATCGTGAATTTGATTAAAAATAATTAGAAGAAATCAAAGTGATTGAGGTTTGAAATTCAATTAGAATCGATTGAATTGATTTGTATGTGATTAAGTTTGGATGATTGATTGGTTTTGGTTACTCTGAATGAGTTGACAATCTCTGATATGAAATGTCGCGTATTTCATTTGGATAACTTGGGTTAGGATAATATGAGTTTCGAAGAGGCCGGGATCGGGTATTGGGAGATACCCGAAACCACTTCGAATTTTTTTTAAATTGATTTGAGAAATCAATAGGCAGGAATGAAATGATTTAAGTGAATTGGGTTATTTTATCTATGTTTGGTACTTAGAAATTTATATGTGAAAAGTGTTGTCTATAGCAAATTGTGAATTGGTTAAATTGGTATAAGTTACTCCGGGTTTATATAAGTTGTATGCATGAATTCCATGTTAGTTGGATTTACTCACGCTGGTTTCCAACCTGACCCGGGTGTTACTTTGGTGTAATGCTCGGGTCAGACCGAGTATTACAGGTTTTCGGGTAAGAATGTTCTGGAGCTCAGGAGTCGAGGTGGATGGCAAGTACGTATAGAGTATTTTCCGCTGCAGTATATTATTATATATCAGATTCATGATTTGTATATGATCAGTGACTGAATGTATGTGAAAATCTGATGTATATTAAATGTAATCGACAGATATAACATTCCTTTGTAAATTGTTATTATTTATTATTATATTTTATCCGCTGCGAATGTGAGTTGTTGATGTTTCTGTTCTTCTTCTTCTATTTCTTTCTTCTTTTTCATAACTATCTGGAATTTTCGGGTTCGAAAATTTCCGGTCGTTACAATATTCCTAGGGTAGTAAGAATAAAATCCACTTTATGTCTATCCCAATAAAATGAAACTTTTGGAATCGAAAAGTTGAAAAATACAATTGTTAATATGTTTGAGGAAGTAAATATTGGGTTTTTGAAAAAAAAGTGGTATGAAATTTAAATTGGTTTTTATATAATGTAAATTTTGCCAAAAGTGAAATTCTTTTTGAAGAATTATAGAGCATTTATAGCTTGCTAGTTTCTTTGTAGGTAAACAAAGATTTTAAATATTAAAATCTAGAGTGTGTTAAGTATCGAAAACGTAGGTAACAACATTTATTGTTGTAATAGACGATTTCGTAAAAAATAAAGGAAACATAGACTATGACATTATTGTTATAGTAGGTGACTCTCAAAAGGAAATGTTTTTACATAGCAATGGAATGTATTCATATTTAATTTAATTTAATCCGTATACTAGTATTTTTGGGTTGCAGTAATGGTATTTTACGCAATATCTGTTTTGACCCAAATAAAAAAAATTGTTTTGAAGATAATTTCCAAGTATAGAAATAAAGTGGTTTGTAAATACACTTATTATTTAAATATGTAGTTATGAAAAATATTAAAACAATTTTGAAAATGAGTTCTTTTGGGAAAAAAATGTAAGTTAAATATTAGGAAATTAATAAATTTGATAGGAAATGTCTATTGTAAATGAATATAGATTAAACATACTTTAATCTATTGGAATGAAATGAATAATGGTATAATTTTCTATGAAACCAAATCAAAAATAAAGATGTTTTTCTGCAAGTTATAAGGAATGCGTGAAAGAGATGTACAAGGTATGGAAAGCACCATATTTTGTATAGCCTATTTCGATAAAATATAAAATTAATTCCTTATAATTTCACATTAACTGAAATCATCTTTTAAAGGATTCATAGAAGGATTTAGCATTAATGGTTTCTCAAAAGAGAAAGTAGTTCCAATACATTAAGGTATAAAACCATTAGGTGTAAAAAGAAGTGTAATAATTAGAGATAGTGCTAGTTAGGAGGGATATTATAGAGAGCCTTAGTAGGAAAGCTAAGCAATAGAAATTTCATATTTTTCCATTGATTATGCACATTGGTTGCTCGCCTTTGTAAAAAGTCCCCATTTGTAGCAAGTTAGAAATTCCTCTAAGGTTAGGTAATTTGAAGAGCAAGAAAGTTAAGGGATTTTTGGTAAAATAATTGTTCTTATCTACTTCAATTATTGTTAATTTGAAAATCCATGTAAAGAAGATGTTTTGAAAACATGTGAGGACATTTTTGGATGTCAAGAAACAAAATGTTTTAAGGACGAGCAAGGCATCTTTTAAAAAAATGGTTTGGTGAAAAAGTAATAAGTTTTTAGAAGAGAAAAATTTAGTAAAAAGATAAATTTAAAAATCCATTTTTTTATGGAAAGCTATAAAGGTCTTTAAATGGAAAAGAGGAATAAGTTTTGAACTTAGAATTTGTAATTTTCCCCTCTAGGTTTGGGGAATAATTTAAATTCAAAGAGCTGTAAAGATGCAAGTCTAGAGAGATAAAATGTTAAGTAACTGTAACAACCCAAAATTTGAGCTGTAATAATTGATTAACGAATTAATTATATAATAAAATAGGTTTGTGAAATTTTTGGAATCGAGCTACGGAAGTTGCACCATTAGTTCCATCAAGATTTTCTAATCAATTTACATATATAACTTGTCAAAATCCGAGCAAGTATGGAGAAGTTACGAGTGAAACAAGAAATCGGAATTTTATATGCAAAAACGAAAAATAAATAAATAGACCCTTAGGGGTCGACCTTTGTTTTGGTCAGGTCGACCTATAGGTCGACCCCAAGGTGCTTAGGACGACCCGCATACATCTTAGTCGACCCGCACTTCTACTTGGACGCCATTTCGTCCAGGTCGAACCGATGACGCTAAACTTGATTTTCATGAGATCATATGTGTTCGTGCTTGCATCTGAGGGTCCCTAGTGAGCCTATGATGTTGTTGCACCAGATTCATTCTTCAAATGTAACGGATTGAGATCCCTAAGCCATACTATAAATGAGACCCTGGACCTAGCTATTTTTCTCATTCAGATTTTCTCCCAATTGGGTTCATTGCCTGAGGCTGAATCCTAAATAGAAAAATATTCTAGGGAGAAGATCCTTTTAATAAAAATATTCTACGCCCTAGTAGCATATCCAGGAATCCTAAGACTAGAGCTAAGGACCACAGGTGAGTGTTAGTAATTATTTTAGATTTGTAAGTAATTTAAAATAATAGGGTTCTCAATAGTTATAGTTTTTCTACAATTTTGAGACAGTTTTTATGTAAATTTATTTACAGTCAGTTTTTAAGTAATTTCAGAATTTCTTTCCAGTCTATTTTTATTCAGCTGTTTTGTTCAGTTATTTATGGTTATTTATAGTTATTTACATTTATTTACATCTGTTTTAAGTTGGAATTTAACCTACAAAAATTTGTTTTCTTTTTATAAGATTTAATCCCTTTTTATGCGAATAAATTAAAAAGAGAAGAATCCGCTAGTATGGATTAAAATATAAAAACATTAAATTTACAGAAATCGGATATAAAATAAGAAAAACTAAAATAAAATAGAGATGGACTGAAATAGGCAAATTTAAGATATTTGCAAGCATAATTATAACAAGTGGTTATAACTAAAAGAGAAAATAGAAGGGTAACAGTTGCAAGAACAATTATAATACATAGGTTATAATCAGAAAGAAAGAAATAATAGAAGTGGCTTATTTTAAAACTTAGACCTTGGATTAAGCTAATAAGCAAATATAGCAGAGATAGCAGAAGAGGCTTATTTCAAAACCTAGATCTTGGATTGAGTTAATAAGAAAATATAGCAGAAATAACAGAAGAGGCTTATTTTAAAACTTAGATTTTGGATTAAGTTAATAAGCAAATATAGCAAAAATAACAGAAAACGCTTATTTTAAAACTTATATCTTGGATTAAGTTAATAAGAAAATATAGCAGAGATAACAGAAGAGGCTTATTTAGAACTTAGATCTTGAATTAAGTTAATAAGCAAACATAGAAGTAGAAACCGTACCGGCAGCTTTCCCTTTCAGATATAGAACTGATGTCTCACAACAGATAGGTGAGGCTGGGACATGCTTATGTTGATTAGGGTAAATAAGTGGCCAATAGATAGAGGCTCAAATCTTGGGATTTGGGCAATTGGCGCAAAACTAGAAGATTGTTTGTTAGGACCAGTACCGGCAGCATTCCCTTTCAGGTCTAGGACCGATGGTCTCACAATAGTTAGGTGAGGCTGGGCAGCATTTCCTTTCAAGTTTAGGACTGATTGTCTCACAACAGTTAGGTGAGGTTGGGCATGCTTATGCTGATTAGGGTAAATAAAGGGTCAAACGGGAGGGCAACAGTTAGTGTGTACCAGCGATGACTGAGTGTGCGACATCAATTAGGGTAAATAATTCGCTACGCGTCCTAAGCACTAAAGAGGTCTCTTTTTGCCGTGGGACCAACAGGATTGGATCAGCTCATAATGGCACAACAAAGATAGAATAGCCCGATCAAAGGGTAGAATTAGGATTTTCGCCTAATCAAGATAACAGTTGAGATAGGATTAGTGTTTCAGCCTAGTCGAAACAGTTTAAGACAAGTGCAAACAATCAAAGCAAACAGTCAAATAGAATCAGAAACAGTATTTTATCCGAATTTTATCTTTTCTGTATTTTCCTTTCAAGGTAGAACTATTGCTTAGTCTATTATCTTTACCTTGCTTAGAAATGCTAGTAATTACTTTCACTCACCAGACTTATTGTCTGATCCACTCCTCTATTTCCCCCTTCACCCCCACAATAGGCCGGCAAAGTTGAGTTGATTCGGGTTGCTTGGAGATCCATTCCCAGAGTTCTCTCATTTCAAATGTATTATTATACTTTTCACCCTTTTCATTTGGCTTATGATGGACTGGTACTTATGAGAGGGATTATAATTATTATTGTTACTTTTGTACTTTAATTATGTGAGACTGAGATGTATTTTTCTTGAGACATGAATTTGAGAAATTTTGAGTTTTTGAGACATGTTATATTTCTAGAACTTATTTTTGAAGTTAAATGATAAGTTATTATTTAAATATTTTCGCTTTTTTTATTTATTGTCTTGTGAATCTTAGTCTCTGTGATGTTTTTGCTATACCTATAATGCACCGCATTCTTTGGTGTGCCCTTTTTGGGTATATTAAGGGGTATGGGGTGTTTCATTTGGTATCAGAGCCTAAGATTACAGGATTCCTAAAAACTTGTTTTAAAAGTAAAGTATTTTTCAAAAGCAACATATCTTTAAAAGTATTTTTCAGAAAGAAGCTCTTATTATAGAAATAATTTTCAAGTACAAGAGTGTTTTTATAAAAATCCCCTCAAAGTCCAATTCAACCTTCTTTCGATTCTTTCGAGCCTAAATTTTCTTTTCTTTGCATAATATAGCGGACGCCCCAAATCTTCCAGAGGGTGTCCAAGTCGCTGCCTGGTTCCGTAGATACCTCCAAGCTACGACACCAAAGGTGCAAGGGCAAGCGCCCAATGCAGCACTAGTAGGTGGAGATCCCTTAATCCACCTGCAGCAGCCAATTTTTCTAAGCTATTCAAAGACTTTGCTAATCTAGGAGGCAGAACGTTTTCTGGCATGGAGGATTTCGTAGAGGCCTGAGCTTGGTTGAAGAATACGAAGCGGATATTCGGGCTGTTAGAATTGGAAGACCAGTAGAGAGTTCAGCTTGAATCTTGACAGCTGAAGGGAGAGGCTTCTAACTGGTGGGAGATTTTAGAGATGGAGGTTAGAGACATTGGTTGGTTTGGATTTCAGGAAAGGTTTGAGAGAAAGTTCTTATCGCAAGCCGAGGAAAGCATGCAGTTGGAAAAGTTCATTAGTCTGAAGCAAGGGAGTCTTTCGGTGAAAGAGTATATAAATCAGTTTAATGAGTTATCGCGGTTCAAAATGGAGCTTGTTAATACACCGCATAAGAAGGCCACTAAGTTTACTAAGGGTTTGAACCAGCCCCTCCAAGGGTTGGCATTAACGCATATACCTATAGGAGCGACGTATGAGTCACTTGTGGAGATGGCTCTCATGTCAGATGTAGCTAAGAAAGAAGAGGTTAAGAAGGTTCTTAAATCATAAAACACTAAGAAATGGTGGTGGAAGAATAAGAAGAAAGGAGGAGGACCTCTAAAAGGACAGATCAAGAAAGGTGAGAAATGTCATAATTGTGGATTGGTTGGGCATTTCACAAAGGACTGTAAGAAGGACACAATGAAGGGGAGGTGTTACAGCTGTGGGTAGCCTAGACACCTTAGTAGAGCTTAACCTCAGAGGACGGAGCAGAGAGCAGGCGCACTAATGGCGCAAGCACAGGCTTTGGATGCAGCACCTTCTAGTAGCGGACTGGATCGAGATAGGAAAGTCTCTGTTGAAGGTTTGATCTTTATTTCGGATTTTCTTATGCGGACTCGTTTTTATTCTGGAGCATCACATTCTTTCATTTCTAGTTCCTTGGTTGATTGTTTGTGTAACATCCCACAAATCCGTACCCCTTGAGTCAACACTATTCTATATCCATCAACTCACGATGAACGGAAATACGAACCATTTGGGTTAAAGAAGAAGAGGTAGAAAAAGAAAATAGAAAAAAGATCAGAATCTAGCCATCGTAGTGGAATAAAATATAATAGATAACCACAGATCTTTACACCAAAACCAATACTATATCTGTTTATACATACACATCAGAGTATACATAATCACACAACTAGACAGTAATCATAATCTGTCCATACAATTCGAATACACAGCGGAATTTTTAAACAAATACAGAAGTACGTATCGCCATCCAGCTCCATAGCATCATTTCCTGTCATCTATAATACTCGGTCTAACCCGAGCATTATAGTTAAATAACACCCGAGTCGGTCTGGAATACCAGAGTGAGAAATCACACTCAAATTGATTATTAAAGTTTCAAAATCCATTTGAAAACAAAAGCATCTCATAAGACCACGCCACAAATAAACATGTCGGGTTTTTACCTTACGATAGCTAAAACACATTTTATCAAAATCCTCTAATATTATAATAGGGTCTATATACAAATACTTATTAAAATAGTCGAAATTGTTACATCTATTAAATTCCAGCTACTAGCCACAGAGTGGGTATACAAACAAAACTCGAAAAAGGCGCGTAGGGAGAATGGATTTCCAACTAATGACTAGGCACTGGGGTACCACCTGTCACGATACCTGGTCTAGATCAGCATACCGAAGATCACTCCGGACCCCCCACAACACAAGACCGGGACTACCCCTTACAGGATAATCCCAAGTAAGATCACCTCATGGTTGTGATCAGCAACCGCACCACTAAGCCGAAATAAAAAGGGATATCTAGACAGGTATGGCCTCACCCTGAAGTGGGTGCTACCCTCCTAGCCTTGCTGCATAACCCCTGATTTTCAGTCATTCCCGGTTAATAAGGCTTGAGGCTAAGCGTTACCTTTTAGAACATCTCACTTAGAATGCTCATCGTCCACTTGACCATGTTCTGAAAGCATTCATCCATACAAGTCTGTCCTGGGTTCGAACAGAACCGAAGGCACTACTCCTACTACATCCATTTTGAAAATATCCTCAGGATTAGTAGCGACTAGCCCTTGCACTTCACTGCTCCATCTTCGACTCTAAACTCATTTTTCCACGAAAACGTACAAGCTGGATCGAAGTGGTTTTCGAGAAATTAATCCCGATCCCGGTCTCTTCGAAACGATCAACCTATTTGTCCAATATTTATAGTCGGTTATTTAACTATCAATTAACATTCACAAACATCCATCAAACAACAAATCTCCCAAATTATTTATTAACCTCAAAATATCTTCACAAGATATATTTCTATTTTCAACCCTTTGAAAACAGTTTTCGACACACCTTTCTCATGAATTAAATCTCCAAATATTTATTTCCACTGAAACAACCAAGCACAAACCTTTGATTTTTAAATTAATTTGAAACACTTTATTATAAGTTACCCTTTAAAACATTTAAATTTAAAATTACTTAAATACTTTATCAAAAATATATACTATAGAAATATTTGAAAATAAGGTTACTTTATAAAATATAAAACTAGATTTCTCTTCTTAAAACAAAATACCAAGTCATCTTTTAAATAATTACTACGATAATAGATTTGGAAAATATTTACTTAGAATTTAAACATTTAGAATTAATAAATTTTCTAGAACATGCTTTTTAAAACAATATTAAACTTTTATATATTTAAAATATACTTTGAAAACGTACTTGATTATCCAGGGAAATATACTTCTCTTCACATCCTTTAAAAATAAGCACTATTTATTTTTAAACAATTTCCCCATTCCTTTAATAAATTCCCACCTTGAATTTTATTCTTCCAAACATCCAATTTCAGACACTTAAATCAATTTCCAAATTGATTTCCAATTTACCCCATTTGAAATAAATTTCTTTACTTACTCAATTCATTTACAAATCCATTAACTTGTAGACTTTGTTCATTTATTTTCTTTCATTTTGATTTTAAATCTTTTAACTGAAACATACCAATTTCAGATGTTCCAAATTTCTTCTTTATTTTTTTCAATAATTTAAATCTTAAATTTAAAATAAATGCTTTATTCTTTTAACTAATAACATTGAAGTTTAAAATTCATTATCTTCCTGTTTATTCAAATTTCCCTTTCATACACGGAATAATTTATTAGAATTTAAAACTACTATTATTCTTATCCAGTTCATTCTTAATTTATTTAAATTCTCTATAATTATTTCACTTACAAATTCTCTTCCTTTTATTTTCAAAAATCTAATTCAATATATTTTTGACAACTCAGTGTATCGAAATATATTCAAGTAAACCATAGCATCCAATATTACAACTATCAATAATATTCATTATAGAATATCGAATATTCATAACAGAGAAAATTAAAGAATATAAATAAATTTGAGGAATCCAGTTAGATCCCTCCAACATGTTTCCCTGCATCCACAGACATTAGCACAATGTAAAATACCAATTCCACTTCGAGGTGGAATATCGCGGTATATGTGATTTATATAAAATCATCCGCTATAATGCGGCGCATAGGGTCTCATGCGCTATATAATGCGGGAAGTCAGTCATTCGAAGATATATTATATACAACTATATATATAATATAGCACATCCAAAAAAATTCAGACATTCAATCAATTATTTAAATTTAACTATTTAAATTTAAATAATCCAGATGATTGAGATTAACTCACCTTTGATTTTGCAGTCCATTTCCTTTACGACTTGTTCTTCACAATTATGGGACCTTGTATAAGCAATTTATGATTTATTAACATTTGAAATAATCTAAAATAATTTACCATTTATTAACTCAACTAATAATTTAATTTTAATCTAATTTTTCAAATGATAATTGGACCGACCAAATTTACATTTTCCTTTTTCCAAATTTATAAATTTTATGACAGATTTTAACTATGTTCTAATTCCTCAAACAAATATACTAATTACCTTAAAAGTTAACTAGTTCATCCATATCATTACTATTATTATTAAACAAACAAAACAAACAAACTTTATCTTGCTATCCATAATTTCCTGACCTACATATATCTAAAACAGAATTGCTTATTCCTGCTGAAATAAATTATTTTTTCTTTTTTTCCTTTTTGTTTCCTCTTATAAATTTCATCCAAGAATAAATTCATTAATTACAGATAGATTTTCAAAATACCTCACAGCCGAGTTCCAATCGAACAGAGCCCTAATCACGACTTGCCCGCATCGCCGACATCGGCCACCAGTCATGCGTCTCCAGGCTATGAACGGACTCGTGAGTCACCAAATCGCGACCTCGTCTCCACGTAGCCGAACACCAGGTCGACCAACCCCTCGCGACTCGCAATCCTAACCCACTTCGACGCCAATCTACTTCGTCACTTGCTGCAGAAAATTATGCGAGACCCAAATCCAAGTCACAAAGCTCCTCATCCCTTCAGCGCGCGATTCAATCGCATCCAGCACGCATCCACGTGCTCAAATAGCTTTGACTTCTAACATGGCTTTGGTTTGATTTTTTGAAGAGGCTCGGCCTTGATTTCTCTCTTTTTTTTAATAGTTGAGACTTCGACTACTTCCTTTTAGTTTTGGCCATTTTTATTTTTTTTAGAGAATGAACTGATTTGTTCGATAGAGACGTATCTTCAAGGATCAAATTGCTTCCAAAGGAAGACAAGGTAGCGTGCTTAGGAAATGACTGGAAAATTTTTGATGTGAAATAAGTTTGACTAATCAAGCACAGTATTTACTTAGTTTTAAATTCAAATTCGAATAGTCTCGAAAATGCAACTTACAATTTTGAATTCCTATCGAGGCGTGCCGCTAGGCGTTCCTAATGTTATACCCCTATTTCGAACGCAATGGAAATGGTTTCAAGTCCTAATTTGATCGTATGGAAAAGATAACTTTTTGGATCGAGTTATTATATTAAATTTTCGATATTGATTTTAGCGCGTTAACTTATCGTGTGCTCACACAACAACCCCAAACATTACGAAAATTGAAATCCGATAATAATACAATATTACGAATCCAATGGAACTGGTTTCGTCGAATTCCGAGACTGTGCGTCGGAAGGCAATTTTTAAATTCAATTTAAGCGATATAAATACAAAACTGAACAAAACACTTCCAAATTCAATTTTAGCACTTTTACAATCTTCAGTACTATCAACATAAATTTTATAAGCCTTCAAATTATTTTTAACAGGCTTAAAATTCCAGATTTAACATTTTACCCAACTTCAAATTATTTAATTCAATAATCTAGTTATCAAATAAATAGTGATATTTGAATTCAAGTTAAAAATTAAACTTTTAAATATTTAAAATCAATTAAATATTCTAATTTCAAACACTCAAAAATTCCGGGTCGTCAAATTCCTCCCCCCTTAAAAGAATTCCATCCCTGAAATTACTAATTAGGAAGAATGATCCAATACCCATTTCTATTTTCCAAAGCCAAACGGTTTTATCAACTTGCCATAACATATATTTTATTAAAGGCCCACTATTACTTCAACCAACTTCCCAAAACCATACATAGTTTCCAACAACATTATTTACTCCACTTATTCAAATTTAAATTCAAATTCAAATTTAAATTATCTCAATTTTCTCAAAAAAATTCTAACTCTCTAAATATCCTAAAAATTTTGCCAACGTCTCCTTTGCATGGCTAGCTCGGTACAACTACAAAATGCCTCTATGGGCTCCCAAATTTCAAAAGAAAACAAAATCCAAGTGGCTAGATCAAAAACCCAATCAAATTTCATATCGAAATTTAAACACATACCTTTCTGGTCGGGCAATTCAAATTTATCTTCTGAAATCAAAACCACTTCTCCTTTATAATACCTGCATCTCCTACTTAGTAATAATATCCAATTACAATATTTAAAACAATTTATTGCCTTCCTTACAAAATGTCAATATCTATTCATTCAAGTCGTATGATGTACATATAAGTTTATTAAATCTTCACTCAAATTCTTATTCGATAATTGTCCCGACACCCATATTACTTAAGAATTTCTCAATTTCTTCTTAAGTTCAATATAAGTATTTTGTACGCTTCTTATATTTATTTTCACTTCACCGCTTTAGTTTATCTCTATTTCTATTCAAATGGATTCTTCCATTTATAATTGGTTCATATCATTTTTTTAAATTAGTTTCATCCACTAATGTATTTCAATTTTCAATTTAAAATCGTTTGTCGCTAACAAAAAAATTCCCAAAAAATTTCTAACTCCAAAATTTTCGAAAATTTTTTGCAGAGTCTCCTTTGTACGGAGGAACTTTTGCAATTTGACAAAAGATATAAATATATATGCATCGACCCACCTGGTCGGACAAACAAAAACGGTTCATATTTCCTATTGTTATTGCGTAGGCGTACCTTTATTTAGCATTTTTAAGCAAGCGGCATATTTAATTAGCATTTTACGCAATCAAATCCAGCCCAACGACTTCCCTGAACTTGTACTTACTCAATTTAAACATGTAATTGCCATATATATCAACTTTAACAATATTTCACTTATTTGCAATAGTTAAACACATGAATTCTAAAAGCAATGCACACTAAACACTTTCTGTAAGCAATTTATATAGTTTTAATACCAATTCAACTATTTTCAATTAATTCATATACCATTTCATTCAATTTGCATGGTTTACAACCCACTTGCTTATATTCAATTCATTTTTAATTTTAAACTAACCCATATTATTCTAATTGATTTTAAAAATCAATTCTATTCACCTTTGATAATACATTTACTTTCGTTTATGATAAAATGACTAATGTTCTGTGCAAATCCGATGTTATTCATGAAATTAACAATTACTCAAGATTATAATCATTTTAAATTGATTTCAACTCCATTTATATTTATTTCCTTCTATTTTAATTCATTCACAACCATTTTATTTAGCTTGAACCATTCCATCCTTATATATTGATAACCATTCCCCAATTAAAATTTACCCGAGCTTTTATTTAATGGACTTTCACTCTTACTGGAAGCCCCACTAACTTTAAACTTAAATTAATTTACTTCAAATTATTCAAAATTTCATACTTAAGCTCATTTTCATTTTACACATAAATTTTTCTTTTCAAACTTAACTTGATTTTATTTCAATCAAATCTCATTTCAACCTTCAGATTTATTTGATTAGTTATTATAAATTTTAAATTTCAGATTCAATTCATTCAATTGATTACAAGGTCATTTTCAATTTATTCCTAAGTTCATCTGAGTTTTATTTACAACTAAAACCATCCCTACTATAATCCAATTTCTTTTTATTTGGCAGCATTTTCAATTATATTTACTTCACTAACGATTCAAGTCGAATTTGATTTATAACTCGAATTTTATTTCCAAACTTCATTATTAACTCACAATTCAGCTTCTATTTAACTACATTAGGTTTCATTTACATATTTCATTAACTAATTTATTATCTAATTAGTTCTTCCCCTATTTATAATTCAATACTTGATTTATTTTTTAATCTCAAAAATCACTTCATTAAAATTTTCTTAAGTTCAATTTATTTTATAATTCAAGTTTGGATTTTTGTTCCATTTTCAAGACATCAACAATATTTTATTTGGGTTTTTCTATTCCACTATTAAATTTTATAAGTCACAACTTATTATTTTACACATTTCCATTCATTCTAGGCTTGAATATATTCATCTTTTATTTTAATCTCGAGATTTACGCTTATTTATATCCCCAGCATATTTTATTCCATAGATTTTTTTTAATTCTTTTATAAGTTATTCTAATTCATTTATTCCAACTTATTTTGTATCCAACTTACTTCATTTATTCAAGTAAGGATCTAATTCCATTCAATAACTCAACTGAATTTTTATTCCAATTCAATTCTATTTTAACTCAGATTTATTTAATTCAATTTGATTCAATTTTCTTCATCAATCCAAGTTAATTTCATTTTTAATGTTTCACTTTAAATTTTAATTCCAACATTCAAAGCTCATATTTCCTTCCTGATTTAAAACTCATCTCAATTTATAAGCCTATAACTTACCTCATCAGGATTTTTTTTTATTAAACACCCGGCTTTTGGTTTAAAATCATTTTGAAATCTCCAACATCTCAAAATCACACTTCTCAAAAATTTAAACCAATCCTGGTTTTTATTCCCAACAAATTTCCTTTGAAATTTCAAAAATAACCAGTTCTTCTGAACAAATCAATTTGGCAGCAATCTGTCACTTAGAAACTCGAAAATGAACATCGATGATGTTGTAGTCATCACCGAAGTTATTTTCCAATGACTGAAGTGAATTCAATGCTATATCCCTTTCCAAAATTTATTTGAAACAATTTCCTTTCAGAAATACTTCCAAAATAATAATGCTATTATTTATCTTCAAAACACTTGGTAAAACACTTCCAAAATCTCCAGGATTTTAAATTTTTAAATTCTGGCTTAAATCAAATTTTAACTATAATTCATTTGTATAATTTAAGCTCATACAAATTACCATTTGATTATATTTCAATTTATCAATCACATTTATAATTCATATTTATAAATTTCATTTTATAGTTGAATTTATTCCCTTAACCTTTGGTTATATTTTCAATTCCTAGTAAATTTTCCACACAACAATGATAAAAATTTAATATTATCATTCCTAACATCCAAGCAACCATATATTAGCTAAAATAGTTTACAAAACCTTTCTTTTATATCAAAATATATTTTGGGTAAAATTATTTCATCCACCCACCTTTAAAACAATACCGTGTCAATTTATCGCGTCAGGTGTTTATAAACTCTTCTCGAATAGCGGCCAACTTACTCGATCAATATTCATATTCCACCCAACCAATAAGCCAATACAATATTAAAAACAATTTATATTCACTAACAAATACGCGCTCATAACTATTAATATGCTCAAACTCATTCTAGAGTACTACGGACTCTATTTTAAATGAGTAATTCCCACCAGAGCCAAGGTTATCACCAACCTATGCTCTGATACCAACTGTAACGGCCCGCAAATCCGTACCCCTTGAGTCAACACTATTCTATATCCATCAACTCACGATGAACGGAAATACGAACCATTTGGGTTAAAGAAGAAGAGGTGGAAAAAGAAAATAGAAAAAACAACATCAGAATCTTGCCATCGCAGTGGAATAAAATATAATAGATAATCACAGATCTTTACAACAAAACCAATACTATATCTGTTTATACATACAACATCAGAGTATACATAATCACACAACTAGACAGTAATCATAATCTGTCCATACAATCTGAATACACAGCGGAATTTTTAAACAAATACGAAAGTACGTTTCGCCATCCAGCTCCACGGCATCATTTCCTTTCATCTATAATACTCGGTCTGGCTCGAGCATTATAGTTAAATAACACCCGAGTCAGTCTGTAACGACCCGTTAAATTCGATGATATTAAATGAGTTAATTTAATATGATTTCTAATCTAATTTAGAATGAAATAAAAGTCTTAAGATTTTATTTGAGTAAATGTAGGAATTAGATATAGTAATTTGTAATTTAATGTTAAACAATTTAACATTTATATGGCAATAGATTTGAATAATGTAAATTGTCATACTTAGTTATAAGTTAAATATAAGAAACCAATATAAATATTGAATTAGTGAATATTAATAAAAATATTAACTAGAATGGGATTCATTAATATAGAAATCAATAGTGGAGATTGTACATTTGGTTGTAAAATAGATAGTGACTAAATAAAGGTGACCGTTGAATAAACCAATGCAATAAGTGTAGGTAAGTAATTTTAATGAATGTTGTCGATAATAAACGTACTTAAAATGGTAATAAATTGATTTGCCTTGGTGATTATATATTGATAATCTATAACTAAATAGGAAGTTTGGTAGTAAATAGGAAATAAGAAGCCAAAGGCAACTAGTAAATTTATAAATGAATTCTAATAATAGGTAGTAATTAATGCATATATATTGGGCATTTGTGATAATTACCAATTTTTAATCATTCATTTATTTAATTAAATCTAAATCTATGGCAACATTGTTGTTAATAATAGTTGTAGGTGAATTTGAATGAAAAAGGGTAACAATTATTTAGGTTAAGCATTTAGTGAGTATATTAAGTTAAGAAGGGCAATCGATTTAAATAAATCTAAATTAATTATTTTGGTTGTTAATGTGTTCTAGTTAATAAAAGGGAATTTATAAGAATGAAGAATGCACTAATGAAATATATTATAATTCAATATTATTTATACCTATAAATGTCTATTCACTGAATAGAAAGTTTTAAATCAATAAACGAATTTATTGAGGTTCCGATTTATAATTTATAACTTTTAATGTAGACTTAATTACAATTAATTGATTTAAAAGGTGTAGTTAGCGTAGATTTTTGTTTGTAATTGTAGAGGGTTAATTTTATAAGACAAAATTTATGCTAATTCTACTTATAATAGGACCATGGGTTGTTTTAGTACAGAAAGCGGGATTTATAAATTTAATTAAAGTATCAAAATTCAACAATGGTATTTATTGCAAAATAAAATGGAATTAACGTTTAAATATTACGTTATTGAAATTTAAATGGAATTTGTGGATATTAAAGTGAAATCATGCACTAATGTTTGTGGCACCCTTATTTTTGGATAATAGGTGAGAATATAAAGGTTGAAAATCTAATATATGGGTCTTTGACAATTTAATTTATAATTTCTGAATGTAAGTAAGTAGAGAAGTTAACACTGAAATTGATAGACTTATCAACTTTTAATTCACATCTAAACTTGTTAAATCATTTAAATTGATTATGAAATATATAAGCGATAAAATTTGGCCAATTTTAGAATTTAGATATAAAATTGGATTTTTATAATTTATTTTAATTTATTTAATGAATATAAAAATAGCCATTTTGGCCACGGACTCGGATTTCGACGAAACCATTTTCATCGGATCCGTATCGGTGAATTATTGTAGGGTTTCATGTTTCGTATCGATCGGACCTGTCGTTTGATCCTACGGATGCGAAACGCCTTGAAATCGATTTAATTAAAATCAATTTGAAATCAATTTGGAAATTTTGTTATCAGCATAACTTCTTCATACGATCGAATTAGGACGTGAAACTTTTTCCATCGTGTTCAGAATATTTTAAAATACCTATTTGGATATATGGATTTAATAAATTTCGTTCCGGGGTCAGAACGGGCTTTTTGGGCCAACTATCGTTTAGCACGTTCGTAATTCGTGCCCACCTAGCCTACTACTATGTGTCTATATATATGCTGTGATAAACCCTAGCCTCCATCTTCTATCACTTGTCTGTACGTTCATTTTCTTCATCTTTTTCTCTTCCTCAATGGTTGCAAAACCTAAATCTATTTCAATTCAATTTCAATGAAAATTCAAACTCTCTAGAAAATTCCACAAAAATATATGTCATAATTCTCAGTGTTCGTAATTTGCTGGTGTGATTTTTTTTTTTGATTTGAGCTATCATTCGTCCAGTAAAATTCAAATCATTTTCGGCCATTCATCATCGTCGCAACAAAAGTCATCGGATCGGGAAACCATTCCTGGGTTTTGACGAGGGAACGAAGGGGAGTTCATCGGTATATGTGATTCCCTGTTTCAACGGTCATATCTATGGGAATTGGCGAATTAGGGTTTCGGCCCTAGGGTTTAAGTGGCGGCCGGTCGTGACTAGGGAGGGCCGGACCTAGGGGGATGCAGGCGGCTCATCAAGGCGAGGTCAATGGTGGTGCTCGGCGAGGCAACGGCGGCGCGTGGAGGCGTGGAAAGGTGGTCAACGTCTCGGTCAAGGCTGAGTTTTGGGTTCGGTTTCTTCTATCTGGGCGCGTGCGTGTTGTCTCTGGAGGGAGAAGAGATGGGCTAACGTGATTTTGGGTTTGTGACGTGGCTTGTTGAATAGGGTTGGTTTTATTTAAATTTAATTTCGATTTCAAATACAATTTTTGCTATAACTTTTACGTACGACATCCGTTTCAAATGAAATTTCTTTTGTTAGGATCGGAATTTAATTCCGGATCTGATGATGCTGGTTTGGACAGATTTGGAGACCATCGGATTTTTGAGTTTAAATCGGATTTAGATTCGATTTAAATTCAAAAGGTGAGTGTTCTAACCCACTCACAACTTCTAAAAGTTCTTATGTTTGTTAAATTTATTTTAGATATGAGTAGAAATTTATTTATGACTGTTTGGCATGTTTTATTCATCATATCTGTTAAATCGCGTTTATTTAATGTAACGGTTAATTTATTTTATTTATTGCATATTGATTGACAGTTAGAATTTATTTATTTGCATATAAACTGCTAGAAAACAGTTATAAAATTTATTTCTGAATATAAACTGCTAAGTTTAATAGTTATTATATTTATTTTGAATATAACTACCAGTCATTACCTGTTATATATTATCAGATATATATTGATTTTGATTTATTATTGGATGATGATTTTGATTTGGATGATGGATGATGTCGATGAATGGATGTTTTATTTTATATCATTAAACTGCAAGTTATCATGCATTTTTCATTTCATTCGGGATTGTGGTTTGAAATGATATACAACCGCAAAATTTTATTTTTAAATTACGGATTGATATGATAAATATCCGTATCACTTGACCATAGGATAGAAAATTATATGCAGACACCGTGGTCTATATATAAAATATTTTAAAGTGATTTCTATGGTTTGGATGGAATATGGTTTATAATAATTTTAATTTTGATATTTTTCTTCTATACATGTATACATATGAAGTTAGAAATTTTGAATTTTAAAACTGTGTATAAATCTCTTAAATAAAAATGAAAATTTGAGACAATGGAGTTTTATAATTTATATCATATGTTTAAATGTTTAAGTTTGGAAATTTTAAGATATGATATTTATAACTGGATTTTTCCCAAGATAAATTTGAAATGAATATTCTAGTATAAATTAAATTGAAGAAAATATTTAATTGCTAGAAATTGGAGTTTTATTTATGGATTTTTATGTGAATATTCAAGACTAAATAATAGAACATTAATTTGTTGAAAAAAATAAAATCCAACTTTAGTTTTGAAATATTAATACTCCAAATGGATATATATATATATATATATATATAGAAATCGAAGTGGTTTTGGAACTTGAAAGTGATATTTAAATTTTGGTTTAGACTTTAAATAAAGAAATATATTTGTAAAGCCATGGAAATTATTTTCTTTACAAAGTAACCTTAAAGTTAAACCATTTATTCTATATGCCATTGAATATCCAAACCATTCAAGTTTTAGAAGTTATGGTCTTAAAATTTTGAATTTCGAATATTATGCTTTGAAAGTATAATTCAAAAATTTGGTTTCCAGATGTTATAAATTTTAAAGCAATATGATTTTTTGGAAAAGAATTATATTTGGGCTAAAATGATATCATATTGTTTTGGGTTTTTAAAATGATATCGTAATTCCTAGTTTTGAAATGGGAAATTTTATCCTGGTTTTAAAGTATAAACTATTTTTAAATGACCGCGGTGTTATAATAACGATTGGTTGGCAAAGAGACCGGGATCGGATATGGACATACTCTCTGTCGATACCGAAAACCATTTTGACTAACCGTGTACGCGGTGGAGATTCCGGAATGAAGTAGGATGGTGGCGACATTTCCTGTAAGGTAAATACGTGGACCCAACTCCCGTGAGTTGGCATAAGGTGGCTAAAACAGGAGCGATCGACGGGTTAATGAGGTCATTCCTCTGATCGGACACTCCTCTTCGATGTTATACTTTGACTTTGGATCTGATTCAGTGGCCACTTTTACTTTGATTTTGGGGAGTTTGGTCGAGGTGGGCGGTAGCTGCGGCTACGCGTTACCATCGGCCCGGAAGCGTAATTGGTATATCTACCCTGGCATTGCCTAGTTGTGCCTTGTCACCTACCCTAGCGCGCCTTATACGATTTTGTTTTGTACCATACCTATGGAGTGCCCTCTAACGACGCCCAGTACGGGGGAGATTACGGTACTGTATAGACTATGGAAATATATTTTGTGTTAAGGGCTATATGGGTAACCCCTTAACGCTATTTAAAAGTAAGTTTATTTTATGAATAGACACTACTATAGTAGCGCAATATACTACATAGTAAATAGTTTAACGGATCCTTAAGAGATGTAAATCCCGAACATCTTTTGAGTTATTGTACTTATATTTATTCTGTTGATTTAACTTATATAAGATCTTTTAGTTCTGACTCGAGTGTTTTTGTCTTTTCAAATTCACTCGGGTCAGTCCGAGCGTTTGAGGATCGAAGACTTTAGATCTGGAGGACGAAGACGAAGATTTGTAGTATTACTATCTACTATTTTATTCCACTACACTGTATTCCGCTGCATTGATATTATTGGTATGTGAACTCTGATATTTAATGGTATAAAGAAGAATCAAAGGTTTTGTAAACAGTTTTATAAACTGTATATTTTATTATTATATTTTATCCTTCCGCTGTGAGATTCTATTTTGTTTTTTTTCTTCTTTGTTTTTCTTATCCCATAACCATCCGCTCTTCCGTATGGTTTGAATCGGCATGTGTGTCGGTTTAAATCGTGCGAAAAGGCGGGATGTTACATCTGGTATCAGAGCTTTGGTTTAGCGATAAACCTTGGCTTTGTGGGGATTGATTTTTTGTTAATAGGGTACTAATACCCTATGGGAGTCGTTGAGTGTATATTTATGAGAGAGCGTATTTGTTAATGTTATAAAAAGATTTTGATATTGTGTTAATCTGTTCCGTTTTGTATTTATGAATTCTGGTTGATGCATGGGACGCTATGTCATCAATAGGGATTTCTAAACACTTAATAGGACAGACCGACATAATATTTGTTTTTAATATAGGTGAATGAAATAATTTTGCCTATTATATTTTCTATATATAAAAATATTTTATGAAGATATATATATATATTTGGTTGCTATAGATTTGGTGTTAGGTAATAAAAATATTTATACTAATTGTAGCTAAGTTAAAATTATAATAAATCAAATTGGAGATTTTAGAACTTAAGTCCGAGATTTTGAAAATCTGCTTTCAAAGGATTTATGAAATATAATGATTTGGTTTATAAGTATTTTCTTATATAAATATTTAGTATGATTCAGAAGAATTGTTTTAAAGAAGATTTTGGAGAAAATAAATTTTGTACTTTCCTCTCTGTCGCTGGAAAATAAATTCGTTGATGGCGGCCGCATCATCGACTTTCATTTTCGAGTTTCGAAGGGGAAAGGCTACTGTAGTAGATTCTACTGCAGATTTATTTTGAAATTATCTAAAATTTTAATTGTTTTAAATATAATTAGAGATATATAAGTTGTAAGAAATTATTTATCTATTATTTTTAAAATAATTTGAAATTTGACCCGGTATTTAATTCTTAAATTTCCATTAATTAATTGTTTAAATTATTTTAGTTAAATAAAAGGTAAGTAATTAATGAATTGAAATCCTCTAATTTAGGTAAGAGAATTAATGCAAAGTTATAAAGGGAAATTTGAAATTTTTAACATATGAGACAAAGAGTAATATTGATTAACATTAAATTTAATTAAAAGTTAAGATAAAACTTGTATAAGTTCAATTTCATTTTCTTTAACATATATAACTTACCAAATATGAAAAGTTGAATTGTTAAATAAGGGATTGGAATAGAATATTATACAAGTAGAAATTTTGGAAATAATGAAGTATTCAATGAATTGCTATTATAAATGAGAATTTAATGTTATAAACTTAAGTTATAAATTGAAATTTTTCCATAATTAAAAGTAAGTATTATAAACAGGTGACCTTAAACTTAAGTAAATAAAATGAAATTCTTTAATAAATAAAGATTGATGTGTAGGGTTATAAACTTAAGTGTGATTTAAATGCTACTAGCTGAGTATAATGGAAAGTAGGTAATATAAATAAATGACTATAAACCCTAGGTAATGAATTAATAAAATCCTTTATTTATAAGAATGGATGTTATAAGGTTAAGAATTTAAGTGTAATTAAAAAGGGTTACTATAATTAAAAATAATATAAATGTAAGCATTAAATAATGATTGAAATTGAGAAGTGCATTAAATATAATATAAATAAAAGAAACTTACATGACCTAAATAAGCAAAAATGAATAACTGTAAGTAATAAGTAGAAATGAAAGAAATAACTACTGAATGAGAAAATAAAAGATAAAGTTTGTTAGAAATAAGTGTAAATTATAAAAGGAAAATTTATGTGGTTGAATAAAAGAAAGGAAATCAAACAACTAAAGTATGTAGTGAATTTATATAAGTTAATTTGATATATGGTTGGTTAGGTAAGGAAATTTGAAGTTGTTTGATGAATAAATAATCTATTTTTGTCTCATCTAAGACTGTTGAGTAAATGATGCACTGAATAGCTATTTTTCATTCCGTACCATTTCAAGTTTTGAACCCGAACAACTATTGTTTGTTTGATTGAATGGTTGTTTGTTTTGTTGTGTATGCTGTTTGTTGAAATTGATGGTTGTTGTATTCATTGTTGTTAGTGATTGAAACCACTTAAATATTTCACTTTATATAAATTGTTAAACCTTTGGATTTTTATAAGTGAAATGCAGGTTATGGAAGCAACTGCTACTGCTTTTGGTTCCATAATAATAAGCGTAAAATTGCCCGACAAATAGGTACATTTCGGATTACGTTTTGTAGCGCTATTTATATAATTTTCCCGTGTTAGGATATAATATTTTGGATAATATATGTAATATAATTGTTATATTTTGATATTATATTTTCTTCTGAGCCTCCCCGTACAAAGGAGACTCTGCCAAAAAAATTCCGTAAATTTTGGACTTAGAAAAAAAAAGGGGAATATTTCATTTAAGGAAATTAATTTAGTAAATTATTGTTTATAAGTTGATATTTTGAAATAAGATGTACTGTTTATTTAAATTCTCCCTTCTCCCTTCTTTTTCCTTTTCGGGGACGAAAAGTTTTGAGTGGGGGAGAGTGTAACGACCCGTTAAATTCGATGATATTAAATGAGTTAATTTAATATGATTTCTAATCTAATTTAGAATGAAATAAAAGTCTTAAGATTTTATTTGAGTAAATGTAGGAATTAGATATAGTAATTTGTAATTTAATGTTAAACAATTTAATATTTATATGGTAATAGATTTGAATAATGTAAATTGTCATACTTAGTTATAAGTTAAATATAAGAAACCAATATAAATATTGAATTAGTGAATATTAATAAAAATATTAACTAGAATGGGATTCATTAATATAGAAATCAATAGTGGAGATTGTACATTTGGTTGTAAAATAGATAGTGACTAAATAAAGGTGACCGTTGAATAAACCAATGCAATAAGTGTAGATAAGTAATTTTAATGAATGTTGTCGATGATAAACGTACTTAAAATGGTAATAAATTGATTTGCCTAGGTGATTATATATTGATAAGCTATAACTAAATAGGAAGTTTGGTAGTAAATAGGAAATAAGAAGACAAAGGCAACTAGTAAATTTATAAATGAATTCTAATAATAGGTAGTAATTAATGCATATATATTGGGCATTTGTGATAATTACCAATTTTTAATCATTCATTTATTTAATTAAATCTAAATCTATGGCAACATTGTTGTTAATAATAGTTGTAGGTGAATTTGAATGAAAAAGGGTAATAATTATTTAGGTTAAGCATTTAGTGAGTATATTAAGTTAAGAAGGGCAATCGATTTAAATAAATCTAAATTAATTATTTTGGTTGTTAATGTGTTCTAGTTAATAAAAGGGAATTTATAAGAATGAAGAATGCACTAATGAAATATATTATAATTCAATGTTATTTATACCCATAAATGTCTATTCACTGAATAGAAAGTTTTAAATCAATAAACGAATTTATTGAGGTTCTGATTTATAATTTATAACTTTTAATGTAGAATTAATTACAATTAATTGATTTAAAAGGTGTAGTTAGCGTAGATTTTTGTTTGTAATTGTAGAGGGTTAATTTTATAAGGCAAAATTTATGCTAATTCTACTTATAATAGGACCATGGGTTGTTTTAGTAAGAAAGCGGGATTTATAAATTTAATTAAAGTATCAAAATTCAACAATGGTATTTATTGCAAAATAAAATGGAATTAACGTTTAAATATTACGTTATTGAAATTTAAATGGAATTTGTGGATATTAAAGTGAAATCATGCACTAATGTTTGTGGCACCCTTATTTTTGGATAATAGGTGAGAATATAAAGGTTGAAAATCTAATATATGGGTCTTTGACAATTTAATTTATAATTTCTGAATGTAAGTAAGTAGAGAAGTTAACACTGAAATTGATAGACTTATCAACTTTTAATTCACATCTAAACTTGTTAAATCATTTAAATTGATTATGAAATATATAAGCGATAAAATTTGGCCAATTTTAGAATTTAGATATAAAATTGGATTTTTATAATTTATTTTAATTTATTTAATGAATATAAAAATAGCCATTTTGGCCACGGACTCGGATTTCGACGAAACCATTTTCATCGGATCCGTATCGGTGAATTATTGTAGGGTTTCATGTTTCGTATCGATCGGACCTGTCGTTTGATCCTACGGATGCGAAACGCCTTGAAATCGATTTAATTAAAATCAATTTGAAATCAATTTGGAAATTTTGTTTTCAGCATAACTTCTTCATACGATCGAATTAGGACGTGAAACTTTTTCCATCGCGTTCAGAATATTTTAAAATACCTATTTGGATATATGGATTTAATAAATTTCGTTCCGGGGTCAGAACGGGCTTTTTGGGCCAACTATCGTTTAGCACATTCGTAATTTGTGCCCACCTAGCCTACTACTATGTGTCTATATATATGTTGTGATAAACCCTACCCTCCATCTTCTATCACTTGTCTATACGTTCATTTTCTTCATCTCTTTCTCTTCCTCAATGGTTGCAAAACCTAGATCTATTTCAATTCAATTTCAATGAAAATTCAAACTCTCCAGAAAAATTCCACAAAAATATATGTCATAATTCTCAGTGTTCGTAATTTGCTGGTGTGATTTGTTTTTCGATTTGAGCTATCATTCGTCCAGTAAAATTCAAATCATTTTCGGCCATTCATCATCGTCGCAACAAAAGTCATCGGATCGGGAAACCATTCCTGGGTTCTGACGAGGGAACGAAGGGGAGTTCATCGGCATATGTGATTCCCTGTTTCAACAGTCAGATCTATGGGAATTAGCGAATTAGGGTTTCGGCCCTAGGGTTTAAGTGGCGGCCAGCCGTGATTAGGGAGGGCCGGACCTAGGGGGATGCAGGCGGCTCATCAAGGCGAGGTCAATGGTGGTGCTCGGCGAGGCAACGGCGGCGCGTGGAGGCGTGGAAAGGTGGTCAACGTCTCGGTCATGGCTGAGTTTTATTAAAATCCTCTGACATTATAATAGGGTCTACATACAAATACTTATTAAAATAGCCGAAATTGTTATGTCTATTAAATTCCAACTACTAGCCATAGAGTGGGTAATACAAACAAAACTCGAAAAAGATGCATAGGGAGAATGGATTTCCAACTAATGACTAGGCATTGGGGTACCACCTGTCATGGTATCTAGTCTAGATCAACATACCGAGGATCACTCCTGACCCCTGCAACACAAGACCGGGACTACCCCTTACTGGATAATCCTGAGTAAGATCACCCCATGGTTGTGATCAGCAATCGCACCACAAAGCCGAAATAAAAAGGGACATCTAGACAGGGATGACCTCACCCTGAAGTGGGTGCTACCCACCTAGCCTTGCTGCATAACCCCTGATTTTCAGTCATTCCCTATTGATAAGGCTTGAGGCTAAGCGTTACCTTTTTAGAACATATCACTTAGAATGCTCATCGTCCACCTGACCATGTTCTGAAAGCATCCATCCATACAAGTCCATCCCGGGTTCGAACGGAACCGAAGGCACTACTCCTACTACATCCATTTTGAAAATATCCTCAGGATTAGTAGCGACTAGCCCTTGCACTTCACTGCTCCATCTTTGACTCTAAACTCATTTTTCCCACGAAAACATACAAACCAGATCGAAGTGGTTTTCGAGAAATTAATCTCGATCCCGGTCTCTTCGAAACGATCAACGTATTTATCCAATATTGATAGTCGGTTATTTAACTATCAATTAGCATTCACAAGCATCCATCAAACAATACATAATCTCCCAAATTATTTATTAACCTCAAAATTTTTTCATAAGATATATTTCTATTTTCAACCCTTTGAAAACAGTTTTCGACGCACCTTTCTCAAGAATTAAATCTCCAAATATATTTTTCCACGGAAACAACCAAGCACAAAACTTAGATTTTTAAATTAATTTAAAACACTTTATTATAAATTACCCTTTAAAACATTTAAATTTAAAATTACTTAAATACTTTATTAAAAATATATACTATATAAATATTTGAAAATAAGGTTACTTTATAAAAATATAAAACTAGATTTCTCTTTTTAAAACAAAATACCAAGTCAACTTTTAAATAATTACTACGATAAAAGATTTGAAAAATATTTACTTATAATTTAAACATTTAGAATTAATAAATTTTCTAAAACATGCTTTTTAAAACAACGTTAAACTTTTAACTTATATTTAAAAATATACTTTGAAAACGTACTTGGCTATCCAGGGAAATATATTTCTCTTTACATCCTTTAAAAATAAGCGCTATTTATTTTTAAACAATTTTCCCATTCCTTTAATAAATTCCCAGCTTGAATTTTATTCTTCCAAACATCCAATTTAAAACACTTAAATCAATTTCCAAATTGATTTCCAATTTAACCCATTTGAAATAAATTTATTTACTTACTCAATTCATTTCAAAATCCATTAACGTGTAGACTTTATTCGTTTATTTTCTTTCGTTTTGATTTTAAATCTTTTAACTGAAACATACCAATTTCAGATGTTCCAAATTTCTTCTTTATTCTTTTCAATAATTTAAATCTTAAATTTAAAATAAATGCTTTATTCTTTTAAATAATAACACTGAAGTATAAAATTCATTATCTTCCTGTTTATTCAAATTTCCCTTTCATGCATGGAATTATTTATTAGAATTTAAAACTGCTATTATTCTTATCCAGATTATTCTTAATTTATTTAAATTCTCCATAATTATTTCACTTACAAATTCTCTTCCTTTTATTTCCAAAAATCCAATTCTATATATTTTGATAACTCCGTGTATCGAAATATATTCAAGTAAACCATAGCATCCAATATTACAACTATCAATAATATTCATTATAGAAAATCGAGTATCCATAACAGAGAAAATTAAACAATATAAATAAACTTGAGGAATCCAGTTGGATCCCTCCAACCTGCTTCCCTGCATCCACAGACGTTAGCACAATATAAAATACCCATTCCACTTCGAGGTGGAATATCGCTGTATATGGGATTTATATAAAATCATCCGCTACTATACGGCGCATAGGGTCTCATCCGCTATATAATGTGGGAAGTCAATCATTCCAAGATATATTATATACTAATATATATATAATATAGCACATCCAAAACAATTCAGACATTCAATCTATTATTTAAATTTAACTATTTAAATTTAAATAATCCAGATGAGTGAGATTAACTCACTTTTATTTTGCAGTCCATTTCCTTTACGACTTGTTCTTCATAATTAGGGGACCTTGTATAAGCAGTTTATGATTTATTAATATTTGAAGTAATCTAAAATAATTTACCATTTATTAATTCAACTAATAATTTAATTTTAATCTAAATTTTCAAATGATAATTGGACCGACCAAATTTACATTTTCCTTTTTCCAAATTTATAAATTTTATGACAGATTATAACTATGTCCTAATTCCTCAAACAAATATACTAATTACCTTAAAAGTTAACTAGTTCATCCATATCATTACTATTATTATTAAACAAACAAAACAAATAAACTTTATCTTGTTGTCCATAATTTCCTGACCTACATATATCTAAAACAGAATTGCTTATTCCTGCTGAAATAAAAAAAAATTCTTTTTTTTCTTTTTGTTTCCTCTTATAAATTTCATCCTAGAATAAATTCATTACTTACAAATAGATTGTCAAAATACCTCACAGCCGAGTTCCAATCGAACAGAGCCCTAATCATGACTTGGCTGCATCGCCGACGTCGGCCACCAGTCACGCGTCTCCAGGCTACGAACGGACTCGCGAGTCACCAAATCGCCACCTCGTCTCCACATAGCCGAACACCAGGTCGGCCAACCACTCGCGACTCTCCACCTTAACCCACTTCGACGCCAATCTACTTCGTCACTTGCTGCAGCAAATTGCACAAGACCCAAATCCAAGTCGCAAAGCTCCTCATCCCTTCAGCGCGCGATTCGATCGCATCCAGCATGCATCCACGTGCTCAAATAGCTCTGACTTCGAACATGACTTTGTTTTGATTTTTTTGAAGAGGCTCGGCCTTGATTTCTCTTTTTTTTTAGTAGTTGAGACTTCGACTACTTCCTTTTAGTTTCCCCATTTTTATTTTTTTTAGAGATCGAACTGATTTGTTCGATAGAGACGTGTCTTCAAGGATCGAATTGCTTCCAAAGAAAGATAAGATTGCGTGCTTAGGAAAGGACTGAAAAAGTTTTGATGTGAAATAAGTTTGACTAATCAAGTACAGTATTTACTTATTTTTAAATTCAAATTTGAATAGTCTTGAAAATGCAACTTACAGTTTTATCGAGGCGTGCTGCTAGGCGTTCCTAATGTTATACCCCTATTTCGAATGCAATGGAAAAGGTTTCAAGTCCTAATTCGATCGTATGGAAAAGATAACTTTTTGGATCGAGTTATTATATTAAATTTTCGATATAGATTTTAGCGCGTTAACTTACCGTGTGCTCACACAACAACCCCAAACATTACGAAAATTGAAATCCGATAATAATACAATATTCTGATCCAATGGAACTGGTTTCGTCGAATTCCGAGACTATGCCTCGGAAGGCAAATTTTAAATTCAATTTAAACGATATAAATACAAAACTGAACAAAACACTTCCAAATTCAATTTTAGCACTTTTACTATCTTCAGTACTATCATAATAAATTTTATAAGCCTTCAAATTATTTTTAACAGGCTTAAAATTCTAGATTCAACATTTTACCCAACTTCAAATTATTTAATTCATTAATCTAATTATCAAGTAAATAGTGATATTTAAATTCAAGTTAAAAACTAAACTTTTAAATATTTAAAATCAAATAAATATTCTAATTTCAAACATTCAAAAATTTCGGGTCATCACAGTTTGCACTTAGATATTTCTTTAGTTGTAGGCCTTATAGTTGTTTCAAACCCCATAGGGGGATCGGCACATTTATCCATGATTTGTAGGGGTTTGAAAATTTTTATACTAGGTGTAGAGTTTGATTGTGACTCCTATGTACTGGGATTTTTGTGATATGGGATGATTTTAAGGATGGACTGGTTGTCCACTTATGGTGCGATATTAGATTGCGAGAGGAGAGTCATTAGACTAGAGACATGTAGCGAATGGACTCTCGGGGTTTCTTGCGACCAACAAGGGTCAGTCATGTTAAGCTTCTTTTATTCCCTTGATTCATCACTATGAGAGTTAGATTCAGTTCAAGTTGTTAAGGATTTCCCAAACAATTTTAAGGAGGTTAGGGGACTACCCCCCTAAGTGAGAGATCAACTTTAGGATCTATTTAAATGACAATGCTAAGCCAATGGCATTGCCCATGAGACATATGGCTACTAGGGAGAGGAAGGAGTTAAATAAGCAAATTGGTGAGCTATTGGAGAAAGGCTTCATCGGACGGAGCATATCTGAGTGGGGAGCGCCAGTCGTCTTCGCTACAAAGGTGGATGGTTCCTTTGGACATTGCATAGCTATAGAGAGTTGTATAAGCTCACGAAGAAGAACCGTTACCCACTTCCTAGGATAGACAATCTTTTCGATCAGTTAGTTAGCTTTTTGGTATTTTATCAGCTTGAATTAGCCACTGGATTTCATCAGCTTAGGGTCGCTGATGATAGCATCGATAAGATGGTATTTAGGACACCTGATGGATTCTTTGAGTGGTTGGTTATGCCATTTGGAATGACCAATGCCTCAGCCTATTTTGTAGATTTGATAAGTCGTGTTTTCCAAGATGTCCTAAATAAGTTCGTTGTAGTGTTTGTGGATGACATTTTAGTGTTTTTCAAGAGTATAGAAGAGCATGTTATTCATCTTGATGAGGTTTTTCATATACTTCGTGTTGCTCGGTTGAAAGCAAAGTTCTCGAAGTGTCACTTTTGGCATAAAAATGTGCGTTTCTTGGGGCGTGTAGCCTCAAGAGAGGGCTTAGTTATGGATCCCGCTAAGATTGTAGCAGTACGGGATTGGAAGACCCCCAAGAACGGTACCGAAGTTAGAAGATTCCTTGGTTTAGCGGGTTATTACAGGAAGTTTATCAGAGATTTTGCTAAGATTTTAGAATTTAAGGTTAAGCCTAACCTCATAGATCAGATTGGCTCAAGGAAACAAAAGGATTCAGAGCTTGTGAATATTCTAGATAGATTAGTAAAGGAGAGGTCTCTAGACATCTCGAACGCTATTCCGTAGACAGTAAAGGGTGGTTAAGGAGAGATGGAAGACATCGTGTCCCTCGCGCTGGTGATTTGATGAGAGCAATTCTAACAGAAGCACACCATTCTCAGATGAATATTCATCAGGTCAGTGATAAGATGTATAGGGATATGAAGATAGTGTTTTATTGGAGTAGCATGAAAAAGGATGTAGCATAGTTTATGGCTAAGTGTCATGTGTGCCAAAGAGTTAAGGTAGAGCAATAGAGGCCTAGCGGATTGCTTCAACCACTGGATGTGCCCAAATGGAAGTAGGATAGTGTTTCGATGGACTTCATAAATGGTTTACCCCGATCTAGGAAAGGGGATACCGCTATTTGGGTGATTATAGATCGTTTGACTAAGAGCGCCCACTTCTTTACGGTGAAGAGTAAGAGGACAACACCTCATTTGGCATCCTTATACGTTTGTGAGATAGTCTGACTTCATGGAATTCCTTCTAACATACTAAGCGATAGAGACCCTATCTATACTAGCGAGTTTTGGAGAAGCTTGCAAGAGGCTTTAGGTACAAAGAATAGATTGAGTATGGCCTATCATCCTCAAATGGATGGCCAAATGGAGAGAGTTAATAGAGTTCTTGAGGATTTGTTGAGGATGTGCATTCTTGATTTTGGAGGAACTTGGAAGGAGAACCTTCCTTTAGTGGAATTCGCATATAATAATAGTTTTAAGGCTAGCATTGGAATGGCACCTTTTGAAGCTCTTTATGGAAGACCTTGCAAGTCACCTTCGTGTTGGTTGGAGTCTACAGAAAGATCGCTACTTGGTCCTAACATGATTAGAGAGACTTCGAAAAAGATTGATTTGATTAGAAGAAGAACGAAGGCAGCTCAAGATAGACAGAAATCCTATGCAAATAAGAGAAGAAGGGATATAGAGTTTAAGGTAGGAGATTTGGTTTTTATTAAGGTATCTCCGCTAAGAAAGGTAGTGAGGTTTGGATCAAGTGGGAAACTTGCTCCAAGATTCGTAGGATCGTTCCCCATTATGGAAAGGGTACGGAAGATAGCGTATCGGGTTAAGCTACCGGAGAGGTTTGTGGGATTTCATGATGTTTTTCATGTTTCACACTTGAGGAAGTGCTTACATGACTCAGCAGAGGTAGTGGAACCTTGCCTACTTGAGGAAGTTGAAGCGGAGAGAGAAGCATCGGTTCATCGCATTCCTACCAAGATCGTTGGACATGATATCAAGAAGCTTAGGAATAAGGAAGTCCTATTGGTTAAGGTGTAGTGGAGAGATAGTATTGAGGACACTATGTGGGAGACCAAGGAGAAAATACGTACCTCTTATCCATATCTTTTCAATGGTACATCTTGAATTTCCTATTTCCATCTTTAGTTTTGAATAGATTCTTTCTTTTAGTATCTTTTGGGAGGGTAGATTTTAGGGTTTAACCTATGGATGGTAGGACTGAATGTAAACATGTTACTAGAACATGTTATGTATGTTGGATGGTAGTGGTTGCAAGTGTTTGCTAGTGGATGCTAATGGACACATATACACACACTATGCACTATTATCTCTGTGACGACCCGTTTCTACTCCCAGAAAATCGCATCATAATGAAGGAAGAAAGGGATAGAAGAAGAAAAGAAAGAGAAAGAAGAACACAAACAACATCAAAGAACTCACATCGGAACGAATAAAATATAATATATCTCATAAAATATTACATAGTATCTCATTACATCAGAGTACACAACTTAAACAACAGATATTAGACAGTTATAAACATCTGTCTAAATATACAACTCAAGTATACAAGATACAGACACAACATACACAGCGGAATCAATATATATATAACTACACGTTGTAGCCTCCTGCTCCATAACTCCTCCAGAATTCGTCAAGCTAACCTGATCACTTGATTACTCATACATAATATGAGTACCCAAGAGTTTAATAAAACAGAAAATAAACACTCGGGTCAGACAGGGGTCTGGTGTGAGTAAACGGTTTAAAATTGCTTACTTTAGAAAACCTTTGAAAAGAAAAGGTATCACGTAAGACTTCCCACACATAAACATGGAAAAGTTTTTACCTTACGCTAACCAAAACATTTGATAGGAAATCCAGTGATATTATAATAGTGTCTAGGGTTTTCAAAATAAAATACAGAAATAGCTGGAATGCTTACATCTCACGTTCCAACATAGTTGGGCACAATCAAAACCGTACAGGCACTTATTGGATTTTGGATTCCATACAATGGCAGGGCTACTGGGGTACCGCCCGTCATAGTACGTGGCCTAGATCAACGTACCGAGGAGCCACCCTAACTCCCCTGCAACACAAGGACGGAACCATCCCTTACTGGACAGTCCCGAACAAGACAACCCCGTAGTTGGCGCGACCAACCACACACTAAGCCGAAATAGAAAGGGACCTCTAGACAGGGGTAAATCTCGCTCTCAAGTGGTGGCTACCCACGAAGCCTTGCTGCACCTCCCCTGTTTTAGCCATTTCCGGTTGATGAGGCTTGAGGTTACGATTACCTTTATAGGACACATTATCTTAGAATGCTCATCGTCCACCTGACGATGTGCTGAAAGCATTCAATCCATACAAGTTCGTTCCGGGTTCGAACGAAACCGAAGGCACTATCTCGTTGCACTCATTATTGGAATCACTGTAACAGCCCGCAAATCCGTACCCCTTGAGTCAATACTATTCTACAACAATCAACTCAAGTTGTACAGAAATACGAACCATTTGGGTTTAAGAAGAAGAGGTAGAAGAAGAGAAAACAAAATCAACATCAGAATCTAACCATCGCAGCGAAATAAAATATAATAGATAATAAATGATCTTTACTCAAAATCAAATATATCAGTTTACATATATTACATCATCAGAGTACATCAGTCACAGCTCACATCAATAACATACAATAGGTACACAACAACTCAACATAGCGGAAATATATAATATATATATATATATGTATATGTATATGTATATACAAGTACGAATGTACGTATCGTCAATCCAGCTCGTCTCCTGATCTCCCTAGCATCCTATCCTGTATCCTATAATACTCGGTCTTACCCGAGCATTACAGTTAAATAACACCCGAGTCAGTCTGGAATACCAGTGTGAGAAAATCACACCCAATTGATTTTTTTTAAAAGTTTCAAAAATTCTTTGAAAACAAAAGCATCTCGTAAGACCACGCCACAAATAAACATGTCGGGTTTTTACCTTACGATAGCTAAAACAATTTTTATAGAAATCCTCTGATATTATAATAGGGTCTATATACAAATACTTATAAAATAGCCGAAATTGTTACATTATTAAATTCCAGCTACTAGCCACAGAGTGGGTAATACAAACAAAACTCGTACAAGGCTCGTAGGGAAAATGGATTTCCAACAATGACTAGGCACCGGGGTACCACCTGTCACAGTACGGGGCCTAGATCACCGTACCGAGGATTACTCTCTTCATCCCCTGCAATACAAGGCCGAAACCATTCCTTACTGAACAGTCCCGAACAAGATAAACCCCGTGGTTGGCGCGACCAACCACCCACTAAGCCGAAATATATATAAGGGACATCTAGATAGGGGAATTATCTTGTCCTGCTTGGGCATGACCCACCTAACCTTGCTGCATATCCCTTGATTTTCAGTCATTCCCATTTGATGAGGCTTGAGGCTCAACGTTACCTTTAGAACATTTTCACTTAGAATGCCCATCGTCCACCTGACGATGTTTCGCAAGCATTCGTCCATACAAGTCCGTCCCGGGTTCGAACGGAACCGAAGGCACTATTCCTACTACATCCGTTTTGGAAATATCCTCAGGATTAGTAGCGACTAGCCCTTGCACTTCACTGCTCCATCTTCGATTCCAAAATCGTTTACACGAATCGTACAAACCGGATCGAAGTGGTTTTCGAGAAATTAATCTCGATCCCGGTCTCTTCGAAACGATCAACGCATTGTCCAATATTGATAGTCGGTTATTTAACTATCAATTAATATTCACACAACAACCATCAACCAATAAATAAATTTTTCCAAATTATTTATTAATCTCCAAAAATATCTTCACAAGATATATTTCTATTTCCAATCCTTTGAAAACAGTTTCAAAACCATCTTCCTTTCAGAATAAACTTTCCCAAATATTTTCTATCTCCTCTGAAATTTACCAAGCACAAACTAGATTTTTAAAAAAAAAAAATTAAAACACTTTACTTTGAAATATATATTTATATTTTAAAACATTTAAGTTAAAAACTACTTTGATAATTTGTTAAAAATACATACTATATAAATTTTTGAAAATAAAGTTACTTAATAAATATAAAACCAGATTTATACTTTTAAAAACATAATACTACTATAATAGATAAAGAGAAATACTTACTTAAGAACTTAAATATTAGAAATAAGAAATTTTCCACACTTGCTTTTTAAACAACCTTTAATCTTTTAACTTATATTTAAAAATTTACTTCGAAAACGTACTTGGTTATCCAGGGAGAATTCCAACTTCAATCACTTAAATCAATTTCCCAAATTGATTTCCAATTTATTTCCTTTTTATTCGGAATCTATTAATTTCAGATTTCATTTCTTGATTACAATTTAAAAATAGTTTAACTAAAAATTTCAATTTTTAGATCTTTCAATTTCTTCTTTATTCTTTTAAATAAATTTAAACTTTAAATTTTAAGATAATTCTTTTTTCTTATATTGATATAACTTAAGTTTACAATTCATTAATTTCATTTTATTAAAAATTACATTTCTCTTCATACTCGAAGTTATTTAATATTATTTCATATTACTTCTATTTCTTTTCAATTCATTCTTAATTTATTCAAACTTTCTATAATTATTTTGCTTACAAATTTAATTCTTTTTAATTTCATTCAACAATCCAATTCATATAATTTGTTAATTCATTATACCCAAATATCCAATCAAACCATAACATTCAATATCCCAATATAACTCATCATAAGATATCAAATAATCACAACAGAGAGTAATGAATAATTTAAATAAATGTGAGGGGTCCAGTTGGATCCCTCCAACCTGTTTTCCCTGCATTCACGGACGTTAGCACAATAAATTGCATCAATTCTCAAATATAGCATACAATAGCACATCAACAATTCAACCATTCAAACAATTATTTAAATTTAATCATTTAAATTTAAATTTAAACTGAGTGAGATTAACTCACCTTTTTGCTTTTACTTGCCATCCACTTCAATATTCCCTTGATTTTCTTGATTTCTTTATTTGAAACTGAAAATTCTTCAGAGTCAAATAAATTCAAATCTCACTCCAGACCAGCTTGTTTTCCACAGTACTTGACCTTGTATAATATGATTTATTAACATCTAATATAACCTACCAATAATTTACAATAAACAATTTAAATTAACTAGCAATTAAATTCTAAATTTGATGAATTTAGTTAACCAATAATTTAATTAACTAATAACTCGTTTTAAACTAATCTTTCCTTTTAAATAATCCTTCATAACTAGAATAAATTTTAATTAAGTTTATCGTAACTAGAATAAATTTTAATTAAGTTTATCAAATAAAGTTATCTCCATACAATATTGTTTCAAGAATAAATAAGTAGATTTAAAATGCGTATCTCTATTCTTTTGAACTACACTTATAAAGATAATCTAAAATCTATATAGATTAAGATCTGGTGATTTTTTTTTATGTGCTTATATTTATATTTTTTAAAACTTCTGAATTAAAATTTCAAATCCAACATCAATTTTAAACAAATAATATAAATTTAGACTCTGGAACTCTAAATTAGACAGTAAACATTCATTTTTTTTACTGTAAACATATATATATATTTATATATACACTAATTTCTCAAATAAATACACCGATTACTTAAAAATTGAATGATGTTTATATACTAAATTAAGTTTTACAGAAGAAGATCGAGAATACCTCACCTTCCAGTTCGCGAGCCCCCCATCCACTGCACCGCCCTACCAAGCCCTAAACGAATTGTCGACTCACCTCCAGTCATCTTGTCGCCTTGAAGTGACTCGCAGCCGCAACTCCAAATCCAAGCCCTGCCCCTCGACCTTTCTCCCCCCCATGCGATTCGACTACGCCTTCACTTCCAGAGATCAAACCCTAGTCACAAGCCGACCACAACTTCCAAGTGATGAAGCTCGAACATAGCCTTCGTTTGAACGCGATTCCCCCCTTGACCCTACTCGTGAATGCGCACGGTGGTTCCATCGTCAGGTCGCGTCCTCAACCTTACTTCGACTTCCTATCTCGCGATCGAGAATCGTTCGCGATCGATTTCGAAATCGATTTTGTTATATATTTTTTTTATTCGGCTTCGAGAATTCATTTTCTTTACTCCCTGATGCTATTTGCATCATAAAGACGAACGAGGGAACAAGAGTTGACGTTTTCGTGCAGAGGGATGGACATAAATGGTGTATCTCAGAAGGTAAGTTACAGTGACTCGGAAAGTTGCGATGTGATATAATTTCGGCTGAAAGTTTGATTAGCATCAATATTTAATTTTAAATTCAATTTGTCTCAACATAAATTTCAACGTGTTTATACATCGTACGCTCACACAACAACTCCAATCACTATGAAATTTGAAATCCGATAATAATTCAATATTACGGATCCAATAGAACTGGTTTCGTCAAATTCCGAGACCGTGCCTCAGAAGGCTATTTAAAAATGTCAATTTAAACGATAAAATTTTAAAACGGAACAAACCACTATCAAATTCAATTTCAACACTTTAATTTTCTTCAGTATTATCCATATAAATTTTACAAGCCTTCAAATGAGTTTAACAGGCTTAAAATTCCAGATTCAACATCTAACTCAACTTCCAATTATTTAATTCAATAACCTAATTATCAAATAAATAGTGATATTTGGAATTCAAGTTAATATTAACCTTTCAAATATTTAAAATTAATTAAATATTCCAATTTTAAATGCTCAAAAATTCCGGGTTGTCGCATTCCTCCCCCTAAAAGAATTTCGTCCCCGAAATTACTAGTTAGGAAGAATGATTCAATACCCGTTTATTATTTCCCTAAACCAAACAGTTTTCTAACAATTCAACATCTTACCAATTATCTTTTATATAAAAGACTCATTATCTTTCTTACTAACTTCCAAACCTTTCTCTAGTTCCAAACCATACCATTTGTTTAACCATTAAAGTTTCAATTTAAAACCAAATTTTGAATTATCATACTTTTCTCAAAAAAATTCTAACTCCTTAAATTTCCGAAAAATTTTGCCAGCGTCTCCTTTGCGTGGCTAGCTCGGTACAACTACAAAATGGCTCTACGGCCTCCTAAATCCAAAAAGAAAACAAAAAGCCAAGTGGCTCAATCCAAATCCAAATCCAAATCCCAATCGAATTCCATACCAAATTTAATTGCGTACCTTTTGTCGGGCAATTTCAATTTATCTCTTGAAATCAAATCCAATTTCATTTTCCCTTTTATAATACCTGCATATCCTGCTTAGCACTAATATCCAATCACAATATCCCAAAATACTTTATCGACCTTCTCACAAAATGTCAACATCTATTCATTCCAATATTGACTTAAATTACATTGGTAGTATCAATTTCCAATCTAGAATTTACCATTCCTTTCTTAAGTTAGTACAAACATTTTATATGTTTCTTATCTTTATTTCTCTCTATCTCTTTTAGTTTATACTTATTTCTATTCATATCGATTTCCACATTACATATGTATTTCATTTATTTTCAACTTTGAATTTTTAAATTTTATCCTTCATTTATAACTAATTTAAGTCATTACTTTAATTAGTTTCAGTTACTAACTTATTTTAGTTTCAAATTCTAAACAGTTTTGTCGTTAACAAAATTTTCCAAAATTTTCAAAAAATTTCTAACTCCCAAAATTTCTGAAAAATTTTAGCAGAGTCCCCTTTGTACGGAGGAGATTTTGCAATTTGACAAAAGAGATAAATATATATACATCGACCCACACGGTCGGAAAAATCAAAAACAGTTCATATTTCCTATTTTAATTGCGTAGGCGTACCTTATTTAGCATTTTAAGCAAGCGGCTTATTATTTTTAGCAAATAGCACAACCAAATCCAGCCACATGGCTTCCAGGTACCTGTACTTACTCAATTTAAACATGCAAGTGCCAAAAATAAGGAGTTTAACACATTTCACTTACTTGCAATAGTTAAAACATATGAATTCTAAAATAACTTCACACCCAACATTTTTCCATAAGCAATTTATATAGTTTCCATGCTGATTCAACTGCTTTCAATTAATTTATATCCATTTTCACTCAGTTCGGATGGTTTTCGATTCATTTGTATACAACTCCATCAATTTGAATGGTTTAGAACTCAATTGCTTATATTTAATTTATTCTTAAGCAAACTGAACTCATATTTAATTCAATTTCTTCCAAAATCAATTTATTTTACTCTCACCAATTTATAAAATTTTAATTACTTCCATTTACATCCAGTGGCAATTTATTCTATGCAATTTGACGAGATCTATGTGAATAAATAAGTACATATGTATTTATAATCAATGGAAATGGATTTCAACTCAGTTTATACTTAATTTTATTCCATTTGAAAATTTTATTCACAATCATTTATTTAGCTCGACACATTCCATTAAAGTTCATTTACAATCCATTTATTTACATTTCATTCCATGTTAGTTTATCCCAAACTATTTTATTTAGCTCAAAGACAATCCGAGCTATTCCATTCAATAACCATTTCTCAACTTATTTAAACCACATTTCTTTTGATACTTATTTATTCCATCATTTATTAATTCAATATAATTAGTTTATCCACATTCACTTAAACCATTCTAATAGACTCAAAACATTCTATTTCCCTTATTGTCTCAAGTTATTTCAATCCCTTAATAATTTTTAAATGGTTTATAATTATTTATTCTGGAATTCCATTCCATTAATATTATTTAATACTCATCGAATTTTATTTCGATTAACAATCTATTTTCACTTGATTTAAATCCAACCCAATATCATTAAACTTGGTTCAAGTCGAATTCAATTCAACTCTCCTCCATCCATTTAGCTTAAGTCAATTTACTTCAATTTATTCAAATTTTACACTTAAGCTCATTCTCATCTTACAATCAAAGTTCTCTTTTCAATTTAACTTGATTCTATTTCAATCCAATCTCATTTTAAATTTGCAATTTCATTTGATTGGTTATTATAGAATTTAACTTCCCAGATTCAACTCATTCAATTTATCACAAAGCCATTTCCAACTTATTTCCACTGATTTGTATTTTATTTGCAATTCATACCATTACTATTTTAAATCCAGATCCTTTTTTTTCGATACATTCCCAATTATTTTTAATTTGTTAACACTTCAAGTTAAATTTTTAATTAATAACTCAAGTTCTGATTCTATTATTCACTTTTAATTTACCATCCAATTTACTAACTCACAATTCAACCTCATTCTTAATTATTTTCACTTCATCATAAACTTATAATTCAATTCTATTAACTAATTTATTATCCAATTAGTTCTCCCCTTATTCACAATCCAACGCTTGAAATTTTATTCAAAATATCACTCCATTTAATTTTCTTAAGTTCAATATTTATTTTATACTTCAGGTTTGGATCCTCATTTCATTTTTCAATTTATCAAAATATTGATTTTGGGCATTGTATTCCATTTTCAATTTAGTAAGTCACAACTTATTATTTTATACAATTCCATTCATCATAAGCTGGAATATATACATCTTTTATTTTTAACTCAAGCCTTCCATTTATTTATAGCCCAAGCATATTTTATTTCCATGGATCTTTAATTCTTTTATAAGTTATTCTGGTTTATTTATTTCAATCCAATCCTTATCCAACTTATTTCCCATTTATTCCGGTAAGAATTTAATTTCATTAATTAATTCAATTGAATTCTCATCCCAACTCAATTTTACTTTAACCCGGATTTATTCAACTCAATTCGATTTCAACTTAATTTGAAAATACCTGGATATTATTTTCAGCTTATTCAATTCATTTTAATCCAGTTAAATTTTGTTCTCCCAATCCAAGTTAATTTCAATTTTACAACTTCTCACTTTATTTAATTCCAACATTCAAAGCCTACATTTCCTTCCTGATTTAAAACTCATCTCAATTTTATAAGCTTACAACCCATCCTATCAGGATTTTTATACTCCCGGCTTTAGTTTCAAATTGTTTTGAAATCTCCAACATATCAAATCACATTTCTCAAAAATTAAACTAATCCTGTTTTATTCCCAACAAATTTCCTTTGAAATTTTAAAAAAACAACTAGCTTTTCAGAGCAAATCAATTTTTGGAAGCAATCCATCACTTAGGAATTCGAAAATGAATACTGATGATGCGGCCGTCATCATCAGAATTATTTTCCAATAATCCAAGTGATTTCAATGCTATATCACTTTCAAAATCCATTTAAAACAGATTTCCATTCAAAAATATCTCCAAAACAATAATGCTATCATTTATCTTTAAAAATAATTCCAAATCCCCGGGATTTAAATTCCAAATCTTGCTTAAATAAGTTTTAACTATATTTCTTTTGTACAGTTTATGCTTATACAAATTCTCATTTGATTATATTTCAACTTTATAATTACATTTATAATTCATATTTATACATTTCATTTTATAATGAATTTATTTCCTTAAACTTTGGTTATTTTCAATTTCTAGTTAAATTTTCACTTAACAATGATAATACTCTAATATTACCATTCTAACATCCAAGCAACCATATATTAGCCAAGATAGTTTACAAAACTTTTATTTATATCAAAATATATTTTGGGTAAAATTATTTCATTTACCCACATTTAAAACAATACCGTGTCGATTGTTCTATTCAAGTGTTTAGAAACCCCTTCAATACAGTTGCGCAGACTGTGTCGACGAAGGTTCATATGCCACTCAATAAACCAATCAACACAATATTAAAACAATTTATATTCACTAAGAAATACGCGCTCATATCTATTAATACGCTCAAACTCATTATAGAGTACCATAGACAATATTTTAAATGAGTAATTCCCACCAGAGCCAAGGTTATCACCAACCTATGCTCTGATACCAAATGTAACAGCCCGCAAATCCGTACCCCATGAGTCAATACTATTCTACAACAATCAACTCAAGTTGTACAGAAATACGAACCATTTGGGTTTAAGAAGAAGAGGTAGAAGAAGAGAAAACAAAATCAACATCAGAATCTAACCATCGCAGCGAAATAAAATATAATAGATAATAAATGATCTTTACTCAAAATCAAATATATCAGTTTACAAATATTACATCATCAGAGTACATCAGTCACAGCTCACATCAATAACATACAATGGGTACACAACAACTCAACATAGCGGAAATATAATATATATATATATACAAGTACGAATGTACGTATCGTCAATCCAACTCGTCTCCTGAGCTCCCTAGCATCCTATCCTGTATCCTATAATACTCGGTCTGACCCGAGCATTACAGTTAAATAACACCCGAGTCAGTCTGGAATACCAGCGTGAGAAATCACACCCAATTGATTTTTTTTTAAAGTTTCAAAAATTCTTTGAAAACAAAAGCATCTCGTAAGACCACGCCACAAATAAACATGTCGGGTTTTTACCTTACGATAGCTAAAACAATTTTTATAGAAATCCTCTGATATTATAATAGGGTCTATATACAAATACTTATAAAATAGCCGAAATTGTTACATTATTAAATTCCAGCTACTAGCCACAGAGTGGGTAATACAAACAAAACTCGTACAAGGCTCGTAGGGAAAATGGATTTCCAACAATGACTAGGCACTGGGGTACCACCTGTCACAGTACGGGGCCTAGATCACCGTACCGAGGATTACTCCCTTCATCCCCTACAATACAAGGCCGGAACCATTCCTTACTGAACAGTCCCGAACAAGATAAACCCCGTGGTTGGCGCGACCAACCACCCACTAAGCCGAAATATATATAAGGGACATCTAGACAGGGGAATTATCTTGTCCTGCTTGGGCATGACCCACCTAACCTTGCTGCATATCCCCTGATTTTCAGTCATTCCCATTTGATGAGGCTTGAGGCTAAACGTTACCTTTAGAACGTTTTCACTTAGAATGCCCATCGTCCACCTGACGATGTTTCGCAAGCATTCGTCCATACAAGTCCGTCCCGGGTTCGAACGGAACCGAAGGCACTATTCCTACTACATCCGTTTTGGAAATATCCTCAGGATTAGTAGCGACTAGCCCTTGCACTTCACTGCTCCATCTTCGATTCCAAAATCGTTTACACGAATCGTACAAACCGGATCGAAGTGGTTTTCGAGAAATTAATCTCGATCCCGGTCTCTTCGAAACGATCAACGCATTGTCCAATATTGATAGTCGGTTATTAAACTATCATTTAATATTCACACAACAACCATCAACCAATAAATAAATTTTTCCAAATTATTTATTAATCTCCAAAAATATCTTCACAAGATATATTTCTATTTCCAATCCTTTGAAAACAGTTTCAAAACCATCTTCCTTTCAGAATAAACTTTCCCAAATATTTTCTATCTCCTCTGAAATTTACCAAGCACAAACTAGATTTTAAAAAAAAATTAAAACACTTTACTTTGAAATATATATTTATATTTTAAAACATTTAAGTTAAAAACTACTTTGATAATTTGTTAAAAATACATACTATATAAATTTTTGAAAATAAAGTTACTTAATAAATATAAAACCAGATTTATACTTTTAAAAACATAATACTACTATAATAGATAAAGAGAAATACTTACTTAAGAACTTAAATATTAGAAATAAGAAATTTTCCACACTTGCTTTTTAAACAACCTTTAATCTTTTAACTTATATTTAAAAATTTACTTCGAATACGTACTTGGTTATCCAGGGAGAATTCCAACTTCAATCACTTAAATCAATTTCCCAAATTGATTTCCAATTTATTTCCTTTTTATTCGGAATCTATTAATTTCAGATTTCATTTCTTGATTACAATTTAAAAATACTTTAACTAAAAATTTCAATTTTTAGATTTTTCAATTACTTCTTTATTCTTTTAAATAAATTTAAACTTTAAATTTTAAGATAATTCTTTTTTCTTATATTGATATAACTTAAGTTTACAATTCATTAATTTCATTTTATTAAAAATTACATTTCTCTTCATACTCGAAGTTATTTAATATTATTTCATATTACTTCTATTTCTTTTCAATTCATTCTTAATTTATTCAAACTTTCTATAATTATTTTGCTTACAAATTTAATTCTTTTTAATTTCTTTCAACAATCCAATTCATATAATTTGTTAATTCATTATACCCAAATATCCAATCAAACCATAACATTCAATATCCCAATATAACTCATCATAAGATATCAAATAATCACAACAGAGAATAATGAATAATTTAAATAAATGTGAGGGGTCCAGTTGGATCCCTCCAACCTGTTTTCCCTGCATTCACGGACGTTAGCACAATAAATTGCATCAATTCTCAAATATAGCATACAATAGCACATCAACAATTCAACCATTCAAACAATTATTTAAATTTAATCATTTAAATTTAAATTTAAACTGAGTGAGATTAACTCACCTTTTTGCTTTTACTTGCCATCCACTTCAAAATTCCCTTGATTTTCTTGATTTCTTTATTTGAAACTGAAAATTCTTCAGAGTCAAATAAATTCAAATCTCACTCCAGACCAGCTTGTTTTCCACAGTACTTGACCTTGTATAATATGATTTATTAACATCTAATATAACCTACCAATAATTTACAATAAACAATTTAAATTAACTAGCAATTAAATTTTAAATTTGATGAATTTAGTTAACCAATAATTTAATTAACTAATAACTCGTTTTAAACTAATCTTTCCTTTTAAATAATCCTTCGTAACTAGAATAAATTTTAATTAAGTTTATCGTAACTAGAATAAATTTTAATTAAGTTTATCAAATAAAGTTATCTCCATACAATATTGTTTCAAGAATAAATAAGTAGACTTAAAATGCGTATCTCTATTCTTTTGAACTACACTTATGAAGATAATCTAAAATCTATATAGATTAAGATCTGGTGATTTTTTTTATGTGCTTATATTTATATTTTTTAAAACTTCTGAATTAAAATTTCAAATCCAACATCAATTTTAAACAAATAATATAAATTTAGACTCTGGAACTCTAAATTAGACAGTAAACATTCTTTTTTTTTTTACTGTAAACATATATATATTTATATATACACTAATTTCTCAAATAAATACACCGATTACTTAAAAATTGAATGATGTTTATATACTAAATTAAGTTTTACAGAAGAAGATCGAGAATACCTCACCTTCCAGTTCGCGAGCCCCCCCCCCCCCCCCCCCCCATCCACTGCACCGCCCTACCAAGCCCTAAACGAATTGTCGACTCACCTCCAGTCATCTTGTCGCCTTGAAGTGACTCGCAGCCGCAACTCCAAATCCAAGCCCTGCCCCTCGACCTTTCTCCCCCCCATGCGATTCGACTACGCCTTCACTTCCAGAGATCGAACCCTAGTCACAAGCCGACCACAACTTCCAGGTGATGAAGCTCGAACATAGCCTTCGTTTGAACGTGATTCCCCCCTTGACCCTACTCGTGAATGCGCACGGTGGATCCATCGTCTGGTCGCGTCCTCAACCTTACTTCGACTTCCTATCTCGCGATCGAGAATCGTTCGCGATCGATTTCGAAATCGATTTTGTTATATTATTTTTTTTATTCGGCTTCGAGAATTCATTTTCTTTACTTCCTGAGGCTATTTGCATCATAAAGACGAATGAGGGAACAAGAGTTGACGTTTTCGTGCTGAGGGATGGACATAAATGGCGTATCTCATAAGGTAAGTTACACTGACTCGGAAAGTTGCGATGTGATATAATTTCGGCTGAAAGTTTGATTAGCATCAATATTTAATTTTAAATTCAATTTGTCTCAACATAAATTTCAATGTGTTTATACATCGTACGCTCACACAACAACTTCAATCACTACGAAATTTGAAATCCGATAATAATTCAATATTACGGATCCAATGGAACTGGTTTCGTCAAATTCCGAGACCGTGCCTCGGAAGGCTATTTAAAAATGTCAATTTAAACGATAAAATTTTAAAACGGAACAAACCACTATCAAATTCAATTTCAACACTTTAATTTTCTTCAGTATTATCCATATAAATTTTACAAGCCTTCAAATGAGTTTAACAGGCTTAAAATTCCAGATTCAACATCTAACTCAACTTCCAATTATTTAATTCAATAACCTAATTATCAAATAAATAGTGATATTTGGAATTCAAGTTAATATTAACCTTTCAAATATTTAAAATTAATTAATATTCCAATTTTAAATGCTCAAAAATTCCGGGTTGTCACAATCACCCTCAGAGTCAACGACCATAGCCCTTGCACTCTGATTCACCATCTCGAATCTATAAGCACTATTCCGTCAACTCATTACGGAATCACCCACAGAGTTATACTGACGTATAGCCCTTACACCTCGAGTCTTCAATTGCTCCACTTGGATACACGACCTAACGTTTAAATTGGAATCGATGTGGTTTTTGGATATCCAAATATGGAAACCCGATCCCGGTCTCATCGAAACCAAACGCCATTTTAATGTCCAAGTTGTACTTAAGGGTTTAAACAATTTAACTTAATTCAGGATGATATATAAACAGATAGATGAATTTATTATCCTAACAAATAATTCATACTAACATTCATCTTCCCAAAGCAGCATATCACATAACAGAGATCAACCAATATCAACCAATATCAATCAACATCCAATATAAACCAATCACTCAATATCATTCATTCATCCAAATATTGATCATTCAATATCGATTAATTTACCAATATTAATCAATCAACTCATATTAAGCAAACATCCAAATCAGAATTGATTATCCCTTAATCAATTGGATTACTAAAATCCTTCTTCATTAATTATTATTCCAAATAAATTAATCAATCATCTCTAATGATCTTCACTAATTAATCTTTCTTTCATTAATTATCCTTTAATTACATTCAAGTAATTATCCTATCCATATTCAGTAATTAACCTTAATTACTATCATTAATTACAACAATTAATGATCCTTCATTAATTAATTAACTATAATTAATTACATTAATTATCAATTAATTAAAATTAATTAATCATACTTTAATTAAACATTTTATTAATCAACCTTGATTAATATCATTAATTGCATTAATTAATGATCCTTATTAATTAATAATTACTTTAATTAATTAACTAATTAACTTATAATTAATCAACTCATTAATCGTAATTAGTAATTAACAACTTAATTACTTATCTTAATAAATTAAATTATAATTTAATTATTTCAATCCTTGATTAATTAATTCAATTAATTAATCCTTAATTACTTCATTAAGTAATTATTAAATAAATTAAATTAACAATTAATCCTTATTTGATTACTTCATTAATTAATTACATTTTAATTACTTACACTTGGTAATTAATCTTAAGTTAAACTCATTCATTAGTTAATTAATCACATTAATTAATTAACTACAATAAATTAAGTAATTAACTCTTAATTACTTACATAAGTAATTATCTCTAATTACTTTCATTAATAAACCTTAATTAACCTCTTAATCAATTACTTAACAAATAATTAATCTCATCATTAAATAATTCTTAATTCTTTAATTAATTAATTACTTCATTATTAATTAACTTCAACAATTACGTAAATCAATTCTTTAATTGATATTATTAAGTGATTAACCAATAATCACTTCATCTAATTACTCCATGAGTAATTATTATTAATTACTTCCATAAGTAATTAACTTCCTTAATCACATTCAACAATTAATCATTAATTACTTTATTAAGTAATTATACTTAATTAATCCATAATTAAGTGATTATTAAATAAATAATTAACTAATCATTTAAAATTAATTAAACAATTAATTAATTAACATCTTATAATTCAAAATCCTAAATTTATTAAGAGAATATTAATCTTAATTAACAAATCATATTTATTAAGTATTCTCAATTTCATATCAGAACAATTTAACATTATTTATCTTTATAAATAAGTTATTTGAAATCGATTAAGCTTAAACGATTCAAAAACAAATTATTCAATTTGGTTTTAATATTAAAATCTTATCCTTATTTGAAAATAAAGGATTTAGAAATCAAATTCAAATTGAAAACGCTTTAAGTTATCTAATTAAAACTTAGTTTTAAAATCATTACTTAACCTTTGATTAAATTTTTAAATTCAAAATACCCTTTTTAAATTGAAAACCAAAATGTAATTAAATTGCTTCCAATATGAAATCCCTTTAAATAAATTTAAATTGAAATAAATTATATAATTGCAACTTATACTTTATGAATTTGATTATCATTAAATTTTAAAACAACCAGTTTAGAGTTTCATTTATTTCCTTTATAAAAACTGTTGTATAGTTTAACCTGTAAACTTTAAAACATTGCCCAGTAAACACCAGAAATGCATTCCCAAAAACCCGAGTACAAACCCAGGGATCACTCGCGTCAACCCCGAAGCAACTCAATACCCCTTCTCCTTCGAGACGAACACGATGAAGACACGAACATTACTCCGAGTCGACCTTCATCTTTCCCCCAACATCTCAATTCCAGATCCAAGCTGTGCACACACGTCCACCTGTGTACGTGTCCACTCAACTCCGGCCGCCAACGATCAACACGCCGATCCACTACAGTCACGAATACACATGCGAGTACGATCCCAAACCCAAAACCCATTGATTCGAGCTCATACGAAAATTGAGCTGTTCGAACCCACAATTCAACTGCAGTCACCAGTAAAACACTCCCAACACCCACGGCGCCGACCACCTTACGCCTCCCCACTCCGGCTATGAACTCCCACCAACCAAACACGACTCCTCACCAAGAATGAACCAACTCGAATCACCACCAATGTCGCGAATGTCTTTACAGTAAACTCGAACAGAAACCCACCTAAAACCCTAGTTTGTTAAATTTCGATCAAATTAAACATTTGAAAATTTTAATTATATTTTTCCCTAAATCTCTAACATGAAAACAAGCTTCTCCCAAGATTACAAATCAAATTATTGTATAGATTCACAGAAATCACCAAAAACTGCAAAAATGCTCAAAACAGAAATTCACCCAAATTTCACAACTAAAAATTATGATGTGAACTTTAAAAATCAACATTTTTAGTTCTTAACATACCCATAGAATCCAAAACAGAAAACAAGATAATTGATTTTTAACATGCATCAAAATTTCACTGTGTTTTCCATTTTGCAGATTATTTGTAAATTTAGAATTACAGAAACTATTCCAAAATTTCTATCAAACATTAACATACGCCATTTATATAATCATCAAAGACAATTGATGATGTTATTAGGGTTTTAAATTTTTGAATCAGATCCTGTTTTGAAATAGAAACAGGGTATCTACACAGGTTTTTACTCATATATAAACTTTTCTATTTATTCAATAACAAATACTGAGTGATTTTCATGAAATACTAATATTAATTCAAAGATTAACTCATACATTAGGTTAAACTGTTTTTAAGACATATTTACTCACCATTTTGTATGCAGAGCAGAGAAGATTGCAGAGAACAAGTTTTATTTCCTTTCATGGCTTTGAAATTTTCCAGACATTGCTGTTAAACACTTGTATGTTTGAAATTGCAGATTGCAGGTTGAATTAAACTTGCTGAGTTGAACATCTTTTGGTTTGCAAGTTGACTCTTTGTTTAAGTTGCAGGTTTTAAATTGAATTACAGGTTGATACTTTACTTTGAAATGCAGATTTGAAGTTGCTGAAGAATTGGAGTTTTCCAGATTTGTTTTTGGATTATGATTTTGGAGTTTCATTTTGCTTGGAGATTTTAGTTTCAGATTTTGATTTAGTCAAGAAAGAGAAGAATTTGAACTGAGAAAAAATGAAAGTGTTTGAGAAAATAAAACTAGTTTTCTTCATATGTTAGGTTTATAAAAATTAAGGAAAGAAAAATTCAAAAAAATGAAGACACTTGTCATTCAATTAGCTTAATCTATCAACACATGTTAGATTAACATGTTTACACATGTATTTAAGTATATTTAATAGATTTTCATTTAATTTAAAAGAAATATAAGCTTTCTTATTTAAGTTACTCAATAAATAAATTCTTATATATGTGAATATAAATTTACTTTATAAATAAATATAAGTTTGCCCTTTAAAAGAAAATATTCTAAACTAATAAAAATGCAAATAATTCCTATATATGTATTTAAAATCTAAAACTTATACATATACATTTTTAATCATTAAAATTTAAACACTTTAAAGAAAGCATAAATAAAACATTGATAAATTTCTTTATAAACTATCATATTTAAAATAAATAATTATCTTATAAATTGAATAAATCTTTGAATTAACTTTTAAAATTAAAACAAATCTCCAATTACAATATTCATTCATATCTAAATTATCAATAGATTAAAATTAAATCTCAAAACAACTCAAACTATAACATATACATACATATATATTATAATTTGAAAGTTTATCTTTAAATAAAAACAAAAGCTCTTATATTCACAATATATATATCAATTGTACATATTATAAACAGAATAAAATCTGATTAGCTTTGAAAAACAATTCTTATCAAATTTAAATTGTCCGAAAGATATTGATTACTATTAACAAATTAAATATTTATTAACCATAAAAAATTTTTGAGTTTAAATTAAAATTCCAAAGAAAAATTATCAAACCAATTTAATTATTTACACAGATTATTAAATTCTTATTGCCTAAAATTCCGGGTCGTTACAATCTCTTACGGATCAGCCTAACTAGATCACTAAAGCATATGCATACGGATGTGTATGCAGCCGCATTTTTATTTCATGGTTGCTATAATGAGTGATTAGCATATGATTGTTGCATTTGGATGATGATTGTAGAACATATATAGAACTATTAGTTATCATTAGGAAACTTGCATTTATTTGGATACATGGCATGGACATGATTGCATAAAAAGAAGGTCGATTGGATCAGTAGACCGCCTAATTTTTTGCATTAGTTAGGGATATTAACACTACACTATTGCAAATGATATTAGTTGCATTAGATAGCTTAAAGATAATGGATGTAATACATGATGATCGAATATGTTTTTGTAGAATTTAGATGAAAATATTTATTCCATTTTTTTGTCCATGGAAATTTCGAGGACGAAATCCTTTAAGGAGGGGAGAATGTAACAACACAAAATTTGAGATACAATAATTAAATGATCAAATAAGTTTGTGAAATTGTCAAAATCGAGCTACGGGAGTTGCACCATTGGGTCTGTGGCCTTTTTTGATCAATTTCCATATATTACTTGTCAAAGTCCGAGCTAGTATGGAGAAATTACGAGTGAAACAAGAAATCAGAATTTTATAAGCAAAAGCAAAAAAATAGACCCTTAGGGGTCGACTTTTATTTTGATCAGGTCGACCTACAGGTCGACCTACAGGTCGACCCCCAAAGTGCTTAGGTCGACCCAAATACATCTTAGGTCACCCGCACTTTTACCTAGATGCTATTTCGTCCAGGTACGAGCCGATGACTTTAAAACTTGATTTTCATGAGATCCTGCACGTTCATGCTTACATCCGAGGGTCCCTAGTGAGCCTATGATGTGCTTGCACTAGATTCAATCTTTAAATACAACAGCCTAAGATCCCTAAGCCGTACTATAAATAAGACCCTAGACCTAGCTATTTTTCTCATTAAGATTTTCTTCCAATTAGGTTCATTGCCTGAAGCTGAACCCTAAATAAAAATATTCTCGGAAGAAGATCTTTTTAATAAAAATATTCTACACCCTAGTAGCTGATCTAGGAAGGCCCAGGACTAGAGCTAAGGACCAAAGATGAGTGTTTGTAATTATTTTAGATTTGTAAGCAATTTAAAATAATAGGGTTCTCAACAGTTGTAGTTTTTCTACAATTTTGAGACGGTTTTTATGTAAGTTTATTTACAGTCGGTTTTTAAGTAAATTTCAGAATTTCTTTTCAATCTATTTTTATTTAGCTGTTTTTTCAGTTATTTTTAGTTATTTATGATTATTTACAGTTATTTACATCTATTTTAAGTTGAAATTTAGCCTATAAATGTTAGTTTCTTTTTATAAAGATTTAATCCATTTTTATGCGAATAAATTAAAAAGAGAAGAATTCGCTAATATAGATTAAAATAGAAAAACACTAAATTCACTGAAATCAGATGTAAAATAGTAAAAACTGAAATAAAATAGAGATGGACTGAAATAGGCAAATTTAAGACATTTGCAAGCATAATTATAACAGGTGGTTATAACAAAAAAGAGAAAATAGAAGGGTAACAGTTCCAAGAACAATTATAACACATAGCTTATAATAAGAAAGAAAGAAATAACAGAAGAGGCTTATTTTAAAACTTAGATATTGGATTAAGTTAATAAGCAAATATAGCAGAGACAACAAAAGAGGCCTATTTTAAAACTTAGATCTAATTAAGTTACTAAGCAAATATAACAGAAATAACAGAAGTGACTTATTTTAAAACTTAAATCTTAGATTAAGTTAATAAGCAATATAGTAGAAATAACAAAAGAGGCTTATTTTAAAACTTAGATCTTGGATTGATTTAATAAGCAAATATAGCAGAGATAACAAAAGAGGCTTATTTTAAAACTTAGATCTTGAATTAAGTTAATAAGAAAATATAGAAGTAGGGCCCATACCGGCAGCGTTCCATTTCAAATTTAGGATGGATTGCCTCACAACGGATAGGTGAGGCTGGGACACGCTTATGCTGATTAGGGTAAATAAGTGGCCAACAGATAGAGGCTCAAATCTCGGGATTTGAGCAAGGGACGCTAAACTAGAAGATTGTTTCTTAGGGTCAGTACCGGCAGCATTCCCTTTCAGGTCTAGGACTGATGGTCTCACAACAGTTAGGTGAGGCTGGGTAGCATTCCCAATCAGGTCTAGGACTGATGGTCTCACAACATTTAGGTGAGGCTGGCATGCTTATGCTGATTAGGGTAAATAAAGGGTCAAATAGGAGGCGACAGTTAGTGTTTACCGACGATGACCGAGCGTGCGACGTCGATTAGGGTAAATAATTCGCTACTGCGTCCTAAGTGCTAAAGAGGTGTCTTTTTAATATGGATCGACATGAATGGATCAACTCACAGTGGCACAACAGAGATAGAATAAGCCGATCAAATGGTATAATTAGGACTTCAGCCTAATCAAGACAATAGATGAGATAGGATTAAGGTTTTAGCCTAATCACAGCAGTTTAAGACAAGTGCAAACAATCAAAAAATCAAAGCAAACAGTCAAATAGAATCAGAAATAGTATTTTATCCGAATTTTATCTTCTCTGTATTTTCCTTTCAAGCTAAAACTATTGCTTAGTATATTATCTTTACCTTGCTTAGAAATGCTAGTAATTAATTTCACTCACCAGACTTGTTCTCTAACCCACTCCTCTATTTCCCTTTCCCTCCCTAATAGGCCAGCAGAGTTGAGTTGATTCAAGTTTTTTGGAGATCCATTTTTGGAATTCTCTCGTTTCAGATGTATTCTTCTATCTTTCATCCTTTTCATTTGACTTATGATGGATTGATACTTGTAACGACCCAGAATTTTAAACAATTTAATTTGGAAATATTTAATTAATTTTAAATATTTGAATGATGGTTTGGATTGAATTTTCAATTTAACTTTGAATTTAGCGATTAAATTTTAGAATTTAATCTATTGAGAGTTGAATAAAAATTTGAATCTAAAATTTTAAGCCGATTAAAAATACTTCAAAGGCTTGTAAAATTAATATTGATAATATTGAAGATTTTAGAAGCTTCAGAATTTAATTTGGAAGTGAAACGTTCAGTTTTGAAATTTAATCGTTCGAATCGATATTTTAAAATAGCCGTCCGAGGCACAGTCTCGGAATTCGACAAAACCAGTTCCATTGGGTCCGTAATATTTAATTATTACCGGATTTTAAATTTCGTATTTTTTTGGAGTTAATATGTGAGCACACGATATATAAACACGTTGAAATTTAATCAAATTCAATTTGAAATTTAAATATAAATTTGGTCAAACACAACACTGTAGCTTCCTAGATTCCTGCTTAAAATCGCGTTATCTCCTGTAATCATGCCGATAATCACGAAAACGAGATCGTGCAGCCATGTTCTTCCCATTTTTAAATATTCTCTCTCGTTCAACATAAATAAGGCCGAAGCCTCTCAGATTCAAACAAAAAAAAAAGAAAATAAAATAAAATTTAATGGCCGAAGCCTGGGGAGTTAAATTCGCGATTTCAATCTCAAGCATCGCGAGATGGCGACGCCTGACCGCGCGCGTGGGACGAGGTCTCGATAGCGATTAGGGCACGCGGCGTGTGGATGCTCGCGCGAGGCACAAGCAATTGGACGAGGTCGAGCGACGGTTGGGGTTGTGCGCGCGATTTGAGGCGAACGCATGGTGGATGTCGTGACAGCAAGGGAAGGTCGCGGCGAGGTGTGCGCTAGGTCGTGGGCGCGTGGGGGCGTTCAGGTGGAGTCGCGATTGGAGGTCGCAACTAGGAGGGGGATGGCGACGGCGGCTAGGGCTATTGTCGTGGGGGTGCGCGCAAGGTGGAGGCACTCGCGACTGGGATGGGGCAGTGGGGATTTCGTTCGACGCAGTGAAGGTACGTTATTTTCATTTAATTTGAGTAAAAATACATATATATATATATATATATATATGAAAATCATATATATATATACATATGAACTTGTAGAAAGAAAAAAAAAATATAAATAAAAAAAAATCTGTTGAGAAAGTTTAAAAAAAACAGTAAGGTATAATTTTTTTAATATTATTATTATTATTATTTTTTTTTACTAAAATAAATATGTATAAAAAAAGAAAGAAAAAAAAAACATAATAATAATATTTGCTTTACTAGGTTGATAAAATAATTTAGTTAGGGTGTTTAATTCATTTAATTAACTTATTTAATTTTTTTTGAAATTGTTAAGGAAGATTAGTTTTTGAATTTAAATTTTGGGTTAAATCAAATTACCTAAAAGATATTTGTTTAAGATTGAGAATATTGGTTAAATAAAATCACAAGTAAATTAAATTATAAAATGCAAATTGAATTTTTCAATTCACTTCGAATATTAATATATTATAAAGATAATTTTATTTAATGAAACTTAATTGAACTTTTACAAGAAGTATTTTATTGAAATAATTAGTTGATTTAATTTATTAAAAAAAGAAATTTAAATTTTAGTTAATCAAATTTATTAAAATAAAAGGATTCATTGTTAGAAATTTTTAAAGAGTAAATTTGATTTTAGAAACTTATAAATTAGTTTAAAATAACTTTTTGAGTTAATTAAATTAAATTTATAAAATAGAAATTAACTTGTTCAATTATTTCTTTTACTAAAAATAATTTATTAAGATAACTTATGGGGTTAATAAGTTTATTTTAATTGTTAGTGGCCAAATTTATTTTTAATGGGAAAATTTGTTAAAAATATAATTTTGGTAAGTAAAAGGGAATTTAATTTATTAAGTGAAATGATTTATTAAAGGAAATTTTGTTCAATTGGAAATTTCTAGTTAAAATTATTTTAAAAGTAAAATAATTAGTTAAAATAAATCATTAAACAAGAAACTGGTTTAAACAAAACTACGAGTTAATTTAACTATTAAAATGAAATCACCAATGAATCGAAATTATCAATTGAAAATTTATTTATTCGATTGATTCGAATATTAATTGAATTGTATAAAATATTTATACTAGGTATAAATCAAGAAATCGAGTCAAGATGGGAAAGTGGATTGCTAATAAAAGCAAAGGTGAGAACTTCTCACTCAAAAGGAATTTTGTTGTTTATTTAAATTTTAAATAGTTAGATTTAAAATTTGCTTGACTGTGTTGATTGAATGCTTGAATAATGATTGTTATATATATTGGATGTGAATAGACCCTATACGCCGTTAGTAAGCGGAGGTTATTTAGTACACACATATACCGCGATATTCCACCTCGAAGTGGAATTGGTATTATATTATATATATAGCAATATATATATATTGGCATATGTATATATTGCAGTTGATTGATTTCCCGCATTTCTTTTTAGCGGATGAGACCCTATGCGCCGTTAGTAAGCGGATATATATTTATAAAATCCCATATACCGCGATATTCCGTCTTGAAACGGAATGGTATTGTGCTAATGTCTGTGGATGCAGGGAAACAGGTTGGAGGGATCCAACTGGATTCCTCACAAATATTTATTGATTTTAAATATTGTGATGTTTGATTGTTTATCATATCGATATATGATATTGGAAAAGTCGTGATTGACTAATTGATGTGTTGCATCATCGGATCCAATTTTTGAAATTTAAAAACAACGATTTTAATTTCTAAAGTGATTTTTGAAAATATACGTTTATATAATTTTTTTTTTTGAATTGATTTATTGTAAATAAATAAACGTTATAATTTTTATGTTATAAAAATTATGATTTTTGAGAAATGTAGTTAAAAGTTGATTTTTGAGAATATGGGATTAATGATTTTATAAAATAGTTTAAACTGGGATTTTTGAATCTATTATAAAATGAATAAAAGTGATGAAATTATAAAGAACTGTGAAGATGTTTCAAAAGAATAATATAAATTGTTTTATATTAAAAAGATTTATAAATTGATATTTATAAATTAAAAATATAAGAATTATAAAACAAGCTTTTATAAGTGTTAGAATAAATTGTAAATGAATTTCATAAATAGAAATGGAATTATAGAATTATAACGATGAAGTTATAAATAGAATTTTATAAACAGTATAAATTGATTTATATAAAAGATTTACAAACGGATATTTGTAAATTAAAATATTGGAATTATAAAACGAAGTTTTTATAAGAGTTAGGATGAATTGTGAATGAATTTCACAAATGAATGAATTTATAAAATTATGAACGGTGAAGTTATAATTGGAATTTTATAAACAGTAGGTTTATAAAATTTGTGAAGTTATTTAAAAGAATAAGATTTTGGATAAATAGATGAATCTTATAAGTTATAAGATTTATAAAATTTGTGAAGTTTAAAGGAATGATTTTATAAACAAATAAATTATAAGTATTTAACTTATAATATGAAATTTTTAATATATCATTGTGATATGAATTGAGATAAGTTAATAAAAGAAATTTATAAAAGGAAGTTGGTATAAAAGAAATAGAAATAGAATTTATAAACATTGTTTTATAAATTCGCAAACTACTTATTTTGATAAGTAAATTGTTGCAATTTATTTATGAAGTTATATTCATGTTTTAGACAGTGAATAATTCCTTAAACTAAAATGAATAGAAGTAATGAAATTGGTTAACAATATATTCACGTTTTTGAATAGTGAATAATATGTTAAAGAAATTATTTAGAATGTGATGTTTTAAATAAAATTAAAACGATCTAATGATGTTTTAAAATAAGTTGAGATTTGAAATCATAGATTTCAACAGTTATTGTTGAAATAGATGTTTTCGAGACATAAAAGGAAATGGTAGATTATAACACTGTTGTTATAATAGATGATTTCCGAAAGGAAATGTTTTGTATAGTATTGGGATTTATATATCTATTTTTATTTCGAATCCCTATACTAGTGATTTTGGGTTGTCGTAACGATGTTTTACGCAATATTCGTTTTGGCCCAAATAAATATGATTAAGTGAATGATTTCCTTAAAGAATGAAATATATACTTAATTTTGATTTAAGTATATTGAATATTTTCAAAAGGTTGAAAATAAATAAAATTTGTGAATTACTTATAAAATAAATAAGTATGGAAATTGTTTTTCCAAAGAGAAATGGAGAGTTTAGAGAATTTATCTTTTTGAAGATAAATTGAAAATGAATATTTGAAATCGTATATTCATAAATATTTTGGAAATATAAATTCAAAATGGAATTTATAAATGGAATTTATAAATGGAATTGGGAAAATAGGTTTAAAAATAAATATTGATTTATTTTTGAAATATGAAAAGTTATATCTTCTAAAGATATTTTTTTGGAATTAAATAATTTAGAAAATTATTTGGATTCTGGTGATGTTGGCATATCCATTGATAGTTCAATAACCGACTATCAATATTTACCTTTGAATGGTTTTTGTTGTGATTGCTTGGAATTGAATGCCACACCTATTTTTTAAAAATAAGCGCTCACTATTCGGGTTAACCGGGAAAGGACCATGGGGTCGTATAACCCATTCCGAATATGTGATACGTCGTATGAATTGCATTCGAAGACGGTGTTGAAGACCGGATATTTTTCGAAAACGAAAGGGTTTCTTGTCGAATGTCTTTGCATCGACTGGTCCCCGGTATAGAGACTCCATATGTGATGGGAAGTCCGAACGTGATTAGTGAATATCCGGATTGCAAGGACTTCTTTGTAAGTGCCTTCGGTTCTGTTCGAGCCCGGAACAGACTTGTATGGATTGTGTGTCTGACATTACAAGTTGAGATATAAAGCCGATTTCTTTCAAATATATTTCTGTTGGTGGCGGAGAATTTATTCTTTGCTTAACACCCTTCTCTGAGACGTACGAGCTTAGAGGTTATATAGTTGAAGTTATCAGCGATATATTCCCAGTTTGGTAATGTGACATGCTGAGTGTTGCTGAAATGATCATTGTGTTGATTATTGTGATAGGATCACTTATTTGATCGTCTATCTTAGTGATCATTGTGTTGATCATTTGTTGACCCAAAGCATGGCTTTTGTATAAAGTATGTTTTTGTGGACGTGAATTCGTCGAGCCTCACATCCCGGAAATGGTCAAAACAGGAAAGATGCGGCAAGGTTATTAGGGGTTGCTGTAGCTCCCCTTAGGGTATGTGCATTTCCTTCTGGAAAAGGGTGGTATCATGGTATGGAGCCCAGATACTTACTCATGTTGAAAACACTTTATTATTATGGTGTGATGTTGGTAACGAGCGCTCGGATAAAGGTCCCAAAGGACCGGGGGATGGCATACTCGTGTCAGTTGTTACCCAGTTAGGGGTAACCCGGCCTTGTGTTGGTAGAGATCCGGTTTGGTTCTCGGGGATGTCCATCCAGAGGCATTCTCATGTGGCAATGGGAAGTTCCTTGGCCTGACCATTCGTTGGAAATCCAAAGAAACAATACGATCTTGTACGGTTTTAGTTGTAGAACCTGCCATTTAATATGGTAGCTATTAGTAGGCATAATATAATGGTACCTATGCTGGCTAAGATTTATATCTTTATTTTCGAAATAATTTTTCCACACTATGCACTAATAATAATATCAAATGTTTTCTTTTAATGCGTATCAAGCATCTTTGACTAACATAAGAAGAAATCTCCTCCAAGTCTGCGTTTGCATTGTGTGTGTGGTGGGAGGTCTTATGGTAGTTACATTTTTAAAAGCATTGCGAATTGACTTTAAAAATATTCCTTTATTTGATTTTAAAGTAAATAAACTGTTTTGAGTTCTCGCACCAGTCACATGACTGACTCGGAGTTTATTGTTTTCCTTCCTAAACTCTGGGTGCCCACCAATTTTTCACACGGGCAGTCAAGAGTTCAGGTTTATCAGGATATTCTGGATATTCAGGAGTTGTCTGGAGGCAAGCTGGATGGCATGGCGTATTACTTGTATATAGTATTTCTTTTCCGCTGTTTAAAATAGTTTGTTGTTGTTATACACTCTGATGTAATGTAATATAATGTGATGTAATAACTGATATAGTTCTTTGTTTAAAGATTATTCATTTATCTATTATATGTTGTTCCGCTGCGAATTGTGAGATTCTGATGTTGTTTCTGTTGTTTCTTTCTGTTCTGTTTTCTTTCTCTCTTCTTCTACCTCTTTCTTCTTTCTTAAAACCCTAAGGGTTCGTATTTTCGTTCATCTTGAATTAATCAATGGAGATTAGTGTTTATTCAAGGAGTACGGATTTACGGGTCTTTACAGTTGGTATCAGAGCTGTTGGTTAAGCGACAACCATGGTTCTGATGGGTATTACTCGTTAGAGATAGAGTCAGCAGTACTCTAGAATGAGTTTGAGTGTAATAATAAATATGAGCGCGTATTTGTTAGTGAATATAAAGTTGTTTTTGAATCGGGTAAATAAAATAATTTTGCCCAAAACTATTTTTGGTATAGAAAGAAATGATTTTTATGAATCATTATAGTATATGGTTGCATGATTGCTAGGAAATAATAATATTGGATTATTATCATTAGTATGGAAATTGAAATTTGAAATGAATTAGTGAATGAAACTAATTTAAGGTAGTAATATGAATTACTAAATAAAAGTTAATCGATAGAATTCAATATTTAGCATTTAGAATTTAATTCAAATAGAATTTAAATTGAGAATTGAATTCGAATGAATTTGAAGTCGTGAATTGAATTGAAACGTGAAATTGAATGAAAATTGGATATATATAACTTCTATAGTAAAGTAAAAACGTATAAGAAATATATGTTGGAAATTTTGTAATAGAATTGGCAAAATGGTTTGAATGTTGGATTTGGATGCTACTACTAGCAGATTATACAGGTTAAACAGGTATATAAAGGAATTGAGATTTTGATTTCAAAGAATAAAATTGAATTGCTCGACAAAAAGGTACGTATTTCAATTTCAATATGAGATTTGATGACTTTCTTCTCTAGCCACTTGGCTTTTCTCTTTTCTTTTTGATTCTGAGGAGCCGTGGTGCCATTTTGTAGTCGTACCGATCGAGCCGCGCAAAGGAAACGCTGGCGAAATTTTTCGAAAATTTAAGGTGTTAGAAAATTTTTGAGAAAAATTTAAAAGTTTGAAATTTGAATTTGAATTTAAATTTGAATGGTTAGTAAAACAATGTTGGTTGAAACTTATAATTGAAGTTGAAAAGCTAGTTGAAATGATAGTGAATCTCTAGTAAAAAGATTTAGGTTAGTAAGTTGATAAAACTATTTGAATTGTGAAAAATAATAATTAGGATAAGGGCATTCTTCTTAACTTGTAATTTCGGGACGAAATTCTTTTAAGGGGGAAAGATTGTAACGACCCAGAATTTTAAACAATTTAATTTGGAAATATTTAATTAATTTTAAATATTTGAATGATGGTTTGGATTGAATTTTCAATATAACTTTGAATTTAACGATTAAATTCTAAGAATTTAATCTATTGAGAGTTGAATAAAAAATTTGAATCTAAAATTTTAAGCCGATTAAAATTATTTCAAAGGCTTGTAAAATTCATATTGATAATATTGAAGATTATAGAAGCTTCAGAATTGAAATTGAAAGTGATTTGTTCAGTTTTAAAATTTACAACGTTCGAATCGATATTTAAAATAGCCGTCCGAGGCACAGTCTCGGAATTCGACAAAACCAGTTCCATTGGGTCCGTAATATTTAATTATTACCGGATTTTAAATTTCGTATTTTTTTGGAGTTAATATGTGAGCACACGATATATAAACACGTTGAAATTTAATCAAATTCAATTTGAAATTTAAATATAAATTTGGTCAAACACAACACTGTAGCTTCCTAGATTCCTGCTTAAAATCGCGTTATCTCCTGTAATCATGCCGATAATCACGAAAACGAGATCGTGCAGCCATGTTCTTCCCATTTTTAAATATTCTCTCTCGTTCAACATAAATAAGGCCGAAGCCTCTCAGATTCAAACAAAAAAAAAAGAAAATAAAATAAAATTTAATGGCCGAAGCCTGGGGAGTTAAATTCGCGATTTCAATCTCAAGCATCGCGAGATGGCGACGCCTGACCGCGCGCGTGGGACGAGGTCTCGATAGCGATTAGGGCACGCGGCGTGTGGATGCTCGCGCGAGGCACAAGCAATTGGACGAGGTCGAGCGACGGTTGGGGTTGTGCGCGCGATTTGAGGCGAACGCATGGTGGATGTCGCGACAGCAAGGGAAGGTCGCGGCGAGGTGTGCGCTAGGTCGTGGGCGCGTGGGGGCGTTCAGGTGGAGTCGCGATTGGAGGTCGCAACTAGGAGGGGGATGGCGACGGCGGCTAGGGCTATTGTCGTGGGGGTGCGCGCAAGGTGGAGGCACTCGCGACTGGGATGGGGCAGTGGGGATTTCGTTCGACGCAGTGAAGGTACGTTATTTTCATTTAATTTGAGTAAAAATACATATATATATATATATATATATATGAAAATCATATATATATATACATATGAACTTGTAGAAAGAAAAAAAAAATATAAATAAAAAAAAATCTGTTGAGAAAGTTTAAAAAAAACAGTAAGGTATAATTTTATTAATATTATTATTATTATTATTTTTTTTTACTAAAATAAATATGTATAAAAAAAGAAAGAAAAAAAAACATAATAATAATATTTGCTTTACTAGGTTGATAAAATAATTTAGTTAGGGTGTTTAATTCATTTAATTAACTTATTTAATTTTTTTTGAAATTGTTAAGGAAGATTAGTTTTTGAATTTAAATTTTGGGTTAAATCAAATTACCTAAAAGATATTTGTTTAAGATTGAGAATATTGGTTAAATAAAATCACAAGTAAATTAAATTATAAAATGCAAATTGAATTTTTCAATTCACTTCGAATATTAATATATTATAAAGATAATTTTATTTAATGAAACTTAATTGAACTTTTACAAGAAGTATTTTATTGAAATAATTAGTTGATTTAATTTATTAAAAAAAGAAATTTAAATTTTAGTTAATCAAATTTATTAAAATAAAAGGATTCATTGTTAGAAATTTTTAAAGAGTAAATTTGATTTTAGAAACTTATAAATTAGTTTAAAATAACTTTTTGAGTTAATTAAATTAAATTTATAAAATAGAAATTAACTTGTTCAATTATTTCTTTTACTAAAAATAATTTATTAAGATAACTTATGGGGTTAATAAGTTTATTTTAATTGTTAGTGGCCAAATTTATTTTTAATGGGAAAATTTGTTAAAAATATAATTTTGGTAAGTAAAAGGGAATTTAATTTATTAAGTGAAATGATTTATTAAAGGAAATTTTGTTCAATTGGAAATTTCTAGTTAAAATTATTTTAAAAGTAAAATAATTAGTTAAAATAAATCATTAAACAAGAAACTGGTTTAAACAAAACTACGAGTTAATTTAACTATTAAAATGAAATCACCAATGAATCGAAATTATCAATTGAAAATTTATTTATTCGATTGATTCGAATATTAATTGAATTGTATAAAATATTTATACTAGGTATAAATCAAGAAATCGAGTCAAGATGGGAAAGTGGATTGCTAATAAAAGCAAAGGTGAGAACTTCTCACTCAAAAGGAATTTTGTTGTTTATTTAAATTTTAAATAGTTAGATTTAAAATTTGCTTGACTGTGTTGATTGAATGCTTGAATAATGATTGTTATATATATTGGATGTGAATAGACCCTATACGCCGTTAGTAAGCGGAGGTTATTTAGTACACACATATACCGCGATATTCCACCTCGAAGTGGAATTGGTATTATATTATATATATAGCAATATATATATATTGGCATATGTATATATTGCAGTTGATTGATTTCCCGCATTTCTTTTTAGCGGATGAGACCCTATGCGCCGTTAGTAAGCGGATATATATTTATAAAATCCCATATACCGCGATATTCCGTCTTGAAACGGAATGGTATTGTGCTAATGTCTGTGGATGCAGGGAAACAGGTTGGAGGGATCCAACTGGATTCCTCACAAATATTTATTGATTTTAAATATTGTGATGTTTGATTGTTTATCATATCGATATATGATATTGGAAAAGTCGTGATTGACTAATTGATGTGTTGCATCATCGGATCCAATTTTTGAAATTTAAAAACAACGATTTTAATTTCTAAAGTGATTTTTGAAAATATACGTTTATATAATTTTTTTTTTTGAATTGATTTATTGTAAATAAATAAACGTTATAATTTTTATGTTATAAAAATTATGATTTTTGAGAAATGTAGTTAAAAGTTGATTTTTGAGAATATGGGATTAATGATTTTATAAAATAGTTTAAACTGGGATTTTTGAATCTATTATAAAATGAATAAAAGTGATGAAATTATAAAGAACTGTGAAGATGTTTCAAAAGAATAATATAAATTGTTTTATATTAAAAAGATTTATAAATTGATATTTATAAATTAAAAATATAAGAATTATAAAACAAGCTTTTATAAGTGTTAGAATAAATTGTAAATGAATTTCATAAATAGAAATGGAATTATAGAATTATAACGATGAAGTTATAAATAGAATTTTATAAACAGTATAAATTGATTTATATAAAAGATTTACAAACGGATATTTGTAAATTAAAATATTGGAATTATAAAACGAAGTTTTTATAAGAGTTAGGATGAATTGTGAATGAATTTCACAAATGAATGAATTTATAAAATTATGAACGGTGAAGTTATAATTGGAATTTTATAAACAGTAGGTTTATAAAATTTGTGAAGTTATTTAAAAGAATAAGATTTTGGATAAATAGATGAATCTTATAAGTTATAAGATTTATAAAATTTGTGAAGTTTAAAGGAATGATTTTATAAACAAATAAATTATAAGTATTTAACTTATAATATGAAATTTTTAATATATCATTGTGATATGAATTGAGATAAGTTAATAAAAGAAATTTATAAAAGGAAGTTGGTATAAAAGAAATAGAAATAGAATTTATAAACATTGTTTTATAAATTCGCAAACTACTTATTTTGATAAGTAAATTGTTGCAATTTATTTATGAAGTTATATTCATGTTTTAGACAGTGAATAATTCCTTAAACTAAAATGAATAGAAGTAATGAAATTGGTTAACAATATATTCACGTTTTTGAATAGTGAATAATATGTTAAAGAAATTATTTAGAATGTGATGTTTTAAATAAAATTAAAACGATCTAATGATGTTTTAAAATAAGTTGAGATTTGAAATCATAGATTTCAACAGTTATTGTTGAAATAGATGTTTTCGAGACATAAAAGGAAATGGTAGATTATAACACTGTTGTTATAATAGATGATTTCCGAAAGGAAATGTTTTGTATAGTATTGGGATTTATATATCTATTTTTATTTCGAATCCCTATACTAGTGATTTTGGGTTGTCGTAACGATGTTTTACGCAATATTCGTTTTGGCCCAAATAAATATGATTAAGTGAATGATTTCCTTAAAGAATGAAATATATACTTAATTTTGATTTAAGTATATTGAATATTTTCAAAAGGTTGAAAATAAATAAAATTTGTGAATTACTTATAAAATAAATAAGTATGGAAATTGTTTTTCCAAAGAGAAATGGAGAGTTTAGAGAATTTATCTTTTTGAAGATAAATTGAAAATGAATATTTGAAATCGTATATTCATAAATATTTTGGAAATATAAATTCAAAATGGAATTTATAAATGGAATTTATAAATGGAATTGGGAAAATAGGTTTAAAAATAAATATTGATTTATTTTTGAAATATGAAAAGTTATATCTTCTAAAGATATTTTTTTGGAATTAAATAATTTAGAAAATTATTTGGATTCTGGTGATGTTGGCATATCCATTGATAGTTCAATAACCGACTATCAATATTTACCTTTGAATGGTATTTGTTGTGATTGCTTGGAATTGAATGCCACACCTATTTTTTAAAAATAAGCGCTCACTATTCGGGTTAACCGGGAAAGGACCATGGGGTCGTATAACCCATTCCGAATATGTGATACGTCGTATGAATTGCATTCGAAGACGGTGTTGAAGACCGGATATTTTTCGAAAACGAAAGGGTTTCTTGTCGAATGTCTTTGCATCGACTGGTCCCCGGTATAGAGACTCCATATGTGATGGGAAGTCCGAACGTGATTAGTGAATATCCGGATTGCAAGGACTTCTTTGTAAGTGCCTTCGGTTCTGTTCGAGCCCGGAACAGACTTGTATGGATTGTGTGTCTGACATTACAAGTTGAGATATAAAGCCGATTTCTTTCAAATATATTTCTGTTGGTGGCGGAGAATTTATTCGTTGCTTAACACCCTTCTCTGAGACGTACGAGCTTAGAGGTTATATAGTTGAAGTTATCAGCGATATATTCCCAGTTTGGTAATGTGACATGCTGAGTGTTGCTGAAATGATCATTGTGTTGATTATTGTGATAGGATCACTTATTTGATCGTCTATCTTAGTGATCATTGTGTTGATCATTTGTTGACCCAAAGCATGGCTTTTGTATAAAGTATGTTTTTGTGGACGTGAATTCGTCGAGCCTCACATCCCGAAAATGGTCAAAACAGGAAAGATGCGGCAAGGTTATTAGGGGTTGCTGTAGCTCCCCTTAGGGTATGTGCATTTCCTTCTGGAAAAGGGTGGTATCATGGTATGGAGCCCAGATACTTACTCATGTTGAAAACACTTTATTATTATGGTGTGATGTTGGTAACGAGCGCTCGGATAAAGGTCCCAAAGGACCGGGGGATGGCATACTCGTGTCAGTTGTTACCCAGTTAGGGGTAACCCGGCCTTGTGTTGGTAGAGATCCGGTTTGGTTCTCGGGGATGTCCATCCAGAGGCATTCTCATGTGGCAATGGGAAGTTCCTTGGCCTGACCATTCGTTGGAAATCCAAAGAAACAATACGATCTTGTACGGTTTTAGTTGTAGAACCTGCCATTTAATATGGTAGCTATTAGTAGGCATAATATAATGGTACCTATGCTGGCTAAGATTTATATCTTTATTTTCGAAATAATTTTTCCACACTATGCACTAATAATAATATCAAATGTTTTCTTTTAATGCGTATCAAGCATCTTTGACTAACATAAGAAGAAATCTCCTCCAAGTCTGCGTTTGCATTGTGTGTGTGGTGGGAGGTCTTATGGTAGTTACATTTTTAAAAGCATTGCGAATTGACTTTAAAAATATTCCTTTATTTGATTTTAAAGTAAATAAACTGTTTTGAGTTCTCGCACCAGTCACATGACTGACTCGGAGTTTATTGTTTTCCTTCCTAAACTCTGGGTGCCCACCAATTTTTCACACGGGCAGTCAAGAGTTCAGGTTTATCAGGATATTCTGGATATTCAGGAGTTGTCTGGAGGCAAGCTGGATGGCATGGCGTATTACTTGTATATAGTATTTCTTTTCCGCTGTTTAAAATAGTTTGTTGTTGTTATACACTCTGATGTAATGTAATATAATGTGATGTAATAACTGATATAGTTCTTTGTTTAAAGATTATTCATTTATCTATTATATGTTGTTCCGCTGCGAATTGTGAGATTCTGATGTTGTTTCTGTTGTTTCTTTCTGTTCTGTTTTCTTTCTCTCTTCTTCTACCTCTTTCTTCTTTCTTAAAACCCTAAGGGTTCGTATTTTCGTTCATCTTGAATTAATCAATGGAGATTAGTGTTTATTCAAGGAGTACGGATTTACGGGTCTTTACAATACTTGTGAGAGGGGTTATGATTGTTATTGTTACTTTTGTAGTCTGATTATGTGAGACTGAGGTGTATTTTTCTTGAGACATGAATTTGAGATATTTTGAGTTTTTGAGACATGTTATGTTTTTATGACCTATTTTTAAATTAATGATAAGTTATTACATAAATTTTTCCACTGTTTTTGTTTATTTGTCTTGTGAATCTTAGTCTCTATGATGCTTTAGTTATACCCATAACGCACCACATTTTTTGATGTGCCTTTTTTGGGTATATTAAAGGGTGTGGGTTGTTTCAGTAATCAAGTACCTTTGAATTTAATAGAAACTTCAAAGTAACACTTTTAAATGCAAGAATTTTAGGATTTGATGTTTCAAAAATTCAAAAGCTTTAATTTTTGAAATGAAATGATAAATACCAAAACAAACTTTTAAATATAGGGTAGACAGAAAACATTTCCTAGGTTTGATGAGAAAAGTGTAAGGCTATTTGGAGATAGCAGTGATTACTTTTAGTAGTAATAATAAAAGTTCTCATTGTATAGGACACTAGTGAGAACCTAGGAATGTCGCTTCATAGAAGAATAGTGAAGTGATATTAGTAAGATAATAAGACGCATGTGGTTGGGATAGGTAGACCTTAGTTGAGGAAAAATGAATGGTAAAGGTAAAGAGAAAATTTTCCCAAGCTTAGTTGCCTTTTTAGATAGAGACTGCATAGATTGAAATCCTCATTCGTTGCAGTAAATGAGACTTGGTTATTTCACTTTGAGTATGGAATGGAAGAGATGAATAAATCTTATTCATCATGAGTAATACAGCGTAAGTTACTAACGGGTAATAGGTGGCAGGAGAAGCGTATGAGTTACTTGGATTCCTAGAGTATGACCTTTCTGTGTCAGGGTGGATATGGTCCTAGGCCTACTAGCCCTAGATGATAGTTGTGTTCAGCTGCTATATTTAACTATCTAGTATCACTTTGTAGTAGGACTTGTTTTCTCTTTTAGTTATGAGACTGTACTCATATGTAAGCATTTAGTTCCTATTGTAGTAAATTAGTGATGATGCTTTATTCTATTTTTTTGTAATGTTCACAAAAAGAGATAAGAACATAGGACGTAAATAATAAAAGAAAAGTAAAAGCAGATAGAAGTAACTAAAAGAAAAATGGTAAAATTTAAAGAAAGCGATAACTAAAAGAAAAATGGCAAAATTTAAAGAAAGCGATAGAAATGTCAATAGAAAATTTTGAAAAGAAATTTTTTTATGTGAACTATGCTTGGGAAAGCAAATAGAGATTTTTATAAAATAGCGGCATAAGTTCCAAGTATGGAGAAAGAGATGCGTAAAAGTAAAATGGTAAATGTGAGATTCTCCATTTTCTACCTTCTTTCCGACATAAGAAATCCAGTTCGGAAAATTAGATTTTTGTGAAATTCGAATATTAAAAGTTGTGTGGTAGGGTTTGGATGTAAAACTCATTGAACTACACCTCTATTCAGTAGAAGTGTGGAAAAAACTGGATGAAAAATGTTTTGATTTTTCAAAAGATTGCATTCATATAAAAATTGCAAGTATATTTAGGATGAGTGCATCGTATTTTAAAAAGGAGTTTTTAAAGAAGAAAAACATTCATATAGGAGGTACCTCTTAGAAATTCATGTACATGCATATATTTTATGTTTAATGACACTTTGCACAAGGACGGATGGTCGCAAAATTGGACGTGCACAAAATGGTTGTGATTGATGCAAGGAATTACATAGTTTTACCCTTGTCAAATTTCAAGGATGAAATTTCCTAATGGGTGGGAGAACGTAACACCCTGTACTTTTAGATAATTAAATAATCAAATAACAATAAATAGTGAAAATAAGCATTTTTGAAATTGTTAGAATATGATCTTGAAACTTATACCATTGTGTTCGTGGCGATTTTCTGATCAATTTCCATATATAACTTGTCGAAATCCGAGTTAATATGAAGAAGTAACTAGAGAGACAAGATATCATAATAAATAAAAATATATTTATTTAAATGGTAAAAAAAGAGCAGTACCCTACCAGGCGACCCTTAGCGGGGACGGATTAACCAACAAATATCCTAGGTAGACCCGCATTTCTCTTCTGGATGTAAAAACGTCCAGGAGCGAGCCTATGGATCCAAAGTTGATTTCCATGCGATATTAAGCGTTGTTTTCTTGATGCAACGATTCACAGCGAGCCTATGACGTGGTAGCACCGGATTCAATCTAAAAATCAGATGGCCTGAGATTCCCAAACTCCACTATAAATAGAACCCCAGGCCTACCTATTTTCTCACAATCAGATTTGATCCTAATTCGGTTCATTGCCTGAGGTTGAACCCTAAATAGAAAATATTTCTAGGAAGAAAATCTTTTTAATAAAAATATTTGATGCCTTAGAAGTGGATCCAGGAAGGCCATGGATGAAAGCTAAGGACGACAAGTGAGGGGATTTAAATTATATATTTTATGTTTATGATATATAATGTCGTTAGATTCCTGTTAAATATTTTAATTCAGCATTTGAACTAATTCCAGTAGTTAGTTTTACTAGTTAGTTATATTGAAACGGTATTTTTTTTATAAGAGAAGTGTAATTTTATTTAAATGTTATTTGTATGGAAAACAGAAAGGAATCCAGTTAAATATAAGTAATATTAGGCTTAAAAATTATAGAGAAAGGCATATGCCTAAAAGAGAGAAATTTTTAGTAAATTATGTTAAAACTCGGGGAATGAATAAAAAGGGAAAATCTAATAACTTGATTTTGAAGTTATTGATCGATTAGTTGGTTGGTTTAAAAAATGAAATATATTTCCATAGTTTGATATTGTAAGAATAACGATAAACGTAATTGCAAGAATAAAAGCAAGAAAAATGGAATTAGTGCAAAATAGTGACATTGCTGTATATTGCATTACCCAATAATTAAAGAAACAATAAAAGAAATATCTTGCAGTTACGAGTTATTGTTTATAGTATTATTTAATATTAAAATATGGAAACGGATTTTTAGCACAGTTTTTGTAACCAACCAAATAGAATAGAACTACTTCCCATAATAAAAGAGAATAATGCGAAGAGTTTAAGAAATTAAAGATAAAAAAATAATTAAGTTAATCATTTGACAAGACTAGAAATAATAAACAGAAAATGTGATTAGATCTGCATTTATTGTGCAGATAGAAGAGTACAAAGTAAAGCAGTTATTATGATAAGTAACTTATGACAGTTGGACGTAGTCCCAAGTTAAGACTATTATATAATATAAGAGAACTAAAGAAAATGTTGTATCATAATAAAAGAAGACGGACTAGAAGAAAAAAGAAACACTTGCAATTACATTTATAACATGTAGGTTATAAAAGAAAGAAAAGAATATAAAAGTGATAGTTGCAAGTATAATTGTAACATGTAGATTATAATTAAAAAGAAATGGAAGAGGCTTATTTTATCAAACTTAGATCTTGGATTAAGTTAATTAGCAAAAATAATAAAAGTGACCCGTACATGCAACATTCCCTTTCAAGTCTAGGACTGATGGTCTCACACATAGCTGGGGCTGGACATGCTGATTAGGGTAAATAAGTGGCCAATATAATAAGAAAAGTAAACTAAATGCATAATAAAATATTAGACGATGGTCTAATAAAATGGTAAGGTGCGTTTGGAGTAGCCCAAAGAGAATCTAAATAAAGAGCCTAACGAAGCATTTCATCGCAGATTTTTAGTATAGAAAGAGCACGTCCAACTTAGTTATTTTGGCTAGAAGGAAATACGAGACTTCAACGGGACATGAGGATACTCTAGGATCGCCCTCTAGGGTAGGCCTAATGAAGCTGCACCCCTGTAGGTAGGTCTGTAGGTGTTCCATCAAGAGAGTATTCCTTGACTGCTTTTGCATTGCAGGCCTAACAAAGCAGACCTTTGTAGGCAATCAAAAGGTATATGATGGAGTAGGATATTCGTATGACACCGTACTCTAGTTTGCAAGTAGGTAACAGTGGGCAGGACCCATAAGGATAGTCATATGTGGATATTAGCCATCATCTGTCAGAGTGAGTTTGGGAAAGACTAGGTTAAACCAACAGGCCAATGATTCTTTCGCTATCGAGACATTAGATGAGGGGCACGGCCAATCGGATGTTTAGATTGTTTGCAGTAGGGCACGACCGCTTAGCTCTTGAAAGGTCATTCGATTAGTTGAGGGGGCTGTATGAGTCCATACCCACGATGAGTAAAGAGACAAACCAAGTAGAACATATGTATTGTAGGCCTAACGAAGTAAACCTTTACAGACATAGAAAATCCCTGACTAAGTTCCACCTTATTAGCGGAATTCAGAGAGTAGGCAGAACGGTTACGTATAGTACTCAAGATACGCACTAGGTGGTGCATTTTGGATGTCCGAGAACTAGTATAAGCTAGTGCAGATGCAGTTTCACATTTTCATAGTAGACGATGGAACATCTGTATTGTAGGTCTCACGAAGCTGTCCTTTACAGATGTAGTTAAAGTACGCTCTATTAGCGAGACGATGGAGCGCTTTTCAAGGAGGATATGGAAGGTAGTGTAGATAATGCCCCGCTATTACCCCGCTATAACCCCGCAATATCTTATAGCGGATTTCTACCGCAACGATTTTTCCATATAGCCCCAAAATATAGCCTTTCCGCTTGAATCCCCGCTATATCCCGTTATTCCCGCTATATTTTTCTATTCCGCTATATCTTCTTTAATAAAATGAATTAAAAAATTGCATTTATACATTATAAAAATTATGAAACTAATTTATTTGATTTAATTTTTAATATATTTTCAGAAATGAAAATACTCTAGTATTCTACTAAATTCAATTATGTTATATAATAGTTTTACGTTTATTTAAAGTATATTCGCACATGTTTTTTGTTTAAAATCATTTATGTATTAATTATAATTCAATTGAATGATAATTTTTCATTTAATTACCATTTATATATTTGTAAAAACATTAAGTACAAGTTTTATATGTTATTTTAGAGCTATCCGCTATATCCTGTTATATCCTCGCTGTATCCCCGCTATGACTTTTTGCACCTGCACCGCTTTGAATCTGCCGAGCGCTTTAACTGCACAGGAAGGTACTATGGGTAGTACCTAAGACCGATGCGGTCTTTGGGCATGTAGCTATATATATGTATATTGGTTATTAGGTCTTAATCTATTAGGGAGTAGATGGGTACGATTCACGCAAAGAGCAAGAGTATTATAACCCAATAAACCTAATATAATAGAAAATAGAAAAAGAACGGTATATGTAGAATTATGCTTAGAAGTGATAATTTGTCCATTTACCAGAACTTTAGTCCTGACCCCCTCCTCATATCATCCCACAGGTAAGATTGATGGCAGAGATTTTCCAGCTTTGTGACACTTGTTTAGAAAGCGTAATTACCTTAGTGAGTATTTACTTATTACTATATTTTACTCATTTCCTCTATGAGATATTTATTTGAGCTCTGATATATTTATCTTTTCCTATTTGTAGGATACCAGACACCTAACTCGGGCTTCAGTGGATTTAGATTTTAGCATTTTTGCGGAAAATCCAAACCCACTGGAACTTGGGTTGTCACATATTGGGTCGAAATAGGGGGTTCCGAAGGGGTTGAAACCTTGCCTTGTTTCTAAAAGGAAATGCGCCTACTTTGATTTTGAGAAGAATGCTTTCGACTTAGTTAGCTTTCAACTTGCTTAAATGGTTTTAAAGAATGGTTTCGAAAGAGTTTGCGCTTTGTTTTATAAAGAAGCTTTCAATGGGGTCGAAACCCCTAGCTGGCGCATCTTACCTTTTGAAGAATGCTTTCGAACGAGATTCTTTGTTTTAAAACCGAAGCTGCTTCTCTAATGCTTTAGAAGGGATTTGTTTCGACACCATCTCCTTCTTTTACTTAGGAAATTGCTTTCAAACGAGTGATTTCGACTTAGTTGTTTTACGACCCTTTGTGCTATTGAAAGTTAAACCTCACTGGTTTCGAAAGTAATGTTTTTAAATGGTTTCGAAAGGTTGTTCCACGTGTCTTACTTGAACCCACGTGTCTTACTTGAACCCAAATGCTTTCGAAAGGTTTGATTTATGTAAAGAACTTGATGCTTTCGAAAGGTTTATAACAAAGGTTTCAAAAGGGTGGTTCCCTAATGTTTTCGAAAGGTTTTAAATGGAAGGTATCCAATGGTTTCGAAAGACATGTTTAAAGTGTTTTGAAAGGAGGATGTCTATGGTTTTATAAATCTTTTGAAAGAGATAATTTCAATGTTTTCTAATGGTTAAATGTAAGTGGTTTTGAAAGGTATGTTTTGGCCTTCGGCCTAGGTTATAAAGCAAAGTAGTTTACTTGTATCAAAAGGGGGTACTTTCAATGGTTTCAAAAAGGATAGTTTCAAAGGTTTCGAATGTGTTCATCAACCATGTTTTATGTAAAGTATATGTAACATGGAAAAATGATTCGAGTAAAATATAGAATATTTTTCTTGTTTAAGTATGATTTAAAGGGTTAAATCAATGTGAGAGGAATGTTTTCGAGGAAAGTTTCAAGGGCAGATGACCCTAAGTAAAATGACTCGAATATAGGAATACTAGATGGGACTGGTATGGGGTCAGGCCCTATAATTTAGCAAGTAGCCCCTAGCTAATATAATCCAAAATTCTAGTGTCTAGGGCTTTGTCACAGATAAGACCAAAATGTTGTTATACATAAAAAGGAATATGCAGATTGAGGATAGATTATTGGTGAGCCCGCAAAACCATTAGGACCAGTTGATCCTAAGAGAAGTAAGTTAGGGATAGACCATCCAGAAGAGAATCTAACAGAAGTTAAGACTATTTGTTTATTTTGTCTGGTTGGCCTGAGTCAGCCAAAGGTTAGTAGTTAGCCAAACAAAACTATAGTGTTCGGACAGATAGTCCATCTATTACATGATTTGTATGCATACATGACATTGCTAATATTGTTCTAACGAGTTTGGTTGTAGGATTTTGGTTTGCAAATGATATGTTTTAAAAGGATATGAGTGAGGGGAAACCCGTTCCACTAAGCGGCATGGTCACACTTAATACAATATAACCAAGATGTATAGTATTATTCCCACTAGGCTTTATGTCTGACTCGAAGTTTATGTTTTTCCCTTAAACTTTCGGGTGCTCAAAATTGATTTTAGTAGGTTGAGAGTGGAGGATTTTCAGGTTTTAGTAGGTGGACGAATAAAGCTTCTGGAGACGAGTAGGAGGTTAATGCTACCTATTTAGGAGTTGTTATGTTTTTATTTCCGCTGTGTTGTATTAAGTCTATTATGAATATTTAGTACACTAGTCATCTAAGGAGGCGTCTTCATATGTTTCGCTTGGCGTAATTATATAATAATTATATTTGTCCTGAACCCGAGAAACGATTGGGATTATGTAATTGGATATGAAACATATTTTGTGAAATGTAACCAGAAAAGTTGTTTTTGAACCTGTGTTTTTGTTTCATATTCATGTGCTTCTGATATTATGAATACCATTAACATTACCGTATTTTGTCGCTGGAAGTTAATATTATAGATGACTGCAGCATCTGTAGGACTTAGCTTTACAAAATGGCTCGACCAAGTGGACTTTGGGCTCGGCCTAGGCCTTGTTGGGCATGGCCATGTGGAGATTTGGCTCGGTCATGTGGTTTTGCGGTGGATGGTTGCTTGTATTTTGGAAGAGAAGGTGTTGTAGGAAATGTAGAAGTGATTTTATAAATAAAAGGAGGGATTTTGGCAGAAAGAAGTTAGTTTTCTCACTTTAGAAATTATAAAGAGGAAGCCATGGCTAAGTTTACTTAAGCTCTTAGGAATTTGAAATGAAGAAGGAGGTTGTAAAAATGAGAATATGAAGATAAAGAGGTATATATAGACTTGGAGAATTAATAGAATATATATAAGTGTTCATAATAGAATATATGTATGCATGCATTACCATACCCCTCTCCCTCCTAGATTCTGTCCACACCTAGTACCAAAACCTCCCCCCTCCCACTGCACTATTCAAGCCATATCACATGTACTTGTATTGAAAAGTGTATTTTTTATGTATATATGTGTGTGTGTGCGCATACACACTTTTCCTTATAATATGTTTTCTTTTATCCTTATATGTTAGTATGCTTAAGAAGGAACATGTACATGCATATGTACATGTACACAACATGTTCAAGATGGTTTATAATGTGTGCATGTGTGTTTAACATAGTGTTATGGTATTTTGTTTAACTTTTAACAAATGAAAAATCAATATTTCGAAAAATAATTTCTGGTCACATTTTCTATTTCTCTATGAACTATGTATATTGATAAACAAATTTTGAAAATGATATTATTATCATTAGTTATTATTTAAAATAGCTTTATCTGTTAATAAAAATCCATTAATTAATTATTTAACATATAATTAAGTATTCATTTAAATAGTGATTAAAATTAGGATCGTTACAGTTATGAAATCATTCAAAACTTCAATCGATAAAATACTTATCCTCGGGATTTATATTTGTGTATATTTAATGTGTATAAAAACACTTGTTTTGTCCAATATAACAATATATATATATATATATATATATATATACGGAACAAAATTAAAGGCATGCTTTATTTCGAACAAGATTCTATTACTAGAGTTTTGTCACATAATAAATCTGATAATTGCTCCTAGGACATACCCTTAACTGTATTAATTGTGTCATCTAATAATATTTAAAAACTTCGATAAAAGGACATATAATTAGTATTTTATGAAAACCGTAAATTTGATCACTTGTTTGAGTTTAAATGCATGTTATACAATGAATTATATGAATATTCATGGGCATTACAAATGGATCGATAAATTGTCACTGGGTGTTAGGGCACGTGTTAGCAATGATTAATTTTTACTAAAAAAAGAAATTATTTCAAATACCTATTTTATCTTTACACAAAAATGAACATGTGGAATTTAGGGGGTTAGTAAGGTAAATAAACAATGTTAATATGTGTCCTTGGGACACATGTCAACATTTTCCATTATCGTTACCATTGATTTGGAAAAAATATCACTTATGTTTTTAAATTTACCGTATTTTACCGTACCTTAATCGAGTTAGTGATATACTAGCTTAGCCTAAAATTCATAACCCATATCTTTCATTGCGTTGATTTCTCTCACTCAACCCGATTCTTTTGATTAACTATTGGCATCCAAAAAAATGCTTCCATATACCAAAATTATTTTAATATATATAATATTTTTTGTATGTTTCTTAACACCAAATTCAACTTTTAATTTGGTTCTAAACAGCCACGTGTCTTTGATCTCTAACATTCGCTCCCTACCGTGCGGTTGATAAATAGTCATGTATTTGTGATTTTCAACCGTCGTTCACTATCGTACGATGATAAACAACGAAACAATATTCATACGTCTATTTGATAAAACAAAATAAAGTATGATATTAGTAATTATCAAACAGACCGTAGGGAGGTTCGCCTTGCCATGTGTTGCAAAAATGGAACTCTCTAAAGCCAAAATATACCTCTTTCTTTTTTACGTGTCTTTCCTCGTATCCTTTCATTTGAAATAGGTCAAAGATACACATATATATTTTCTTAAATTTCTTTTTTTACACATATAGGTCATTTACACTCGATCTATCTAAGCAATTGATACTTGCTTCATTCAGAAAAGGGAAAAATATAATTTAGAAGAAGAAGAAATCCCCACTTTCCTACCTCAAGAAAAATGCCCTAATCCACTATCAATAATCATTAATCACCATACTTGCTACCACCGCTAAATGGCCACACTGCTCCTCCTCCAACCTCAAGTTCTCTAGCACTGCCTTTGTTTTCAATCACTTTACAGAAGGTACCGCCTTCAATATTATAGTTTATAATAATTTTGTTTTGTTGAAATTTCAATTTTTGAACTGATTTTTATTTTACTTGCTATCATAAATTATAACGTGTATTATATTTTCTTTGTTCATAAGTAGTTTTTTATTATAGGTAAACAAAAGAGAATGTAACGATTGCGATTTTTCGTTGCCGAAAAACCGAATAGTTATGGGTTTAAGAAAAATTTAGGAAAAGAAAAGAAGAAGAAAGAAGAAGAAAAAGAGAGGAAAGAACATAATAGATAAGGTAGAAGATAGAGGGAAAAGAAAACAGAAGATAGAAAATTTTAAAAATAGAAAGAAAAGAGAATAGAGAACATAGAGAATTTTAAAATAGAACGGGAAAGAAAGGAAACGGAATAGAAAACAACAGAATAACATCAGAATCTCACAATTCGCAGCGGAACAACATATAATAATAAGTGAATAATCTTTAAACAAAGAACTATATCAGTTATTACATTACATCACATTACATCATATCATCAGAGTGTACAACAATATACAACAACAAACAGTGCAGCGGAAAAAGAAATACTATATAAACTAGTAATACGCCATGCCATCCAGCTTGCCTCCAGCAACTCCAGAATATCCAGAATATCCTGATAAACCTTAACTCTTAACTGCCCGTGTGGAAATTGGTGGGCACCCAGAGTTTAGGAAGGAAAACAATAAACTCCAAGTCAGTCATGTGACTGGTGTGAAAACTCAAAACAGTTTATTTATCTTTAAAATCAAAATAGAGGAATATTTTTAAATTCAATTCGCAATGCTTTTAAAAATGAGACTACCATAAGGCCTCCCACACGCACACACACATGCAAACGCAGAATCAGAGGAGATTTCTCCTTATGATAGTCAAAGATGCTTGATACGCATTTAAAATAACATTTGATATTATTACTAGTGCATAGTGTAGAAGAAATTCATTTCGAAAGTAGAATATAAATCTTAGCCAACATACGACCATTATCGTATGCCTACTATAGCTACCATCCAAACAGTGTTGCGACACCATAAGTGAATGATAGGTTCTACAACTAAAACCGTACAAGTTTCGTATTGTTTCTTTGGATTTCCAACAAATGGTCAGGCCAAGGAACTTCCCATTGCCACATGAGAATGCCTCTGGAAAGACATCCCCGAGAACCAAACCGGAACTCTGCCAACACAAGGCCGGGTTACCCCTAACTGGGTAACTACTGACACGAGCACGCCATTCCCCGATCGTAAACGACCTTTCTCACGGGATCCCGAAAACCAACAACCACAAAGTAATAAATTCGTAGTAACCACATAGGTTAAATATCTGGGCTCCATACCATGATACCACCTCTATCCAGAAGGAAATGTACATACCCTAAAGGGTGCTACCCCTCATAACCTTGCCGCATCTTTCCTGTTTTGACCATTTCCGGGGTGTGAGGTTCGACGAAGTCACGTCCACAAAAACATACTTTATACAAAAGCCATGCTTTGGGTCAACAAATGATCAACACAATGATCACTAAGATAGACGATCAAATAAACGATCCTATCACAATGGTCATTTCAGCAACACTCAGCATGTCACATTACCAAATTGGGAATATATCGCTGATAACTTCAACTATATAACCTCTGAGCTCGTACGTCTCAGAGAAGGGTGTTAAGCTAAAAGAATAAATTCTTCGTCACCAACAGAAATATATTTGAAAGAAATCGGCTTTATATCTCAACTTGTAACGTCAGACATACAATCCATACAAGTTTGTTCCGGGCTCGAACAAAACCGAAGGCACTTACAAAGAAGTCCTTGCAATCCGGATATTCACAATCCTGATCGGATTCACCATCACATATGGAGAACTCTATACCGGAGCAACTCGGTGCAGAGTAAATCGACAGGTCATCCTATCGCTCTCGCAAATACCGGGTCTTCAACACCGATCTTCAATGCAATTATAATGACGTATCACATATTCGGAATGGGTTATACGACCCCATGGTCCTTTCCCGGTTAACCCGAATAGTGAGCGCTTATTCAAAAATAAGTGTGGCATTCAAATTCAAACAAATCACATCAATTACCCATTCAAAGGGAAATATTGATAGTCGGTTATTGAACTATCACTGGATATGCACACATCACCAGTTTCCAAATAATTTTCCAAATTATTTATTTTCCAAAATATCTTCACTAGATATATAATTTCAATACTTCAAAAATAAATCAATATTTATTTTTAAACAGATTCCACTTTCTTTTATAAATTCCATATTGAATTTACATTTCACAATATCTATTGATATACGTTTTCAATTATCCATTTTCAATTTATCTTCAAAAAGATGAATTCTAAATATCACTTCATATTGGAAAACAATTCCATACTTATTTAATAAGTATGGAACAAATTTTATTTATTTTCACCCTTGGAAAATATTCAATATACTTAAATCGAAATTAAGTATATATTTCATTCTTTAAGGAAATCATTCTCTTAAACATATTTATTTGGGCCAAAACGAATGTTGCGTAAAACATCGTTACGACGTCCCAAAATCACTAGTATAGGGATTTGAAATTAAAATAGATATATAAATCCCAATACTATACAAAACATTTCCTTTCGGAAATCATTTACTATAACAACAGTGTTATAGTCCACTATTTCCTTTCATTTCTCGAAAACGTCTATTTCAACAATAAATGTTGAAATCTATGGTTTCGAATCTCAACACATTTTAAAACATCGTTAGATCATTTTAATTCTATTTAAAACATCACATCTAAAACAATTTCTTTAACATATTATTCACTATTCAAAAACGTGAATATACTTCATTATCCAATTTCATCATTTCTATACCTTTTATTTTAAAGGATTATTCACAGTCAAAAACGTGAATATATTTCATAAATAAATCATAACAATTTTCTTATCAAAATAAGTCGTTTATGAATTTATAAAACAACGTTTATAAATTCTATTTCTATTTATTTATAACAACTTCCTTTTATAATTCCTTTGTTAACCTATTCGATTTATAACTCAATTATAAAACAAAAGTTCACATTATAAGTTAATTACTTATAAAACAATTATTTTACAAAATCGTTCTTTTAAAGACTTTCTAATTTATAAATCTTATAACTTATAAGATCCATTTATTTAACCAATCTATTCTTCAAATAATTTCACCAAATTTATAAATCTTACTATTTATAAATTTCTTTTATAACTTCACAGTTTATAATTCCATAAATTTCATTCTTTAATGAAATTCATTTTCACTTCATTCAAACACTTATAAAAACTCGTTTTATAATTTCAATATCTCAATTTATAAATATCCATTTATAAATCTCTTATATAAATCAATTCATATTAATATTTTAAAAACGTCTTTAAATTCCTTTATAATTTCATCATTTTGATTTATAAAATAATCAAATTTTATAAATCCTATATTTAAACTTTTCACAATTATTTCAGAAATCCCAATTTAACTATTTTATAAAGTCATTAATTCCTTATTTTCAAAAAATCAGCTTTTAACTATATTTCTTAAAAATCATAATTTTTATAACTTTAAAAATTATAACGTTTATTTATTTATAATGGATCAATTCCAAAATATAGTATATTCTCAAAAATCACTTTAAAAATCATTTTAAAATCCCAAAATTTGGTCCAATGATGCTACACACCAAATAGTCAATCACGACTACAACGATATCATATATCAATATGAAAATCCATCAAATATCAAAATATCTGAAATCAAATAAAAACTGTTGAGGAATCCAGTTGGATCCCTCCAACCTGTTTTCCTGCATCCACAAACATTAGCACAATACCAATTTCGCTCCAGTACGAAATTATCGCGGTATATGTTCTTATTAAATATTATCCGCTTAATAACGGCGTAATAGGGTCTCATCCGCTAAAAAATGCGGGGAATCAACAACTCCAATATATACATATGCCAATATATATATATATATTGCTACTATATATAATACCAATTTCACTGTTTATGAAATATTCGCGGTATATGTTTTTACTAAATAACATCCGCTTACTAACGGCGTATAATGTCTATTTTAACAATCAATAGATAACAATCATCATTCAAACATGCATTCAAATATTTTAAATCTAACTATTTAAAATAAAATCGAAACCGATTCGATTGAGTGAGAAGTTCTCACCTTGATTTTAAATTCCGTTTTAGCGATTTATTTCGAATAAAATTAAACGGACGTTTAATTTTACCCAAAATTCTCACTAACTCCAAACGACTCCAAACCAACTCCATCGCGTAGTGCTCGTCTATACGATTCCAACGCAACTGGTTTCGCGCGTTTTCGACCTCGTATGAAAAAGTTATGAATTTTTGAACTTTTACACGATTTTATATATATAAATTTCAACTTAAATATAAAATTTCAAACCCACACTAATCTCCACCGCTGATTCCCACACCAAGCCAATCAGAGCCGTGCGCGCACACACCCCCCTTCTCCCTCCTTCTCCAGATCAAAGCCGTAACCATGAACCCATTTAGATAATTAGGGTTTTAATTTACAAGCCTCCTCGCTCGACGATTATTCGATCAGGCAACACCATCACGCTCGCGCCCCCCGGCACCACCCACGCCCAAAGACCGCACTCACCCGGCCACCCCCTTCTCCTCGAACTGCATGCGCAACCGGCCCCCTTTGCACGCAAATTCCCATCGATCCGGAGCCCCATTTTCCATCACAACCGTTGATTTCGAAGAGCATGACGAGCTCTACACTTTTCTAGTTGAGAGCTTGTTGAATTATTGCACGGATTAGAAGAATTGGAGGGAGGAAGTTAGGACAATTCTGGCCATTCATATAAAAGAGGCGGCTAGGGTTTAGTTTGTTTATTTTTTTTTTTTTATTTATGAAGAGAATGGTGGGCTATTTATAGAATTTCGAACGACACTATTCATCCCGGAAATTTCGAACTCCGATTTACGCGCCGTAACCAGCGTTTCTAGGGTTTATCCCGCGTTCCGGACACAATGGAACAGGTTTCGAAAGCTAATTCAGACATCTGTGCGAGTTATGGCTGTAAACGCTCAATTTAAATTAAACCGATTTAAGCGATTTTCTAGGCGTTTTAATTTGTACCGGACAAACGGTAAATCCAATTGACTTGAAATTTGAAACCTTACAATAATATCACATTACGGATCCGATGAAACTGGTTTCGTCGAAATCCGAGACTTTTTGAAAAATGGCTATTTTCACTCGTCAAATTTAAATTAAAAATAAATCGATGCATTTCGAGCTGCCACGATCAAACGATAACTCCGATTGACACGAAATTTGAAATCCGGTAATAACTAACTATTACGGATCCAATGAAACTGGTTTCGTTCAATTCTGAGACTGTTCAAAAATTGACTATTTTCACTAGTCGATTAAATATTAAAATATTCAATTTTCACAAATTAACTTTTAATTCGATTTTAAAAGTTCTAAAATATCGTTCTAACTCTAACATGATAAAATAAAATTTTACAAATCATTTTCAATCATATTTAACTCAATTTTCAATTATTTCCATAATTTAACGTATTAAATTATCGATTTAATTATTCAATTAAATCCAAAAATTCAAAATAAAATTTATTTGACTTAAAAATTCACTTATTAATATTTAAAATAAATTAAATATTCAAATTTTAATTTCTAAAAATCCTGGGTCGTTACAGAGAATCTAAAGTGTATTTATTTGGATAAAAACGAGCGATGATTTTTGTTTGATGATTGGAAAATATTGTTATATACGTTGAATGAAGATAAAATTCTGTGTTCATTCGATAGGAAAAGTTGATAAGAGAGTCTTAGATAATATTCACTCAAACTTTGTACTCTTTCAGTTTTTGTTAGTAGGTAGATAGTTTATTCTAGTCTACTTAATTGATGACAAAATTATACTATCAAATATGGTGTATAATCTTATAATTCTTCATTTTTTGTACTTTGTTCAAATGCATAATGCATTTTTTCATGCACAAACAGAAGGATTCAAATTTATTTTGTACGTGAATATCGAAACTATCAATTTCTAGTATTTATGGTTCATAAACTAAAATATGTTTAGTGACGCTTAATCTTAAGCCCCATTAAGCATGGCACAGACTAGTCACCTTGTCTTGTCTCGCATCTAGGGTGACATGGGTTAAAGATTGATTTTTTTAATGCTGCAACAGATAAACTTCCTACCTAGGAAGAGGTAGTATGGAATCGACATTGTTAAGTTAGATATAGTGAAGGGAGACTAAGTAAATTGATATTGGCACATTATATTTGAGTGCATGTAAAATTGACTTAAAATGACTCTTGTTACTGTTTTCAAACAAAATATCTTTAACTTTTGCATGTTTCAAATTAAATTTAATAATGATCTTTATGTATGATGTTTCGTAAAGAAGCTTAATACTTAATAAAGAAAATAAATTAATCATGTACGCAACACATTTGAATTAGTATTAACAAAAATAAGCATTTATATGTTTAATTAATTAAAAATTTGGCAACTATTTTCCTTTTTAGAGAATTATATAACTCAATAATTGGCACCGTTTTATGGGGTTATACTAGTGTAAGCATAATTTGCAAGGTATCCATTGCCAACAGGAGAAATTTTCTAGGTAATTAACTTCTTTTATAGGCCACGGTAAGAGCATTTCCAATGCAAATAGGATGTAATGTTAATTAATTCTAATTCTATGACAACCTACCTTTTCAAATCCTGGAAACAACACTTAATATGTCCATGGTATTCATGTGCCATTGCCAAAGCATCCAAATGATGAGTTATCGTAGGGTAAAATAAAAGAACAGAAAAGAAAATCTCCTAATGGAATGGTTAATTATAAAATAACAATATGATAGTACATATGGTTACTCCTTAACATGGAGTTATCAAAGTTACAACTAAAGTACTACCATCTTCCTAGGCAGTTATAACAACCTACCTTTAAACTTGCTGATACAAAATACACATACATACACAAACATAATAGCGGAAATATATAGCTAGATAGATAAGGAGCTCATGCTCTTCCATCACCTTCAAAAGAGCCTAAAGAAACTCTCTACCCTCAAACTAATCAAATATAAATGAGTATCCAAAAGTTTATGGAAAACAAACAGCTCGGTTCAGACAATAAGTCCGGTATGATTAAACTCCAAAGAAAAGGGGTAGAAATAAACAACAATATATTAGACCATGCAGCCAATGAGGAATGGGTTCCCCCTCATAAGAACAACATCCAACAATAAGTAATGTAAACATCGCGAAGTGCGCAAGGCACTTTCCGATATAATTAAGGAAGAAATAAATTCAAGGATTTAAAATTAAAACAAGGAAAGAATTTTTTTTTTCCCGATAATGACTAGGAGTGTGCAACTCCTTGCCAAAAATATACCTCTAGAAAATATACTTGATAACTACGATGCCTCTCGAAAAATGTACAAGCCTGACCCCACCAACCTTACCGAGTATTTGAGTATTTCACATCTTCATACACTTACAGGCGAATACAATCTAGAGTAGATGTGAAGATGCCCTAATAGGAGCAACCCTACATAGCTTGACGTCCACTTACAATAGTCATTTCCACGAAAGGATAATAAAGCTCAAAATGAGTAACGTATCGTCTTAGAATGATGGTACACAAAGAAGATAGTGGAATCGGTAGTCAATAAATCAACTATCGACAATAATTAAAATGATCATATATGGAAAGTAAGTCTCATTCCATTACAACCACTTATCGATTTCAAACCGATATTATCCCTAGGTTAAAAATGAAGCTAGGCAAATGAAGGTAGTGTTATCTCTAAGCTCAGCCTCGATGACATTTTTAACTTTCAAGATAGAGACGACCTCGACATTTAGTGCTAAGAGTATGATTAAATCCTTTCCATATAATAAATATCATTTATGTAAATTAAAATTTCTTATCTTTTGCATATCCAAATAAAACTTCTAAACTTTTAAAACCAAACTTATGCTTAGATTTCACATCATAGGTATTAACTTTAAACAGCACTATTTAAAAACAATTAATTAACTTTAAACATGATTAATTATTTTAAAGCTCTCTGTTTAAAATAAGTAATTAATTTTAAACATGATTAATTACTTCAACCGTCTTTATTTAAAATAATTAATTAACTTTGAACATGATTAACTACATTAAACATCTTTATTTAAAATAATTAACTAAATTTAAACATGATTAATTACTTTAACCATTGTTATTTAAAATGATTAATTAACTTTAGTTATCATTATTGAAATATAAGTATTTAACTTTAAAACATCTTTATTAAAATGAATAATTAACCTTAAACATCATTATTAAAAATGATTAATTAATTTTAAAACATCATTATTAAAATAATTCATTACTTTTAAACCATCATGATTAAAATGATTTATTAACCTTAAACATCATTATTAAAAATGATTAGTTAATTTTTAAACGTCATTATTACAGTGATTAATTAAAACAATTTTTTATTAAAATCTCTGAGCTGCCACCACAGCGACTATTGTTATATGGGCCATAGCTTTTAAACTCGTTTCTTAAATCAAAATTGTTTTAAACCATGATTCAAAGAACTTTTTTAAAGGTGTCAAAACACGACCAAATATTTATCTCGTAAAAACCAAAGTACGAGATCTATAAAAGGATTTTCAAAAGAGATGATATTTTCAAAGTGTCGATACAACGATAGTCTCTATACGAACACTTTCATAAAACGTTTCGTATGTCGAATATTCGTCTAAACATCACATAACATAAGTAGAGATATATATACAAATGAAAATAATATCCATTCCACATGCAGAGGGCATCACTTGGAATAATTACTTAAACATTTCGACTAATCTTAAGTCATTAACTAATTATCTCACATATCATCCACTTCACATGGGAACCAAACCAGACAATCATTACTTTCAATGCATATAAACTCAAGCAATCAACATATATTATCACTATAATAATAAAGTTTAAAACTTTCTTTTTAAGAGTAGGATTTACTTACACAAACGAGCACGAACTTTAACCAAACTTGCAAACGACCCATGGACAGAGCTTCCTTCTACAAAAAATCGACTTTAAGACTTAGATGGGGTCAATATGGTTCGGCCATGTTGGTATGAGGCTCGACCTTGGTTAAAAATAGGTGTTTTGGGTCTTGTTTTGGAAGAGAGGAGGTGTAGAGAAGAAAAAAAAGAAGTTTCAGTAACTTTGCTTAAAGAAAAATGGAAAAAGGTGATTTTAAAATTTAAATCTTTTTGGAAGCCAGGGACGGAAGCTTGGAAAAAGAAGATGAAAGTTTGAGAATGAAAATGAGAAATGGAAAAAAATAAAGAATTACTTTTATATAAATTGAATAGGTGAAATGGCTGAAATACCCTTAATAATTTCAAAGTGCTACATCCTCCTCATTTTGATGCCACAGCATCGCCTCCCTATACCTATTCCACATAAAAGCTCCCCTATTCACTCAACCATCAACTCACCATTTCATACGATATGATGTTACCATTTTACAATTTTTCTCTTTTTAAATTTTTTAAAAATAAAATCAATTATACCTTATTTACTTAAGGTAAATAGTTATCTTATTTTAACTCTAACCATTTAATATGTTATTTATATAAATGTGTGTGTGTGCACACTCTAGTGTGCACAACATGTTCATACAACTTTTAGACGATGAAAAGTCAAAAATCCAAAAAATGATTTTTTTTCACATTTTCGATTTTTCTCCAAACTGCTTGTTTTTGTATACCAGCTTTTAAAATAACTTTACCATCATTAGTTATTACCAAATAGAGGTTTATTTGAGTTACAAAATCCATTATTTTATTATTTAAAAATAATTTAAATATTCAAATACAAAGTGATTAAATTATGGATCGCTGCATCCTCCCCTCCTTATAGGAAATTCATCCCTGAAATTAATCATACACAACAAAAGATATTAAAAGAAACTCAAACGATATCATTCAACAAACAGGTAAAAGAAAGTAACTCTATCACAACTGGTGAGTACATTAAAGATACAACAAAATACAACCAATTACGACAACAACTCGGGATAAGAATCCCTAATATAGTCCTCTATTTCCCAAGTACATCTCTACCATCCCCACTCCACTGAACCTTTACAAGATTCACATCCTTTGTCGGCAATCTATTTATATCTCCAACGATGATGCAAATAGGTCGCCAAAGAATAGTTAGGTTAGGCTGAACTTCCAAATCAACTTGTTGTGTCGGTTCCACTATCGTCGAAGGGTCGTATACATGCTTACGTAACTGAGATACGTGAAATACGTTGTGCACCCCTGATAGTTGATCTAGTAACTCCACTTTATATGCAAGTATACTAATCTGGTCCAATAAGGGAAAATAACCAAGATATTGAGGGGCTAGCTTCCCTGATTTCCCGAACCTCTGAACACTTCTTGTGACGAACCGCCGTTCATTTCCACAGAATGACGCATCATCATGGAGAAAGAAATGGATAGAAAAGAGAAAAGAAAGAAGAGAAAGAAGAAACAACATCAGAATCTCAACAGCGGAACGAATAAATTATATTAATAACATAAGTATTACATAGTACACAACAATTATCAGAGTTACACAGACAATACAACACATACTAGACAGTTATAAACACATGTCTAGTTATTACAACTCAATACAACATACAGATAAACCACTCAGAGATACCAACACAACGGAACACTATATATATATACACGCAGAAGCCTCCTGCTTCATTGCTCCTCCATAATTCACCAAAGCTGACCTGAATCCCTTGGCTACTCGTAAAAATTTGAGTACCCAAGAGTTTAAGAAAAACAGAAATAAACTCCGGGTCAGACATGGGTCTGGTGTGAGTAACAGGTTAAAGTTTGCTTAACTTTTGAAAACCTTTGAAAAGAAAGGTATCGCGTAAGACTTCCCACACATAAACATGGAAAAGTTTTTACCTTAGGCTAACCAAAACATTTGATAGGAAATCCAGTGATATTATAATAGGTCTAGGGTTTTCAAGTAAATATAAAATAGCCGAAATTGTTACATCTATTAAATTCCAGCTACTAGTGGGTAATACAATCAAAACCGTTGGCACTTATTAGATTTTGGATTCCATACAATGGCAGGGCTACCAGGGTACCGCCCGTCATAGTACGTGGCCTAGATCACTGTACCGAGGATCACTCCCAATCCCCTGCAACACAAAGCCGGAACCATTCCTTACTGAACAGTTCCGAATAAGACTACCCTGCAGTTGTGATCAGCAACCGCACCACACAGCCGAAATATAGGGACATCTAGACCGGGGTAAATCTCGTCCTACTTGGGCATGACCCACTTAGCCTTGCTGCACCTCCCCTGTTTTAGCCATTCCCGGTTGATGAGGCTTGAGGCTACGATTACCTTTATAGCACACATTACTTAGAATGCTCATCGTCCACCTGACGATGTTCTGAAAGCATTCAATCCATACAAGTTCGTTCCGAGTTCGAACGAAACCGAGGGCATTATCTCATTACACTAATTTTGGAATCACTCTCAGAGTTAACGACGATAACCCTTGCACTCTGAATCTTCATCTTCACTTCAGATTCACGACCTATCATTAGTTTGGATCGATGTGGTTTTCGGATATCCAAATATGGAAACCCGATCCCGGTCTCACCGAATCCAAAACGTGTCTTTTAAGGCCAAGTTGTTTTAAAGTTTAAAACAATATTAATTTATTATCTATATACACACAGGTAGATAATTCACAGATTCACAATAGATAATCAACATTATCATCAAAAACAGATAATCCATATCATCATTATAAACAGATAATCCATATTATCATCACAATGCAACCAATGCATCCATATCACATAACATTACTCATCTCATAGCTGAGATTACAAACCATTCAAGGCAACCAATATCAACCATTCATACATAAGCAATGATCTAATGATCACACGACCTATAATTAATTTAAAGTGAATTAAATTAATTAATTCATCTCTAATTAATTTAAAATAAATTAAATTAATTACTTCATCATTATAATCTTGCTTAACTTACCCATTAATTGATTACAAATCAATTAAATAAATCACCATCTTATTATTCATTTCAATTAATCATTCCTAATTAACAATTTTCTAATTACAGTAAGTAATTAGCCTTTAAGTTAATTACACAAGTTAATTATACTTAACCCTTTACAATAATTAACTTTTAATTACTTAATCAATTAATTAACTAAAATTAATTACATTAATCCTTTATTAATTAACTACTTCATTTATTAATTATTCCTTAATTAATAAATTCTAAATTGACATCATTAATTTTATTAATTAATGATTTTTAATTACATTTTTAATTAATCTCACTATTTCAATTAATTACATTAAGTAATTAATCTTAAATTAAACCACATATATTAATCACCCTTGATCAATAACATCCAGTAATTAACTACCCTTAATTACTTCATTGAATAAATTAATCCTTAATTTATTCTCTAATTAATCCTTTGATTAATCCCATTCAGTAATTAACTACCCTTAGTTACTTTATTTCAAAAATTAATTACTCCTTAATTAATTATCTTAATTAATACCTTGATTAATAACAAAGTAATTTAATCCAAATTACTTCCATCATCAAACATCTTTAATTACATTCATTAATTATCAATTAATTACTTCCCTAAGTAATTACAATTCCACTAATTACATAAAGTAATTATTCATCAACCATCAAGTGTTTAAATTAACTAAACTTAATTAATTAATCTAAACTAATCACATTAACCCAATTAATTACATTAAGTAATTAATTCATTAATTACTTCCATTAAGTAATTAAACTTAAGAAATTTCGTAAATGATTATTATTAATTAATTAATCTAATTAATTATTAAAAATTAATCATATTAATTAATTGTTAAATAATCTTAGCTAATGACCTTCATTAACAATTCTTTAATTCTTTCTTAAGAAATTAATTTCAGATTAATCATTATTAATTACAAATTAATTAATATTTAATTACTAATTAATTAATCTCTAATTATTTAATTAATTAAGTTTTAACTGCAATCTTAATTAATCCTTAATTACTTGATTAATTAATCTTTAATCATTAATTAAAACCTAACTAATAATCCTTAATTACAAATTAATTAACTTTAATTAATTAATCTCAAGTCTTAATTAATTAATTTAAAAACTCTTAATTACTTAATTAATTATCCGTATCATTAGTTAATTAAATAATTAATTATTCATCTTAATATTTAATAAATCCAAATCATTAAATTTTATTTATCTTTAAGATAAACATTTCTTACTTAATCAGGAACTTAAAAACAATTTGTTTTCAAATTCACTTTAAATTTCCATTTAAACTTCATTTTAAATTGAAGATTTTAAAATGAATGCAAATTTATCTAAACAAAGTTAAAAAAACAACTTAAAACCTTTTTTATCTCATATGTTAAAGAAACATCCATTTTATAAAATAAAAGTTTAAAAGAATTTAACCCAAATTAAATTCAAATTAGTTCAAAATATACTTAAAAATTCCAAGTTATTTAAAAATAAATTCAAATTTTACAATTTTACTTTTAATTTCAAAACTGAAATACAGCTTTAATCTTGATCCCAAATTTAACTTAAATCTTTAAAAGCTTACTTACAATTTAAACTCCATTTTAAATTCAAATCATTTAACCATATTTTTAAAGTAATCAAACAATTTGAATTTAAAACTTATTTTGTTTTAAAAACTGAAGTTTAAACCCAATTCTAGATTTCAAAAACTCAGATTTAAACTGATTTTAAATTTCTAATTTACCGATTTAAAACTCACAGTTTAAATTCAAACCCACATATACTTTTATACTAAAAAGTTTTAAAAACCAAATTTAAATTTCAAAATTTAAATTAATTCAAAATTCAGATTCAACTCTTTTGAATTCAGATTCAAATTCAGTTTGAACTTAGTTTAAATTTCCAGTTTACATTTAAAATTTTACATTTAAATATTTAAACAGAACAGGTCACTGTTTTTAAAACCTGTAACAACTATAACTCGAGCCTCCCTTAATTTTTACTTCGAGTCAAAACTATTACTACTTCGAGTTGAAACTCGAATTCCCTGAGGCCCACGCGAGGCACCAAAATCCTGTAACCAACATTCACTAGCACATCCCACTTGCTCTGTGCATATGCACCCACGACGTCGCCTTCTCCGATCAACTCCGATGACTGGAACAAGTCATCGACCACCCAGGCATCCCATATCCATCAGCAGTACCCAGTTTCCCCCTCGAAATCATAAATCGAGATTAAATTCCAACTTGGAACAAAACTGGAACAGGAAGCACCTTCTCAACCAAAACCTGTCAACGACCCTCGTTCACGCGCCTTCGGCCACCGTTGACTCTGCAACTCCGGCGAAGATTTAGACAACTCACCGTCTTCCAATGCCCAAGGAATAGTTGAACTCGATCAACTATACTTGCCGAAATGATCACTACTTTCCTAACCCAGAAAACTAGGGTTCAAATCTTTAAATCCCAATCACAACATTCAAAAAGAAATACACAACAATCTGATAATTTTCTCAACATCCCTGATAACTTCACCACTTCCAAGAGCAAATTCAACTCAATCGAACACATAAATCAACAGTGCTAACCCAAAATGTAAAATACAGTGTATATGGGACTGCTCTTTGGTTTTGACATCAAAAATTAAAATCTTTGGTTTAAAATTCATGATTTTGTAGGATGTTTCGATTCATAATCATGAAACTTCAAATCAATGTACTTGAAAATTTCACAAATTAAAGTTTGTTCATCTGTTTATAAACTTTAGAGCTGATACAGGATTGTTTAACTTAGGTAATATTTTTAACCCATAGTTTATGATGGAAATAAACATAAATCTGTTTATGCCTTATCTAAACCAAGATTAAATCAAGATAAAAGGAATTTAAAATCAAGCAGAAGCTTAAATTTGAGGAAACAGACATGCATCAGAAAACAAGCATGCATTCATAATGTAATGACCCAGAATTTCTGTCAATTAAAATTCGTATATTTAATTGATTTTAAATATTAACAAGTAGAATTTGTAAGTCGAATAAATTTTATTTCGAATAACTAGATTTAATTGGATAATTAAATCGATAATATAATATTTGAAATTACATAAATAATTGGAAATTGGTTTTAATGTGAATAAAAATGATTTATAAAGTTGTATTAAATCATATTGGAGTTATAATGATATTACAGAACTTTTAAAATTGAATTAAAAGTTAATTTGTGAAAATTGAATATTTTAATATTTAATTGACGGCTAAAAATAGTCATTTTTCAAACAGTCTCGGATTTGGACAAAACCGGTTTCATCGGATCCGGAATGTTATATTATTATTTTAAGATTTCAAATTTCGTGTCAATCGGATTTACGATTTGTCCGGGGCAAGCCAAAACGCATAGAAATTGGTTTAACCGATTTAATTTGAATTTGATCGTTTATTTCCGTAACTCGCACATATGATCGAATTGGCTCTCGATACCTATTCCATTGTGTCCGGAACGTGGGTTAAACCCTAGAAACGCCAGCAGGCACGCTTCGTTTGGAGTTCGAAAAAAAATACGATGAATAGTGTTTTTGGTGAATTTTCTATAAAAGGACCCCCCTCATTTCCATTTGCAAACCCTAATCAAGACCAAGCCCTAGCCGCCAGTTTGTTCATCAATGGCCAAAAATTTTGTTTCTTCCCTCCTCGATTTCTTCAAATCCACAAACTAATTTCATAAACGTTCAACTACAACATCGAAGAGGCCAGCGAGCTCTACCTATTCAAAGGCTATGATCGTGAACAACGTTGTGGATCAACGGCAAAATGGTGATGAAGGTGTGTCGTTCATGTTCGTTTTCTGAGGCAAAGGCACAACCGAGTGGGGTCGGCCTCTGGGCGTGGGTGGAGGCGAGGTCAAGCATTCGTATGGCGCAATCTGATCAACGTGGAGATGCTCGAGTTGGCCACGACTATTAGGGTTTTTTGGCGGCAATGGGTTCGTGCACGTTTTATCACCTGGAAGAAGAAGTTGTCAAACACGACCCAGATTCTTCAAGCAAAAGACGTGCGGCACTGATTGTTTTCAAAGTTTAATAAGAAAATAAAATGTTAAATTATAATATTTAAATCGTGTAATGTTTAAAATGTTATATCTTTTTGATACGAGGTCGGAATTTGACGAAACAAATCGCGTCGGCTTCATATTGACGAGCACTACGTGATGGAGCTTGATTGGGATCGATTGGAGCCAGTGAAAATTTCAGGTAAAATTAAACGTGTGTTTAATTATATTCGAAACAAACACTGCAACCGTTATAGAAAGCAAGGTGAGAACTTCTCACTCAATCGAATTAGTTTCAATTTAAATTTTAAATAGTTAGATTTAAAATTTCTTGATTGTGCTGATTTGTATGCTTAGATGATATATTGTTATCTGTTGTATTGAAATAGACCCTATACGCCGCATATTAAGCGGAGGTTATTTATTAAACACATATACTGCAATATTCCACCTTGAAGTGGAATTGGTATTGTATATGTACTTGGAATTGATTTCCCGCATTATATAGCGGTTGAGACCTTATTGCGCCGCATAATAGCGGATAATATTTTATAAATTCCATATACCGCGATATTCCACCTCGAAGTGGAATTGGTATTGTGCTAACATCTGTGGATGCAGAGAAACAAGTTGGGGGATCCAACTGGATTCCTCACCCGTATTGATTTATTTATAGATATTGTGATATATTCTATTATCATATGATATATGATGTTTGGATGTCGTGGTTGATATATGTTGATGTTGCAGCATTGGCCTATTTTTGGAGTTTTAAAAAAAATGATAAAGTAATGATTTTCAAATTTTAAAAGGATTTTTAAAGTGATTTTTGAAAGTATACGTTTTATTGAATTTTGGAATTGATTCATTTTAAATCAATAAACGTTAAAATTTTAATGTTATAAAAATTATGATTTTTGAGAAATATAGTTGAAAAATTGATTTTTGAAAATATGGAGTTAATGATTTTATAAAATAGTTTAAATAGAGATTTTTGAATTTGTTATAAAATCTTTATATATAAGATTCATAAAATTGGATCTTTATAAATCAAAGTGATGAAATTATAAAGGAGTTGTGAAATCGTTTTAAAGTGATGTTATAAATGGATTTTATAAAAGAATAGAATCTACGATTTTAAAGTTATAAAAAGAATGAATTTGTAAATAGAGAATTATAGGTAATTTGCTTATAATTTGGATTTTGGCGTGTAAATGGGATATGAATAGAATTTGTTATTAAAGTGATTTTATAAGTTGGAGTCGTTATAAAATATAAATGGAATTTATAAACATTATTTTATAAATCCGAAATCGACTTATTTTGATAAGTTAATTTTTATAGCTTATTAAAGGAGATATATCCACGATTTTGGACAGTGGATAATCCTTTAAATAAAACGTGTAGAAATGTTGAACTTGGTTAACGAAGTATATTCACGATTTTGGATAGTGAATAATATATTAAAGAAATGTTTTGGGGAAGTGATGTTTTAAATAGAATTAAAACGATTTAAAGGTGTTTAAAAATGTAATAAGTATCGAAACCATAGATTTCAACATTCATTGTTGAAATAGACGTTTTCGAGAGATAAAAGGAAATGGTGGACTATAACACTGTTGTTATAGTAAATGATTTTTGAAAGGAAATGTTTTATATGGTATTGGGATTTATATATCTATCTTAATTTCGAATCCCTATACTAGTGATTTTGGGTTGTCGTAACGATGTTTTACGCAACATTCGTTTTGACTCAAATAAATATGTTAAGAGGATGTTTTCCTTAAAGAATAAAATATATACTTTATTGCGATTTAAGTATATTGAATATTTTCCAAATGTTGAAAATAAATAGATTGGTGAATTACTTATTATTAAATAAGTATGGAAATGTTTTCTAATATGAAGTGAATGTTTTGAGATTATATCTTTTAAAGATAAATTGAAAGTGCATATTTGAAATCGATTTGAAAATCGTGTATCAGTGGATATTTGGAAATTTAAATTCACCATGGAACTTATAAAGGAAAGGGAAATTTGTTTAAAAATAAACATCGATTTATTTTTGAAGTATGGAAATGCATTTACGGATTTGGAACGTAGATATAAAGTAAATTGGTAAGGATTTATTTAATTGGTTTAAATGAACCATTTTGAAATGAAAATGAATAAATATTTGTTAATATATCTCGTATAGGGAAATGATTTTAAATTTGTTTTCAAAGGATTGAAAAGTGATTTGAAACTTGTTTTCAAAGGGTTGAAGGGTGAAAATATATCTTGCGAAGATATTTTGAAAATAAATAATTGGGAAAATTATTTAAACCTGAAAATTGTTGTGAATATTAATTGATAGTTAAATAACCGACTATCAATATTTTCCTTTAAATGGCGTTTGAATTTCGATGCGACCGGGGATCGGATTCCAAGTGGATATCCGAAAACCACATCGAACCTTTGTGATTGTGATGAATCTTTTATTTAAAAGATCGAAGTGGAAAATTGTTGTGATTTGCTTGAATTTGAATGCTACACTTATTTTTAAAATATTGTGCTCGTTATTCGGTTTAGCCGAGGGAGGACCTTTGTGTCATATAACCCATTCCGAATAGTGATACGACGTATATGGATAGCATTGAAGACCGGTGTGAAGACCGGGTATTTGCGAGAATGATAGGATGACCTGTTGATTTTTTTTTGCATCATGGCTCAGGTATAGAGATTCCCTAAGTGATGGGAAGTCCGATCGGGATTGTGAATACCAGGATTTGCAAGGGCTTCTTCGGAAGTGCCTTTGGTTCTGTTCGAACCCGGAACAGACTTGTATGGATGTATGTCCGACGTTACATTTTGAGATGTAAAGCTGGTTTCTATCAAATACATTTCTGTTGGTGATGGAGAATTTATTCTCTTAGCTTAACACCCTTCTCTGAGACGCATGAGCTCAGAGGTTATGTAGTTGATGGTTACTAGTGATACATTCCTAATTTGGTAATGTGGCATTCGAAGTGCTGCTGATCATTTGTTGATCGAAGCATAGCTTTGTGAAAAAGCATAGCTTTGTGGACGAGACTTCGTTGGGCCTCACAAACCGGTAATGGTCGAAACAAGAATGCTGCGACAAGGTTTTTGTTAGGGGTAGCGCCCTAGGGTATCTCCATTTCCTTCTGGATAGAAGGTGATATCATGGTATAGAGCCCAGATATCGAACCTATGTGGTTACTGCATATTTACTACTTTGTGGTTGTTGCTTTGTGGTTGAGGATCCTCAGATAAAGGTCGGTAACGACCGGGGGATGGCATAGCTTGTGTGTTAGCTACCTAGTCACAGCTGTATAGCGTGAGGTAGCGTCGGTGTGTTAGTTACCTAGTCACAGCTATATAGCGTGAGGTAGCGTTTGTGTGTTAGCTACCTAGTCACAGCTGTATAGCGTGAGGTAGCGTCAGTGTGTTAGTTACCTAGTCACAGCTGTATAGCGTGAGGTAGCGCCGATGAGTAAGTTACCTAGTCACAGCTGTATAGCGTGAGGTAGCATCGTCCTTGTTTAGCAGAGATCCGGTCGGGTTCTCGGGGGCGTCCTTCCAGAGGCGTTCCATTTCGGTATGGGAAGTTCCTTAGCCCGATCAGTTGTTGGAAAATCCAAAGAAACAATACGTACCCTGTACGGTTTTAGTTGTATAACCTGCCATAGAATGTGGCGGTAACCTACTATTGATCTTGGTAGCTATAGTTGGCATAAGTGCATAATGCCCATGCTGACTAGGGTTACTATTATATTTTCGAAATGTTTTCTACACTATGCACTAATAATAATATCAAAAATGATTTATTTGCATAATGCCATGGAATGTTGTTGTTTTAAAGATAAATAACTGTTTTAGTTCTCACACCAGTCTCATGACTGACCTGGAGTTTATTGTTTCCTTCCTAAACTCTGGGTGCCCACCAATTTCCACAGGGGCAGTCAAGAGTCAGGTTATCAGGTCATTCTGGAATTCAGGAGATGCTGTGGAGCTCAGGAGGCGAGCTGGATGGCGTGGCATATTAACCAGTATATAGTATTTCTTTTCCGTTGTTTGTTGTTGTAAACTCTGATAATGTAATGTAATGTGATGTAATGTAATAGCAGATTAGATTCTTTGTTTTAAAGATTATTCATTGATATATTATATGTTGTTCCGCTGCGATTCGTGAGATTCCGATATTGTTTCTATTGCTTCTTCTTTCTTACTTCTTCTATATTTTTCTTCTTCTTAAACCCTAAGGGTTCGGTTTTTCGCATTCGGTTGTTCGGTAGTTGTTACAGTAGACGTATTAATGTCGATTTTCAGAGGTCGAACAATCGGGTCTTTACAATGTGGTATCGGAGCATTTGGTCAAGAGACAACCTTGGCTCTGTTGGGTGTTACTCATTAGAGATAGAGTTAGCAGTACTCTAGAATGAGTGTGAGTGTAATAATAGATATGAGTGCGTATTTGTTAGTGAATATAAAATTGTTTTATATTTTGTTTATTGGTTTGTTGAGTGGTATATGGATTCTGGCTAATACGAGTAATTAACGTTATTGATAGGAATCTCTAAACACTTGTACAGAACAAATTCGACACGATATTGTTTTGAAATAGGGTAAATGAAATAATTTTACCTAAATTATTTACGTATATAAAAGAAAAAAAATGTGATATCCCGGAAATTTTGACAATAACAATTTAATAATTTATGTCAAAATTTAATTGATTTGACCATATTGTTAATAATAACTTTGAATTAAATTTAATAATCTTCTTTAAAATAAATATTTAAACTGGTAATCTATCTTTAAAGGCTAATAAATTGTTTTATATTTGTAATGTATTCATATCTGTATATATTATAAATAGATAATCTTTGTTTTAAATTTAATATATATAGGCATGTTTTCTTATTCTAATGTTTTTGATTTTATCAAAATTGGATTCAATTTGACATTAAGCTATTAAATAAATAACCATATGATTTTTAATACTCAAGCTAAAAACTTAATTGTTTAAAATTGATTTTAGCTTAAGTTTAAATTTAAATAAAAAGGTTTGTTTGTTCTTTTTAAATAACTTGATAAAATAAGCAATTGATTATTAAAGAGACAAATTTCTTTTGGAAACTATTTTTAATTTAATCATGAGTTATATTTAAGCAATATTAATGGTGTAATGTTTTACAAATGGATTTTTAATATAAATAAAAATTGTTATCTTAAATTTAAGTATGTGAATTTTATAGGAAAGCTATGATTGTAAATTTGAAATAGCATCTTTCAAATATGATTAAAATAAAATAAGTCTTAAATATATTAAACTTAAGTATAAATCAAATATATGATATTAACATAAGTATGAAAATAGATTAATAATCATCAAATTAAGTATTTGATAGTTAAAGTTTAAAAATGAAAGAGAAAATAAAAATAAGTAATAGAACTAAATACTTAAGTTAAAATTTATAACAATGATTAAAACAACTTTATAATATATATATATATAACCTGTAGAATAAATAAGCAAAAGAAAATCTATCAACATCAAAATACATATCTACATACCAAACAAAAGTATATATGTAAGTACAAATAAAAGATACTAACCAGGCTTGTAATATTTGTTGCCTGCGAAATAACAAAGTAAAATGAAATAACTAAAAGCAAAGAGCAAAGCAAGATTTGCAGGCAAGTGAAACTAATATATATATACAAGATAAAATAAATCATAACCCGACAAAGTCATAATAAAATTGTTAAGTACATGAAATAAAACACAAACCAGGCAAGAATAAGACAAGTAAGAAATAGGTAAGAATCTTATATAGGAAGTTTAGATTATCTGCTTAGTTAAGTTTCAACATGTACTAATTAGATAAAGAGTAAACAAAAAGTACAAAGGCATTTAATACTTTCATTTCAGCATACAAATAAGTCAATTCGAAATCTAATAAGCATTTCAGCCTCCTTTTGAAACATCTGCCTGATAAAACAAAAATAAAATCTTTGAACAAAGATAATAGTGTTCCAGCAAAGAGTTTACCCAGTAAACACCTACCCTTGCATATTCTTTTCTTCATGTGTGTATATATATATATATATACATCTCCTTGTTTCATTACCACAACAGCAACTTGAATCAAAGACCTGATGCAATGCATCTTCAACCTGAAATCAAGCATCCTCCAAACAACAGTTGGCTTCAAAGTAAAAAGGATTTTTAGTGCAGAACTTTCAAGTTTCAAAGCATTCAAACACTCAAGTTTTAAAGTATCATAGGCTTTTCAATTTGGGTGCTCTATTCTTTGTTTCAAAATTTTGCAGGTGAGTTACTCTTTTAAATAACTTAAGTTTTTAAACTTGTTGCATGCTAAAATTTAAATGCTTAAATATATTGTGTAGATATTTATATATTCATTCCTCTGAGTGTTTGTGAGATGAAAATCTCTGCATACTTCAAGTCTGCAAATTCAACCTGTTTTCATCATAAATATGCTCTGTTTATTTTCAAATGAGCAACTTAACTTTTTAAAAACTTAAAGTAAAAGTTTGTTGCTTGCAAGTACATGAAGGTGATATGTATTGCATGAATGAAACCTGATGAGAATATTACTTTTGTGTATGATGTGTATTTTTACTCTGCACTGTTCTGTTACCCTTTCCAGGCTCAAATTTTCCAAATAAACACATTATCACTTAATCTAGTTTTTGTTAGGATTCAACTTACAAATCAAAGATGTTTGATTTAACCTGTATAAATGTTTAAAATTGTAAGTAAGCTACATATGAAGCTTGTTGCCTCTGGAAGTATAATAAACATCTGGGCATGTTAAATAAATCAAAAACTCAAACCTTTAAAAATGTAATTCCAGTATTATAAATTGAATATTTAAATCAAAATTTGATTTTTAAAACAAAAACTATAAATTTTAGTGAAGGGGTTAGAGTGCAATTCTGGTTTGAACATATTATGGTAATTCGTGATTCTCTGGTGATCCTCGGGTTGGTAGAGCTTGGGATCTCGCCTGGTGATGGAGGGGTGAGTGTAGATGCTCGGAAAAATATGGCGGTGGTGGGAAGTTCATCAGGGAAATCGCGGCAGGTGATTTTCGTTTGGAACCCTAAGTTTTGCTGTGTTTAAATAATCGAACACCACGGTTGTTCGGATGGATCGAGTGCAGCAGGGCTTCGATGGATGAAAGTTTGGTCGTGGATATGGTCGTAGTCGGAGTTGCAGCTTTTACAGTGGCCGGAGGATCGAAGGTGAGGCGATGACAGGTTCCAGTGGGTGATGTTTTTGAATTTTCAGGTTTGGTCGAGGTCTCGTTTTTTTGATTTTTGAGAGTGGAAGTTCGATTGAGGGTTGAGGTGGTTGCTGAGTTGTTCTCTGACAGGGTGCAATCACCGTAGGCGATCAATGGTGGTTGGAACCACCGTGCATATGCACGGTGTTCATGTAAGGGGAGCTGTGTTTTCAGGAGATGGGACTCGAGTGTTTACTCGAGTTGTTGGGGGTTTTACTCGGGTATGTTCGAAATTGACTCCGAGTAAATGCAGGGGCCTGGGTAAGTTAGTAACAGTTTTTTTTTAAAAACCTGTAAAGTTAAATTTTCTTTAAACTGGGGTTTTAAAATGAGAAATAAATGTTTAACATAGGTATTTAAATAAAAGATGAGTTTGGATTTCAATGAAGTTGAATCTCAGTTAAAATAGAATAAAGTTTTAAAATTTTAAATTATTTGTAACCACTTTAAAAAAGGGGATTGTTGCTCGAGTTTCACTCGAGTGATTCAAGTGTTGGACTCGAAGAAATTTGGGGTTTTGCTCAAAGGAATGTTTGTTTATCTCGGGTATTTTAGTTACAGGGTTTAGAACCTGTAAGTTTTATAAAATTTTAAAACTGGGTTTTTTAAATGAAAAATAGATATTTAAACAATAATTAAATCAAGTTAAGTTGGTTTCAAAAGTAGTAAATCCTAGTTTTTAAATAAATAAAGATTTTATATTTAAATTTTGTTTTAAACAAATGTGAATGATAAAGAGAATTTTTAAATTTGATTTGAATTCAAAATGAAACCGTGTTTAAATTCTTTTAATCTTCTATTTTAAGATAAATATTCTTTAAGTTGTAAAATAAAAAGGAGTTTGGGACTGTTAAGATTAATTTGATTTCATTTTAAATCTTAAATTTAAAATGTATTTAAAGGTAAATTTAAATTAAATTGATTAAATAGCTTATTAATGATAAATTGATCATTAAATAGAAAAAGGTTTTTTTTAAAGACTTAAGGAATTGAAATTATTAAGTTAACTAAATGGATAATAAGTGACTTGAATTAATTAACTTAGAAATTAAGAGTTTAAATTTATTTTAAAGAGATATAAGTTAATTAATTTAAGATAAATCAATTGGTAATTAAGAAATCATTGATTTAATTTTAAATTTATGATTAGTAAACAATTAATGAATTAATTAGGGATTAATTAATGAGTCATTAATATTAATAAAAATGTAATTGATAATAAATTTTAGTTAATTACTTTAGGAAAAGTAATTAAAGAATTATAAATAGTTAATGAAGGACATTAACTAAAAATTATGAAATAATCAATTAATGGGATTATTTTTAATAATTAATTAAATTATTTATTGAAGATAAGCAATTGTGATTTGTTAAGTATAATTACTTAATGGAAGTAATTAAGAAATTATTAATTACTCATTGTAATTAATTCTATGAATTGTTTAAGTTAAATAATTAAATTTAATTAATTTAAATAACCATTTGAGGATGTGATAAGTATAATTACTTAGGGGAGTAATTAATGATAATTACTGGATGTAATTAACTGAGGGTGATTTAATAATGAAAGTAATTGGAATATAATTACTTGTATAATTAATCAAGGGATTAATTAGAGAAAATTAATTAAGGAGTAATTAATTTATTTGATGGAGTAATTAAAGATAGTTAATTACTGAATGGTATTAATCAGAGGTGATTAATAAATGTGGTTTAATTGAAGATTAATTACTTAAGGTAATTAATTTAAAACAGGGAATTAATTAAAATGTAATTAGAAATCATTAATTGATATAATTAATGATGGGATGATAAATTTAGATTAATTAATAAATAATAAGTAATTAAGAGTAATTAATTAGTGTAATTAAGAAGTAATGTAATGTTTGTAAATTAGGGTTAATTTCTATATTTGGATAAGATAACTAATTTGTGAAAATAATTAAAGGATGATTATTTGAATATAATTAAATGTTAATTAATCAAGTGTGATTAATTGAAACGAATAATTAGTGAATGATTATTAATTGATTAATAATTATATAAGCAAGATTTAAATGGTGAAGTAATTAATTTAATTTACTTTAAATTAATTATAGATGTAAGTAATTAATTTAATTCATTTTAAATTAATTATAGCTGATATGATTGCTTATGTATGGATGATGATATCATTTACCTTGAATGATTTAAGATCTCAGATATGAGAAATTGATGCTATGTGATATGGATGCTTTGATTTAAATATGATGATAATATGAATTCTCTGTTATGATGATAATATGCATTATCTGTTTGTAGTGATAATATTGATTATCTGTTTATGATGATGAAGTGATTATCTATTATGATATTGTGAATTATCTATCTGTGTGTATATGGATAATTGAATTGAATTGTTTTAAATTTTAAACAACTTGGCCTTAAAAGACACGTTTTGGATTTCGATGAGACCAGGATCGGGTTTTCCATATTTGGAAGTCCGAAAATCACATCGATCCAAATTAACGTTAGGTCGTGAATTTGAAGATGAAGATTCTGAATGCAAGGTTTATCGTCGTTAACTCTGAGGGTGATTCCAAAATGAGTGTAACGAGATAATGCCTTCGGTTTCGTTCGAATCCGGAACGAACTTGTATGGATTGAATGCTTTCAAAACATCGTCAGGTGGGCGATGAGCATTCTAAGAAATGTGTTCTCTAAAGGTAATCGTAGCCTCAAGCCTCATCAACCGGGAATGGCTAAAACAGGGGAGGTGCGGCAAGGTTAGGTGGGTCATGCCCAAGCAGGACAAGATTTTCCCCTGTCTAGATGTCCCTTTTTATTCGGCTGTGTGGACAGTTGTGAGCTCCAACTGTCGGGGTTGTCTTGTTCGGGACTGTTCAGTAAGGAATGGTTCTGGCCTTGTGTTGCAGGGGGGTCGGGAGTGATCCTCGGTACGTTGATCTAGGCCACGTACTGTGACGGGCGATACCCCAGTAGCCCTGCCATTGTATGGAATCCACAATCCAATAAGTGCCAACGGTTTTGATTGTATTACCCACTTTTGTGGCTAGTAGCTGGAATTTAATGAATGTAACAATTTCGGCTATTTTCTATTTACTTGAAAACCCTAGACTTATTATAATATCATTGAATTTCCTATCAAATGATTTGGTTAACGTAAGGTAAAAACTTACCATATTTATTCGTGGGAAGTCTTACATGATACCTTTTGTTTTCAAATGTTTTTCAAAGTTAAGAAACTTTATCTTGTTACTCATACCAGACCCATGTCTGACCCGGAGTTTATTTTTGTTTTTCATAAACTCTCGGGTACCCAAATTTTTACGGGTAGCCAAGGGATTCGGGTTAGCTTTGACGAATTCTGGAGGAGCAATGGAGCAAGAGGCTTCTACGTTGTAGATATATATATATATAGTGTGCCGCTGTGTTGGTATCTCTGTGTTGTTTTGTGTATTGAGTTGTATAACCAGACAGGTGTTTATAACTGTCTAGTATGTGATGTATTATCTGTATAACTCTGATATATGTAAAATTATGTAATAGTTATGTGATCTATTATATTTTGTTCCATTCCGCTGTGAGATTCTGATGTTGTTGTTCTTTCTTCTCTATCTTTTCTATTTTCTCATCCCTTTCTTTCTTCAAGATGAACCGGTTTTCTGGGGTCAGAATTCCGGGTCGTCACAAAAAAATTCTGTGAATTATTATAATACATGATTGTTTGGTTGCTAGAAAGTGATGATATTAAATTATTATCACTAATGTTGAATAAAGAAATTGAAATCGTAACTCCAAAGTTAAGAAATAAATTCACATAAAAATAGAATTGGAGAATATAAATTGTAAATGCTATTTTGTAATTTGAAGTAAATTTCCAGAGAAATATTTGGAAATGTTTTGAAAGGGTTTGCAATTTGGAAAAGATTAAAATCCTTTTTGAGTTTGAAAATGGTTTTCAAGGGTTTGGAAAAAAAATGTTTTTGGAGGGATAAAAGCTCTAAACTCTTTTCGGTCGCTGGAAAATAACTTCGGTGATGACTGCAGCATCATCGGTGTTCATTTTCGGGTTTCCAAAAGAGGGATTGCTGCCAAGTTGTTTTAAACTAAAGTTGTTTGGAAATTTGAGTTTGGGTTTTGAAATTCAAAGGATAATTTGAATTGGTTTCAAAAATGGTTTTGAAATGTTGGAAAGACTCTGGAATCTGGTAAAAATAGTTATGGAATAAAATTTATTAAGTTGAAAATAAACTTGGGGTTGAAACAAATGAATTGTAATTGAGTTTGAATTGTGGAAATAAATTTATGAATGAATGAATTTATGATTGTGAGTAAATGAAATTGGGAACTAAATGTTGAAATTCATCTTGAAATTGCAAGTAAATTAAAATTTGTCAAATTAGATCAAATGAAGCTAAGTATTAAAATAGAATTAGTAAGTAAAACTAATTGAAGAAATGACAAATTTAATATGGGTTGAAATGAATTGAATTCAACATTTATAAAAAAAGGGTAAATTAAATTCGTATGGAATTTGAAATCCAGTTTAAACATAAGTGGTTATAAGCCGAAATAGTGTATTGAATTGTGTTTGGGAATGAACAAAAGAATAAAAACTGAAATTGAAACTGAATATCGACAACCAATTTGAATTGTGCGAGATGAAATGAGTTAGAACTTGTAATGAATTAGTAAAAGAAACTAATTTAAAATAGCAAGATGAATCAGTTGTGAATGAAAAATAATTGATAAAATTCAATATTCAGAAGGTAAATTGAATCCAAATAGAATTGAAATTGTAAATTGAATTCAAATGAAATTGATAATGTGAGATTGAATGAAAATGGATATTATGGTTAGCAGGATATACAGGTGGATTAAAGGAAATTGGGATTTTGATTTCGAAGATAAAAAAATTGAATTGCCCGACAAAAGGTATGTATGAAATTTCAGTATGAAATTTGATGATCTTCTTGTCCAGCCACTTGGCTTTTCGTTTTCTTTTTGGAATCTGGCATTTTTGTAGCCGCACCGAGCTAGCCGAGCAAAGGAGACGCTAGCGAAATTTTTTGGAAATTTAAGGCGTTAGAATATTTTTGAGATAATTGAAAATTTTGGAAACTATAACTTTGATTTTGGGGCGAAAAATTAAACGATATGGTTGGTTTTGAAAAGATAACTAAGTATGATTTGAAAACTTAGTAAAGTTATTGTAAGAAGTTTAAATATGGATTTTGGAAAAGTTAAATTGTTTAAACAAATTTGAAATTTAACTTGAATGGTTTTGAAAAGTTAAAGGGATTCTGTAACTTTTTCTTACTTGGTAATTTCGAGGACGAAATTCTTTTAAGGGGGGAAGTTTGTAACGACCCAGAATTTCTGTCAATTAAAATTTGTATATTTAATTGATTTTAAATATTAACAAGTAGGATTTGTAAGTCGAATAAATTTTATTTCGAATATCTAGATTTATTGGATAATTAAATCGATAATTTAATATTTGAAATTACAGAAATAATTGAAATTTAGTTTTAATTTGAATAAAAATGATTTATAAAGTTGTATTAAATCATATTGGAGTTATAATGATATTATAGAACTTTTAAAATTGAATTAAAAGTTAATTTGTGAAAATTGAATATTTTAATATTTAATTGACGACTAAAAATAGTCATTTTTCAAACAGTCTCCGATTTCAACCAAACTAGTTTCATCGGATCCGGAATGTTATATTATTGTAAGATTTCAAATTTCATGTCAATCGAATTTATGGTTTGTCCATGGCAAGCCAAAACGCATAGAAATTGGTTTAACCGATTTAATCTGAATTTGATCGTTTATTTCCGTAACTCGCACATATGATCGAATTGGCTCTGGACACCTATTCCATTGTGTCCATAACGCATGTTAAACCCTAGAAACGCCAGCCGGCACGCTTCGTTTGGAGTTCGAAAAAAAATACAATGAATAGTGTTTTTGGTGAATTTTCTATAAAAGGAACCCCCCCCCCTCATTTCCATTTGCAAGCCCTAATCAAGACCAAGCCCTAGCCGCCAGTTTGTTCATCAATGGCCGAAAATTTCGTTTCTTCCCTCCTCGATTTCTTCAAATCCACAAACTAATTTCATAAACGTTCAACTACAACATCGAAGAGGCCAGCGAGCTCTACCTATTCAACGGCTATGATCGTGAACAACGTTGTGGATCAACGGCAAAATGGTGATGAAGGCACGTTGTTCATGTTCGTTTTCTGAGGCAAAGGCACAATTGAGTGGGGTCGGCCTCTGGGCGTGGGTGGAGGTGAGGTCAAGCATTCGTATGGCGTAATCTGTTCAACGTGGAGATGCTCGAGTTGGCCACAGCTATTAGGGTTTCTTGGCGGCAATGGGTTCGTGCACGTTTTATCACCTGGAAGAAGAAGTTGTGAAACACGGCCCAGATTCTTCAAGAAAAAGACGTGCGGCCCTGATTGTTTTCAAAGTTTAATAAGAAAGTAAAATGTTAAATTATAATATTTAAATCGTGTAATGTTTAAAATGTTATATTTTTTTGATACGAGGTCAGGATTTGACGAAACGAATTGCGTTGGCTTCATATTGACGAGCACTACGCGATGGAGATGGATTGGGATCAATTGGAGCTAGTGAAAATTTCGGGTAAAATTAAACACGCGTGTTTGTGCCAAAATTGATCACAAACCCCAAATAACGTGGAAGCACCAAAGTATGGAGATAGGTCAGCAATATTCCAAACACAAATCACAGATCACAATGAATAACAAGCAACAATTCAATAGTAATGAACAGAGACAGAAGATTTATAATGGTTCGGCCATCTCCGGCCTATGTCCACTCCAAAGTTTTATCCTTTATTGATTATCCTTGCTGCTTACAGATGATTACAGCAGTAGCAATGATAAATCTCGAGTACAATTGCTATATTAAAAATGTAGAAGTGAATCCGGTAGAGTTCGGGCGTTGAATGGCCAAAAGATCCCTTTTCTATAGCCTTCAGGGGGCTATTTATGGGTGTAGAAGGCTGAGATCGCACTCAAACTTTGGGAGACTTCTTCTGGCACGTAAGTGGGCCCACGCGACCGACCCCACCAAGTTTCGACTCGATCTGTGATCGATACGAAGTTATTTCGTATCCATCAAAAAATGATCCAATCGAGCTGAAACTTGGCAGGATTGTTCTTTACCTTGTACGTAAGCTCCTGTGAAAATTTCGTTGCGTTTGGATCAGGGGTTTAGGAGATACAATCGATACGAGTTGATGTTCTTTGTGGACTGCAGATTTCGAATCCATGCTTTCGCATCCATCTTCTTCGACTCGATTAGGAGCACGTGCGCATTGACGACATGGCGCTACTTCCAAATCTCGATCCATACTCCTTACCGCTTTGACTGCTTCTTTCCTGGAGACGTGGACTTGCATCCATGTTTTATGCTCGTTCATACCGATAACTTCACAACGGCATGCTCGTACCCATCAATTCACGTCTCTCTTTGCATCGATTCCAGGAGGACACTTCGCATCAATCATTCACGGATTGATCGATACGAAATGACCATGGGGGTTATCGATACGAAGTGGTTGTGATAAAGTGGAGGATGGATACGAACGAGACCTTACCTGATGGATACGAACAAGGCCTTACCTGATGGATACGAACGAAGCTTTACCTGATGGATACGAAAGTTCCAAACCCTTCTAATATCGATACGAGAGTATCGATTCGAGATATGCCGCCTTTTTCCATCCTGACCGATACGAAACCACTGAGTCGAGTCCAAGGTGATCGATACGAACGGTATCGATTCGAAGTTCACCACTATGTTCTGTCTTTGATCGATACGAATGGTATCGATACAAACGGTATCGATACGAACACCATCCCTGATCGATGCGAAATGCATCAATACGAACCATTCTCTGCACACCGTAATCCATCCATATCTCCTTCATACGAACTCCGATTAACCTGAAATTTGAAACATAGCCTCTCCTAGTCCTCATCATCATCTCCAACCGATTCCGTCCCAATCGGAGCTCAACTAAATTTTGACGACATCGATTGCAGCCTCGATTCCAATCGATCTCCAATCCCAATATCCATCATTCCTTGCCAATTTGTTGATATTCCAGCCTTGACCAAAAGGTGGGATAACATTTGCCCCCCAAAACATGCCTTATGATAAGAAGGCGTGTTTTGAATAATTCTGAATCTGATATCCAAAGTCCATAGCCAATTCCATGTCCATCCAAACTCGACAACCGAGTTTTAATCCATCCTTATCCAATAGCCAATAACCGAATACATGACTCTCCGGGCCGTTATCCAAATCCATAACCTCTCCGGGCTCTTGCCAAGCGCAATCCATACTTGACGACCGTGGTCCAGTGTCCCTGGATGTTGAGCTAACCTCTTCGGGTTCTTGCCAAGCGCAATCCACACTTGACGACCGTGGTCCAGTGTCCCTGGATGGTGAGCTAACCTCTCCGGGTTCTTGCCAAGCACAATCCGCACTTGACGACCGTGGTCCAGTGTTCCTGGACGGTGATCTAACCTCTCCGGGTTCTTGCCAAGCGCAATCCACACTTGACGACCGTGGTCCAGTGTCCCTGGACGTTGTATAATGCCAAGGATTAAGTCTTAAGCCGAATCCTGGCCACTCCGGACCTTGTTGAGCATAGTCCATACTCAATGACCTGAAAATAACAATTGATAATGCAGGGCCTAAGTCCTAGGCCGAATCCTGGTCACTTCGGACCCTTGTTGAGCATAGTCCATACTCAACGACCTGAATGAGTCAATTTACCGCATTCAGGCAAAAGGACTCACCCCTTGCCAGGCATAATCCATACCCGACGACCTTTTATCAAAAACCAGATAAAAATTCAATCAAAATCTAATCCAAAATCCAAATCAAACCAAAAAAACCAGAAATCCAAACCAGCATCAAAAACAAAAACCAACCATCCACACCAAAATCCAAACCAGAAAGCAAGCAAAATCAGGAGTTCAAACCAAACTCCAAAACCAAAGCAGAAAATCAAGTGTCCAATTCGAAACAAAAAGTAGATTTCACAAACCATAGCTTCACGGTTTATTACCATTCAGAGCATGCCTTGGGGATATCTCCGCCCTCATACATGTGTAAATGACTTGGTCCTTTGCCAATGGTTTGTTACTTATTTCATATTATCCTGCTTAATTGATAACCAGTCGACCGTCATTCCTGGGCCTCACATCGTCATGGTGTGAGGTAGGCGGTGGTTGCTCCTGCTCCACCGCTGCATTCCGTGCCCCAACATACTACCTCAGTTGCCCATTCCTCACATGTTCCTCAATTATGTCCTTTAAGTGCCTGCAGCTGTTGGTATCATGTCCATCCAAATTGTGGAAGAGACGGTGCCTTCCTGAGGCCCTCTCCCATTCGGAAGGTTCTCTTCTAGCCGGTCTTCGGTAAGGAAGGCGATTCCTAGTTTCCATGTATATTCGTTCCGGCGTCTCGTTTAATCCTATGTATGTGGAAAACTTTGGATCCTTCCATCGCTTTCCAGCTTTCCCTGAATTGTCATCCAGCTTCCTCTTTCCCTTATCGTTATCCGAGCTTCCATTGGATGGTCCTCCACCCTCGATCGCGTTCACCTCCTTTAGCTTTAAATCCATACTCGCATCTTCTTGCCGAAGTAACCTTTCGGCTTCGTGGAAGAACTCCTCGAGATCCTATCGGGGATCTCGTATTAAAGATACCTTAAAGTCTGAATCCTCTCTGATCCCTGATACCGCCGCCATCAAAACCATCGATGGATCCGGTCGATCCACCGAAGCAACTGCCGCGTTGAATCGGGTTAGAAAACCTCTAGGCGATTCATCCGTCCTTTGCTTTATCGATGTCAATGTCATTACGTTCTTCGGCCTCTTGATATGAACCCGGAACTGCCCCAAAAACCTATCCACCAATTCCTGCCAAGTCCTGATAGATCCTTCTCCCAGCTGCATAAACCACATTGCAGCTAAGTCCATCAAATACAATGGGAAGCATCGGGCCATCACTTCCTCCGATGCCTCCAGCACTTCCATGTGTCTGGTATACCTCATCAAATGATCGGTCGGATCAGCCTTACCATCATATATTTCCACGCTAGGTAGCTTGAACTTAGGTGGGTTCTGAGCTATTCTGATTTCCCGAGTAAACGGACTTCTGTTTACTCCTTCCATATCTCTATTAGTCAAACCTCCACGCATAGTTTTCCTAATGATCTCCACTAGTCCAGCATTATCTGTCAGAGATTGCCCCCCATGCCCCCGAGGGAATTCCGGTACATACTCTTCGTGCGGTTCGTTAGCATCAGCGTTCATTCTAGCCTGTTGGGTTTCATTCAAAGGTCTTCCTGTGTCAGATCTGGCGAGCCTGCCCCCAAGCCCTTGCTGGCTGTTTCCTAGCTCCGTATTCTATCCTCCATGAGGCTCTACAACCCCAGCTCCTTGCTCCACATCCACAGCCGCTGTAGTTGTTCCTAAGTTCTGTGTCCCTGCAGCTCTCATCTGTTCAAAGAAAGTCTACATCATTTCCTGTTGACTTTTCAACAATCTCTCTTGCAAAGAATTTGCCATAGCTTCCATTTCATCCCTGGTGATGTAGATGGAAGCTTGTCCTTCTCCTGCTCCAGAGGATGCCTCCTGGCTTCCTCCTTGTTGGCTTCTCTCAGCTCTTTGTCTTGTTTGTCGAGCCATTCTCTTCGAGTCTGAATCTTTCACACTTTCCCAATCTCAACTCCAATCCGATGTAGCGGGTGCTAGTTGTTCTCAGTGAAAGCACCAAAGTGTTTATGCCAAAATTGGTCACAAACCCCAAATATCGTGGAAGCACCAAAGTATGGAGATAGGTCAGCAATATTCCAAACACAAATCATAGACCACAATGAATAACAAGCAACAATTCAACGGTAATGAACAGAGACAGAAGATTTATAGTGGTTCGGCTATCTCCGGCCTACGTCCACTCTAAATTTTTATCCTTTATTGATTATCCTTGCTGGTTACAGATGATTACAGCAGTAGCAATGATAAATCTCGAGTACAATTGCTATATTAAAAATGTAGAAGTGAATCCGGCAGAGTCCGGGCGTTGAATGGCCAAAAGATCCCTTTTTGTAGCCTTCAGGGGGCTATTTATAGGTGTAGAAGGATGAGATCGCGCTCAAACTTCGGGAGACTTCTTCTGGCATGTGAGTGGGCCCACGAGACCGACCCCACCAAATTTCGACTCGATCTGTGATCGATACGAAGTGATTTCGTATCCATCAAAAAATGATCCAATCGAGCTGAAACTTGGCAGGATTGTTCTTTACCTTGTACGTAAGCTCCTGTGAAAATTTCGTTGCGTTTGAATCAGGGGTTTAGGAGATACGATCGATACGAGTTGATGTTCTTCGTGGACTGTAGATTTCGAATCCATGCTTTCGCATCCATCTTCTTCGACTCGATTAGGAGCACGTGCGCATCGATGACATGGCGCTACTTCCAAGGCTCAATCCATACTCCTTGCCGCTTCGACCGCTTCTTTCCTGGAGACGTGGACTTGCATCCATGTTTTATGCTCGTTCATACCCATAACTTCACAACGGCATGCTCATACCCATCGATTTGCGTCTCTCTTTGCATCGATTCCACGAGTATACTTCGCATCGATCATTCACGGATTAATCGATACGAAATGACCATGGGGGTTATCGATACGAAATGGTTGTGATAAAGTGGAGGATGGATACGAATGAGACCTTACCTGATGAATACGAACAAGGCCTTACCTGATGGATACGAACGAAGCTTTACCTGATGGATACGAAAGTGCCAACGCTTCTAATATCGATACGAGAGTATCGATTCGAGATATGCCGCCTTTTTCCATCCTGACCGATACGAAACCACTGAGTCGAGTCCATGCTGATCGATACGAACGGTATCGATTCGAATTCCACCACTATTGTAACGACCCGATATTTTCAACCATTCGCATCTGCACATGTCGGACTTGAATTGCTCAAAATACCGCGTTGTAAATAAAATTTGGCAAATCTCAGAATATACAGTAAATACATAATCACAGATCACAGACACAGAGTATTTAATAATGCAGCGGAATTTAAAAGAAATAGTAGTTCATGAAGCTACTATATAAAAATAAGATACATCAGAGTTAAACATGATACAACAAAAAGTAACAAGATACATCAGGTACAAATCAGAATACATCACTGAAATCACTGGATACAGAAAGCAAAATAGATGGCTGGATCTTCAAGGAAAGCTCCAACTCCGAAGGTGAATCTTGAATGCTAACTCACTCAATCTGACTCGAGCGTAAAGCAAAATACAAAACACTCGAGTCAGGACATAAATACTTATGAACTGTAAATAAACTCAAGTGAACAGTAACAAAATGCATCAGTAACTTAAAGGATGCTTAGGATCGCCCATCCTTTAAGGATCCGTTAAACTATTTACTATGTAGTAATATTGCGCTACTATAATAATGTCTACAGTAAAATAAACATACTTTTAAATAGCGTTCCGGGCTACCCATATCACCCTTCACACATAATAGTCCCAGTAGTCCATCCAATATCATGCCATCTCCACTCCGGGTGACTGTCAGAGGATACCACACGGGCTACGGGAGAAAAACAAACTCGTAGTAAAGGCTCGGTATGGTAGGTGACAGGGAACACAAGGCAATGCCAGGGTAGATATACCAATTACGCACACGGGCTAGTGGTAACGCAGCAGCCACATACGCCCACCTCGGAACACACTCCCAATCAAAATCGGAGGATGACCATCTAATCAATCACCAGTAAGAGTATAGTATCGAAGGAATGTGTCCGATAGGAGGAATGACCTCACTTGGCCCGAGATCGCTCCTGTTTTAGCCACCTTATGCCAACTCACGGGAGTTGGGTCCACGTAATATACCTCAAGAACGTCGCCACCATCCTACTTCATTCTGGAATCTCCACCGCGTACACGGTTGTTAAAGTGGTTTTCGGAGTTGGCAGAGAGTATGACAACTTCCGATCCCGGTCTCTTTAACAACCAAACGTTATTATAACGCCGTGGTCATTTCAAATAGTTTATACTTTAAAAAGATCAAATCATTTCATTTCAAACTATATTTCTTTCAAAATAGTTTATACTTCGAAACCAAAACCATTTTTATTTCAAAACTATTTATTCAATCAAAATAGTTTATACTTCAAAACCAAAACATTCCAAACATATATTCATTTCAAAATCATAATATTTTCAAAGTATAACTCTTTCGAAACCAAAAATACTTGAAACAATTACACTTTGAAAATCATAACATTTCAAAATCACACATTTGAAATCATGGGATATTCATTTAATTCTTTACATTTTACAATTCATTCAATTAATCCCAAATTTTCAATTTCCAACTTAATTCAATTCAAACCATCAGTTTCAATTAAATTTCCCAATAACCATTTCAAATCATATCATTTTCAAATATAGATTTGATCCACAAATTAAACTATTCAATTTTTAATAAATTTCAAAGCTTTAATATCCCGCATTTCAAAACTAAATTTTATATTTTCATATATCTCAAATCTAGTTTCATTATTACTTAGTTTTGAAATATTCATTTCATAAATCCAATACTATTTAAATAAACTCAATTTACAATTAAACTAAATATCCTTTCATGCCAATATAAACTTCAAATATTCATTTATCAAAAGTACATATCATTCTTATTCATATTCTTTATCAAAATAAAGATCAAATCATTTCCAAACCTTATTATCAAATCACTATTTAATTCAAATTTAAAAACTCAAATTTAAATATCATTTTTAAATCAAATAAGTCATTCATTTGTTATTTCAAGTATCATTACAAAATATATTAAAAATTCCATTCAAAAATTCATTTATCTCATTACATTTCATTCCATTTAACACATAACCAAGTAAACCTTACTTAAATTCAAATTAAAATTTAAATTCCTTAAAAATTCAAATTTAAATATTAAAATATATTCAAAACTTCTTAAATTTCACAATTAATCAATTTCCAAAATTTAAATCATTTAGCACTTTAAAAAATAACTCAAACAGTGTTAAAAACTATAACATTTCAAACATTGTCAAATTATAGCAACGACAGCATTTATAAAGTGCTATCGTAGCTTATAGCTTCCAAAAATGGTTTAGTTCAAGAATAACGGCATTTATAAAATGTCGTAATAGATATTTAGTTATTTCAAACATTGTTAGATTCAAAACAATAGCATTTAAAAATGCTGTCAAAAGACTACAACATTTTGAAAATGCTATGAATTCCAGATTTCATTTTAGCTTTAAAAAAATAATAATAATAAAACTCCAAATTTTTATTATAACTTGAAAATTATTTCTAGACTTCAAAATTTCACATTTAAAATCATTTTAACATATGATTTAACACAACAAAATTTTTAGATCAAATATTCAATTTAAAAACTCCATTCATTTATTAAGTCAAAATTCACTGTTTATTAACATATAAATTAAATAAAAATTAAAATTTTACTTCATATATAATTTTAAAACTTTAAATTTAATTTCCATTATTTATTTACATTTTAAAATAAAATTTAAAGTCTAAAATCTTAATTATTTCACATTTGCGTACTCAAATTCACAATTTCAAGACTTAATATTTAATTTTCTTAAAACCATAAAATATATATTTTTAAATCATTTCATACTTTTAAAAATACATATTTTAATAAATATCATTTAAAAATATACCACGGGGTCTGTATGTAATTTTCTAACCTAGGTCAAGTGATACGGATATATATCATTTCAATCCGCAGTTTACAAAGAAAACCCGGGTTCTATCATTTCAAACCCGCAATCCCAAGTCAAATAAAATACAATAAAAATCGCTCAGGCCTATCATTTCAGCCCATAACGATTTTTCCCTAATCTAAAGTCCGTTTGGGTATGTATCATTTCAACCCATAGTGATTCTATTCTAACAGGGAACTTGCAGTGTGAATATATGCATAAACAATATAAACAATGCCAGTGTCACAATATAATGTCATATATCACATGTCGGGTGATAATTAACAGTTTTAACATGGTAATAACATGGCATAGCATATCATATGATCATCATTAACTTGCATAACATTTTATATTACTAAACACTTGTCATCAATTCACTATTTCATAAGTATAAATGTCAGAGTGAGAAAGACTCACCTTTTACGAAGCTAGAGACAAACAACACACACAAGAGCGATTCCAAAGGCACGACAAGCACGATTTGATTTGAATTGATGGAGACCCTTGTAAACAACACAAAATATAACATACATAAGCACAAACATAGATATCGACATACAAATATAATCAACAACTTTAGTTTGCAGAACAGTTGCAAAACAAGAGAGATGACCAAACCTTAGAAGCAAAAGACTTGCACACGACAACATAAGCTTGTCACATGATCAAATGGGCTTGCTCTCATCATACTAGGCTCAGGTTTGGGTCAGGTATAGCAACCATAAATGTCAGGTTACAAGTGGATGAAGGTGGTGGAACAGTTACAACATGAAGCATACATGGGTTCAAGGCAAATATGTGAAGTTTTTGGTGCATTTTGACTCGGCTATGACCACATATAGGCTCGGCCATGGGGTCTTCATGTCAGGTCAGATCTGGACAGTAGTGAAAGGGGCAGCCAAATGTGAAGTAGATGATGGTGGTGGTGGCTAAGGGGTGGCCAAAAGCAACTATGAAGGCAATAGTGGAGCATAGGCTTGGCTAGCATTGTTTTGGTGAAGTGCTTTGCAAATTTGAGGTGGTGGCTTCATCTAATGGTCATGGCCAGAGGTGGTGGTCAGAGGAGAGGGGGTTGGTGCTGCTATAGATGGTGGAGAGGATGGTGGTCAGCAAGGAGAGAGATGAGGCCAAGCAAACATGAAGAAGAGGAAGGCTAAATCAGTGAAGAAGAGGGAAAAATGTGAAAAGAAAAGCCATTGTTTTTTTTTTCTCTCTTGAAGCTATGGAGCCGTGAGTTTGTGATGAGAAGAAACAAATTCACGTGAATGGAAGAGGGAAGTCACGGCAATAACAAAAGAAAGTGGTCGGCCAATCAAAAATGAAGAGGCAATTGGAAAATGAAAGGACAAGAATACAAAGAGACTAAGCATACAAAGGGTTTCAAACTCTTCATATATCCAATGTTTCTTTTTTAAATTTTTATATAACTGAAAAAAAACATATATAAATTCAGTTAAAATACGAAAATATAGTAAATAAACAATAATAAATTAATTAATTATTAATTATATATAGTTTAATTAAATAAAACAGCAAAATTTGCAACTAGTCTTGAAAATATGAAAAATAAGTGCAATGAACTTGGGAAAATTTTTTATGTAATTAAAATATTTATAAATAAAGATAAGAACACAAAATAAAAAGGAAATCACAAAAATAAATAAATAAATTTTAATTTAAATATAGTTTAGATGAAGAAAATAGCAGAAAAAGGAAAACAGCCTTTTAAAAATAGGAAATCATCATAGTAAATTTTAGAAAAATTCTATTATCATTTCAAAAATATTTAAAAGTCAAAATATACATAATATAACATGTTAAAATAAAATATGACAAAGAAAAATAAAATTTATACAATTTAAAATAACAAAATTGCAAAATAAACAATTTATACTCAAAATTGAAATGTACATATCGTTTGCAGTTTAACTCCGTTTTCCACGAAACAAAAAGCAATGTTCAAGTTATTAAATCTATTTTCCTAATAAAAGATAAATTTAAAATTTCAAACTTTTAAATTTTTAAGTTAAAAGTCAAAGTTTGACTATTTTGACCAAAATCAACATTTTCTGGAAATATTCAATTTATGCATGTTTGATATTCTAATCCACATCAAAATCAACATTTATATTTCAATTAACAAAATATATTCATTTTAATAAATAAAATAAAGTTTTTAAACTAGGAATTTAAATTAAAATAATTAAAATATACAATTACAACAATCAAAAAATACAGGGTTGTTACAACTATGTTCTGTCTTTGATCGATACGAACGGTATCGATACGAACACCATCCCTGATCGATGCGAAATGCATCGATACGAACCATTCCCTGCACACCGTAATCCATCCATATCTCCTTCATACGAACTCCGATTAACCTGAAATTTGAAACATAGCCTCTCCTAGTCCTCATCATCATCTCCAATCGATTCCGTCCTAATCGGAGCTCAACCAAATTTTGACGACATCGATTGCAGCCTCGATTCCAGTCGATCTCCAATCACAATATCCATCATTCCTTGCCAATTTGTTGATATTCCAGCCTTTACCAAAAGGTAGGACAATAGCGTGTTTAATTATATTCGAAACAAACACTGCGACCGTTATAGAAAGCAAGGTGAGAACTTCTCACTCAATCGAATTAGTTTCAATTTAAATTTTAAATAGTTAGATTTAAAATTGCTTGATTGTGCTGATTTGTATGCTTAGATGATATATTGTTATCTGTTGTATTGAAATAGACCCTATACGCCGCATATTAAGCGGAGGTTATTTATTAAACACATATGCTGCGATATTCCACCTTGAAGTGGAATTGGTATTGTATATGTACTTGGAATTGATTTCCCGCATTATATAGCGGTTGAGACCCTATTGCGCCGCATAATAGCGGATAATATTTTATAAATTCCATATACCGCGATATTCCACCTCGAAGTGGAATTGGTATTGTGCTAACATCTGTGGATGCAGAGAAACAGGTTGGGGGATCCAACTGGATTCCCCACCCGTATTGATTTATTTATAGATATTGTGATATATTCTATTATCATATGATATATGATGTTTGGATGTCGTGGTTGATATATTGTTGATGTTGCAGCATTGGCCTATTTTTGGAGTTTTAAAAAAAATGATAAAGTAATGATTTTCAAATTTTAAAAGGATTTTTAAAGTGATTTTTGAAAGTATACGTTTTATTGAATTTTGGAATTGATTCATTTTAAATCAATAAACGTTAAAATTTTAATGTTATAAAAATTATGATATTTGAGAAATATAGTTGAAAAATTGATTTTTGAAAATATGGAGTTAATGATTTTATAAAATAGTTTAAATAGAGATTTTTGAATTTATTATAAAAGCTTTATATATAAGATTCATAAAATTGGATCTTTATAAGTCAAAGTGATGAAATTATAAAGGAGTTGCGAAATCGTTTTAAAATGATGTTATAAATGGATTTTATAAAAGAATAGAATCTACGATTTTGAAGTTACAAAAAGAATGAATTGTAAATAGAGAATTATAAGTAATTTGCTTATAATTTGGATTTTGGCGTGTAAATGGGATATGGATAGAATTGGTAATTAAAGTGATTTTATAAGTTAGAGTCGTTGTAAAATATAAATGGAATTTATAAACATTGTTTATAAATCCGAAATCGACTTATTTTGATAAGTTAAGTTTTATAGCTTATTAAAGGAGATATATCCACGATTTTGGACAGTGGATAATCCTTTAAATAAAACGTGTAGAAATGTTGAACTTGGTTAACGAAGTATATTCACGATTTTGGATAGTGAATAATATATTAACGAAATGTTTTAGGGAAGTGATGTTTTAAATAGAATTAAAACGATTTAAAGGTGTTTAAAAATGTATTAAGTATCGAAACCATAGATTTCAACATTCATTGTTGAAGTAGACGTTTTCGAGAGATAAAAGGAAATGGTGGACTATAACACTGTTGTTATAGTAAATGATTTTCGAAAGGAAATGTTTTATATGGTATTGGGATTTAGGGGGAATTAATTTAAAGGGCAAAGATTTGTATATTTTTTGCCTCAAGGACACAACCTCAATGTTTTTACCACAAGGACAAACATTCTTCTGAAAATTATTCATAAGGACAAACATTTTACAAAATTATTCATAAGGACAACAAAACTGCTACCGAGCTAAAACTGATACCTAAAACTGATACTGATAACTGCAAACTGATACCTAAAAACTGCTGTCAATAACTAAAAACTGATACCTACATAAAGTTGTCCTTCAGGATAAAATATTGAAGGTCTGTCCTTGAGGCTAAAAAGCTGTGTAATTTTGTCCTTGACAATAATTTCCTGTGGGATTTATATATCTATCTTAATTTCGAATCCCTATACTAGTGATTTTGGGTTGTCGTAACGATGTTTTAAGAAACATTCGTTTTGACTCAAATAAATGTGTTAAGAGGATGTTTTCCTTAAAGAATAAAATATATACTTAATTGTGATTTAAGTATATTGAATATTTTCCAAATGTTGAAAATAAATAGATTGGTGAATTACTTATTATTAAATAAGTGTGGAAATGTTTTCCAATATGAAGTGAATGTTCTGAGATTATATCTTTTAAAGATAAACTGAAAGTGCATATTTGAAATCGATTTGAAAATCGTGTATCAGTGGATATTTGGAAATTTAAATTCACCATGGAATTTATAAAGGAAAGGGAAATTTGTTTAAAAATAAACATTGATTTATATTTGAAGTGTGGAAATACATTTACGGATTTGGAACGTAGATTTAAAGTAAATTGGTAAGAATTTATTTAATTGGTTTAAATGAACCATTTTGAAATTAAAATGAATAAATATTTGTGAATATATCCCGTATAGGGAAATGATTTGAAATTTGTTTTCAAAGGACTGAAAAGTGATTTGAAATTTGTTTTCAAAGGATTGAAGGGTGAAAACATATCTTGCGAAGATATTTTGAAAATAAATAATTGGGAAAATTATTTAAACCTGAAAATTGTTGTGAATATTGATTGATAGTTAAGTAACTGACTATCAATATTTTCCTTTAAATGGCGTTTGAATTTCGATGCGACCGGGGGTCGGATTCCAAGTGGATATCCGGAAACCACATTGAACCTTTGTGATTGTGATGAATCTTTTATTTAAAAGATCGAAGTGGAAAATTGTTGTGATTTGCTTGAATTTGAATGCTACACTTATTTTTAAAATATTGCGCTCATTGTTCAGTTTAGCCGGAGGAGGACCTTTGTGTCATATAACCCATTCCGAATAGTGATACGACGTATATGGATAACATTGAAGACTGGTGGTGAAGACCGGGTATTTGCGAGAATGATAGGATGACCTGTCGATTTTCTCTGCATCATGGCTCAGGTATAGAGATTCCCTAAGTGATGGAAAGTCTGATCGGGATTGTGAATACCCGGATTTGCAAGGCCTTCTTCAGAAGTGCCTTCGGTTTTGTTCGAACCCGGAACAGACTTGTATGGATGTATGTCTGACGTTACAATTTGAGTGTAAAGCTGGTTTCTATCAAATACATTTCTGTTGGTGACGGAGAATTTATTCTCTTAGCTTAACACCCTTCTCTGAGACGCACGAGCTCAGAGGTTATGTAGTTGATGGTTACTAGTGATACATTCCCAATTTGGTAATGTGGCATTCGAAGTGCTGCTGATCATTTGTTGATCGAAGCATGGCTTTGTGAAAAAGTGTAGTTTTGTGGACGGGACTTCGTCGGGCCTCACAACCCGGTAATGGTCGAAACAGGTATGTTGCGACAAGGTTTTTGTTAGGGGTAGCACCCTAGGATATGTCCATTTCCTTCTGGATAGAAGGTGATATCATGGTATAGAGCCCAGATATCGAACCTATGTGGTTACTGCATCTTTACTACTTTGTGGTTGTTGCTTTGTGGTTGAAGATCCTCGGACAAAGGTCGGTAACGACCGGAGGATGGCATAGCTTGTGTGTTAGCTACCTAGTCACAGCTGTAGAGCGTGAGGTAGCGTCAGTGTGTTAGTTACCTAGTCACATCTGTATAGCGTGAGGTAGCATTTGTGTGTTAGCTACCTAGTCACAGCTGTATAGCGTGAGGTAGCGTCAGTGTGTTAGTTACCTAGTCACAGCTGTATAGCGTGAGGTAGCGTCACTGTGTTAGTTACCTAGTCACAGCTGTATAGCGTGAGGTAGCGTCAATGTGTTAGTTACCTAGTCACAGCTGTATAGCATGAGGTAGCGTCAGTTTGTTAGTTACCTAGTCACAGCTGTATAGCGTGAGGTAGCGTCAATGTGTAAGTTACCTAGTCACAGCTGTATAGCGTGAGATAGCGTCGGCCTTGTTTAGCAGAGATCCGGTCAGGTTCCCAGGGGCGTCCTTCCAGAGGCGTTCCATTTCGGTATGGGAAGTTCCTTAGCCCGATCAGTTGTTGGAAAATCCAAAGAAACAATACGTACCCTGCACGGTTTTAGTTGTATAACCTGCCATAGAATGTTGCGGTAACCTGCTATTGATCTTGGTAGCTATAGTTGGCATAAGTGTGTAACGCCCATGCTGACTAGGTTTACTATTATATTTTCGAAATGTTTTCTACACTATGCACTAATAATAATATTAAAAATGATTTATTTGCGTGATGCCATGGAAGTTCAGAGTGTTATCAGACTTCCAGAAAGTAGTTAAGCCAGTAGAGAAATGTCGGGGAATCGAATTCTGGTTGAAGGAATAAGGTAGGAAAGAAAGCTGTTGTTGTTTTAAAGATAAATAACTGTTTTAGTTCTCACACCAGTCCCATGACTGACCTGAAGTTTATTGTTTCCTTCCTAAACTCTGGGTGCCCACCAATTTCCACACGGGCAGTCAAGAGTCAGGTTATCAGGTCATTCTGGAATTCAGGAGGTGCCGTAGAGCTCAGGAGCTATAACAGCCCGCAAATCTGTACCCCTTGAGTCAACACTATTCTACAATAATCAACTCAAGTTGTACAGAAATACGAATCATTAGGGTTAAAGAAGAAGAGGTAGAAGAAGAAGAAAAATAGAAAACAACAACAGAATCTAACCATCGCAACAGAATAAAATATAATAGATAATAAATACTCTTTACTCAAAACTTAAATATCTCTGTTTATATATTACATCATCAGAGTACATCAATCACAGCTCAACCTCAATATCATACAAATGGATACACAACAACTCAACACAGCGGAATATACATATATAAACTAGTACGGAAGTACGTATCGTCATCCAGCTCGTCTCCTGAGCTCCACAGCATCACATCCTGTATTCTATAATACTCGGTCTGACCCGAGCATTACAGTTAAATAACACCCGAGTCAGTCTGGATTACCAGCGTGAGAAAATCACACTCAATAGATTATTAAGGTTTCAAAAATCCTTTGAAAACAAAAGCATCTCGTAAGACCACGCCACAAATAAACATGTCGGGTTTTTACCTTACGATAGCTAAAACAATTTTTATAGAAATCCTTCGATATTATAATAGGGTCTATTTACAAATACTTATAAAATAGCCGAAATTGTTACATCTATTAAATTCCATCTACTAGCCACAGAGTGGGTAATACAAACAAAACTCGTACAAGGCTCGTAGGGAGAATGGATTTCCAACCAATGACTAGGCACTGGGATACCACCTGTCACAGTACGGGGCCTAGATCACCGTACAGAGGAGTACCCCCGCTCCCCTGCAACACAAGGCCGGGACTACCCCTTACTGGATAATCCCGAGTGAGATCACCCCGCGGTTGGGATCAGCAACCGCCCACTAAGCCGAAATAAAAAGGGACATCTAGACTGGAATGACCTCACCATGCATGGGTGCTACCCACCTAGCCTTGCTACATAACCCCTGATTTTCAGTCATTCCCATTTGATGAGGCTTGAGGCTAAGCGTTACCTTTCTAGAATATATTCCTTAGAATTCCCATCGTCCACCTTATGATGTTTCGCAAGCATTCATCCATACAAGTCTGTCCCGGGTTCGAACGGAACCGAAGGCACTATTCCTACTACATCCATTTTGGAAATATCCTCAGGATTAGTAGCGACTAGCCCTTGCACTTCACTGCTCCATCTTCGATTCCAAAATCGTTTTGCACGGAAACGTACAAATCGGATCGAAGTGGTTTTCGAGAAATAAATCTCGATCCCGGTCTCTTCGAAACGGTCAACGTATTTGTCCAATATTGATAGTCGGTGATTTAACTATCAATTAATATTCACAAACATCCATCCAACAATAAATAATTTCCCAAATTATTTACTAACCTCAAAATATCTTCACAAGATATATTTCTATTTTCAATCCTTTGAAATCAGTTTCAAATCCATCTTTCTTTCAGAATAAACTTTCCCAAATATTTCCTATCTACTCTGAAATAACCAAGCACAAAATTAGATTTCTAAAATAATTTAAAACACTTTACTTTGAAATATACTTTAAAACATTTAAGTTAAACTACAACAATAATTTATTAAATACCATACTATAGGAATATTTGAAAATAAGGTTACTTCATAAATATAGAACTAGATTTATACTTTTAAAAACATAATATTAAGTCATTCTTTAAATAATTACCAATAAAATAAATTAGGAGAAAATACTTACTTTGGACTTTAAATATTAGAAATAATAAATTTTACAAACCATACTTTTTAAACAACTTCAAAATCTTTTAACTTATATTTTAAAAAAATTACTTTGAAACGTACTTGGTTATCCAGAGAGTTTCAAATCTCAATCACTTAAATCAATTTCCCAAATTGATTTCCAATTTATTTTATTTGAAATAGATTCTTTTACTTATCAGTTCATTTCCAAATTCAGTAGTTATGGACTTCATTATTATTATTATTATTTTATTCTTCTTTATTGTTTCAATAATCCAAATCTTAAATTCTAAATAAATGTTTGTTCTTTTTAATTAATAATACTGCATTTTAAAATTCATTAACTTTCTGTTTATACAAATTTTCCCTTCCATTCTCAAGATTCATTTATTAGAAATTTAAAGTCACTTTATTTCTGTTCCAGGTTATTCTTAAATTTATTCTATAATTATTTTTACTTGCAATTTCACTTCTTTTATTTTCATTTCCAAAATCAAATTTATAATTTTTTTTTTGTAATTTACCCAATTATATCAACCAAGCCATAGCATTCAATACTTCCACATAATTCATTATGGAACATCAAATGATCAGAGCAGAGAATATTAAATAATTTAAGCAAACGTTGAGGGGTCCAGTTGGATCCCTCCAACCTGTTTTTCCCTGCATCCACAGATGTTAGCACAATATAATATGCCAATTTCAAAATATCCCATACTATAGCACATCACTCAATTCAACCATTCAAATAATTATTTAAATTTAATCATTTAAATTTAAATTTAAATTAATTGAGTGAGATTAACTCACCTTTGACCTAAGATTTCCATCCACTTCAAACTCGACTTGGCTCCATGATTTTAGACCTTGTATAAATGTTTATACAATTTATTAATATTCTGAATTATTTTAATAATCAATTTCCATGTAATAATTTCAATTGACTAATGATTTTAATTTAACTATTAATTTCCCCTTGAAACTACATATACACTGATAAAAATAAATTATAGATTTTCAAAAATCTACTTTTATAAATTCCTCGAACATTTTAAAATCCCTATATTTTCCAAGCACTTTTCTTTTCTTTTGAAATCATAGACATATACATATATTTATAAAATATATTCAGATTTAAAAAAAATCTGATTTTTATATAAACTCTTCTGATCCATAGGTTTTTTTTATAATATAAATTTACCTTAACTGTAAAATTCCAGAATTCAAGTTCACTGTAATATTTAAATTTCTATATTTCCAAATCTTGTCTATATACTTTTTTGTTTACTTAGACAAGCAGAACTATAAATGTTTTTGCATCCTTCAATAAGTTAAACCCTGTATATATTAAAAAACGAACAGCCTCATACCTTACTGCCTGACAGTACAAGCTTCTGCCATCGAACAACCTCCATCATCGCTCATTGAAGTCGCCATCGCCTTCACCTCGGCCTCGTCCCACCTGCGAGCGCCACCCACTCGAACCCTAGCCCTATCTCCATGCGACATCGTCGCCTGCCTTAGCTTTGCCGAGCCCTTACCGCAAATCAAAGATCTCACATCGTATCGCGTCACCAAAAATTCCCAACGAGCTCGATACTCATCTAATCGTGCCGCATCTCCAACAATCCCAAACCCTAGGCTACCCTACGATTGTCGCTTCCTCCATGTCTCGAACGAGCACGAGTTCGATAAAGAATGAAGATATATCAGTTCGAGAATTTGCGATGTAGAACGAGGCTTCCCTTCGATTTAACTTTCTCCGTTCTACCATTTTAAGGGATTGTATTTTTTTTATTAATAAGTTCGGCTACGATATAAAATAAAGGAGAGGGGAATATGATTTGGACTGATGGAGAGAGAAGCGTGCTCTTGAAGCCAAGACTTGATTTTTTTTCAAGTTAATATTATTTAATTTTTTATCTCGGCTGTGATGTTGCTTATGTGATATTATACTTAAAAATTTAAATTAAATTATCGTTGTAAATTTCAACACGTTTATAAATCGTATGCTCACATAAAAACTCCAATCACTACGAAAATTGAAATCCGATAATAATATAATATTACGGATCCAATGGAACTGGTTTCGTCAAATTTCGAGACTGTGCCTCGGAAGGCTATTTTTAAATTCAAATTAAACGATAAAATTTTAAAACTGAACAAATCACTATTAATTTCAATTTTAAAAATTCTATTATCTTCAGTGTTATCAATATAAATTTTATGAGCCTTCAAATTATTTTTAACAGGCTTAAAATTCTAGATTCGATCAATTTCCCAACTTCAAATTATTTAATTCAATAATTAAATCATCAAATAAATTGTGATATTTGAAATTTTATGTTAAAATTACTCTATTGAATATTTAAAATCAATTAAATATTCCAATTTTAAATGCTCAAAAATTCTGGGTCGTCACATTCCTCTCCCCTTAAAAGAATTTCGTCCCCGAAATTACTAGTTAGGAAGAATGATCCAATACCCGTTTATTATTTCGCTAAAACTAAACAGTTTCTAACCATTCAACATCTTTACCAATTATCTTTTATAAAAGACCCATTATTATTCTTATTAACTTTCCAAACCCTTCCCTAGTTTTAAACTATACTATTTGTTTAACCCTTCAAGTTTCAATTTAAAACCAAATTTTGAATTATCAAAATTTTCTCAAAAATTTTCTAACTCCCTAAATTCCCAAAAAAATTCGCTAGCGTCTCCTTTGCGCGGCTGACTCGGTACAACTACAAAATGGCTCATCGGCCTCCCAAATCCAAAAAGAAAACAAAAGGCCAAGTGGCTCAATCCAAAATCCTAATCAAATTTCACAGAAATTTAAACACATACCTTTTTGTCGAGCATTTCAAATTTATCTTCTTGAAATCAAAAACCAATTCTCTTTTCCCTTTTATAATACCTGCATATCCTGCTTAGCACTAATATCCAATCACAATATTCCCAAAACATCATATCAACTTTATTACAAAATGTTAGTATTATTCATTCAAATATTAACTTAGATTATATTTGCAATATCAATTTCCAATCTAGAATTTACCATTCCCTTCTTAAGTTAGTATAAACATTTTATATGCTTCCTTGTTTGTTTTCACTTTACCACATTAGTTAATATCTATTTCTATTCAAATTGATTCTTTCATTCCATATGCATTCAATTTATCATCAATGCTAAATTTTAAATTTTATTTTCCATTTATACTGATTCATGTCATTATTTTTAATTAGTTCCATTTACTAACTTATTTCAATTTTCCGGTTTGAAATCGTTTTGTCGTTAACAAAATTTTCAAAAAAAAAATCTAACTCCCAAAATTTATGAAAAATTTTGGCAGAGTCTCCTTTGTATGGAGGAGCTTTTGCAATTTGACAAAAGAGATAAATATATATACATCGACCCATACGGTCGGAAAAACCAAAAACATTTCATATTTCCTATTTTTATTGCGTAGGCGTACCTTATTTAGCATTTTTAAGCAAGCGGCTTATTATTTTTAGCAAACCGAACTCATATTTAATCCAATTATTCTCAAAATCAATTTATTTTACTCCTATCCATCCATGGCATTTTAATAACTTCCATTTACATTCAATAACAATTTATTCTTTGCAATTTGACGAGATCTATGTAAATAAATAAGCACTTGAGTTATATAATCAATTTAAATTGACTCCGACTCAACTTACACTTAATTCTATTCCATTTCAGATTTACTCACAATCCATATATTCTCATTCTCATTGCATTTTAAATTTGAATCCATTCACTTGCATTTCATTTCATATTTGTTTATTCAAAACCATTAACAACTTAGGTTCATCTTCATTACGTATTAAATTTTATTCACAATCCACTCATTTATACTTCATTTCTTATCCACATTCATTTAAATCCATTCTATTTAACTCGAAACATTCAATTTTCTTATTGTCTCAAGTTATTTCAATTCCTTAATATTTTAAATGGTTTACAATTATTTATTCTAGAATTCCATTCACAATCTATTCATTTACAATTTTTTTCATATTTGTTTATTCCAAACTTTTTTATTTAGCTTGAAAACAATCCTAGCTATTTCATTCCATAACCATTTCTTAACTTATTTGAACCACATTTCATTTGATTCTTATTTATTCCATCATTTATTTATTTAATGTAATTGGTTTACCCACTCGATCCATTATGAATTTTCATTTCCTTAAATATTATTTATAGCCCACCAAATTTTATTTCGATTAAAAATCACTTTCACTTGATTTAAAACCAATCCAATATTATTAAACTTTGTTTAAGTTGAATTCAATTAAACTCTCCTTCATTCATTTAGCTTAAGTCAATTTACTTCAATTTATTCAAATTTTATACCTAAGCTCATTCTCATTTTGCAAGTAAATTTTTCTCTTTTATACTCAACTTAACTCAATTGATTCCAAGGCTATATCCAATTTATTTCCTCTAATTTGGATTTTATTGGCAATTCAAACCATCACTATTTTAATCCGATTTCATTTTCCTTTATTTGACACATTTCCAATTATATATAATCTGTTAACACTCCAAGTCAAATTTTAATTTATAACTCAAGTTCTGAATCCATTAGCCATTTCAAATTACCATTCACTTTTATGAACTCACAATTCAATCTCATCAACAATTTGAATCGAATTTAATTTTATAACTTGATTTTTATTTCCAAACTTCATTATTATCTCACAATTCATCTTTTATTTAACTGCATTAGGTTCTCATTACATATTTCATTATCTAATTATTATCTAAATAGTCTTTCCCCAACTTATAATCCGAAACTTGATTTTAATCTCAAAATATCTTCATTTAAATTTTCTTAAGTTCAAGTTTATTTTATAATTCAAGTTTTGATTCACTAAAAATATTTATTTTGGGTTTTCTATCCCACTTTTCAAATTTTAGAAGTCACTGCTTATTATTTTCACAATTCCATTTATTATAGGCTTGAATATATTTATCTTTTATTTTTAACACAAGCCTTATGCTGATTTACAACCCAAACGTATTTTATTTTATGTATTTTTAACTCTTTTACACGTTATTCTTATTTATTTATTTCAATTCCAATCCTTAACCCACTTATTTCCATTTATTCAGGTAAGAACCTAATTCCATTTGATAACTCAATTGGATTTTATTCCAATTCAATTTTATTATAACTCGGATTTATTTAATCTCATTTCGATTTCAACTTAATTCGAATACAACTGAATATTATTTTCAGCCTAACCAATTAATTTCAATCCAGTTAAATTTTTATTTCCTCAATCCAAGCTTATTTCATTTTTTTTTAACTTTTCACTTTAAATTCAAATTTCAACATTTAAAAGCTTATATTTCCACCCTGATTTAAAAGTCATCTCAATTTATAAGCTTACAACCTATCTCATCAGGATTTTTAAACTCCCGGCTTTGGTTTCAAATCATTTTGAAATCTTCAACATCTCAAATCACATTTCTCAAAAGTTAAACCAATCCTGTTTTATTCCCAACAAATTTCTTTTGAGACTTTCAAAAACAACTAGCTTTTCTGAACAAATAAGTTTTTGGCAGCAATCCATCACTTAAAAATTCGAAAATGAATATTGATGATGCGGCCGTCATCATCAGAATTATTTTCCAATAATCCAAGTGATTTCAATGCTATATCACTTCCAAAACCCATTTTAAACAAATTTCTTTTCAGCAATACCTTTAAAACAATAATGTTATTAAAATCTCCAGGATTTTAAATTTCCAAATCCTACTTAAATCAACTTTAACTACAATTCATTTGCATAGTTATGCTCATACAAATTCTCATTTGATTATATTTCAATTTATAAATTTCATTTATAATTCATATTTATGAATTTTATTTTATAATGAATTTTCCCTTAACTTTGGTTATATTTTTTCGATTTATAGTTAGATTTCTACTCAATAATGATAATAATTTAATATTATTCTTCCTAACATCCAAATAACCATATATTAGCTAAAATAGTTTACAAAACTTTCTTTATATCGAAAATATATTTTTGGGTACAATTATTTCATTCACTCATATTTAAAACAATACCGTGTCAATTGTTCTATTCAAGTGTTTAGAAACCCCTTCAATACAGTTGCGCAGACTGTGTCGACGAAGTTTCATATGCCACTCAATAAATCAACCAACACAATATTAAAACAATTTATATTCACTAACAAATACGCGCTCATATTTATTAATACGCTCAAACTCATTCTAGAGTACTACAGACTCTATTTTAAATGAGTAATTCCCACCAGAGCCAAGGTTATCACCAACATAAGCTCTGATACCACTGTAACAGCCCGCAAATCCGTACCCCTTGAGTCAACACTATTCTACAATAATCCACTCAAGTTGTAGAGAAATACGAACCATTAGGGTTAAAGAAGAAGAGGTAGAAGAAGAAAAAATATAGAAAAAAACAACAAAATCTAACCATCGCAACGGAATAAAATATAATAGATAATAAATACTCTTTACTCAAAACTTAAATATTTCTGTTTATATATTACATCATCAGAGTACATCAATCACAGCTCAACCTCAGTATCATACAAATGGATACACAACAACTCAACACAGCGGAATATACATATATAAACAAGTACGGAAGTACGTATCGTCATCCAGCTCGTCTCCTGAGCTCCACGGCATCACATCCTGTATTCTATAATACTCGGTCTGACCCGAGCATTATAGTTAAATAACACCCGAGTCAGTCTGGATTACCAGCGTGAGAAAATCACACTCAATTGATTATTAAGGTTTCAAAAATCCTTTGAAAACAAAAGCATCTCGTAAGACCACGCCACAAATAAACATGTCGGGTTTTTACCTTACGATAGCTAAAACAATTTTTATAGAAATCCTCTGATATTATAATAGGGTCTATTTACAAATACTTATAAAATAGCCGAAATTGTTACATCTATTAAATTCCAGCTACTAGCCACAGAGTGGGTAATACAAACAAAACTCGTACAAGGCTCGTAGGGGGAATGGATTTCCAACCAATGACTAGGCACTGGGGTACCACCTGTCACAGTACGGGGCCTAGATCACCGTACCGAGGAGTACGCCCGCTCCCCTGCAACACAAGGCCGGGACTACCCCTTACTGGATAATCTTGAGTGAGATCACCCCGCGGTTGAGATCAGCAACCGCCCACTAAGCCGAAATAAAAAGGGACATCTAGACTGGAATGACCTCACCATGCTTGGGTGCTACCCACCTAGCCTTGCTGCATAACCCCTGATTTTCAGTCATTCCCATTTGATGAGGCTTGAGGCTAAGCGTTACCTTTTTAGAATATATTCCTTAGAATTCCCATCGTCCACCTTATGATGTTTCACAAGCATTCATCCATACAAGTCCGTCCCGGGTTCGAACGGAACCGAAGGCACTATTCCTACTACATCCATTTTGGAAATATCCTCAGGATTAGTAGCGACTAGCCCTTGCACTTCACTGCTCCATCTTCGATTCTAAAATCGTTTTTCAGAAAACGTACAAATCGGATCGAAGTGGTTTCGAGAAATAAATCTCGATCCCGGTCTCTTCGAAACGATCAACGTATTTGTCCAATATTGATAGTCGGTGATTTAACTATCAATTAATATTCACAAACATCCATCCAACAATAAATAATTTCCCAAATTATTTATTAACCTCAAAATATCTTCACAAGATATATTTCTATTTTCAATCCTTTGAAATCAGTTCCAAATCCATCTTTCTTTCAGAATAAACTTTCCCAAATATTCCCTATCTCCTCTGAAATCACCAAGCACAAAATTAGATTTCTGAAATAATTTAAAACACTTTACTTTGAAATATACTTTAAAACATTTAAGTTAAACTACAATAATAATTTATTAAAAATACCATACTATAGGAATATTTGAAAATAAGGTTACTTCATAAATATAAAACTAGATTTATACTTTTAAAAACATAATATTAAGTCATTCTTTAAATAATTACTAATAAAATAAATTAGGAGAAAATACTTACTTTAGACTTTAAATATTAGAAATAATAAATTTTACAAACCATACTTTTTAAACAACTTCAAAATCTTTTAACTTATATTTAAAAAAAAATTACTTTGAAACGTACTTGGTTATCCAAAGAGTTCCAAATCTCAATCACTTAAATCAATTTCCCAAATTGATTTCCAATTTATTTTATTTGAAATAGATTCTTTTACTTATCTGTTCATTTCCAAATTCAGTGGTTATGGACTTTATTATTATTATTATTTTATTCTTCTTTACTGTTTCAATAATCCAAATCTTAAATTCTAAATAAATGTTTGTTCTTTTTAATTAATAATACTGCATTTTAAAATTCATTAACTTTCTGTTTATACAAATTTTCCCTTCCATTCTCAGGATTCATTTATTAGAAATTTAAAGTCACTTTATTTCTGTTCCAAGTTATTCTTAAATTTATTCTATAATTATTTTACTTGTAATTTCACTTCTTTTATTTTCATTTCCAAAATCAAATTTATAATTTTTTTTGTAATTCATTATACCCAATTATATCAACCAAGCCATAGCATTCAATACTTTCACATAATTCATTATGGAACATCAAATAATCAGAGCAGAGATTATTAAATAATTTAAACAAACATTGAGGGGTCCAGTTGGATCCCTCCAACCTGTTTTTCCCTGCATCCAAAGATGTTAGCACAATATAATATGCCAATTTCAAAATATCCTATACTATAGCACATCACTCAATTCAACCATTCAAATAATTATTTAAATTTAATCATTCAAATTTAAATTTAAATTAACTGAGTGAGAATAACTCACCTTTGACCTAAGATTGCCATCCACTTCAAACTCGACTTGGTTCCATGATTTTAGACCTTGTATAAATGTTTATACAATTTATTAATATTCTGAATTATTTTAATAATCGATTTCCATGTAATAATTTCAATCGACTAATGATTTTAATTTAACTATTAATTTCCCCTTGAAACTATATATACACTGATAAAAATAAATTATAGATTTTCAAATTTCTACTTTTATAAATTCCTCGAACATTTTAAAATCCCTATATTTCCAAGCTCTTTTCTTTTCTTTTGAAATCATATACATATACATATATTTATAAAATATATTCAGATTTAAAAAAAAATCTGATTTTTATATAAACTCTTCTGATCCATAGGATTTTTTTTTATAACATAAATTTACCTTAACTGTAAAATTCCAGAATTCAAGTTCACTGTAATATTTAAATTTCTATATTTCCAAATCTTGTCTATATACTTTTTCTGTTTACTTAGACAAGCGGAACTATAAATGTTTTTGCATCCTTCAATAAGTTAAACCCTGTATATATTAAAAAAACGAACAGCCTCACACCTTACTGCCTGACAGTACAAGCTTCTGCCATCAAACAACCTCCATCATCGCTCATTGAAGTCGCCATCGCCTTCACCTCACCTCGGCCTCGTCCCACCTGCGAGCGCCACCCACTCGAACCCTAGCCCTATCTCCACGCGACATCGTCGCCTGCCTTAGCTTTGCCGAGCCCTTACAACAAATCAAAGATCTCACATCGTATCGCGTCTGTGACGCCCCACCTCTATACCCACGCTAGCCAAGAACACTACGGTGTAATGCTGTCAACTATCACGGAGAATAAGGCTGTTGAGGGGCGACCATCCGTGTAATTGCTTTGCGCGAGCACCGATATGTCAGATAATATAACATGCATTCTATTTCAAGAGGAAATCCGACATACCGACACAAACTCAAAGCTACTACACGGTGGCTATATAAAATCTTCGGAAACAAATATAGAAATAAACATAACATAAATCAGTCACAGATAATTCATATCACAAAGGCGGAAATAGATATGAATATTACACATGAAAGTGTACATCAGAGTAGTGGTCAAGAAGATCCACAACATCACAAAAGAATAGATACAAGTGCAAGACAAAAATATGTATACATCAAGGAGTCTGTATCTCAAATGTATACAACAAAAAAACTACCAAACTAGAGTAGTTAGCCAAAAGTCAGATGATAGTCCGATAAGGAGTCAAGCAGAAGCACCCGTAAAATCTCAGTCTGACCCGAGTATTATTTAAGAAGAAAATAATAAACGGATCAGTCTAGCTATAAATATCAGATGAAGTGATATATAATAAGAGATATGACATAAACATATAATAATCACAACGCCAAGCTGTGATAAATAGGTAACTGAAAATCAACAAGAGATTAATCAATATCACAATAATCTACACAAGATAAAAAGGAATGTCATACTCCTAATTTCATTCACCAAGCCACAATAAATGACATATATATCAATGCCCATCGTAAAAGTTGGTGAAACATAAATTCCAGAAATCAACACACGAAATCCAGAAATCACAAAAAGGTATGTGTGAGTGGAATCACACAAGTGGTGTCTAGGCTAACCGAAAAGGTATGTGCGAATGGAATCGTACAAGTGGTGTCTAGCCTAACCAAAAAGCAAAAAGGTATGTGTGAACGGAATCACACAAGTGGTGTCTAGGCTAACCGAAAAGGTATGTGCGAATGGAATCGCACAAGTGGTGTCTAGCCTAACCAAAAAGCAAAAAGGTATGTGTGAACGGAATCACACAAGTGGTGTCTAGGCTAACCGAAAAGGTATGTGTGAATGGAATCGCACAAGTGGTGTCTAGCCTAACCAAAAAGCAAAGAGACATCGCACATTGCTAGTCTAAACCACAAAGATGATCGTCATGATCAACGAGAAGTGTCAATTACACTAAGCTAGCAAATATAAAAGTTTAGCTTCATGTCCCATAACCACTTGCTTAACTTAAACATTTACGAACAAACTGTAAATCTCCACTAGAAAAATGTCACAAGAGGTTCAATCGAACAAGTTCAAGAATTAACCGACGAAGTAAACGCAAGCGTTTCATACCACTTGTTTTACTAAGTCGTTTAATTAGATTTCTCATACGAGTGAGGTAAAGGTTTGTATATACTAATAGATTGGAAAACGGTTTAAGAAAAGATCTTTGTTATTGAAAATAGAGTTGAAATCGTTTGATGAAAGAGTTTTGATATTTACTACTAGTATAGAAAACCTTTATATTTTTAAAGTGACAAATCACAAAGAAGATTGTAAGAACAATCAATTAGTAAAATTCACATTCGAAGACGTGAATAAAATCCAAAGAAATCGATAAAGGATCCATCAAAATGGATATTCAAAAATCCCTAAAAAGAGTCATCAAAGTCATAATAGATGATAACAAAAAATAGGATTATCAGGAATCGATTTAAATTGGAATTCTCAAACGAATAGGCAAATAGGCAAAATACAGCAGTTTCAGACATCTGAAACAAGTGGTTCAGACGTCTGAATCTGGAAATATAAAAATTTCCAGAACACAATTCAGACGTCGGAACCAAGTGTTTCAGACGTCTGAAATAGGCACTTTTTAGCCTCTTTCCTTTCTGGCTCCAAATGAACCAATTCAGACGTCTGAAACCATATATTCAGACGTCTGAATCTGGGAATAGAAATCTTCCCAGAACAATATTCAGACGTCTGAATATTACGTTTCAGACGTCTGAATCTGTAATTCAGGGCATTCCCTGAACCTAGGCCAAAAATGGCCAAACGAATATCGGAAATGATCGAGCGAGCAAATGGCAACGACTAAGGAATTACGTCGAACGACAACCTAGCCTAAACGGCTCTTCGATACGCCTCAAATATCAATGTCCAAATATCCATAATAGGATTTTCATAAATTAGACCAAAACACCAAAAATTGGAATTTACACAAAATCAATCCAAACCAAAATCAATTGCACAAGAATAAATGTTAGGAATTCATACCTAACAATCGAAGATAAATATAAGCATAGATGTGAGATAAAAATCTCACCTTTGAACCCAAACGATTGAAGAAGAAGCTTGAAAGCAAACTAAGATCAATTCCCCTTCAATAACCACTCAAGAAGCTTCAATCTAAGCATAAAAGAGAAACATTTCCTAAATTAGGTTTAGGAATTTTCTGAAATCAAAGAGAGAATGAGTTGGAGAAGATGAAGGAGATGCATACCAATGGGTTCACTTGAGTTTGGAGCAAGAAGATGGATTTGGGAATGGAAACTAGGGCTTAGGAATTTCTATTTCCCATTCTCTTCCACCATTTTTGATGAAGCTTGAATGTATTAGGAAATTATGAAGTAATGAAGAGAAGGGGGTTGGGCTGAGCTAATAAGGGTGCAGTCCAAACCAAAGTCATAAGCGGGAAAAAGTAGCAAAAATCAACTTTCTCCAAACATATCGAAGCTTATACTCAAAAAGGTCGCAAACGTCATTTTGAACTCAATGGGAGTGGTCCCGAGTCCTAATTCGACCATATGCAAAAAGTAGCTTTTTGGACTAAAATCCGACTAACGATAAAATATTTAAATATAAAATCGATAAATATGCGGGTTGTTACAGACTCCCCTCCTTAAAGAAATTGCGTCCTCGCAATAATTAAGAAGGAAATATAAGAAGTAACAACCATAGAAGCATATTAACACAAAAGAAAATTTGAATCAAGAAGTTCACCATAAAGAGCACGAAGGAATAAATCCGAAAGTTTTCGTTCGATGGATTCTCAAGATTTCACAAGAGAAATCCTTAGGATTTGAGAACCATTGAACTATCACAAGAAGAACATCTTTATTCCGAAGGCGTTTGAGCTCCGAAGCAATAATTCGAATAGGATGTTGCTCAAAAATCAAATCTGGTGAAACTTCAATTTCCACAATATCATCGGGCTCAAGAATGGAAACCGGAATCCCTAAGGCATTTCCGTAGATAAAAGACGTGGGGAACGTCAAGAATAGCAGAAAATTGAGCCAGTGCAACGGCGTAGTACAGAAACGGTAATCCCGAGAAACTAGAAACTCAAATAATTTGGGACATCAGCGTAGTACAAAAACGGTACGCCCAATGAACCAAAGCCCGAATAATTTCGAAACACCGACGTAGTACAAAAACGGTACGTCCAATGAATCAAAAAGCGAAGGCATTGAAGTAGTACAATAACAATACATCCGATGAACCGAACACCATAAAAGAACATCAGACGCGAGTCCATAAAAAGAAATGAGATGAAACTCAATAAAACGAAGTACATCAAAACATTCGATGAACTTGGCAAAGAGATAATTCCATTCATACATCATCAAAGAATCAACACTTGTTGCCTACAACAAAACGTATTGGCAACATGATTTCCCTTCCAGGAATAAAAAGAATATCAAGATCATAAGATGCCAGGAACTCGAGTGAACATGGAGTTCCATATGAGAAAATAATTATTCCAAAGATTTATGATCGGGATTGAGAACAAATTTCTCGTCCAAAAATGATGATGCCAAATTTTTAAAAGTAAAACAATAGTCGCGAGCACTAGATCATGAGTGGCATATCTAGTCTCGATAAGCTATAATGATTTAGAAGCACAAGAGATAGCACGTTCTCCTTTGCAAGAGAACGGCATCCAAACCAATACGACTAGTATCGGTACAAATAGCAAAGTCTTGGTTCCCCTCCAGGAATCACAAGAATAAAAGTATCGAAAAGAAAGAATTTCTTTTACTAAGAATATTCTTTGTTTGTTGTAAGAACAAAAAGCCAGTTATACTTATAGATAAATCTTATGAAAACGATTTGCAAAATTTTAAATTACTATTTTCATCCAAAACCAGTAAATACAAGAATAGTCTCATCGAAATATTCATAGAATATTCGATTTATAAAATGGATGAAATAAGCTGGACAATTTGAGTGACATAATAAGTCATTCATAAGAATCATAACGAGTGCAGAATGCGGTAAGTGGAATGTTAATTTCCGCAACTCATAGCAAATGAAAACCGGTGGCAAGGTCAATAAGATTCATGCGAGAAAAGATTCGATCGCATGACCTTAGCCAAGCCTGTACTTCAATATTAGTTTCGGAACCTTTGAATGGCTCCCCACCCAAATTAGTGTAATCGCTGCACAAGCGTGCAAATCCCGACTTTGGGTGAGTAGGATCCGGGTTAGCTCCAGCTGCTTGAGCATTTGTCACTAAATCAAGAAGCTGTTGAGCAGTCATAAACACGCCATCCTGGGGTGGAATGCTAGACCAATACGGCTCTAGGGCGGCCTGGTCTAGACATTTCTCTCCCTAAAGAAAGAAAGAAGAAGAAGAAAAAGGTTATTTACCAAATTGAATATCAAGCAATCTTGATAGGCAAAACAAGGAATCATAAAAGAAAATAGGATAAGACGGTACGTAGACCCGAATAAGATCCTAAAGCACGACTCCTAAGATAGACTTAGGACGATGATCCTTGTTAAGTTATTCTACATTGTTCCGAAGTTTGGCTCTGATACCAAGCTGTGACGCCCCACCTCTATACCCACGCTAGCCAAGACCACTACGGTGTAATGCTGTCAACTAGCACGGAGAATAAGGCTGTTGAGGAGCGACCATCCGTGTAATTGCTTTGCGCGAGCACCGATATGTCAGATAATATAACATGCATTCTATTTCAAGAGGAAATCCGACATACCGACACAAACTCAAAGCTACTACACGGTGGCTATATAAAATCTTCGAAAACAAATATAGAAATAAACATAACATAAATCAGTCACAGATAATTCATATCACAAAGGCGGAAATAGATATGAATATTACACATGAAAGTGTACATCAGAGTAGTGGTCAAGAAGATCCACAACATCACAAAAGAATAGATACAAGTGCAAGACAAAAATATGTATACATCAAGGAGTCTGCATCTCAAATGTATACAACAAAAAAACTACCAAACTAGAGTAGTTAGCCAAAAGTCAGATGATAGTCCAACAAGGAGTCAAGCAGAAGCACCCGTAAAATCTCAGTCTGAACCGAGTATTATTTAAGAAGAAAATAATAAACGGATCAGTCTAGCTATAAATATCAGATGAAGTGATATATAATAAGAGATATGACATAAACATATAATAATCACAACGCCAAGCTGTGATAAATAGGTAACTGAAAATCAACAAGAGATTAATCAATATCACAATAATCTACACAAGATAAAAAGGAATGTCATACTCCTAATTTCATTCACCAAGCCACAATAAATGACATATATATCAATGCCCATCGTAAAAGTTGGTGAAACATAAATTCCAGAAATCAACACACGAAATCCAGAAATCACAAAAAGGTATGTGTGAGTGGAATCACACAAGTGGTGTCTAGGCTAACCGAAAAGGTATGTGCGAATGGAATCGTACAAGTGGTGTCTAGCCTAACCAAAAAGCAAAAAGGTATGTGTGAACGGAATCACACAAGTGGTGTCTAGGCTAACCGAAAAGGTATGTGCGAATGGAATCGCACAAGTGGTGTCTAGCCTAACCAAAAAGCAAAAAGGTATGTGTGAACGGAATCACACAAGTGGTGTCTAGGCTAACCGAAAAGGTATGTGTGAATGGAATCGCACAAGTGGTGTCTAGCCTAACCAAAAAGCAAAGAGACATCGCACATTGCTAGTCTAAACCACAAAGATGATCGTCATGATCAACGAGAAGTGTCAATTACACTAAGCTAGCAAATATAAAAGTTTAGCTTCATGTCCCATAACCACTTGCTTAACTTAAACATTTACGAACAAACTGTAAATCTCCACTAGAAAAATGTCACAAGAGGTTCAATCGAACAAGTTCAAGAATTAACCGACGAAGTAAACGCAAGCGTTTCATACCACTTGTTTTACTAAGTCGTTTAATTAGATTTCTCATACGAGTGAGGTAAAGGTTTGTATATACTAATAGATTGGAAAACGGTTTAAGAAAAGATCTTTGTTATTGAAAATAGAGTTGAAATCGTTTGATGAAAGAGTTTTGATATTTACTACTAGTATAGAAAACCTTTATATTTTTAAAGTGACAAATCACAAAGAAGATTGTAAGAACAATCAATTAGTAAAATTCACATTCGAAGACGTGAATAAAATCCAAAGAAATCGATAAAGGATCCATCAAAATGGATATTCAAAAATCCCTAAAAAGAGTCATCAAAGTCATAATAGATGATAACAAAAAATAGGATTATCATGAATCGATTTAAATTGGAATTCTCAAACGAATAGGCAAATAGGCAAAATACAGCAGTTTCAGACATCTGAAACAAGTGGTTCAGACGTCTGAATCTGGAAATATAAAAATTTCCAGAACACAATTCAGACGTCTGAACCAAGTGTTTCAGACGTCTGAAATAGGCACTTTTTAGCCTCTTTCCTTTCTGGCTCCAAATGAACCAATTCAGACGTCTGAAACCATATATTCAGACGTCTGAATCTGGGAATAGAAATCTTCCCAGAACAATATTCAGACGTCTGAATATTACGTTTCAGACGTCTGAATCTGTAATTCAGGGCATTCCCTGAACCTAGGCCAAAAATGGCCAAATGAATATCGGAAACGATCAAGCGAGCAAATGGCAACGACTAAGGAATTACGTCGAACGACAACCCAACCTAAACGGCTCTTCGATATGCCTCAAATATCAATGTCCAAATATCCATAATAGGATTTTCATAAATTAGACCAAAACACCAAAAATTGGAATTTACACAAAATCAATCCAAACCAAAATCAATTGCACAAGAATAAATGTTAGGAATTCATACCTAACAATCGAAGATAAATATAAGCATAGATGTGAGATAAAAATCTCACCTTCGAACCCAAACGATTGAAGAAGAAGCTCGAAAGCAAACTAAGATCAATTCCCCTTCAATAACAACTCAAGAAGCTTCAATCTAAGCATAAAAGAGAAACATTTCCTAAATTAGGTTTCGGAATTTTCTGAAATCAAATAAAGAATGAGTTGGAGAAGATGAAGGAGATGCTTACCAATGGGTTCACTTGAGTTTGGAGCAAGAAGATGGATTTGCTAATGGAAACTAGGGCTTAGGAATTTCTATTTCCCATTCTCTTCCACAATTTTTGATGAAGCTTGAATGTATTAGGAAATTATGAAGTAATGAAGAGAAGGGGATTGGGCTGAGCTAATAAGGGTGCAGTCCAAACCAAAGTCATAAGCGGGAAAAAGTAGCAAAAATCAACTTTCTCCAAACATATCGAAGCCTATACGCAAAAAGGTCGCAAACGTCATTTTGAACTCAATGGGAGTTGTCCCGAGTCCTAATTCGACCATATGCAAAAAGTAACTTTTCGGACTAAAATCCGACTAACGATAAAATATTTAAATATAAAATCGATAAATATGCGGGTTGTTACAGCGTCACCAAAAATTCCCAACGAGCTCGATACTCATCTAATCGTTCCGCGTCTCCAAACAATCCCAAACCCTAGGCTACCCTATGATTGTCGCTTCCTCCATGTCTCGAACGAGTACGAGTTCAATAAAGAATGAAGATATATCAGTTCGAGAATTTGCGATGTAGAACGAGGCTTCCCTTCGATTTAACTTTCTCCGTTCTACCATTTTAAGGGATTGAATTTTTTTTTATTAATAAGTTCGGCTTCGATATAAAATAAAGGGGAGGGGAATATGATTTGGACTGATTGAGAGAGAAGCGTGCTCTTGAAGCCAAGACTTGATTTTTGTCAAGTTAATATTATTTAATTTTTTATCTCGGTTGTGATGTTGCTTATGTGATATTATACTTATGAAATTTAAATTAAATTATCGTTGTAAATTTCAACATGTTTATAAATCGTATGCTCACATAACAACTCCAATCACTACGAAAATTGAAATCCGATAATAATACAATATTACGGATCCAATGGAACTAGTTTCGTCAAATTCCGAGACTGTGCCTCGGAAGGCTATTTTTAAATTCAAATTAAACGATAAAATTTTAAAAGTAAACAAATCACTATTAAATTCAATTTTAAAATTTCTATTATCTTCAGTGTTATCAATATAAATTTTATGACCCTTCAAATTATTTTTAACAGACTTAAAATTATAGATTCGATCATTTTCCCAACTTCAAATTATTTAATTCAATAATTAAATCGTCAAATAAATTGTGATATTTGAAAATTTAAGTTAAAATTACTCTATTGAATATTAAAATATTCCAATTTTAAATGCTTAAAAATTCTGGGTCGTCACAGGCGAGCTGGATGGCGTGGCATATTAACCAGTATACAATATTTCTTTTCCGCTGTTTGTTGTTGTAAACTCTGAAAATGTAATGTAATGTGATGTAATGTAATAACTGATAAGATTCTTTGTTTTAAAGATTATTCATTGATATATTATATGTTGTTCCACTGCGATTTGTAAGATTCTGATATTGTTTCTGTTGCTTCTTCTTTCTTACTTCTTCTATCTTTTTCTTCTTCTTAAACCCTAAGGGTTCGGTTTTCCAACATTCGATTGTTCGGCAGTTGCTACAGTGGACGTATTAATGTCGATTTTCGGAGGTTGAAGAATCGGGTCTTTACACATAAATATATTCATATATATATATATATTAAATATATATATATATATGTATATTAAATATATATATATATTAAATATATATATATTAAATATATATATATATATATATATTCACAACAGATTCATAATATATTTTCATCTCTGATTAAAAGCATGCAATCAACTTTTACCTATTTAAAATTTAAAAGTGGAGTTACTCACCTTTTTTGATGAACAGAGCACAGTATTTGAATAACCCCTTTGAAGATCTTTAAAACAGAATTGTCCATGCTTTAAAAACTTGAGTTGTTTTGATTTATAGACTTTAAACTTGTTGCTTTAAAATGCTTCCAGCTTTAAAAGAAAATGCAAGCTTGCTGAAAGATTGTTGCATGCAAGTAGCTAAATTTCCAGATTTTAGAAGAAGGGAATGCAGGCTTTTGGAAACAGATTTTCATGATTTGTTTTGCACTTGGTTACAGATTTGCAAGTTGGTTTACAGGGATTTGATATGCATTTTGTAATATAAGGAGTTTGATTTGTACTTTTGAGAATGGAAAGATTGCATGCTTGAAAATGTTACAGATTTGCAATTTTGAAGAGTGATTACAGATTTTTGATTGCAAATGTTTTTGCAGATTTTGAAGAATGCATTTGAACAGGGAATTGATTTTTTAGATTTGTTTTAGAGGAAATGAAATAAAAATTGTTTTTCGGCTGAAAGATTTCTTGGTTTAAAAATGGAAAAAAGAAAAAGGAAAGGAAGATGTGTATGCTTATATGACTTATTTATGATTTATTTAAAAATCAAAGAAGAAAAATTAAAACAATGACACTTGTCTTAAATTTTACATTTGTCATCTTAAATTGTTTATTTCTTAACACATGTTAAATTAGATTCTAAGATGTTTACACTTGTTCTTTTAATTAATTAGTATTTTAATTAAAGTGTTAATAAAAGTTTTAAACTTAATTTGTTTACAAATACTTATTTATATGTATAGCTAATTTTTAAAGAAATAAAACCATTATATTTATAAATAAAAACAATATATATATCAATCATTTGAAAATAACATTTTAGATAATTTAAATAAATTTATAAAAGAGATTGTAAATTACTTGTTATTTAAATGAATAAATGTTTCATTAATTAGTTGTACTTTAACTTTCATATCTAATCTACAAATCATATTTATTAAACAATATCTTAAAAAGAAATAAAACAAACATTTTTATAACTTTATTTTAATCTAAATTAATATTTAAACTTAAGTTAAAATATATTTTAAACAAATAAAACATTTATCTTATATATTTAAAAATCATATAATTATTTTATTAAATAGCTTTGAAAAGCTTAACCATTAAATAAATCATAATTTCCCAATTACCAAAATAGTAGAATTAGAAAATAAGATTTATTTATTTATTAAATTTAAAACCAAACTTATCTATTTAAATTATATATAAATATACATACATTATAAATAGAAAACAATTTATTAGCTTATTAAATGATAAAATCTATCAATTAAATATTTATTCAATTAGATTATTAAATCAATTCAAATTTATTTACAAGAATTATCAAATCAATTTAATTTTGAATATAAATTATTAAATTTATATTGCCAAAAATTCTGGGATACCACAATCCTCCCCCCTTAAAAGAATTTCGTCCCCGAAATTTAAAAAAAAAGGTAATTTAATAATCTCATTAAAGATTTAATTTTAAAGCACAGCATATATTAATCATATGCTAACAACCAAAGCAACCAAAGCAACCAATTCACACAATCAAAACAAAACTAATTATCCAGAAAAATTCTGGATAGAACTTCCTCGAGTTTCCCCGGTATAAATATCGGGATACTCGCTCTATAGAATCCAAACAATCAAAACTATTAAGTTATAGAGCTCCTATCTCATCTAAATCTAAAACTCTAAATAGGATATCAGACTACAGACGAGTCTGACTCATCAACCAAACCTCCAGAACTGCTGGTTCTTACAACCAGAGATATATCATACACGTACTCCCTCAGAGATACGTGAAACACACCGGATCCATGTTATCCAAACTGGCAATTCAACTCTTGAAAACCAAAGCACTTATCTTACCAAAACACAGAAGAAGTCCAAAACACCTCGTAGCTAGCTTCCCAGACTTACCAAAACTTATAGCTCCTTCGATTGGGGAAAACTTATTCCAAACCAAATCTTCCATTCCGGAATCCAAATTCCTTCGTCTCTTATCCATACAAAATCCTTCGAACGATCATGGGCTACCGACATCCTTACTGATCAGCTCAACCCTTGCTGATTCCACTAGAAACAGACTGGATCAAAACAACCCATCACCCTGATCTCCTCAAGATTAATCCAAAACCAGGAACACAAACTCTACTCCTCAAACAACAGAAGACTGAACTCACTTCTCCTAATTCGGAAAAGACAAAACAAAAACACTCCTAAACTGCTTCCGCTGCATAACTCTAATCCGAAGTAGAAGAAAATGCTGATGAGCACAAACTAGACACCACACTCTAGAAATATGGTTCAACAGATCCATAAAGAAAACTCAGAAATTCCACCAATCTTGAGCTGCTACCAAACTCTATCTCTAGGAACCATCCTTCAACAAAGCTGAACCACCGGTTCCACTTCTGGAATACTAGTCGGAAAGAAAACTCGATTTCTAGATGTGGACAAACCTATGACTTCCCTGAAGACATCCGGAAAATCTCCAACAACCCAAGAGAACACTCAACTATCGCAAGTCACTTTGCGATCAACCCAGCCTAATCCAAAGAAACTGCTCTCTCTCTTTATAAATCGGAACAGCTTTCGTTGGCCTAGCCAACTCACCGAAGAAATGGATCCATTCTGCTGCTTCTGAACTCCACTTCAGAAAAACTACTCAGCCAGAAAACTTCTGCCAACACAGAACACTCCGAGCTGCACAGCGAACACCAATGCCAAAGAATTCTCAATCCAAAGCTCTTCGAGAAACTCGGACCCCAAAGCAAACAGAAACACCCTGCTGTACTCAGCTACAACACCGAAACAGACACACTTCCTTGCTCTTATTCCAAAGAAACATCTTCGGAAGTATCCATAATCACTGCATCTCATCACGCAGCTACTACTTCCTGAGGTATCAAGATACCATCACTCACTTCTGCCAAACCGACAGATCCAAACTTTACTCTTCCAACTTCAAAGATGAACTCCGAACCTTAACAGGTTTCCTTCAGAGATCGATGAAATTCTTCCACCAAGCAAAGTTCACTCGAGACGGTATTAGGTATATAGTCTCAGCAGACCCACCTCCAACCTCAAACATCCAAACTCCAACCAATGGTAGTAGTCGTGTTACACACACCACTACCATATCTATCGTTATAACTTATATTGAAAAACCCGAACAGGTAACCCAACAGATAGGTAGAAATAATTATATATTAACATATATTAAAATTACAAATACGCTCTCTCAAGATAGATACCACTCCAGAGTCTAGGTATTCGCTCAACCTAGCGCTCTGATACCAACTGTGATAGTCTAGGCTTTGCAACCATCGACGGCGTCTCACTCGACTGGTAGGCTTTTCAACCATCCCAGCCCTGCCGTGGCTCACAGTGATACCTCGGGTTTGCTTTTACGGCCAGCCTCTCGACTCGCAACCAACCCCGCAAGGCCTTATACTACCCCCGGGGGCATGTAGGGGTAAGAGTCTCCCGTTCGCCACCTAACGCAAAGCGAGAACCCCTATCACGCTGTACTATAGCAACCCCGATCCCGGTCTCACCGAATCCAAAACGTGTCTTTTAAGGCCAAGTTGTTTTAAAGTTTAAAACAATATCAATTTATTATCTATATACACACAGATAGATAATTCACAGATTCACAATAGATAATCAACATTATCATCGTAAACAGATAATCCATATCATCATTATAAACAGATAATCCATATTATCATCACAATGCAACCAATGCATCCATATCACATAACATTACTCATCTCATAGCTGAGATTGCAGACCATTCAAGGCAACCAATATCAACCATTCATACATAAGCAATGATCTAATGATCACACCATCTATAATTAATTTAAAGTGAATTAAATTAATTACTTCATCTCTAATTAATTTTAAATAAATTAAATTAATTACTTCATCATTATAATCCTGCTTAACTTAACCAAATCAATTAAATAAATCACCATCTTATTATTCATTTCAATTAATCATTCCTGATTAACAATTTTCTAATTACAGTAAGTAATTAGCCTTTAAGTTAATTACACAAGTTAATTATACTTAACCCTTTACAATAATTAACTTTTAATTACTTAATCAATTAATTAACTAAAATTAATTACATTAATCCTTTATTAATTAATTACTTCATTTATTAATTATTCCTTAATTAATCAATTCTAAATTTACATCATTAATTTTATAAATTAATGATTTTTAATTACATTTTTAATTAATCTCTCTATTTCAATTAATTACATTAAGTAATTAATCTTAAATTAAACCACATATATTAATCACCCTTGATTAATAACATCTAGTAATTAACTACCCTTAATTACTTCATTGAATAAATTAATCCTTAATTTATTCTCTAATTAATCCCTTGATTAATCCCATTCAGTAATTAACTACCCTTACTTACTTTATTTCAAAAATTAATTACACCTTAATTAATTATCTCAATTAATCCCTTGATTAATTATAAAGTAATTTAATCCAAATTACTTCCATCATTAAACATCTTTAATTACATTCAGTTATTATCAATTAATTACTTCCCTAAGTAATTACAATTCCATTAATTACATAAAGTAATTATTCATCAACCATCAAGTGTTTAAATTAACTAAACTTAATTAATTAATCTAAACTAATCACATTAACCCAATTATTTACATTAAGTAATTAATTCATTAATTACTTCCACTAAGTAATTAAACTTAAGCAATTTCATAAATGATTATTATTAATTAATTAATCTAATTAATTATTAAAAATTAATCATATTAATTAATTGTTAAATAATCTTAGTTAATGGCCTTCATTAACAATTATTTAATTCTTTCTTAAGAAATTAATCTCAGATTAATCATTATTAATTACAAATTAATTAATATTTAATTACCAATTAATTATATTATTTAATTAATTAAGTGTTAACTGTAATCTTAATTAATCCTTAATTACTTTATTAATTAATCTTTAATCATTAATTAAAACCTAATTAATAATCCTTAATTACAAATTAATTAACCTTAATTAATTAATCTCAAGTCTTAATTAATTAATTTAAAAACTCTTAATTACTTAATTGATTATCCATATCATTAATTAATTAAATAATTAATTATTCATCTTAATAATTTAATGAATCCAAATCATTAAATTTTATTTATCTTTAAGATAAACATTTCTTACTTAATAAGGAATTTAAAAACAATTAGTTTTCAAATTTACTTTAAATTTCCATTTAAACTTCATTTTAAATTGAAGATTTTAAAATGAATACAAATTTATCTAAACAAATTTAAAAAAAAACAATTTAAAACACTTTTTATCTCATATGTTAAAGAAACATCCATTCTATAAAATAAAAGTTTAAAAGAATTTAACCCAAATTCATTTTTAAATTCAAATTAGTTCAAAATATACTTAAACATTCCAAGTTATTTAAAAAAAATTCAAATTTTAAAATTTTATTTTTAATTTCAAACTAAAATACAGCTTTAATCTTGATCCCAAAGTTAACTAAAATCTTTAAAAGCTTACTTACAATTTAAACTCCATTTTGAATTCAAATCATTTAACCAAATTTTTAAAGTAATCAAATAATTTGAATTTAAAACTTATTTTATTTTAAAAACTGAAGTTTAAACCCAATTCCAGATTTCAAAAACTCAGATTTAAACTGATTTTAAATTTCTAATTTACCAATTTAAAACTTACAGTTTAAATTCAAACCCACATATACTTTTATGCTAAAAAGTTTTAAAAACCAAATTTAAATTTAAAAATTTAAATTAATTCAAAATTCAGATTCAACTCTTTTGAATTCAGATTCAAATTCAGTTTAAAGTCAGTTTAAATTTCCAGTTTACATTTAAAATTTTACCTTTAAATATTTAAACAGAACAGGTCTCTGTTTTTAAAACCTGTAACAACTATAACTCGAGCCTCCCCTAAATTTTACTTCAAGTCAAAACTATTACTGCTTCGAGTTGAAACTCGAATTCCTTGAGACCCACGCGAGCCACCAAAATCCTGTAACCAACATTCACTAGCACATCCCATTTGCTCTGTGCACATGCACCCATGACGCCGCCTTCTCTTATCAACTCCGATGACTGGAACAAGTCATTGATCACCCAGGCATCCCATATCCATCACCAGTACCCAGTTTCCCCCTCGAAATCATAAATCGAGATTAAATTCCAACTTGGAACAAAACTGGAACAGGAAACACCTTCTCAATCAAAACATGTCAACGACCCTCGTTCACGCACCTCCGGCCACCATTGACTCTGCAACTCCGGTGAAAACTTCAACAACTCACCATCTTCCAATGCCCAAGGAATAGTTGAACTCGATCAACTATACTTGCCGAAATGATCACTTCTTTCCTAACCTAGAAAACTAGGGTTCAAATCTTTAAATCCCAATCACAACATTCAAAAAGAAATACACAACAATCTGATAATTTTCTCAACATCCCTGATAACTCCACCACTTCCAGTAGCAAATTCGACTCAATCGAACACATAAATCAACAGTGCTAACCCAAAATGTAAAATATAGTGAATATGGGACTGCTCTTTGGTGTTGACGTCAAAAATTGAAATCTTTGGTTTAAAATTCATGATTTTGTAGGATGTTTTGATTCATAATCCTGAAACTTCAAATCAATGTACTTGAAAATTTCACAAATTAAAGTTTGTTCATCTGTTTATAAACTTTAGAGCTGATACAGGATTGTTTGACTTAGGTAATATTTTTAACCCATAGTTTATGATGGAAATAAACATAATTTGTTTCTGCCTTATCTAAACCAAGATTAAATCAAGATAAAAGGAATTTAAAATCAAGCAGAAGCTTAAATTTGAGGAAACAGACATGCATCAGAAAACAAGCATGCATTCATAAATATATTCATATATATATATATATATATATATATATATTCACAACAGATTCATAATATATTTTCATCTCTAATTAAAAGCATGCTATCAACTTTTACCTATTTAAAATTTAAAAGTGGAGTTACTCACCTTTTTTGATGAACAGAGCACAGTATTTGAATGACCCCTTTGAAGATCTTTAAAACAGAATTGTCCATGCTTTAAAAACTTGAGTTGTTTTGATTTATAGACTTTAAACTTGTTTCTTTAAAATGCTTCCAGCTTTAAAAGAAAATGCAGGCTTGATGAAAGATTGTTGCATGCAAGTAGCTAAATTTCTAGATTTTAGAAGAAGGGAATGCAGGATTTTGGAAACAGATTTGCATGATTTGTTTTGCACTTGGTTACAGATTTGCAAGTTGGTTTCAGGGATTTGATATGCATTTTGAAATATGAGGAGTTTGATTTGTACTTTTGAGAATGGAAAGATTGCATGCTTGAAAATGTTACAGATTTGCAATTTTGAAGAGTGATTATAGATTTTTGATTGCAAATGTTTTTGCAGATTTTGAAGAATGCATTTGAACAGGGAATTGATTTTTCAGATTTGTTTTAGAGGAAATGAAATAAAGATTGTTTTTCAGCTGAAAGATTTCTTGGTTTGAAAATGAAAAAAAGAAAAAGGAAAGAAAATGTGTATGCTTATATAACTTATTTATGATTTATTTAAAAATCAAAGAAAAAAAAACAGTGACACTTGTCTTAAATTTTACATTTGTCATCTTAAATTGTTTATTTATTAACACATGTTAAGTTAGATTCTAAGATGTTTACACTTGTTCTTTTAATTAATTAGTATTTTTAATTAAAGTGTTAATAAAAGTTTTAAACTTAATTTGTTTACAAATACTTATTTATATGTATAGCTAAATTTTAAAGAAATAAAACCATTATATTTATAAATAAAAACAATATATATATATATATCAATCATTTGACAATAATATTTTAGATAATTTAAATAAATTTATAAAAGAGATTGTAAATTACTTATTATTTAATTGAATAAATTTTCATTAATTAGTTGTATTTTAACTTTCATATCTAATCTACAAATCATATTTATTAAACAATATTTTAAAAAGAAATAAAACAAACATTTTTATAACTTTATTTTAATCTAAATTAATATTTAAACTTAAGTTCAAATATATTTTAAACAAATAAAACATTTATCTTATATATTTAAAAACCATATAGTTATTTTATTAAATAGCTTTGAAAAGCTTAATCATTAAATAAATCATAATTTCCCAATTACCAAAATAGTAGAATTAGAAAATAAGATTTATTTATTTATTAAATTTAAAACCAAACTTATATATTTAAAATATATATAAATATACATACATTATAAATAGAAAACAATTTATTAGCTTATTAAAAGATAAAATCTATCAATTAAATATTTATTCAATTAGATTATTAAATCAATTCAAATTTATTTACAAGAATTATCAAATCAATTTAATTTTGAATACAGATTACTAAATTTATATTGCCAAAAATTCTGGGATATCACACTTCTCAATGGAGAAACTTTCATAAACACTGAATCTCGAACTGAGAACTCTAGAGCCCTATGCCTTTGATCCACAAAACACTTCTGCCGATCCAACACCTCATTTATCTTCCTTCTAATATTAGTTACCTTCTCACTAGCATTTAAGATCATGTCTGATCCAAGAACAATACTATCACTAGACTAAACCCAACAAAAAGGAGAACGTCATGGATGACCATAAAGAGATTCGAAAGGAGCCATGCCAATACTTGCTTGATAGTTGTTGTTGCATGTAAAATTCAAATAATCATAAATGGTCTTCCTAAGAAACTCCAAAGTCGAGAATGCATGATCGAAATAAATCTTTCAAGATCTAGTTCACTCTCTCTGTCTTTCCATCTATTTGGGGATGGTAAGTTGTACTCAGACTTAGCTCAGTCCCTCTCAAAATCTGCTAGTAAATATTAGGTATCGATCCTGTACAATACTATAAGGAATACCATGGAGACTCCTTCACATACAAACTCGCCAGACTTGTAGTAGTCCTAGTCGGCTTAACAAGAATGAAATGAGAACTCTAGGTCAACCGATCGACTATAACCCAAATGCCTTTATTCCCTCTTCTTGACCTAGGAAGCCCATCAATAAAGTCCATAGAGATGTGCTCCTACTTCCACTATAGGATCTCAAGTGGCTGAAGAAGTCTAGCTATCTTTTGCTGGTCATTTTTAATTTGTTGGTAGTTTACACATTAACACACAAAGATCGAAATATATCGCTTCATCCCCTTCCACCAGAATACCCACTTCATATCTTTGAACATCTTGGTCACTCCTAGAAGGAAAGATAGCCTTTAACGATGACATTTAGCTAACACTTCTTGTCTAAGTGCATTAACATTTGGAACACATATACGCTTGTTCATTTTCAATACACCTCGAAGATCGATCTCAAAGCTAAAAACAATGCCTTCTTGAACATGCTTCTTTAGTCAAGCCAAAATAGGATTTGCCTCATGACTAGATGCAATCCTCTCCATCAATATTGGCTTAACTTCTAAGTTTGCAACCATTGCTACATTTCTACTCAACGCATGTGCAACGACATTTGCTTTCCTAAGGGTATGCAGAATCTCCAAATCATATGAAGCGATAAAGAGGTATTTTAAGGAATTATGGTCTGCATGTAACTCGAACTTTTCATCCAAAAGATTATGCCTCCACATCTTCAGTGCGAAGTCAACAGCCATAAGAACCAAATCATGCGTAGCATTTTTTTCTTATAGGACTTTAGCTGTCAACTCACATATGCAATAACTTTCCTACGTTGGATCAGAACTGCACCCATCCAATACTACAAGCATCTGTATATACAGTTAAACCTTCACTCCCATCAGGAATGGGTCAAACAGGGGCGCTTGTCAAATTCTCTTTCAATTCATTGAGTGCTTCATCACACTGGCATCCACACGAACTTAACATCTTTCTTTGTTAACTTCGCTAAATGAGAAGCAGTCTTTGATGAATCTTCGATAAAAACCAGCCAATCCCAAGAAACTTCTAACTTCCATCGCACTTTCATGCTTCTTCCAGTCTTGAACTACAACAACTTTAGCTGGGTCAACTGATATGCCTTCTTCGGAAACAAAATGTCCTAGAAACCTAACTTTGGATTTCAAAAAATGACACTTACAAAACTTAGACTTCAACACATGGCTTCTTAAGATAATAAGTGCTACATGGAGATGATACTTGTGCTCCTCCTCTATCTTAGAATAGATAAGAATGTCATTAATAAAGAGGAGAATAAATTTATTAAGAACATCTCGAAAAACCTGATTCATTAAGTCCATAGAATCAACAGGTGCATTAGTCATCCTAAAAGACATGACTAACGACTCGTAGAAATGATCTAGAGTCCTAAAAGCTGTTAAGGGTGCACTCTCCTTTGCTACCCTTAATTGGTGGAAACCGTTGGCAAGATCCAATTGAGAAAATATCCAAGCGCCATGGAGACGATCAAACATGTCATCAATCCTTGGTAAAAGGTATTTATTCTTGATAGTTCTCATGTTCAATTCCTGGTAGTCTACACATAATCTTAGAAAACCTCCCGCCTTTGTAACAAAAATGACTGGTGATCCCCAACTCGAGGTACTATGTCTTATCAAATCCTTCTTCAATAAGTCAAATGTATGACCTTCTAACTTCCTCTTCTCTTTCAGAACTAACCTTTGCATTCGTTGTACAATAGGTCTGGTTTCTAAAATCAAATCAATATGGAACTCCACTTCACGATAAGGAGGTAAACCGTGCACTTCATCAAAAATATTGATGAAATCACAAACAACTGGTATATCCCTAAGCTCCTCTTTAGCTACTTTGAGTGAATGAAGAAAACTGCTCATTAACTCATTAGACTCTTCATAATATATATATCAATGTTTCTTCCTACCACATCCTTTATCATGACCCTTCTCCTATCACAATCCAAGACAGCCTTAAACTTAACCAATCCATTCATAACAATTCTCCAAAACCCATGACCCCAAGCATAAACAAATCAGAGAGAGATGATTTCGACAAGAAATAGGCACATCTAGACACTTAGTGTCAAGGTTTGTCAGACTCTCAATTGGGTTCGATGCAAAAAGAAGATTACTTAAAATAACATATTTTAGCTTTAGTTTGTTCATCGGGTCATACAAAATAAAACTATAAGAAGCACCCATATCGAATAATACGCTTATAGGAAGATCATAGATGGATAATATACCTAGTAACACCTACTTCCGCTTCTGTCCTAAAGAAGTGGATGGTATCTCTTCTATAGCAAAAGCTTGTCCTTAAGACCCCTTCTTTGGAAAAGGGCGCTCGTTCTTCATATGTCCTATTTGGTCGTAGTTGTAACAGGTAGCAGTTGGGCAATGAGTTGAGAAATGGCCCATCTTGTTGCACTTGAAACAAGTAAAATTAGCCAAGTCGAGCATCTTCTTCTATGTTGGAGTCTCACCTTCAGTTTTCTTCCTGCCCATTGCTTCTTTTCATTAAACTTGCGCTTGAAATTTGGCTTGCCTCCAATTGATATAACTGATAAAGGCTTGGCACTGACTGTTGGCACTGCTCCCTTCTGGACTTCTTTCTTAATATTGAGAGCTTCAAACCTCAAAGCCAAGCATATAAGGTTGGTGAATGTACCCGTAATATGATTGGTCGTATCACACTGGAACTTTGGTCACATCCCATTCACAAGTATTTCATTCTTTTTGAGTGATGTGTTTATCAATCACGGTCTGAAGTAGGACAATACATTAAACTTATGCTTATGGTACGTCATCGTCAAATCACCTTAATTTAAGTCAAGAAACACTAAACAACTGAGTCCTTTCGGCTTTTGGAATAAACTGCACATCAAAAACTTCCTTGAACTAGGCCCAAGAAAACTCCTCCTCCAGAATATTAGTTGTAACCAAATCCTACCAATCCACCGCTGACTTTTGAAGTTTTCGAGATGCCAATAGCCGTTTCTTTACATCTTCGAAATGAAGATCTCCAAACATTCTCTCACAAGATCGAAGGCACGTATGCATTTCAAGAATATCTTCAGTTTCATAGAACGGTTTCCCGTCCAAAGTGGTAAAATTCTTACACAAAGCAACAAAGTTTCATAAAGGCTGAACTTGCACTGCCACTTCCTTTACCGGATCTACAGCTAGCATAGTAGCATTTAAGGTACCCTACCAATGGTAGCCATACTAGTTCCATATCCTCTCCTTCCTCTTCTTCTTGTATCCATCTTCTATTACTTGAACAAATAATAGGTATTTTTAAAATAAAGGAATAGGATTAATATGGTTTAATTAAACAACACAAACGGATCTAAGATGAGACTTTAGAGAATATATATTATTATTATAAAAATTAGAAATATACTCTATCATGATTAACTCATTCTAAGGTATCACTTGCTCTATCTCTAATGAGTTGTACCCTAATCAGGCTAAGGTTTTCGCTCAACCGAAGCTATAATACCAACTGTGAAGATCCACCTTTTTGATCCCTGGGAATAATGATTAGTACATCCACAGTATTCATGCGTCGTTGCCCAAGCATCTAAAAGAGTTGTCATGGGGTAAAATAAAAGAACATAACATAAAATCTCACAACGGAATGGTTAATTGTAATATAACAATACGATAGTAAATAATGTTACTCCTTAACATGGAGTTATCAGAGTTACAACAAAAGTACTACCATCGGCCTAAGAGGTTATAACAACCTGCCTTTACACTTGCTGATACAAAATACACATACATACATAAACATAACAGTGGAAATAGCTAGATAGAAAAGGAGCCTCCTGCTCTTGCATTATCTTTAAAAGAGACTAAAGAAACCTGCTACCCTTGGACTACTCAAATATAAATGAGTACCTATGAGTTTAGGCAAAACAAACAACTTGGGTCAAACAATAAGTCTAGTATGTGTAAATTCTAAACAAAGGAGTGGAAATAAACAATAATATGTGAGACCAAACCACAAATTGGAACGGGTTTCCACTCATAGAACAACATCCAAACAAAAGTAATAGGTACAACTAACTAAACATCGCAAAATTCGCAAGGCACTTCCTAATACAATTAAGAAATAGATAAATTCAAGGATTTGAATCAAAAACAAGGCAAGGGAAAATTCCAATAATGGCTAAAAGGGTGCGCCCCTCTTAATGAAAGTATACCTCTAGAAAATATACTTGGGAATGGCTCTCGAAAAAAGTACAAGCCGAAACCCACCAACCTTAACGAGTATCCAAGTACTTCATATCCTGTATACATACAACTGAATCCAATCTAGAGTAGATGTGAAGATACCCTAATAGGAGCAACCCCACATAGCTTGACGTCCACTTACGCTTCGGTTCTAGTCATTTCCATTAAAGGATAACTGTCAAGACCCGAAATTCATCGTTTAAAAATCAACATCAAATACCTCACTTGTATTTGACTGTCGGAGATTCAAACGTTGAACTCCAGTTCGGTGGAGCTTATAACAACATTAGATGAATATAAACAGTGAAAACAAAAGATGATTCCATTGATCACAACACAGATACAATATGGATATAACATTTAATTACAACAACTACCACCATCATCAGAGTGCTATATACATAATATAACAACAAAATGATAACACCACAGCGAAAAAACAATAGAGTCTTCAAAAGAAAGAGATCTAGAGCGAGAACCCAGCATAAGTACCTTTAAACCAAACTTCAAAGCTTCCAAAATATTTTCAAACCAAAAGCTTTCAAAATCCGACAGCTTCCAAAACCAATGACTCCAAAAGACTTCCAGAATCTACTTCTACTATCCAAGCTAGCTTCAGAATACGGATAACATGCTTCTAGGCTGCCCGTGTGAAAATTATGGGCACCTAAAGTTTAGGAAGGAAACAATAAACTCTGAGTCAGTCATGGGACTGGTATGAGTAAACAAAAATAGTTGTTTGAACAAAAAAAATTAAAAAGAAATCCATTCATGCTTTTGGAAAATGAAACTACCATAAGGCATCCCGGCACACACACAATGCAATCGCACACTTGGGGGAGATTTCTCCTTATGATAGTCAAACATGCTTGATACGAGAAAACTCTTTTAATATTATTATTAATGCATAGTGTAGAAAACATTTCGAAAAGATAATATTAATCTTAGCCAACATAGGTACCATTATATTATGCTTGCTATAGCTACCACCTGAGGTGGCAGGTTATACAACTGTAATCTTAAAGGGCTCGTATTTGGTGATTGGATTTCCAACAATGGTTAGGCTAAGGAACTTCCTTTCCGAATGGGTACGCCTCTGGAGGGACGCCCCGAGAACCTAACCGGATCTCTGTCAACACAAGGCCGGGTTACTTCTATAACTAGGTAACTACTGACACAAGTATGCCATCCCCCGGTCGTAACCAACCTTTATCAAGGGCCCCAACAACAACAACCAACAACCACATAAGTTAAGCATCTGGGCTCCATACCACGATGCCACTTTTTATCCAGAAGGAAATGCACATACCCTAAGGGGCGCTACCCCAGTAATCTTGCTGCATCCTTCATGTTTCGACCATTTTCAGGTTGTGAGGTTCGACGAAGTCTCGTCCGCAAAGCTACGCTTTTCATAAAATCCATGCTTTGATCAACAAATAATCAGCACTCAGCATGCCACACTACCAAATTAACAGTATATCACTAATAACAATCAGCTACATAACCTCTGAGCTCATACCTATCAGAGAAGGGTTTTAAGCTAAGAGAATAAATTCTCCGCCACCAAAAGAAATGTATTTGATAGAGATCAACTTTATATCTCAAAGTGTAATGTCAGACATACAACCATACAAGTCCATTCTGGGTCTGAATGGAACCGAATGCACTTTGTCCAATAAAGGAAGAAGCCCTTGCAAATCCGAGAATCCATAATCTCGATCGGACTCCCCATCGCATATTGAGATCTATACCGGAGCAACTCAGTGCAAAGACAATCGGTAGGTAATCCTTTCATTCTCGAAAATACTCGTCTTCACCACCGTCTTCAAATACACTCCAATTCGTCGTATCATTATTCGGAATGGATTTTATGACACAAAGTCCTCTCCCGGCTCATCCGAATAATGATCGTTTATTTTAAAACACGTGGATACACAAGTCACAAAGATTCATCATTAAGATTAGATGTGGGTTTCGGATAACCATTTGGAAACCGACTCCTTGTCGCATCGAAATTCAAATGTCATTAAAAGGCCAATAGTTTTCACATTCACACAGAAATACATCACAGATATCACAGTTCAATTCATAGCAATTCACATCACAAAGTATCACAATCACATAACAGGGGCATCAATCAGTTCAAGGTATTCAATAATAATTCAACATTTATAAGCAAGATTAATTAATCATGTGATTATAATCAATTAATCGCATAATTATTTAATTATCTTTAATTAATGATTAATTATCTTAATTAATTAACCTTAATTATTAATTAATTAACATTTAATTATTAATTAATTAATTAATTAACATTTAATTATTAATTAATTAATTAATTAATTATTCTTAAACTATTATTAAGTAATTATCTTTAAGTAATTATCTTTTAATTACTTTCATCAAATAAATAAATCTTTAATAACTTCAATATTAATTAATTAATTAAAAGATAAATCATTTATTTAAATTAATTACTTAATTATCGTTAAAATCTTTAATTAACAAACTTTGTTATTAACACATAATTTATCTTAAGAGATTGAGGTTAATTAAAAATTTAAAAAACATTTCATCTTAATTAATCCTTTAATTACATTATTTATTTAAAGATAATTAAGAACTAATTTATAAATAATAATTACATACTTAAAATAAACTTAAATATTTTTTTAAAAATAATTAACTTAAACCTTTACTAATCCCCTTTTAAAATAAAACAATTATTTTTTACAAGAATAAGTAAAAAAAATTCAAACTTGAATTTGTTTTTAGATTTTGAAAACTGTTTTAAAACCAACCCGAGGTATCCCTTGGTTCACTCCCGAGTCCAGATCCATTTTCTTCGAGTCTTCGCCATGCAATCCCCTTTTTTCTTTTTGAAACTTGATTTTTTGGTTTAAGTTTTAACACCCCATGTATACACACAAATACTCGAATCAAAACTCGAGCTAGCACGCAAACTCCCCGATGCCGACTTCGAGGCAATATTATCTTCCTCAACCCAGATGCACATGATACTTGTACACATACACAGCCAATACAGCCACCTCTGATCGAAGCTCCGACCATCGACAAGTCTGCGACAACCTACTCGAGCACCACGCACACCCAGATCGACGAATCAACGACAAAATCGAGATCGAACTACTCGACCCAAACTGGAACAACAACATCGATCGATAAATCTTCCTCAACCCGCCGCCACAAGCCACCGACGATCATGAAATTCCGACCACAGCTTCGTCTAAACCTTATGCCTTCAAATCCCACCAGTGCGAACAGCTCCGGTCCACTAACAATGACGTAGCAATGCATTTTCCGGCCTCGACCAGACATGGGTTTTAAACCCTAAATCGATCTTGCGTTGCCGCCTCGGTGAATTATAAATTCATCGAGCATTTTTTTTGATGATCCTTGACCACCAAGCGTGCTTCAGCTTCAATCACGAGACAAATTATGTCGTCGATCACCAGAATTTGCCATAAAACCAAAATCCGTTCATCCTCGCATTTCTCGGTGGATACTTACTTAACAAATTTGATTTCATTTTAAAAAAATCCTCATTTTCAAAAACGTTTCAATTGATATACTTGAAATCAGGAATCATGATGATTGAATTTTCAACATATTTTGAGTTTGCCTGTATTTTCAAATTTCCAAAAAAAGATTTAATTGATTTTTCTTAAATTTATTTACAAAACTTAAAACATGTTTAAACAGACAAATTTTGTTTAGATCCTAAAGTCTAACAAGAATCAGAGAAGAAGAATTCGATTTTTTTTTTGAAACAGATTTGAAGCCTGTAACCTGGAACAGAGCCAAATTCTTGTTTTCCAGACATGCACAAATCATATTCACACACATATATATAATTTGTATACATGCAACCAATTGTACCACTTAACTTCAAGCATGATTTCGAACAACAAGCAAAATCCAGATTTTTTTAAAAATTACTCACCTTTTTAAGGAAGAACAGAGAGCTTTTATAAAATCCTGGAAGTTGATTTTCTTTTGAATTTTGAAATCTGTAAACTTTTTTTTATCTGGAATATTTTGCTTGATTATTGAGTTGATCTGAATTTCTTTGATCTTGTTTAATTTACTTGATTGCTTTGATCTTTTGAATTAAGCTTTGCTTAAGTTTTGAAGTTGAGATCCTCGCCTTGATGTTTGAGATGATTTTCAGGCTTTAGATTTTTAAATTGTAAAAGATGTTTTGAACATTCCTGTTTTTAAATCAAATTTAAATCGGTAACTAATTTAATTTTTAAAATTAAATTGTGAATTAAATTGAGTTTTTTCCAAAATAAAATGAAATATTTGTTTATATATATATATATATATATATATATATATAATATTGATTTTTCATTGAAATTTAGTTTTTAAATGTACTATATCTTGTTAAATATTATTTGAAATTATTTTTGAAAATAAATTGAATTTAATTTGGGAATTCAATTATAGATATTTTATAAATAAATTGGATTTTAAAATACTATGTTTTAAAATTAATAAGAATTTGTTTTCTAATTTTAATATATATATATATAGTTTGAAAATTGTGTTTTGAATTATATATATATATATATATATATATATTCAGAAGTTGTTTGCAGTTAAGAATCTATATTTTTTTAAAAACTTATATATATAATATATGTGTTCATTTATTATGAATAATTAGTTTTAAACTCATTTTTAAGGTTATATAAAGGATAATAAAGAAAGTGGTTTATATATGTAATAAGAAATGTTACCTTAAGTTTAAATTTTAAATGAGATTTAAAATGCATTTTCTTTCAAAAATGAATTAATATAGTTTGTGTATTTATAAATTTAAAAATATAACCATATATGAATATAAGAATTTAGTAATTTATAAAAAGAAAAAGGTTTAAAACAAAATTTATAAACAAGAGGGTTTAAACCATAATTTATATATTAGTTAAAGTAAGGGTTATACACAAATTATTAATATATGTACATTCGTAATCCATGAAACAAGAAAATTTACAAATGTAATAGTCTTGTTAATATAATTTAACAAGTGTCATGCTTGTTTTTAATTTGAGGAAATTAAATAAAAATATGAAACAAGAATATATAAACACAACATCTTCCTTTTCTCACTTCTTTGTGAAAATTCAAAGCAAAGCAAAAAAAATCTGGAAATCAAAACCAGAACTAAAATGAAATCTGGAACCAAAAGAAAAAAAATCAAAACAGAATGGAAAATAAAGATTTGTTTCAACCCGAAACAAAGTGTTCAAGTTCAACATGATCAAGCAACAGATCAAAATCAAGATCAGATCAAAATTTAAACAAAACCTGTAACGACCCGTGAATTTCGTTAATTAAATTTGTCGTATAAATAAGATTTGGAATTAAATATACAAAGAATTATAATTGTTATAATTTGTAATGAAGTAAATGTTAAGAATTAACCAATGAAATATTTTATTGATTAAAATAGACCTAATTTAAAAAGGTTGAATTGAATAAATCCTATTTATTGGAACCTAAATTTTTGGTATGCAAATTTATAATAAATGAGTTATTGCAAGAAATTGAAATTTGAATGAATGAAAGTAGTGAAAGGATTATACCCGGATGTAATCGTATATGAGAAGTAAAGGAAAGTATTAAATTGTTTAATGTAATAAAACCTTGAAAACGGTAATTGATTGTAAATTAAGGAAAACGTGTTAATGCAAGTTAATATTTAACAAACTTGAATGAACGTTACAATTTAATTGAAATTCAAATATTATGACATAGCTATAAATGGAATATAATAAAAAGAAATACAATCAATGTTAGAAACTAAATGTAGCAGTGTAATTAAAATTAACAATTTAAAATGAAAATGCAATTAAGGGAAATAATGTGAATTGTCAGACTTGGTTATAAGTTAAATATAAGAAATAAATGGGAATTCATATTGTTATAATAATGGAAAGTGTTAATTGTTGCTCTTGAGCACAAAATTTAAAATAAGTAATTTAAAGCAAACATTTAATTAACCAATGCCATAATATTTATTTATAGTAACTGTGTAAATTAAGGTTGTAGTGTAGATGGCAGTTGATGAATAACCAAATTCAATACAATCCAATTGATTTGAAACGACTATTAGGTTATAATTGAAATATAAATTAAAATAGAAACGTAAACTTAATACAAGATAGTAATTTGGGTAATAAAAAGGGATGAAACCAAGAAATAAGTTACAGAGAATATTTAATTGTAATTAATGTATATATTTAGCAAAAATATAATAAATGTAGTACAATCCAAATTTATGTAAGAAATTATGAAGTTCTAATTAATTGAATTTATTGTGAATGAAATTAATTACTGCATTTGTGGTTTCTTTGAAAAACTATACGATTTAATTAAATTATGAGATGTTATAAATTGGTTAAATTAATTAATATTGTGAAATGTTAATCTTGATTAAATTATGTGAATGTTATTTGAATGCATGCTAAGACCAGCCAACACATGGAGAAAATTAAAATGTTGATTGAATTAAATAAGAAAGTTAAATAAGAAGAATAGAAAAAGATTCTTTTACCCTATTAAAAAAAGGGATGTCATCATCTTCATTTAAACAAAATAAAACCAATAACAATTTAATGTCAAACATCAAATTAAATAAAAATAAAGGTGATTCATCCAGCTCTTGCAAAGGGTGGGGTGTGGGTCTTGACGATCTGAGGAGAAAGTACAAATCAAGGAGTGAATTTTGGCCAGATCTAAGAGGCGTCTTCTATTTTAAAATGTTATATTAATATAATGTTATTATCATAGTTTGTATGTATATGCTATTTCCTCACTTGTTTTGAAATTGTTTATGTTAATTGAATTATTTTTGTTGAATGATTTAGTTTGACTTTTAATTTGATAAATCAAAACAAAAAAATTTGTATATAATTAAAAGAATGTTTTAATTATAGATCCATGTTTTAAACTCTTAAACCAAATTGTATTTATTTAGATCTGAAAGTTTATATACATATAATTTGCATTTGTGTTGAAACGGAAATATTTTATACACATATTGTCACTTTATCTTAAATTGAAAATATCATGAAATTTGAATTCTTTGTTGAATAAATTATTTGTTCTTAATCTAATAAATTATAATAGAAGTTTACATATGCTTAACAATTTTTCGATGATAAATCTAAGTTTTGATTTTGATTACTACAATATTTAAATTTGTTACTTAATTTATTATCTCAAATGTCCTTATTTAAGGATCTTAAAGGTTTGTTACTATATTGCTTAATTTGTCGTGTTCCACTTTTGTTTTGTTAAAAAAAATCATTAAGGTAAAAAGATTTAATTTATATGTATATATTTGTTTTTGACTTCAAGTATACATAAGTTTACAAATGCATTAGACAATTTAATGTGGTATGGAAGTGTGACGCCCCACCTCTATACCCACGCTAGCCAAGAACACTCCGGAGTAGTGCTGTCAACTAGCACGGAGAATAAGGCTGTTGAGGAGCGACCATCCATGTAATTGCTTATCACACGGTGGCTATAAATAATCTTCGGAAACAAACATAGAAATAATCATATCACAAATCAGTCACAGATATCCATATCACAAAGGCGGAAGAAGATACGAATATATAACTAACACATGAAAGTGTACATCAGAGTAGTGGTCAGTAAGATCCACGATAATACAAAAGAATAGCAACACGTGCTATACAAAAGAATACAACTATGAGTCTATATCTCAAGTGTATACAACAAAAACTGCTAATCTAAACAGTTAGCCAAAAGTCAGAGTGATGAATCCCTGGGAAGAAGTCAAGCAGAAGCACCTGTAACATCTCGGTCTGACCCGAGTATTATTTAAGAAAATAATAAACGGATCAGTCTAGCTATAAATATCAGATGACATGATATAACATAAAAGATATGGCATAAACATAAACATCCATAACGACATACCACTATAAGTATGTAAATAATGATCAACAGAAGATCAATCAATAAGAGATAATCAATATCACAAGAATCTTCTCAAAGATTCGAAGAGGGCATCATACCCTAAACTTGTACTCATAACAAGTCAATGACATAAATTCCAGAAATCAACACGAGAAATCCAGAAATCATAAAAAGGGAAAGAGGCCTATCACATGACGGTCCGAAGACCATGGGGAGCTACCCCGCATGTGTGAATGGAATCACACAGATTGAGGTCAAGACTAACCAAAAAGCAGAAAGGTATGTGTGAATGGAATCACACAAGTGGTGTCTAGTCTAACCTTGCAATGAAAGAGACATCGCGCAATTGCTAGTCTAATTCATAAAGCGATCATCAAGATCAACGAGAAGTGTCAATTACACTAAGCTAGTAAATATAGAAGTTTAGCTTCATGTCCCATAACCACTTGCTTAACTTAAATATTTACGAACAAACTGTAAATCTTCACTAATAAAATTGTCACAAGAGGTTCAATCGAACAAGTCCAAGAATTAACCGACGAAGTGAACGCAAGCGTTTCATACCACTTGTTTTACTAAGTCGTTTAATTAGATTTCTCGTCCGAGTGAGGTAAAGGCTTGTATATACTAATAGATTGGAAAACGGTTTAAGAAAAGAGCTTTGTTATTAAAAATAGAGTTGAAATCGTTTGTTAAAAGAGTTTTGATATTTACTACTAGTATTGAAACCTTTATATTATAAAGTGACAAAACACAGAAGCAATTGTAGAAACAATCAGTCACAAAAATCGCATACGGAGATGTGAATAAAATCCAAGGAAATCAGCTCAATGTTTTTCAGATAAGATCCCCTACGGAGGGGGGGGTCCAGGGGGGGTGGCAACCCCCAAGGTGGGGGTGCGGGGGCAACGCCACCGCTTACGGGGTTCGACCTGCTCGGTCAGGTCGCGGGGGTCCAGGGGGCAGCGCCCTCGGCGGGGTGCGGGGCAGCGCCCCGACCAAAACGGTACGACCTAGTGAAGACAAAATGAGGTCTAACGACCTAAGGGGAATAGGGTCGAGCGACCTATAAAACTCGCGACCTAAAAGTTAGCAAGGTCGAACGACCTATAGAGGCATAGGGTGCAGCGACCTAAAACATCGCGACCTAGTGACCTAACGGTTTAAGGGTCTTGCGACCTAACTGGAAACAAGGTCCAAACGACCTAACGACTTAAAGTGAAACCTGGCTGAGCGATATAAGGTCGGAGACGACCTACGACTTAACTCCGTGTGAGCGGCCTACGACCTATGGTTGCTACGACCTAACGAGTTCCAATAGTGAAGGCTTAAGGTCTAACGACCTAAGGGGTACGACCTAAGGTCTTACGACCTAAGGTGTTGAGGTTGGACGACCTAACCAAATTGCATAGGCCATACGAGCTAAGGCCTAACGACCTAACTCCGAACGAGCTATACGCGAGTGACCTAGGGCGCTAACTCGCAAACGACCTAACGTTAACTCGCGAACGACCTAACTCCAGACGTGCCTTTTCAACGCGTGCGAGCTGAAGACCTGCCGACCTACGACCTAACTCCAAGCGACCTAAGGCCTAACGACCTATAGTGGACGAATGGGCTAAGGCCAGAAACGACCCAAATGAAGGTGACGACTTTTCCACGCGAACGACCTATAGATGCTGGGCGACCTAAAGGGGACAGAGCGACCTAAGCCAGAAATTCACCCCAAAACACTAAAAAGTGGAGTTTTTCGCCAATCCAATCCAAACCAAATGCAAATGTGCATGCAAACATGATAGGGATGCATTTCCAATAGCCCAAGATAGATATAGACTAGAATTGTGAGATAAAAATCTCACCTTTGCACTAAAATTTATGAAGATGAAGCTTGAAAGCAAGGAGAAGAAAGGAGAAGCAATCCAAAGCTTGAATCCAATATCTTCTACTTGAATTTGGAGTTGAATGTTGGATTTGCAATTGAATTTGTGCTTGGAGTTTTAATTTCCAATTCCTTTCACCATTAATGCCCAAGCTTGAGTTAGTTAGGAAATTTATGAAGAGTGAGGAGAAGAGGGTTGGAATTTGGGCTTAATAGGCTAAACTAACCCAAAGTCCAAAGCGGGAAAAGTTAGTGAAATTTCACTAACTCCAAACCTATCGATGTTTATACTTAAAAAGTTGTAAACGACATTTCGAACTCAATGGAAGTGGTCTCGAGTCCTAATTTGACCGTTTGCAAAAAGTAGCTTTTCGGACCAAAATCCGATTAACGAGTTAATATCTAAATAAAATATTTAAATACAAACTCGATAAATATGCGGGTTGTTACAGGAAGTATGCTTTGAATTAATTAATAAGCTTTGGTTTAATCTTTATACACACATGTATGTGTGTTTGTGTGCATGTGTATACATATAAACGTTTAATATTTTAATTTCAAATTGCTAAAGCATGATTTAATTATTATTATTATTAAACAATTTAAAAGTGAGGTAATATTATATACATATTTATTTATTGTTTGTTGTTTATGTTTTCTAGTCATAATACAACTCGCATGTTAATTAAATGTCATATTAATAAAATTGGCTAAAATGGGAAAGTGGAATTAATCAATGTCGTCACCTTTTATCTCCTTCCCTATTAGATCCTTATATGATTGCATCTACATTTATTCTTGTTTATTCCTATGTATTGTCACCAATTAATCGTACTTGATATATGTTTAGCAATTCTGACACACAGTTAAAGTATGAATATATATGATGTATTCAAACTTTTCTGTATCTAGCACTTAATTAATTTAGAATCAAACTAATAAAACGTGACATTTATTTTTGTCCCTCCACATTCATTTCCTAATTATAAATAACCTACATTTATTCCTTCTTTTACATTTTATTTCTCCTAACACCTCATATTCAAAAGCTCTTATTCTTGCAAATCCAAAAGCATTCTTTTATAAAATGCTTTTTTTTCATTTTTCGTACACTTCCTGTCCTCATCTTAGTTGTTCCTCAATCTTTTCCTGAAGCCTCATCTTGAGAAAATGTAAGTATTAAAATTTGTTTATTTATATATATTTTTTTAACGCGTACTAATTTTTATTTTAATAATATTTCTTGTAACATGAATATCTTTTGCATATAAACTTTGATTCACGCGTGATTTCTTCTATTGGATTCAAATTTACATTCCAGACAACATGAAATTGATTTAGTTGAATTTGAAGATTGTTGAGTTTTGCGCTTCTGTTTGGATTTTTATGGGCTAAAATCAAAGGTGAGTGTTTTAACCCACTCACAACTTCTAAAATTTCTTATGTTTGTTAAATTAAATTTGGTTGTGATTATGCATTTATTTATGATTTTTTTGTATATATTAATCATCATCTCAGTTAATTGCATTTATTTAAATTAAATAGTTATTTGATTTATTTTTGAATATAACTGCCAGCTAAATACCTGTTATATATATTATCAGTTATCTCTTGATATTGATTGATTGTTTTGGATGATGATTGTGATGGATGTATGATTTATGATGGATGAGTGGATGTTGTATTTTATTATTATAAACTGCAGGTTATTATGCATTTTTATTGATTCGGGATTGCGGTTTGAAATGATATATAACCAAAAAAAATTATTTTTAATTACGGATTGAAATGATAAACATCCGTATCACCTGATCATAGGGTAGAAAATTATATACAGACACCGCGGTCTATATATATATATAAAAAAATATGTTCAAATGATTTCTACGGTTTTTAAAGAAATATACGAATTATATAAATATTGATTTTAGATGTTATATAAACATCAAATTTATTATTGATTTTAGCTATATATAAATAGGCTTGAAATATAAAATAAGCCTAATAAAAAAGTTTGATTATTTTATATAATAAGGTTTAATGAATATTGATTTTTGATATTATATAAATATTATTAAAATGCTTGAATTTAAGCTATATATAAGTTTGTTAAATAAAAATTTAGTTTAATAATAGAGTTTGATTTTTTATTAAAATAAATGTGAGTAAGTATTTAAATTTTATTTTAATATAGAGAGTATGATGATTTAAATAAATTAAGGTTGGGAGATAAATTGGAGATTTATTTGGAACCGAATTTATTTAAGAATTAAACTCTAAAAGGTTGATGCGGAATTTATTAAATTGAAAATTTTAAAGGGTATAATTATTATAACTGGATTTTGGGGTCTAGGTGAATAAAATGATTATTTCACGTATAAATTAATTGAAGTAAATATTTAGTATTTGAAATTTGAGTTTTTTTTAAATAGAAATGGATTTATTATGTAAAATATTTCAAAACTAAATAATAGAAGATTTGATCTTTGAATCTAGATTATCAAATTTAGTTTTGGAATTTTGAATATTAAAGCTTTGAAATATATGAAATTTGAAATGGTTTATTTAAGGATTTAAATTTGTATTGGGATTGATTTTGAAATTAAAGAAGCTAATTTATTTTATAAAGTAATTTAGTAGTAAATCATTTAAGTATTGGATGTTATGTTTCAAAGCTATGAATTTCAAGGTATTATGATTTGAAAGTGCTATGATTTTGGGAAAAGGATATTTTTGAAATAATGATATTATATCGATTTGGGATTTCTTTAAAATGATATCATATTGATTTGGTTTTAAAATAGAAATGGTATCGTATTTATATGGTTTTGAAACGGATATTATATTCTGGCTTTAAAGTATAAATTATTTTGAAATAACCGCGGTGTTATAATAACGTTTGGTTGTTGAAGAGACCGGGATCGAAAGTTGTCATACTCTCTGCCAACCCCGAAAACCACTTTAACAACCGTGTACGCGATGGAGATTCCAAAATGAAGTAGGATGACGGCGGCGTTTCCTTTGAGGTAAATACGTGGACCCAACTCCCGTGAGTTGGCATAAGGTGGCTAAAACAGGAGCGATTGACGGGTTAATTGAGGTAGCACCTTTGATCGGACAGATCCCTTCGATATTCTACTCTGACTTTGGTTTTATTTGGTGGCCACTTTTGATTTCTTTGATTTGGGGGTGTGGCTCGAGGTAGGCGGTAGCTGCGGCTACGCGTTACCACCGACCCGGAAGCGTAATTGGTATGTCTACCCTGGCATTGCCTAGTTATGTCGTGTCACCTACCCTATCGCGCCTTGTACGAGTTTGGTTTTCTCCCGTAGCCCATGGAGTATTTAGGGTAGTCTCCCGATCTGGAGATGCGCTGATACTGGATGGACTACTGGGACTATTACGTGTTAACGGCTATATGGGTAACCCCTTAACGCTAAGAAAAAAGTAAGTTTATTTTACTATAGACATTATTATAATTGCGAAATATTACTACATAGTAAATAGTTTAACGGATCCTTAGGAGATGTAAATCCCGAGCATCTCTTGAGTTACTGCACTCATATTTATTTCTGTTGATTTAACTTACATAAGATCTTTTAGTTCCGACTCGAGTGTTTTATCTTTTCAATTCGCTCGGGCCAGTCCGAGCATTTCAGGATCAAAGACTTTATTTCTGGAGGACAAAGACGAAGATGTCATCATTATTATTATTATTATTATATATCATATTGTTCCACTACACTGTATTCCGCTGCATTGATTTTATTCATTGGTATGTGCAACTCTGATATATATTGTATAAGTAAAATTACATATTTTGTAAACAACTTCATGAACTGCATATTTGATTATTATATTTTATCGTTCCGCTGTGAGATTCTTTTTTATTTTATTTCTTTCTCTGCTTTTCTTAATTACCCTTAACAATCTGCCCTTCGATATGCTTTGAATTGGCACATGTGTCGATTTAAAGCGTGCAGAAAGGTGGGACGTTACATCTGGTATCTGATACCAACTGTAACAGCCAGGTATTTTCAACCATTCGCATCCATTATAAGTGTATAGGTAGACACACATGTCGGAATTGAATTGCTCAAAATACCGCGTTGTAAATAAAATTTGGCAAAATCTCAGAATATACAATAAATAAAAATCACAGATCATAGACACAGAGTAATAATAATGCAGCGGAAATAAAAGAGATAGTAGTTCATGAAGCTACTATATAAATATATCAGAGTTACATAAGATACAACGGAAGAAATAAAGTACAGAAGAAGTCTCAATATATAGAAATCTACTAATACAATAGCTGGAAAGGACCAACAGACTGCAAAAGATAAAACTTGACAAGCAGATAATCTCCAGCGATTCCAATCTCCAAAAAGTGGAAATCCAATCTGTGAATACTCAGGCTGACCCGAGCGTAAATAAAAATACAAACACTCGAGTCAGGACATACATACTTATACAATGTAAACCAACTCAAGTGAACTGTAGTAAAGGTACAAGTAACTTAGAAGATGCGTGGGACCGCTCATCCTCTAAGGATCCGTTAAACTATTTACCATGTAGTAATATACGCTATATACAGTAGTGTCTAATCAGTAAAGTATAATCATATAGAAAATAGCGTTAAGGGGATGGTGAACCTTAACGCGGTCGGATCTTTAAAACCAAAATCGTAGTGGGCTCGCTATAAGGAGATGACATGGCACACAAGGCAATGCCAGGGTGGATACACCGTTTTCACTCTCGGACCGGTGGTGACGGCAAGCCAGCAGCTTTCGTCCACCTCGAACAATACCCTCGAATCAAAGTGGCGCCACATATCGAATCACAAAAGTAATAGAATGGTTTCCGATGGAGCATGCTCGATGAAAGGGTGCGACCCTTTGTGTAGCCTGGTATAGCTCCTGTTTTAGTCATTTATGCCAACTCACGGGAGTTGGGTCCATGTAATAAACCTCAAGAACGTCGCCACCATCCTACGTCATTCTGGAATCTCCACCGTGTACACAGTTGTTAAAGTGGTTTTCGGTATTGGCCGGCTATAAGACAATATCCGATCCCGGTCTCTTTAACAACCAATCGTTATTATAACTCGTAGTTATAACTTTAAAAAAAATTATACTTCAAAATAAAATATCATTTCAACCCAAATCTTTATCAAAATAAAGATTAAATTATTTCCAAACCATTTCAATATATCATCATACCATATCTTTCGATTCAAATATTTATCAAAATAAATATCAAGTCATTTCTAACCATTTCAATATATTAAATTATCATGTCCTTTCAAAACTTCCTTTCAAATCATTTTAATATATCAAAATATCATAACCTTTCAAAATTTCGTTCAAAATATCTTATCTTTCAACACTTCCTTTCAAATTATTTTAATATCAAAATGTCATATCTTTCAAAACTCCATTTTCAAATCATTTTAATATATCAAAATATCATATCCTTTCAAACCACATTTCAATCATTTAATATATCAAAATATCATCTCCACATTCATTTCAAATCATTATTCATTTTATTCAATTTAAAATACCATTTCAATTCACATTTCAAAACAGTTTATATTCAAAAAAATCATTTTTAATCATTAAAATGAAGTTATTATGTTCAATAATTAAATTATTAAATTTCCAAAATTTTCAACTTCCAAAGTTCATTTATTCACTTAAGTTTATCAAAACAGTGAAAATTCACTTTTCGTGGCATTTAGAAAACGCTACGGAAAGATACATTCAAAACAGTTCAATTTAACAAAAGACAACATTTTAAAATGTTGTAATAGGGTTTACTTAAATTTCAAATAAACTTGGTTAAATTCAAAAATTATAGCACTTACAAAAATTGCTATAATAGCTTTTAATTCAATTTAGCTTTTTAGTTCATTATCATCAACTACAGCATTTACAAATGTTGTAATATCATTTACATTGTAATTAATAGCATTTCAAAAATGCTGTCAATTAACTTCAAATATTCAATATAATTTCTCAACCAATTATTTTTTTTATTTAAAACATTTTTAACTCATAAAATCATACATTTTCACATTTATGAACATCATTTAATTTTCCTCAAGTTCATGATTTTATAAAGTTAAATTTCCATTCAAAAATCAAGATTTAATAATAATTCACTTATTAAATTGCAATGTTCAATTTTAAATTCATTGCATTAAATTTCAACTTAACACTTAAGTTCAAATTCTCAAATATAACTTAGTTTTATTTTTATTTACTTAACTAAAAGTTTACTTTTAAGTCAATTTCATAAATTTCCAATTTAGTTATATTTCAAAATGTGAACTTAAAGTATTCATTCATTTCACATTTCAACTTTATTATCATTAATATGATATAAAATCACTTTGAATTCATTTAAATTCAAATTATCATAAATTTATCATAATTTCATTGTCAATTTAATTTCCAATTATAATTAAATCAAATTTTCCAAAATAACTTACGTTCAAATTTTTCTAACTTTTCATTAATTCATTTTACTTACAATTATTCAGAAAATCAATAATATTTTACAAAAATCCTTTTTAATTAGATTTAAATCAAAATGTTTTAATATTTACATTTCTAAAATAATTTTAAATTTTTTAGAAAACATATATTAACTACGGGTCTGTATATAATTTTCTACACTAGGAAAAGTGATACGGGTAATATATCATTTCAACACGTAATTTACAAAGAAAATCCAGGTTTTATCATTTCAAACCCGCAGTCCCAAGTAAATGAAATAAATTGAAAATCATTAAGGCCTATCATTTCAGCCCATAACAATTTTCCCTCATTCTAAAGTCCGTTCGGGTATGTATCATTTCAACCCATAGTGATTTCTAATTTACAGGGAACTTGCAGTGTGCTAAACTGATAAAATATACAGAATAGCATGAAATAACAGTAACATATGATATAATAGGTGTGAACATCATATGATAATAATATAAGCAGTTATAACATGTTAATATAGTTCTACAGATTCACAGGGTGTCAATTTACTACTTATATAAGTACATAATGTCTGGTGAGAAATACTCACATTTTTTTTTTGCTGGAAATATCAATTAGAATGACACAACGGATCTAGAAGGCATGACCTTTGATTTTGAGTGGAGAGAAATAGCCGAGATATCATCTTGTAAACAACCCCAAAACAAGACAATATAACTTATGAATATTCAACCAAAATATATTGAAATAAATTGAAATTGAAAGGCAACAAAGACAAGATAACTTGACCTTGCTACAACCATTCAAAAGCTCTACTAAGGGGTTTGTTTTCTTAGCCATAATGATGATATGAGAGTGGGAGAGACAAAGCTAATAGCCTTGCAAACATTCAAACAAAACAAACAAATAACATAAGTTTTCAAACCCAAATTCAATAAAACAATGTTAGAATTAAATGCATAAAACAAAGCCAAAGTTTTTTGCACTTGCTTTCTACCGCCTATGCTTCAGCTATAGATCTGAAATACATATCTAAGGAGTGGGTTAGGATCGGGTCTTGGGCTCATAAGGGTCAGCCATAGCTTGGAAGTAATGGTGCAAAGGTGGATGGACATAGGTGCAACAAAACAACAACTACAAGGCAAATTCATCACTTCTATGCTATAAATGGGTTCGGCCATAGGCTCTAGGGGCATTGGCCAGTGGGTCCAGGTGGTGGTGGGTGATGTGGCAGAGGGTGGAGGTCAGATCAGAGGTGGTGGTGGTGGTGGAAGTGGCGGCTAATAGTTGTAGAAGGTGGTGCTAGCAAACTAGGCTCGATTTATGTAAATAGGTGATGGGTTTGTGCATTTTTGGTGTTGTCTCTTGCTAAGGTGGGTTCGGCCTGGTCATGGTGATGGACTAAAGGGTTGGTTGATCAGAGAAGGAGGAGGTGGAGGTCATCCTAGATCTGGTTGAGGAGGAGTGGAGCCATGAAGTAGAGAACAAGTTGCAAAATCACATAGAAAAACTAGAAAACAAGAGAAGAGAAGAAGATTTTACCAAATTTTTGCAAGATGGAGGCCATGATTTTTTTTTAAGGGTTGAGAAGCTTTGGTAGTTCGTGAAAATGAAGAAAAGAAGTCAGCTGAAGATAGTATAAGGAACGGCCAAAATAATTGATGTATTGATTGAAAAAGAAACGGTAAAAGAAACGGTGAAACGACTTTACGTTTCTTAACTTTTAAAACCTTCCATACATCCTTTTCTTTTAAATCAAGTAAAACAAAATAAACTTCAGAAAGTACATCTAAAAACAGAAACAAAGTGAAATAAAATAAAAATATATAATTAAATTTAAAGAAAATATAAAAAGAATTAAGGAAATTGCTTAAAAATTGAAAACAGGGTTCAAAAATTACAATTAAAACATCAATGGCTTTGGAAAAATATCTACTTCATTTTAAAAATATTATAAAGAAAAATTTTGAAATAAAATAATTTATTTATAATTTCTAAAATAAAATAAATAATTAAATAGGAGAAAAATAGAAAAGAACTAAAGAAAATGTTTAAAAATTGAAAACAGGGCATGGAAATTACAAGAAAAATACTACTAGCTCTAGAAAAATTCCTACCTCATTTCAAAAATATTAAAAGACAAAAACATACATAAAATAACATATCAATACATATTAAAAAAATATGACAAAGAAAAATAAAATTTATACTATTTAAAATAACAAAATTGCAGAATAAACAAATTGCACTCAATATTGAAATATACATAACTTTCACAATTTAAATCTGTTTCCAACGAAACAAAAAGCAGTTTCCTAAAATTTATGTACTTTCAAAATAAAATAAAAAATTTAAATTTTCAAACTTTTAAAATTTTAAAATAAAATTCAAAGTTTGACTATTTTGACCAAAAATTCACTTTTTGGAAAATATTCTTTTTAGTCATGCTTTGGAATGATAATTCATATCAAAACTAAAGTTTATCATTCCAAATAAATAAAATAAATTTTTAAATCAAAAATTCAATTAAAATAACTAAAATATACACACACAAAAATCACAAAATACAGGGTTGTTACACTCTCCCCCACTCAAAACTTTTCGTCCCCGAAAAGGAATGAGGTACGGGAAAGCACAGAAAAAGATAGAGTGAAACAAGATTAGGACAAGATGACAAGGAGAAGGAAATTATACATGATAACTATTGTGATAGGTAAGTTTTACAAGGTGGAGATGATCTTTCCAAAATTCTCCAAATTTAAGAACACAAGCACGAAAAGGTGGATTCAAAATGATTACCAAAGATCTATCAAAGATTATAGAAAGATGCCTATACCAATCTATAGCAAGATAAGGATGATAAGGACAACCAAAAGATAGTTTGGGAAACAAAATAAGGAAACAAATTTGAAAGCACGGAAATTTCAACTTAAATAGAGAATAAATCGTATACAAGTTAAATAAATCTTAACTATCTCAAATTCTATTATCTTATTATCCAATCATCTTAAATTAACAATTTTTAAAACCAAAGGGTTTGAAAAATAATCATTTATTATACTCACAATGTACTTAATAAATTTTATTCTTCTTTATTCCTAATTAAAATTAAAATTATTCCTCTCAATATATTTATTACTTATGTTAAATATACTTACACTTATTATAACTGCTTTGTTTTATTCTTAGTTCTTTTAACATTATTTTATTGTAAGTTATTCAATTACCCTTTATTATATTTACCTCTGTTAATCATTTATAATTAAAATTTAAGTGTATAACATTTATTATAACCGCTCAAATTTCATTTATAAAATCTTTTTATATTGTATATTGTCCAGTTACATTTTTAACTTCTGAATTTAGGTAAGTTATATTTGAATGCAATTGTATTATACAAATAAACTTTCCAATTAAATCATTTCATGCTTGATATTCATCCAAAATTTTGATTTTTTTTTTATAATTGAAATTATTCTTTAAAATAAAATTTAAGAACTAAATTTCTGATTACATTCATACTATTTAGAGATAAGTAATAATATATACATAATATGTCAAACCAAATTTCAATCATATATCTATATATATATATATATTAAAATGAAGTCATATTTTAGAAATTCAAATTAATTAAATTTCCCAAAACAAAGCTGTAGCAAGACTACAGAGCGGTCTCTTCACTTCGAAACTCGAAAATGAACGTCGATGATGCTGCAGTCATCGCCGAAGTTATTTCCCAGCGACAGTGAGAAGAGCACTAATTTTAAACTTTAAAATTCTTTGGAAGCAAATTTCTATTTGAAAATACTTTAAATAATATAACCTTTTTAAAACTTTAAACACAAGGTTTGAAACCATCGAAAATTAAATTCTCAAATTTCTTGTTCTAAATTCATTTCAGTTCGCAAATCAATTTATAAACAACTATCTATAAATTCATTTATAGAACAATAAATGATAAATTAAGTATTATCATTTCAAATAATCAATTTAAATCAGTTTATTAAGTTCCATAAATTTACTTATATATCAAAATTTATTTCATTAACCAAATTTTAAAATAATATTGTGTCAGTTTGTTCTGTCAGAGTGTTTTAGAAATCCTATCGATAGCGTTGATCAGACGAATCGATCAGAAACCCAACTCAACATCAACAACTCAAACAACACAATATATAAAACAAAACATAGATATACAAGTACAATTCAAAATGTTTGGAAGAATAGATTGGAAACAAAAGACCAGATGATTAAATATCAGAGTAAGGAGGAGGATAAGCTTAAATAAATCACGGGCAACCTTAACTGGGTCAACCGTGACTTAAATAACAAGATCGATGTGGATTTTTAGGGTAAATCTACATTCGATCTCAAGAGTTAAAATTTGGAATAACAAAAGATATTAGCATCTAAACCAAGGATAGATATAAATCTCTGGTGAATCGATGCTAATTGTAAAGGAGTTTCACCCTTTTACAATTCAATTTTTGAGATTGGGGGACTGCCAACTCACTGAAAAGATCATTCGAAGCGGAGTTATGGAATACTCCAGGGTCAAAAAGAAGATGAATAGTGAGGGATACGAATGGATCTTGGAACCGTAGGGAATGTTCCAAAATTCAAAGGAATCGAGTCAAAAGGAAGAGATTCAAACTCGAATGAAAGTGGTTCTGTAAATACATTCACTCCATATGCTGAGTTTTGCCTAGAGCTACCACAGCTCTGATACCAACTGTAACAACCAGGTATTTTCAACCATTCGCATCCATTATAAGTGTATAGGTAGACACACATGCCGGAATTGAATTGCTTAAAATACCACGTTGTAAAAAAAAATTGGCAAAATCTCAGAATATATAGTAAATAAAAATAACAGATTACGGACACAGAGTAATAAAAATGTAGCAGAAATAAAAGAGATAGTAGTTCATGAAGCTACTATATAAATATATCAGAGTTACATAAGATACAACGGAAGAAATAAAGTACAAAAGAAGTCTCAATATATAGAAATCTACTAATACAATAGCTGGAAAGGACCAACAGACTGCAAAAGATAAAACTTGACAAGCAGATAATCTCCAGCGATTCCAATCTCCAAAAAGTGGAAATCCAAATCTGTGAATACTCAGGCTGACCCGAGCATAAATAAATATACAAACACTCGAGTCAGGACATACATACTTATACAATGTAAACCAACTCAAGTGAACTGTAGTAAAGGTACAAGTAACTTAGAAGATGCGTGGGACCGCCCATCCTCTAAGGATCCGTTAAACTATTTACTATGTAGTAATATATGCTATATACAGTAGTGTCTAATCGGTAAAGTATAATCATGTAGAAAATAGCGTTAAGGGGATGGTGAACCTTAACGCGGTCGGATCTTTAAAACCAAAATCATAGTGGGCTCGCTATAAGGAGATGACATGGCACGCGAGGCAATGCCAGGGTGGATACACCGTTTGCACTCCCGGACCGTTGGTGACGGCAAGCCAGCAGCTTCCGCCCACCTCGAACAATACCCCCGAATCAAAGTGGCGCCACATATCGAATCACAAAAGTAATAGAATGGTTTCCGATGGAGCATGCTCGATGAAAGGGTGCGACCCTTTGTGTAGCCCGATATAGCTCCTGTTTTAGTCATTTATGCCAACTCACGGGAGTTGGGTCCACGTAATATACCTCGAGAACGTCGCTACCATCCTACTTCATTCTGGAATCTCCACCGCGTACACAGTTGTTAAAGTGGTTTTCGGTATTGGCCGGCTATAAGACAATATCCGATCCCGGTCTCTTTAACAACCAATCGTTATTATAACCCGTAGTTATAACTTTAAAAAAAAATATTTTATACTTCAAAATAAAATATCATTTCAACCCAAATCTTTATCAAAATAAAGATTAAATTATTTCCAAACCATTTCAATATATCATCATACCATATCTTTCGATTCAAATATTTATCAAAATAAATATCAAGTCATTTCTAACCATTTCAATATATTAAATTATCATATCCTTTCAAAACTTCCTTTCAAATCATTTTAATATATCAAATATCATAACCTTTCAAAACTTCGTTCAAAATATCTTATCTTTCAGCACTTCCTTTCAAATTATTTTAGTATCAAAATGTCATATCTTTCAAAACTCCATTTTCAAATCATTTTAATATATCAAAATATCATATCTTTCAAACCACATTTCAATCATTTAATATATCAAAATATCATCTCCACATTCATTTCAAATCATTATTCATTTTATTCAATTTAAAATACCATTTCAATTCACATTTCAAAACAGTTTATATTCAAAAAAATCATTTTTAATCATTAAAATGAAGTTATTATGCTCAATAATTAAATTATTAAATTTCCAAAATTTTCAACTTCCAAAGTTCATTTATTCACTTAAGTTTATCCAAACAGTGAAAATTCACTTTTCGGGGCATTTAGAAAACGCTACGGAAAGATACATTCAAAACAGTTCAATTTAACAAAAGACAACATTTTAAAATGTTGTAATAGGGTTTACTTAAATTTCAAATAAACTTAGTTAAATTCAAAAATTATAGCACTTACAAAAATTGCTATAATAGCTTTTAATTCAATTTAGCTTTTCAGTTCATTATCATCAACTACAGCACTTACAAATGTTGTAATATCATTTACATTGTAATTAATAGCATTTCAAAAATGCAGTCAATTAACTTCAAATATTCAATATAATTTCTCAACCAATTATATTTTTTTATTTAAAACATTTTTTAACTCATAAAATCATACATTTTCACATTTATGAACATCATTTAATTTTCCTCAAGTTCATGATTTTATAAAGTTAAATTTCCATTCAAAAATCAAGATTTAATAATAATTCACTTATTAAATTGCAATGTTCAATTTTAAATTCATTGCATTAAATTTCAACTTAACACTTAAGTTCAAATTCTCAAATATAACGTAGTTTTATTTTTATTTACTTAATTAAAAGTTCACTTTTAAGTCAATTTCATAAATTTCCAATTTAGTTATATTTCAAAATTTCAACTTAAAGTATTCATTCATTTCACATTTCAACTTTATTAAAAATCATTAATATGATATAAAATCACTTTGAATTCATTTAAATTCAAATTATCATAAATTTACCATAATTTCATATTCAATTTAATTTCCAATTATAATTAAATCAAATTTTCCAAAATAACTTACGTTCAAAATTTTCTAACTTTTCATTAATTCATTTTACTTACAATTATTCAGAAAATCAATAATATTTTACAAAAATCCTTTTTAATTAGATTTAAATAAAAAAAATTTAATATTTACATTTCTAAAATAATTTTAAAAATTTTAGAAAACATATATTAACTACGGGTCTGTATATAATTTTCTACACTAGGAAAAGTGATACGGGTAATATACCATTTCAACCCGTAATTTACAAAGAAAATCCGGGTTTTATCATTTCAAACCCGCAGTCCCAAGTAAATGAAATAAATTGAAAATCATTCAGGCCTATCATTTCAGCCCATAACAATTTTCCCTTATTCTAAAGTCCGTTCGGGTATGTATCATTTCAACCCATAGTGATTTCTAATTTACAGGGAACTTGTAGTGTGATAAACTGATAAAATATACAGAATAGCATGAAATAACAGTAACATATGACATAACAGGTGTAATAACAGGTGTGAACATCATATGATAATAATATAAGCAGTATAACATGTTAATATAGTTCTACAGATTCACAGGATGTCAATTTACTACTTATATAAGTACATAATGTCTGGTGAGAAATACTCACATTTTTTTTTTTTGCTGGAGATATCAATTAGAATGACACAACGGATCCAGAAGGCACGACCTTTGATTTTTAGTGGAGAGAAATAGCCGAGATATCATCTTGTAAACAACCCCAAAACAAGACAATATAACTTATGAATATTCAACCAAAATATATTGAAATAAATTGAAATTGAAAGGCAACAAAGACAAGATAACTTGACCTTGCTACAACCATTCAAAAGCTCGACTAAGGGGTTCATTTTCTTAGCCATGATGATGATATGAGTGTGGGAGAGACAAGGCTAATAGCCTTGCAAACATTCAAACAAAACAAACAAATAACATAAGTTTTCAAACCCAAATTCAATAAAACAATGTTAGAATTAAATGCATAAAACAAAGCCAAAGTTTTTTGCACTTGCTTTCTACCGCCTATGCTTCAGCTATAGATCTGAAATGCATGTCTAAGGAGTGGGTTAGGATCAGGTCTTGGGCTCATAAGGGTCAGCCATAGCTTCGAAGTAATGGTGCAAAGGTGGATGAACATAGGTGCAACAAAACAACAACTACAAGGCAAATTCATCACTTCTATGCTATAAATGGGTTCGGCCATAGGCTCTAGGGGCATGTCCAGTGGGTCCAGGTGGTGGTGGGTGATGTGGCAGAGGGTGTAGGTCAGGTCAGAGGTGGTGGTGGTGGTGGAAGTGGCGGCTAATGGTTGTAGAAGGTGGTGCTAGCAAACTGGGCTCGATATATGTAAATAGGTGATGGGTTTGTGCATTTTTGGTGTTGTCTCTTGCTAAGGTGGGTTCGGCCTGGTCATGATGATGGACTAGAGGGGTGGTTGATCAGAGAAGGAGGAGGTGGAGGTCAGCCTAGATCTGGTTGAGGAGGAGTGGAGCCATGAAGTAGAGAACAAGTTGCAAAATCACATAGAAAAACTAGAAAACAAGAGAAGAGAAGAAGATTTTGCCAAATTTTTGCAATATGGAGGCCATGATTTTTTTTAGGGTTGAGAAGCTTTGGTAATTCATGAAAATGAAGAAAAGAAGTCATCTGAAGATAGTATAAGGAACGGCCAAAATAATTGATGTATTGATTGAAAAAGAAACGGTAAAAGAAACGGTGAAACGACTTTACTTTCTTAGCTTTTAAAACCTTCCATACTTCCTTTTCTTTTAAATCAAGTAAAACAAAATTAACTTCAGCAAGTACATCTAAAAACTGAAACAAAGTGAAATAAAATAAAAATATATAATTAAATTTAAAGAAAATATAAAAAGAATTAAGGAAATTGCTTAAAAATTGAAAACAGGGTTCAAAAATTACAATTAAAACATCAATGGCTTTGGAAAAATATCTACTTCATTTTAAAAATATTCTAAAGAAAATTTTTGAAATAAAATAATTTATTTATCATTTCTAAAATAAAATAAATAACTAAATTGGATAAAAATAGAAAAGAACTAAAGAAAACGTTTAAAAATTGAAAACAGGGCATGGAAATTACAAGAAAAATACTACTAGCTCTAGAAAAATTCCTACCTCACTTCAAAAATATTAAAAGACAAAAACATACATAAAATAACATATCAATACATATTACAAAAATTTGACAAAGAAAAATAAAATTTATACTATTTTAAATAACAAAATTGCAGAATAAACAAATTGCACTCAATATTGAAATATACATAACTTTCACAATTTAAATCTGTTTCCAACGAAACATAAAGCAGTGTTCCTAATATTTTACGTACTTTAAAAATAAAAGAAAAAATTTAAATTTTCAAACTTTTAAAATTTTAAAATAAAATTCAAAGTTTGACTATTTTGACCAAAAATTCACTTTTTGAAAAATATTCTTTTTAGTCATGCTTTGGAATGATAATTCATATCAAAACTAAATTTTATCATTCTAAATAAATAAAATAAGTTTTTAAATCAAAAATTCAATTAAAATAATTAAAATAATTAAAATATACAAAAAAAATCACAAAATACAGGGTTGTTACAAAAAGGTTTTAATATTGTGTTAATCTGTTTCATTTTATATTTATAAATTCTAGTTGGTGCATGGGGCGCTGTAACAACCCATGAATTTCTCACCAATTTGTAATCATCGTCATTTCGATTAATGGTGATAGTTATTGCTGTTGGAATTTTATTGGGTTGAAATTCTTTTAATATATGGTTAAAAGTGAATGCGGGCTTTAAAATATTGTTGGCCCATGTTTTTCTTGGGGTCGTGATGCTTATCCACTATTATACCATTCCCCTCTCTTTCTCGTTTCATTCATTCGTTAAAACCCTAACAAAAGAAAAGAAAATAAATGGCGGCCTCAAAAAATTTCTTCGTTCGATCAAATGAGGGCTTTCGCTCCTTCGTCCCAAATTAGGGTTTCGATTTCGATTTCGCTCGTCTTCGGGAGGCCACGGCTTCGACTTCCTTGCTCTATCGGTTGCTCATCTCTGAGAAGCTTCAACCACTTGATTCGAGTTCCCTTCGCTTCGATCTAGTTCAAGGTGAGTGAACTATCACTCACATCTAATTCCTGCTTAGTATTGTGTTCATGTTGTTCAACTTTGTTTCGATGTCGATGATTTTTATTTGCCTTGGTTCGATTTCTATTATCCACGGCTTTGTGTAGTCAAGTGATTCTGTAGCTTGAGTACAGTGTAATGTAAACGGCAGATGATTTTGAGTATTTTCTGTTGGCATCGGCTTTAACATGAATCTTATTTCTGACTTCAATTTGATTCTGACTTCGGTCACTTGTTTTTGTGGACTTTCGGTTGGTTGAAAATGCTATGCTTCGGCCTTGATTTTGTGGTGAACCTGTTATCTACTTGTTTTGGTTGACTTTGACATTGGCTTGATTCTTTGATTTGACACTGCATTCCATTTTCTCTGTAGCATACTGTGGCTTCATGTTGTATTCAGTTTGCATTAATCCGTAGCTGGGTTCATGTTGCGTTCATTTGACTCATTACTGTTGTGTGCTGTGGTGCCATACTTTTGGTGCTTTCACCTTCACTCGGCTATGCTTGCATTGCCCACTTCATTTTACGGTTGCATACAGTTGAGTTCCTGTGTTGGCATTGATTTATTGTGACTGTCTTGTATACATGCTGCATTTTTGAGTCCACTGGCATGTTTCACGTTCATTTGCATAGTGCAGTTGCCTTTGTGTCTGGCCATGTTGCATCTCTAGCCAAGCTTAGTACTGGTGCACTGTCTTGGTGGTTTCATCGAGTAAATCCTCATGTAGTTTGTCTGCACTTATATACTTCATAGTTGTAACAACCCGCATATTTGTCGATTTTTATATTTAAATATTTTATTTAAATATTTTATCGATACTCGGAATTTAGTCCGAAAAGCTACTTTTTGCATACGGTCGAATTAGGACTCGGGACCACTCCCATTGAGTTTAAAATGTCGTTTGCTACCTTTTTGAGTATAAGTTTCGATATGTTTGGAGAAAGTTGATTTTTGCTACTTTTTCACTTTGGGTTTGGGTTTGGGCTCAGCCCTATGTTTAACTTATACTCAAATCTGAGCCACTCCTCCCCATTCACCCTCACTTTCTCCTCTTTTCAGTTTTAAAACATCAATGGTGGGAGAGATGGGAAATTAAAACTCCAAAACCCTAGTTTCCTTTTGCAAATCAAGCTCTAGCTCCAAACTAATAGAAGAACCCATTGGTAAGCTTCTCTTCTTCTTCTTCTCCAACTCATTCTCTTATCAATTTCAGAAATTCCTAAACCTAATTTAGGAAATGTTTCTCTTGTTAGCTTAGAATCAAGCTTCTTGAGTTGGATTTGAAGAGTGGTTGATTCTCTTTTGCTTTCAAGCTTCTTTTTCAATTGCTTGGGTTCAAAGGTGAGATTTTTATCTCACATCTTAGTCTATAACTATCTTCGATTGTTAGGTATGAATTCCTAACACCTATTCGTGTGCATTTGCTTTTGGTTTGGATTGATTTGGTGAAAATCCCAATTTTTAGTGTTTTGGGTTCAAATCTTTAAAAATCTTAACTTTGATGTTTGAATGTGTTTTGGTTATGCATCGAAGAGCTTATAGGGCCGGGTAGTCGATTGGCATAATCCCTTAGCGCCGTTGCTCGAGAGAATGCAATTTGGTCGAGGTTGGACCTCATTTTGATGGGCTGGGAAGGGACTGGCAGCAGGTCCGGTCGACCGAGCCCTGCTGCCGGCCGACCGACCTGCTGCCAAGTGCATAAGCACTTCTCTGTTTAAGGTTCGGCCGACCAATTACAGGGTTCGGCCGACCGACCTGCTTCCCGAGGAATTTTGAGAACAGGGTCCGGTCGACCGAGCTCTGTAGCCGGCCGACCGACCTGGTGCATTTTTGCCTATTTCGCCTAGTTGTTTGAATTTCCAACTTTAATCGATTCGTGTTGTTTCCTATGTGTTGTTATCATTTGTTATGACTTTGATGACTCCTTTTTAGGGATTTTTGAATATCCATTTTGATGGATTCTTTATCGGTTTCGTTGGATTTTTATTCACATCTTCGTATGTGAATTTTAGTGATTGATTGTTCCTACAATCTTCTTCGTGATTTGTCACTTTAAAAATATAAAGGTTTCTATACTAGTAGTAAATATCAAAACTCTTTCTTCAAATGATTTCAACTCTATTTTAGTACAAAGCTCGTTTCTTGAACCGTTTTCCAATCTATTAGTATATACAAACCTTTACCTCATTCGCACGAGAAATCTAATTAAACGACTTAGTAAAACGAGTGGTATGAAACGCTTGCATTTACTTCGTCGGTTAATTCTTGGACTTGTTCGATTGAATCTCTTGTGACAATTTTATAGTGGAGATATACAGTTTGTTCGTAAATATTTGAGTTAAGCAAGTGGTTATGGGACATGAAGCTAAACTCATATATTTACTAGCTTAGTGTAATTGACACTTCTCGTTGATCATGACGATCATCTTTGTGATTTAGACTAGCAATGTATGATGTCTCTTTGTCTGCGAGGGAGACTAAACCCCGTTTTGTGGAGTTTCGACTCAAATTGGTGGGGTAGCAACCCATGGTCTTCGGGTCGTTTGTGGAGCTTCGGCTCAATTTGTGATGGTTAGCAACCATGGAATTAGCGTTCCGTTTGTGATACACGTGTTGGTGAGCTTTATGCTCCCGTTTGTGATAGGCCTTCCCCCTTTTTGTGATTTCTGGATTTCTTGAGATGATTTCTAGAATTTGTGTTTCACCAATTTTCGTGATTTCTTTTGATAAGTTTTATCAATATTTGTGCATTGGTGAATTTGTGTGTCATTGACTTTTGTGATTGACATTGATACAATTGTCAATATTTGTGGTTTGATGAACGAAATAAGAAGTATGACATTTCTTTGATTCTTGTGTAGATTTTGTGATGTTGATTAATCTCTTGTTGATTTTCAATTACTTATATATATCACAGCTTGGCATTGTGATTATTACGTGTTTAGTCATATCTCTTACTTTATATCGTTTCATCTGATATTTATAACTAGACTGATCCGTTTATTATTTTCTTATTAAATAATACTCGGGTCAGACCGAGATGTTACAGGTGCTTCTGCTTGACTTCTCATCCAGGATCATTACTCTGACTTTTGGCTAACTACTTAGATTAGTAGTTTATTTTTTTGTATACACTTGAGATATAGACTCATAGTTGTATTCTTTTGTATAGCACGTGTTGCTATCCTTTTGTATTATTGTGCATCTTTTTGACCACTACTCTGATATACACTTTCATGTGTTAGTTATATATTCATATCTTCTTTCGCCTTTGTGATATGAATTATCTGTGATTGATTTGTGTTATGCTTATTCTATATTTGTTTCCGAAGATTATTATAGCCACTGTGTAGTAGCTTTGTGTTTGTATCGGTATGTTGGATTTTCCTCTTGAAATAAAATGCATGTTATACTATCTGACATATCGGTGCTCGCGCAAAGCAATTACACGGATGGTCGCTCCACAACAGCCTTATTCTCCGTGCTAGTTGACAGCATTACACCGTAATGTTCTTGGCTAGCGTGGGTATAGAGGTGGGGCGTCACAGCTTGCTATCAGAGCCAAACTTCGGAACAATATGGAATAATATAACAAGGATCATCGTCCTAAGTCCATCTTAGGAGTCGTGCTTTAGGATTTAATTCGAGTCTTCGTACCGATTCATCCTATTTTCCTTATGATTCCTTGTTTATCTATCAAGATTGCTTGATATTCAATTTGGTGAATAACCTTTTTCTTCTTCTTCTTTCTTTCTAAAGGGAGAGAAATGTCTAGACCAGGCCGCCCCAGAGCCGTACCTTCTAGCACTCCACCCTAGGATGGAGTTTTTATGACTGCTCAACAGCTTCTTGATTTAGTGACAAATGCTCAAGCAGCTGGAGCTAACCCGGAACCTACTCACCCAAAGTCGGAATTTGCACGCTTATGCAGCGATTATACTAATTTGGGTGGGGAGCCATTCAAAGGTTCCGAAACTATTATTGAAGTACAGGCTTGGCTAAGGTCATGCGATCGAATCTTTTCTCGCATGAATCTTATTGACCTTCAACGAGTTCAGGTGGCCTCTACTATGCTCCGAGAAAGAGCATTGGACTGGTACGAGCTTCTTATTTCTGAGATTAATGAAGCGGATCTCACCTGAGAGCAATTCCGGGAACGCTTCGAGTTGAAATTCGTACCAGAAGCTGACAAGGTGACTTTGGCTCGCCGTTTTATAGATCTTGTTCAAGGTGAATCTTCCGTGGCAGATTATGTCGCGTCTTTTGAATCTCTCTCCCAATATGGGGTTGAATACATCAACACCCCATTGAAGAAAAATCATAGGTTCGTCTATGGCTTAAACAAAAATCTCAAGAAGCCATTACTTCTAAAATTAGAAGTTTCTTTCGACCAACTCATTGATATCGCTCTTCGTCTTGAAGAGGCGGATAGGGAGAATGATGTTGAAGTGGTGGGTTCCAAATCAAACTTCAACAACAACAAGAAAAGGCCCAGTAAATTCAAAGGCCCTTATCCCAATAAGAAAGGGAAGCAAGCGACCTCCGTGGCAAAGACTTCTTCCTTTGGTCATGGGGAGTGCTATAATTGTGGTTCGAAGGACCATTATGCGAACAAGTGTCCCAAGTCTATCTCTTGTCGCTACTGCAAAGGTCCCGGTCATGTTATATCTTCATGCCCCAAGTTTCAGGGCAAGAAGGAGGGAAAGCTTAATGTTGCTCAAGCCCCTGGCAACACATCTCGTGGCCAAGGTATTTCTCATTCTATTCTGGATGGAATTATTTTATTTCGTGATCATCCTATTCGAGTTCTTTTTGATACGGGTGCGTCCCATTCTTTTATATCAAAAGAACTTGTTGATACTTTTTCTTTGGATGTTCTGTGTTTAATGACTTCTTTGAGAATTGCGAATCCGGTTGGTGGATCCGCAACAATCAGTTTATTGTGTAAAGATGTCGAGATTATTTTGTGTGATTTTTCTTTCCTAGCCGATTTGCATGTCATGCGTTATTTAGGCTTTGGAATGATTTTGGAAATGGATTGGCTTAACCGTTATGAAGCTCATATCCTATGTCCTGAGCGGACTATTCATCTTCGACATCCTCAATCTGTTAATCAGGTTTCTGTTATTCTTAAAGATTCGGATTCTGCTTTGGTTGCATCTTTATATTCTTTAAACCCTCGTGATGACGATGATGATGATGAGGGTGATATTATTTCTCTTATTCACGTCATTCGTGAATTTTCCGACATATTCGAGCCCGTTTTAGGATTACCACCAAAGCGAGCAATTGAGTTCAGAATTAATCTCATTCCTGGAGCTCAACCTATCACTCGCCCTCCTTATCGTATGTCCAATAAAGAAAACGAGGAGATGCGTAAACAATTATCCGAATTAGAGACGAAGCAATTTATTCGCTCTAGTTCCTCGCCTTGGGGAGCTTCGGCTATTTTTGTGAAGAAATCCGATGGTACACTTAGGCTTTGCGTTGACTACCGCAAGCTTAATGATCTTACTATCAAAAATAAACATCCTTTACCTCGGATTGATGACCTATTTGATCAACTTAGTGGTGCTAGAGTCTTTTCGCAATTAGACTTAGCTACTGGATTTCATCAGCTTCGTATTGCAGAGGATAGCATTCCTTTGACATCGTTCCGTACTCGTTATGGATCTTATGAATGGCTTGTTATGCCATTTGGTCTAACGAATGCTCCGGCTTATTTCGTTGACCTTATGAATAGAGTTTTCAAAGACTTCCTCGACCGGTTTGTTCTCATCTTTATTGATGATATTCTTGTGTATTCAAAAACCGAGGAGGAGCATGAAAAACATCTTCGGATTGTGTTGGAAACTCTTAGGAGTAATCAATTTAAAGCAAAATATTCTAAATGCCATTTTTGGCAATCTCGTGTGAAGTTTTTCGGTCATATTATTTCCGAATCCGGAATTTCCGTGGATCCTTCAAAGATTGAAGCGATTCAAGATTGAAAGAGACCGGAGAGTGTGACAGAGATTCGTAGTTTTCTCGGATTGGCGGGCTATTACCGCCGTTTTATCAAAGACTTTTCTAAGATTGTCGTGCCTCTCACTAGATTAACGAAGAAAGGTGTTAAATACATTTGGTCGAACAAATGTGAAACTTCTTTCCAGAAATTAAAAGAACTCCTTTCTGATGCTCCTATTCTTGTTATTCCCGAGGGGAATCAAGATTTCGTTGTTTATACCGATGCTAGTCGCGTTGGTTTGGGTGCCGTTCTTATGCAAAAATATCGTGTTATTGCTTATGCTTCTAGGCAATTAAAGCCTGCCGAGACTAGATATGCCACACATGATTTAGAGCTCGCGGCTATTGTTTTTGCTCTTCAGATTTGGTTTCATTATCTTTTAGGAGAGAAATTTGTTCTTTATACCGATCATAAGTCTTTGAAGTATTTATTCTCTCAAAAGGAACTTAATTTGCGTCAACAGCGTTGGCTCGAATTTCTTTCACCATATGATCTTGATATTCTTTACACTCCCGGTAAGGGTAATCATGTCGCTGATGCTCTTAGCCGAAAACAACAAGTTGTTGTTTCTATGATGATATCTGAATGGAACGATCTCGAGATCTTATCCACTTGTGAGATTCGAGAGCGCGTATCTGATTTATGCTCATCATTTGTTTTATGTAGCCTTGAGGCTCATCCTTCTCTTTTAGACCGCATTCTTGAAGCTCAAAGGCTAGATCCTGAATTGGCTCTTCTTGGCCAAAATATTAAGGATAAAATTGATATTAAAGGTTTGAAAGACATTGATATCGATTCTCGTGGCGGCATTCGGAAATTTGGTAGACTTGTCGTGCCAAATATTGGTGATCTTCGTAAAGATATTTTAGAAGATTCTCATCATTCTAAATTTACCATTCATCCCGGTAGTAGTAAAATGTACGCGAATATGAAGCGACTTTATTATTGGGAGGGAATGAAACTTGACATCGCTAACTTCGTTAAGCGTTGCATGACTTGCCAACTCGTTAAGGCCGAGCATCAAAGGCCCGGTGGGTTATTGCAACCTTTAGAAATTCCAATTTGAAAGTGGGACCAAATTTCCATGGATTTTATAGATGGCCTTCCCCGTTCTCGTTCGGATCATGATAGCTTATGGGTGATTGTTGATAGACTTACTAAATCTGCCCATTTTATTCCCGTTCGGTCTAACCGAACCGTACCTCTTTTGGCCAAACTTTATATTAAAGAAATTGTTAAATTGCATGGAGTTCCTACTTCTATAGTTAGTGATCATGATCCATTGTTTACTAGTGGATTTTGGAAGAGTCTTCAAAAAGCTTTGGGAACGAAGCTTAATTTTAGCACCGCTTATCACCCCCAGTCCGATGGACAAACCGAGCGTGTGAATCAAACTCTTGAAGATCTTCTTCGTGCATGTGTTCTTGATTTTGGTGGATGTTGGGAAGATCATATTTCACTTGTTGAATTTTCCCATAATAATAGCTTCCAATCTAGTATTGGTATGGCACCTTTTGAGGCACTCTATGGAAGGCCATGCCGATCTCCTTCTTGTTGGCTTGAGGCCGGTGAGAAGCTGGTTTTAGGTCCAGATTTTATTCGTGATTCCACAGAAAAGATTGATCTTATTCGTCATAGGATGAAAGAAGCCCAGAGTATACAAAAATCCTATGCCGATAACCAAAGAAGGAGGTTAGAATTTTCTGTGGGAGATCTTGTGTTCATTCGTGTGTCACCTATGAAAGGTGTTGTACGTTTCAGTCGATCGGGAAAATTAGCGCCTCGATATATTGGGCCATTTCCTATCACTGAACGTATTGGTTCCATGGCTTATCGCCTTTTATTACCGGCTCAATTTTCTGCTATCCATGACGTGTTTCACGTTTCTCAACTTCGGAAATGTCTTCGAGATTCCGATTCTGTTCTTGAGCCCGGTGTTGTGGAAGAAATTGAAGTTTCGCCTAATTGAACTTATGAGCAGCATCCTATTTGAATTATTGCTTCGGAGGTCAAACGTCTTCGAAATAAAGATGTTCCGCTTGTGAAAGTTCAATGGTCTTCAAATCCTAAGGATTGTTCTTGGGAGTCTAGAGAGTTCATCGAGCGATCACATCCGGACTTACTTTCCCATGCTCTTTGAGGTGAATTTCTTATTTCAAACTTCTTTTGTGTTGAATATGCTTTTATGGTTGTTACTATATATCTTCTTCTTAAATATTGCGAGGACGCAATTTCTTTAAGGAGGGGAGTCTATAACAACCCGCATATTTGTCGATTTTTATATTTAAATATTTTATCGATACTCGGAATTTAGTCCGAAAAGCTACTTTTTGCATACGGTCGAATTAGGACTCGGGACCACTCCCATTGAGTTTAAAATGCCGTTTGCGACCTTTTTGAGTATAAGCTTCGCTATGTTTGGAGAAAGTTGATTTTTGCTACTTTTTCACTTTGGGTTTGGGTTTGGGCTCAGCCCTATGTTTAACTTATACTCAAATCTGAGCCACTCCTCCCCATTCACCCTCACTTTCTCCTCTTTTCAGTTTTAAAACATCAATGGTGGGAGAGATGGGAAATTAAAACTCCAAAACCCTAGTTTCCTTTTGCAAATCAAGCTCTAGCTCCAAACTAATAGAAGAACCCATTTGTAAGCTTCTCTTCTTCTTCTCCAACTCATTCTCTTATCAATTTTAGAAATTCCTAAATCTAGTTTAGGAAATGTTTCTCTTGTTAGCTTAGAATCAAGCTTCTTGAGTTGGATTTGAAGAGTGGTTGATTCTCTTTTGCTTTCAAGCTTCTTTTTCAATTGCTTGGGTTCAAAGGTGAGATTTTTATCTCACATCTTAGTCTATAACTATCTACGATTGTTAGGTATGAATTCCTAACACCTATTCGTGTGCATTTGCTTTTGGTTTGGATTGATTTGGTGAAAATCCCAATTTTTAGTGTTTTGGGTTCAAATCTTTAAAAATCTTAACTTTGATGTTTGAATGTGTTTTGGTTATGCATCGAAGAGCTTATAGGGCCGGGTAGTCGCATAATCCCTTAGCGCCGTTGCTCGAGAGAATGCAATTTGGTCGAGGTTGGACCTCATTTGAATGGGCTGGGAAGGGACTGGCAACAGGTCCGGTCGACCGAGCCCTGCTGCCGGCCGACCGACCTGCTGCCAAGTGCATAAGCACTTCTCTGTTTAAGGTTCGGTCGACCAATTACAGGGTTCGGCCGACCGACCTGCTTCCCGAGGAATTTTGAGAACAAGGTCCGGTCGACCGAGCTCTGTAGCCGGCCGACCGACCTGGTGCATTTTTGCCTATTTCGCCTAGTTGTTTGAATTTCCAACTTTAATCGATTCGTGTTGTTTCCTATGTGTTGTTATCATTTGTTATGACTTTGATGACTCCTTTTTAGGGATTTTTGAATATCCATTTTGATGGATTCTTTATCGGTTTCATTGGATTTTTATTCACATCTTCGTATGTGAATTTTAGTGATTGATTGTTCCTACAATCTTCTTCGTGATTTGTCACTTTAAAAATATAAAGGTTTCTATACTAGTAGTAAATATCAAAATTCTTTCTTCAAATGATTTCAACTCTATTTTAGTACAAAGCTCGTTTCTTGAACCGTTTTCCAATCTATTAGTATATACAAACCTTTACCTCATTCGCACGAGAAATCTAATTAAACGACTTAGTAAAACGAGTGGTATGAAACGCTTGCATTTACTTCGTCGGTTAATTCTTGGACTTGTTCGATTGAATCTCTTGTGACAATTTTATAGTGGAGATATACAGTTTGTTCGTAAATATTTGAGTTAAGCAAGTGGTTATGGGACATGAAGCTAAACTCATATATTTACTAGCTTAGTGTAATTGACACTTCTCGTTGATCATGACGATCATCTTTGTGATTTAGACTAGCAATGTATGATGTCTCTTTGTCTGCGAGGGAGACTAAACCCCGTTTTGTGGAGTTTCGACTCAAATTGGTGGGGTAGCAACCCATGGTCTTCGGGTCGTTTGTGGAGCTTCGGCTCAATTTGTGATGGTTAGCAACCATGGAATTAGCGTTCCGTTTGTGATACACGTGTTGGTGAGCTTTATGCTCCCGTTTGTGATAGGCCTTCCCCCTTTTTGTGATTTCTGGATTTCTTGAGATGATTTCTAGAATTTGTGTTTCACCAATTTTCGTGATTTCTTTTGATAAGTTTTATCAATATTTGTGCATTGGTGAATTTGTGTGTCATTGACTTTTGTGATTGACATTGATACAATTGTCAATATTTGTGGTTTGATGAACGAAATAAGAAGTATGACATTTCTTTGATTCTTGTGTAGATTTTGTGATGTTGATTAATCTCTTGTTGATTTTCAATTACTTATATATATCACAGCTTGGCATTGTGATTATTACGTGTTTAGTCATATCTCTTACTTTATATCGTTTCATCTGATATTTATAACTAGACTGATCCGTTTATTATTTTCTTATTAAATAATACTCGGGTCAGACCGAGATGTTACAGGTGCTTCTGCTTGACTTCTCATCCAGGATCATTACTCTGACTTTTGGCTAACTACTTAGATTAGTAGTTTATTTTTTTGTATACACTTGAGATATAGACTCATAGTTGTATTCTTTTGTATAGCACGTGTTGCTATCCTTTTGTATTATTGTGCATCTTTTTGACCACTACTCTGATATACACTTTCATGTGTTAGTTATATATTCATATCTTCTTTCGCCTTTGTGATATGAATTATCTGTGATTGATTTGTGTTATGCTTATTCTATATTTGTTTCCGAAGATTATTATAGCCACTGTGTAGTAGCTTTGTGTTTGTATCGGTATGTTGGATTTTCCTCTTGAAATAAAATGCATGTTATACTATCTGACATATCGGTGCTCGCGCAAAGCAATTACACGGATGGTCGCTCCTCAACAGCCTTATTCTCCGTGCTAGTTGACAGCATTACACCGTAGTGTTCTTGGCTAGCGTGGGTACGTCACAATAGTGGTTGTTGCCACTGTGTATTTCAATTTGCATACAGTTCACTGTGCAGCCTTGCTCATTGTTACTTTGGTCTTGGTTGCGGCATTGAGTTGTTTTCATGATGTGGTATCTTCATATTGCATTATACAGTTTTCACTTTTGAACTACATGTGTATTGTTATTGGTGCCGTGTATCTATTGCCTCCATGTTCTTGTACATTGGTACTGCTCCCTGTTCTTATGCATTCGTGCCATGTTGTGCATATGTACATTGGTGACTCTGTGTATGATATCACCTCTGTTGGTCTATATGTTTAAAGTTCCATGTTGCGCCTCGGTTTCATTTTTATCCATGTGCAAATAGTAGTGTACATCCATTGTGTACATTTGGGTTCGCATTCATGTTGTTCAGGCTTGACCTTGTTGATTCCTTTGCATTACTGTTAGCTCTGGGCTTCATTGACCACTCTTGTTGTTCCTGCTTACATTTTGAATTTGGTTAGATGGTACTAACCAGTTGAGTTTGAGTCGTATAACTCAAATTCAATCTCGATCTGGTACTAGTTGCTTTTTATTTGCTATGCTTTTGTGTAATTCCATATGTTGTAGTGGCGAGGCAGTACACGCGTGCGTGTACTGCAGCCACACAGTATTGACATTATTTTATAGTACTTGTGTTGAATCCGATATTTTGGATTTGACCTTGTGCTTGATTGTGAATTTTCATTGTGCACATACGTGCACATTTTCCATATCATTCTGTTGTGACGTCGAGGACGTGGCATCGATATTTGATTCTTCATGTGCATTTGTCAATGTTTTATCTCACATCTTTGTCTTTGCTTATCTTTAATTGTTAGGTATAAATTCCTAACGCTTATTCATGTGCATTTGATTTTTGATTTCGTGAAAGTATTTTGGCTTCGGTCTCCGTTTGCTTTGCGAACTCAAGTTGGGTTTTTGATGATGAGGATTTTGTTCTTGTGTTTTCGGCTTTGAATTGATTTAGCCGATGTTGATTTTGTTCGAATTTGGCCAATTAAAGCTATTTTGACCTCTTGACCTTATTCCACTTTTGTGCTATGCTATGGGTGTCATTGTGTACTTGTTACACTGTGATGAAAAATAGCTCGACCGGTTGCAAATTGAGTGATTTTGATTTTCACTCATATCTAGTTCGAATCTTAGCGATTTTGAACTTGATATTTTGTGTTTTCCTCGGCTTGATTTCCATTTGACTTCGGTCACTTTGTTTTTGTGAAATTGTTAATTCCTTGATTTCCAAGACTCTGACTTTGTTTGCCGTTGAATTCTTTGATGATGATGTTGACTCGTTTTGTACTCGACCGTGGCCATTAATTGTTGACTTCGGCATTGACTTGATTTTTATTTTTTTTGAGGTCATTTATGCATTTATGCTCGTTCTGCTTTGTTTTTCCAATTGTTAATCAATTCTTCTTTTTCGATTAGTTGTTATCACCTTTGTCGACTTTGATAACTTCTATTTCTGGAATTTTTGGGTATTTCTATTTTGATGAATTTGGAATCGAATTCTTTGGATTTTATTCACGTCTTCGAATTTGAATTTTAGTGAATTGATTTGGTTTCCAAATTTAATCGATTCTTGTTAATTCCCCGATTTGTTGCTATCATTTATTAGCAACTTTGATGACATTTTCCTCGGGATTTTTGTGAACATACTTTTTGAAGGATTCGGTATCGATTTCTTTGGATTCTATTCACATCTTCGTATGTGAATTCTTGTGATTGATTGTTTCTAAAATCACTTTTATGCTTTGTCACTTTGAAATTATGAAGGTTTCAATACTAGTAGTAAATATCAAAACTCTTTCAACAAAGCTATTTCAAAACTATTTCATTACAAAGCTCTTTACTTAAACTATTTTACAATCTACTAGTATATACAAGCCTTTACTTCACTCGGATGAGAAATCGAATTAAACGGCTTAGTAAAATAAGTGGTATGAAACGCTTGCGTTTGCTTCGTCGGTTAACTCTTGGACTTGTTCGATTGAAAACTCTTGTGACAATTTTCTAGTGAAGATCTACAGTTTGTTCGTAAATATTTGAGTTAAGCTATTTAGACTAGCAACTTTGCGATGTCTCTTTGTCTGCGAGGGAGACTAGACCCCGCTCTTGTGATGTTTCGCCATCACATTTGTGTGATGTTTCGCCATCATATATGTGGGGTAGCGCCCCACGGTCTTCGGGCCATTCGTGTGTCAAAATTTAATGGTTGGCCACCATGAGATAGCGTCTCGTTTTGTGATACCGGTTGGTGAGTTTTCATGCTCCCATTTTGTGATAGGCCTTCCCTTTTTTATGATTTAGACTAGCGATTGTGCGATATCTCTTTGTCTGCGAGGGAGACTAAACCCCGCTTGTGTGCAGTTTCTACTCACATAGAAGTGGGGTAGCGCCCCACAGTCTTCGGACCATTCGTGTGTCAAAATTTAATAGTTAGCCACCATGAGATAGTGTCTCGTTTTGTGATACCGGTTGGTGAGTTTTCATGCTCCCATTTTGTGATAGGCCTTCCCCCCCCCCCCCCCTCTTTGTGTTTTCTGGATTTCTTGTGTAGATTTCTAGAATTTGTGTTTTCTGGATTTCTTGTGTAGATTTCTAGAATTTGTGTTTTCTGGATTTCTTGTGATGATTTCTAGAATTTGTGCTTCACCAATTTTCATGATTTCTACTGATAAGATTTATCAATTTTTGTGCATTGGTGAATTCGTGTGTCATTGACTTGTTATGAATACAAGTTTAGGGTATGATACCCCTTTCTATCTTTGAGAAGATTATTGTGACATTTTGATGAATGAAAATTCATTGGTATTATATTTTGATGCCAATTATTTTGATGAGATTTTGACGTATTAACTTCAATAACCGTCAATTTTAAAATGGATTTTTAAGCGGTTATCCCGCGATGCTTATTTTGTTGTCCGTTTTTACGGTATTTTGAGAAGTGCAATTTCCTTGTCGAAGTTGCTACTGATGTTGCTGTTTTAATCATGTGTTTTAAAAATTGTTTCAAAATAAAAATCGTTTCCAAAATTTTTACGCTTTACGTTTTCAAAAGAATGAAGAAGCGATTTAAATGTTTCAGAAAAATCGAGGACTATGACCCCTTTCTTTTACTGATTCGCTTAATTCCGGACTTGTCCGTTTGAGAATGTGAAATGTTATTTTTAGAATACAAAATTTTGCACTTTCAAGAAACGATGAAGTGAATTAAACGATTTAGTAAAACTCGTGGTTATGGGACACGTGTGTTTGCTATTTCGGTTAATTTTGGACTCGTTAGTTAAAATATTTGTGATTTCTGATTATCGTTTTTGATAATCGGATATTTGTTGATTTTAATTATCGTTTCTGATAATCGAATATTTGTTGTTTCTAATTATCATTTTTTTTATAATCGGATAATTGTGATTTCTGATTTTCGTTTTTGATAATCGGATGTTTGTGATTTCTGATTTATCGTTTTTGATAATCAGATATTTGTTGTTTCTGATTATCGCTTGTGATAATTAGATATTTGAGATTTAATTATCGTTTTTGATAATTAAATATTTGTTGTTTCCGATTATCGTATTTGATAATTGGATATTTGTTGATTTGAGATTTCTAATTATCGTTTTTGGTAATTAGATATTTGCAATTTTGCGACTTGTGATTTTTATTTTCTAATTATCTTTGTTGATAATTAGATTTTGCTGTCTTCTAATATCGTATCGATGATTAGATATTGCTGTTTTGTGATTTCTGTATTCTAATTATCTATTTGATAATTAAATTTTGTAGAGAATTTGTGAATTTATTTTATGAAATTAAAAGATTTCTTTGGTGTTTATATTGTACTACGCCGGTGTACCGGCTCAATTTTCTGCTATTCATGACGTTTTCCACATCTTCCAATTACGGAAATGCCTTAGGGATTTCCGATTTTTATTTTTGAGCCCAGTGTTATTGAAGAAATGGAAGTTTTGCCTATTTGACTTTTGAGCAACCTTCTATTCACATCATTGCTTCGAGGGTGTAGCACCTTCAAAATAAAGATGTTTTTCTTGCGGAGGTTCAATGGTTCTCAAATCCTAAGGATTGCACTTAGGAATCCTGAGAATTCATCGAGCAAACACGTTCTGGCTTGTGATGATGTTCTTTCAAGCTCTTCATGGTGAACTTCCTATTTCAAATTTCTTCATCTTGTGATGATGTTCTTTATGGTTGTTACCATTTGTTCATTTATTCCTTATGATTGCGAGGACGCAATTTCTTTAAGGAGGGAAGTTTGTAACAACCCAGGAATTTCTCACCAATTTGTAATCATCGTCATTTCGATTAATAGTGATAGTTATTGCTGTTGGAATTTTATTGGGTTGAAATTCTTTTAATATATGGTTAAAAGTGAATGCGGGCTTTAAAATAATGTTGGCCCATGTTTTTCTTGGGGTCGTGATGCTTATCCACTATTATACCGTTCCCCTCTCTTTCTCCTTTCATTCATTCGTTAAAACCCTAACAAAAGAAAAGAAAATAAATGGCGGCCTCAAAAAATTTCTTCGTTCGATCAAATGAGGGCTTTCGCTCTTTCGTCCCAAATTAGGGTTTCGATTTCGCTCGTCTTCGGGAGGCCACGGCTTCGACTTCCTTGCTCTATCGGTTGCTCATCTCTGAGAAGCTTCAGCCACTTGATTCGAATTCGCCTTCGCTTCGATCTAGTTCAAGGTGAGTGAACTATCACTCACATCTAATTCCTGCTTAGTATTGTGTTCATGTTGTTCAACTTTGTTTCGATGTCGATGATTTTTATTTGCCTTGGTTCGATTTCTATTATCCACGGCTTTGTGTAGTCAAGTGATTCTGTAGCTTGAGTACAGTGTAATGTAGACGGCAGATGATTTTGAGTATTTTCTGTTGGCATCGGCTTTAACATGAATCTTATTTCTGACTTCAATTTGATTTCTGACTTCGGTCACTTGTTTTTGTGGACTTTCGGTTGGTTGAAAATGCTATGCTTCGGCCTTGATTTTGTGGTGAACCTGTTATCTACTTGTTTTGGTTGACTTTGACATTGGCTTGATTCTTTGATTTGACACTGCAATTCCATTTTCTCTATAGCATACTGTGGCTTCATGTTGTATTCAGTTTGCATTAATCCGTAGCTGGGTTCATGTTGCGTTCATTTGACTCATTACTGTTGTGTGCTGTGGTGCCATACTTTTGGTGCTCTCGCCTTCACTCGGCTATGCTTGCATTGCCCACTTCGTTTTACGGTTGCATACAGTTGAGTTCCTGTGTTGTCATTGATTTATTGTCACTGTCTTGTATACATGCTGCATTTTTGAGTCCACTGGCATGTTTCACGTTCATTTGCATAGTGCAGATGCCTTTGTGTCTGGCCATGTTGCATCTCTAGCCAAGCTTAGTACCGGTGCACTGTCTTGGTGGTTTCATCGAGTAAATCCTCATGTAGTTTGTCTGCACTTATATATTTCATAGTGGTTTTTGCCACTGTGTATTTCAATTTGCATGCAGTTCATTGTGCAGCCTTGCTCATTGTTACTTTGGTCTTGGTTGCGGCATTGAGTTGTTTTCATGATGTAGTATCTTCATATTGCATTATACAGTTTTCACTTTTGAACTACATGTGTATTGTTATTGGTGTCGTGTATCTATTGCCTCCATGTTCTTGTACATTGGTACTTCTCCCTGTTCTTATGCATTCGTGCCATGTTGTGCATATGTACATTGGTGACTCTGTGTATGATATCACCTCTGTTGGTCTATATGTTTGCAGTTCCATGTTGCACCTCGGTTTCATTTTTATCCATGTGCAAATTGTAGTGTACATCCATTGTGTACATTTGGGTTCGCATTCATGTTGTTCAGGCTTGATCTTGTTGATTCCTTTGCATTACTGTTAGCTCTGGGCTTCATTGACCACTCTTGTTGTTCCTGCTTACATTTTGAATTTGGTTAGATGGTACTAACCAGCTGAGTTTGAGTCGTATAACTCAAACTCAATCTCGAGCTGGTACCAGTTGCTTTTTATGTGCTAAGCTTTTGTGTAGTTCCATATGTTGTAGTGGCGAGGCAGTACACGCGTGCGTGTACTACAGCCACACAGTATTGACATTATTTTATAGTACTTGTGTTGAATCCGATATTTTGGATTTGACCTTGTGCTTGATTTTGAATTTTCATTATGCACATACGTGCACATTTTCCATGTCATTATGCTGTGACGTCGAGGCCGTGGCATCGATATTTGATTCTTCATTGATTTTGGTTCGTTGATCTTTTGAGTACATCATCACTGTAGAGGCAAAGCAGTGCACGCAAGCGTGAACTGCAGCCACACGGTATTGTTTGTATTGATATTCTATTTTGTTTTGATTGATTGATCTTCTGCGTATTCCATATGCTGTAGTGGTGAGGCAGTGCACGCGTGCGTGTACTGCAGCCCTACTCGAATTGATATTTTAATTGATATTACAATTGTTTGAATTGTTTTGTGTGTCCAATTCAATATTTTGAATTGTATTTTTGATTTAGTTTAATTTGATGATTTTGTTGGTATCTAATTATCGTTTTGATAATTAGATTATGAGTTTCTAATTATTTATTTAATAATTAGATTTTGTGGTTAATTATCGTTTTGGTAATTCTGTTGTTTTCTAAATGATCTTCATTGATAATCTTTTTAATTTATCTTCGTTGATAATTTGGATTTGTTGTTTAACACCGTTACGTGTTATATTAACCGTTATACGATTTACTTATTTAAGGATCGGATAGACGAGGTTTATTGTGACTGTCGCCTATTTGTTACTTAATTATTATTGCTTCTGTGCACTAATAACTGAGTTTGAATTAGACTGACCCGTGTATTATTTTATTTTGAATTTAATACTCGGGTCAGACCGAGTATTTACAGGTTGTAGATATCTTGCTTTGGGTTGCTGCTAGAGCTATGAAGTCTTTTCATACTTTTGGAGTAGTCGTTGTCTTAGTATAGGATGTTATGTACTCATGTATGTTAATCACGATAATGTACTTGTGTATATAACTTCCTGAGTCGACAGTTGTAGTTGTATCATATGTATTGTAGCACATGTATTATAACTGACATCAGTTATTATATATATGAGACCTTTTTTTTTATCTGTGTTCCGCATTTATATTATCTGTGTTATTATTATATATTTTGTCCTAAACTATTATAAACCATCGTAGTTCGTTTTATACTGGTATTGGGTATGTCGATGGGAGTAAATAAATCAGAGATGAAAAATATGTACCACTCTTACCGAGATAACCAATACTAGTGTAAGGCCAAACTACGGATGGCCGCTCCTCAACAGCATTATTCTCTGTGCTAGTTGATAGCATTACACCGTAGCGTTCTTGGCTAGTGTGGGTATAGTGGTGGGGCGTCACAGGCGTTGTGACATCAATAGGAATTTCTAAACACTTAATAGGACAGACCGACACAATATTTGGTTTTAATATAGGTGAATGAAGTAATTTTGCCTATTATATTTTCTATATATATAAAGTAAATTTTTATAAATGATATATTTTGGTTGTAATATATTGGTTGTTAGGTAATGAATTTTTAAATAATAGTGAATTAAGATTGAAAATAAATAAATGAAATTGGAAAAGAACTTAAATTCCGGGGTTTTGAAAATTTCCTTCAAATGATTTTGAAATATAATAATAATATTTAGAAGTATTTTCTGATATAAGTATTTCAATATAATTTGAAAGAATTGTTTAAAGAAATTTTGGAAAAGAAATAAGTTTTGTACTCCCCTCTCTGTTGCTGGAAAATAATTTCGGTGATGAGTGCACGCATCATCGATATTCATTTTCGAGTTTCAAAGTGGGAAGGTCGTTGTAGTAGTTTTACTACAGATTTATTTAAAAAGAAGAAAAGAGAAAAGTTTCTGTTAATTTCAAATTATTTTAAATATAATTATAAGTTGTAAATATATATATATTTATCTATTATTTTAAATGACTTGAAATTTTACCGGGTATTTAGTTTCGGGGTTTCTATTAATTAACAGTTTCAATTATTGTAGTAAAATGGAATGTAACTGATTAATAAATGGTAGCCTATGAAATAAAGGATATAATTATTGAACATTGAATTAATTAAAAGAAATGGGATAACTTGTATGATTTTCAATTACACTCTTAAAAGCATATATATATATATATATATATATATATATATATATATATATATATAAAACTTACCCAACAATAAAAGTTACAATGTTAATAAGAAATTGTAATAGAATATTATACGAGTAAAAATTTTAAATAATGTAAGTTTTCAATGAAATTCCTTAATAAATAAGAATTTGATGTTGTAGTGTTATAAATTTAAGTTTAATTGAAATGCTACTAGTTTAATAGAATGTAAGTATTAAAATAAAAAAATAAAAAATGATAATAAACTTGAGTAAGAGGTTGAAGCAATTATAAGTAAAATAAGTAGGAAAGTGAAAGTAAATAAATGAAATTAAGTAGTATAAATGAAAGATAATAAATGTAAGTAAATGTTTGAAGCTATTTATTAATAAAATAAGCAGAAAGATGAATACTACAAATAAATGAAAAAAAAGAAAAAAAAAGAAGAAGAAAAAGAAGTCAAACAACAATAGTATGAAATAAAATTGACAAGTATAAACTTAGTTTATTGTTTGAATTTGTTGTTTGTTTGGTTTATGGTTGTTTGGGTAAGGATACTTTAAAAAATGTCTGGATAAATGAATAAATCTATTAGGTTTCATCTAAGACTGTTGAGTAAAAGATGCACCTAGTAGTTTATTTTTCATTCCATACAATTTAAAGTTTTGAACCCAAAGACCTATTTGTTTTGTTTGATACGAATGAATGTTTGATTGGTGTTGATTTTATGTGAATCTTGTATGCCTTGTGCAAGGGATTGTCGGTTGTATTGAATTGTTTGTTTGTAGTTGAAACAACCTTAAATATTTCATTTTATATAATTGTTAACCTTTTGGATTATATAAGTGAAATACAGATTATGGAAGCAATTGCTACTGCTTTTGGTTTCATAATTAAGCAAAAATTGCCCGACAAATAGGTACGTTTTCGGATTTCGGTTTATAGCGTTATTATATTATTTTTCCCTGGCAGGGATATATTATTTTGAAAAATATTTGTTGTATATTGTTATATTTGATATTATATTTTCTCCCAAGACTCTACGTACAAAGGACACTCTGCCGAAATTTTCCGTAAATTTTGGACTTAGAAAATATTTTGAAAATGTGTTCCAAACCTTATTAATTTAAGTATAGTAAGATTTAACGGTTATAAACTGGCATATTTTATTTAAAATAAGCAAATTTTGTAAATTTATTTGGTTATAAATTTAATATTTAAATATGATATTGATTTCTTAAGTCTACTTTTCCCTTTTTTCCTTTTCGGACGAAAAGTTTTGAGTGGGGGAGAGTGTAACGACCCGTGAATTTCATTAATTAAATTTGTCATACAATAAGATTTTGGAATTAAATCTACAAAGAAATATAATTGTTATAATTTGTAATGAAGTAAATGTTAAGAATTAACCTATAAAATATTTTAGTGATTAAAATAGACCTAATTTAAAAAGGTTGAATTGAATAAATCCTATTTATTGGAACCTAAAATTTTTGGTATGCAAATTTATAATAAATGAGTTATTGCAAGAAATTGAAATTTGAATGAATGAAAGTAGTGAAAGGATTATACCCGGATGTAATCGTATATGAGAAGTAAAGGAAATTATTAAATTGTTTAATGTAATAAAACCTAGGAAACGGTAATTGATTGTAAATTAAGGAAAACGAGTTAATGCAAGTTAATATTTAACGAACTTGAATGAACGTTACAATTTAATTGAAATTCAAATATTATGACTTAGCTATAAATGGAATATAATAAAAAGAAATACAATCAATGTTAGAAACTAAATGTAGCAGTGTAATTAAAATTAACAATTTAAAATGAAATTGCAATTAATGGAAATAATGTGAATTGTCGTACTTGGTTATAAGTTAAATATAAGAAACAAATGGGAATTCATATTGTTATAATAATGGAAAGTGTTAATTGTTGCTCTTGAGCATAAAATTTAAAATAAGCAATTTAAAGCAAACATTTAATTAACTAATGCCATAATATTTATTTATAGTAACTGTGTAAATTAAGGTTGTAGTGTAAATGGCAGTTGATGAATAACCAAATTCAATACAATCCAATTGATTTGAAACGACTGTTAGGTTATAATTGAAAGATAAATTAAAATAGAAACGTAAACTTAATACAAGATAGTAATTTGGGTAATAAAAAGGGATGAAACCAAGAAATAAGTTATAGGGAATATTTAATTGTAATTAATGTATATATTTAGCAAAAATATAATAAATGTAGTACAGTCCAAATTTATGTAAGAAATTGTGAAGTTCGAATTAATTGAATTTATTGTGAATGAAATTAATTACTGCATTTGTGGTTTCTTCGAAAAACTATACGATTTAATTAAATTATGAGATGTTATAAATTGGTTAAATTAATTAATATTGTGAAATGTTAATCATGATTAAATTATGTGAATGTTATTATTAATTATTTGAATGCATGCTAAGACCAGCCAACACATGAAGAAAATGAAAATGTTGATTGAATTAAATAAGAAAGTTAAATAAGAAGAATAGAAAAAGATTCTTTTACCCTATTAAAAAAAGGGCTGCCATCATCTTCATTTAAACAAATTAAAACCAATAACAATTTAATGCCAAACATCAAATTAAATAAAAATAAAGGTGATTCATCCAGCTCTTGCAAAGGGTTGGGTGTGGGTCTTGACGATCTGAGGAGAAAGTGCAAATTAAAGAGTGAATTTTGGCTAGATCTAAGAGGCATCTTCTATTTTAAAATGTTATATTAAGTATAATGTTATTATCATGGTTTGTATATGCTATTTCCTCACTTGTTTTGAAATTGTTTATGTTATTTGAATATTTTTTTGTTGAATGATTTAATTTGACTTTTAATTTGATAAATCAAAACAAAATAATTTGTATATAATTAAAAGAATGTTTTAATTATAGATCCATGTTTTAAACTCTTAAACCAAATTGCATTTTTTTTTAGATCTGAAAGTTTATATACATATAATTTGCATTTGTGTTGAAACGGAAATATTGTATACACATATTGTCACTTTATCTTGAATTGAAAATATCATGAAATTTGAATACTTTGTTGAATAAATTATTTGTTCTTAATTTAATAAATTATAATAGAAGTTTACATATGCTTAACAATTTTTCGATGATAAATCTAAGCTTTGATTTTGATTACAACAATATTTAAATTTGTTACCTAATTTATTATCTCAAATGTCCTTATTTAAGGATCTTAAAGGTTTGTTAATATATTGCTTAATTTGTCGTGTTCCACTTTTGTTTTGTTAAAAAAAATTCATTAAGGTAAAAAGGTTTAATTTATATGTATATATGTATTTTTGACTTCAAGTATACATAAGTTTACAAATGCATTAGACAATTTAATGTGGTATGGAAGTATGCTTTGAATTAATTAATAAGCTTTGGTTTAATCTTTATACACACATGTATGTGTGTTTATGTGCATGTGTATACATATAAACATTTAATATTTTAATTTCAAATTGCTAAAGCATGATTTAATTTTTATTATTATTATCAAACAATTTAAAAGTGGGGTATTATTATATACATATTAATTTATTGTTTGTTGTTTATATTTTCTAGTCATAATCTAACTTGCATGTTAATTAAATGTCGTATTAATAAAATTGGCTAAAATGGGAAAGTGGAATTAATCAATGTCATCGCCTTTTATCTCCTTCCCTATTAGATCCTTATGTGACTGCATCTACATTTATTCTTGTTTATTCCTATGTATTGTCACCAATTAATCGTACTTGATATATGTTTAGCAATTCTGACACACAGTTAAAGTATGAATATATATGATGTATTCAAACGTTTCTGTATTTAGCACTTAATTAATTTAGAATCAAACTAATAAAACGTGACATTTATTTTTTTCCCTCCACATTCATTTCCTAATTATAAATAACCTACATTTTATTTCTTCTTTTACATTTTGTTTCTCCTAACACCTCATATTCAAAAGCCCTTATTCTTGCAAATCCAAAAGCATTCTTTTATAAAAATGCTTTTTTTTCATTTTTCGTACACTTCCTATCCTCATCTTAGTTGTTCTTCAATCTTTTCCTGAAGCCTCATCTTGAGAAAACGTAAGTATTAAAATTTGTTTATTTATATATATTTTTTAACATGTACTAATTTTTATTTAATAATATTTCTTGTAACATAAATATCTTTTACATATAAACTTTGATTTACGCGCGATTTCTTCTGTTAGATTCAAATTTACATTCCAGACAACATGAAATTGATTTAGTTGAATTTGGAGATTGTCGTGTTTTGCGCTTCTGTTTGGATTTTTATGGGCTAAAATCAAAGGTGAGTATTTTAACCCACTCACAACTTCTAAAATTTCTTATGTTTGTTAAATTAAATTTGGTTGTGATTATGCATTTATTTATGATTTTTTTTGTATATTTTAATCATCATCTCAGTTAATTGCATTTATTTAAATTAAATAGTTATCTGATTTATTTTTGAATATAACTGCCAGTTAAATACCTGTTATATATATTATCAGTTATCTGTTGATATTGATTGATTGTTTTGGATGTATGATTTACGATGGTTGAATGGATGTTGTATTTTATTATTATAAACTGCAGGTTATTATGCATTTTTATTGATTCGGGATTGTGGTTTGAAATGATATATAACCGAAATTTTTATTTTTAATTACGAATTGAAATGACAAACATCCGTATCACCTGACCATAAGGTAGAAAATTATATACAGACACCGCGGTCTATATATATATAAAAATATGTTCAAATGATTTCTATGGTTTTTAAAGAAATATACGGATTATATAAATATTGATTTTAGATGTTATATAAACGTCAAATTTATTATTGATTTTAGCTATATATAAATAGGCTTGAAATATAAAATAAGCCTAATAATAAAGTTTGATTATTTTATATAATAAGGTTTAATGAATATTGATTTTTGATATTATATAAATATTATTAAAATACTTGAATTTAAGCTATGTATAAGTTTGTTAAATAAAAATTTAGTGTAATAATAGAGTTTGATTTTTTATTAAAATAAATGTAAGTATTTAAATTTTATTTTAATATAGAGAGTATGATGATTTAAATAAATTAAGGTTCGGAGATAAATTGGAGATTTATTTGGAATTGAATTTATTTAGGAATTAAACTCTAAAAGGTTGATGTGGAATTTATTAAATTGAAAACTTTAAAGGGTACAATTATTATAACTGGATTTTGGGGTCTAGGTGAATAAAATGATTTTCTCAAGTATAAATTAATTGAAGAAAATATTTAGTATTTGAAATTTGAGTTTTTTTTAAATAGAAATGGATTTATTATGTAAAATATTTCAAAACTAAATAATAGAAGATTTGATTTTTGAATCCAAATTATCAAATTTAGTTTTGGAATTTTGAATATTAAAGCTTTGAAATATATGAAATTTGAAATGGTTTATTTGAGGATTTAAATCTGTATTGGGATTGATTTTGAAACTAAAGAAGCTAATTTATTTTATAAAGTAATTTAATAGTAAACCATTTAAGTATTGGAAGTTATGTTTCAAAGCTATGAATTTCAAGATATTATGATTTGAAAGTGCTATGATTTTGGGAAAAGGATATTTTTGAAATAAAAATGATATTATATCGATTTGGGATTTCTTTAAAATGATAGCATATTGATTTGGTTTTAAAATATAAATGGTATCGTATTTATATGTTTTTGAAACGGATGTTATATTCTGATTTTAAAGTATAAATTATTTTGAAATAACCGCGGTGTTATAATAACGTTTGGTTGTTGAAGAGACCGGGATCGGAAGTTATCATACTCTCTGCCAACCCCGAAAACCACTTTAACAACCGTGTACGCGGTGGAGATTCCAGAATGAAGTAGGATGGTGGCGGCGTTTCCTTTGAGGTAAATACATGGACCCAACTCCCGTGAGTAGGCATAAGGTGGCTAAAATAGGAGCGATTGACGGGTTAATTGAGGTAGCACCTTTGATCGGACAGATCCCTTCGATATTCTACTCTGACTTTGGTTTTATTCGGTGGCCACTTTTGATTTCTTTGATTTGGGGGTGTGGCTCGAGGTGGGCAGTAGCTGCGGCTACGCGTTACCACCGACCCGGAAGCGTAATTGGTATATCTACCCTGACATTGCCTAGTTGTGGCGTGTCACCTACCCTATCGCGCCTTGTACGAGTTTGGTTTTCTCCCGTAGCCCGTGGAGTATTTAGGGTAGTCTCTCGATATGGAGATGCGCTGATACTGGATGGACTACTGGGACTATTACGTGTTAAGGGCTATATCGGTAACCCCTTAATGCTAAGAAAAAAGTAAGTTTATTTTACTATAGACATTATTATAATAGAGAAATATTACTACATAGTAAATAGTTTAACGGATCCTTAGGAGATGTAAATCCCGAGCATCTCTTGAGTTACTGCACTCATATTTATTTCTGTTGATTTAACTTACATAAGATCTTTTAGTTCTGACTCGAGTGTTTTGTCTTTTCAATTCACTCGGGTCAGTCCAAGCATATTAGGATCGAAGACTTTATTTCTGGAGGACGAAGACGAAGATGTCATTATTATTATTATTATTATTATATATCATATTGTTCCACTACACTGTATTCCGCTGCATCGATTTTATTCGTTGGTGTGTGCAACTCTAATATATATTGTATAAGTAAAATTAAATATTTTGTAAACGGCTTCATGAATTGTATGTTTGATTATTATATTTTATCGTTCCGCTGTGAGATTCTGTTTTTTTGTTTTATTTCTTTCTCTGCTTTTCTTAATTACCCATAACAATCTGCCCTTTGGTATGGTTTGAATTGGCATGTGTTTCGATTTAAAGTGTGCGAAAAGGTGGGACATTACATCTGGTATCAGAGCTTTGGTTTAGCGATAAACCTTAGCTTTGTGGGGTCTGACTCTTTACTAAAAGGGCAGTAATACTCTATGGGAGTCGCTGAGTGTATATATGAGAGAGCGTATTTGTTAGTGTTATAAAAAGGTTTTAATATTGTGTTAATCTGTTCCGTTTTGTATTTATAAATTCTGGTTGGTGCATGAGACACTGTGACATCAATAGGAATTTTTAAACACTTAATAGGACAGACCGACACAATATTTGGTTTTAATATAGGTGAATGAAGTAATTTTGCCTATTATATTTTCTATATATATAAAGTAAACTTTTATAAATGATATATTTTGGTTGTAATATATTGGTTGCTAGGTAATGAATTGTTAAATAATAGTGAATTAAGATTGAAAATAAATAAATGAAATTGGAAAAGAACTTAAGTTTCGGGGTTTTGAAAATTTCCTTCGAATGATTTTGAAATATAATAATAATATTTAGAAGTATTTTCTAATAAGTATTTCAATATAATTTGAAAGAATTGTTTAAAGAAATTTTGGAAAAGAAATAAGTTTTGTACTCCCTTCTCTGTCGTTGGAAAATAATTTCGATGATGAGTGCACGCATCGTCGATATTCATTTTCGAGTTTCGAAGTGGGAAGGTCATTGTAGTAGTTTTACTACAGATTTATTTGAAAAGAAGAAAAGAGAAAAGTTTCTGTTAATTTCAAATTATTTTAAATATAATTGTAAGTTGTAAATATATATATATATATATATTTCTATTATTTTAAATGACTTGAAATTTTACCCGGTATTTAGTTCCTGGGTTTCTATTAATTAACACTTTCAGTTATTATAGTAAAATGGAATGTAACAGATTAATAAATGGTAGCCTATGAAATAAAGGATATAATTATTGAACATTGAATTAATTAAAAGAAATGGGATAACTTGTATGATTTTCAATTACACTCTTAAAAGCATATATATATATATATATATATATATATATATATATATATATATATATATATATAACTTACCCAACAATAAAAGTTACAATGTCAATTAGAAATTGTAATAGAATATTATACAAATAAAAATTTGAAATAATGAAAGTTATCAATGAAATTCCTTAATAAATAAGAATTTGATGCTGTAGTGTTATAAATTTAAGTTTAATTGAAATGCTACTAGTTTATGTAAGTATTAAAATAATAAAAAATAAAAAATGATCATAAACTTGAGTAAGAGGTTGAAGCAATTATAAGTAAAATAAGTAGGAAAGTGAAAGTAAATAAATGAAATTAAGTAGTATAAATGAAAGATAATAAACGTAAGTAAATGTTTGAAGCTATTTATTAATAAAATAAGCAGAAAGATGAATACTGCAAATAAATGGAAAAAAAGAAGAAAAAAAGAAGAAGAAAAAGAAGTCAAACAACAATAGTATGAAATAAAATTGACAAGTATAAACTTAGTTTATTGTTTGGATTTATTGTTTGTTTGGTTTATGGCTGTTTGGTTAAGGATACTTTAAAAAATGTCTGGATAAATGAATAAATCTATATCGTTTCATCTAAGACTGTTGAGTAAAAGATGCACCTAGTAGTTTATTTTTCATTCCATACAATTTAAAGTTTTGAACCCAAACAACTATTTGTTTTGTTTGATATGAATGAATGTTTGATTGGTGTTGATTTTATGTGAATCTTGTATGCCTTGTGCAAGGGATTGTTGGTTGTATTGAATTATTTGTTTGTAGTTGAAACAACCTTAAATATTTCATTTTATATAATTGTTAACCTTTTGGATTATATAAGTGAAATACAGGTTATGGAAGCAATTGCTGCTGCTTTTGGTTTCATAATTAAGCGAAAATTTCCCAACAAATAGGTACATTTCCGGATTTCAGTTTATAGCGTTATTATATTATTTTTCCCGAGTTGAGATATATTATTTTGAAAAATATTTGTTGTATATTGTTGTATTTGATATTATATTTTCTCCCAAGACTCTCCGTACAAAGGAGATGTGACGCCCCACCTCTATACCCACATTAGCAAAGAGTATTAATAGATAATACCGTCTGCTAATACGGAGAATAAGGCTGGTTGGGAGCGACCATCTATAGCCTTGCTCTAACTATTTATTGAATACATCGACAATAAACATACCAAGCAGGTCGACATACCCAATGAATACTTAAAGCGAAAGCATAGGCGGTTGTAGGATCTATCAGAACAGAATATAACAACTTAAATGTAATATACATCACAGAACAGAAGATCATCATATACACATATATTGATACATAACAGAGTATACCGAATAATACATGCCAAGTGGTATAACAAACCACAATATACAGACGAGTCAAAAGAATACATATATCAGAGTTACAAATAAAGGACTACACAAAAAAGCTTTAACAAAAAGGAACAAGATGAATAGTCCATGCGGAAGCAAAATAGGCTAAGTCCAAAAGCACCTAACCTAAAACATCTCGGTCTGACCCGAGTAAAAATACATGGGTCAGTCTAGCTAAACAAATCAGTTAGATAAACTGAACAACAATAAACCTGCAAGGTTACAAAGTATAACAAATATCTCTAAAAGAGATAACACAATCATCTAACAAAAGATGAATCATATGATAACAAGCCTCATATCATCGGCAACATATATAAACAAAGGATACGAATATCCCAAAGCAAGCCAAAAGGCAAATAACAAATACTCATAAGGTATACAAGTTCCACAAGGTAAACACTACGCATCATGCGGCTCAAAAAGACCAACACCGAAGGGCGATACCTAGGGAATATACATATGAATGAAACATCAGAAAATTTGCTCGAGCTCAGTACTGTACAAACAAGGATCCATGAGCCCGAAGACTCCAAACCCAATATCACCCATGCGGCTCATAACGACCAACATCGGAAGCGATACTAAAGGGCAACCCAATATCACCCATGCGGCTCATAACGACCAACATCGGAAGCGATACTAAAGGCAACAAACCCGAAGGCACAAACCCGAAGGCAACATACCCGAAGGCAACAAACCATAGTGGTGAAGGTCGGAGACCCAGTACTGGACACCACTAACTGGCGGAATGTGTCATAACTCTCAAAAAGAAATCCGAAAAGTGGTAACGTGAGTCCCATAACCACTCGTTCGCACTAAACGGTTTACTATCCGTTAGTTAATTTCACACTCAAAGCAGTACAAAGTTCACCTCATCTCATCGGTAAACCAGACCAAAAGGTCAAAACGATCAATCAAATAGGTCGGGGATTAATCGGCAAGACAAACGCATGGATTCATGGTCCGTGTTTTACCTAACCATTTAATCTCCCTTCCACTCCGCTCGAAGTGCGAAATTGTGTGTGTGCGCTTTAAATAGAATTTAAGAATTTGAGAAGGAAACTTTAATACGATTTAGAGGGATTATTTATAAAACCCGTGAATGAAGTCACAAATAAATCATCAAGGTCACATATGCATAAACAACTAATTGGAATCAATTTAAATCGATAAAAGTGGAAATCACAAACAAATAGGCACATTGGACAAAATGAAGCAGGTCAGTCGACTGGCCTTCTGTATTCAGTCGACTGATCCAGAAACACAAAATCCCATTTCCTGCAGTCAGTCGACTGGTTGAAATGGCCAGTCGATTGGTTGAAATGGCCAGTCGACTGGTTGCAGGAAACAGAGACTTCTTGTCTCTGTTTACGGCATTGATACGCCAATTGGCTACAGCCAGTCGACTGACTGTAGAAGGTCAGTCGACTGACTGAGCCTTAAGGCTGTATCTCAGCCTATCTAATGAAGGAAACACTCCTTCAAAATGAAATCGAACGAGCAACGACGCTAGGGAATTATGCCAATCGACAACCCAGCTCTATTGGCTCTCTTACACAACTCCAAAAACATGATCAAACCTCAAGCTATGATTCTAGAATTCTATACTTCCAAAACACCAAAATTTGAAACTTTCATAAAACCAATCTGAATCATAAGCAATTACACATGAATAAATGTTAGGAATTCATACCTAGCATCAATGATGTCAAGAGAAGTAGATGTGAGTTCAAAACTCACCTTTTTCCCGAAAACAAAGAAGAAGAAGCTCAATTTGCAAGGAGAAGACCTACCAATCTTCACTTCAACTCAACAAGCTACAATCTAAGAACAAAACACATATTTCCCAATTTAGGTTTAGGAAATTTTCTGAAATTGAAGAAGAAAGAGTTGGAGAAGATGAAGAGGAGGCTTACCTATCCTTCTCTTTGAATTTCAAGCAAGAATTTGGAGTTTGCAAATGGAACTAGGGCTTGGAGTTTCTAATTCTTCTTCCTTTCCCCCATTTTCAGTTTTCTTAAGTTAAAGGAATGAAATGAGGGTGAATGGATGAAGAGTTAATGATCTAGATGGTTAAGAGGAGATTGGGGCTGAACCCAAACTCAAGCCCAAGTAGAAAAAGGGGTCGAAATTTCACAAACTCCAAACATATCAAAGATTATACTCAAAAAGATCGCAAACGCCATTTTGGAACCAATGGAGGTGGTTTCGAGCTCCAATTCGGCCGTTTGCGAAAAGTAACATTTCGGACCCAAAAATCCGACTAACGACACTATATTTAAATACAATATTTAAATATAAAATCGTTAAATATGCGGGTTGTTACAGGAGACTCTGCCGAAATTTTCCGTAAATTTTGGACTTAGAAAATATTTTGAAAATGTGTTCCAAACCTTATTAATTTAATTATAGTAAGATTTAACAGTTATGAACTGGTATATTTTATTTAAAATAAGCAAATTTTGTAAATTTATTTGGTTATAAATTTACTATTTAAATATGATATTGATTTCTTAATTCTTCTTTTCCCTTCTTTTCCTTTTCGGGGACGAAAAGTTTTGAGTGGAGGAGAGTGTAACGACCCGTGAATTTCATTAATTAAATTTGTCATACAAATAAGATTTTGGTATTAAATATAAAAAGAAATATAATTATTACAATTTGTAATGAAGTAAATGTTAAGAATTAACCTATGAAATATTTTATTGATTAAAATAGACCTAATTTAAAAAGGTTGAATTGAATAAATCCTATTTATTGGAACCTAAAATTTTTGCTATGTAAATTTATAATAAATGAGCTATTGCAAGAAACTGAAATTTGAATGAATGAAAGTAGTGAAAGGATTATACCCGGATGTAACCGTATATGAGAAGTAAAGGAAAGTATTAAATTGTTTAATGTAATAAAACCTTGGAAATGGTAATTGATTGTAAATTAAGGAAAACGTGTTAATGCAAGTTAATATTTAACGAACTTGAATGAACGTTACAATTTTAATAATAGCAAGTTAACATCGATTTTAAAAATAGATTCAAAAGGATTTATTGAGTAATTATTCCAAAATCTATTAATTATAGTAAAAAGATAAAACAAAGTCAAGAATTCGATCATCAAATTTTCATGAATTGATCATATGATTAGAATCGTCACCAAAAATGATGAATCTTAGAAATAAAATGATAATTTGTAGTTTAGAATCGAGTGAGTAATTCTGAGTTGATCAGAATTGGAATTTTTACCAAATTCCGATGAATTGTTATGATTCGAGGGTCATGATCTTTGGTGATGATGGCTAGAACATCAAGGAACCTAGGAAAAATGCTAGTTTAATTTATTAGCTATCGTGGTGGCAGAATGTAGATGATCAAGGGTTTAAGCTTCAGTTTTGTTTGACAGAGAAAACGGGACAATTTCGTCACCGTTGACGTATCGATCTCGTTTGGAGGTGATGGAATCGAGTCATGGGTGAGTGGAGAGGCACTGTAGAAGTAGTATGGATGATCGCAGTCAAGTTCGTCGGAGCGAGGGAATTTTAGTTCGATAGGTTGGGTTCCAGGAAAATCGATTTGGTTCGATTGTGAGTTTTGGAGGAAATCGCCGATTTGGGTGGTTCGTGACAACTAGGAGATAATCGGTGAATAGGTCGAGGTCTCAGCGATGGTCGACAGCCATTCTGGTGGTCATGCACATGCATGAATATTGGTGTGTATCTGTTGATTGAGGAAGATGAAGGTGGCTCGGGGGCGAACTCAAAGCAATTTCTGAGGGAACTCGGAGACGAGAGAAGAGGGGGAAAACACGAAGTAGGGCTCGGGTAAAACAAGAGATGGCCCGGGTTATCTTGCACAAATGTTCAGGTTTTAAATTTTAAATAAATCAAGTTTTAAAATGTAAAAAAACCAAGTTTGAACTATCTTCCTAAAATAAATTACTTTTAAATAAATAATGTTGATATAAAAAGTTTGGATAAATAAGAGTTGAATAAATTGGTTTAACTTAGATCAATTAATTTTATTTAAAAATTTCCTAAGTTCTCAAATGGGATTTAATTATGTTTGATTAAATGTGATTAAGGTAAATGGCTTATCTTATAATATTTTAATTAACTAACTTAAGAGTCTTAAAGTTTATTATTAAAGGTTTAAATAATAATTAAAGTAATTAATTAAGACAATGGATTGTCTTTAAATTAATAAAGTTTGATTAATTAACGTAATTAATTAGAGGTTTATTTTATAAATAAAAGTAACTAAGGGAAATTAATTACTTAAAGATAACTATTTAATGAGAGTAATTAAAGATAATTACTTAATTAAAAGTAATCATTAATGATTAAGGTTGATTAATCGAATGATTTAAATTGATTTGTGATTTAATTACTATAAGTGATTAGGGGTAATCACTTATGGTAATTAGTCAAGAATAATTAATTAATTAAGGATAATTAATTAATGTGATAAATCAATTAAGGAAATTAATTTAGGGAATAATTAATTAATGAAGATTGATTAATGATAAGTAAATCAAAAGTAATAAATTACTTAAGAATAATTACTTAATTAAAAGTAATTAATTGATAATTAAGGTTGAGTAATTATGTAACTAGAGAATAATTACTCGATTTAATTAATTTGAGATTAGGAATAATCACTAATTATAATTAATTAAGGATAATTAATTAAATGGTAATTAATTAAGGACTAATTGATTAATGTGATTAATTAAATAATAAAAGGTTAATTGATCATTAAATAAAGGTTAATTCTTTTATTATTAAAGGATAATTAATTAAATGGGTTGCAATTAATTAACATTAATTAACCAGGATTAGTAGTTTATTCATAAGTAATTAATCTGATTTAAATTTAATCAGATAATTAATTGATCTTACTTATGGATGTTTGAATTCTATTGATTGTTGAATTGTTTGATATCCCCGATATGTTATGCTTTGTGCTATGAATTGTTTTGGTGTGATCTGTGATGAATGTAATTTATTTATCTGTGGTAAATTTATATTGTTTGTGAATCTATGAATGAAGATAAGCGTTATAGATTATACCGCTTATCGATATTGATGTGTTTGAATCTTTGATGATTGATGATGTTGCACTATTGTGTAAAACCCTACACCATACACACACAAATATGGATTGCATGAGGAAATCAGTTAAGTCACAGATATTTTGACTTTAAATATTATTTTGTTCAAAAAATTGAATTTTGAATCCAAATGGTTTTGGAAATGGAATTGGGTTAAATGTGAAAAGCTTTTGAAAAGGAGTTCTAAAGATAAAAGTTATTTTGAATAACTTGATAAAATTTTGAAATTTAAATAGTTTGATTTGAATCTGAATTCAAGATTTGAAATTGAATTCTATGTTTGGAAATTATGGTTTAAAAAGGATATACAAGTTATAAATGTGTTTATATGGGTTTTAAACCATTTTAAAAATATTATTTTGGAAATTTGAGTTTAACCAAAATTTTATACTTGAAGGGCTTTAACTCGTGCAAATGTAATCAGATTTTTCCGAAACGAAAACTATTTATTTTCAAATGATAATAGCTTTCATATAAAGAAAGGATTTCCAATTTGTGTTGAAAGATTTCAAGTTTGAAAAGGAAAATTGCTTTGAAAACTATGAATGAATCTTTGTGAAAGATGGTTGAACCTTGTTTTGAAATTGAAGAGGATTTTAAATGGTGTATCTTTTATATAAAAGATTTGAAATGGGAATTATTTTGAAAGTTATAAACCTTTGGAAATGGTTTTGAAAGCTATGAATTAAGTCTTTGATTTAATGATTGGATGAGTTGAAAAGGAAAATTGTTTTGAAAGCCGTGAATGAATCTTTGTGAAAGATTGGTGAACTTTGTAAAGTGAATATTTTTGTTTAAAGATTTGTAAATGGTAATTTGTTTAAACCATTTAAAGAAAGGTTTTGGGTCTTAAGTTGTGACTTAACTGAGACCCCAATATCCATATGTTTTCAAGATATTGCGCTCATTATTCGATTTATCCAGGAGAGGACCTTGTGTCATATAACTCATTCCAAATAATGATATGACGTTATGGATAGCATTTGAAGACCGGTGGTGACGACCGGATATTTCCGAAAGCGAAAGGATAACTCGTCGAATGTCTCTGCACCAGCTGATCCTCGGTATAGATATTTATATCATCCTTTGTGATGGGGAGTCCGGACGTGATTAGGGATTATCCGGATTTGCAAGAGCTTCTTTGTGAAGTGCCTTCGGTTCTGTTCGAACCCAAGACAGACTTGTATGGATGTGTGTCTAACATTACACTTTGAGATATAAAGCTGGTTTCTATCAAATACATTTCTATTTGGTGGCGGAGAATTTATTCTCTTAGCTTAACCCCTTCTCTGAGACGTACGAGCTCAGAGGTTATGTAGTTGATGATTACTAGTGATACATTCCCAATTTGGTAATGTGGCATATGAAGTGCTGTTGATCATTTGTTGATCAAAGCATGACTTTGTGAAAAGTGTAGCTTTGTGGACGAGACTTCGTCAAGCCTCACAACCCGGAAATTGTTGAAACAGGAATGTTGTGGCAAGGTTTTTAGGGGTCGCACCCATAGGGTATGTCCATTTCCTTCTGGATAAAAGTGATATCGTGGTATGGATCCCAGATATTTAACTGTGTGGTTGTTGTTATTTGTTGGTGAATCTCGGGATAAAGGTCGGTAATGACCGGGGATGGCTTACTTGTAGGGTTACTTCCGGGAAGGGGTAACCCGGCCTTGTGTTGGTAGGGAACCGTTTTGGCTCTTTGTAGGCATCCCTCCAGAGGCCCATTCGGTAAGGAAGTTCCTTAGCCTGACCATTTGTTGAAAATCCAAAGAAACAATATGCGCCCTATACGGTTTTAGTTGTATAACTTGCCATAGAATGTGGTGGTAACCTGCTATTGAACATGGTTGCTATAGTAGGCATAGTGTTTATGCTGGCTAAGATTAATATTATACTTTCGAAATGTTTTCTGCACTATGCACTAATAATAATATCAAAAGGTTTTCGCGTATCAAGCATATTTGACTATCATAAAGAGAAATCTCCTCCAATTGTGCGCTTGCATTGTGTGTGTGGCAGGAGGCCTTATGGTAGTTTCATTTTCCAGAAAGCATTGCGGATTTCAATCTTTAAAATCTTTTGTTGTTTGTTTTAAAGATAAAACTGTTTTTGTTTGCTCATATCTGTCCCATGACTGACCTGGATTTTATTGTTCCCTTCCTAAACTCTGGGTGCCCGCAATTTTTGACACAGGCAGTCTAGAGTTGGATTTTTCAGATAATCAAATAGTAGGAGTAGATTCGATAGCCCCCAGCCTTTGGTTTTGGCGATAACATTTGTTTCTTTTCAACATTCTGAACTGACCTTTCTTAATGCATCGACGATGGTGGTTCGAGCTTGTGGCTTGGAGTTTTGGAGTTTGGCATTGAAGACTTTGTCTTTCCGCTGTTGCTGTTGTTTCTTTCGCTTTTGTCTATCTCCGATATTTGTATTGATATCATTTGTATCATTGTGTTGGAAAAAATGTTGTATATCAATATAATGTACTCATTTTCTTCCTTTGTGTTGTCGTACTTAATGTGTTATAAGCTTCGGTGAATCGAATTCAACGTTTGAATCTGCGGCATTCGAATACGAGTGAAGTATGGATGTCGACTTTCGAACGCTGAAATTCGGGTCGTCACATGTTTGAATTTTCTGCTTTGTTTTTTATTTTCTTTTTATTTTTTCTGGCTATAAAGTTTACAGGCCTTGGTTTGAAATTATGTGATAAAAGAAATGAGAAGAAGGAGTTAGAGAGGTTTATATAGCTTATTTCTATTATTTTTTAAAATAAAAGAGAATAATGACACTTGTTAATTTCATGCTTCATTAGTTAACACTTGTTATTTTTTTGTTAAATTGATTACACTTGTTAATACTATGTGTTAATAATTGAACATTTCTATTTTGCATGAGAAAAATATTTATATATTATTTTTAAGTTGTATTTTCTATTTTAAGTATACATTCTCCTTTATTTATATATATACAATTTAAAAGAAAATGTTTTAAAACTAATTATACATTAAATAAATCACATATATATTATTTTAAATCCAAATTATTTTACTAAGATATTTATTTAAATTTTAAATTCAAGTTCAAATTCAAATTCAAATTATAATTCTATTCATATATATATATATATATATATATATATAATTAAACACCTATTCTATTTGTTTTGAAAAAAATTAAAATTAATATCAAATTAAATTCTAGAATTTATATTAGTTACTAATTTTAAATTTGATAAAAATTAGGATGTTACATATTTCCCCCCTTTTGAAAATTTCGTCCTCGAAAATTTGAAAAAAAGAGAGAAAACAAAGAATATAAGAACACAAAAAAAGATAGAGAAATGGCTTACCAGATTAAGCCAAAATAACCACTCTGCAATTGGGATAGGACTTCTGCATGTTATCCTCTGTTTCCCAAGTACAGTCATTTGGATCACCAGTCATTTGGATCACCACTCCATTGCACTTTAACCAGTTTCACAACTTTATTCTTTAGCCGCTTTACATCTCGATCAATTATCTTTAATGATTCTCTCTTTACTGCCGGATTTGGTGTGATCTCCAAATCCTACTGTGCGGCCTCCTCAATGATACAGTCTGGATCGTGCACATATTTCCAAAGGTGTGAAACATGAAACACATTGTGCACGCCAGATAACCAATTTGGTAACTGCACTCGATAGGCTAAAGAACTGATCCTCTCCAATATAGGACAAAGACCTATATATTGCGGTGCCAGCTTACCAGTCTTTCCAAATCTCAATACTCCACGCATTGGAGAAACCTTTAGGAAGACAGAATCTCCAACCTGGAATTCTGAAGATCTTCTCCTGCGGTCAGCATAACTTTTCTGATGACTTTGAGCCATTTTCAACTTCTTTCGAATAAAATCAACCTTCTTAGTAGCCTCCATTATCATATCTGGTCCAAGAACGAGTCTGTCACCCGACTCAATCCAACACGCAGCTGATCGACATGGACGGCCATATAGAGCTTCGAAAGGAGCCATTTTAATACTGGCCTGATAGTTATTATTATACGAGAATTCAACCAGATGCGAATGGTCCTCCCATGAACCGCCAAATTCAAGAATACAAGCACGCAAAAGATCTTCCAAGATTCGATTTATCCTTTCTGTCTGCCCATCAGACTGCGGATGGTAAGTAGTATTGAAGTTCAGCTTGGTTCCTAGTGCGGCTTGAAATGCCTCCCAAAATCTGCTAGTGAAGATCGGGTCACGATCACTCACTATACTACTCGGTATACCATGGAGACGAACGATCTCTTTTACATACAATTCTGCCAAACTTGCTGTTGTCCGGGTGGAATTTATGGGGATAAAGTGGGCAGTCTTGGTCAGACGATCCATAATAACCCAAATTGCTTCATTACCATTACGAGTACGTGGCAACCCATCTATGAAATCCATAGATACTAGATCTCATTTCCACTTAGGCACCTCCAATGGTTGGAGTAAACCCGCCGTCTTCTTTTGATCACTTTTGATTTGCTGACAAGTTGCACAACAACTGACATAAATATATATGTCCCTCTTCATTGTTTTCCACCAGAAAGTCCTTTTGATATATCGATACATCTTATTAACTCCTGGATGGATACTGAGCTTGGACTTGTGACACTCGTCCAACACTTTCCATTTGAGATCAGGGATGTCTGGAACACAAATCCTGCCTTTCAGTCTTATAACTTTACTATCATCAATTTCAAAACTGGTATCTTTACCACAACGTATTCTCTCATAAATTTCATGAAGAAACTTGTCTTCTTTATGCTTGCTGGCGATCTTCTCAAGAAGAGTAGGAGTGACAACAAGATGAGCAAGAATATCATGTCTTCTACTAAAAGCATCGGCTACCACGTTGGCTTTTCCGGGTGTATATAGAATATCCAGGTCATATGATGCTAGAAATTCCAACCAAGATTGCTGCCTCAGATATAAATCCTTCTGGGTAAAGAGATATTTCAGAGATTTATGGTCGGTGAATAATTTGAATTTTTCACCTAGAAGAAAGAGGGTTTATTAAGTATATACATTAAGTTAAGTTAAACTTTTAAATTTTTAGGAAAGCTGAAAGAGATTCTTACCCAGAAGATAATGATGCCAGATTTTCAAAGCAAAAATAACTACCGGAAGTTCGAGATCGTGGGTTGGGTAATTTTTCTCATATGGTCGTAATTGTATGCTTGCGTAGGCAATCACTCTACCCTCCTGCATTAGAACAGCACCCACACCATCACCGCAAGCGTTTGTATAAACAGATAAACCTTGATTCTCGTTAATAATAGCAAGAACGGGAGTGGTGGTCAATATTTTCTTCAACTCTTGGAATGCTTCTTGGCACTTCGGAGTCCAATCAAACTTAGTATTTTTCATAGTCGGTTTAGTTAACGGACTGGCTATCTTGGAGAAATCCTGGACAAATTTTCTGTAATACCCGGCTAATCCCAGAAAACTTTGAACTTCCTTCTACGTTGTGTGTTGCTTCCAGTCAAGGATAGCGGAAACCTTGCTAGGATCTACAGAAATCCCCCCTTTGGTAACAATGTGTCCGAGAAATCTAACTTCCTTGACCCAAAAATGACACTTAGAAAATTTGGCAAATAAAACGTTCTTCCTTAATATTTCCATAACTATTCTCAAGTGCTCAGCGTGCTCCTCTTCGGTTTTGGAATAGATCAGAATATCGTCAATAAACACAAGAACGAATTTATTCAATACCTCTCGGAATACACAGGTCATCAAGTCTATGAAATATGTGGGAGCATTGGCTAGTCCGAAAGGCATGACTAACCATTCGTAGAATGTGTTAGGACCCCTGAAAGCAGTTAAGTGAATACAGTCTTTAGCTATTCTCAACTGATGGAATCCTTGGGCTAGATCCATCTTTGAAAAGAATCGAGCGCCGTGCAATTGATCGAACAAGTCGTTAATTCTGAGCAAAGGAATTTTTTTTTGAAAGTTAATTTATTGAGATCACGGTAGTCCACGCACAATATCAAGGATCCATCAGACTTGGCTACAAACACCATGGCTGAACCCCAACTGGAAACACTGGGACGTATTAATCACTTTCTCTAGCAAATCTCGGGTTTTCTTGACTAACACTATTCTTTCCCGTGGTTCCATCCTGTAACTTTCATGAACAACAGGACAAGCATTGGGAACCAAGTCGATTCTGAATTCAATTTCTCCGTGCGACGGCAAAGATTTAACCTCTTCAAACACGTCGGGAAATTCCCGGACAATAGGTATAGACTCCAGACTAGGATCGGGATATCCCAAAGTATACATCAGCTTATCTCTCTTTGGACTCAGATCCTCATAAGAAATTTCTATAAAATTTCCAAGTTTTGTTTTGACTGAAATCGTTCAATTGTTACACAATGTAGTTTAGCTTCATATTTCGTTAACCAATTCATTCCAAGTAAGATTTCAAATTCAATAAAGTCAAGAACAAAAAGATTGATAAGAAATTGATGACGAGAATATAAGATAGGAACCTTCCTACAATATAGACAAAGATTTGCAGGACCACCAACCGGATTCTTCATGCAAATGGGCCCGTCGACAAATTCAGGTTCAAGTTTTAATTCGTTTACGATTTGTTGGGAGATATAGCTATGTGTGGCTCCTGTATCAAACAAAACTATAACAACCCTATCATAAATGAGAAGGTTACTTTCTAAAATGCCTTTTCCTTTATCTGCTTTTGAAGTCGAAGGGTCATCTTTGATCGCATACACCTTTGCCACTTGAGCTTGCTTCATTTTCTGATAATCTTTAACTACGTGTCCAGGCTTGTGACAGTAATAGCATTCTCTAGCTCCCTGACTTGTCTTCATAGGTTGATCTTTCTTTACTTGTTTCTTTGGCTTCTTGCAACTGTTTGAATAATGGCCCTTCTCTCGACAATTGTAACAAGTAATATCCCTTACCTGGTTCTCCTGATTACTCTTCTTCTCCTTGCCTTGATACGGTTTCTTCCCTCCGAACTTCCTTTTCTTCCAATTCGGATTTCTTGCACTTCTTTTCTCCTCCGAAACTTACTGCTTATCCAGGGTAGCGTATCTATAACCTATATCCATCAGATCAGAAAAAGATTCCTTCACGTGGGCAGTCATCCTTTCATGGAATTTCTTGTTCATCCCTCGAATAAATCTTTCATTCTTCTTCAAGGGGGTGTTCACCAACTCCGGACCAAAACGAGATAACTCGTTAAACTTGTTCAAGTACTCTTCAAACAATAAGCTCCCTTGTCACAAATCTATGAACTCATAGTACATTCTGGAGATACCAGTAGTGGCATATATCGTTGCTCAAACACCTCTTTGAATCGACCCCAAGTGAATTCATCCTCTGGCTCATCCACTGTAATAGTTTCCCATCATGCTAAAGCTTCCTCTTGGAGTTGCCAAGAAGCTATCAATCTCATATGGTCATCCTCCAACTTCAGTCCTCTGAAAATTCTTTCACATGATCGAATCTAGGCTTGTACTTCGATAATAGACTCCTTGCCTGTGAATGGCTTTCCACCAAGTCTAGAAAAACTTCGATATAAATTAGCCAGGTTCGGCAGAGGTTGAATAGGAATAGCTGCTTCCGTTATTGCAGGGCCTTAACCAGCTGTAGTGGTACTTCCCCGTCTCCTACCTCTTCCTCTTCTAGTGCTCATTCTCACAATCTGTAAATAGTAAGAAAACTTGATTTAGGCTATATGGACGAGATATCTTAAGGATATACTCATTCTAGGGTATTTCTAACCCTATCTCTAATGAGTCACCTAATGTGTTATACTCCAAAGCTAAAGTTCTTACTCAACCTTTAGCTCTGATACCACTTGTAACGACCCTCCGTAGCAGACAATGGTACTCCTCAGTTTGCTTTTACAGCCAGCCTTTTGACTCAATTCAACCAACCCCTCCCTGGGGACATGTATGGGTAAGATTCTCTCGTTCGCCACCAAACGCGAAGGGAGAACCCCCTATCACGTTGTAATGTAGCAAATTAGGTAACTACTAACACGAGTATGCCATCCTCCGGTCGTAACCGACCTTTATCCACGGCCCCAACAACAACAACCACATAATTTAAGTATATGGGCTCCATACCATGATACCACTTTTTATCCAGAAGGAAATGCACATACCCTAAGGGGAGCTACCCCCATAACCTTGCTGCATCCTTTCTACTTCGACCATTTTCGGGTTGTGAGGTTCGACGAAGTCTCGTCCACAAAGCTACGCTTTTCACAAAAGTCATGCTTTGATCAACAAATGATCAGCACTCAGCATGCCACACTACCAAATTGGGAGTATATCACTAATAACCATCAACTATATAACCTCTGAGCTCGTACGTCTCAGAGAAGGGTGCTAAACTAAGAAAATAAATTCTCCGACACCAATAGAAATGTATTTGATAGAGATTAGCTTTATATCTCAAAGTGTAATGTCAGACATACAACCATACAAGTCAATTCTGGGTCTGAATGGAACCGAAGGCACTTCATCCAATAAACGAAGAAGCCCTTGCAAATTCGGGAATCCACAATCTCGATCAGACTCCCCATCACATATGGAGATCTCTATACCGGAGCAACTCAGTGAAAAGACAATCGACCGGTAATCCTTTCATTCTTGAAAAAACCCGGTCTTCACCACCGTCTTCAAATGCACTCCAATTCGTCCTATCATTATTCGGAATGGGTTTTATGACACAAAGTCCTCTCCCGGCTAATCCGAATAATGAGTGTTTATTTTAAAACACGTGGATACACAAGTCACAAAGATTCATCATTAAGGTTCGATGTGGGTTTCGGATAACCATTTGGAATCCGACTCCCTCTCGCATCAAAATTCAAATGTCGTTTAAAGACCAACAGTTTTCACATTCACACAGAAATACATCACAGATATTACGGTTCAATTCACAGCAATTCACATCACAAAGTATCACAACCACATAACAGGGGTATCAATCAGTTCAGATATTCAATAGTAATTCAACATGTTTAAACATAATAGGGGTATCAATGCCGTTTAAAGGCCAAAATGATTTTTTTTTGTTTAAATTTTAAAACCCCATGTATACACACAAATACGCGAATCAAAACTCGAGCTAGCACGCAAACTCCCCGAGGTCGACTTAGAGGCAATGTTATCTTCCTCAACCCAGATACACATGATACTTGTGCACATGCACAGCCAATTCGGCCACCTCCGATCGAAGCTCCAGCCATCGACAAGTCAGCGACAACCTACTCGAGCACCATGCACACCCAGTTCGAAAGAATCAACGACGAATTCGAGATCGAACTACTCGAGCCAAACTGGAACAACAACATCGATCGACAAATCTTCCTCGATCGATCGCCACAAGTCACCGGCAATCATGGAATTCCAACCACAGCTTCATCTAAACCTTACGCTTCGAATCCCACCGGTGCGAGCAGCTCCGGTCCACTGACGATGATGCAGCAATGCATTTTTCGACCTCGACCAGACATGGATTTTAAACCCTAAATCGATCTCGCATGCCGCCTCAGTGAATTATAAATTCACCGAGCTTTTTTTGATATCCTCGACCACCAAGCGTGCTTCAGGTTCAATCACGAGACAAATTATGTCACTGATCACCAAAATTTGCCATAAAACCCAAATCCATTCATCCTCGCATTTCTCAGTGGACACTTACTTAAAAAATTTGATTTCATTTTTCAAAAATCCTCATTTTCAAAAATGTTTCAATTGATATACTTGAAATCAGGAATCATGATAATTGAATTTTCAACATATTTTGAGTTTGCCTATATTTTTAAATTTCCAGAAAAAGATTTAATTGATTTTGCTTAAATTTATTTTCAAAACTTAAAACATGTTTAAACAAACAAATTTTGTTTAGATCCTAAAGTCTAACAAGAATCAAAGAAGAAGAATTCGATTTTTTTTTGAAACAGGTTTGAAGCCTGTAACCTGGAACAGAGCCAAATTCTTATTTTCCAGACATGCACAAATCATATCCCCCCCACACACAGACATATATATATATATATATAAAATTTGTATACATGCAACAAATTGTACAACTTAACTTCAAGCATGATTTCAAACAACATGTAAAATCCAAATTTTTAAAAAAATTACTCACCTTTTTAAGAAAGAACATAGAGCTTTTATAAAATCCTAAAAGTTGATTTTCTTTTGAATTTTGAAATCTGTAAACTTGTTTTGATCTGGAATACTTTGCTTGATTAGTGAGTTGATCTGAATTTCTTTGATCTTGTTTAATTTACTTGATTGCTTTGATCTTTTGAATTGAGCTTTGCTTAAATTCTAAAGTTGAGATCCTTGCCTTGATGTTTGAGATAATTTTCAGGCTTCGGATTTTTAAATTGTAAAAGATGTTTGAATTTTCTGCTTTGTTTTTTATTTTCTCTGATTTGTTTTCTTTTGATTTTTGCCGGTTTTAAAGTTTACAGGCTTTGGTTTGAAATTATGTGATAAAAGAAATGAGAAGAAGGAGTTAGAGAGGTTTATATAGCTTATTTCTATTATTTTTAAAAATAAAAGAGAATAATGACACTTGTTAATTTCATGCTTCATTAGTTAACACTTGTTAATTTTTTTGTTAAATTGATTACACTTGCCAATACTATGTGTTAATAATTGAACACTTGTATTTTGCATGAGAAAAATATTTATATATTATTTTTAAATTTTATTTTATATTTTATAAATACATTCTCCTTTATTTATAAATATATATACAACTTAAAAGATAATGTTTTAAAACTAATTATATATTAAATAAATCACATGTATATTATTTTAAATCCAATTTGTTTTACTAAGATATTTATTTAAATTTTAAATTCAAATTCAAACTCAAATTACAATCTATTCATATATATATATATATATAATTAAACACTTATTCTATTTGTTTTGAAAAAAAATCAAATTAATTTCAAATTAAACTCCAGAATTTATATTGATTACTAATTTTGAATTTGATAAAAATTAGGATGTTACAATAACAAAGCTCAAAATGAACAACACATCATCTTAGATTGACGGTACACAAAGAAGATATCAAAATCAATAGTCAATAAATCAACTTTAGAAATAATTAAAATAATCGTATATGAAAAGTAAATCTTATACCCATACCACTACTCGTTGATTTCCAACTGGTATTATCACTCAATTAAAAATGAAGCGGAGCAAACGAATGTAAAATTGCCTCTAAGCTTAACCTAGACGGCAATTTTAACCTTCGAGGTAGAAATGAGTTTCCATATCTCGACGTGTGCTAAGAGTGTGACTAAATCCTTTCCATAAGCAATATTGTTTATGGAAATTTAAATTTATTATCTTTTCCACATCCGAATCAAACTTCTAAACTTTTAAAACCAAACTCATGCTTAGATTTCACATCACAAATATTAATTTTAAATAGCATTATTTAAAATTAATTAATTAACTTTAGACATGATTAATTATTTTAAATCTCTATATTTAACATAATTAATTAACTTCGAACATAATTAATTACTTCAACCATCTTCATTTAAAATAATTACTTAACTTTGAATATGATTAACTACTTTAAACATTTTTGTTTAAAATGATTAATCAATTTAAACATGATTAATTACTTTAACCATCATTATTTAAAATAATTAATTAACTTTAATCATCATTATCGAAACAATTAATTAACTTTAAAACATTATTATTAAAATAATTAATTAACAATATAAATCATTATCAAAAATGATTAATTAATTTGAAAACATCATTATTAAAATTATTAATTAATTTTAAACCATCATTATTAAAATGATTAATTTACCTTAAACATCATTATTAAAAATGATTAATTAATTTTTAAACATTATTATTAAAATGATTAATTAAAAAAAATATTATTAAAATTTCTAAACTGCCTTCATAGCAATTATTGTTATATGGACCATAATTTTTAAACTCATTTTGTAAATCAAAATTGACCATGGTTCAAACAAATTTTTTTAAAGTGTCAAAACACAACCAAATATTTATTTTGTAAAAGCCCAAGCACTAGATTTAAAAAAAGATGTCAAAAAAGATGATATTTTCAAAGTGTCGATATAGTAACAGTCGCTATACAGACACTTCTACAAAATATTTCAAATAACATATATTCATCCAAACATCTTACAACATAAGCATAAATATATAAACAAATGCAAATAATATCCATACCACATAAAGAGGGCATCATTGAAATAATTACTTAAACATTTCGACAAATCTCAAGTCATTAACTAATTATCTCATATGTCATCCGCTTCAAGCGGGAACCAAACCAAACAATCATTACTTTCCATGCATATAAACTCAAGCAATTAACATACATTATCACCTTAATAATAAATTTTAAAACTTTCTTTCAAAGAGTGAGATTTACTCACACAAACGAACACGAACTTGCAAACGACCCATGAACGAAGCTTCTTTCTACAAAAACTCATAGGGTTAATATGGTTCGGCCATGGTGGGTATGGGGCTCGGCCTTAGTTAAAAATAGGTTCTTTGGGTCTTGTTTTGGAAGAGAGGAGGCATAGAGAAGAAAGAAAGAAACTTTAGCAACTTTACTTAAGGAAAATGGAAAAGGAAGTGATTTTTAATTTTAAATCTTGTTGAAACCATGGATGGAAGCTTGAAAAGCTTGGAAGAAGAGGACGAATGTTTAAAAATGAAAATGAGAAATAAAAACAAAAATAAAGAGTTACTTTTATATATAAATAAATTGAATAGGTGAAATATCCAAAATACCCTTAATAATTTCAAGCTACTATACCCTCCTCATTTTGATGCCATATCGCCATGCCCCCTTACCCATTCCACATGCAAGCTCCCCCTTCACTCAACATTAACTTATCCTTTCACATGATACGATGTCACCTTTTTTACATTTATTTCTCTTTTTAAAATTGTAAAATAAAAGTCAACTTTACTTTATTTACTTAAGATAAATATTTTATCTTATTTTAACTCTAACCATTTCATATGTTATTCATATAAGTGTGTGCATATATACATTCTAGTGTGCACAACATGTTCCGAAAACTTTTAGACGATGAAAGTCAAAATCCAAAAACGGTTTTTGGTTATATTTTCAATTTTTCTCATAACTACTTATTTCTGTAAACCAAATTTTAAAACAGCTTTACCATCATTAGTTATTATTAAAAAGAGGGTTATTTGAGTTATAAAATCCATTATTTAAATATTTAAAGATATTTTAAATATTCAAATTCAAAGTGATTAAATTATGGGCCACTATAAATCCTATATGTTAAGACATAAATCACAATGTTAATTCAATGTGATTTCTAAAAATTAAGTATCATATTAAAATGAAGAAAACTATTCCAGTGTAAATATATTTATAAGAAAATTGATTATATATATGTCCTAATAAAAATTTTAAAAAATAAAAATAATATATAGAAAATTACTCAATTGTGTATGTTTATTACTTCACATTATGAAGTGCAATGTCTAAGAGCATCTCCAATGCAAATAGGATGTAGTGTTAATTAAATCCTATGTGTCAAGAGACAAACCACAATGTTAAACCAACATAATTTCCAAAAATTAAACATCAAATTAAATAAAGAAAACTACCCAAATGCAAATGTACTTATAGAAAAGAAATTGACTGTGTGTTCCAATCAAAATTTAAATAAATAAAAACAATAGAGAAAAATTTACCCTATTATGTATATTTTTTACTTCACATTATGAAGTGCAATGTCTAAAAATAGACATTGCATGTAACAGCTGGAATTTTTGACCCTTGAAAATCGATACTAATACATCCACTATATTCCATGCCGAGCAATCAAATGTCGAAAAACCCGATTGTTAAGGAAAAAAGAAGAAGAAAGAAGATAAGACGAAAACTAAACAACACAGAATCTCACAGTGGAACGAATAATCTATAATATACAATAAATCTTTACACAAGGAAATCTGTAATATACATACATCAATCAGAGTATACTAACCAATTCCAACCTGGACAGTTATAACAACATATCCTCAAAATTGCTGATAAATACAACAATAAATGCAGCGAAAAAATAACCATATGTGCAAATACATCTCCGGGCCTCCATCTCGTCTCTTGAAGCTCCAACACATCCAAAGTAAATATGTAATATGCTTGATCTGACCCGGGCATTATAATAAAATAACACCCGAGTCAGTTTGGAAAACCAGTGTAATAAAACACACTCGATTGGATTTTAATATTATTAAAACCTTTGAAACCAAAAGTATCTCGTAAGACCACGCCGCACATAAAAATGGACGGCTTTTTACTTTATGATAATCAAAAAAATTTCTATAGAAAACCCATTGATATTATAATAATGTCCAAGGGTCAAAGTAAAATATGAAAATAGATGAAAATCTTACATCTTACGTTTCAGCATAGTTGGGCACAACTAAGTCTGCACAGTGCTTATTGGAGAATGGATTCCATACAATGACTGGTATACTCGGGTATTTCCTATCATGGTGAATCTCTAGATAAAATAACACTGAGGACCTCACCAGGATCCTCTGCCAACACAGGAACGACCTACCACTTGACTGCTAGTATAGAATATGATCAACCCCCTGCCCCCGTTGATGAGCCCCGAAGCATACAAATGAGAGATAATATTGACTCTTGATAGGAATGATCATACCCTACTTAGGAATGATGCATTTAGCCCCACTGCATCTCCCATGTTTTAGTCATTCCTGTTTGATGAGGCTTGAGGCTACGATTTACCTTTTATATAGCACTTTCCACTTGGAATGCTAAACCGCCCTCCAAGAGACAATGCAATGTCAGCATTCATCCATACAAGTTTGTTTTAGGACTAAAAGAAACTCTTAAGAGCTCCGTCTTCAATTCCATTATTTCAAGATATCTTCACTTCGAAATGCTTGAGCTGGATCGAAGTGGTTTTTAGATAACATATCTTATCCCGGTCTCTTTGAAAGAACTTTCAATAATTTTTGGTTAACTGAACCCCAATTCTTTAGGAAATAACAGTCAAAATAAGAGCGAAGATCACCTTCTAACCGTTGGTGGATGAATTTCCTTAGCATTTGTCATAGGAGAACAAAACGAGATTTATACGCAAAGTAAAACATCATCGAAGATGATTGTGTCATATAACTCACGTGTTTCTCCTAGAAATTTCCAAAGTTACGTTTTTGGATCCAAATTTGTTAGTCGGTTATTTAACTATCAATAAACACACATTCAAATCAGAGATTTATTTCAAAAGGGAAAACCAACATGGGTTAAGCACATAAGCAACCACTAGCCTTCTTGACTAATATTTTCATTTATTAAATTCATATTGTAAATACTTATATCAATATACTTTTATGAAGATATATTCAAAAATTCCTATACTTTCAACACTTGGAAAAATATCCATATACTTACCTCAATGGTATAAGTATATTTATAAGACAGAGAAAGATTTCCTTTTTATACAATTCTTAAATGATTTGTCAATTCTTTTATGAATCTCTAAAATCATTTATAAACTATTTATAAATCCATAAAACCATTTATAACCTATTTATAAATTATTTCTTTAGTCATTTATAAAACCCTTCATAAATCCATGCGACTATTTGCAAAATTCCTCTTATTATTCTATAAACCCATTTCTAAAATTCGTTTATAAATATCTAACCATTTATAATACTCCTTCACCTTATGAATAATCCCTCTTTAAGTCTTCAAACAATTTCATAAAACTTCCCTTATAAACCCTAAGTCTGTTTATAAACTCTATTTGTGAGTCTTGAAAACATTTATAATTAAATAAGATCATTTACTTTAAAATGATATTATATAATAATAATTATTAACAAATAACGTTATAATAAATAAATAATAATTATTAACTTCAAAACATCTTAAAATAATATTTAATTATTTCAAACATTATTAAATAAATAATAATAATCAATCTTTATCATGACAATAAATAATAACAATTAACTTGTAAAATTATCGATAATCAATATTAAATCCATACTATATTAATTTTTTGAATAATTAAATTTTCAAAATAGTAAAATATTGATAAATATCTTTAAAACAACATTATATATAAATAAATAACTTTAAACAATATTAATTATAAATAAACAACTTTAAAACAATGTTAAATATAAATAAATGACTTTTAAAAACAATGTTAAATATAATAAATAACTTTTTTTAAAACAACGTTAAATATAATACATAACTTTTTAAAACAATGTTAAATATAAATAAACAACTTAGAAAAAGATAGATAGGTAGGTTGGAATCGAATAGAACTTAAATCCTTTAAAACAAAATATTCCCGAAACTCAATTTCGGATTTAAAATCACTTCCTGTGTCAAATCCATTTCCAACTCAAATGGCAATTTAGTGTTTTTAGAATACTAAGTTGAGGCTAATAGCTAATAAACGCTTAACCAATATCAATATTGATTTCCTATCACCATAGGGTTTTTAGTTGTTCATATAACAATGCCGTATCCAATAGGGTTCACAATCTGGTTTGATATTCCATAATCATTCAACAAAAATATTATTTAAAACATTTCAACAAATGACACGGAATCCTGTTGGATTCCTCCAACCTGTTTCCACATACATCACAACTCACATATATGTCAATATATATATATATATATATATATATATATATATATAATATAACTAATAATGTTGAGGAATCCTGTTGGATCCCTCAAACATGTCCCTCTACATCACAAAAAGTATATAATTATATAATACGGGTGATCCGCTACTAGGTGGGTATATATAAAGGGTCATTCGCTCTAGTGGCGGGAGTGAATCCATACCAACCGATAAAATAATAAACCGTCCACACATTAAATCAAAAAAAATTTATCAACTATGTAATACTATAGGTTAGCCAAAAAAGTGAACTTAACTCATCAGATTTTCTTTTATCGCCGAGGCGTTCCGGTTTGGAACAAAAATCGAACAACGTCTAATTTTAGCCCAAATTTCAGTAGTCTCCAAATTTTTCCAAATAGTTCCATTATGTAGCTTTCATCGTTACAAGCACAACGCAAAAATCTGTGCCTCGATTGGACCTCGTATGAGAGAGTTATTAAAATTTTAAGTTATCAATATTTTAAATTATAATAAAATAAACTAATCACATAATTAATTTTAATTACATTCTTAGTCCTTCCCTCGCAAAAGCACAAAACCAAATTCCTATACACGAACATCATGGCCGATCATTGGTCTCAACCATTCTCCATTGATCCTCCACGAAAATCGAAACTATCGGCACTGACGAACTTCCCATCAAAAACTCCATCACTCGACCCCAAAAATAGCCAACCCGAACTCCTCCATTAAAATAGCTCGACAGCTCCTACCCCCATCCGTACACAGAATGGAACCACCTCCGAGCCTCCGTACACCTCCAGATCTCGACCATTGGTACCGTTTCCATCCCTATGTCCAAATCTCCACTCCATTCTGCCTCACCTCATCACTAATATAATTAATTCCCAAACCTAGTTTCATTGCTTGCTTAAACTCCTTACTATCAGCAGCCCCTTCCTTAAAACAATAGCCACACTCACCACAAGCTTGTCTATAGGTAGGTCTAGGCACCATAAACCCAAATATACCACTCTTATAATTTATATATTTTTATTTTTATTGTTTGATTTTATTTTTTTGTTTTCTTACGAAGGTTTGAAAAATGAAGAGAGTGGGAAAGCTGAAGTAATATAAATTTTAGATGGGTTATGGGCTTGTACATGGAGGGTAAGGCTATGGCATGGTAAAGTATGGGCTTAAAGTAGGTATATATTATTTTATTTACTAAAATATCTAGTTTTATGTACTTGAAATTCTCGAACTCCAGTCGAGGCATGTCACTTGGCGTTCTATATGCAATACTCATATTTCGAACATAATGGAACTAGTTTCGAGACTTAATTCGATCATGTGTTGAAGATAGCTTTTCGAACTCAATTATTATAAAAATTTCTATAATTGATTTCTAAGCATTCGAGCTCGCACGACCAAATGATGCGTCCAATTGTCACCAAATTTGTTAACATTCAATAATTCACTATTATGGATCCAATAAAATTGGTTTTTCATAAATCTGAGACAGTGCCCTGGAAGGTTATTTTCACACGTTATCTAAAACGAACTATTATTTAAAACCAAATAAATTACTTTTAAATTCAAATTTAAAAGTCTATTATCATCATTCTTATTTATACTAAATTCAAATAAGATCTCCAAATCATTTTAATTCATATTAATCAAAGATTTAGTTATTTTAAATATTCCAATTATTTAAATTCACTATCGAAATGAATCTCTATATTGAAATTTAGCTATTTGACTTGTAAAAAAAATTATTCAATATTTAAAACTAATTAACTATTTCAAAATCAAATGACTAAAATTCTGGGTCGTTACATTCTTCCTCGTTAAAAGAATTTCGTCCTCGAAATTAGCAAGTAAGAAAAATGCCCCAAACCCAATAACTTTTCAAAACCAATTAGTTGCAATAGATTTTCAAATTCTTTTAAGTCTTTAACTTCATTCACCGATACCAACTAATTTCCATCCATTCAATCACTTCGGCCTATAACTCAAAATCAAATTTTATTTATTAAAATTTCTTAAAATTTTCTCAAAATTTTCTAACATTACAAATTTATGAAAAATTTCAGCAACGTCTCCTTTGCGCGGTTCGGTCGGAAATTTTACAATACATACATATATATAATCATAAATGTACATCACATCTTTAAGGATGAGGCATCCCATAGGAAAAATATAAAAATACGATATGCAATCCGAGATGTGTACCTTTTATTAGCATTGCAAGTCTATTAAATCAATATGTAATGCGAAAGCGAGTTCCCAATGCAAAGCATACACCATCCACACCTACAAATCACTCAACAATCAATGAGGAAAAGTATAGGGAAACTATGTCAATATATAGCATAGAATATACAATAACCATATGCAAATATAATAAATGTAACCGGAGGAACCATCAGACAAATAATATCCATTCGGTTAATTCACAACCATATCCAGTAGCATTTTCCAATGTCAGCATTTAATTTATTAAAGCCCGTATGATGTACATATACCATCCATACGCAATACCAAATCTGATCGCTCGCTCAATCACACAATTTCACTTTCAAACTAGAATCATCTACACAGCCACTCTAGTGTAGAATCAGATCCGGTTCCTTGCTTAGAAACCGTCATTCTCCTTGCATAGCCAATGTTATGATAGAGAATTCCAGAATCAATCAAAAATCCATATTTAGTGTTCTCCTTCGAGAATCGAGTGACAAATTCTAACTCGAACCGATGTAATCATCTCGAAGTTATGTACTCAAATCTGGATAGGCCATTAGGCGAATAAAATAATATACATACAACTTACGTATTTACTTCAACTGGTTTCTCATTATTTAGATTCTATTATTTTCGTTCATTTATTGTTAATTATTATTCAGATTGCCTTATTCACATTCATTTATTACTTTGTATATTCCTTTCAATACTACGGTCACTTAAGAACAATTCCATCAAATTTTTGTTTAAGTTCGCAAACATTTTATACAACCCTTCTCATATTTATTATCACTTCATAACTTAAGTTCATATCTAATTCAGTCAACAACATTCCAAACCCATATTCAATTCACTAATTCATTTTGTTTGATTCATTCCAAATCAAATTCAATTTCATTTGACTCATTTAATTAGTTGACTTCATTATTCAATCTTATCAAGCAACATTTTAAACCATATTCAATTTACTAATTTATTCACTTCGTTCATTTCATTAATTCATTTCAAACACGATCATTTCATTTAAGTTACTTAAGTTAAATTCCATTGAAATTTTTTGATTTTCTTAACAATTTACATTCAACAAATTTAAAATTTTGCTTTAACTTATTAATTCCCAAAATTTATAAGTTATAAAACTTATTTTCTCATATTTTCATAAAAGTTAAATGAAAATTTTCAAAGTTTAAACACACTGTTCTTATTTCAAATTATTTTAAAACAATACTATAAATAAATTACTTAGTATTTCAAATCATACTTTTGAATTTTAAAATCAAAACTAGTTTTACCAAACCAAAACTTCAATGGTAGCAATTCCTCTCTTGGAAACCCAAAAATGAATGTCGATGATGCTGTAGTCATTATCGAAATTATTTCCTAGCGACCGAAGTGGTTCAGTACTTCTATTTCCTTTAAAACCTTTTAAAATATTTTTAGTCAAAATATTTTAAAAATAATATCATTTTTGTTCTTCAAAAACCCTTGAAAACAATTTTCAAAATCAACGAGACTTAAATTCTCAAATTCTCATCTTTTAAATCCTTTTTATTTGAAAATCTTATTTATAATTTCCCTTATACGCAATTTCACTATGGTCATGCAAAACCATTTCTTAATTGTTAATCTTTATTTTTATTATAATAATAACAGCAACTTTTATTAAAATGCAAATATTAAACAAAAAATGATAATTATCAAATATTACCATTTACTAACACCCAAACACACCATATATACTATCATAATTTCTGAAAAATTATTTCTTTGTATATAAAATATAATCAAGATAAAATTATTTCATTTACCCAATTTCAAATCAATATTATGCCGAATTGCTCTGATCAAGTGTTTAGAGATCCCAATCAATAACATTAATTACTCGTATTGACCAAAATCCATAAGCTACTCTACAGATCAACCAACACAATATAAAACATTTTTATATCACTAACAAATACACGCTCATATATACACACTCAAACTCATTCTTGGGTGCTACTGACCCGATCTTTAATGAGTACCTCACCAAAGCCAAGGTTCTCGCTTAACCTTGCGCTCTAATACCAAATGTAACAATCTAGGCTTTTCAACCATCAATAGTGACTACCGGTAGGCTTTTCAACCATCCCAGCACCACCATGGCATTATAATGGTACCTCGAATCTGCTTTTACGGCCAGCCTCGTGACTGTAAGCACCTAGCAAACCAACCCATCAAGGCCTTATACTACCTCTTCGGGACATGTAGGAGCAAGAATCTCTTGCTCGCCATCACATAGAAAGCGAGAACCCCTTATCATGTTAATTCAACCAATTGAAACAGATTAGATCCTGGTCTCTTCGAAACGACTTTCAATAATTTTATATAAACTCAGCTACGGTTCTTTAGGAAATAAACAGTCAAAGATAAGAGCGGAGATCACCTCCTAACTGTTAGTGGACGAATTTCCTTGTCGTTTGTCCTAAGAAAATGAAACAAGATTTATATGCACAGTGCAACATCAATGGAGATGACTATACCACATTACTCATGTGTTTCTCCTAGATATTTCCAAAGTTACGTTTTTACGTCCATATTTGATAGTCAGTTATTTAACTATCAACAAACATACAATCAAATTAGGGATTTATTTCAAATGGGAAAATCAACATTGGTTAAGCATATAAGCGACCACCGGCCTCCTTGACTAATCTTTCCATTTATTAAATTCATCTTGTAAATACTTGTATCAATATACTTTTACCAAGATATATTCATAAATTCCTATATCAAGAAAATAGGCACATGGATAAACGTAGAAAAAAATTAGACTAAAGGACAACAAGTTTGTTTTTTAGGCTGAAGGACAATGCTAGTTATAACTAGCATTTTGTATAATGTAAAACTGAATATAATGCTAGATATAACTAGCATTTCGTATAGTGTAAAAGTTGAATATAATGCAAATTATAACTAGCATTTGTCCTTCAGCCTAAAAATGAAACTTGGTGTCCTTCGGCCTAAATTTGTTTTTCAAAGTCCTTTTCCCTAATTCCCTCTTCCTATATTTTCAACACTTGGAAAAATATCCATATACTTATCTCAATAGTATAAGTATATTTATAAAATAGAGAAATATTTCCTTTTTATACAATTATCAAATCATTTATAAACTCCTTAATAAATCTCTAAAATTGTAACGACCCGCAAATTAATCACTTTGATAAATTTTATTTATTTTTTAAAAAAATTCAAATAAAAGGTTGACAATACAAGTAATATTATTTCGAGTAATAATAAATCTTATTTTGAATAGATATTTATAAAAATATTTTTCTTCGAGACTTAAATCGGTAAAATGACCGAAAACCGTTTTATCGATAACCACCTCTATAATCGCAAAACATTATGCATGGAGCTGAATACATACACTTATTTTTGTAATTGAGTAAGAATATGAAATAAAATTAATTATTTTATTTTTGGGAATAAAATGTATTTAAGACATCATCACTGATGCCCTTATATTTAATTAATTGATTTATTTAAACGAGCATGACGGCGCGCGCTTTGCGCGTGATGAAGACATCTGAATTGTTTTTCTACAAATTTTATTAGTTTAATACATTCAAAAAAATGATTTTTACAAATATTTAGTCATATTTTTGTATTGAATCAAACTTAGTTAATTTGAATTTTTATTTTTAAGTTGCAGTATCTAATTTTTTTATTACTTTAAATTTTTATTTATATTATTAATTAATAAAAAATGAATTTGTAAAGTTGTTTATTTGTTAGATCCTATTTTTAAGTGATAAAGACTTGGTAAATATTTGTAGAAGAAATTTTGAATGTGTAAATAAAGCTTAATTGTCAGATCCTATTTTTTAGTGATGCTAAATTTTAATAATATCTGTACATATGCATTTTTGGTATCTCATACTGACACCAAAAGAGTGTGACATCAAATATATTACAACGATTACTAAAGGAATACATATAAAGAGCAATTTTGGAACTTCGCGGTCGGACCAAAAAATTGCACTTCCAAGCCAACTATTAATAAAGATTAAATTCAGATTTAATGATTTAATAATTATCATAACTATTCAAATAATTATTATAAAATAATGATAATTCATTTTAAATAGTTATAAAGCATTAATAAATCATTTATAATAGTTTTATAAAGATATATACTTGATATAAAAATATAAGAAAATTCATATCGCTTTATCGATATAATAATGAGTTTTGTAAATAATTGTTAATATTGATTTATTTAGTTTTATAATTCAAATGTGATTATTTTTATTCATCTAAAATAATAAGAAATTGATTTTCAAATTTTGTTTAAAAATATATATACGTTAATTAATAAATGAAAATATGACCGGAAATCGAAATTAAAATTCATAATAATTTGATGTATATAACTTATACACGTTGTTTATGCAACTCGTATATCTTTGTGGCATGGACACACAAATATTAATGTATACATATACATATAACAACGGTAGAAAAGTATAATCATATTTACATATGGTAAATATAGAAAATATCTTAGTTTAAAAAAAGCAAACATCTTCTCACATTAAATCCACCTTACACCGCCATCACCTCCACATCGTCCATCGCTTGGGGGGGTCTGTCGTGCATTCTCGAGGTGGCGGGTAGGAGGGGATGGCAAAGGGTAGTTTCGTCTATTCATATTATGATCTTTTGGTTTTCTAAAATCCTATAAATATCCCACCCTTTCTTCACATTTTTCACATAATTTTCTCCACTTCCTGCTCCACATTATCAAGCTTATTAATGGCTTCTCATGTTAACAAAGTAATGGAGAAAATTTATTCAAAAAGAAATTAAATTAGTATAATATACATATCAAATCCACTTCAAACTAAGGTAAAACTCCTCCTCTACCTCTTTTATACACATGATCATCACTTCCTCAAACCAAGGCCATGCCCTTTCTCCTCCCTTAGCAAGGCCGTGAACTCCTCCTTGTGTCCAAAACCTAGGCCGAGCCATTTAAAGGCAACAGTGCTAGCGATCGTGAGCTTAGATTTTGTGATAACGAAGCTATAGCCAATTTTATATTAGCTCGAAGGAAAAATGAAGGTGAGAAACTCCTAAACTATAGTTATATATACTATAGTTATATATACTATAGTTATATATACTATAGGTAATATATATGATTGGATATGATTGTTAATGATGGTTGTTTAATATGGTTGTTTTAACGACCCTGACTCGACCAAAAAAATCGACATCCAAATACATCACCCATATCCGAATGCCGCAGATTCAAACATCGAATCTGGTTCGTCGGAGCTTATAACACATTAAGTACAACAACACAGTGGAAAAAGAAGAATAATTTTTATTGATACACAACATTTGATATAACAATGATACAAATAATTATCAATATCAGAGATACATGACAATAGCGAAGACAACAGCAGCGGAAAGCCGATGTCTTCAATGCCAAAGCTCAAAACCTCCAAAAGATCGAACCACCATCATGTTGAACTTAAGCAAGCCTGGTCCGAATGTTGAAGAGAAGCATAATGCGATAGCCAAAATCCAAGAAAAAGACCTTAAAGATTGCCAAAAGCTACACCTACTATCTGATTATCTGAAAAACCCGACTCTAGGCTGCCCGTGAGGAAAATTGTGGGCACCTAGAGTTTAGAAAGGGAACAATAAACTCCAGGTCAGTCATGAGACTGGTGTGAGCAAACAAAAACATTTTTTTGAACTAAAACAAACAACAAAGAAGTAAAAAGAAATCTGCAATGCTTTTTGGAAAATGAACTACCATATGGCCTCCCCGCACACACACAATGCAAACGCACAATTGGAGAAGATTTCTCCTTATGATAGTCAAACATGCTTGATATGAAAAATCTTTTTTTTGATATTATTATTAGTGCATAGTGCAGAAAATATTTCGAAAGTGTAATATTAATCTTAGCCAGCATACCACATTTCATGGTATGCCTACTATAGCTACCATGTTCAATAGCAGGTTACCATCACATTCCATGGCAGGTTATACAACTAAAACCGTACAAGGCTCGTATTGTTTGTTTGTATTTCCAACAAATGGTCAGGCTAAGGAACTTCCTACACCATATGGGTAAGCCTTTGGAGGGACGCCCCGAGAACTTAGCCAGCTCTCTGCCAACGCAAGGCCGGATTACCTCTGTAACTAGGTAACTACTGACACGAGTATGCCATCCCCCAGTCGTTACCAAACTTTATACCGGGATTCACCAACAAATAGCCACAACCATATAGGTTAAATATCCAGGCACCATATATCGTGATACCACCTTTTTCCAAAAGGAAATGGACATACCCTACGCGACCCACATAACCTTGCCGCATCATTCCTGTTTTGACCATTTCCGGGGTGTGAGGTTCGACGAGGTCTCGTCCACAAAGCTACGCTTTTCACAACAGCCATGCTTTAATCAACAATGATCGGCAACATTTAGCATGCCACATTACCAAATTGGGAATGTATCACTAATAACTATCAACTACATAACCTCTGAGCTCGTACATCTCAAAGAAGGTTGTTAAGCTAAGAGAATAAGTTCTCCGCCACCAAACAGAAATGTATTTGATAGAAACTAGCTTTACATCTCAAAGTGTATTGTCAGACATACATCCATACAAGTCCGTCCAGGGTTCGAACATAACCGAAGGCACTTCAAAGAAGCCCTTGCAAATCTGGGTATTCACAATCCCGATCGGATTCCCCATCACATATGAAGATCTCTATACCATAGCTAATCAGTGCAGAGTCATTCGATAGGTTATCCTATCGTTCTCAAAAATACCCGGTCTTCACCACCGGTTTTTAAATGCTATCTATTTCGTCGTATCATTTATTCGGAATGGGTTATATGACATAAAGTCCTCTCCCGGCTAAACCGAATAATGAGCGCAAATTTGAAAACCATATGGATATATTGGGATCTTAATTAAGTCATAACTTTTAGCCAAAAACATTTCCTTTTGAATGGTTTAAACAAATTTCCACTTTTAATCTTTTAAACAAAGATTCACCCTTTCAAATCCACTTCAATTTGAAAACAAAGTTCACCAATCTTTAACAAAGATTCATTCATAGCTTTCAAAACAGTTCCATTTCAAACTTGAAATCTTTCAACAAAAACTGGAAATTCTTTCCTTATATGAAAGCCATTATCATTTGAAAACATATGCTTTTCGTTTCAAAAAATCCGATTAAATTTACACAAGTTATAGCCTTTCAAAGAATACATTGAAAAATCAGCGAACTGCCGTATACTCGGCAAGTTCTATTTGAATTGAATTCAAATTTCCAAAATAATTTATTTAATATATTTTAAATATGGTTTAAAATCCATATACATACATTGTATAACTTGTATAACCCTTTCAAACCATACTTTCTAAAATAATTTCAAAACTTAAACAGCAAATATTATATTCAAACTAAATTTCAAATTTCGAAACTTCCTTTTCAAAAACTTTTCATATTCAATCCAATTTCATTTCCAAAACCATTTGGATTCAAAATTCAACTCTTAAGAATAATATTTAGATTTCAAAATATCTGCGACTTAACCGATTTCCTCGTGAAATCCATATTTGTGTGTGTGTGGTGTAGTCCAGGGATTTTACACACAACAATAACATATCATAACCATATCAATTCAAGCACAAAAATATCGATAAGCGGTATAATCCCATAACGCTTATCTTCATTCACAGATTCATAGATATAAATATGTAAATTCATCATAGATAAATAAATCATAATTCACAGCTCAATCATATCACAGAATACCACACATCCGGGATATCACTAATTCAAAGCATTCAATACAATCCAAACATCCATAAGTAAGATCGATTAATCACTTGATTATAATTAAACCAGATTAATTACTTATGAATAAATTACTAATCCTAGTTAACTAACAGTAATCAATTACAACCCATTTAATTAATTATCCTTTAATAATTTATTAATTAACCTTTAATAATAAATTAATCAACCTTAATTAATAAATTAATCAACCTTTAATAATTATCCTTAATTACATTAATTAAATAACCCTTAATTAATTACCATTTAATTGATTATCCTTAATTAATTACAATAAGTGATTATCCCTAATCACTTATCTTAATAAATCAAAAATTAATTACACTGAGTAATTATCCTTTAATCACTTGATTAATCAACCTTTAATCATAAATTAATTATCCTTAATTACTTTTATTAAGCAATTATCTTTAAGTAATTAATTACCTATAATTACTTACATTAATTAATCTTAATTAAGTACTTATCCTTTAATGTACTTACACAAAGTAATTATCCCTTAATTACACAAAGTAATAATCTTTTATTAATTACATTAAGTAATTAAACTTAATTAATTTCATTAAGTAATCATTCTCTAATTACTCATCATTAATTAATTACCTCTTAACAAATTAATTAATCCTTAACTAATACTTAATTATTCTTTAATTAAGTAATGATCATTAAATTTCAAATTAATGATCCTTTTAATCTTAAGATAACCCATTTATCTTAATTAATCATATTAACAATATCATTTAACAACAATTAGGGATCACATTGATTAATCACTCGATATATTTTTATTTTGAAACCAAAATAATTGATCTTTAAAACATTTAACTTTTTGAAACAAATTTATTTTTTATCCATAAATCAACTTAAATCTTTAAGTTAATTAGCAAATAAAAACATCTTTATCTTTTTAATTTACTTCTTAATTAAGCTATTTAATTCTTTATTTTAAAAAAATAGGCTTAAAACTAATTAATGAAAGCACAAACATATATATATAATGTTTTAAATTTGATTAATTAAAATAACTTAAATTTAAAATCTTTAATTAACCCAAAAATAAACACATATTGTATAAAATAACTAATTTAACAAAATTTGTTTAAACTTGATTTAAAATTTTTAAAACTTGTTTAAATTTTAAATTTTTACAACTATCATCCTAAACCCGAGTCAAACTCGAAGTAAACCCGAGTTTAACTTTGAGTAACCCACACTTTTCATTTACCCGAGCTACTTCACGAAATTCTTCGACTCAATCCCAAGACAGTGCTTATTCCCAAACTTACAACCATACCAAATCCAAATGTTCACGCATGCACATGCACGATCAAATGATTGACCTTCGACCATCGTCGTGGCCTTCGACACATCATCAACAATCCCTCCGATCACCACGACCACCCAAAACCCATCAATTCACCGTAGTTCAAAATCGAGCAGCTCGATCGGGTACTGGAACCCATCCTAGTCACCTAAATCAGCCTCACACCGACGATCTCGTCTACCATCAATCACGCTACTTCGACCAGAGTTGCCCTGACGACCCACGAAACATTTCTCCTTGGTCCGGTGCAACTCGATGCAACGATGACGTCGAAATCGTCACAGGAATCACCTCAACCAAAACTAAGTGTAAAACCCTACTTTGTCACCGATCGATCGCCATGACCACCTGAAAACCTTCCCTCCATTTTTTCGATGATCTACGACCCCCAATCTACCTCAACGCAAGGCATGACCTACGAATCTTCGCCGTTCATCGAATATTGACGAAAATGCATTTTCTGTTCAACTCGTAATTTCCCACAATTTATCTAACTAAAAATCCTGATTTTATTCTTAAAATTCATGGTTTTTGATGTTGAGTTAGGTAACGAAGGTGAAATTCAAGACCATGATACTCGAAATTGACAAGAATTTAAGTTTTCTTCGTACATCTTAAATTTTCCAAAAAAACTTAAACTAACTATCCTTAAATATATTTTTAAAATCAAGATCTTGCAAATTCGAACAAATTTTATTTGGACATCAAGGTCCAAAGAGAATTAGGGGAAGAGATTCGAATTTTTGAAATAGGTTTAAAACCTGTAACCTATACAGAGCATCAACATGTATATACACACAAGCATGCACATATATATATATATATACATATTTATATAGATATGCAATACATTTTCATCACTTCACTTCACATACATCAAGTTGATAAACAAATTCAAGTTTTAAAATAGAGGTTTGCTCACCTTAAGAAGAAGAACAGAGAACCTGGATTATTGCTTGAGAATTGGAAACTTTGTTTTGATATGAAGCTTGGCTATTGAGTTAAATTTGAATGCTTTGATTTAAACTTGCTCTTGATCAGGTTGAAAGCTTTTCAGTTCAAATTTGCTCAGGCATCAGGTTGTAGATTTTGATTTAACCGAGTTGATCTTTGTTCTGAGATTAGGTTTTGATTTCAAGTTGAAAGCTTTCAGGTTTGAGTTTGATTTTCAGGTTTTGATTTTGTTTGAATCTTTGAAAACTGAAAAATGTTTTGTTTTGAGATGATTTTGAAATTTTTTCTCAGGTTTGATTTTAGTTTTGAATAGAAGAAAATGAGAGGAAAAGGATATAGTGTGGTACATATAACTTTGTTCTCATTTTATTTCTTAATTTAAAAAATTAAAAGAAAAATTTAAAAATAAGACACTTGTTAATACATGGCATAGTAAGCTTACAAATGTTTAACATGTTTTCTCAAATGTTTAAACATGTTCTTATATTCTTACAAATGTCATGGTACATTTTAAAAACGGTTACACTTGTCTTTTTCTTCATGCATTAGTATTTGAATATGATAATAAACCTTTATACTACATTTATCTTATGTTAATATAATTTATATATTATATTTTTAAATGTTTTTCATATATACAAATTATACCATTTACTTTTTTTAATTATAAACATATATATAGTTTCGTATATTTATTAATATATGTATTATGTTTATATAATTTTACCCAATACGTTCTTATATTTACAAAAACACTTATATTTATAAATATACAACTACTTTTATCTCATGTTAATTTTTTTAAAAGGAAGTATATTAAATCTTATTGAGGCTTTTTATTTATCCTTGTCTTTTGAATATTATTTATATCAAATTCAAAATTAACTTTCAAATCACAATGTGTGTGTGTACATATATATACACACACATATTATAATTTCAAAACAATTTTTTTATTAATTTTAAAATATAGAGTTTTAAATCCAATTTATTCTCAAAAATATTTATTTTTAAGTTTCAAATTCAAAATTCAATTAAAAATAAATTTGTAAACATATATATAAATAAATAGCGTATATTATTTATTTTGGAAAAATTCAAATTCAAATTTCAAATTATAATTTATTTATATAAATAAACATGCACATATCTTATTTAATTTGAAAAATTCAAATTAATTCACCAAAAATTTATTTTAATTACCAATTTAAATTTGACTCAAAACCGGGATCGTTACAGTTGTTGAATATATATGCAAGTCACGTTAATACACGTCGATAAACACAAAGGAAGTCACTTTACTTTATCGAATGAAATGGTGTGTACAGAATATTTAAACCTTTTAAAAATGGTTCAATATGATTTATAAATGTTTTACAAACGTTTAAAAGTATTTTGGAAAATTTTAAACGAATATTGAAAATTGAGTCAAAATCAAGCGTGTCGCGTAACGGTAGTTCGCGATTTCGCATGGTAAAAGTCAAAATATATAGAATGGAATATAGCTCTAAATTCTTCGTGATAAGAATTTTCCAAACTATTATATCCATAGTTTTCAAATAAAGAAAGAAAATTGAGATTTCAATAAGTAGATTTAGAAATATGGGTAAAATAAGTTTATGAAAAATCGAGGTTTTGCAATTCGAAATCCATAAAGGGATTTCTTTAAAAACGATATTTTAAATTGTTTAAAAATATGAAATAAATTTTAAAAATATTTTAAAATGTGTTAAAAGTGATTTAAGTTGTAAAAATAAATTTTCAAATCATAGAAAAGTCGTTTTGATCTATATAGCTTAAAAGCACCGTCCGTAGCACTTTACGCAGCACTTTTCTATAACTTTTGAAATATGGTTTTAAACTTAGTGATTCTTTTTCAAATATTTTATAAATGTTTTCAAATAAATAATTAAGTATTTTAATAACGATTTGGAAGTTTATTAATTTATTTGAAAATGTTTAAATATGGTACGTCGTAAGGCTGTGTGGTTCACAACCATTGGGGTATGGTCATCACCTTTCTAGATAACCCTTTATATATCGGGTATGTTGTGTATGCTAAGAGAGCTCACGGATAGGTCGACAATGACAGGGGTGATATTATATTCGGTTTCTATCCAGGTCGTGTATGAGTGCCAAATAGGGATAGACCAGTCTTACCAGATGCGGAGGATTGTTTATGTATCCTTAGCACATTCCTCTAAAGATGTACTATATAGAAGATAGTCCCTTACCTGCCATTGTATGAAAATTCATTCTCCAATAAGTGCTTTCAGACTTAGTTGTAAACCTACTATAACCAATGTAACAATTTCGGCTATTTGAATATATTTACATGAAAAGTGTTTTCAAAGAATGTCATTAAATATAATATTCCCAGATTTTGCATAGCAAATGTTTTGGTTATCATAAGGTAAAAAAAGCGTTCCGTGTTTGTGTGCGCTGTGGTCTTATGAGATACCTTTTCTTTTCAAAACGCGTATTTTGAGTTTCTCACACCAGTCTCATGACTGACCCAGAGTTTATTTTCATTTTCCCTTAAACTTTGGGTGCCCTAATTTTCTCGGTAGGTTTAATCAGAAGAAATCTGAAAGAGCTCGGAGGCTAGAGTTAGAAGATTCTTATGAAGATTGTTATCTGTTTCCACTACATTGGTGTAGTATTATATTCTGCATTTTTAAAAACAGAAATTTATAACTGTTCATATTTAACTCTGATAAATGTATTTAAATTCTCTAAATTTTCCGCTGTAAAGATTATATGTTGAAATAATATATGTTATTTCATCTGTGTGAGGTTCCATTATGTCTTTATTTTCTTTTTTACCCATGATAATTTGCCTCTCTAGCACTTGGATTCGCGGCACGTGAATACCGAGGATGTTTTAGTGTCGAATTTCTGAGAATCGAGGTGGTGGGTTGTCTCAAAAATCATTTATAAACTATTTATAAATCCCTAAAACCATTTATAACCTATTTATAAATTATTTCTCAAGTCATTTATAAAACCCTTTATAAATCCATGCAACCATTTATAAAATTCCTTTTATAATACTATAAATCCATATCTAAAATTTGTTTATAAATATTTAACCATTTAAAAAAATCCTCCCCCTCATAAATAATCCACCTTTAAATCTTCAAACCATTCTATAAAACTTCCCTTATAAACCCCAAGTATGTTTATAAACTCTATTTATGAGTCTCGAAAACATTTATAATTAAATAAAATCATTTATTTTAAAACGCTATTATATAATAATAATTATTACCAAATAACATTATAAATAAATAATAATTATTAACTTCAAAACATCTTAAAAATAATATTTAATTATTTCAAAACATTATTAAATAAACAATAGTAATTAATCTTTATCATGACTATAAATAATAACAATTAACTTGCAAAATATTATTAATAATCATTATTATTAAGTCCATACCATATCAATTATTTGAATAATTAACTTTTCAAAATAGTAAAATATTGATAAATATCTTTGAAACAGCATTAAATATAAATAAATAACGTTAAACAGTTCTAATTATAAATAAATAACTTTAAAACAATACTAAATATAAATAAATGACTTTTTAAAACAATGTTAAATATAACGAATAGCTTTTTAAACAATGTTAAATATAATAATAACTTTTTAAAACAATATTAAATATAAATAAACAACTTAGAAAAAGATAGATAAACAGGTTAGAATAAAATAGAACTTAAATCCTTTGCAACAACATATTTCTGAAACCCAATTTCGGATTTAAAATCATTTCTCGTGTCAACAACTCAAATGGGAAGTATAGTATTTATAGAATACAAATTTGAGGCCAGCAGTTAACAAACACTTTAACCAATATCAATATTGATTTCCTATCACTATAGGGTTTTTAGTTGCTCGTATAACAATATCATAACCAATAGGGTTAATAATCAGGTTTGATATTCCATAATCATTCAATAAAAATATTATTGAAAACATTTCAACAAATGGCGAGGAATCCTGTTGGATTCCTCCAACCCGTTTCCACCCGCATCACAACTCGTATACACACACACATACACGTCAACACACACATATATATATGCAGATAAAATCAACAGTGTTGAGGAATCCTGTTGAACCCCTCCAACCTCCCATGCATCAAAAAATCCAACGAATAACTAATAATCCTGTTAGAGAAAAAAAAGCAGCTAACATTCCTTTTTCCGACGAATGGCGTAATCCGATGATTTCGTGTAAAAGATGGATATTAGGCGCTGCGCGTATCGACCCATGCAGTGTTGTAGTTAACGCGTTAAATATCTCGCCCGGGGAGTACGTTCGTAAGAATGAATCTCAAAGGAATTGACGGGGGCCCGCACAACAGTATATAATTATATAATATGGATCATCCACTACTAGGCATATATATATACATACATACATATATATATATATATATATATATATATATATATATATATATATATAGGGTCATCCGCTCTGGGATGAGAACGAATCAAACCAACCGATAAAACAGTAAATCATCCAAATATTCAATCAACAATTTTTATCAACCATATAATATTACTAGTTAGTCAAAAATGTGAGTTTAATTTACCGGGATTTCTGTTGTTGCTGAGGCGTTCCGGTTTGGAACTAAAATATAGCGACATTCGATTTTTTCCCAAATTTCAACAATCTCCAAATTTATCCAAACCCATTTCATTGCGAAACTTTCATCACTACGAGCACAACGCAAAAATCTACGCCTCAATTGGACCTCGTATGAGAGAGTTACTAAAATTTTAAACTATAATAAAATAAACTAATCACATAATTAATTTTAATTACATTCTTAATCCTTCCCTCCTAAATGCTCAAAACAAAATGCCTATACGCGAGCACCATGGTCGATCCTTGGCCTCACCATTCTCCCTCGATCCTCCACAAAAATCGAAAATCGACACTGACAAACTTCCGATCAAAAACCCCGTCACTCAACACCAAAAATAGCCAACCCGAACCCTCCCATTAAAATGCGTTTGACAGCTCCTACCCCCGTCGTCCTTACACTGAACGGAACCACCTTCGAGCCTCTGTACACCTCCAGATCCCGGCCATAGGTGCCATTTCCATCCTTAAGTCCAAATCTCCACTCCATTTTGCCTCACCCCATCACTGATCTAATTAAGTCCCAACCCTAGTTTCATTGCTTGCTTAAACTACCTACTGTTAGCAACCCCTTCCTCAAAACAATGGTCGCACTCACCATAAGCTTTTTTACATGTAGATCTAGGCACCACAAACTCAAATATAACACTCTTATAATTTTTATATATTTATTTTAATTGTTTGAATCTTTTTCTTTCTTACGCAGGTTTGAAAAATGAAGAGGGGGGAAAGCTGAAGTAATATAAATTTTAGATGGGGTATGGGCTTGTACGTGGAGGGTAAGGCGATGGTATGGGTAAAGTATGGGATTAAAGTAGGTATATATTATTTTATTTATTAAAATATCTACTTTTAAGTACTCGAAATTTTCAAACTCCAATCGAGGCATGCCGCCTGGTGTTTTATACGTAATAGCCCTATGTCAAACATAATGGAACTAGTTTCGAGACCTAATTCGATCATATGCAAACGATAGCTTTTCAAACCCAATTATCATATAAATTTCTATAATTAATTTCTAAGCGTTTCGAGCTCGCAAGACCAAATGATGTGTCTCATTGCCACGAAATTTGTTAACATTCAATAATTCACCGTTACGGATCCAATGCAACTGGTTTCGTCGAAATCCGTGATAGTGCCCTAGAAGGCTATTTTTACACGTTATTTAAAATGAATTATTATTTAAATTAAATAAATTACTTTTAAATTCAAATTTAAAAGTCTATCATCATTCTTACTTATATTGAATTCAAATAAGGTCTCCAGATCATTTTAATCTATATTAATCAAAGATTCAGTTAGTTTAAATATTATAATCATTTAAATTCACCATCCAAATAAATTTCTACGTAGAAATTTCAGCTATTTGACTTATAATTTTTTTTAATTAATATTTAAAATCAAATGACTGAAATTTTGAACGTTGCATTGCACTAGACAATGTCTAATAAATTTGTTGTTAAGTCATCTAACATTGACATTGAAGATGAAAATTTAAACTAAATTAGATGTTGATGATGTATAATTGACATTACATCAAAAAACGTTCGTGGATTAGACTTGGAGATGATCTAAAACTAAACATTACACTAGAAATTTATAATAATTTTTTTGCCAACTCATCGTAACATTGCCATTAAGGTGGACAACGGATATGAAAATTTGAACTAAATAAGATGCCCATAAAATGTAATGAACATTACGTCAACAAGTAACTGTCAGTCATATCCACTGCAAATCTTACTTTCGGCTTCTCGTCTCCATTCATCTCGCTGCTCCAATGAACGTCGTATTTCAAGTATTATTGTGATTAGAAAAGATGATGTAATTGACCTGCCACAGTAGGATATTTTATCGCACACGGAATTCACTACAATTCATCAGTCCGACACCGAATCAACGCCGAATTGGCTGCTATCAAAACTAGGACCGGTCCAGAGGCAAGCCCACCAAGCCCTTTGGGATGGGCAGCCTGCTGAGTCGAGCAACAAGAAAAATCTGTTTTACTTAAAATTACAGCTCAATAGCAATCTCCATGTCTGGCAATGCTTGAACCCAAAAAAACTAGGGTTTCAAAAATCAACGCCTTCTAAATGATCATCGCTGCAAACTCGGCTATTCCATCAGCCATCGTCGGCTCATCCTTGCCTCCTACGCGATATTTTCTACTGCTGATTTGAAGTCCTGCTACAGTCTCTTTATACTGCCACTGCTAATTAAGTATGCGAATTTCTTGTTTTGAGTTGTCTAATTTTCTAAAATTGAGTTGCCCTTTTAGTGCTTTAGATTTCATTATAATTGAAAACGCCTGAAGCTAATAACTTATTAGTATTTAGTTATAAACAACTAGTTTTCTGTAAATAATCGTTTGGCAATTGAAATTTGAAAGCCGAAGCTAATAAACTAAGGAACTGATACTTACATTGATGTACTATTTTTCCTGCAGTGTGTGTATGTCTACCCTCAAACATTTAGGCAGAACCCAGTATGATTTGCCTGTACACTTAACTAGATACACTAGTTTGTAAACTTGATACATTTAGTTAAAAATTAAATACACTGGTTTGCAAACTATTTGAGACTATAAGTATTGCAGCCCACTTAATGTGGCAACTTTTGTATAAAAAGTTGGTACTTTGTTATATTATAGTTTTATACGTGATTTTATGCTTATATATATATATATATATATATATATATATATATATATATATAAGAAAATTTTAAAAAATTGACATGTTATATAGTAAGGGGCAAAAAAAAATTCATGTTGGGCTTGGGCAACCGAATCTTTGGGCCGCCTCTGATGAAAACACATGGCTCTTTTTTCAAAATCACTGAAGTTTCTCTATGGTCAGTTCTCTTTCTGAAACCCTAACTTTTTAATAGTTGTTTCTCAAATATTTCATATTTAAAAAAATTAACAATTAAATTTGTCATTTTTGATCAGGGATGGTGTAAAGATTAGCTTTCCTGAAGATTTCAACTGTCTTGATTTTGGGGGAGAACATGATGTATGTTCTTTTATTTTATTTTGTTATTGTTGATTATTTTTACCGTTATCCGTTGGTACATTATTTTGTCTTGTTAATTTTGTTGTTTTACAAAGTTAGCGATTGCAAAATTTTCTTTTCTTCCTAGTGCTTGTGTAGTCTTGTCAAACTCAACTTGGTTTTGTTTTCTTTTCCTTGCACGCTTGCATGTTTAGCTCTCAATTTACAGACACTCCAAATTTTCATTTACTACACAATTTATGTAATATTTGAGAATGTATATTTTTTTTTGTTACAATAAAACTATTTTGTAATTCAAAATTTACGCTGCGACATTTGGGTATCATAACCGCTTGGTGCTAATATAATATGTATTGAATTATGTTCCAAATTTGACTGCAAATGAATGCTTTGCAGATTTCTGGTATCACGACTGTTTCCAATTCAAGCATCAAGAATGAAATAGCTGGTACACAAAGAATTTTATGTACAATCTATGCTCTCCTATTTTTTAATTACCACTTTTATTACAGCCGGTCCTGTAAAAAAATGATGTTACATTCATTTTTCATTAGCTTACATGTGCCAACTGTAACTAAAAACAACATGTGCCAACTGTAACTCAAAACAACATGTGCCGACTGTAACTCGAACAACATGTACATTCTAGTACATATTTGCACATATACGGAGAGACCAACTATAATTACACTTAGAAGGAAGTATTTTCCCATAGGTTCTAAATCAGTGGAGACATAATATTGCATTATCTGCTCACTTGCTATAAATGGATCTTGTGGTTGCCAGATTAGCCTCTAATCTGATTCTATCTTAGATTGTCTATTGTTGATTTAACTCACATTCATCTGGTAATTCACCTTTCACTAAATTCACAAGTCATGATTATTTAACTTAATTCTGTTTCGGAGTGTGCATCTTGTTATGTATCATTTGCATGGATTCAGTTCAGACTTGCATAAACAAACTTGTATAAACTCACTACAAGTTTGTTTATTTCATGTTTTATCACGTGGAAGCATATCATATTGCATGTGTCCTAATGCACATATTTGTGTGACTATTTACCGGACTTTTTTTTAAAACCGCGTCTTGTTGCCAATCATGCGAACGGAAAGAAAAGATTCTACCCTGCCAGACGGTTACCGGCTTTGTGTGACCATTTCGGTCTACTCTTGGCTAAGCATTATTGGGCGTATTTTTTCACACTTATCCCCTTGTCTGATTAAAGTATCGCATTTTATGGTGAAAATAATGTATTGTTCAATGGACAATGCTCACTTGGTATTAAAATAATTGTAGTAGAAAAATCTAAACATTGATGAGGTAACTTCGAAATGTTGAAGTAATGATGAGATCAAGAGTTCGATCATGTTTTATGGTAACTCCTCATCTCTCAATGTTAGGTGGCAAAGTGGGAGACAATATCGATTCAACTCTGATAACTGAATTGACCCTCATCATGAGGCAGAGGTGTCTAAGTAGGGAATATTATTTCTTTTTGTTACATTTGGTAATGGATGCAGCTCCCCTACCTTGTGAAATAAAATCATAGCAGAAAATTCTCAAAATTTTGGATCATCCAGTTTTTGGTTTAAAATAGTGCATCAGACTTAGCAAACCCAGTTAGGGTTTAGTAAAAAATCATATGGTTTACAATACATGATTTTGTTTTGGTTAGGCCAAATGAATTACCAAACCAATTATCACATTTATATTTCTCTACCTTAACCAATGCCTTTCCTATCAAATATTAGATCAGCCTTGCTCCATCTATTTACAAAGTTGAATTGTTAATCATTTCTCTTTACCAAAGCTGCTATTACTGTCGTGGATTTTCAACTTGTAGGCAACATTTTTATTAGAGTTTAGGTTTATCTAGTTATAAAACTTCATTTTTGAACTACATGCTTAAAATGTTTCTTGCTTACTGGGAATTTATGATTGTTTTGGGCTTTTAGCATCTTATTAATTCTTATTTGTCATAATGTTGAAGCCTTTTCCTATATGCGTACATTGCATTTTCAATGTCGGTTTGTTCCATTGTAAGCCTGAAACAATTATATATAATTTAATTTATTTTTAAAACATGAATTTGTACCACATGCTATTAATAAAATATATTATCAGCTTATCTTTTTGTTAGTTAATGTAAGATCATAGTTGTGGATGGCTTGTCATAGCGCATTGGACATTGTGGCTCAAGATAAGCACATTTTGTTCTTACGCCACGGCGCAAGATAAGCGCATTTTGTTCTTATGGCGTGGCACACATGAAAAAATGCATCAAATGGCGTGAGGTGTATATGGTGCACATAGCTGAAAAATTGTGGCTTTTTATTCTAATTTCTTCTTTCAGAATTTTGTTTTTGTTATTATCATTGATAGAAAAAATAATAATATGGAAACATGAAATTGGTAATTATTATACAGTTGCGTTTTCAAATTATTTTCCATTCTTTTTTTCATGTTGTATAGGACAAAATAATTCTATATGATTTAAGACTAATGTATGTGATAATTGATATCGAAAAACTATATTATTTTTATGCAACATATTTTCAACACGAATTTATATAGTACAACATTTATCATATAACATATTATCTCATCTTAAGAGATTTATTATTATACAATAGCATTTTTGGTTATAGAATTTATTTACATGAGATACAATTATACAAACACACACACACACATAACGTGTGCGTGCGCGCACGCATACATACATATATGTATGTTTACTCAAAAAATGAGACGAACATGCAGTCAAAAGACAAACGAAGCATAGCTCAGTTGGTTAAAGACTACCTTGCAACCATGGAACAAAGTTCCTGGAGGTTGCGGGTTCGAGTCCCGCAGCTGAGATTTGTTTCCCTTAAGGCCTTGAGCGGTCTATCCTCAACAAAGCCGAAACGAGGTAGAGGATTAATGCTCTTAGCTGGGCTGGCTAAAAAGGGGGGTCAGCGTGGCGGACAGCTGTATCCCCTAGCTCTGTTCTCCGGAGTAGGGTTTAAAAAAAAAGACAAACGAAAATTAAAATAAATTAAGAATCAAAAAAGAGAAGAACACACAAATTGAGTAGCGGTTTGTCTAAATTCAATAGTCTACGTCCACTATTAATTTTGTTACAGTTTACTTTTTATTAACACGCTTTTTGACCAAACAGATTTCAACCAGAATTAGACGGTCAAAACAAAGACGAAACAACTCAAGAATTTGAAAACACGGCCAGAAGGATAAGATAGTGGAACTCAAGAAAAACCATCGCTTTTGGAGCTAAGGAAACCAGTCGGTACCGAGAGTACCAAGAGGTTTGCTTCCTACTTCTGCACTATAAACCTCATACACTTCATACTTTACTCCAACCTCTCGTGGTCAAGTGCTTTTCTCAAAGTTTAGACGAGCAATTCTTAGGGTTGATGAGAAGAAAGCGGAAAAAATTGAATAGTTCGAGTGTTATCAGGAGAATCATCGGAATAAACTTAAAGTTTATGGAAAAGAGCTTGAAAAGCATCGAATTGAAGATGTGAGAGCAAGATAATGGAAAGTTGAGGATTTGCAACTAAGTAAACCTCTCAGCATCGAGAAGAACCTCTTGGCACCGAAAGGTTTTTATGACTAATTGGGCAAATATGCTCGAAGGTGACTTCTTGGACTGATATCTGGACTTCAATGCAAGCGGGATCCTAAACCTATGCAGCTGTTTCTCTAAAAATACCAGCCTTAGAGTAACCAAAAAATGATCTTCATTCTGATTCATACTCGGCATCTGTTACCCCCGCCTTGTGGACAAGGCCGGGATACCAACAAATTGGCAAAAAAGGATGGATATCAGGAATAGAGATCGATTGCAAACAAAGCTATGATCGATACCGTCAAAATTGGACCGAGCTCCAATCAAGGTAGGATCAATTGATGATGATGAACAAGGTTAAGAGTGGCTACATTTCAAATTTTAGGTCAAACGGAGTTCGTATGCTCGAGTTATGGATGGATCAAGGTTCATGGAAACTGGTTCGTGTCAATATGGTTCATATCGATCACATAGTAGTATGGATATGGAAAAGACGCCTTGCTTCGGATCGATGGCTTTCGTATTGATGCAACACGCATCGATCTGGTTGAACACGACAAGAGTATGGCAACACACTTCGTATCGATCAAGCTGTGATCGATACGAAGAATGGAGCAATGGTCACATAGGGGTTTGGATGAGCATTTCGTATCGATGGAGTATTGAAGATATGAAGGGCATACGCGGAGGATGGAAACAAAAGACATGCATGTAAGTGGGTCTAATGGATACGAAAGGCAAGCACAGATCGATGCGAACGAAGGCAGGTGTTCGGGGATCGATACGAAATGATGGACATGAGGCAACAGAATATGATGGTTACAAACAAATGGATTGATGGATACGAACAACGTGGATATACATGTATACGAAGGAAGCAAAGTCCAAACAAAAGAAGCGGTCAACGAGCATGAAAAATGGATCCGCACATGATTATCGCTCCACGTCATCGATCCACGAATGATCGATATGAAGAGGATCGATGAAAAACGATCGATACGAAGATGCCGGCCTACGTTGGAAAACTATAATGGATCATAACTCTCATTCTACAAGTCCAAATGCTATGAAATTTTCACAGGAGCTTCCTTATGCACTCAAGAATGCTCATGATCGATCTCAGCTCGATTGAACCATTTTTGGATTGATACGAATTGTACATAAATTCCAAAATCACTTTGAATCGATTTGGCGGGCCCACCTGCGCAAAAGAAAAGATATTCCAGGTTTTGAGGTGGAGATTTTTGGATCTACACCTATAAATAGCAGCTCTATGGCAACTAAAAAAGGATCTCTTCTTCTCTATGTGGAAACTTTGCCCTTTTTGTTTACTATTTTCAAAGACTTGTAATTGTAATTTGAATATAAAATGAATAAAATGATCGATTTAAAGTGAACGTAGACGGAGATAGTCGAACCACTATAAACCTTGTGTTTTTTCTTGCTTTCTTGTTTTAATTTTACTATTTCTTCATTTTTATTCTCTACTTTATCTAGATCTGAGGTATGTGCTTATATATTATGAATCTGTGTGCAAATACCGGTGCTTTCGCGGCTTTTGGAGTTTGTGACCAATTTTGGCGCAAACACTTTAGTGCTTTCACTCCAAAGGACTAGCATCTGCTATACCGGAATTGGAGTTCAGATTTGGAAAGCTAAAACATCAGATCTAAAGGGAACCATGACAAAGCAATCAATAAGGAGACAGAGCGGAAAAGAGTCAGCATGAAGGAAATCAGAAGGCTTTCTCGGGAGTTAATCATGCCTCAATCTTCATCACTAGAGACAAGATGGAAACGATGCTGAAAAGGCAAGATGACATGATATAGAACCTACTCCGACAGGTTGGACAAGTTGGAATGCAAAGTCAAGGAAATGGAATTGCAGGGAATGCTGGAAATGAAGATCGCAAAGCTGGAGCGGTAGAAGCAGAGGCAATTCAGAATCAGGACCGAGAAAACGCAGCAAATGATGCAGGACAGAGCAGGACCATCGGGAGCAGCTCCTGTACTCGAGCGCATGCCCTCGAATCGTGTTAGACTCGATTCCAGGAAGGATACCAGATGGCGCTGTGCAGTTTGAAGTCGATTGAGATATGAACGCTCATCCAGAAAGACGGGCTTCGGGATTTCCACACGAACTCGGGGGGCAGGTTGGAGATAGCAGGCAAAGGCTACCATTTGATGACAACGACAGATTAATGGACATGATCAGACGGGCTATGAGGGGAGGATTAGTGAATGAAGACTTGAAGGATGTGAATAGGAGCCCTTTTACTCCTACGACCAGGCAAGCTAGTAACCCACGAGATTTCAAACTACCAATGCTGGAGATGTACGATGGGAGAACGAATCCTGCTATTTATTTGACAAGGTACATGAGACATATGGAAGTGCTGGGGCATCAGAGGAAGTCATGGCGTGATGCTTTTCTTTGTACTTGACGGATATAGCAGTATTATGTTTAGACAGCTGGAGAGTGGCTCTATGGGCACATTGATGGAGTTGATTGAGAGGTTTATGAGGCAATTTCAGATCCACATAGTCAGACCCAAGAATGTGATGACTTTGGTGTCGATGAAACAAAGGAAGGGAGATCCACTTAGCGATTTCTTAATCAGATTCAATGCGGCAGTGGCTTCGGTGGATCGATCTATGCCATCGGTGGATTTGTTGGCGGCAGTCTCAGGAATTGCATATAATTCGGATTTCAAGATATCGTTGAAACATGATCTACCGATGTATCTCGGAGAGTTTTACCATGAAGCGGAAAGATTTTTAAGGCAGGATGTAACGACCTGCCTTTTTGGACGGTTTAAATCAATGATAAACTACACACGTTAGACTCAAATCATACAAAAAGGCAAATTGTTATGGGATAAATAAGAAAAAGCAAAGAAAGAAAGAAAACAAATACGGAATCTCGCAGCGGAATTACAAAATGTAATAATCAAATAAACAGTTCATGAAGCTGTTTACAAATACCATTGATTAAACTTTTATAATACAGATCGGAGTTACGTACAACAAGAATAAATAATAAATGCAGCGGAACAACATGATGCAGTGGAATAAATATAGTACAAACTCTTCATCTTCGTCATCCAGAAAGCAGCCGTCGATAAACTGAAAAACTCAGGCTGATCCTAGTGAATTGAAAAGACAAAGCACTCGAGTCAGAACTAAAAGATCTTATGTAAGTTAAATCAACGGTAAATATGAATGTGACGGCGTCAGAGATGTTTACGAGATTTGTCATCTCCTATCCAGTGTCTAACGTGAGTGCAATAACTTAAGAGATGTTCGAAATTCTTATCTCTCAAGGATCAGTTAAACTATCTACTATGTAGTACAGTATGCTATTATAATAGTGTCTACAGTAAAGTAAAATATTAAAATAGCGTTAAGACGTTACCCATATCCCCTTAACATATTTTATATATTCTCATAGTTTGTACAGTACCGTATGCTCCTCCATGAGGTTTACTCAGAGGGCACTTCATATGTATGGTACAAAACAAACTCGTAGAAGGCGTGATAGGGCATGTGAACACGACACTCAAGGCAATGTCAGTGTAGATATACCAATTGCACCCCCGGACTGGTGGTAACGCATAACAGCTACCACCGTCCATCTTGGACGCGCTCCCATAATCAAATCGATGGGTGACCACCAAATCAATCACAAAGTCAAAATATAGTATCAAAAAATGTGCTCAATAGGAGGAGCGACCTCATTTAGTCCGGTATAGCTCCTGTTTTAGTCACATCTAGATTGTTTGACGGGAGTCAGGATCACGTAAATACCTCATACAAAATCGTTCGCTAAACCATTCTACTTCATGTCTAGAATCTCCACTACGTATACAGTTAAAGTGGTTTTTGGTATTGGCAGAGAGTATGACAATATCCGATCACGGTCTCTTTAACAACCAAACGCTTATTTCATACCAAATGGTTCTTTCATTTTCAAAATCGTTTCATAATTAATATCAAAATATCATATTCAATTCGAACCATATTACTTTCGAAACCATATTCACTTTAAAATTCACTTTCACTTTGAAATTCACTTTCACTTTGAAATTGTCGAAATTTAATTAATTCTTCATTTCAAAAATCATCTTATTCACTCAAATATGTCATTTTATTCTCAACTTAGGTTATTACGTCAATTAACCATATTCGCTTTAAATCAAGGATTTGAATATAAATACTCCAACTTACACGTCTGAAATTTAGAAATAGTTTAGATAGTTTAAAATAGTTTAAATAGCTTAAATAGCTTTTAATTAGATTCAAAAAAAATAATCTAGTTTATAATAGGTTAAAATGGGTTGATATTGTTTAAATAGATTAACTAGATTCAAAATAGGTTAAATAGTTTTAAAGTAGATTAAATAGATTTAAAATAGATTAAATTATATTAATTAGGTTTAAAAATAGATTAAATAAATTTAATTAGTTTAAAACAGGTAAAATAGATTGAATTGGATTAAATAGGTTATAATAGATTAAAATAAATTAAAATAGTTTAAATTGATTAAAATAGTTAAATTAAAATAGTTAAATTAGTTTAAAACAGATTTTAAAGTTATCCGAACATTTCACTGACTCAATTTTGATAAATTCATTTATATACGACACTTCAACTTTGAAATTTCAATTTAAAAATCCTTTGAACCATTCATTAAATAAATTCCAATTTTAGCATTTACGCTTGGATTATCAAAAATAATTCAGTTTATATAAATCAATTTCTATTTCAAAATGTCAGTTAACTGAATTCAAAATTTAAAGAATTAAAATTATTTAATTTAACCGATCCGGTGTCCGTATATAATTTTCTACCTATGGCCAAGTGATACTGATATTTATCATTTCAATCCGCAATTTAAATTTTTACGGTTATATCATTTCAAACCGCAATCTCGAATTAAATAATCCATAAAATCGCTGGAATCATTTCAACCCATAACGATTTTCCCCTAATCTATAGATCGTTCGGGTATGTATCATTTCAACACATAGAGAACTTGCAATGTTGTAACAATATAAAAATACAACATCCAGTCATCCAGTATCAACAATCAAACATCCATCACAATCATCATCCAAATCAACCAATAAACATCAATAGATAACTGATTATCATTAACAAATATTAAATTGGCAATTAATTCAATATTATATTAAACGATGGTTGAATGCAATAAAAGTCAAATTTAGCTAGAATGACCATTTTAACCTACCAAACATCAATCAGTAAATTTCTAATCACATCATCATAAATTTAATTTAACTAACATAAGACAATCTAGTAGTTGTGAGTGTCAAAACACCCACCTTTGATTTCAAAACGATTTGAAATTCAAATAAAGGCTCAAATTTCAACAGTTTCAGAATTCGTCCAAATCAACGTTAAAATGTTCGAAATTTCGATACGATCATAGCGGAACAAACCGCACGTGAATTCGAGTTCATATGCAGAAATTATTAAGGTTAAAACACTTGAAATTTTAAGTTATATTAAAATAAATAAATAAACGAACCAATCAATCCACGCCACGTCACCCTATACGCATCTCTCATACCATCTCACAAAAACCCTCACGAGCTTCAAACATGGCACGCCACCACCAATCACACCTTGCCGCACGCGCCTGAAGCCACAACCACCCATTTTGACGCCGCCGATCACACCCCCTCTCCAGACCGACCTCTCAAGCCACTCACGACCCCACGTTACTAAATCACGTCCACAAAATTCCATCCGTCGCCAAGAGGTTAAAACCCTAATTGAATTGTTTCACCACATCCAGCCATCGATTGTCCAAACGAATACCACTGATGCACTCCCCACGTCAGTCTCCACAACACTGTACCCTTGGTTCGACGATCCATCGTCGTTGATCAAACCCCAAAGAACGACCGAGAATAATTCTTTGATTCTTGGACAAAGGATGATTCGATTCGAGAAATAAACCACTACAGTAGATTGCGCTCTTCGAGAGCTTCGAATCGATATATAATTTGATAGGGTTTGAAGAATTTGAATTTTTGATTTGATTTTGAAATTGATTTGAGGGTTTGTAATTTATCCGTTTACTGCCATTGGAAGAAGGAGATGAGAAGGAAATGTACGTACAATAATAAGGAATAAAAAGGCTGCTAGGGTTTAGAACAGAACAATATATACTAACAAAGCCCGATAAGAAATGAACGTATATCGAATCGGTACGAATGACAAAAATGACCCGAAAAGCCCATTCTGCCTCTGAAATGAAAATATGTCATCTCATATATCAAAATAGATGTTTTCGATAGTTTTAAACTCAATGAAACATGTTTCAAGTCCTAATTCCATCGTATGAAGAAGTAAGCGTTAAAATTAGTTTATTTCAAGTTGATTTCAATTTAATTAAATTGATTTCTACGCTTTTCGAGTCTGTACGATCAAATGACGATTTCGATCGCTACGAAATTTGAAAACTTACAATAATTCACCATTACGGATCAGATGAAACTGGTTTCGTCGACATCCGAGACGGTGGCCAAAATGACTATTTTCACGTTAATTAAATAATTTAATATTAAAATAATTAAATCACTTTTTAATTTCATATTTAATAAGTAACAAATTTCATCATTTTTGATTACTTGGACTTCTATAATAGTTTAAAACAAATTTACATATCAACTCAATGTTAATTATTTCATTAATTACAATGTTCAATTTCAACTGTAATTAAATCCAATTAATTATAATTTAATTTCAATAAATTTGATTAAATTTGATTTTAAATCTTTTATTCGATTAATTATTACTCTATAGACATAGTTAACATTTGTTTATATCGTATCACACTAGTATTTTACCATTATCATCTTATTTTTCATTAACATAGTATTTAATTACATTTAATTGCTATAAATCCATTTATTATAGCTTAAATTCCAATAAATTTATCAAACTTAGATTTCAATTTTTTTTATTCAATCAATGTCATATTATGAATAAAATTACATTGGGTTACATCTTATTGAGTCAATATTTTACAATTATCAATTTAATCTACCTTAGCTGTACTAATTCAGTGAATTAATCGCAATGGATTTTCAATTTGAATTTAACAGACCAAATAAATAGGTAACATAAAACAATTGTCACCATTAACTTTTAATCACATCTTATAAGTTTATCATCCACAACAAGTGTTATAATTATTACCACAACACTAATTTTATTTAACTTACAATTTATTACATACTATTTAATTAATACAACATTTAAATTATCTATTACTCTTTTAATCCAATTATTAATTAATACACACATTATTGCTATTAATTTACAATCTATAACCAATTATAATTTTTTAATCATTTCAATTAATTGGGATTACATTTAAAGTAGTCATAAATTATTTAAATTAATACTATTACATTGCATTCCAGTTGTATTCTTTATTGTTAAATCACAAATTTTTATTTCTTTCAACATTAATTCACAAAACCTTATTAAATTAACTATTTTTAATTATCGAAAATTACGAGTCGTTACACAGGAAGATGCACATGCTGAGAGAGAAGGGAGAGAGGCTGAAGCTTATGCGCTGAAAGGTGGAAGTCCACCCAGGGAGGGTTCAAACAAAGACGATTGAGGCAAAAGGAAAACGAATGACAATGATAGCACTTTGAAAAGGCCACGGAGGGAGTCAAAGTTTTCTTCTTACACAGACTTAACTGAAACTATGAAAATGATTTACTTGGATATTCGAGGGCGCCTCCAATATCGAAGGCCGGCAAAAAAGGAACCCTCTGAATACGAATGGGCATCGGGAAAGCATTGCCTATTTCACGAACTGGATGGGCACAACACAAACGACTGTAGACATTTGAAGAACATCGTTGAGGAGCATGTGAGGAATGGTCATTTGCAGCAATACGTAAGGAATCGAGCTGTGGCAGTGGAACATGAGCAGCCACTGCCCGCCTCAAATGAAGATGGTGCTGGATCTAGGCATCGTCATCAGTTTATTATAAACTGATTGAATTTGTGGCATGAAATAAGTAATAAATCCCGAAGTAGTATGACTAAGTCGCTTATACATGTACAGAATCGAGGAGGTCCCTAGGCATGCTCTGAGACGGTGATAAACTATGATGCTCGGGTTTATGAAATCTTGATTTTCTTTTGTTTTTCTGCGAACTCTGGTTTCTTTCTTGGTAATGTGGCTATTTGTTTTTCTTGGTTGCATGAACTTTCATTTTGTTAATTGAATTCTGTGATGATTAGATTTGGATTAATGTAATAAATAATACAGACGCGATTACGGTCCCGACCGAAGAGACATGACAGTAACCGCAAGTTATGAGTCGCTTCGTCAGGGAGCGATGAAATGGAGTCAAACACAATATAAGTCCTCGACCGGAGAGTCGAGGCCGGAGAATATAAAGTCCTCGATCGAAGAGTCGAGGCCAAAGAATATAAAAGTCCTCGACTAGAGAGTCGAGGCCGGAAAATATATAAGTCCTCGACCGGAGAATATAAAAGTACTTGGCTGGAGAGTCGAGATCGGAGAACATAAAAGTCCGAGACCGGAGAGTCGAGGCCGGAGTAGGATAAATCGACCCGGAGAGGTCATGGATTTGGTTATTGGATATGAACGGATTACAACTCGGTTGGTGGGTTCAGATGGCTGTGGAATTGGCTAAGGATTTGATTACTTGATTCAGAATCGGATATCGACTTGGAGCGGTCGTAGATTTGAATAAGGATATGGCTATGGTACTCAGATAGAATGACTTGGTAACAGATTCGATTATTGATTAGATGGTATGGATATGGATAACATATGGACTTTGGATGTTGGACTTGAAGCTATTCAAAACACACCTTACCACAAAGGATGTTTTGGAGGGCAAATGTTACCCCGCCTTTTGGACTAGGCCGAGATACCAACAAATTGGCAAAAAAGAATGGATATCAGGAATGGAGATCGATTGGAAAAAAAGCTATGATCGATACCGTCAAAATTGGACCGAGCTCCAATCAAGGTGAGATCGATTGGTGATGATGAACAAGGTTTGAAGAGGCTACATTTTAAATTTCAGGTTAAATGGAGTTCGTATGCTCGAGTTATGAATGGATTAAGGTTCATGGAAACTGGTTCGTATCGATCACATAGTAGTATGGATATGGAAAAGGCGCCTTGTTTCGGATCGATGCCTTTCGTATCGATGCAACGCACATCGATCTGGTTGAACACGGTAAGAGTATGGCAGCACACTTCGTATCGATCAAGCTGTGATCGATACGAAGAATGAAGCAATGGTCACATAGGGGTTTGGATGAGCATTTCATATCGATCGAGTATTGATCGATATGAAGCACATACGCGGAGGATGGATACGAAAGGCATGCATGGAAGTTGGTCTGATGGATACGAAAGGCAAGCACAGATCGATGCAAACGAAGGCACAAGTGATGGATACGAAAGGCAGGTATTCAGGGATCGATACGAACAGAGGCATGTATACGAAATGATGGACAGGAGGCAACGGAATATGATGGTTAGGAACAGCATGGATCAATGGATACGAACAACATGGATATAGATGGATACGAAGGAAGCAAAGTCAAGACAAAAGAAGCGGTCAACGAGCATGAAAAATGGATCTGCACACGATTATCACTCCACGTCATCGATGCAGGAATGATCGATACGAAGAGGATCGATGAGAAACGATCGATACGAAGATGTTAGCCTACGTTGAAAAACCACAAATTGGATCGATCATAACTCTCATTCTACAAGTTCAAAATGCTATGAAATTTTCATAGGAGTTTTCTTATGCATTCAAGAAAGTTCATGATCGATTTCAGCTCGATTACACCATTTTTGAATCGATATGAATTGTATATGGATCAATCCAAAATCACTCTGGATCGCTCTGGCAGGCCCACTTACGTAAGAGAAAAGACATCCCAGGTTTTGAGACGGAGATTTTCGGATCTACATCTATAAATAGCAGCTCTGTGACAACTAAAAAAGAGATCTTTTCTTCTTCTCTACGTCGAAACTTTGCTATTTTTGTTTACGATTTTCAAAGGCTTGTAATCGTAATTTGAATATAAAAGGAATAAAATAATCGATTCAAAGTGGACGTAGGCCGGAGATAGCCGAACCACTGTAAACCCTGTGTTCTTTTTTGCTTTCTTACTCGTTTTATTTTTGCCATTTCTTCATTTTTATTCTCTACATTATCTAGATGTGAGGTCAGTGTTTATATATTGTGAATTTGTTTGCAAATACTGGTGCTTTCGTGGCTTTTGGGGTTTGTGACCAATTTTGGTGCAAACAACATCTTCTTCACTTTCATCTCCTTCCTCAAATAAACTCTAGAAACTCCAAGATCAACTAGATTGTGGTCGGATATGATAAAAATAGTTGTAATGCAGAGAGAAAACAACCAATAACAAAGATCAAAGTGGACAGATTGGAGAATCTGCCGAATCACTATAAAAATGCTCATGTCTCCTTTTACTTTGTTGTTTTTTGCTTTGTTTGATTTGAATCTTTGCATTTTAGTGCTTTCATCTAATATTTGGGTTTTGGTGCCATTTTTGGCGTCAGCACTTCTGCAATTACAAATGAGTTACCAAAATATCAAGATTCAAACCAAGAAGAATTGGTCAAAGTAAAGATATCACGAACAAAAATGAATCGGTATCAATCTATTTAATTGTACTATCTTGTACCTCTTCCTTGACTTGATTTTCGTCTTCAATGAAATAATGCTGGCCCACATCAACAATAAATAAGGTTCGGTACCGATCCTTACCGACCTAATTTTCATCCTGGGTCTTCCATCTTTTCCTTAGCTCTTCATTCTTTAGCTCTTCAACATGGCCAAGTGCCTTGGCTTTTCGTAAGGATCGGCAGCGATCCAAATAATGATCGGCACCACTCCATCTTGTCTTTCTACACTTAGCTTTTTTGGTTCTTGATATCCCTTATCCTTTTTGATCTACTTCCCGACCACTCAATAATCTAGATTCGTCGAGATATCACTTTGTTCAAATACGGGATAACAATATATGTACATACATACGTTATTATATGCATATATACATATACATATATTGTTGCTTTGAATAGTTCGTATAACTATTGCATCGTTATTGCTGATAAATATGTTTATATCTTGACAAATTGTCATGATTAAAATTATAGTCTTCTCTAGTTCGACAAATATATCAAACAATAATAAGAATATAATATAAAGCACACAATGCAAAATAAATGTACCCAACTAACATAATATGAACTGTATTATTTTTGTTCTTTTAGTGAGTAGTCTGTAAAAATATATCTCTAATGAATGCATAGTATTTCAAAAATCACTCTTCATTTGTCGTGTCATGGGCCGAGGCTTCAGGACGGTTTTGCATTGTTTTTTGGTACGTCGAGCACCGTAAATACACTGTGTGAGAGTTAAAATTACAACTGTGGTTTATGAATTAAAATAAAGTATAATATATTGTTCGTTTATTATTCTTTTTAGTTAATGCAGATAAAAGTACATAAATATGGTTGTAGGTTATTTAATATATCTCACACCAGAGGCATGTAAGCTAAAATTATTATTTTGAGGTAGGAACTTTAAATTAGTTGTGTATGCAAATCAATTTTAGACTAAATAAATTTAGTTGTGTATGCAAATCAATTTTAGACTAAATATACTCAAGATAGTCATGACATTAATTGTAAACCCATGGTGTAAATTCAAGATGGATGTCTGAGATACGTTCATCTCATCGTGACATCCCTCGAGAAGAGATTTCGTGTGCGAAATCTTCGATATTAAACGCAACCGAAATTCAAAACATAAAACCTTGTATTGTACATTCATAAACAACCAATTATTTTCATGCTGATGGCGTTATTGGCTTTATCTTATTATAGCTCACGTGCCATTGAAAGATCTGGAAGTAGCAGATGAAATGAATGCTCTTGGACTCCCCATTTCCTTCAGTACAAGCAAGCAGGCAAGTATTAGCTGCTCATAGATAACCGTCATATATAGAGATTATGAAAGTTTTATCAAACTGATTTGCTGAACTATCTTTACTGAACACTATATACTAATCTTTTACCCTCATAGTGTAAAAACAACATCGGCATCAAGAAGAAAAAGAAGCTGATAAATACAGCAGATGTATCTTTCAACAATGATAAGGAGAATGCAACAACTAAATCACCAAGAAATCACATAGTGGATGAAAATCAGCCAAAGATCTTACACTGTAAGACAGATACACACTTTAATAATGTGAACTCAGAAATCATTCACAAAGACACGAATTCTCAAGATGACAAAGGATCATTAGATGATGTATTACTTGTTAAAGCAACTGAGCAGCAAATTGTTGATGATGAAATTGATGTAATCACGAGTAATTACGTTGAGGATAATTGTCAAGAGAGTTCATCTTTACCATGTCATAATAGTGGAGAAAATATTTATGATGATGCAGGAAAAGATATAAATCATTGCTCTACTTCTGTATGCTGTGAATATGGTGACTGGAGAATCATTTGGGATCCTTACTACGAGAGAAATTACTTCTATAATATTCAGTCAACGGAGTCAACCTGGTACCCTCCTCAAGGCTTGGAGAGCTTTGTAGCTAATACTTCTGAGGCAGACGGTGTCATTAATAAAGCTGAGGAGCATACATGCGTGAATTATGCATATGACGTGATGCAAGATATAGATTTATGCGGTCCATTTGAAAAAGAAGAATTTGATGTTACTTCAAACAAACTACCAGAAGAAACAGTTGTATATGCACATTCAGATAGAGGTGAAATTGTAAGAGAACTTGTTGACGTACATGAATCACTTCATGAACCAACAGATCATTCACCAGGTCATACTAGATCCTTCCCCATGCCTTAAATAATGATTTTCTTAAAATTATCATATTGACTTCACCAATGCCAAAAATATTACTTTTGTAAAAAATTAAGAATACATATTCAGCTCAGTGCCCTTATGCAAATATTAGGGTAAACTGCTAACTATGATATTCACAAACTTAACACAGATGAACTTAATGCCATTGAATACGAGGATAAACAAGAGGGGCATGTTTCTGAGGCATGTAGCATGGCTGATGCATCACCAGAACTTCCTGTGAAAAATAGGTGGATGTCTTGGTGTTCGTATCCTTACCCATTCCTATGCATTTAGTAGTTTGTGATCACTTTCTTTTATAACTTTCTTCAGTGATTTGTCATCAGCAGTTTGTCATCTACAATCATAGGAAGGGATAAGAGTGATAGTAGCAATTCTCCAAATATTGGTGGAGCTATTTTAATGGATGAGTTAGAGAATATCTGTGAAATTGCTAGTAGGAAGAAGAAAAAGAAGAAGAAGAAGAAAAGAGTAAGAAGACTGAAATCACGTAAGTGAATGTTTTTTCACTGACAGTAGTACATAGATTCTACTGATATGTTACAATGCAATTTAATACTTTTTAAAAAAAAACTTATATCGTGGGAGATCTGTTGAATCTACATGTTTCATTCTCAAATTTAATTATGACAAAGTATACATCGATGCCTAGAGGAATATGTAACATATCTTGTTGGTTGGTCTACCATGAAGTAGACATTAAGAAAGAGTTAAAACATGTCGGTTGCCTTATCAATTCATTGACGGAAAACTGCAATACCTAATGCAAGTGTATGCTTATCATTTCCATAATTTGAAATATACGTTGAATTGATTGCCGTTTTACATGATATATATACATACACTTGTATATTATTTTATTAATGTGCTCTTGTATTATGACATATTTTTTTTAAATGATGATATGTTACACCCTTCCATTGACAAGAGTAACTCATTCTAATTGTCCAATTGACCTGAGAAATTGCGTCGTATAGAAGTTTGTTGCATCATTAGCATCAAGTCAATGGTTTGTTGTGTAGTAAAAGTAGAAGTAATTGTAGAGATAGAGAGGAAGGGAGCGGGCATAAGAATTTTTGGATAAATGCTCATGCATGACTCCTTGCATTACAAAGCCTTTCCTTTTCTGACTACTTAATTAATACTTTTGAATGTTCAGATTACAGGCCTTTACTGAGCTACCTTGTATTCCAGAAGAATTTACAGTCTGCTTATCTTGTTGAGATTAGCTTTTTAGGTGATTATGATTCAAAAAAGAAAATCAAGCAAAACACCTTTTATATGTACATTGAAACATGTGGGGTAGACATTTCACTGCCATTCATCTGAAATTCTACATGTGAAAATAGTGCCAACCTACCAGTGGGACGATCGCAGTTTTAATGAATAGATGAATCAATACTGAAACTGCTATAGAAACTTATCCCTGCTATTAATGAAAGGAATCGATTTCATATCATTCAACGGTGTTTTTTTTTTTTTTTTGGGAATAATGAAACAACAAAAATACCCTTCCTAACGTCTGTGACATCATTTCTATCTTTGCAAATTACAACTAATAACCGAAATTCCAATGAGTAACTTGCATTTTGCGGATTAATTTTATATTTCTATAAGCACGTTTCATTTTTTTAAGGGTTTATGATAATTACCAAATTTTCAACGGTCTATGACTTTAAAATAGGATTGTACATGTGAAACAAAACTATGTTATTAATCAATACATGTATTTTGTTAGATTATTTATTTATTTATTGGTTTTTTATGTTATAATTAAATGACATAAGACGAGCAATGTGCATTCATGTGTCAATTTACTTGTGGTTGTAAAAGAAATTCAAATTAAGTTTGATTTGGTATGGTATAATCAGCTTTGCTATATTTTCAGAGCTTTCTTTGCAAGAAGACGATATTTTGCCTTCCCATATAGTCAAATATTGGTGCCAGAGATATTCGCTTTTTTCAAGATTCGATTACGGAATAATGATGGATGAAGAAGGATGGTTTTCGGTTACACCAGAATCTATTGCAAAACACCATGCGGCTCGTTGCGGTAGTGGAACTGTAGTTGACTGTTTTACAGGAGTTGGTGGTAACGCAATCCAGTTTGCTAGAAAGTGAGATTTTCTGGAACCCATTATTGTTCCGTTGAGTTCTGAACCGTCTTGAAAATATTTTTGTCTACCGAATAACTTCCCAATAAAGAGGGATATAGGCTGACTAGATTCTGAGGTCTTAACTTATATTTCATGTAGTTATTTATGGACACATGGATTAGTGGAGATAGAGCAATCAAATGTATTACGCGATTGCTACCATTCGTATGGTAATGCAGATGTCATACTGATACTAAACTTTTTGTTGAACAAATCAACTAAATTTGAATGATGAAGACTGCATAAATTGATTCACGGTGTTAAATATTTTAATTTTGCGAGAAAAAACATGATATTATACATAGGTCTAAGATATATACATTATCATATGTGTATGTGTATATGTATGTGCCCATATTCTTCCAATCAGTTTTGCTGATTCAAATAGCTTTGGATTGATCCGATTTTTTGTGGATATGATGTACTTATAATAATGATCATCATCGTGAATTTTTGTATCATTTCAAAACTTTTGTGCCTTGTGAAAACCACAAGTGAATATGAACCGTTGAAAATATTAATTTAACCGTTGATTTACAATGTAAATTTGAAATTGTTACAAGTTTCGAAATGATTCAAAATGTTGAATATATGATCCAGGTGATAAAAATATTGAAAAAAAAAAAGTTTAATCTGATACTTCTTTCTTATGAAGAGGTCGATGGTGAAGTTTTGAGCAAATAGGTGGGAACTAAAATATCCTTCATATATCTGTTGTACCATGTTTACATCATGGGAGTCAATATGGATGTAGAGTTGTAATGAACATCATGATCTATATTTGTTAAAAATAGGATTTGTATGCAGATTCTAGAGATAATACACACACAAATACACATATGCATGCATGTATAACACGTCGTTCAAGCAGGATTTTATGTCGCCTTTTGCATTTCCCTTAGTTATGTTACACTTATTGTATATATGCATACCAAGTGTCTTTTATGGTTTTAACATTTACTGCCATATTGAACACTGAAGCTGTCATTTTCCCATTTTCAGGGGTAATCATGTTATTGCAATAGATATTGATTCCATGAGAATTGATTATGCAGAGCAGAATGCAATTGTCTATGGGGTGAACGATCGGATTAATTTCATTATAGGCGACTTTTTTCAAATAGCTCCTCGCTTGAAGGTATTATTACCATATTAGTATTTGCTATATCGAAATTCTCACAACAATTTTTTTCTTCTGCTAAAAATATTGTTTGATAGTAAGTGATAATGTTTTGATTATCCATAAGACATGAATACCAGCCAAACATATATACTTCTTGATATAGAAACCATAAATATGTACAAGAAAACGTACGTGTCATTCATGCATATGTGTGCATGTCCGGACTTGTATGCATGCACACTGCATGCACACGTGTGTTTCCAGACTTGCACACATGTACATGTGCATGTTATATAATGGTAATAAATACTTGCATCTCTTGACTACCTCCACATACTATGAGAATATACAGTTTATCTGTATGCATTGTATCCGTGATAAGTATTATAATGTATTTGAAATGATACTAGTTATAATTTTAAATACTTGCATCTCTTGACTTACCTCCACATACTATGAGAATATACAAGTTATCTGAATGCATTGTATCCTTGATAAGTATTATAATGTATTTGAAATGATACTAGTTATAGTATTAACTATTAACTACTTGCATCTCTTGACTTACGTCCATATACTATGAGAATATACAGGTTATCTGCATGCATTGTATCCTTGATAAGTATTATAATGTATTTGAAATGATACTAGTTACAGTTTTCTTCGCGCTTTAACTTGTAGAATGAGTCGCTCCTAACTTTCTATTTCGAGAATTATTACTACTAGTTCCGTTCATTGTTTTACCTTTTCCTGCCATATGTTTGTTGATAATCGTATGCTCTAACGTATTTAGTTATGTGACATTTATAAATTTATGAATACAAACATTAACTCTAGACGATAATATGTTGCTTTCATCTTAACTACTTGAATCTCCAATTGCTAAAATCACACAAGAATGTGCAACATCGTTTACTACATTAAATTTTTGCCTTGGCAGCCCTTTATTTACCACATTATGCGTTTTGTATATTTTGTAACTTTATGTACCGACTTTTTTCAATATTTCATACATACTAATATCACTTGATCAATTTGCAGGCGGATGTCATTTTCATGTCACCTCCTTGGGGAGGACCAGATTATAATAAAGTAGAAACATATGATGTCAACACAATGCTTAAGCCCTGTGATGGGTATGTCTTCTTCCACATGTCTTGTAAATTCGATGAAATATATGTCAAATTTTGATTGTCTTGGAAACCATGGTGTTTTTCATGTTAGGCAAAAACTATTTGAAATTGGAAGAACAATTGCTTCCAAAGTCGTTATGTTTCTTCCTCGAAACGCTGACATAAATCAGTTAGCAGAGATATCTCTGTCCGTCAATCCTCCATGGTCACTTGAGGTATATGCTTATGTTTACTGATTAAGTTTGAATTTGCCTCTGTTTATTTTATTTTTCAGTCAGTGCGAATTAGTAAAAGATAAAGGTGCCACCATACTAAGGCATGTGATCTGGAACAGTTCACAAGCTCGAAGTAAATTGAGTCAGTTCAGTTAAGCTTTATACCCAACATGACTAGTTCAGAAATGAACTCAATTCAGTATTGGTTTTGATTCGGTTAAAGAAGCCTTTTTATATTGTATGCTGATATTACAACAAATATCGTTATAGTTCATTTCTCCATTATGTTTTACTTCTTCACCTTATTCAATGGTATTGCATGTTGATTTTCAATATTTCTCCCTGATTTATGGGAGTTTAGAAAAAATAAGGGGTGTAATTTAAAAGGTTTTTTTTTTCCTCCAAGAGAGGTTTCATCTATTTTGAAACTTTGAATGGTGTTTGCCAAAAGTTCCATTTATTTAAATAATCAGTGCTACATATATTTTATATTGTTAAATCGTGTGGACAACATATAACCTGATTTATATCTGTGCTTTTATGGCAGGTAGAGAAGAACTTTTTGAATGGAAGATTTAAGGCGATCACTGCTTATTTTAGTAAGCCGATGTAGTAGATGGCTAAAAATTACCAGTTATATAATTTTATAAATTATCAAGAGGTTGCCCGTGGCTGGGAGATTCCATCAAGGTTAGTCTATAACAGTTATTGATGCAAGTGTCTTATTATTATTATCATTCTTATTATTATTATTACGGAGTTCCAAGCCATGTAGCCCTATTGTTGTATCTAACGACTACTTGTAAACTGCATGTGTCCATGATTGAATGCATGCATAACCAAACGCAACAATGTATACAAATTTACCCAGTATAACCTTTATGCCTTTATGATATCTGAAGTGGTACTTGCCTCAATTGAAGCACAAATTTGATAACTGCGATATAATCTGATGACAATTTTATGATTTTGATCAGTGATGGATCCCAAACTGGATAATTGAGCATTAACACATTCTAATCTATTTATACTGAAAATATTCCCTTTCCATCATTTGTTTGTTTGTTTATTCATTCTGTGCGTTTGTGATTCTGTTATATCTTTTGTGCCAGCGACTTATTTTATGTTCTGGTGGGTTCTATGTACGTAGAAATAACCAAATGTGAGCCAAAGAATCAACCCTGATGGAACTGGGATTGTAGGTTAAGTGCATGCATGCTCAATGTGGACTTTTGATATTTGGTAAATGCTCATTTTTGTCTCTTTTTATATTTTAATTTTAAATAGTGCTAAGCTATACATCAATGAATTGATCCCACACTATTTCTGACATAAATAAGTGTATTTTAATTTTTATATTTATTAATTATTGCTAAAAAATCAAGTGTATTTTTATTTTTATATTTATTAATTATTGCTTCGTTAATTATCAGAATATGATGTCTCGGCTGTTTTAATGTTATATTCAGGTAATCCGTTCCAGTTTTCAGGAAAAATAAATCTACACATTTTATTTTATTTTATTTTTCGATGTGTTTCTATCAAACTTCTGAAATATATTTTACTGTGTAACAAATGAATCTTTAACCGCACTTTAAGGATTGGTGAGGTATATAAGGTAAGCTATAATGCAATACCCATAATTTCATCATTGTTGGATAATTTTAGAGGTCTCATGGTGCATGTGAAGAAATTACCTCCTTGATATTTGTGTCCTATTGTCATTACTAAGTTCTATCAATTAACTCCGATTCTTGAACATTTTCAGAACATTGATCAAGTAATCGCAAGTTCTTATATTTGATGTAAGAAAATGCAAGTTGAACGTAAGAGTTACATCTATGATTATCAAAGGATCGTTCGAATACGAAAGAAATTTTTGAGTTTATTAAGGATGTAAGACTTACGTGGAACAAGGAGAGACGTGTTGGATGCAAATATGTAAGTTTTGTTGTTCGTTCTTTCTTTTAACGGTTCTTACTTTCCTAACACAATCTTATGTTTTTTTAGAATATCAAAATATAATAATAATTACATTGTTAATTAATAGTGATCCTATTTTTGAATATTGCGAAATAATTTGAAAATGAAAACGTGATTTTGGTGGATTTAACGATGATGTCAAAGGGATCGTTGGAGAAATGGCTACTGACTTTGTTTTGAATAACGACCTGTAATCCATACCATACATCTTTTTATATGAAACGTTTGTGAATGGATGATGTTTTACATGTTCATGAGAATATGGCTTACCTACCACTTCACTTATTACAATTCTCGAATTATAATAACGAGATATTTTGATACGCACGACGCACATGTAAGCTTTTGTGGTGGTTGTAAGATAATGTTGATTTGATGAGTGAGGATCACTCTTCCATAAAAGAAATGTTGATTTGTTTGGAGTGAGTAATATTTGAATTGAGCAGTTGGATTTTGATTCCTAGTTGGATTTCAATTTCTTTGTTCTGTTTTTATGTCGTAGATCATAGATCACAGATGTATCATGTTAACTATTTAACTATAAATTGTTAAATTATTAATAAATTTTGTAATCATTAACTATAAGCGGTAGCTAGTAGTTATGATTAACTAATTATTAATTGGTGGAAATTAGTATTTGTCGTTTATGTCCAAGTTTCATAAGGAAAAACCCTCTTAAAAACATATTTTAATTCCTAATTTTATTTTTGGGAATTTTTTTACGTTTTTTTTTCGAAAGTTAAATTTGAACTTAATTGCATGTTTTTATAACCAAAACTTTTTTTTGAATTCTTTTTGAAGAAGCGCTAATATTTGCAGTTTTTATGCAAATATTTGTAGCTTTAAAATATGCAAATATGTGCACTTGTTTGAAATAAAAATTGAAACATGTTCTTGAGGAAGGACGGAACACAATGGCATTTAAGGTGTTTTTTAAAACATACTTAATTGATGTTAAGGTGGGTCGGTCGGACTTGCTTGTTTCGATCGATTGTTAAGGTGGGTCGGTTGGAATCTTTAGATATAAGTGAGACCCGAGTCTAAAAAGGGCGTCTAGGAGGAAGTCTTACCAGCTTGGCAGCTCAGTTAGCAGGAGTGCACAGATTCACTGTGCACCCTCATGCGTGGGCACTAGAGCTTTCGGTTGTAGCTCAGGTTTGACTAAACATTTAGGAAGCACTTATTGTTCTACAATTTTAAATAATTTATCTATTACTGCTATGCTTGATTTAGTTGGAAAGACGGGATCTATTTTTGATGTCGACCGGTCTGATATAGAATACATTAGACTTGAAATTTAAGAGGGTCTGATTACTTAGATCATGATATACATCAGTTGGAATATTATGGGGCTGCATGATCTAAATAAATGTAATAAAATTAAGTCATTTTTGAATGATATTAACATCGACATAGCTCTTTAACAAGAAATTAAGATAGAACATCTTGATTACTGGTTCTATAGATGTTTAGGATTACCAGTTTTATAGAAGTTTAGGAGGGTTTTATCTTAGTAAGTGAGTTTGTTTCCTTATCGCGGGTAGCTTGGGTGGACTAATGTGAGCTGGAAACATAACCGTGTTAAACTTATGCAAATAGTTATTATACGTTTACTCGATTCATCTTATTTTCACAAATTTAATTGACAGTTATCTATTAAATGTTACCATTGTATACGGGCTTCATAATAAGACTGATAGGAGAGACATTTGGAACGAATATCTCAAGTTTAGATTTTTAACTGTTGGGCCATGGGTAGCTGGGAGGGATTCCAATGTGACTAAGTTTTTAGGTGAGCGCTAGCCTAAAGAGGACAATATTTCTACAATAGAATAGTTTGACTAGTTTATTATCAATGGTAGTTTGATGGAATTACCACTTAATAATAGACGATTTACTTGGTTGAACTCTAGAGAAATCCATTCGATGAAGCTTCTCGAACCTTTCTTAATTAGCGAAGAAATAGAAAATTGGTTTCTTGTTTTGTACGTCAATGGGATTTCAACTGTGTATTTCGATCACTGTCCAATTATTCTCTTTTGTGAGAACTAACACTTCATAAAATATTTGAATTTGAAAAGTTGTGACTTTTAGAAAGCAATATTACAAACTTAATTACCACTAAATGGCTTTCGATGGGTAATAATAATATTAAACTAGTGTGTAACTCGTACGTTGCACACGGTATGTTGTAGAAAAATGATTATAACTATTTTTAAATAATATAATTTATTGTGTAATATATCTGATGAATTTTGTTAGGATAAATGATTTATAAATTGAAATTACTATATTTATAACCGTGCATTTTTGTTATGAGATTCGTTACATTTTTATATTTGAATAAAAATTAAATTATCATTTTTGTTGATAAAAATGAGTTATATATCGATTTTTTATGTTTTAGGATTCATTGTCTGATTATTAAGTAAATGAAAGTAAGCATTCTAATAAAATTTTGAAATTCATATTTTTATAAAATTCCATAAATAAATGTTCGTGTACGTATATTCTAAAATTGATATTTAGATTCTGATACATTTGACTAAAAGACAAATGATGTATACATTAAATTTCAAATATTACCTGAGAGAATGACGATAAACACCTAAAAATAGAATAATACCAAAGACTCAACATATTTGTAAGAATATATAGTTCTTGCAGCATATGTTTTTCAAAATAATTATATGACATTATTTGAGTGATAAATTATTTATTTAACTACTAAAAGAAATATTAAGTGAAAATAAAACCCGAAACATTACACATCACATTGTCGGTTTAATTATGTAAAAAAGTGATTTTTAATCCACTGTTTTATACCTTACTGTTTTTATTTTATAATAAAACTTTTCAAAAAATATTTAACGTTTATGTAAAAATGATAATTAATATGAAGAAAATTATTTCTAATCAAAATGTGGTATAATTTTTGTTCACTGATTAACTCAGATTATGAATATAACTAATTTAAATGTAGCTTTTTGTACAAAAATATAATAATTTAAATTATTTGTTTTTTTTAATATTACAAAATACAAACATTCATCACTTATCATTAATTGTAATGTTATTCTTCATAAAATATAGTTTAATAATGATAAAGAGTCTATTGGTGTACCAATTTTATAAAGGAAAAACGTTATATATGTTTGTAATGATGTACCATTTTGTAAACAATTTATTTGTATATATTTGTTTGTAATGAACTGCCAACTTTAGAAAGAAAAAATTATGCATAATTTTCTTTGTATTAAATAACTAATTTTAGAAAGAAATAGATTTTATGAGCTTAAATGTAGAAAAATGTAAAAGTATCTAAGATAATTTTGTATATAGTTGTGAAAATATTAAATTATATGGAATTGAATGAGAATATAATTTTAACACTTATGTTAGTACAAATGCGGTTACATGTTGAATTATCATTTTTTATGATTTATTAGATCAATTAATAAATATTTGTTAATTGATTTAGTTAAAAAAAAAATTAAATCCAAGGTCAATTAATAAATTCAAAAATATGGACTTGAATGTAAAATAATATAAAAGAAACTTGGGAGAAGTTCGTAAATAATTGTAAAAATTATTGAATGTTAGCATTTAAACGCAAAATGATAGGAGAGAATATTAGTAGGACATTGTAATAGCTTGTATATAATTAGGGAAACTTAAAACCAATTGAACTTGAACGAAAAATTAGTTTTACCATTTTTTATCAATATGAATGCAATACACATATTTAATTGTCATTTTAAATTTTTTATTAGATCAATTAATGAATACTTATTAATTGTATTTATTTAAAAAGCTTAAATTTAAGATCACCTAACTATATTTAATATATATGGACTTAAATGTAAAATAACAGAAAACACTTGGAAGAAATCTATAAATAATTGTTAAAATTAGTATTAAGTTTTAGCGATAGAAGAAAGTAGAAAGATTGTAATAATTATAATAAAAATAAATTGTGAGGATGTGAAAATTAAATATTTAAAGAGAATTAAGGAGAGAGAAGGAAATTCCTAAAATTAATAAGAGAGCTTTAAATTCTTCCACTTTACTATTATTTAATAGATATTCGGGCAACATAGCTAAAGTTCTCGTTAATAAACTTAGGGGCTTTAGATTATTTAATAAAAAAACGGAACAAGGATGTTTTTGGCAGCATCAGAATTAAAAAAGAAAATTACCAACCGAAGTTTCAAAATTAAATAAATTAGAAGAATCTAGAACCTCAAACCTTGTTGAGCAAAATGTACCGTCAAACCTCAAAAAAGAACTAAATAAAGTCATTGCACAAGAGGAAATAATGTAGAACAAAGGTGGTCCAACAGATAGATGAGATAGACAAGTATACCAAACTTTTCTGCGGAATGGCTAATGGTCAAAACCATAGAACGCCATAAATTCCCTAGTTGTTAACAATGTGGAAATTTCTGATCAAAATGAGCTCAATAACGCCTTCACTTACTACCATAAAATATTTTTGAAACTAACAAATGTCACATAATTATAATTAGGTGGAATGAGTTATATCCAGAAAACTCAAGGATTGTTTTAGATGACTTGGATGATCCATTCTCAAAAGAGGAGATTTTTAGGGCTATCGAAGATATACCTAACGATAAATTCGCAAGATCGGACGCATTTCCTATGTTGCTTTATAAGAAATTTTGACATATTTAAAAAAAATGACTAAATCAAAATGTTCAAGGAGTTTTATAATGACAATATACAATTAGGAAGATTTAACTTTGCTATATACAATTAGGAAGATTTAACTTTGCTAACATAATTTTACTTCATAAGAAAGTGGATGTGAAGAGCCTGAAGATTTTAGGTCTATTTCGTTGATAAACTGTTCTGTTAAAATTATTTTTAAGGTATTAGCTAATAGACTAACCAGTAAACAACATAATCGATATAATGCAATCTGCTTAAATATCACAGATGAGGTCGCGGTAGTCTAGAAATTTATAAATTACTGCTGTAAAAATAACTTTACATGTGCTATCTTAAAATTTGATTTTACTAAAGCTTTCGACTGAATTGATTGATTTTTTTTTCTTAAAGATATTTTAACAGCCAGGCGTTTTAGTGATAAATGGTAGGTTGGATTAGACATTACTCAAAATTGAAAACTCGAGTATCATGGTACTGGGATCTAGGAAACAAAATCCAATCTAAATGTGAGCTTAAATAAGGTGATGATCCTTTGTTGTCTTTACTGTTCAACTTAGAGGCAGATGTATTCACACAAATCATTGAGTTATCTATTACAAATAGGGCTCTTGTTAGTGTTGATAACGATATCACTAACGATGGTCTCTCAGTACTTCAGTCTACGAATTATACCTTATTTATTACTTCACATTTATCGCACTAGTTAACAGCTCTTAAATTTATTTTATATGCTTTTGAAATGCTTTTGGGGTTTAAGATTAACTTTGATAAGAGCTTTTTTGGGTATTAAATGATGTCGACAATGTTGAAAACCTTGTTGCTAATACACTTAATCGTAAAATCATAAAGTTTCCTATACAATACTTAGTTCTTGATTAGACCAAATAAAATTAAAAAGGAGGATTGACAAATAATTATTGATAAAACTAAAACAAAGTTATCTAATTAGAATAGTAGATTTTTATTGAGAGTGGGTAGAATCATACTTATTAACTTTGTTTTATCCATTCTGCTGATTTATTATGTCTTTTTACCTTTTTAAAAATGAATAATGATGAAATAGACAAAATCAGAAGAAATTTTCTTTGGAGTAAGGACAATTCCTATGGTAGTGTAAACTGCCCTGTTAAGTGGGAAATATTTTATAAATTCAAAGAGGATGGAGGACTAGGAATAATAGATCCGCATAACTTCTTGCCTTTACTAAGAAAATGACTTCAGAAATTTAACACTTATAATGGAAAAACTAATTTGAAAAGAAATGATTTCTAATCAATTCTATGGTTGAACTTATAACCTTCATCATATGTTACTAATTCTAATAATATACCTCACTTTTGGAAACTTATTTTAGAGAACTTTAATATTTTTAACATGGGGATTAATAATATAGTTCATTCAGGCAATAACACATCCTTTTGGCATGGTAGCTGGATTTCAACTATACCTCTTAATATTTTAAGATCTTTTGATACTTGTAATTTCAAAAGGGCCATAATTTAGGAGGTTTACGTCAAATAACAAATTTACATGCAACTTTAGTTTTAAATCGTATGTATTACACAAATCCAATTTGTATCATTTTGTTTAAAACTTGAACATCGTCACATACATAACGAGAGAAATGTTAAAATATGGGGTTGGGACTAGGGTTGGCCGCCTCTTTCATTTTCATCTCTAATCCTTTTCTACCCACCCACTTTTCTCCATTTCTTCTTTAATCATTCGGGCATTTTCTAACTATCTCCTACTCCATCTCTTTGCGCTATCATTTTTTCCCATCTTTTGGCCTTTAAGAATATTCCACTCTTCCTCAACTCGCATGTAGTTTGGCCTCTATGCTTCTCAAATCTATCTCCTCCTCTCGCCTCTACTTATGGTGTTCGGATGTCCGCCTTCCTCCAGATCTAGATGTCCAGCCAGAGCTGGAACATAAAAGGAAGACATCGCCTTTTCATCCATGAGCCTCTTCGATAGGAAATATCAAGGTGCGTAAGTTACTTATGATTAGGTTGGAACCGTTTGGCATCAGGATGAGGTTGGACTTCTGTTTTGGATTAAGCCTTAGAGGTGGAACTGTCCTGTTGTTCTTTTCGTGCTTGTATTCTCACCAGTGCTACTGCTAATCGTGTGTTTGCTTCTCCAATTTCCCTAAAGCCTTGTCATTTTCTCCTTCGTACAATCAACAGTACAGGGACTATCGACGTAGCAGTTGTATTTGTCTTGTAGTGAGTGTCGTGCATTGATGGACATGGTTGAATTGGAGTTGCTTGGTTCATGTGTTTCCAGTTAGCTTTGGTTTGTGTATTATTTGCATTGGTATCTTCTAACCTTTGCTACTTTTAGGGCTTTGGCCTGCTTTATGTTAATGTTATACGATATATGTTTCTTGGTGGGTAAGAATGTTTGGAATTATTGTAAATGGACTTGTTGGTGCTTGTCTCGTTGGAAAATTGGGGACAATCGTCCTTGTTGCAATAGATTTTTCTAGTAGTTAACTTGCATTGTTTTCGCTGCTATGAAACTCCTGGTGCTGAAGCCTTGCCTTTCTTCATCTCTACCATTTCGCTCCATGAGGACTGTCATGTATAGCTGCCGTGATCCATTTTTAGTGGGGTTTTTGTGCATCATGGAAAATTTGGTTAATGTTTCTTGGTGGTTTGCTATGTATTACAATTTTTTCCGTTCTCTTTACTAGATCAATGTGGTGGATATGAACGGTCCTCTTGGCTACTCTTCTAGGGGATGTATTATTCAACTGCTGAAATTAGATATTCCTGTAATTTTGTTGGTTGCATATCAGTCATCTTGAGTTCGAAGATCTTCTTTATGTGCAATTTAATGGCTTCCTTTTAGGTCCCAGTAGGAAATTCTCGTAGAGTCGGTCTACCTTTGCAATATATGGAAGTTAAGATATTGATCTTTCCCTTTTGGAATTGAGTCTTTGGGCATCCGTGCTTGTATTGATTAGTTATTTGTGATTTGGTGCTTGTATTTGTAATTATTAGTTGTTCTGGCATTCACGCCTTATACTTGTGCTTCAATGTGTTGTAAGGTGGATTGGGGCGATCCGCCATAAAAACCGTTGGGCTATCGACAGAAACCTTGTTAGCTGATTACATACATACATACATGCATACATATATAGTATGGCTGTATGATCTTTGGATCGTATAAAAAAATATGGGGTTAGGAAAATAGCAAAATTTGCTCATAAAAATCAATGCATAGGTTATTGTAACATCTCACAAAATTTAACCGAAAGTTTATTGATGGAAATTAATTTATTAGTAATAAGGACTAAAGTTTAATTTTTTTAAAAGGCCAAAATTTGACTGTGAAACTTGCACCGTTGCGTTTGTAGCTATTTTCTAGACAATTTTCATATATAAAGTTTTGTAATCGGAGTTCATATGAAAAAGTTATTAAAGTTTAAAGATTTAAAATAAAAAATAATTAAAATATATATAATAGGAAAGTTAAAGTTAATTAAGTAACATTAACCGGCTGACGGCTGAATTGGGACAGATCGACCCCTGACGATTGACCATCCCGTATCAACCGGTCGACCGGTGGGCGCCACTCGGCTAGGGTTAGCTTAGGCCGAATGGTCTGGATATTATTGAATTAAATCTAACGGTCAAAATTCCTTCATGCTTATATAAATATGGAGGTACTCCTTCATTCTTTGCCTTATAACCCTACACAGTAGTCGAACCTTTTCTTCTCTTCAAATCAGTCTTTCTTCCAAATCATTCTATTTCTTCAAAAGAAAAATAAAAATAAAAATAAATTGAAGATAAAATCAAACAAAAAAGAGGTATCGTCGCGCAGTTCAAGTCAGGATAGAAGAGGAAAAGCTTTTAAAAGGTGGGTGGCTTTATTATTAAATTATGTTAATTTACAAGTAATTGGATTTATTTATATATTTATTTGATTTAACTTTGATTAAAGCAAAGAAGTTGAGTTGGATTTAAAGTAAAATTTTGAGATATGATTGGAACCGATTCAACTTGATTTTAATATGAATATTCCATTTTATTGACCTTGAATTGAATAAGTAATTTAATATGTATATACCTTGTTAATTACACCCTAAACAAATTTTGTGATATAAATATACATATATGATTATGAAATTGAATAATCGAAAAACCGTATGAATAAAATTATAAGTTATACATGAAAATTGTTGAAATAATATGTAGAGTTGTAGATTTAAAAAAAGAAGTGAAATCTGATCGGAACATGAGAGATAATCACCATTAAACAAATTTGGGTTGTAGAATTATGGATCTTAAGGCTAACAAAGCACAAGGGGGAGGGGGGTTGAATAATGTTTTCTAACTTTTGTAAATTCTTTTAAATTTCTTTTGAGTTTAATATTGAATCATAGATTTTCAACAAAGAATTATATCAACAATTAATCACAGATAAAAATAAACAATAAAGTAAAGTAGAGAGTCAGAGAGATGACACCAGAGATTTTATACTGGTTTGGATTTCTCTTACATCCATTCGAGTACAATTGCTTGTACAGATTTCTTTTCAAATGCCAATCTTTAAATGGTCAGAAGGCAAACCCGATTATAATCTCGATCCTGAGGCTACGTGACACACCCTTTAAATTTTTCGAGCTCAAGGTACGCCCACTTGAATTGGACGGCCTACGAGCACATCCACTCAGATTTCTAGGCTACCAAACACACCCAATTGATTTGAATGGGGTACCATCAGATCCAAGCAAATGCAAATAGAGTTTGATTGTTTTTCCAAAGACAATTTCTTGAACTTTGGATATAAGGATCCTATAGCCTCTTGGATAGCACTTTGATCTTTGATCTGAGAGAGATGATTCCAAAATAGTAAGAAAGTAATTGTTAGTCCTTGAGATGATGGTTTTGATGCAACCTTAGAATAGGACTATAAAATATAAATACTAACATTATAGTTTAGAAATATATGTATATGCATGATTTAACCATGTAGGTACCAAGAATGAAGACTGTACAGTATAGAGATTCAAGATATCAAGATTGAAGACTCATGAGTATCAAGAATATCAAGATTATCAATAGTTCAAAATTTCAAGAATAAGTAATTTAATTAGGAATTTTGTTAAAACTCCTAGAAATGCACTGACATCTTAAAATCCAATTTATTCGTGGAATGAAATCCACTTCGAGCCTGTTAAAGAGATGGAACCCTAAGTAGGATGAAACCTATGAAAAATCTAGTGGAACATTGTTTTGTATCCACTAACTTTTATTCAAAATGTTTTTACAAAATTATATCTTATTTTCAAAATGATTTCAAAACCTTCCTTTTAAAAGAATAAAAAACATCTATCTTGATTTTAAATATTTTTAGCCTCAAAATAATCTTTATCTTCAAAATCAAATTATCCTTAGTTTTAAACTATCTTTTAATAATAATATATTTAACTTTTAATATTTATACTTAGATTTAAATATAAAATTATAGTAAAATTTTATATATACCAAAATATTATTCTCTATATTTATTTATGTATTTTAACTATATTTATAAAAGTTCAAAATAGTTTTAATATAAGATAAAAGTTATCTTCAAGGAAAAACGAACCACCAAAATTTCCTTTGGGATGTCGACATACTCAAGATACCCATGTCGACATAGTGGCAGTTGATTTCAAAAATTTGAATTTCAAAAGAAGTGTCTATTCGTCATATCCCTTCACGAATGGACATGGCTGTTGTTCTTCTATAAATAGGGGCTGTTTTCAACGAATTTCTAATTATATTTTCTCTGGTTTTCACTCTTCTTCTTCCACATTTCTTTATACATATTCTTACCATTACTCTGCCGAAATCAACATTGAATCTAACAAGATCATTTCTAGTTTGATTCTCTATCGCTATCTCAACAAGATCTCAGTGCTATTCAGAGTTATAGATGTTATCCCGCCTTTTGGCAAGGCCGTGACACCAAAAAATTGACTGAAAACTAAAGATAGTTTGTCTCAAAGATTGGTTATACATTGCTTCGCTGTGGATATCGATGAATTTTGTCCGAGCCCGAATCAGGCTACAATTGAAAGACATGACAATCAAAGCCATGAAAGCCAGTGGTTCAAATTTCAGGACAATCGGAGTCCATACGCTCAAGATATGATCGATGCAAACTTGTATATAATTCTCGTTCGTATCCATCAGGCCGGTGCATTTCGTATCCATTAACCATCCACATTTCGTATCCATCAGGTTGGTGCGTTTCGTATCCATCAACCATACATAGTTCGTATCCATCAAGCTCGCTTACTTCGTATCGATCGAAGCCCATCATGCTTCGCATCCATCTGAAATGCCATTTCGTATTGATCTTACTTCGTATCGATCCACTTGGCACCGTCCTATTCGAGTTCACCCTGAAAACAAGCCTTAGTCGTAGCCATCGAATATGTTGATTCGTATCCAGGGAATGCACTGCTTCGTATCCATAAACACGCTCGTGTTTCGTATCGATCCTCATTAACATAATCGATACGAAATGCGCCTGAATTATCGATACGAACAGAGCCGTATGTATGGATGCAAGTCAACACTGAGGCGATTGATACAAATTGGCAACGATAATCAACTCGAATGAGGCAACGACCTTAGATACGAACAAGGCGAAATTCGAGGAATGGCTCGGTCAACTCGGCATAAGAAGTGGATCGATCCGAAGAGAGCGCGCATCGTCACCTCATGAGCATGTGCAACGATCGATACGAACAGATCGTTTCGAATCAATGGATTCGAACGTAACAGCCTTTACGAAATCGCAAGTTTGCATCGATCATAGCTCGAGATCCACCAATCCAAATACTACGAAATTTTCCGAGGAGCTTACGTACAAGGTAAAGAATGTTCCTGCCAAACTTCAGCTCGATTGGATCAATTTTTGGTGGATGCGAAATCGTTTCGTATCGATCACAAATTGAGTCGAAGCTTGGTGGGGTCGGTCGCGTGGGCCCACTCACGTGCCAGAAAAGGTCTCTCGAAGTTTGAGCACGATATCGGCCTCCTACGCCTATAAATAGCCCCCTAAAGCCTTCAGAAAAGGGATCTTTTCAACTTTGGAACATCCAGACTCTGCCGGATTCAATTCTACACTTCACTACGGCTGTTGTATTCAAACTTCAGAGCTATTATCAACTGTAATTTGCTGTAACTGATTGAAATCATCAAGTGAATCAATAAAGTCATCAACTTCCGAGTGGACGTAGGCAAGATCGCCGAACCACTATAAATCCTGTGTTATTTACTAATTGTGTGGAATTTTCTAAGTGATTCGCATATTTATTTCTCTACATATTTGACATCTGAGATCTGTGATTATGAACGGGTGCTTTCAATAGCCATTGGGTGTTTGTAACCAATTTTGGCGCAAACAATAGACTTCTTTGTAATCAATGTAGCGAGAAAAGGTGTGACTGTAGCCTTGGAAATCAATCAAGCGAGAAAAAGTGTGATTGTGGCCTTGGAAATCAATCAAGTTAGAAAAGGTGTGATTATAGCATAGAAAATCAATTGGGTGAACTTGTTGCCCCTGAAATCAAGTATCTCTACCCAGATGATTGTGAATCTGGAGGGTGTACCTCATAGCCTTGAAATCAAGGGTGTAATTGTACAATTGCTTTTGAAAGGAAATCCGTACTTGTGTGCGGGACTGGATGTAGGGTAACTCCGAACCAGTATAAATTTCAGTGTGTTCTTTCCTTTACTGCTTTTACTTTATTTCCGCATCTGTGTTTGTTTCTATGATCATATCTGTGTCTAAATATTGCATACATTTGTGTTCAAATTAACAAAAACTCAAAAAGATTTAGTGATTCCTCTAAACACTATTCACCCATCTCTAGTGTTAATCCTAGCCTTAAGATCCGTATTCCGCATTTCTCACATTTGGTATCAGAGCAAGGTTTTCAAAGTTTTCATAATATGAATTTCGAAATTTTTTCAAAATGGCTGCCAACTCTGGTACTGGTAACACTACCAACACTAGTTCTATCATCCCTGTCACTAGTTCATTTGTAGAAGGTTAGTCTACTGTCAGACCACCACTTTTTAAAGGCAATAATTATGCATATTGTGCATGCAGGATGAGAATATATTTACAATCTGTAGGATTAGACACTTGGTATATCACACAGACTGAATATTCTGAACCTACAACTGATTTTGCACAGTGGACCGCTGAGCAAAAGACTGTTGCACAAAATAATTCTAAAGCAATGAATATTCTGTTTTGTTCACTTGATAGGAATGAATTTAATAGAGTGTCAGTTTGTAAGTCTGCACATGAAATCTGGAAAACGTTGCAAGTTACTCACGAAGGAACAAGCAAAGTTAAACAGACCAAAATTTCCATGCTCACAAATCAGTTTCAATTATTTAAAATGAATTCTAATGAGTCTATTTCAAATATGTATAGTATATTTCAGGATATTGTGCATTCTCTAATATCCTTGGGAAAAGAATTTTCGAAAGAAGATCAAGTCAGGAAAATCTTAAAATTCTCTTACTCCAGAATGGGATGAAAAGACACTTGCGATCGAAGAGGCAAATGACATCAGTACCTTAAAGATAGAAGAATTAATTGGAAATCTAATGTCGTTTGAAGTCCAAATGATTGGGAGAAGAGAAAGATAAGCATCTAAAAAGAAATCAATAGCATTCAATGCGTTGACCGATGGATCAGACTCAAATAGCGATAATGATGAAGAGATAGCCTTTATGACCAAGAATTTCAGAAATTCCTGAAATTCAGAAAGATGAACAATCTAAAGAGAAACAACTATAAGAACTCTGAAAATCAGAATGTAGTGCCAAACAATATCAAATGTTTCAACTGTGACGAACCAGGCCATATCAAAAGAGACTGTCCATATCCAGATAGGCAAAATCTTCCTATAAACAATGATTCCGTAAAGAAACGAAAACGTGCATTTACTGCTACTCTAGATGACTTAGACTCGTCCTCAAGCGATCATGACCAGAAGACAGATAATTCAAATATGTGTTTCACAGCAGTTCACGACTCCGACGAATTCAGAGAAACAGACTCAGAAAAAGGTACACATTTATAATACAATTGGTTGAAATTGCATGCTCAGATTTGGATGCTTAATTGCTTGATTGATTGATTTTGAATTGGTGTGTTGTTTGATTTTTTATTTTTATTTTTTACTATTATTATTATTATTATTATTATTATTGTTTTTAATTTTAATTTTATTCGTATTATAATATTTTATAGAAAATATATTATAATTTTAGAATTATTCCAGATATATATATATATATATATTAAAAACAATAAGTATACATACATACATATACATACATACATACATACATACATACATACATACATATATATATATTAGAATACTTAGGAAAAATAAATCATAGAAATTCAAAGACACATGTCGACTTGGTCCCCACCATGATGTCGACATGGGTACATAATTTAAAATTCAAAATTTGAATTCAAATGGTTTAATTTCCCTACACCTTTTCACTTCATTCAATTCTCTGAAAAAGCATCTTTTGAACAGAGGACGTGTCCTTTGAGAATCTATTTATCCACTATCTTTTATCACATCTTTTTACTCTCATTTTCAAATTCAAACTCTCTCTTCAAAACTTCAAGCTCTCTACTTTCTACTCTAGTGGCTTTTTCAAGCAACCCCTCCACCATTAGAATTTCCAAAAAGATAAAAGAGCAACTCTTCAATGATCCGGAGGCCATAAAAGCATACATCAATTATGCTAAATGGAAAAGTCCATCCTAGAAAGTTTGCTATATTTCAAGATTCTCTTCTTGTGAAATCGATTCTCTTTTTGCAAACAATCAAATTCTTAGTCTTATTGATGCTTCTCAAAATGATTTCGTTTGTTATCCAAATCTTGTTAAAATTTTCTATGCAAATTTAAGCCGTGGATTTTATATTGGAAATGATGATGAGATCTGGAGCAGTGTCAAAGGCACTAGAATCGTTTTAAATTGTGATCTTTTGGGTACCATTCTCAATTGCAAAAGCACGGGAATGGATCTTTCTAGTTTTAATATTGATGAAATCGATCGTGAGACGTTTCATCACATTTTTGAAGGAAATGTTGATTTTGAATTCAAAAATCGAAACTTTCGACCAAGAGCTAGAATTGTCGATCTTCTTTTACAATATACTTTGACCCCAAGATCGGCGAATTTTAACAATCCTACTTCAAAAGCTTGCAAAGCACTTTTTTCTATTTTTGGAAATTATGATATTAATTGGGCGCAAGTTATTTTGGATGAACTTCGTCCCACAAATCTTGAAATGGGTGAGAATACTTTGTATCATGGAATCTATCTCACTCGGATTTTTAGCTATTTTAGAGTAGATTTAAAAGGATAAGAATTTATTTCAAGAAAGGTTTTCAATCATTCCAATATTTCTCTTATGAAAATACCATTTGTTTTTCAACCTTACGAGACTCTTGCCGAAAAGGAAGAGCGTTTAGCTCATGAGGAGATGGAAGAGGAGGAAGAGGAAGAAGGGGATGAAATAGAAATTGAAGAAGAAGAAGAAGGTGAAACATCTTTGGAATGCATTGATTATCCTCCTAATCCAACCAACAAAATCATTCTCAAAAACCAAAAGACCATTGTTGAAAATCAACGGATCTTAAACAATCTGTTAGTAAGAAGTTGGAAAAAATTTCGTCCAAGATGAACAAGTTTATTTCCAAAGTCAGTAAGAAGCTTGGATTATCTTCATCTTCATCATCCTCTAACTAGTTCTATTTTTTCATTTCATGTTGTATTAGTTTAGTTTGTTCTAATTTAAAAGTTCATGTTGTTCTTTGTGTTTAATCGTTGTATTGTGTTATCATAAAATGAAATTGATTTTTTTTCTTCTGTTATCTAGCCTATCTTATCTCCAGAATAATGTTAGTATATTATATAAATATATATATACACACAATTATTCACAAAATCAAAATAAGCCATCAAAATTCACTACACCATGTCGACATCCCCCCTATGACCATGTCGACATGTACTGGTCAGAAATGACATTTCATTTTTAATTTGAATAACTACCTTATGTCTATTCATTTCAAACGAATTTTTACACCTATAAATACTTATTTCTTCCAGAATTCATCACTCAATATTATTTCTTATCTACTTTTTCTCCCATTCTTCTCACAAACAAAAATATGGCCAATCCAATTCATAATTTATCCGAGAATCTTGAAGAGGCATTTAATTCTTTCAAGAATATTCTTTCTTTCATTCTTCGAAACCAGTGACACTTAGAGTTGAGTCAAATGCAGATGATCAAGGAGCAAGAAAGACATTTCGATGCAATACGATGGATGATTACCTCCCCGCACAAGGATGATAACGAAGCACATCCTCCAGTCTCTCTCACTAATGATAATGAAAATTGGGATGCCATTAAAGCTGACCCTATATTTAGAGAAGAAGGATGGGTGGAAGTTCCTTGTAATGTTTGATTTGATTGCTTTGTTTGATTTGAATTGTTTGCTTTGATTGATTTGATTTGGTTTGGATTGATATTTGGTGTGAAAAACATGTATAAATATGCATTGATATTTATATGATCTTTAATTAATTATTATGTCTATCAATATAATTATCTCTTAATCTATCTATTATATACTTCATTGTATAGTTTATTAATGCAGGTACTTTAGTCCAAGAATGAGGAGGAGTTATATAATTTGGAGATTATATAGTATGGAGTTAGTTTTTGTTGATGACAAAGGGGGAGAAATATAAATTAGGATAGTTAGGCATAGATTAAGGAGGAGTTATTAGGATAGAACTAATATTTTATAAAGAAAGGCTGTCATCATCAAAAAGGGGGAGATTGTTAGTCCTTGAGATGATGGTTTTGATGACAACAACCTTAGAATAGGATTATAAAATATAAATACTAACATTATAGTTTAGAAATATATGTATATGCATGATTTAACCATGCAGGTACCAAGAATGAAGACTGTACAGTATAGAAATTCAAGATATCAACATTGAAGACTCATGAGTATCAAGAATATCAAGATTATCAAGAGTTCAAGATTTCAAGAATAAGTAATTTAATTAGGAATTTTGTTAAAGCTCCTAGAAAAGCACCGGCATCTTAAAATCCAATTTATTCGTGGAATGAAATCCACTTCGAGCCTGTTAAAGGGATGGAACCCTAAGTAGGATGGAACCTACGAAAAATCTAGTGGAACGTTGTTTTGTATCCACTAACTTTTATTCAAAATGTTTTTACAAAATTATATCTTGTTTTCAAAATGATTTCAAAACCTTCCTTTTAAAATAATCAAAAACATCTATCCTAATTTTAAATATTTTTAGCCTCAAAATAATCTTTATCTTCAGAATCAAATTATCCTTAGTTTTAAGCTATCTTTTAATAATAATATATTTAACTTTTAATATTTATACTTAGATTTAAATATAACATTATAGTAAAATTTTATATATACCAAAATATTATTCTCTATATTTATTTATGTATTTTAACTATATTTAAGTATATTTATAAAAGTCTAAAATAGTTTTAATATAAGATAAAAGTTATTTTCAAGGAAAAACAAACCACCAAAATTTCCTTTGGGGTGTCGACATACTCAAGATACTTATGTCGACATAGTGGCAGTTGATTTCAAAGATTTGAATATCGAAAGAAGTATCTATTCGTCATATCCCTTCACGAATGGACATGGCTGTTGTTCTTCTATAAATAGGGGCTGTTTTCAACGAATTTCTAATTATATTTTTCTGGTTTTCACTCCTCTTCTTCTTCCACATTTCTTTATACATATTCTTACCATTACTCTGCCGAAATCAACATTGAATCTAACTAGATCATTTCTAGTTTGATTCTCTATCACTATCTTAAGAAGATCCCAGTGCTATTCAGAGTTATAGACTTCTTTGTAATCAATTTAGCGAGAAAAGGTGTGATTGTAGCCTTTGAAATCAATCAAGCGAGAAAAGGTGTGATTGTGGCCATGAAAATTAATCAAGTTTGAAAAGGTGTGATTGTAGCCTAGGAAATCAATTTGGTGAACTTGTTGACCCTAAAATCAAATATCTCTACCCAGAGGATTGTGAATCTGGAGGGTGTACCTCGTAGCCTTGAAATCGAGGGTGTAATTGTACAGTTGCTTTTAAAAGGAAATCCGCACTTGTGTGCGGGACTGGATGTAGGGTAACTCCGAACCAGTATAAAATCCGGTATGTTCTTTCTTTTACTGCTTTTACTTTATTTCTGCATCTGTTTTTGTTTCTGTGATCATATCTGTGTCTGAATATTGCATACATTTGTGTTCAAATTAATAAAAACTCAAAAATATTTAGTAATTCCTTTAAACACTATTCACCCCCTCTAGTGTTAATTCTAGCCTTAAGATCCGTATTTCGCATTTCTCACAGTACTATCGAATCAATACATAAAAGTATGAATTGATTCTATTTGATTTTTAGGAGAACTTTGTATATTATTAATAGAGATTTTGAGAAAGTAAAAAGAGAGAAGAATATAAGATATTAACTAACCAAAAATTTGTTTGAAACCTCCAATGTATGGCGTATAAACATATATATCCGTTCACTAAGAGTTGTGAAGAATAAACACTTCAATTCAAAATTTGAAAAGCTTATTTGTGGTATGTATGTCGACATATCTACAACATGTATGTCGACATATACGTGAAATTTTTAAAACTAATTTCTTTAAAATATGTTTTGAAAATTCTGTACTTTGTAAAATAATTTGATACTTTGTAAAACATATTAAATATAGATTATAAATATTTTGAACGTTGATTTTTTTATAAAATATTTGTAAATATATTTTGTTAAAAATTATAAGATAGAAAAAACAAGAGATTGAGATCAAAGATTGCTATTAGGGACTTTAACAATATTCCATGCCTATATATACTATATTATAGTCTTGAGATCTTCATATCTTGCTCTTTATACCCATGGATCTTCGTGTCCATTTCTTGAGTCTTTATGTTATACAGTTTTTGATTCAATACATGTATAATATCACACACTATATACTATATAACTTTGCAAAAAATTAGTATCCATAGTTTATATGAATGTATATTGTTGTTTATTAAGGTTGTTATCATCAAAATCGATAACTAAGATATTAACAATCTCCCCCTTTTGATGATGACAACCATTAATATCATGTATATGAAATATGATATAACTCTACCCAAGTCAGGTAATTCCTCTTGAATATATGCATAGTATATTTTTTATATTTTTCTTCCCCTTTGTCATCGACAAAAATGAGTAAATAAGTATAAATTCCCCCTAAATCAAATACTTAGAGACTAGAAAATTAATAACTAGGTTGAAAATGATATACGTGATTATGATAATTTTAAGATATATGATGATATATTATATGATATACTTAGAAACAATGCACTATTCATACTAAGCATGGTTTAATATGGTAGTGAAGAATTATAAATTAGATTTTATTTATCTAATTCAAACTATTCATAAACAAATCCATTTCATGTGTACAAAACAATCCAAATCAAATCAAACTAAAACACACAAATCCAAATAGGAATCCAAAATACACAAAAAACCAAATCAAATCCTAACAAACCAAACTAATACGTACTAACCTTAAATCTATGGTTTTCTTTTGATTATTGGGGGGGGGGGGGGGGGCAAAAAGGATAGCGAAGGCAAAAGTTTCCCTTTTGTTCTACGATATTTCCATTCCAACATACTTCGTCTTCACATTTGACTTCATCATTATCTTCAGTGATGTCTTCTCCTTCTTTCTCTTCTTCTTCTTTTTCTTCCTCTTCATCATTCATGGGCTGTGAATGACTAGACTAGGATTATCCTCCTCAATTATAATTGGATTAGTTACATTAACCAATAGATGCTTTTGGAGATTGTGAAGAATGCATCATTGTTTCTCTTGTTCTTTCAAGAGGCATAGTAGAAAAACCTCTATTTCTAAAAGCATGTTGAGTACATGCTTCAGATCATCTTCAATTTTGGTTACTTTGGTCATGATGGTGGTTTGGAAGAGCCTAAAGTGGCTGTTTGGAAGGAAAAGGGTGCGGTTTTCTTCTCTTAAAAGTTTGGAACTTGAAGAATCCATGGATTTATTTTTATTCGGAATTTACAGAAGGAAGAAGACAGAAAAATAAGTATTATTACGAAATTTGGTGGTTACATAGCTGCATTTTGAATTTCGAATTTAGTAGGGAATTTTTTTTTGAAATTTCCAAGATGTGTCGACATATTTTTGTTTGGTATGTCGATAAATGCAGTCTATTTTTGATACTTTATTTTTCTTTTAAATTTCTAATTTTTATTTGGTTATATTTATATTTCAGAGAAATAATGTATATTTAACTCTCTTCTAAGTTTAATAAAAGATGTTTGAGTTAATGGTTTTGTTAAAATATCGACTATTTGATTTTTAGTATTTATAAATTCGAGGGAAATTACTTCTTCATTTACGTTATCTCTTAGAAAAAAAATGTCTTTTATCTGTAAGTTTGATTCTAGCATGATGTGTTGGATTTTTAGATAGATTTATTGCACTAGTGTTATCATAGTATATTGGTGATTTACTAAAATTTAAACCAAAATCTTATAACGTTTGTTGAATATAAATAACATATGAACATGCTAATGCAGGTGAAATATATTCTACTTTTTATCCAAACAGTTTTTCATAATTTTTCTTTTTGCTAAAATAGGAAACAAGAGAATGTCCTAATAAATGAACGGTTCCACTTGTACCTTTTCGATCTGATTTGCATCTAGCATAGTTAGCATCACTATATGAAACTAAATTGAAAAAATCTTCTTTTGGATAAAAGAGTCCATAGTCTAGTGTATTGTTTACATATCGTAATATTCTTTTTAATGATTTTAGGTGACTTTCTTTAGGTTGAGATCGATACCTTGCACATAGACATACACCATGCATTATATCTAGTCTACTAGCAGTTATATAGAGTTATGATCTTATCATATCTCTATATAATTTTTGACCTACATCTTTTGATTTTTCTTCTATATTTAATTTCTCATTCATTGCCATATGAGTTAATTTTCCACTAGTATTTGACATATCAAATTTGTTAACTAAGTCTTTAGCATATTTTTCTAGGCTTATAAAAAATCCATTATTTAATTGTCTTATTGGTAATCCTAAAAAGAATGTTTGTTCTTCCATATGACTCATTTCGAATTCCTTGGTCATTATATATGAAAATTCTTTATTTAACTGCTAATTTGTTGATCTAACAATAATATCATATATATATATATATATATTTGCATAAGTTGAATATCATTATTATTTCTTTTAATAAATAGAGTACTATCTACCTTTCCTATTTAAAAATTAGATTGTAATAAATAGGATTTTATTCTACCATACCATGCTCTAGGAGTTTGTTTTAGACCATATAAAGCTTTCTTTAATTTATAAACGTGATTAGGTGGTTTTTCATCTTCAAAATGTAGGGTTGTTCTACATATGCATCTTTTTTTTAATAAATCCATTTGAAAAGGTACTTTTGATATCCATTTAAAATAATTTAAAACTATTATGATTTGCAAAAGAAAATAAAATTCTTATAGCTTCCAATCAGATTACAGGAGCAAAAGTTTCATCAAATCTATACCATCTTCTTGAATATACCTTGAGCAACAAAACGTGCCTTATTTCTAACAACTTATCCTTGTTCATTCATCTTATTTCTGTATCCTATTCAGTTCCCATTATAGACTTATCTTTAGGTCTTGGGACTAATTACCAAACATCATTACTGGTAAACTGATTTAGTTCTTCTTGTCTTGCATAGTAAGAATCCAAGAATCATCTAAAGATGCTTCTTCTGGATTTAGGTTCAATGGTTGAGATAAAAGCAACATTACTCATTTTATTTAATTGATTTGTTGTTTTTACAATAGATTCTACATTTTCTCGAATATTTTCTATAGGATGATCTTTCAAATATTTTGTTCGTTTATTGGGATGTAAATTCTCAAAGTTATTACTATTTTCATCATTTGAGATTTCAATATTTGTAATTTCATTAGTTTTATGAATATTTTCTTCTTCATCAAAACTGGAACTATTAAATTTAAAATTCCCATCAAATGAAACATGTGATGTTTCTTCAATAGTGTTAGTTTTGGTATTGAAAACTTTATAAGTTTTCTATTATAATAATCAATAAAAATTCTTTATTTGGTTTAGCATCAAATTTATCTAATTATCTTTTGTGTTTGATATAAAACATTTACTACCAAAAACTCTAAAGTAAGATACTTTAGGCTTTTTATTATAAAATAATTCATATGGAATTTTTTATATTTAAAGGTCGTATTAAAATTCTATTTAAAAATAACATGCCATAACAACTGCTTCAGCCCATATTTTTTAGGTAATTCACTATCATTTAACATTGTTCTAGCACATTTTTGTATGGTTCTATTTTTACATTCTAATACTACATTTTGTTGTGGTGTTCTTGGAAATGAAAAGTCATGTGTAATTCATTTCTTTTTACAAAGATTTCAAAATTATCATTTTCGAATTCTCCTACATGATCGCTCCTACTCGTTTTAATCTTAGTTAAAATTTGATTTTGCATTCTTTTAGTAAAATTTTAAATATTTCGAAAGCTTTACTTTTAAGTTTTAAGAAAGTTGTCCATGTAAATATGAAGAAATCATCTACAATTACAAATCTATATATATTCTGATTTATTGATAATATATGCGAAGGTCCAAAAGATCTAGGTGAAGAGGTTCAAGAAGATGGGAAGTAGAAATCACATCTTTAGATCTAAAAGAGCTTTTCTAAAGTTTTCCTAATTGATAAGCATCACATAAATTATTTACATTAAAACTCATTTTAGGAAGACCCCTAACTAGTTCATATCTAGCAGCCTTAGAAAGGTGTTTAAAATTCAAATGATTAAATCTTTTGTACCACATTCTATGGTCATTAGATTTAGCCAGAATACATAAATTATCATTGGATACTTTCATACTCAAAATATAAATGTTACATTTCCTAATACCTTCAAAGATAATGTTTGACTCAGTATCTTTGATATTGCAACTATCTTTTCAAACTTAATTTTAAAACCCTTATCACACAATTGACCAATACTAAGCAAATTATGTTTCAGATTCCTAACTAGCAAAACATTAGAAATAGTAAGAGTTGTAGAGTTACCGACATTGCCGATGTCAATCACATATCCTTTTAAGTTGGATTTGAAGTTAACTGGTCCACAATCTTTATAGACAATATCTTTCAAGTTCTATGGATTTCCCATCATGTGTCTTGAGCATCCACTATCCAGCATCTACTTGTCCTTCTTGATTTGTAATGTTTGATTTTGATGTGTCTGTTCACCGTTAGCCGTATAGCAAAGTTGTTCCTGCAATTCAAAATCATACCTTTCCACATGTTAGTTTCTAATAAGATATTTGTTTCACAAAATTGTTTTTCTATAAAAATGTCAATAATATCACTAGTTATTTAATTTTTTCAAAAGTCAAATTATGAGTTTTTTAAAACCCAATGCTCTGATACCAAGTGTGGATTGCAGAATTATGGATCTTAAGGCTAATTAAACCTATAGGGGGTGAGCAGTGTTTTCTAATTTTTGTAAATCTTTTTAAATATATTTTGAAAATTTATTATAATAAAAAAAACAAAAGATAGAAAAATAAGAGATAGAGACCAAAGATTGCTACTATGGACTTCAACAATATTACATGACTCTATACACTATACTATAGTATTGAGATTTTCATATCTTGGTGTTTAAACTCAAGAGTCTTCATGTTCATTTCTTGAGCCTTTATACTGTACAATCTTCAATTCAAAACCTATGTAATACCCTTTACTATATGCTATATAACTTGAAAAAACATTAGCATCCCTATTTTATATGAATGTATATTGTTGCTTATTTAGGTTATTATCATCAAAACAGTAACTTATGTATTAACACAAATTAGGGCTCACTATTAAAACTATGATTAATGTTAAACAAACAGTGTAAAAAAAGAAGAAGCAAAAACCCTACCGGTCGATAGGCTTACTATAACTGGTTGATATCAAATGGTTGACCACCACAGTAGCCGACGATCGATCGGTTATCGTATCCAGGCACGGCTTGAACCTCGGCTTATGGCCCAGGTTTACTATATGTATTACATTATGTAAGTAAGGAAAGTTAGTTCCCTAATTCTTTACTTTTGGATACTACGGGACTATGTAGATGTGTATGTGGGCAATTAGGCATATACACTATTTACTCTACGAATTTGATGTTCGATATAAGATGGTTCGATCACGAGGTTATGCTAAGCATGCAACGCTAATAAAAGGTTCCTCTGTGTACGCATGACGCTATTGGTGGATGCATGGTGTGGTGCATAGTCTGGCACTAACGGTAGGTTTCTTGGTGCCTATGGCAATAAGGACGTGACATTGTTGGTGGATGCCTGGTGTAGTGTAATAGTTAGCATTATCGTTGACTTTTGGACATGGATGCTTCAGTAGACCCTATGTCACTTTTGATGCGAGTCAGCACTGCGGGATCCACTTACAGGGATCCACTTAATGTGTAAGTACGATACGTTTTAGTCGTAGTTTGGGTAATGCAGTCCCAAAGGTGATATTTTATGCGATCTTGTGCTAGGAGCAGTCTCAGAGGTTATTAATTTGATCCGTTGTTGATCGATTGTCTAATACACTGTTGACTAGTGGTTTGATTAGTTGTTCGATCCCTAAGTATAAGCCTCCTTAAGATGTTTGGGTGTAGGCGTATTTGGAGCCATATTTCTTAGGTTAGTGTGACCAACTCTAGTAAGTAATATGTAGATTATAAATGAAGTTAGTTGTATGTGATCACCATATATTAATAATAGAACTCATTCACCAAACTTTTTTCCGACTCATTCCTTTCCTTTTTCCCCTACCACAGGAGGATAAGACAGCAGGTGCTTAGCCTAAATCTAGTATGTGGAAAAGCGAGTTTGGTGTTGGCATTGCATATTATTCTTCATTATTCTCCATGTAACATATATTATATCTAATATTAACCAGACTTTATACTGTTATTATGTAAACTTTGGATTTTTAACTACCTATTTTAAGATTGTTTCTAGGATTATTTTTTGAGGTGATTATTTTCTAAATTTAGATTTTATTGCCTTCCGTTGTGAGATCTGAAAGTGTAGAATGTCTTAGATTTTATCCTTTATAGCCATGTCTTGTAATGTTTTATAAAAAACCATCAGCTTTTACTTCTTGGAACGATGCGAGTCTAGAAGTCACCATAGACTTTGGATCAGTGTGTCCGGAGGTGCCTGTTATTACAGTTTTTAAATTTTGTAAGGATTAAAATAAATGTTTTTAAATTTACTTAGAAAGCTAATGCTAGTTAACCTCACGCAATAAATTAAACACAATTGAATTTCAAAGAAAAAAGAACTTACCCATTGATAAAATTGGGTTTTGGCAACTTAGACTTAGAAGACATAACTCATATATATTTCAAATGTCGATTAACTTATTCTTTTCTTGTAAGAACTCTTAACATTTTAGACTATAACATGACCAACCCTGAGCTTAATCGTGATTACTACTGGAATGCCTTTTGTTTCAAATATGCCAAAGGTTGTAGAACTTCAGTTGACTCTATCTTCATTATTACTTGCTGGTATTTATGGTTTGAAAGTAATAACAAAATGTTTAACAATGTTAATACCCCTTCTAATACTCTAATTTGTGCCATTGCGCTCTTCACTTATGACTGAGTTGCAAATCACAACTATAAATTGGCTAATTATATTTACTACAAGGAATTTCTTAAAAGAGTGAAAAGTTGCATTGATATCTTAAAGGAGAAAATCTTTTATAGCAATGAGAGCCATGTACAACATGGCCTTGGCTAATGACCTAATAAATATTTTTAATGAAGATGACTCCACGAACATTTCTCTCTTGGATGAAAATCAACTTTCCTCTTCCTTTTGTTATGTTTTACTCCCTTTCTCTCTCTTACACACACATGTGTGTGTAATCATTTAATTATATACATATATATGGGATGATCTTACATTTTTGGTTAAGTTTCGGTGCTAAAAACTATTGTTGATTAGCCTGCTAAAGCTAGGGTGCCTACACAAACATATTTTTGATAGTAGGCAATTGTAATTAGCTTCCTATAATTGGTCCACTTCAAAGTTTAAGTTATAATAGACGATATAGCTTATTCATGCTAATTTCTTCTTCATGTCTTTCTAATATATGAATATTTTGATCTTTCCTATTCTATTATTATGCAACACAATTCATCGTCTAGGTTTGGGTGCAGACTTTTTTCTTCTTCGTTGTGGAGGGAGGGGTGGTGTTCTTACTACTTGTTAGGTTTGTTGGCAGCACCTTATTTAAGTGTAGAATAAAATTATATGAGTGTTCTCTTGATTTGGAGGATCATTCATTTTCCTCAAAAATATTGATTTAGTTAGTTATTCAGATAATTAAATTAATTAAATAAATAACAAAACATTTTATCTAAACCTAACTTCATTATTTAAAGTGTTTGAAATGCAGATTTATTGAAGGCTGCACCTTAATTTTTATGGTGTCCGTTATCAACTATGTGACATGTAATGTGGTTTCCATTAGGTTCACTGCATTTCGAGAGTTCAAGAGTTTCTTTTCAGACCAAGAAAAATATATTTGAAAATAATGATTAACCCACCTATTTGTGATATTTAAAGGGTATTGTTTAATAAAATTATTCCACCTTTTATTGTTTGCCCTTCATAGAGGGTAGGGGCGTTACGGTTGTGGTAACCATCATTATTACTACAAACCGTAACCGTAACCATTGTTATCGGTTAAAAATTCTTTTAAACGTTGTCGCAACCATCTATGATGGTTAACCATTATATTTTCAATTTTGAAGCATGTTGTACATATATTTTCGATTATATGCATTATTGAAGATAAATTCATATATGTCTAACTGTTTTTTGCATATTTATTTATTTATTTATTTATTTATAAAATGTTCAATATGCATGCACGTGTTATTAGTTCATGAAGGCATGTTATTAATGTACGAGTCATTACTCTAACTTAAATTACTAATTTTTATATCTTAATGCTAAATATTATACAAAATAATCATGTATAGTTGGATGGTTAACCGTGTTTATCTAATTCTTCAACCGTTATCGTAACCGTTACCATTGTAGATATAACCGCATGAATGATTGAGCGGTTCATGGTTCAATCGTAACATCCCTAATAGAGGGTTTCCAAAATGGGTATGTTTACTGTTGTAAAGATCCTCAACATTTGTACCTTAATAATATATGCACTAAGGGACTTTGATGTTGTTAAATTAGAAATTCAAAGTTCATTGTAACGACCCTGCCGCTATACTCAGTTTAGCAAAGAACATTATAAGTAATGTTGTCTACTAATCTGGAGAATGCGGCTGATTAAGGACAATCGAATCTGAATATATCTTTATATTAACACATCTTATTTACCGTTTTGAGGATCTGAACTAAAATTTAGACGTGTACAATATCACTACAAAGTAACAAACACACTGATTAGAAATATTCAAAACAATGTATAATATAAATAAATCAGAATCAGAGTCACATATCACAGTGGAATAATATACATCATCATATACCTAATAGAATGCGAGTTTACAAAATATCAGTACTAGACCCACATAAATATATGCATCATATCCAAAATCTTGTATCAGGTACAAAGTCACTACTATTTGATATAGATGACATAATCTTTTAACTGCCAATATACACAAGTATGAAGTAAACTAAAACTGTCAAAATAGTTTACTCCAATGCTAGTCCAAAATCCAAAGGTCAACGGGTCCCTATACCTGTAAAGTCTCAACCTGACCCAAGTATTAAAATATTAAATGGGTCAGACTATATCTAAATAATAGGTAAGATACTAATATCATAAATTTATGACTTAAAATAATAAACCATATAAAATTTGTCGAACAAACAATCATAATAAGGCTTATTAATTAAATTCACTAATTTATAAATCCATAACGGCTTAACTTTAAAATAAGTCATCTCAAAGTATGCCTAAAACCCAAAAATCCAAAAAGGTTTACCAAATCAGTAGATTCAGATATCACAATTATGACTTAACAATAACCAATTAAGTCATAAATAAAATTTTCCCAAAACAAATACTCAAATAAGGCATATCTAACGAATCACCATTTCATAAATACATATCAAGTCTCAATAGACTATCATCTCAAAATAATGGTGATAACCAATTCAAAATTCCTCAGAGCAATAAAGGATACACAATATCCATACCGAAAATCTCTGAAGAAATAATCATCAATAATAAAATAATAATAATAGCAGTCATCTATCAGTTTAATACAGTGACATAAAATCTGCCGAAAGAGACCCGCTATATAGAAAAGAAGCCTTCCGAAAGAGACTGCATATTAGAGACACCTCTCAAAGAAAAGAGCAGCCGTCTATCTAATCTATCCTATGCAAATTTACCTTCCGAAAGAGGTAAACATAGTCTAACTATGTAAAACAAAATAAACCAATAGGTTGTAGCATCTATAAACTACGACGCATGTAAAAATATGCCCTCCAAAAGAGAGCCGTATTTATATCATAACAGATCTTCCAAAAGAGATCTGCCCATCCATATCTAAAACTGTATCAAATCTCAGATTGATGAAAATGAGTTATCTTTTCTTAGGAATCTATCGGACTGAAATCCGAACACCCTAAGATATTACAACTCTTTGTGTTAATTACTATTACTATGGTAATCACAAGAACTCAACTAACTGTCCCATACCGGAAAGTAAATTCTAGTATTTATTAAACGCTAGTAATTTCCTGTCAAACTCTATTTAACAAATTATAATAATAATCTAAAGAGTTGTACAAAGTGTTCCATACCACCTAACAATTCAATCGTTTATTAAAATTCTTTATTTCGTATAAAATCACGAAATTCATCAAAAATCCAACTCAAACTTGGATAAAAATAGCCAAAAGCGAAATACAATAAAAGCAATAGTAGTTTACAGGTCGCAAGTAATTAATATAATTTTATCATATAGAACACAATTTCTAAAATATTTTATCTATAATTCACTTTTAAGCTTCCCACCTATGTTAATCCATAATAAATAAATTAAAAGAGTTTTAAACTAGATATATACCAAGATATAAATTTTCAAAAATCACTTTTAAATTCCAATAACTCTTATATATAAAAAGAAAGGAGTTACAAAGTTTTAAATCTTAAAAAATTCCTTTATTTGGTCTTTAAATCAAAACAATACTTAAATAATTGATAGTTCACTTTATTCCAAATATATATATATATATATATATATATATATATATATAAAATATTGCTTCATAAACACTTTAAAACCATAAATTATTTGTGAACATAAAAACCTTATTTAAATCCATTTTAAAACAAGCTTTATATCTACAAGTGGATATATTTCTTTAAATTAACATTTAAAGTAATTTCAACTCAAAATTGTTAGCTACTACCGGAAATCAAAAATAGTATAATTTAACTATATCATATAAATTCAATTTCCAATAAGGATCAAAATGAATTAAATCTCACTTTTGAAATTCTTTGAAAAATATTTAAACAATTTAAACCAATAATCCATCAAAATTGTAACTACTATAGCCAACATCACCCTAAAAATATAATTCCATAATGCAAACTTATTTAATGATTCGAGTTGCTTTCCGACAGCCCCGACCACTTCAACAATGCACAATCATCGTATAATTTAACTACAAAATCAAATGTATTTTGATGGATTCCAATATACATGTCATTTCATAATCAACCATCAATCAAACTTACAATGGCAATTTAAATCTTAACGTATAATTTTATTTTAACCATTTGGTTAAATTTCAACTATCTAATCAAATTCCATATTTTGAACACATAATTCAATCAATTTAAACATCAATTTAATTAAAACTATGGCATATTATTTATTTCAATCCTAACATTCCATTACCACCAAATATTTACGAAATTCGTAACTAAACTATGGCATCTTAACCATCACTGCCCTAATTCGCCATTGCCAGAGCTCACGTCCCCAACTACCAAAAACGCGCCTATCATCCCCCCGCAGTACATAATGATCCCTGCCTCAACTCCTCCTCATGCACCACATAGGTCTGCGCCCTAACTTCCCCTTCATACTTCGCCATTTCTTGCTATGCCTGCACCCCCACACGGCTAGTATCTGCTCATGCCAGTCATCATGAGCTCGTCGCCTCCCTATACTGACCTCGAAGCTTGGGTGCCTACAACACAAAGTGTCTCCTTTTCTCCTACTGCTGCTGATGAAGCCAGCTCCTTTGCCACTGACGACGAATTCATGAGGTTGCATTTCTCTCTTCCAGCGACGTCGACAACACCGGGTCCGAGCGCTTTGTCGTATTATTCATCACGCCGTCGCCTACATCAATCGCAACACCACTATCCTTTGCCCATGGATTGCATCCCCCTTCATCGTCAACATCATCGCATTATACCTAAAGTCATGTGCATGATTTGTTTGTTTTGTTTTTCTTTTATTCGATTTCATAATTTAGGTCTAGGTTAAACTGGAATTGAATAAGTCAAGAGATAGGAAAATTAATGGGCACGGTTTTAGGATAAAGGAAATTCGAGTTTGATCTAAATGGCTGGGCTTTCTTGAGTTTGTTTTGTTTTTCTTTTACTCGATTTCAGAATTTAGGTCTAGGTTAAACTGAAACTGAACAAGTCAGGAGATAGGAAAAATAATGGGCACGATTTTGGGATAAAGGAAATTCGAGTTTGATCTAAATGATGGGCTTTCTTGAGTGGGCTAGAGTTTTTATTTGAGCCTTATTTTAATTAATAAGTTTTCCTTTTGTTTCTCTTTAATAATTATTTCAATAAATTTGTAAACCTATTCCAGTCTAATTGAAATCGTTGAAATTGACTTACATTTCATTCTGCAAATTATATATCAATAATTGGACCGTTTTATTTAATTCAGTGCTTTTTTTTCAGTATAAATAAATTTATTCATCTTCATCAATTTATTAATATTAGTGAATCTCGAAAAGTACTCCTTTTCATCTATTTCGATAATATATGATTATTTACACCTTTAAATATTTTATATTCAATAATAGCACTTTATCCAGTTTAATATATCTTCTAAAAATTATTTTATTAATTAATTCAACTTGTTAAAACAAAATCTATCATAAAAAAATCTATCATTAATTTGATTTCAATTAAATAAAACCTTATTTCCAAGATACTAATTACCAAAAATCGAATTCAAATTCAAATTCATTTACTATGATTAAATCCGTCCGATACCATGTCTTCGAAAACAGGGGTGTTTCATTCATGATCTAATCAGTTTTATAGAAGTTGGGTAAATCAAACTATTCAATCTAGAGAAACGCATGTCGTCTAGATTGTTGTATTAATGCCTCTACATTTGTTCTACTGTTGGAAAGTTGGATAATACAACATATCATTATCAATGACATCATGGTTGTGCAATGCACCATCTTACACGTTAATAATAAGTTCTTCACTTTCTTTTACCATCCCAAAATTCAGTTTTTACATTTCAGTTGCAACAAAAAACCAATAACAAAGAAAAAAGTCCGAGCAAATTCCATCTTTTAACCCCCGTACCGAATATAATTTCTTAAGAAATTATAAACTTCAACATTTCTACTTTCAACGACCATAATTATATGGGAATTAGTTCTACTCTTTAATAATTTATCCCTTGAATCAACCTAACATGCACTCATCAAATATGGCCGATCACAAGTTTAATATGCGATCAACATAAGCATTAATATAACCAACTAATCTGAAACCAACTAAGCATCGACACAGGTTATTATCCATGTGACATAAGTCTGAATGACATAGTTGACAATATAGTTGGAGACAGTGGTGAGGTTAGAACGTGACATGGTGATGTGGAAATTGATGTGGTAAAGGGAGATCAACCAAGATAAATATAAACGATCCATCCAATGACAATAATGAGTGTGAAGACCCGCCATTTACATCACTCAAAACCAACATGAAAACGGCCACGTTTGATGCCAAATGCCATAGACATTGAGCTTCGGGGGTGGTAAAATTAAAACTATAAATGTATAATTAGAATGCATCAGTAAATGTAACCGTTTATATAAAGAAGGGCCATCCTTTCTCTTTGCAATCACAGCCACACATATCTAAGATCGATGGATACAATTCAGTTATCATATATGAAGCTTTAAAGAGAATTGAGTTATGGATCTAGTTGGCCCATTTATTACATAATACTGTATATATTACAGACAATTGTACACAACCATTGTATTCATTTTTCCCATTTTATCAAATATCATATACTTGTCTGCAATATTCAATAAATAAAATTCTACTTCATTCTTTTCAAAATTTTCGTATGAATCACTTCTTTGCAAAATCTAATATTGTATCAGAGCAACAATACGCCTAACGGAACCAGGAAGATTCTACAGAAAATCAAAGACAAGAAATCATCAACAGAATATTTTTTTCTTCTTATCATCAGATTAGATATCATCATTTGAGAAGAAGATTCAGCCAACAAATATCATTGCCTCTCCAGTTCTGATCATTTGGCTATAACAGTATTCATCAGTGCATATAAGTTTGAAATAGAGTCAAAAATCAAAGATATCAGAGTCAAGAATTCAGAAAACATCAGCACAAATCAAATAAAGTGCCATTCCATAAAAGAACTCATCAGAGAAGATATCATCATCTGAGATCTTTTGGGTGCAACAAACCTGTTTGTGATCAGCCTCTAATTCTTGATGCTGTTCCTTATCTAGAAGCTACTGTTTCTGTTTTCCTTTCCATTGCCTCTGGTGAATATTTGTAAACATCATGTCAGAAGGACACTCAGAAACCCCAATTAGTGGAAGTGAATCTCAACACATCACCTCAAATGTGGAGAAACTGGTTAAAACTGTAATCAGTCCTCAAAGTCAACTAATCACAGTCCACCTAAATGAAGACAATTATCTTTTGTGGAAGCTGCAGGTGGAGACAGCCATTCAAGGATATGGTCTTGAAGGATTCATTCTTGGAACCCTTCCTATTCCCCCAAAGTGTATCATTGGTCAAGAAAACAAGATTGTTAGCAATGAGGATTATGTTCACAGGCAAGATAGACTCATATGCTCATGGCTGTTATCCTCTATAAATGCAAACTTATTAACACATGTCATAGGTTGTAAAACTGCAAGTGATACATGGTCAACTATTGAAAAGGTTTTTAACTCACAGTTAGCAGCAAAGGTATTGTTTCATAAAAGATAACTTCATGATATCAAGAAAGATAGTCACAGTATGAGAGAGTATGTATTCAAGATTAAGTCTATATGTTATATATTAGTAGCAGCTAATCAAAAGGTCTCTGATTTAGAGAAGGTCATGACTATACTAAATAGGCTAGGTGATGAATATGAAGCTGTGGTGGCCATTATAACATCTCAAAGAAATTTACCATCAATAGATGATGTGCATTCTATTTCGTTGTCATATGAGGCAAGTATAGATATAAACAAACCACAAGAACCTGATTTATTTGCCAATTTTGCTGCAAATTATATAAACAAAGGCCAGAATAATAGTAAAGGTGATCAGTCCACTCAAAGATGAGCATATTCAAACAGATCAAGAGGAAGGGGCATATGGAATAACAATAACCGACCCAAATGCCAGATCTATGTAAAACTCGGTCACACAGTAGCAAAATTCTATTTCAGATTGAATCTTAATTATGTTCCAGGTCAAGGGTCCAATAATCAAAGAAACTCAAACTACAGTGCCAATATGGCACACATTCAAAAAGATACAAGCAATCAATCGGATATGAAAACTTCACAAACTGAAATAGCAAGAGCAGAACATATTCAGGATGAAGATTAGTATACTGATTCAAGAGCAACCAATCATATCACCAACAACTTGACTAATCTCAATCTTGGAAACAAGGAGTATAAAGGTATGAATACAATACATATGGGTAATGGCAAATCTGTTGCAAATACACACACTGGTAGGTCTTATATCATAGGTAAAAGACAACTGTATCTTAATAATCTATTGATGATACAACTTATCAAAAAGAACTTACTAAGTGTGTCCCAATTTCCAAGAGATAATAATGTCTACTTTGAATTTTATCCACACACTTCTTAGTTAAGGATATCCTAACTAAGGAAATACTTCTGCAAGGTAATCAGTGTAGGGGGCTGTACAAGTTCAGTGTGGATAATTCAAGAAAATCAGGCTTTAAAAGAAATTGGTGTAATAATTCAGAAGTCAAACAGTATGAAACTAGTGAGACATTAGATAAGTGACATTGTAAACTTAGACAACCAAATGTCACAATGGTTAAGCATGTGTTGAATAAGAATAGTATTTCTGTCGATAATATTTCTTTGCCATACATATGCACATATTGTCAGATGGGCAAGAGTCATAAGATACCATTCATAGATTCAAAAACTTAATACAACAAACCACTTGATTTGGTAGCTACTGACCTATGGGGTCGTGTCCCAATACACATAGATTATGGATATAAATATTATATCTCTTTTGTTGATGCTTATTCTAGATATGTGTGGATATATTTTTTAAAGTCAAATTTTGAAACTCATAATGCATTTTACAATTCATAGCACATGCAGAAAATCAAACAAACTACAAGGTCAAATTTTTTTAGTCAAATGGTGGAATAGAGTATCTTCCATTAATGGAGTTCTTTCAAAAAAGGGAAATAATCACAGAACAACATGCCCCTATACATCAGAGCAGAATGGTCTTACTGAAAGGATACACAGACAAATTGTTGAAACTGGGCTTACCTTATTGGCACAAGCATCTATGCCATTAAAATTTTGGCCTAATGCTTTTGCTACTGTAGTCTACTTGATTAATAGATTGCCATCAAAAGTTTTGAATCTAAAGTGTCCTATTGAAGTGTTGTTTAATGTTAATCCAGATTATCCCATTCTTAAGGTGTTTGGGTGTATGTGATTTCCATACATCAGACCCTATAATGCTCGTAAATTGAATTTTAGGTCATCCCTGTGTACATTCTTAGGATATGCTTTCAATAAAAAGGGATACAAATGCTTAGATAAAAATGGTAAATTTTTTATTTCTAGACATGTGGTATTCAATGAAAAGATTTTCCCTTTTAAAGAAGAAAATATCAAAACCACAAGTAAAGTGTATAGTACAAAAGAGTCATTACCACCAATATCTAGTCCACCATTTGTAGTAATTCAGTCTAAAGGAGAAGTTGCTCATTAGAGTAACAAGCAGGAACCAATCTATCCTGACTCTTAAAGTCATGAGTTCAGACATGAATCAGTAGATACTCAAACTGAACCAGTCTCTGTACCTGATCAATCATCTCAACAAGGAGCAACTGCGCAACTTACATCTCATCAAACTCAAGTCAATTCGCAAATCAATGATAGTGATACTCAATCAGAAACAGAGAGAACCAGTCATCAGGAAAATAAAGATGGTACCAGGCATCACATGATTACAAGATCAAAGAGTGGTATATTTAAACCAAAGATTTTCAATGCAGTTCTAGATACTGTAGAACCAAACACACATGATCAAGCCATGCAAAACAAGAATTGGAAAGCAGCTATGCTTGATGAATATGAGGCACTAATGAAGAACAAGACTTGGAATATTGTTCCCAAGCCAAAAAATAAAAATATTATAGGCTGCAAGTGGACTTTTAAGTTAAAAAGAAATGCATATGATTCGATTTCTAAGTATAAGGCAAGACTATTAGCTAAAAGTTATTCACAGCAGCATGGCTTTGATTTTGATGAGACTTTCTCTCCTGTTATGAAACCTACTACTATCAGAATTGTTATTACAATTGCCTTATACAGAAATTGGAGCATCAAGCAATTAGATGTAATAATGCCTTTCTGAATGGTATTTTGCTGGAAGAGGTATATATGGAACAACCACATGGCTTCAGACAGAAAGGAAAAGAAGATCATGTATGCAAATTGCATAAAGCTATATATCGTTTAAAGCAAGTACCAAGAGCGTGGTTCGAAAAGCTAAGGGATACAACGATCAGATTGGGATATCATCCAACAATATCTGACAACTCATTATATACAAAATTCAGCAGTAACTTAATAATATATGTACTAATATATGTACTAATACATGTTGATGACTTTATAATTACAGGCAACAGTGAGCAGTAAATCAATAATCTAATAAAGTTTCTAAACCAAGAATTCACAATCAAGGACCTTGGTAATCTGAACTACTTTGTGGGCATAGAAGTAAAAAGGGTATTTGACACAACTATTCAGCTAAATCAGAAAAAGTATATCACAGAAATACTGCACAAAGCCAAAATGAATCAAGCCAATTAAATCTCTATACCAATGATGAACAATGTTCACTTGTCTAAGTACAAAGGTGAAACTATTTAAAATGGAAGTCAATATAGAAGCATAGTTGGCGCTCTTCAATATGCAACCATCACCAGACCAGATATCGGTTACAGTGTCAATAAGGCAAGCTAATACATGCAAAGTCCAACAGATATTCACTGGAAGACAGTAAAAAGGATCTTAAGATATCTCAAAGGCACTCTAAACTTTGGTCTAACCTTAGAAGCAAGCAAAGTTATAAACATTACAGGGTACGCGATGCTGATTGGGCCACAGACCCAGATGATAGGAGATCAACTATAGGTTATTGTATTTATTTTGGTCAGAATCCAGTTTCATGGTGTTCAAAAAAGCAACGAACTGTGTCAAGGTCGAGCACAGAGGCAGAGTTTAGAAGCATAGCTAATGCTACAACCGAGATTATGTGGATAGAATCACTTCTAAGTGAACTACAAATCAAGACAGAGAATAAAAAAACCATCTGGTGTGACAACTTAAGTACAACACACTTAACTGCCAACCCTATTCTTCATGTAAGAACAAAGCATATTGAATTGGATCTATATTTTGTTCGAGAACGGGTAAGCAAGGGAAAATTGGCTGTAAATCACATACCTTGTACTTACCAAACTGCCGATATTCTAACCAAACCTCTGTCAAAGACAAACTTCACTTGGTTCAGAAAGAGACTCAAAGTCAAAATCTTTGATGACAGTTCACAAACTCTCAATCAGAAAAGCAACAAAGATGAAGACTTTCGGGAAGATTCTCAATCCTTCAAGCATAACAAGCAAAGAGCTGCAACTATAACTTTTATGATCAGAGAATCACATGTCAAAACACTTTGATATTTCATTGCTAAAGCAGCATCTCCTTGGATCTCTTCTCTACACTCAAGTTTCTAAACAATTTTTTTTTACAGAAGCTTACATAAATCGATCGATCAAGAATTGAGGGGTAAATCATCGCAAACCCTAGCCGAAGTAGGGTTTGAGGGAGAGAATTAGAATGCATCGTAAATGTAACTGTGTATATAAAGAAGGGCTATCCTTTCTCTTTGCAATCACAGCCACACATATCTAAGATCGATGGACACAATTCAGTTATCATTTATGAAGCTTTAAATAGAATTGGGCTATGGATCCAGTTGGCCCGTTTATCATATAATACTGTATATATTACAGACCATTGTACGCAGCTATTGTAATTGTATCAAATATCATATATTTGTCTGTAATATTCAATCAATAAAATTCTGCTTCATTCTTTTCAAAATTTTCGTATGAATCACTTCTTTGAAAAATCTAATATGTATGCATGTTACAACCTGTAGTAGAAATGATAAAATCTAGCATGATAAACACAAATACAAAATAATGATAAACACAATATTACACATTGTATGAAAGAAACTGCAAACTAAAATGGCATTACAACTAATAACCAAAGTAAAATTGAAATATCTCGTTCACAATCTGAAGTATTGAATGGAACAATTAAAGGCAATACATAATTTCATATATAAAGTGCAATGATCCGTAAAACAAACGGTATAAGTTAATGTATGATAATGTTTGTCTAGTAAGGCACGATCTTAATAAAAGGGTTTAAAGTGCTTTTGGGATGAGTGAATGTGGCGACCAAATGATGTTGGATATGGCCAGAAATAGAACGAAATGAGGATTGAGGTCGCTGAATTTGGCAAGTAACGACCGAATCTATTCCTATTTAGTTTGAGAGAGCAAACAAAATAAAAGGTGAGAAAGCCAATGCTCGAAGTTAAATATGGAGGTAATAGAGGTTATAAATACCCACCTTTCATATTCTCTTGAGTTGGATAATATTCAATTCAAAAGTTAACTAAATCATAATATAAGTGAAAAAGAAGGAAAAAGAGAGACTAGCAAGCATAAAAGGGCAATCAAGAAGAAGATGGTGGGAGCTACTGGAGGAACAAAGTGCAATGTAGATTTTGGATCAAAGAGTTATAGATCAGTGATAGTGGTTATTATTGATGAATTAACAAGCAAATTTGATGAGTAATTCTCGCTCAAAACCTCTCGATCATCTACTATCAAATTACTTTTGGAATTTTATTTGAATTATTTGTTAGCGATGTATAAAGTGATGGTGTAATGTTTGTGTAATATCCCGGAATTTTGGACAATATAAATTTAATAATCTGGGTTTAAATTTATATTGAATTGATAATTGTTGTTAATAAATTTGATTTGATTTAAATAATCTTCTTTATTTAATTATTTAATTTGTGAAATTATTTTTAATGAGTTAATAAATTGTTTTCTATTCAATAATGTATATGTATTTATATATATTTTAAATAGACAAGTTGTTTTTATTTAAATTAGTATAGTATAATTTTAATATGTTTTGAATTTAGAAATAGTGATTTATTTTTGATTTGAGCTTTTCAAAAATATTTAATTAAATACTATATGATTTTAAATAAGAGATAAATGTTTTAATTAGTTTCAAAATTCATTTTTAATTCAAGTTGTATATTAAAATATGTTACAAGCTCTTTTATAATTTGTTTTAAAAGTTTCTTTTCCAAATGAATTACTTGCTTTATTTCTTGAGAATTATTTAATTCATAATTATGTATAAGATTTAATTGACAAAGCTTAATACTTATTTAACTTTAATTAAACATGTTTATTAATCATAAGACAAGTGTACATATATTAAAGCCTAGGATTAACATGTGTAGACTTATCACAATTTAAAATGACAAATGTCAATATTTCTTTTTCATTTTCTTTTAATTCATTTAAAACTGAAAATACATTCTTATTGAATTGTGTCTTCATTCATATTCATATTTTTGTTCTTAATCAAGAAAACCAAACTTCATTCTCACAACCCAAATTCAAATCTGCACATTTCAAACTTGCATACATTTGCATTCAATTCCTCTTCTCCCCAAAATACTACCTGCAACTCCTCTTTTCAAACTCAACAAGTCTGCATTTCATCTGCATTTCTTTTCAAATCTGGAAAAGCAAGAGAACCTGCATTCATTTTCAAAAAGCTCTGCAATTTCAAGATTGAAGACCTACATGCAATTATAAATCAAGTTGAAGCTCTGCATTTCTAAGCATCTGAAACAAAGAGGTCTGCATTCATGTTTTCAAGACAATTTGGATCTGAAACTACAAATACAAGCCTGCATGTTTTAAAAAGCAACAATCAAAGATTAAAAGGGCCTGCATGCTAAAATCTGGAGGTGCTCTGCATATTGAATAGGCTCTGCATTTTACAAAAACTGTGAGTAACTCTCCTTTTACAAACTGTTTAATAGGTAGTTATTCATGCTTATGAATTTCAGATAAATATTTATGAAATGATCTGCAAGTATGTGTTTGTGAACATGATTATGATTGTGCATGTGTGATTTCTGAAATTTCAACTGATGTTTGATTTTTTGGATTTTTTTCTTTGACTTGTTTTTTTATTGTTGTTATTACTTAGCTTTGAATAAATCATGATGTTTTAGAATAGCATAAGGTTACTAATAAAATCATTAAGTAAATTCAAGGATTTTAAAACTAAAATTAAATTTTACAGTGTTAAGAGTGAAATGCAGTTTCATGTTAACTTTATTTTACATTTTTATCAAGATCAGTTGATTCTTGCATTTGAATTGGATGAATTTGTTTTCTGGAAGTAGTAGATATATCATAGATCACTAGAGAATTATTGAATTGATTTACAATTCAAATTTGGGGTTGAATTGTGGCATTACTGTGATGAACCCTAGTTTATGTGGGTTACAGTTTTGGGTCGATTTCGAACTCCTCTGTGCATCGAGTTCAAAGATGTTTGGGGTATTGATGGATGGTGAAGTGATGAAGCTAGTGCCGGAGTTTGGACGATGATGATGGTCGGAGTTGTGAAATATCGGCGTTGACAGGTTTTAGGAAGCTTGGGTATAGGCTGTTCCAGGTTTGGGTTGGTTTTGGGTTGCAGTGTTTTTATCTCGGGATGGACTCGGGTAATTTGATAATTAACTCGAAGCAAGTAAGCTTCTGACTCGAAGCAAAATAGGGTGACTCGAGTACAGCATCTTTGTTTCAGGCCTGCATATAGGAAACAGAATTGTTTCCAGTTTATTTTAAATAGTGTTGAAGTGATAATAGGAATGTAAACTTGGAATTTGAAATCAGGTGGAACTTGAATTTAGTTATGGATTTAAATAATTCAAATCTGGAATTTGAAAACATTTTAAATTCAAGAATGTAAGAGGTTTAAAATTTAACAGAAACTGTTCTGTTTTTTTAGAAATTCTTAAAGTAAGTTTTAAATTTAAATATGGAGATTGAACTTAGGATTTAACTTAAATCTAAGGATGAATTCAAAAAGTTTGAATTCTGATTTTTGAAATAATTTGAATGCAGAAATTCAAATTTGGTTTGAAATTAAAAATAAAGAGAAAGGGGGGATCAGGAAACCTGTTTCAGGTTTTATAAAATTTGAAAATAAAGTGCAAAATACATTTGTGACTTGGAATTTTGAAACTGAATTTAAGTTGAATTCAAATAAGTTTGAATTCTGTTTTCTTTGAAATAGTTTGAATTCAGCAAAATTCAAAGTTTGTTTTTTTAAAATAATACAGAAAAACTGTTTTCTGTTTCATATGTAAATATAAAGTTTAAATTTGCAGGTGAAGATTTTAAACTGAGTTTTGGTTTGAATTCGAATATGAATTCAAATTTGATTTATCTGGTATTTGAAATCATTGATGGTTTTTAAATTTAAATTTGATTTTCAAACTCTTTGTGGAAATGCATATGTGATTTGCATTTGGAATGGAGGGTTAAATATTTAATTTAAGAATTCAAAATGAATTCAATCTGAGTTTTTAAATCTGGATTTAAAATTTAGACTTCAGTTTTTAAACAAAGATTTAAATTTAAATTGTTTTCAAATGACTTACATTTGAATTGAAAGTGTAAATTATAGAAAGAGTTTTAAAAGAGTTAAAGCTAAAATGAAAATGGAAGATATATTTTCAATTTTGAAATTTTAAAGTAATTTCTTTAAATTGATTTGAATTTGATTTGAATTGAAATTTAAATTCTTTTTAAAACTTATTAAGTATATGTTTCTTGTAAACATATAAGATTAAGTTGTATTGTTTTAAGATCTTATTTTAAATATGTTTGAGTTTTAAAGTTTAAAGAATGTTAAATTGAATTTAATGTGAAATTTAAACATTTTGTTTTTAAATGCATGATTAAATAAGTAATATGTATCTAAAGATAAATAAAGGATTAATGATTGGAATCATTAAATCATTAAGGTAATTAAGATAAATATTAATTATTTAATTAATTAATAATATGGATGCTTAATTAAATAATTAATGATATTTAATTTAATTTGAGATTAATTAATTAAGTTTAATTAATCTATGATTAAGGATGGTTAATTAAATTTTAATTTATGATTAAGATTTATTTAATCAAGTGATTAATAATAATTTAGATTTTAATTAACACTTAGTTAATTAATGATTAGAGATTAGTTAAATAGTAATTAAATATTAATTACTTAATAACTAATGATGATTAATTTAAGTTAATTTCTTAATTTAGTAATTAAGAAATGTTAATGAAGTCATTAACTTAAGTCATTAACAATTAATTAATGTGATTAATTTTTGATAATTAATTAGATTAATTAATTAATAATCAATTGTTTAAGTTTTAATTACTTAATGAAAGTAATTAGTGAATTAATTACTTAATGTAATTAAGGTTAATGTGATTTGTTTAGATTAATTAATTAAGTTTAATTGATTTAAACATTTATGGATTGTTGATAATTACTTTATGTAATTAATGAATTTGTAATTACTTAAGGAAGTAATTAATTAATAATTACAGAATGTAATTAAAGATATTTGATATAGAAGTAATTTGAATTTAAATTACTTTGAAATTAATCAAGGGGATTGATTTAGATAATTAATTAAGAATAATTAATTATTGAGTTGAGTAATTAATGTAGTTAATTACAGATTGATTATTAATCAAGGGTGATTAATATATATGTAGGGATTGGTTTTAGATTAATTACTAATGTAATTAATTGAGTAATTAACTTGTGTAATCAACTTATAAGCTAATTACTTATTGTAATTAGAGATAGTTAATCAGTAATGATTAATTGAATGATTATTTATAAATTGATTTGTAATCAATGGATGGTTAAGTTAAGTAGAATTAATGATGAAGAAATTAATTTAATTCATTTTAAATTAATTTGAGATTGAGTAATTAATTTAATTCATTTTAAATTAATTATAAGTGGTGTGATCATTAGATCAATTACTTATGTTTGATGATTTGTATTGGTTGTTTGGTATGGATTTGTAATCTCAGTTGTGAGATGGATAGTGTATGTGATATGGATGCATTGGTTGCTTCTGGATGATAATTTAGATTATCTGATTTGGTATGAATTATCTGTTGATAATGATAATGTTGATTATCTGTTGTGATGTGAATTATCTATCTGTGTATATTTAGATAATGATTGAAAATGTTTTAAACTTAAAACAACTTGGCCTTAATAAGACACGCTTTGGTTTTCGATGAGACCGGGATCGGAATTCCATATTTGGATATCCGAAAACCACATCGATTCCAAATAACGTTAGGTCGTTTATCCAAGGGGAGCGAGTGAAGACTCGAGGTGTAAGGGCTATACGTCAGTATAACTCTGTGGGTGATTCCGTAATGAGTTTGACGGAATAGGTCTTATAGATTCGAGATGGTGAATCAGAGTGCAAGGGTTATTGTCGTTAACTCTGAGGGTGATTCCAATACGAGTGTAACGAGATAATGCCTTCGGTTTCGTTCGAACCCGGAACGAACTTGTATGGATTGAATGCTTTCAGAACATCGTCAGGTGGACGATGAGCATTCTAAGTGTTATGTCCTATAAAGGTAATCGTAACCTCAAGCCTCATCAACCGGGAATGGCTAAAACAGGGGAGGTGCAGCAAAGCTTCGTGGGTAGCCCCCACTTGAGAGTAAGATTTACCCCTGTCTAGAGGTCCCTTTATATTTCGGCTGTGTGGGACGGTTGATCATGACAACCGTCGGGGTTGTCTTATTTGGAACTGTTCAGTAAGGAACGGGTCCGGCTTTGTGTTGCAGGGGAGTTAGGGTGGCTCCTCGGTACGGTGATCTAGGCCACGTACTGTGACGGGCGGTACCCCAGTAGCCCTGCCATTGATGGAATCCAAAATCCAATAAGTGCCGTACGTATTAGTTGTGCCCAACTATGTTGGAATGTGAGATGTAAGCATTTCAGCTATTTCTGTATTTTATTTGAAAACCCTAGACACTATTATAATATCATCTGATTTCCTATCAAATGTTTTTGGTTAGCGTAAGGTAAAAACTTTTCCATGTTTATGTGTGGGAAGTCTTACGTGATACCTTTTCTTTTCAAAGGTTTTTTAAAGTTAAGCAACTTTAACCTGTTACTCACACCAGACCCATGTCTGACCCGGAGTTATTTCTGTTTTTCTTTAACTCTTGGGTACTCAAATTTTTATGAGTAGTCAAGAGAATTCAGGTTAGGATTCAGGATTGGCTTTGACGATTTGTGGAGGAGCATATGGAGCAGGAGGCTTCTGCGTATAGTTATTTAGTTCCGCTGTGTTTGGTATCTCTGAGTCATGTGTTTGTATTGAGTTGTAATAACTAGACAGGTATTTATAACTGTCTAGTATGTGTTGTATATGTCTGTGTAACTCTGATATTTGATGTATACTATGTAATACTTTGTTATTAATATAATTTATTCGTTTCCGCTGTTGAGATTCTTGTGTTGTTTCTTCTTCTCTTCTTTCTTTTCTCTTTTCTATCCCTTTCTTTCTTAATTCATGACGCGATTTTCTGGGAGTGAAAGTCGGGCCGTGACAGTTTGGATTTATATTTTTGAAGTTTGTTATTGATTTATATGTAGTGATCATAAATCTAATTATAACTAGTGGTAGGTTGTCAAAGATTAATGCATAAGTATGAATTTCCATGATAATCTAGCGGGATCAGAGCAATAAATGATGTACATATGTTAATATTGATCATGAATATGACATTGAGTATGAGATTAATCGTTGTGCGGGAGATATGACCAGGCTCGGCCCTAGGGGTAAGCGGGCTAGGCAGCCGCCTAGGGTAACGGAAGGGTAGGGGGCAACGACGAAGGTGGTGACGAATATGATTCTCTAAAAATAGTTAAAATTAAATAATATCTATGCATAACTTAGAAAATAATTGTATTATGTCTTAAGTGGTTTGCACATCACTTAATTTGACAAGTGATCAGAGCTCAATTCCCACTGCAATAACTACTTTTAAATTTTTTTTTTTGAAATCAGCTAGGGCAACATTCTTGTTCGGACCATCCTGGATATGGTAATTATGATTTAGATTTATTGTGCTGTGCATGTATTGCACGTTTAAATTATGTAAGAATGTTGAGAATATGAGCAACTTCGTATTAAGTGTACCGATATGTACCAATATTGCATGTTTAAATTATGATTTAGATTTATTATGTTGTGCATGTATTGCATGTTTAAATTATGTAAGAATGTTGAGAAGATGAGCAACTTCGTATTATGTGTACCGATATGTAGATAGCTGACTAAATGTAAGAACGGTTGATGTGCGAGAATGTCATTTGAGCGTCTGACGACAATTCTTGATTTAAGTGATTAATTTGCAAGTAAACAATTTAACTAGCAAGTTGTGGTAGCATTGAGAATTTCTCTTATATTTCAAGCGACAATTTCTTGTGCGAACGTAACATCAACACTTAGTGATAATTAATGACTTGGGAAAAGTGTGTTGTACTGTACGTTCATGAGCAGGCATGCTCGATTATTGAAGAGTTATTGCATGTTGAAGAGTCAAATACGAAATTGATAATTGTAAACCCACTTTTGAGTCAAAGCAGGTTTAAACTGGACTTGGAAGATTCAAAGGAGGATGGAACAACTTGAAAATTGGCAAGCACTCTTAGATGAAACAAGGTAATAGATTGGGAAAGTTTCAACTAAAAATATACTAAGGAAACAAGTAGGTATCGACTTGTTTTGGACAAGAGGTTGGTAACGACTTATTTTTGGACAATAATAAGGTGTTGACTTATTTCAACAACTTGATAGATGTTGCGACTTCTTGGGACACCTCAATGTGGAATTAGAAGAATGTTTGCAAAAGAGTACAAGTTTTTTTGAGTTAAGGAAATAGGTTGGTATCGAGCTATTTGGTCAAATAGGTTGGTACCAAGCTATTTTGGACAAGTAGGTACCGACTTGTTTTGGACGACCAACGACCGATGGAAACAACATAGGATTAAAATGAAGTAAGAAGAAGTATGAAAGAAGATTCGAAGTGATTCGAACTAAGGAAACATGTAGGTACCGACGTGTTTAAGTATGTACCGACATGTTTGGTTGATATGGGAGATTCTGCAATTTGGCAGGTGACTTTGGGCCAATGTCTAGACTCTGCTCCAGGTGGATTTCTACACAATACGACTATTTCCTCTACAAATACAAGCGTACCTGCAACCAAAACAGGATCTGAATTCTTTGACCATGGAGGCTCTACCATTTCTTCACCTCTAATCTCTCCTCCATTCGAGTCACCTAGAAAATAACTCTTTGCTGTTCTATGATGTAGATCAGTAAATTCTTAGTTCTAGTGACTCACAAACAACCTAGAAATTCCATTATAAATCTGGGATCCACTAAGTCAGATCTAAGAAATCTAGTTGTAATTCAAAGAGAGAACAACTCATCAAAATATTAAAGTGGACGTAGGCGGGAGATTACATCGAACCACTATAAAACTTCTATGTGTTCTTATACATTTTCTGCCTTCTCTTTTACTTTAATTTGAACTAGTGCTTTCATCCTTATTTTGGGTGTTGATCCAATTTTTGAGTTAATAGGAACGATTATAAATTTTAGATTCATAGATAAGGGTTTATTGTAATGGATAACTCATAATTAATAGAGAACAATGATAATTAAATGAAAAAATAAAACAAATAAAACAACTATGACCAATCGATAGGCTCACTGGAGCCATTTGACTGCTCCAATGACCAATGGTCGACAGGTTATCGATTTGCAGGCGCAATATGAACCTCGGCCTAAGGCCCAACTTATAAGTTTGTTCATATATACTTTATATGTGGATGTTAATATATTAGCAGGGAATTATCTCCTTAGGTTTATGACTCTTAGACGTTACGGGACTTGATAGATGTGTACGTTGGCAAAAAGGCATAGACACTATTTGTTCGGTGTGGTTGATATTCGACTGGGGGCGATTTTATCGCACATTGCACTCATAGCAGGTTCTACGGTGTATATGCAACATTGACAATGATGCATGGAGAAGTTTTTGGCCCAGTATCAATGGGAGTTTCCTCGATATACATAGCGACGAGGATGTGATGTTGTGTTGCAGATGGATACCCGACGCTATGCAATAAGTGGAGTTGCTTTACCATGGAGAGTGGACCCTAAGACGTCTTTGGTGTGAGTCAGCAATTCGGGATCCGCCTTAATGCATAAATATGATACATGTAGTCGTAATTTGAGAATGTAGTCCTAAGGTTGGTATTGTAGGTGATCTTATGTTGGAATAGTTTCAGTACCTATTAGCCGACCCATGTTATTTTAAGGTTCAATTTGTTGTTCGATCCTAAATATAAACCTTCACAAGATATTAGTGTAGGTGTATTTAGAACTATACCCCTTAGGTTAACGAAACCTACCTTAGTAAATAGTTTACAAACACAAGTAGAACACCCTAGGTCGCATAGAGTACTAATGAAGTTGATTGCATGTGATTACCATATATTAATGATGTAACTCATTTACCGGACTTTTATCTGACCCACTCATTTTCTTTCTTTTTCCCCCACCAATGAAGGATAGGGCAACAGGTGTTTGGCCCAGATCTATTATGTGGAGAGGCGAGCTTGGCGTTGGCATTCTTTATTACTTTTCATCACTCTCCATGTAACTATTTGTTGTATTTAGCATTTATCAGACTTATTATGTATTCTATAAACTCCAGATTATGACTACTATGTTTTGAGACTATGTTTTCTAAAATATTTTTTAAGATGACTTTTATTTATTTATATTTTTATGCCTTCCTCCATGAAATCTTAAACTATAGAATGTCTTAGATTTAATCCTTATATTCTTAGTCTCTCTAACATTTAATAACTCGATAGTTCGTACTTCTTAGCATGATGGGAGTTCCAAAGTCACCCTAGACTTTTGATTAGTCTGTCTGGAAGTGCAGGTTGTCACACTTGGTATAAGAGCCTAGATTTAAAATTCCTTAGAAGTTAGGTGTATATTAAGAGAACGTACTTGAAATATTTTGAAACAAAATGTTTTCAAAATGGGTTTTTAAAAATATATATATGCATAGATAAAAGGTTTTTCAATGGTTTTTTATATATGAGCATAATACAAAAAGCAAATGATATCACTTATTCTTTCCAATAATATATGTGAAAAAGCTGTAATAATTCCTAAATCGTAGACAGAGAAGATGAGCTATCCTGCTGATTGTGGCTCAATTGATGCAGCGGAGATTGCGAGGGTGATCGTCCTGACTTGGTTTTGCCGGTATCTGCAAGTAAGAGGACATGCCGAGCTTAACCCTAATATGGGATCCACAATATGGGCATCAGATGTAGTTCATGCCCATCCACCCCTGTAGATTTTGCCAACCTATGTAAGGACTTTGCGAGTCTAGAAGGGAAGCTGTATGTAGGGATCGAGTCATATATGGACTTAAAGGTAAGGATATGCACTTATGAGAGGATTTTTGGATTGATGGGTCTTGAAGATCATGCTAGGAGATAGCTTGCCACTTGGCACGTATAGGGAGAGGCTTTGAATTGGTGGGATGGGGTAGTGGTGGAGATCGATGAGAGAGATATTACTTTAGGAGAGTTTAGGAGGTGTTTCGAGACAGAGTTTCTTTCCATGGCATAGTAGAAAGTACAGTTGGAGAAGTTCTTACATTTGTAGAAAGGAAAGATGATGTTGAAGGAATACGTAAACCAGTTCAATGAGTTGGCTAGGTTTGGTATGGAGCTGATAAATACCCCTCATAAGAGAGCTCTGAAGTTTGCAAAGGGGCTGGATCAACCTCTTCAAGGTTTGACCCTTAGTCATATTTTCATAGGTGCCACTTGCGAGGGTTTTAGGAGATGGCCTTTTTGAACACTATTTCCAAGGAGGAAGTAAAGAGTGAGCCCAAGAAGTCAGGAGGTAAGATTCCACAGCAGAATAAATAAAAGGGTGGAATAGGGGCCAAAGAGAAGATTAAAAAGGAGTTGCAATGTAGAAGATATGAAGAGATGGGGCATTTTGTGAAGGAATGCAAGATTGACATCTCAAATATCAAATGTTACAATGATAGTCAATTCAAGCACATGAGCAGGGAGTGTCCAGCACCTCCGAAGACCTCTACCCAAGTGGTTTTAGCTTACAAGTTGGATGTTGTTTTGAGCTCGAGTGCACCTTCAGTAGCGAACAATGGGAAGAAGGTTGTAATTAAAGGTGTATTAACTTTATCCAATTCACCTGTTCAGACCTTATTTTACACGGGGGCACCACACTCTATTATCTTGAGTAGACTTGCAGATGAGTTACACTTAGACACTAGCATAGTCACCGACCCAATAGTCGTATCAAACCCTTTTGGAGGATCAGGTTATGAATCTATGATATGTAGGGGTTTGAAATTGTTTATTTTGGGGGATGAGTTCGATTGCGATGGATTTATTTTAGGTTTTTCTAGGTTTGGATTGACTTTGGGCAAGGATTGGATGACCATGTATGGGGTTATCTTAGATTGTGATAGGAAGGTTTTCATTTGGGTACTTATAGTGGATGCAGTCTATAGGTTTATTTTGATCTCAAAGGTTCGGTTATGTAGAGTTACATATATTCTTTAGACCTATCACATGATGAGTTAGATTCAGTGCCAATAGTTAAAGACTATCCAAATGTCTTTTTCAAGGTTGCCGATCTTCCATCCTAGAGAGAGATTGAGTTTTGGATTTATCTTGCGGAGAATGCAAGACGTATTGCCGTGGCATAAGGCTCCTAAAGAGAGATGTGAGTTGAATAAGAAAATGAATGAGCTATTGGAGAAGGGCTTCATTAGGAGGAGTATTTCAAAGTGGGGAGCATCATGGTCTTCGCTACTATGGCGGACTGTTCTCTAAGGCTTTGCATTGACTATTGTGAGCTAAATAGGCTAACAAAAAACAATCACCATTAGTTACCATGCATAGATGATCTCTTTGATCAGTTGGCTTGAGAGAAGGTGTTCTCTCATCTAGACTTGGCCATTGATTCCGTCAATTGCGTATAGCCGAGGATATCAGAAGACTGCTTTTCTTACCCTCGACTGACTTTATGAGTAGTTAGTCATTGCCTTTGGACTAACCAATGCACCTATGTACTTTGCTGATTTTATGAGTCGAGTTTTTAGAGGGTTGCTTAATAAGTTCATGTGGTATTTATTGATAACATGTTAGTCTATTTGGAAAGCGATGAGGAGCACAGGTTGCATCTAGAAAAGTGCTCAACACACTCTATGGGCATAAGTTAAAAGCAAAGTTTTCCAAATGTTACTTTTTGTGCAAGGATGTATGCTTTTTAGGACATGTTATCTCTGAGAGTGGACTGACGATCGATCCTAGTAAAGTTGTTGTAGTATAGGATTGGCATGTGTCGAAGAATGCCATGGAAGTAAGGAGCTTCCTTGTTTGGTTGGCTACTATATTAAGTTCATTAATGGTTTTGCTAAAATATCTGCCCCTCTGACCTGCCTTAACACGAAAAGTTTGGCTTTCTCGTAGGACTTGAAGTGTGAGGATGCTTTTATTAAGCTGAAGGAGACATTGACTAGTGCACCTGTTCTAGTATTACCTGATGATATACAAGGCATTCATAATGTATACCAACTCTTGCGTTACGGGGTTGTGCGTGGTCTAGATGCAGTAAGGGAGAGTAGTGAGCTATGCTAGTAGATAGTTGAAAGTCCACGTGAGAAACTATCATGACCATGATCTTGAGTTGTAGACATTGTCTTTACACTCGAGTCATGGAAATGATATATATTAGGGGAGTGGTTCGAGATGTATATGGATCAAAGTCCTTGAAGTATTTATTCTTCCAGAAGGATTTAAATTTAAGGCAACCGAGGTGGATCAAGTTTACGACATCGTATGATTTTGATATCTTGTATACTCGAGGAAAAGGCAACGTTGTAACCAATGCCTTAAGTAGGAAGCATGCGATGTTGAGTACTATGTTCTTAAAGTGAAAGCACTTGGATTTTATCTTTACATTCGATTTTCAAGCTTTGTCGGACATTACTTCAGGATCTTTAGCAGCCTACACTTATGGACTGCATTAGGTTGAGTCAGGCGGACGATAAGGAGTTAGTCGATATTTTTAAGAAGCTTCGTGGAGGAGAGCAGTTGAATTGTTTACGACACTATGCCATTAAATCGAAATGGTGGTTACTGAGGGATTGTAGGTTATGTATTTCTCTCATTATAGATTTGATTGACATGGTACTAGTTGAGTCTCATTGTTCTAGGACAACCATTCATCTCGATGGCGATAAAATATACCATGATATGAAGTGTGTCTTTTATTAGCTTGGTATAAAGAGGTATATGCAGAGTATGTTACTCGATATATGACTTGTCAAAGGGTAAAGGCAGAGCAGAAAAAACCGGAAGATTATCGCAACCATTGGATATTCCACTATAGAAGTGGGAGAGTGTTTCTACGGATTTCATCGATGGACTATGTAGGAGTAGGAGGGGTAACAAGAGTATTTGGGTCATAATCTACCGATTGACCAAATGCACTTAATTTGTTCTAGTTAGGAGTACGAGGACTGCTACATCTTTGGCGACACTATACGTAATGTTGGATAGTTAGGTTACAGGGAGTTCCTTTTAGCATTGTTGGTGACTGAGATCTGTTTTTCACCAGCAATTTTTGGAGGAGTCTCGGAGGATTTAGGCATTGAATTGAGTTTGAGTACTGCTTATCATCCACAAACTGGTGGACAGACATCAAGGATAGACGCGATGTTGGAGGACTTGCCTCAAATGTGTATCTTGGATTTTGGTGGCTCTTGAAAGGATCACTTACCATTAGTGGAGTCTACCTACAATAACAGCTATAAGGAAAGTATTGGGATGCACCATTTAAAACGTTATATGGGAGGCTATGCAGATCACCATCTTGTTTTTGGGACACTACGGATAGGATTATTCTTGGATGAGATATGGCGAGGGAGACATCAGAGAAGATAGACTTGATCTATAAGATAATGAAAAAAATGCAAGATAGGCAGAAGTCATATGCTGATAGGAAATGCATGGAGTTGGAGTTCATAGTGGAAGACATGGTTTTTTGAAGGTCTCACTGCTTAGGCATGTCATGAGAATTAGTAGTTCAGGAAACTTAGCACCAAGGTTTGTAGTGCCTTTTTCAATCACTAGTAGAGTATGGAAGTTAGCATGTAGGTTGAAGCATCTTAAGAAGTTAGTGAGAGTACAAGACATTTCCATGTCACACAAGTGTAGAAGTGTCTATACGATACATTCGATGTAGTTGAATCGAGTCAACTGGAGGAGGTGGAGGTAGAAAGGGAGTCACTTGTTCGACATGCTCCACTCGTATTCTTGGCCATGTTACAAAGTGGCTCTGTAATAAAGTTATCAGGCTTGTTAAGGTCCGGTAGGAAGATGATCTAGTAATGGGTACATGGGAGCCTAAGGAGAAGATTAAAGCTAACTATCCAAAACTTTTTTATGTTATGTTTCCATTTTAGTTAAATACGTATAAATTACTTGTGTGTTTAGGTTCTAGCTTAGTATACCTCACAGTTAGGGACAGATGAACACTAGGAATGGTTGCAAATGTGTCAATAGGACATGTTTCGGATGATGGCTGCCAATGGTTGTATTTATTAAGTTGACCTTTACACACGTAGGCAAATATGTTCTCAAGTTAGCAAACACTCGCGCCGTCACTTGTTTTATTTTACTATGTTATATACACATATGGATTGAATGGTTGCACATACATGTTAAATCTCATGACATGCCTAAGCAGTGAGACCTTCAAAAGTCGAACAAGTGAATTAAAGTAAACTAACATTGATGACATGTTGATGGCTGGCTAAAGTTAGTTTACTTTGAGGATGAAATCTTACAGGGGCATTGATGATTGTGTGTAGGAGACAGAGCAGCAAAAGTCGAACAAGTGAATTGAAGTAAACTAACTTTAGTCGCAAAAGGTCATCTTTTAGTGAACAAGGAGGTAAAAGATGACCTTTTGATGACAAAGTGAATATAGGAAAGTAAATGTAAAAATTCTTCTTAATGTGACATAAATAGTAACATGAACGAAACGATCGGCACCGATCCGCATGATCCTCACATGAAAATATTAGAAATATAAAAAGAGAGAAGTGAGAAGGAAAACAGAATGATCATGTAAATGAAAGGCGATTAAGGATGAAAAATGGAATGGATAAGATTGCAATGGTAAACGATGAAATCTTACCTGACCAGGTGAGAAGAAAAGTTTTCAAAAGTATCAAAACCGAATAAAGGATTTGAATGGGATACTTCTGCTCTTATTCCGCTGAAGTTCCATAACTGTTTGAAGTAGCGAACCGATTCAGAAAAAAGGCATCGCTTCGCAAAGACAGACTAGAAAGTAAGGGCATCTCTTTAATTTGGATTTCTATGTCGATAGTTGTCTCAATCCGAAGCATGGTTTGTTAATACAAAGCATACTTTGGGGGACAAGTGTTATCCTACATTTGAGGCAAGGGATGTCTTGATGAATCAAGACTATCGCAGGAGGTCAATCGAGAAAAAAATGCTATTCAATCAAAGGTCCAACTGATCACCGCTTCTGTATTGTAATAACGAAAAAGACATGTAACAATTTCTTTTATTTTCAGAGAGGGACAAGAAAGACATGGATGAGTAAGAAAACTCTTAATTAATATACTGGGTTTTAATTACATTATCAGTCTCAAATGCGGACAGCTAATCCCCAGTATATTAGTTCGAGTCTCTTATTCTTAAATGAATCCGAGTTCCCGTACATCTCCAAGGGGATGGTTCGAGGTGGCATATGTAAATGGTACATAACGGAGCAGTCTGCAGGAGTGATAATAGGAGTGAATGGGAGAGAACAATAGAGCTTGTCGCTAGTATAAATAAAAATAGATCTAAGGGCATTTACTTGTCTTGTACTTCAGTATTGGAAACGTGTTCAGTTCTTTGATCCATTCCGTGGTTATAAATCCATTATTGAAAAATAATCATTTGGTTATGTGCTCGTAGGATAGATCAGAAGAGAGAAATGCAGATGGAAATCTAATGTTTAGTTGAAGTCCCTAGGATCAATACTGATCCTTATGGACAATTAGAATACTTAGTCAACTTTGGGGAAAGCTAGATGATGAAAAGCTAAAGGGAACTGAAGAATCCAACATCAAGAAATAACTCAGTACTGATCCTTCATAACTCGGTACCTATCATTATTAGTTTATGTGGTGAGTCGGTGTGACTTAATCAAAGATGAAGGCTAAGTAAATAGGAAGAATAAGTTGATAAATGGATAACTCAGTATCGATCTATAATGATTGGTACTGATCCTTGTTAGTTCATGATTCATACCAGATCTTCTTAGTATAACTCTGGATCTAAAGTGGAGAATGTGATTAAGAAAATTTAGGTGATTTTGATCATCGATTTCATCTATAAATAATAAGGCTAGTGCATTAGAAAAATTATCTTCCTTTTGTCATCTTAATTTTGCATCCAAACCCTGTCAAATTCATACCCGAATGGTTTGAATATCGAGCTATTGTAATTCTCCTGTAAAAGCAAAGGATAATCAGTAATAAAGTTAATAGTGGATGTAGGCTAATGATTTTAGCCAAACAATTCTAAATTCTTGTGTATTCTTCCCTCTTTTAATTTCTTAAACTTTTATAATTTTCGTTTATTGCTTGATTGGGTGTTTGTCCCACTTTCATGGCAAACATGTACACTGAAATTATGATATGTTATTATTTATTTGAGGGAGTAAATATAAGTTAACCGAGTTTATCAAATGGCTTAAATTTTGGATTATATCAAATTCCTTAAATTTTTAGATTATGCGATAATTTAAATTTATAGGTTTAAATGTAAAATATAAGAAGATAATTGAAAAGTGACCCGTAAATAATTGTAATTTTTTTTGAAAAGTAGGCATCTGAGAAATGATAAATTATAAAAATTTGAAAATAAAATATCTTGAAAGAATTGTCAAGGACTACTAGCTCAAGTGGTCAGATATCTAGATTATATTCTAAAGATTTTGGATTCGATCCCCCGAGGCACCAAAAATGAGTGCTCTGCTTAAAATTAAGTATCGTTCCTATTATGAAAAAAATAGGAGCGAATTAAGAAGAGTGGAGAATACTCCTAAAATTAATAAGAGAGCTAGAAATTCTTCTGGTAAACTATTATTTAACTAGTGTGTAACCCGTGTGTTGCACATGATAATATTATAAAATATAATATTTATACTTTTAATGTTGAAATGAGAATTTTGTTATATGGTGTATAATGCATTTAATGAAATAAATGAATTGTAGATTAAAACTTTTAATATCGTTTTTTTTTTGTAATTTTGTGTTTTGTAGCTTATATATATATGTATGTATGTATGTGTGTGTATATATGTATGTGTATATATATATGCATGCATGTATGTATGTATATGTGTATGTGTGCATGTGTACACACATATATATGTATGTGCGTAGGTATAAGCTAGGATCAATAACACCTTTTATTTAGCATTATTTTTTAGCCCCCTTATATAGATTAAAACTATTATGTGGTGTATATATCAACCACAAGTTTCTATTTAAATATTTATTCTTTCTTTCTCCTATCATGTGGATCAAATATTTAAATATAAATTTATGGTTGATATAAAGGGCTACAAATAGTACTAAATAATAGTTGCTATTGATAGTATGTATGTATGTATGTATGTATGTATATATACGAGAAATAAAATAATTTTATCGTTGTAATTAATATGGATATACTATACATATTGAAACTGATGTAAGTTAGTGATTTATTAGATGAAGAAATAAATATTATTTAATGAATTGGTTTAAATAAGTCAAATTTAAAATTATGTATTTAGTTTAAAGATGGGACAAAAAGACGAACGGTAGGAAAAATCAAGAAGAATTTTGTAAAATAATGTATAAATATGACGCCATTTTATTGAAATTAAAAAGATATTCTGTACTATAATGCATGATAAATTCTTGATAAAAACGAATTATAGTTGATTTACAAATTAACTTTGTTATTTTTTTATATACATAATTTATGTTATTGATTTATATATCTTTATAGTTGAATGAAGAAAATAGTTTTATCGTTTTCTTAATATATACACAGACACACACACGCGCGCGCACACACATGAGCGTTAGGGCGCGCGCTTCGCTTGTGATATTGACATGTGCATCGTGCATGAATTATTTTCTACAGATTATATATGATTAACACGTTCAAGAAAAAGTGATTTGCACAAATATTTAGCCATGTTTTCACGTTGTAATAATGTGTAGTTAATTTAAAATTTTATTTCTATGTTGCAACATCTAATTTTTTTTAGTTTGAATTTTATTTGTATTATTAGTTAATAAACAATGAATTTTTAGTTAATTAAAGAAAAAATATTTATTTGTTAGATCATATTTTGAAGTGTAAATGAACACTTTGAATTTGTAAAGAAGTTTAGAGTTTAGATCATATTTTTACGGGATATTGACATTTGTTAATATCAGGCAAGTTTAATTGTTAGATCCTGATTTTAAGGAATATTAAGATTTGTTAATACTGTATAGGGGCATTTTTGGTAGTTCACGCTGATGTCAAAAAAGTATGGCACCAAATAGAGATACACACACATATTAAATTGGCATAATATTTTATAATTTATTAGAAGTATAGTACACACTAATTGAAATTATTTAAACAATTTAAATTTGTGGTTGCGTAAGTAGTTTAAATGTATGGATTTAAATATAAAATATCAGAAAAGAATTGACGAGTTTAGTAAATAATTGTAGAAATGTTAAAATGTAGATATTTGAAGCGAAAATAGAATTTTCCAATGCAATATATGATAAATTTATCGACATAAATGAATAATATATTAAATTTGTTAGTAAAGTGTATGTATATGTGACTTGTATATCTTCATGTTTGAATAGAAAAACTAATTTTAACACCTTTGTTGATACGAGTATGGTATCATCTAGTAACTGCCAAATTTTAGCATTTATTAGATGAATTAACGAATATTTATTAATTGAATTTATTTAAGATTTTATATTCAAGATCACAAAATTAATTTGAGTATATTAACTTGAACATTCAATGTTATGTGATATTGAGGAGTGTTTTGTAAGTAACTATACAAAATTCAAAATGTAGGCGGTTGACGTTAATAAAAGAATTTTTACAATTCATTGCATGGTAAATATATAGATATAAATGAATTAAATTTTATACTTGCAATTATTATTTATGTATATAATTTATGTTATGTGATTGATATATTTATATATTTCAACGAATCTTTTTACCATGTTTGTTAATATGATTATGGTTCGTATTTATTTGATTTATTAGATGGATGAATGAATGAATAATAGTTTGCTGAAATTATTTAAACACTTTCAAGATTATGCAATAAATTATAATATATAGTCTTAAATGTAAAATATTAGAAAGGAAATAAGGAGTTTTTGTAAATGATTATAGAAAATTTAAAATGTAGGTATTTGGAGTAAAAAGTATAATTTTTAATGTACTTCATGGTAAATTTATTGAGATGAATAAATTGTAATTTGAATTTGTTATTATTGTTTATGTATAAATGTGTTATGTGACTTATATATCTTTGCTTTAATGAAAAAATAATTGTACAACTTTTGCTAATACGAACATCATGTACATATTGAAATTTTCATATTCATTATTTAGTAGATGAATTAACGAATATTAATTAATTGGATTTATTTAATTAGTTCAAATTTAAGATTTCATACTTAATTCAAATATATTTTGAAATGTTAATATTAGAAGAAAGGTGAGGTAGGTTTCATACATAATTGTAGTAATTTTAAATGTATGTATTTTAAGCTAAAAATAGAATTTTACAGTGCAATGTATGGAAAAAATTTATAGAGACAAATGAATATTAAATAAAATTTGTTAGTATTGTTTACCTTTATTATTTATGTTATGCGATTCATGTATCCTTATATTTGAATTAAACTATAACTTTACCACTTTTGTTGATATGAATATGACATATGTTGGGCGAATTCTCACCCAGAAGATCTCGAGACCAAGAAGCGTCAGTTTCACCCGGGTTTGCAACCTCCATTCGGCAATTCAGAGGATCAAGTTCCATTCGGCAGTAAGGGTCCATCCGGTATACATGTTCATTCGGCCACGCAATCCTATGAACTCATTCGGCACTCGGTAGCCAACAGCCTCCTTCCCTCTGCCGGTCCAAACCCACCAACGAACCAGGAGCAAAAGGGGGTACCACCGGACCAGGGTAGTACCGGACCAAAAGTCCTACCGGTCCAAACAGCCCTCACCGAACCACCTCTCCAATACCCTACCGGACCAACCCCTCTCACGAGCTCCACCGGACCAGACCAGCACCACCGGACCGAGCTCCAACTTCTCCAAGCATGACCGAATGAAGCCTCGCCGAACCAGATAACTACCAGGCCATATTGCTTCAGCCCGGGCCCACCAGCAGCTATATACATTCAGGACCCCTGCCCCCAGCCTCACTCTATAAATAGAGGGGCAGGGGTACAACAATGGCAGACAAGTTTGAGAGCTCAAGCACGGAAGCAACTTTCAAACTACTTTCATATACTTGTACACAAAGCATTGTACTTGTAATCCGAAAGAAAGAAGATAATAACATATAAAGTGGACGTAGGCACATTCTGGCCGAACCACTATAAATCTGTGTGTCTTTTACATTTCAGCCCCTGCTTTTTTCATATTTACATAACTCATCTAAATCATTAAGAATCACATGAAAACCAATTAAATCTCACGACTTGGAGGTGTTTGCCCACTTTTCGCGCAAACATTTTTGGTGCTTTCCACTGAGAATTTCGAACTCGAAGCTTCAGCTTCCCTCATTCAACATTCTTTCCCAATAGCACCCTTCATTGCCTAGGAAACATGACTTTCAGACCAAGAAAAGACGCCAACAAGGGAAAGAACGCTGCAACTAGCAGCGCTCCAAATCCAGTGGATCCAGATCAAGAGAACCATCCCACTACAGCAGCAGTGCCACATATAGATCAGGCAATTCCAACAGCCCCTGCCGCGGAACAACCGGCAGTAATCACTAGAGCAGACCTAGACAGAGTTGTGGTGGAAGTGACTAACCGCTTCGCATCCCAACAAGAAGCTTTGGTGAACCAACTCATGTCACGCTTGAGGGATGTCGAAGAATCTAACCGCAACACTGAATCATGGGATGAATCTCAATCTGGAGGATCTCGGAGACAGCAAAGGTCTTCCCTCTTCGAGGAAGCCATCAACAGGAATAACAATGATAGGGGCCGAGCCCGGACTCAGCCCGAACTCCGACTCGAGGAAGCGCTTGGAACCGAACCCAGTGGGGGAGGCGCCAGGCGAGGGCCGGATGTAACTGAGCCAGTCATGCCACCTAATCATAGAAACCCCGCTGAACGGAGCCGAGCTAGAACCCAGCCCGAAGTTGACCCCATGGAAATGCCCGAAACAGAACCCCACAGGGGAAGATCAAGGCAGGGGGAAACTGTAGCTGGTCCTAGCATGCATCCAAGCAGCCAAAGGCAACCACTGGATAACGTCAGAAGTGATAGACTATACCATCCCTACAGGTCATCTGGACGAGATCGATCCCGCAGGGAAGAACCAAGTTCATTTCTATCCGCTCCAAATTCTGATGAAAGAATGGCACGATTATTCAGAGAATGCGTCCAACGGGAGCAAAGGGACCGAGGAATAGGCGCTAGGGTCACCAGCCCCTTCACCCGCAATATCGAAACTGCCATCACCCCCCGGGAGTGGAAAATGCCAACCATGGAACCTTACAAGGGAACTTCCGACCCCATCGTACACTTACAAAGGTACACCCAACATATGCTCATGAGCGGAGCAACAGAAGGGGTGCTGTGTAAATGTTTTCCGCTATTCCTAGCAGATCTAGCTACCTCCTGGTTCTGCCATCTACCCCAAGGATCTATTAGCTCATGGGAGATGTTGAAAGAAAGGTTCATTAGCCAGTTCCGCATCCACGTAGAACAACCCAAGGATGCTTATTCCCTATCCAATGTCAAACAGAAATCCGGAGAGACACTGCAACAATATCTAACCCGGTTCAACGCTGCAGCGGCCGCAGTCCAAGATGCCGATGAAAAGCTCACCCTAATGGCCCTCTGTAGTGGTGTACACCCGGATACCAAGTTCGCTAGAAGATTAACTAAGGAAAAACCAGCTACTTTACCTGATTTCTTTCATGAAGCTGGAAAGTATATGAGACTTGAAGACGCCGCCACTGAGAGGCAGTCAGGGCAACAAGGTAAGACAACTTCGGACAAGGTTCCCGCTGCAACCAAGGACATTCGAAGAAATGAATCTAGAGACAATGCGGGGGGCAAGAAGGTTGAAAAACGCCAATATCGACCAGGACCAAGATTTGACTCCTACACTCCTTTGAATGAAACAATCCAAAACATCTTTCTAGCCACTCAGGGCGAACTCGGATACAAGCGCCCCCCGCACAAGAAAGAATCTGATAACGCACTCAAGTCTGGAAAGTTCTGCCGCTTCCACGAATCCCACGGACATGACACCAATGAATGCCACCATCTCCGGGACTTGATCGAAGAACACATCAGAAGAAGAAGGCTGGAACGCTATGTGAAAGGTCAGAACAGGATTCCAACTCCTGCCAATGAGAACTAAAAGCGACCCCTCCCAGAAGTAGGCGGAGGGAATCGCAACACCAGTGGCTCTAGTCAAGAGAAGATAGTGGTCCATACCATCTCGGGAGGACCACACATCGCCGACAGAAGCTGGGCAGAGATGGAAAGATACGGCAAGTCACTTAGAAATGCTGAAGGCTATGTTAACTCCATTATGGAAGAACGCCACCCGAAACGGAAAGAGAGTGAGGACATCGTATTCAGTAGGCGTGATTTAGAAGGAAGATGGTATCCGCATATGGATCCCATGGTCATCTCTGCCTGGTTCGGTCCAGCTAAAGTTTTTCGAATTCTAATAGACACAGGAAGCTCCGTAAATATCCTATTCAAGCATGCTTTCGACAAAATGAAGCTGTCAATGAAGGATGTGTCTCCCTGCAACAAACCCCTGCACGGTTTCACTGGAGATGCGAAAATGCCGCTCGGGCAACTTGACCTCTTCGTCGAAATAGGAAGTCATCCCCGCTCCGTTGTGCGAAAACAAACGTTCGTACTAATAGAAAACCACTCGGCCTACAACGCCTTCTTGGGAAGACCAGCCTTGTCTGACTTCCAAATTGTCCTAGCCCCGTGGTGCCTAAAGATGAAATTCCCAACAGATGACGGAATAGGAGAAGTTGAAGGAGATCAAGACGCCGCTCGAGATTGCTATGTAACTGAACTTCGCAATAACCATAGAAAGAATAAAGGGAAAGATGCAGAGACTACTCTCTGCATGAAAAGCTTGGAAGCATAGCAACTAAAGAAAGCCCCTCCTCTTCGATACACCAGCGATCCTTTCAATGAACTAGACCCCAGGGATAAGGAGGAGGAGGCTACCGCTGAGCCTGCAGAGGCCATGGAATTCGTATCTGTAGACAAACATGATTCAAACAGACTATTAAAAATAGGATCTCAGCTAAAAACAGAATTGAAGGATCAACTCATTGACTTTCTCCGCCACAACTTAGATGTATTTGCGTGGACACATGCCGATATGACAGGAATCTCCCCAGACATAGCATGCCACATGCTGAACATCGATCCCACCAGGGCACCGATAAAGCAGAAAAAGAGAAGCATGGGAGCAGAACGATCAGCAGCCCTTGACGAGGAAGTAAAGAACCTACTTGCTAATGACTTCATACGAGAAGCCATCTACCCCGAGTGGATAGCTAACCCGGTACTAGTAAAGAAAGCTAATGGGAAGTGGCGAACATGCATTGATTTCTCCAACTTAAATGACGCTTGCCCGAAAGACTGCTTCCCGCTCCCCCGAATCGATCAACTTGTGGACAGCACTGCCGGGCACGAACTTTTATCTTTTATGGACGCATACTCCGGATACAACCAGATTCCCATGCACGCTCCCGATCAAGACCACACTAGCTTCATCACTGACCGGGGATTATATTGTTACAAAGTCATGCCTTTTGGACTCAAAAATGCCGGAGCTACCTATCAACGCCTCGTCAACAAGATGTTCGCGGAATTAATAAGACGAACTATGGAAGTATATGTGGACGACATATTGGTAAAGTCCAGGAAAGCCGACGATCATGTAAGCCACCTGAGCGAGATGTTTCAGGTACTTCGCCGATATGGAATGAAGCTGAATCCTCTAAAGTGCTCCTTCGGAGTGTCATCGGGAAAATTCTTAGGATTCATTGTCCATTCCAGAGGAATTGAATCAAACCCTGAACAAATTCGGGCTCTAAAAGAAATAAGGATACCTTCCACCCGAAAAGAAATGCAGAGCTTAAACGGAAAGGTGGCCGCCCTAAGCAGGTTCATTTCCAAAGCAACTGACAAGTGCGTCCCTTTCTTCGAAGCTCTCAAGAAAGACAAAGGAAAGTTCGAGTGGACCGATGAATGCTTAAAAGCCTTCCTTAACCTGATCGAACACCTTCAGAAACCACCAGTACTCTCAACTCCGAACGAAGGCGAAGAGCTATACCTATACCTCGCTGTATCATCTCATGCTTTAAGCGCTGCCCTAGTAAGAGAAGAAGACCGCACGCAACGCCCGGTGTACTTTATAAGTAAGAGATTTACGGGGGCAGAAGCCAGATATCCTAAACTTGAGAAATTGGCATATTGTTTATTGATCGCGTCACGAAAACTACTACACTACTTCCAATCTCACTCCATCAGAGTTCTAACCGATCAGCCACTAAGACAGGTGCTCCATCGTCCCGACACTTCTGGACGACTCCTCAAATGGTGCATTGAACTAAGTCAGTATGACGTCACCTACCATCCTCGCACTGCTATCAAGGGGCAAGCCCTGGCCGATTTCATTGCCGAATTCACTACCAACGAAGGCAAGGATCAGTTTGAAATAGCAAAAAACATCAAGTGGAACCTCTTTGTAGATAGGGCATCAAACGAACAAGGCTCGGGGGCAGGTATTGTGATAATCACCCCCAGGGGAAGAAAGCTGTACTATGCATTAAGGTTGGAATTCGCGACCACTAACAACGATGCGGAGTATGAGGCAGTAATAGCGGGATTGGAGCTTGCCTTAGAAATTGGAGTCAATTCTTTATGTCTTCATAGTGATTCTCAACTTATCGTAAACCAAGTACTAGGAGAATTCCAGACACGAGGAGAACGACTCACAGCATAGCTAAAGAAAACCAAACTGCTGCTCGACCAATTGGACCATTATCTAATCAAACACATTCCTCGAGAAGATAACCAAGAAGCCGATGAACTAGCAAAGCAAGCTAGTATGAAGAATAGCACCATTTCCGGAGCACTAGCCATCTCAAGGCAGCTAGCCCCAAGTTTTGAACAAGTGAATCTGATAACTACAATTGAAGAAGCAACTTGGATGACTCCTATCCGGAAATATTTGCAGGACGGCACACTACCAGACAAACGTGATGAAGTCAGGAGAATTTTGAGGAAAGCTCCCCACTACACAATACAAGAAGGCATCCTCTATCGGCGTGGCTTCTCTAGCCCCTTATTCAGATGCGTCGCTGGAAGGGAAGCCAAGGAAATGTTATTCAACATCCATCAAGGAAGTTGCGGAGATCACACTGGAGGGAAGACTCTAGCGAAAAAGATACTCCGATATGCATATTACTGGCCCACACTAAACAAAGACGCCTTAGACTTCGTCAAGAGATGCGACAGATGTCAGAAATTTGCCAAGATTCCTCGACTACCCACAAATGAGATTACTCAATGACCAGCCCTTGGCCCTTTGCTGTATGGGGAATTGATTTAATTGGCGAACTGCCAACGGGCAGGGGCGGGGCCAAATATGCTATAGTGGCAGTCGATTATTTCACCAAATGGGTGGAAGCGGAACCCCTAAATAAAATATCTTCAGCAAAGGTTATCAACTTCTTGATCAAAAATATTCTGTGCAGGTACGGAGTACCACTCAAGATCATATCAGACAACGGACTCCAATTTGACAGCGAAGAATTCGCCGACTGGTGCCAAGAACATGGAATTCATAAAAGCTTCTCATCAGTAGCTTATCCTCAGGCAAACGGACAAGTCGAAGCTGTCAACAAAATTCTCAAAACCCTAATCAAGAAGAAACTTGAAAAGTCAAAAGGCGCTTGGGTGGACGAACTTCCTACGGCACTTTGGGCCTACCGCACATCTTTCAGAACATCAACGGGACATACTCCTTTCTCTTTGGCATACGGATCGGAGGCAATGCTTCCTGTTGAGACTATTGTTCCTTCCCACCGTAGGATCCACTACAATCCAGAAGAAAACGAAGAACTCCTCCTCATGTCTTTGGATCTGATTGAGGAAAGGAGAAATGATGCAGCACTTAAAGCAGTGGCTCACAACAAAAAGTGGCAGCACTATACAACTCCAAAGTTAAGCATCGCACTTTACAAGAAGGAGATCTTGTCCTCAGGCGAATCTTTCCGCGCCCCGGGGCACTGGACCCCATCTGGGACGGACCATATGTAATTCATAAAGATCTCCACAACGGAGCTTATATTTTGTCAACAGTGGACGGAGAGGTGTTCCAGAGGGCATGGAACATCCGACATCTCCGTCGATACTTTTCTTAACTTGTACTGCCCATATGAAGTGAATTAACAAAGAGAATCAGTGGACGTAGGCGTTTTCATGCCGAACCACTTTAAAAATCTTGTCTCTTTTTAACTTGTTCCTTTATATCTTGGCTGCTTGTTAAGCTTTATCCTTTTCTGTTGAACAAAATCTTATGGCATCTCCACTCAAGACGCACCACGGCCTCATCTGGACAAGGCCTAACAGGTACGCTACGATTCTATGCACTCGCCAATGAGACTCTTTTGCTCCAGCATCCCTCTGCTGCGAGTTAACTCGTTGCTCGCGCCTGCCCTCAAAGCCAACTGTAATGAGCCGATTATAAGTCATCATAAAGGCCGACTATAGCCGATGGCAGCTCATTACGGCGTTCGGCTTGCCGGCAACTGTGAACCTACTTTAAGCCCCAACATAAGGTGTGGCCAGCCAGGGTTAGTTCACGGCCAACGGCACCCACGCTAGCCGGCCACTGTAAATCGAATAATACCCACGATTACGGACCATAATGGTTCGGGTAGTTACCGTGCGCGATCTCGGCTCCGATGTGTCTTAAGTGCGGCTGTGGTAAAAAAGAAAACTCCCCGCGGAGGCGTAAGATGGGTGACAAATGTCTCCAAGACCCACAGCTAGGGAAAGTGACTACAAAACCCGTTTGCCACGAACTTAAGCACATCGACGGCCTTCCGTGACTGGAAGTTTTACTTTTTCTATATTTCCATTTCATTTAAATACTTTTCTCCTATCCTGTATAACAAACTCTAAAGTACAGAAAACCGAATAGGGAGCATTCACTCATGAGAATCTAAGCCCGCGTACTGGGTGGCAAGGTACTCAGATATATTCATGATCAGTTACACAAGATGCTCAAAACTACCGCCTGCAAATAAAACATGAAGGGCGGTACTCTCTTCTCTTGTACATAGATGCATAACTATAGCTTATTCATATGTCACACCAACATTGCAAAACATAAAATTATATTTCAAGCAAAGGCTTAACATCAAACACAACTAAAATCACAGGCATATACATGATTATACTTCTCACGCAGCACATCAAAATGACAACAACGTTTAAACATAACAAAATCAGCTTATATTATGAAATCACACCAAGTTATTCTCTGCAAATAATATTATTACAGTCACATCAATGTTTTGGACTAACGTAAACAACAGTAAAAAAGAAATAAAAAGCGGCCGAATCCGGACGAGTAACCAGCTGCGTCCACACTCCATCACCAACTTCCCAAGCCTATTTGGCCGCAGGGCCGGAACCCCCAGCATGTTAATCGGAAGTCCCACCTGTCCAATTCAGAAGAGGAATCCATTAAACAAACGATAAACGATCAAGTTATGGAAACCCGGAAAGAAAAGGAAAAGAGAAGAATAACTCACCAGCGTCCGCCGCTTGATCATCATCCTCCAGCTGCACACCCGCTTCCTCCGCAACGAGCAACCGCATCCCCTCCTTCACCGCCGCTTGCTCCTCTTTCGAGAACTGAGCAGTGACCACATCCAGACTAAAAGCCGCTCCACCTTCCTTACCCGCATCGACCCTGGCCTCCTCTAAAGCCCGAAGGTATATCTTGGCCATGACCCGGGGATAATCATCCATCCAAGACAAGCTGCCCTCCTTCCAAGTGCGGAAGTACATGTCCTGCAGCATCTCGTCCATCATCCCCTCATTCTCCTCGAACTCCCTCACCCGGGCCTCGGAAGCCTGCAACTTGGCGACAGCGACATCCCTCTCTGATCGGTATCTCGAGCAGTCAGCCTGGAGAGACCTCCTCATCTCCTCCATCTCCTCCTTTAACTTGACTTGAGCCATCTCCGCGGCCTCAAGCCTTCCAGACAACTCCTCTACCTGCTCGAAATCCGCATTCCGAACCTCATCCACTGTCACAATGGCCATGTCGATCCGCTCCTTACAGGCGGCCTCCATCTTCCGTAATTCCCCCCTACTAGCCTTTTCCATGGTCTCTTTCAGACGCCTGGAGGCTTTCTCGTGCCGAGAAATCTGAACGGCTTGACCGACAAGCTGTTCGGCCTGATCAGCAGCCTTCAGCCGCAACCGAATATTAGCACTTCCAATCTCCTCCCCGGCCTTGACCAATTGAGCATGATACTTCATTAACTTCTTGGTCTCCTCAGCCACCCGATCAATATTAGCCTTGGCTTCGTCTCCCATGGTAACTACCCGAGTGGTAAGCAGATCAAGATCTAGGGACTTAGCCTCGTCTAACACTCGTACCATGGGGTTGCGGGGAAGGAGATGTTCACCCGTGGCCTCATCAAATGAAATATCCCGAGAGCTTGGGTCTAAATCAGGATGACCAGCAAAGGGGTCACGAGGCACGTCAGGACGCCTTATACGGATAACTGTGGGATTCTTGAAAGGAGGTGGAGGGGGGATAAACTCCGTGCTCTCCTCCGTGGCATCACGAGGAGGCTGAACAGGAAGCTGCGGACCAGGGGAAGGCTCAAATAAAGAATGACTCCTCTTCTTTTTTTGAATGCCTTCTTCGATGACCCCAAGAAGAGGACGGTATTTGACCACGTCCCCAGTACGACCAGTGGGAGGCTTCGTAGAAGCTCTCATCAACTTGAACTGTTCGAGGCGGTGTCGAATGTCTGACGTTTTAACCACCTGGCCTGCCCCTGGAATAAAGAACAAGTGTTACGAACATACAATGGTCCACAATTCAGGAAACATGTTAAGTAAAAAGAAAGAAAAGTGTGAAGGCACGTCTATTATACAAACCCTGCGGAGAAGTGGGGTACTGCAATAAGTCCTGAATCTCATTCCAGGACGGGAGTGAACCATAAAATATTTCTAAGTCCTTATCGAAAATGGAATCGACAGAGGACAAAAGTTCACCTTGCACCGCCGAAGTCACCCTGGCTGAGGAACCCCTGGGGGATAGATCGGCACCAGCCCCGACCTTGCCAGTCTCCTTCGCCTTCTCCGCTCCCGATTCCCCTTCCGATTCCCCGAAGGCCTGGCGGAGGGCCTCATCCAGCTCAGAGTCTTGCCCAGAAGTTAAGGCACCAGCACCACTACCACCCTGACCATCTCCATCTCCTCCGTCTTCCGACTCTCCTTCCATATCGCCTCCTTCGCCCTCTTCCACACCTTCCTCCTTCGGAATGATCGGGCAAGTACTAGGAGAGGGGCCCTCCGATTCTTTAAGCTTCTTGCCCCCCGCGACGGGATGCTGTGCAAAGGGTTTCCTCTTGCCACTCTTCACCGTGGCCCCCTCCTTAGCTTTAGCAGCCTTCTCCTCAGCCGTGTCCCTCTGCTTAACAACGGACTGGTGCGGCTAGATCAAATTGTACTCCAGGAGGGTAGCGTTCCTGATCAGGAACGAAGCCGACCTGTCCCGCGCAGGAATGGCCTTTATTCCAGCAGCCATCCACGCCAAAGAATCATCTTCCACGACAGCAATGCCACCTGTCGCTAGCAAGAAATAGAAGCGTGTCAGAAGAAGCACTACAGTCAGAACATGGAAAATATAAATGAAATTAATCTTACAGCCGGAAGTGAAAAGGCGGAATGGGCAAACAACATATACATATTAAAACCATCATGTTTTAAGATTTACTAAATGAATTAACGAATATTTGTTGGTTGAATTTATTCGAATAGTTTAAATTCAATATTACATAATTACTTTAAATATATTGACTTAAATGTACAATAATAAGTGATATTGAGAAGAGGTTTGTAACTAATAGTTGAAATTTCATAATGTAGGTACTTGATGTTAAAAAGAGAATTTTACAATGTAATACATGATAAATATATTACTATAAATGAATTATAAATTATGTTATGTGATTGATGTATCTATAAATTCAAATGAATTTTAATTTTTACAGTTTTGTTAATATAAATACAGAATAAATACTGAAATTTCCATATTTTATTGAATTATTATATGAATAAATGAATGATAGTTTGTGAAATTTTATCTAAATAGTTTTAATATTACATGGTTATTTCAACTATATGAATGTAAATGTAGAATATTAGAAGAAATGAAGGAAGTTTTTCATATGGTTATAGAAAATTCAAAAGGTTGGCATTTAAAAGTAAAAGAAACATAACTTTGTAATGTACCGTATGATAAATTTATTGAGATTAAATGTAAATTGAATCTGTTATTATTGTTTATGTATATACTTTAAGTTAGATCACTTATGTATATTAGAATAATGAAATTTTTTTAAATCAATTTTGTTAACATGAACATGGTGCGCATATTGAAATTTTCATATTCTTATAAAGTAGTAAACCAATTGATGAGTATTGGTTAATTGAGTTTATCTAATTAGTTTAAGTTTAAGATCGCTTAATTAACTGAAATACATGTAATGAAATGTAAAACGTTATGAGAAAAGTGAGATAAGTTTTATAAATAATTGCGGTAATTTCAAAATGTGAGTATTTGAAGTTAAGAGCAAAATTTACAGTGCAATGTATGATAAATTTATAAAGATAAATAAACTATAGATTATTATTATTTTATTTATTTTTATGTGATTTTTTTTTTAATATTATTGTTTACATGATTTACATATCTTTATAATTGAATGAAAAATTAATTTTATCATTTTAGTTGTTACCAGATGGTCCTTGGGTGTTTATAAGATATATTACAAAATATTAGTTAACTGGATTTATTTAAATAGCTTATTTTGAATTATGTAATTAATCTAAATGTATGGATTTAAAGTTAAAATATTAAAAGGTAAATGATAAATTATATATGTAAATAACCGCATAACTTTAGAATGTCCGTGCCAACATGTAAAATGATCAAAGATGATTTGTAAAATAAGTGTAAGATGATAACTTACAGAATTAAAAAATAAAATATTTAATATTTAGAGAGAATTAAGGACAAAAAAGCACATTGAATTAAGGAGATACAAAGTATTGTTTTTTGCTATATAAAAAGCTAACGTTGGTTTAAAAACGAATTTTGTATTTTACTTTTTAATATGTACGCTAAATATGAAAAAAATGGAGAAACAACAAAGGTGATGAAAGAAAGACGAATGGAAGAACCAAAGGAATAAATGAACGATGAAAGAATGGATTATTTCACGTGCTTCTATTATTTCTCACAACACGGAAGAAGAAAAAATGTTTTCTACTTTGTACGTTGAACTCCTTTTCTAAATTGATTGCTTTCGACAATATACATACGTCATGTGCATTTTTATATGAAACCAACAAACAACAAACCGAACAATATTGAAGTAGCATTCTTTTCTTTCTTTTCTGAACCCACTATGTTTTGGATCCATCAAAAGTATTACCGTTGCATACTTCTCTATGCATTCCAAAATAAAATTGCAACCGAGTACACCGTAAGAAAAGCAACCATATACTGGAATGAGATGAATACTATATTCCTCGCAATTGCACCTAATAAATAAAAGATCAATACGCATCACAACATTGTAGCATTAATCTCACGTTATACAAATCCCTCTCCAGGTTCGGAGTTCCTTCCATTACATAAAATTGAGCTAATATTCCAGGATTAAAAACTGCATTAGTTGCACATTAAAACATCATTTCTCTTCTAATCATCTGCAATCAAACACCAAAAGGATAAGAAGACATTTAGCCATCTTTTCTTTGTAACCAAATATCTATTATAAACATAGCACCAATGTGTTTTACTTTCACTTTTGAAGTTGGGGTAATGAAAAATACATATATAAGAAATAGTTTTAAAAAAATAAAAGTGGAAATCAATAAAATAGCCCAGTTTCCATAATATGAGGCACTTTGTTCCTAAAATTGAGATTTGGCTTTAAAAAAACTTCTTTTAAACAAATAACAGGGTTCGATCACTTCCACTACACGACGACATATTTATATAACTGGTTTTCCATTTGACCTATGTCAAACTGAATTTCTGATCAATAATTTTAACCACCGCTAAAATTATTGATTGGAAATGAATTTGGTATACACATCCTGGTAATTGAGGATTGTGTAACCTCATTTAAGTAATTATTTATAAATATAGTTAAGCAGATAAAGCAATGATTTAAGATAATAACTTCAATTATGATGTCAAATACTGAATCAAATGTAATTTTTTGTAAAACCGGAAAAAAATTTGGCCTAATTTAAGTTTAAATTTTATGTTAACAACTTCTGACCTACATATATAGTGTCAATTTTAAATATATAAGAAATGGCTCACCAATTGAGAACCGTGAAGAGAGAGTTGGAAAATCCGAGGAAGGCATAGGAATGGAAATGGAGAGCTGTGTGTTCGATAAAGATGTCTGATTCCATCTCTCGTCTTCAAAATCTGCCCATGCGTCCCGTGTTTTTGGCCATTCATCAAAGAAAGGTCGAACAGAGCTGCTCTCTTGTTCCATGGGTTGCAGGAAATCAAATTCATTTCCAATGTACGAAGATTTTTGAAGCTGTGGATATGCAAGAACTGAAGTGTCCACTGAAGAGTCGTTAACAAAGCCTTTTGACTTTCCAGAAGCTTCCGGAATGAAAGTGTGGATGTCCACATCAGCTTTTGCTCGGTTAAGGTAACTGCAAAATTAATCAAGTATATGTGACAACAATTACTATGATAGAAAAAAAACACGAGAATAAGCTTCAGTGACGGCCGATCTTGTTTTTAAGCAATACGCTGTTTGCTTACGTCAAGAATTTAGAATAAACTACAATATGGTCTAAATTTTATCTTATCAAATTTCAAAATGATATTTAGCACATTTTCCCCCCGTTTTGATGGACAATAGTTAGAATGATACTATATGGCCTCGTGCTTCTCTTCGCGTTCAGAAGTGAATAAAAACACAAAAACATTTATGGAAATTAGAAATGAACTCAATAATATTTTGATATAGTTTGATTCAGAGATAAAAAGAACGTTAAATGGAAAAAAAATGGTACAACCTATGTTGTTTGTGGAGTTTTGTCAGCCACAAATTCAACCATTTCTCAAAGAAAAAAATGAAGATAATAGTAAAATCACGACAGTGGATATAAAGTGAATAAGCAACTTTCCTTCTTATTGTTGTTACCAGCTACCACCTTAATACAAAAAGAAAATATGCGCATTGTAAAAAAAAAGATTCATGGACTATTTTAGAATATATATATATATGGAAAACTCTATTTAGACACAAAATATAGACATAATTGATGACACAGAGAATCTTCACCGTTGGATTGCCCCCTGGATTCCACCTTCCCCATAAAGACAAAAAAATCCAATGGTCCGCATATTTTGTGTCATCATTTTATATTTAATTTGTGTTCGAATAGCCGGCCTCTTTATATATATATATATATATATATATATATATATATGATTATGAACTTTCTTATCATTTTTTTTCTGCCATAACTCAAATAGAAAAGTTTGATAGTTTACTAATATCAAGATAAGTTTGATCTAATCAAATAAAGTTTGCTTTTTCCTACAAGAAAAAAAATCTTATTCATACCAGTAGCTTAACTTTAGTGCTACGTACCATGAATTTGAAGAATGCTGAAAAGGAAAATATAAATTAGATAAACGCTCAAAAGTATTTGACACTAATATTCGTAGGAGAAAACTGAAAACATGTAATCATTAAGGATGTTTAAATTTGTTCTTAGCAAAAACACACATCCACAATTGATGTTGTTTGAAGATTAAATAAACAAACAATTTGATTAAACTTGCCGGACATTTTTGACTAACAGGTACAAAAAAGTAAAACTGCAATGGTATGAAAATATGCACAACATTTTGGAATAATATTATATTAAAGATTGAGGAAGTTATGACAACTAAAATTTGTAATTTTGTATAGTAACATAGTGCGGCTATAAAAGTAATAATTGTACTAAATTTTGCAAATACGTCAAACAATTAATTGTTATAAATATCCTAAACTTGTACTAACCAAAATTAGTAGTAATTACAAATATATTCTCTAAATCGTTAGTAATTCAAAATATAGCATTTACCGTCACTTTCACATAAGAAAAATTCCAGATTAAAAAGAAGAAATTCCCTTAAGTAACATTCCAAATCTAAGGTCAATCTTCAAAGAGCCAAAATGGGATACAAATTCCTTAAAACGAAAACATGAAAATAAAATCAGGATTAAAAATCCAAGGTTAAAACATGGATCCAAATTATGCAAGATTGAAAAGGAATAAGATAAACTACATTCTTCACTTGAGTCGCTTCAATTTTGTATCCTTATTTTGTGCAATAGGTTACAATTTCCATGCGTATTGTAAAGTTATAAATATGCTAAATTTTACAAACGCAAAAAAAAAAAAAAAAAAAAAAAAAAAATAGTAGATATAAACATGTTAAACTTGCACTAAAAATTAGCACAAATTACAAATCCATTTGGGAATTTTCACTTAAAGAGCTTCTCGGTCCTTAAAAATTAATTATTCTGAAGGTTCAAGGAAAATGATATGATAAAAGTATTATTAAGTATCACTTTTATTCATCATTTTCTTGTAGCACTTCACAAAAATGATAATTTCTTTTATATATCCTTAAAGCTAATTGCTCTGAAGTAACATTAACATTGCAAATCAAAGGTCCAATCTTAAGATAGCCAAAATGGAATACAAATTCCTTAAAATGGGAAACATGAAAATAAAATCAGAATGAAAAATCCAAAGTTAAAACATGGATCAAGTTATGCAAGATTGAAAAGGAATAAGATATAGTACATTCTTCACTTTGAGCTGCTTCAATTTTTATCCTTATTTTGTGCAATAGGTTACGACTTCTATGCATTAACCACTCAAGTTTGTAAAGTACCATCTACAATAAAAGTTATAAATATAAATATGCTAAATTTTACAAATGTAAAAAAGTCAGTAGATATAAACATGTTAAACTTGTACTAAAAATTAGCATAAATTACAAATCCAGAATTTTCACTTAAAAGAGCTTCTCAGCCCTTAAAACTAATTATTCTTAAGGTTCAAGGACAAATGATATAATAAAGTACTATCAAGTATTGCTTTTATTTATCATTTTCCTGTAGCACTTCACAAAAATGAATTTTTTTTTTTCTTATTTCTTCAATACTAATTATTTTGAAGTGTTGTCCTAGAAATGCCCTTCAACCTAATTTGTTGAATCTCCATTTTTATGATAATTCAAAGTTAGTTAGCGTTGCTCTCGATCAATGGAAATTACTAATACACGCCCCATTGATTTAAAAACTGATAAAATATGTATGTTAATAATGATTGGTTTTAAAAAAAGACAGAATTAATGGAAGAAACCAATCAAAACTTGATGGATATAAATGGATGGGGGAATTTAGGGGATATATGAGTAATTAATCAATCTTCACATGTATCTAGTGGCAGTGGGCACATATTAACATTTTTCAACATAAATTTATCTTCTAACCTACATATTTTTGCTAATTATACCTCTATTTTCTTATCAAAGTTGTATGTTTGAGATTTTATTTTTGTACTGTAGATTTTACAGCGTACTTAAAATAATGTATACAGTAAAACTGAACGATTGTCAATGTTTATAAGTGAACACCGAGAAGATTCCATGTTCTAAATTATTAATTTGTACTAATTAAAGCCAATTGTTATAACAGACTATGTCCATATAAGATAAATTTATAATATTTTCTCTACGACTTTTCAATGATTGGAATTGAACCAAAAAATGTAGATGTAAAAACGAATGCAGTTACATATTATAAAAGGAACAATAGCTTGGAATCATGTAGTTCATATTTGCTTTATATATGTGAATAATACCACAAATATGATTTCTAAACAGGAGCACCTAAAATTGGTGGTAACAAAAGATGACTCAAAATCCAATCTCAGAAAAAGTCCATTAATTTTTTTTAAAAATAAATCTAAGACAGAATTATTTCAATTCAAATTTATTTTAATTTTAATTTATTTTACTTTTTCCAAAAGGAAAACTCTGTATACGTCCATAGTTACACTATCAAAGATTTTTATTTTTTACTTATTTTATTTTTTAAAACGAAAACTCTGTATACTTCCGTAGACTATCAAAGATAAATGGTTGTCTTTTTTTTTTCCTTATGTCTTATAGTTGTTTTATACATAATTTGTGTGTAAATTTTCTACTTTCAAGAACAATGAACTATTTTTAATATAAAACTGTCATGATTTAATACTCTTTAAATCTAATTAATCATTAAATCCCACATATGAATAGACAACTCATATTGATTTAATTGAGAAGAAACTAGGAGAAATTAAATAAATTAGCGGCAACCGTAAATGATTTCATGAATAGATTCGGAGAATGAGACGGATCCCAAAAAAAGACGGAGGCTGTTTTTCTCTTTAGAAGATGGTCGGGAGGGAAACAAAACTTGTGTAATTTGGTGAACATGACCTCATATATATAGTAGTGTGATATTTTCAATTTGACCCTTCAACAAATTAAAAATTACTCCACTTTCTACGTATTCTTTCCATGATAGTTACAGTTTTACGTCTTAAATGTTCTATTCCTTTATTTGATCACTTTAATTAGTTTTTACGCCGAAATAGCATAAACATGTGTGGCGCACATGTCAAAATTTCCCCCCAAAAAAAGAAATCTATATTTGACCTTATATATATTTATCGTATGGTTTAACGGTTTACTTATTAACAACTTTAATGCATTGAATTGGATAGTAAAGAAAAGTATTGGTTAGTTCTCATTGCATAGCGTTGGTGCTACATAGTATGATTTGATATCATAGACCAAATATAGCAAGTATGATCCTTATCCTACAATCAGTATTATATACTAAGACTGCTTTGCTTTGTGTTTTCTTTTATTTCAATGCTTATAGCCGTGATGTCAAACTCCTATCAGCGGTGCTATGAAAGAGTCAATAATTACGACTAAATTCATTTTATTTTAAATAAGAGAACCTGTATGAATTTCTAATCATGTCTCACCCCAGCTTCAACTGTTTAACCTTCAAGAGATGAGGAAAAAATTGAGGTTATTTATTAAGTTATTGTGTCCTCTCAGATCCATACCATGATGGAAACAAATAGAGTTTGGCACTACCACCGCCCACCCAATGGTCTCCAACAATTATTCTACCAGTTCCTAGTTCCTCCTCCAGCTACTGTTTTAGAAAACTTGCCTCGATATCTGCCTCAAAGAGCGCCTGAAGGCAAGAGAAGATAAAACGCCATGAGGTTTTCTTTAAAATGTTTTTTACCTCCGAGGCTTACACCTCGGCAACTTGAAGCTTATGAAGCGTACAAAACGTATGTCTTGCACGCCTCAAACTGTCGAGGCATGCGACTCAAGAAGTTTTTTATCCTCAATAGTAAATACTGACACTAACAGAAGTTATTAAATTTAAGTATTTAATGGCAAGTAAAAAAAAGAACAAAAATTAAGAAATGAAAGTAAGTGTTTTTACTTTTCAATTTCAATATCAACATGATCAATTGGATTTTTCCATTTGTTATTTAAAGAATTTTTTTAATCGTCACCGCTGAACTTTCAAATAAATTTTGCGGATAGATTTAAATTGGTTGAAAAAACAATAAATAAAATAATAACTTACGTGATTTTCTATTGCTTGTAACAAAATCGATTACACTAAAATTGATCAAAGATCATTTTCAAAAATCTAGGAAAATGCAAAGACAAATATAGGAAGGAAGAAAAAAATAAAACACATACCATTGTGGAGTTAAAAACTAAATATGAATTCTTGAAATATACTAATAAGGATTGAATCATTACTACCAAGTGACAAAATTTTGTTGATTTGTAATTTTAATTATTTATACTTCTACGAATGAATAATAAAGAATGATTATCATTGAACTCTTTCAAGTTAAGTGCTTATATTTGTTATTTATTCACTGTTTTATATGATTAATTGTTGACTTTTATTTATTAATCAAAAATCAATAATAACAAAGTAGTAATAACTTACGTCTCGGTATTTACCCAAAAAACTTACACCTCAACGTTTTGAGACTTACGTCTCGCCTCGGATGAAAGAAAGCCTTGTGTAGGCTTTACCGTTTTAAAACTTTGCCTCCAACACAATACGGCTAGCAACCACCACAATTTAATCAGCCATCTTAGATTCCTCCACTAATTTCACTTCTTGTACAACATCTGATTCACAAGATGCACTACGGTGCAATGAGTATCGAGAGGTGGTGATGTGATTGACTCATTGGATTGGAGAGTTGCATAACTGGATGGATGAGAGTTTTGTTTCCAACTGCTTTAGCTAGTAACATTGCTCTTAAAAAACTGGAGAGGTGATTTAGTCAAGTGGAAAAGGCATCAATTTGAGAAGTAAGGGATCTGTAGTACGAGTCATAATTAAAAAATTGTTATGCATAGCCATCATCAGCCTTTGTTGTGGATGTTTAAAATTCCAAGTGATTTAATTATGTTGCAAAATTAAATAACTGTTGAAACTTATTCGTAGAAGAATCTGGAGAGGTGAGGAGAATGAGGAAAGGGTTTAATGTAATACAGAAATTGTATGTAATTTGAAGGTTTGATTTTTATTTTATTTTATGTCTTCTACTGTTACTTGGCATTGTAGGTAGTGGAGTTCACAGGAATTCAGAATAAAATTTTGTAAATTGTACAAAAAAAGGAATGTGAAGGTTCAATGTTTCAGTTTTATTAACTATAGCACAGATTTACAAGAAAATGTGGACCGACAACAAAACGATATAGAACCCCCAAGGTAATGCAGTGGTACATGCGGCTCTCACCTTAAAGGCCGATGGTTCAATCCCCATCAACCACATATCCTTGTGATTTACCTGAAGTATATGTTGTGGGTTCAGTGCATACTTCCTCAGAGTATACAAGCAAAAGTTTGGTTCTCTAGGTCTTTAAAAAAAATGAAAGAAAAGAAAAGAAAAAAGAAGATATAGAGACCTTCACCATAGATCTACTTGCTTAAAGTCAAAACAAACTTGTGTGAAAACTAAAGGTTAAAATATTGTTCAACTTGCAAACAATACATTATTCCCTATCAGTTTAAATCTTAGAGTTCACTGAACAAACTTTTTCATCTATTCACATAACAAATATGGAACTATGTTATTCTGACATTGTTCAAATGCCTATGCCTTACTAACAGTTAGTATTGTTGTTCGGTCTGAAGAGGTTGCAAAATAAATGTACAATTTTACAAACTCAAGAAAACTTCTTCCTTATCCACCTCCTATCAACTGCTAAAAATATGCATTCACATAAGCAGAAAACTTGCATGCAAAGAATGGCCAAATGAAGCCAGTAAGGGTAGAAGTGGTAAAAACTTTGCAAAATCATTGGTTTGCTAACTGACTTAGACACCAGATAGCTACATATTTTGCTCTTTGGAGAATGCACGATGTCAAACTGTCCAAGTGCTTCAAGTGCATGTAGACATATAATTGCTATATGCATTAAGCTCTACTTTATATATGTATGTTCCTATATTTGATGTTATAGACTATAGAGGCTTCTAAAGGTATCAAATTACATCGTCCATCACTTTTTCCATCAAGTGGGAATTCATGATTACTTGCATCGCTCTGCATCCAACATGTAAGTGGCAAATATGTCCCAATACATTTTTAAACCCTGCACACATATCCTCTCTCCAAAAACCTAATAAATGAGATGATATAGCTTAACTAAAAGAATATCAGCAAAGCACTTGCTTTGTACCATAAAAAAAAAAAAAAAAAAGTTTAAAAGCACCTACTTTGTACCATGACTTAAGAAAAAAGGTAATATCATGAAAGCCAAGAACAACACTGAAAAGTAGGCAACAGACATGCTACTATATGTAGGGGTTTGTAGCTAATATATATCCCTATAAAGAACCGTTTATTCACATGCTTAATAATTCCATGTGACCATATCTCCAGCGCTCTAGATCAACAATCTAGAGTCTTACCATTGTACAAGTAGTCTCATGCATGTCTATAAGATTTTTATAACAAAAAACAAACATATATCATGCCATTGCCTGCATTTTTTTTAGCCATTGCATGCACGCATGAATTGCGCTAGACTTTATAAACACGGTCATTAAAATAAATCAAGAAAGAAAAGCAGTAACCTGTTGCTATATTATTCCTATTTGTCGTGACTAAATATTAACATTACTTTTAAAGAGCTGAAGAGATACCTATAATCCTTGTTGTCCAATTTTGATGAATGATCACTGCAACCACCTGTAATTGAGAACTGCAAGGAATCATTCTGGAAGCATCTATTCGTGGGTCCAGATGGAGTGAAGGAAGTAGTCACAGTAGATGAAGACGAAGAAGACTGTAACTGAGGGAGAGTTTGAGATTCCACAGGCTTTCTTGAACGTGTTTTGCCACGGTGCATATGCCGCTCGCAATATTTGGAGTCTGGATAAGCATCCCTAGCACACCTCCATTTCTTTCCATCTGTCCTCCTACATCGACCTGGTTCAGGATCAAACTTCTTCCCAAAATAGGAATAGTAACTCACTGTGACAAGAATAAAACAAATACAATATTATGCACAGAAAAATTCCCTAATAGGTCCCTATATTGTTTGTTAACAATATTGATGAGCTTGCACGTTTATATCAACTGGTCGTGGATCAAGAAAGCAAAAATATGAAAAACACTAGTCACTATGATTTCTCAGTTAAACTACACAGCATATAGGGTGGCAAATAGACATTAGAATCTTTAGCTCCATCTGAGTTTGCGCTGGAGGAGCTCATGTGCCCCGGTGGGGGGGGGGGGGTTGTTTGTTGGTGGTGGTGATGTTTCAGCAGTGAACAAAGAAACAAAAATAAAAAGTACAATTGAATTTGAATTCCGAAGAATAATTCCACCAAAATAATGCATGAAAAGTATGAAAGCTACCTTAAAAAGATTGTGATTGTAGACAGAACCCATTCTCGACATTAATATTTTTTACTTGTGATAGGGATTGCGACTTTTGCAGGAGGGGAGAAGAAAGACTTTGCTTTTCCGGAAAGATACAAATAACTCCGTTGTATTTTCTACTTTTTGGTCTTCATTCTTGATGAATATGTAGAACTCAATGTCCCATGTTTGTCATTGATAATAATTTAGTTGATATGTGCAGCCTATGAAGAATGCTTAATATGACCCATAGCAATACAAGTTATATGATTTTATGCTTATATATTCCTAAGGAATATTTAGAGTTATTATCCTGTTAAATTTTTCTACTACTTCTTCTTCTTCTTCTTTTTCTTTTTTTTGGGAAAAAGAAACATAAGAAAATCTAAGTTTAATATGACCATCCATAAAGTATACGCAATATTTTACAAAAAAAAGAACACACAGTTTGTTATACATTCTCTGCAATAATTACTGGAAAAAAATTGAGTATTGTCAAGTAGAGTGTTTAATAGTAAATATAGATAATGTCCTCACTGAAATGTTTTCTCGCTCCGCGCATGTATTTGGGCTAGTAAGATGCAATTGTTTTCTTGTTCTCATATTTATCTCAAAATTGTGTTTTTTTGTAGTAAGAAATCATATTAGAGGATGATGATCAGAAATAATAGTATCTGTTTATAATATAAAAATTATACTCGTTCTCACGGTAGGAAATTCACATAATTGACCCTGATATTTATATATTTATATATAATCTTTAAGAGAATAACCACCACATGATCTTGCTCAAAATATTACATGTGTGAGACATGTTGAGAATTATGAGGTCACACTTCACGTCACTGATTGGTTTTGTGATAACAAGCTTTTCTCCGACGATAAGCATCAAAAAATTAAATGCATAGAAAACTTCTTATACATGTTAGTTATGAATAATCAAAAAAAAAAAAAAAAAAAAAGCTAAAACCATTTGTGCACTTAGATGGGAAAACCAACAAAGCCTCTTTAAGAAGGCAAATCTGTTGCTCATTGCTCGAGTCGTAGCTTAATCTATACAATATATGTTTCAAATATAAGTGGCTCCATGGGTGAACCATACTCGATAAATTATGATGCCATGTACTAAGGTTGGTAGGATATGCTTTTGTACTGGATATAGCTGTATTAAAGCGTAATAGTATGTTATTACATATATGTAACAAATTTCGAACAGCCAGATTCCGAAAGAAATGATGCATGTACTGTGACATAATCTATTTTCTTGAGAAAAATATTCATCTGTGCTAATATAACATACGCAGTTGCAGTTGCAAAATCATTTAAACTCTACAAATCATTGACATAGCCGGATATAGGTTACCTTCTTTACTGTTGTTATCCTATTATTATCAACATGGCTGTATTTCTTAAGATATAACTATCATTGTTCCTAAAAGTATGAATTCGCCTATTCCCTTAACATAAATACCCTTCACAAACTTTTGTAACTAAATCATTTGTTTATGTTAGCTTAATTATTTTCTAAAGAGACCAATATCATTATTTTTCCATACATGACAAAAAGATCCAAACTTAAAATAACTTGCAATCCATTACCCTTTTCCTAAAAAAGCAATTTAATTTTAAGTATGTAACTTAAGCACACGTAAACAGTAAAACGAAGAGAAAATGTAGTGATTAAGAGCTTAACGGGTCGGGTTAGTGTAGAAGCAAGTTGGCGAAGATCCAAGACTCCGACGAACGGAGAGCAAAAGGCTAGGGGGCACAGGAACGCCAGCAAGGAAGTGCTTGAAGATCAACGCCTGGTTCTCGAGCTCCTGCCACTGGGCTGCAGTGAACGGTGAGCAAAACATTATTATTTTCACCTTGTGGTGACCAGATCCTGGATAAGGAGGAAAGAAGTTTATGGTTGCGAGATGATGAAGTGTTGCTGGTTATATTGTTTCACCAGGGTTGTTTTTGTAAATTACTTCACGGTAAAAGGGTGGGACTGTAAATTTGGAAGAAGTAAAGGGGTGGATGGAGATTTGAAATGTGTATTTGTGTTGGAGGTTGGAGATTTATAGGCAGGTTGTGGGAAGAGGAGGCAGCATCTGTCTTCTTTCTTTGGATTTTGATGTGTAGCAGCATTTGCCATTTTACTGTAAAATGTAAATTGGTAAATTCTTTAGTGTGAAATTTTGGTTACGCTATTGGTAAAGTAATTCGGCAGTATGAAAATTTGTTGCACCTTCTGCTTTTATTGAAGGTGCATTTGTTGTCATTTCTCCTACCACCGATGTCATGTTAGATGTTTAAAGTAGGAACCAAACCTTGCTTAGAGAGGTGGATACCTTGTCCTCGACGTGTGCTTATTAAATCATATCTTATTCAATCATATTTACACATTGCTTTTTATTAACTGAATTATTTCAACAATTTGACTGTTTGATGAAATAGAACGTGAATATCTAGAGGAGGACATACATGTATTTTGGGGACAGGTGATGTCGTATAGTTTAAAAATTGAAATTGCAATGTTATGGATTTCAAAAATATTAGCTGATGCCGTATAAATAATTTATTTTACACATATACTCTCTCGTTGTTTCTTTTTTTTGTTCAACTCGTGTTACTTCTTCACCGTTATTTTTAAACATTGAGCGAAATTTTCTTATAAAATGTCTGACGTTGAATATGTTTTGAATATGAAATTTAGTAGATACAAACATTATTCAACAAATTATGCAAAATGTTTTATAACTGGCCTTTTAACAATGGAATATAGTGATTTGAGATGGATTGAATATCTACTTCCTAGTTTGAACTGTGAGTTGCTATGAAAATTGTCTCTCGTCATAATTCCTACTCATGTAGGGTGTATACCTAAACCGCACAAGTTAACTAAACATGTAATACCATCTCATGAAACTAGAGTTGATCAAAACCATAACACATGCATCAATATATTGTACTACATGTAATATACATGTTTATACAAAGCACAGGCCAAACATAAGGCACATGGATATGTGTAACATGTTTGCTCTAGTGATCCAAAAAAGAATAACGTACACACATACCCAAAAAGATATTACAATGCCCACCCTCGAAATATTCCCAAACATACACGCTTTTAGCCTCTAACGGCGATCACAAATGCACGTTGACTACCTCAACCGACATCTTAGAAAACATTCCAACCACACAACGGTAGCACCCTGTAATATGTGTTACTATAAAGAAAACAACAAAGTGGATCGGATGGTGATATCCAGATTAAGCCTTTGAATAGTATGTTTTTATCACTATAGAGATTCACTCATACATAGATACAAAAGTACATATCATAATGTCGCATGAGACTTATGCAAATACGAGATGTTATATTTAGGCAACGCAATAATTCCAAGGGTGTACTCTATGAGAAGTTATGTAATTTAGTTATATAACTTAATTTTTATAGCGAATTTTATTAGAAATAAACTAAAGCTTTTGCTTTATGTTCTATTGTATGTATTGTTATGTTGAGATATAAATAATATTTTATATAGATTAGATATATACCAGTAGAAAATATTTAGCAAAAGTGTTTAATTGAGTAAACATATAAATGTGTTCATAATCATGTAAATAATCATATAAAATAATTATTTATCCTTGAATGTTTTTGTTAATCTAAAATTTAACATCCATGATGTCATGCCGAACATGCCGAACAAAGCACTGGTTTACACCCTTGATACTATTTAAAGCGAAGTCATTTAATAGTTCCCAAGATGTTATTAAACCAAAGGTTGGCTCATTATCCAAGACTTTGCACAAGGTGTTATTCAAAATGGTGCCATGTTGCCTATCGAATCTTGATTGAATTTTATAAGTACTTAAGAGTTCGCGTCATATGTTCAAGAGAAAAATAGGCAAATTTCCTACTTATGTAATAGTCCGTTAACCGTTAGTTAAAGGGGAAAAATAGACGATGAGTAGCCATAATTCATTGTTCATATGGGCAAGATAGTCATTATGCAAAATGAACGTAAATTCAGACAAGGGCTTAAGTTGTGTTGTTTTAAATAAAGTCCCAAAGGTCAAGTCCAAAAATTAGTTGTATGTGTGTCCATATTCAATAATATCAAATCGGCACGATCAAGATAATAGACTATGCAAGATTATCAGTCCAAATCCTTGTTCATAAGCGTCAAAAGTTACAGATCAATTCTTAAATTTTGCCCCAATTTAATTTAAGACCACAATACTTTGATTTCAAGAAAGAGAGAGAGAAGGAAAATTCGCTCCCTTTAAATTAGGCGGCCTTGCTACCACATGTCACCCAATAACCTTGACTTTCGACATCACTAGCTGCTTCGATGGCATTCGATAAGGTCTTGAATGGTTGAGATCTGACATTCTCCCATGTGCTGATAACATTCGACATATGTTTAGTTATATTGATGGAAGGCGGCGTCTCTGATAACTTCAGATATCTGATATCTCAAATACATTATTGAATCTCAACATTGTATCCTTAGGCACACAATTATGTTGATAATATACGACATCCTTGGGAACATCATTGAATTTTGACATCTTTCTTTACATTGTTAACATTCAATATCCTCACACATTTCGTGAAGCTCAGAGTCTTTCATCTTACTAGTATTCGACATCTGCCGTTATATTGATGAAGTGCGGCATCTGGCCCTATTGACACAGCCCATATATCGATGATATACAACCTTCCAACTTTGTTGATAATATATGATATCTTCTATGAACATTAATGATCTACGAAACCATTATTTCATTCATGACCTACGACCACTATGCTGCTTATATTGATGATATTGGACATCTTTCCTTCTATCACCTAGAATTCGATACTCTTGAAAGTTGGACATCCCTTCTTGGGCATTCGATATCCCATACTATAGAGATCTGATAACTTCTTGAAATACTTTGAAATGCGGTATCCCTTGCTTTATGTTTCCTGGCCTTCCTTTGACACCTTGGATTTTGACATGTTCTTAAATTTTCGACATTATTATTTATAGTACCAACTTCCTTACTCTGCAAACTCGATATTGTCTACCCGAGGCTGTTTTTATGTTTATAAGCTCTATGTCTTAAGTTTGATATCCCTTTTGGATCAATATTCCCATGTTAGATGCTTACTAGTTATTGACTTGAATGCTTTCAATAAATAATCATGTACCTCCCTACCACTAGCTCACTCTCTTAGAAAAATACGTGGATAACGTTTGGCCCCCTCATTGTATAAAAGAAGCTTTTTGCACTTTGTTGTAAAACCAAGAATTTTCTCACTTTTCTAACTTTTTGCAAAACTTTCTTTTCAATTTTGTTTTCATTTTCTTGATCAGAAATCTATCATAGTTTCTTTTGAAACAGAAGACCGAAAATCCATCTGTTGATAATACCATAATTTTCTAAATAGAAGATCAGAAATCCATCTGGCCATAATATAGAAGATTAGAAAATTATCTGGTAATGACTTTTGGATGAAAGATCAGAAATACATCTAGCAATAGTATTTGAATAGAAGAACAGAAACCCATCTAATAATAATGGTATTTGAATAGAAGAATAGAAACCCATCTGTGAATAATATCTGAATAGAAGATTAGAAACTCATTTGGTAATAATAATATCTGAATAGAAAACCAAAATCGCATTTGGTAATAATGTCTGAATAGAAGACCAGAAACTCATTTGGTAATAATATCTGAATAGAAGATCAAAAACTCATTTAGTAGTAATATTTGAATAGAAGACCAAAAATTTATCTGGCAATAATATCTGAATAGAAGACCAGAAACTCATTAAGTAATAATATCAGAATAGAAGCCATAAATTTATCTGGTAACTGAATGTTTTTTGGCCTTCCTTTGAATGTTACTTTAACCCTATCTTGATGCAAAATTGAATGTGTTTAAGTGTTCTTCCTTTAGAAGTTGCTTTGGCCCATCTTTAGGCAGATTTGAACTTGCTCGATTGATTGCTTTTCCTCCTTACCACTCATTGAGTGGTGATTTAAGATTTAATTCTCTTTACCCATTATCACTCTTTGGATGATGATTTAGGCTTTAATTCTCTTTACCCTTTACCACTCTTCGGGTAGTGATTTAGGATTGAGCCCCTTATTACGTTATAGGTAATGATTTAGGCTGATCAATGTGTTTGGTTAGCTATCTTAAGCAGAACCAAAGTCCTACATATCCTCCCTTTAGAAGGCGCTCCAGTCAGGCCTTATAGGTGAATCCAAAAGCTGCTCTGGTGCTTTGGCTAGTCCGTCCTAGGCAGGATCAAAGGCTTATTCTGTCCTTCCTCTATGAGGCGCTTCGGCCAAGCCACGTAGGAGGGATTGAAGGCTTGTAGTGCTTTGGCCAGGTCATCTTAGATGGGACCAAAGGCTTACGCCGGCCTCCCTCTAGCAGGTGCTTTCACAAGGCCCTTGTGGTGGGATCAAAGGCTTTCTTTCACCCCTTACTACCATCTTAGGTAGTGATTTAGGCTTTTCCTTTTAGTTCTTTTCTTTCATTTGACTATCTATTCCATAGACATGCTTGTTTCAATTTTATTTATTCATCCATTGTAGGAAAGTACGACCTTAAATGTTCGGTGTTCTTAGTTCTCACTATTACGTTATTATTAAGTTGGCACAGTCGGTAAGTCCCTGGTGGAATAACTTCATGAATCATAAGAAGACCTTCCCAGTTTGGTCCAAGCGGTCCATTTGATGGATTTTCGTATTTTCCATGACTTTTCAAAGTACTAAATCTTATTTTTGAAACGACCTTCCTTTAACTTTGGGGTTATAATAAATCGATATCCTTTGTTGATATTTTACCATTCGTATGGCTACTTCATCCCTTATCTCGTTGATCAAATCTAAGGATTCTTTCCTCAAATCTCGATTAGGATCAAATGCATATGCATTCTTCAATGAGATGGAACCTCAGCTTCAGTTTGAAGCATTGCTTCACATCCATATGTTAAAGAAAAAGGGGTATATCCCATTGTAATTTTAGTAGAAGTTCTAAATGCCCAAAGTACTAGTGGTAGTTCTTCTACCCAATTTCTTTTTGCTTGTCCAGTCATTTTGAATAGTTTTAATGGTTTTTTTGGCAACTTTCAATGGCTACATTAGCCCTTTGGATGAGCTACAGATGAAAAGCTTTTGATTATTCCATTCTTACCATAAAATCTGGTGAATTCTTCAATTTCAAATTGAGTTCCGTTATTGGATATTATCTTATATGGTATCCAAACCGTGTAGCTATATTTTTAGTTGCAAACTTTAATACCTTTCCCGATGTTATGTTTAGTAACGTTTCTGCTTCTACCCATTTGGTAAAATAATCAATAGCTACTATCGAAAACTTAGCTTCACCTTTGGATATTGGTAACAACCCAATTATATTGATTTCTTGTAACGAATGCAATTTTTCGACGCTCGAAAACCGACATCAATACGTCCACAGTATCAACTGTCGAGCAATCGAAGGCCGGAAAACCGTACCGTTAGGGTTAAAGAAGAGGTAGAAGATAGAAGAAGAGAGAAAGAAAAAGAAAACAACAGAAAACAATATCGGAATCTCACAATCGCAGCGGAACGACATATAATAAATAAATGAATAATCTTTAAACAAAAGAACTATATCAGTTATTACATTACATCACCATTACATTACATTATCAGAGTGTACAACAACATACAGTGGAAAAGAAATACTATATACTAGTTGATACGCCATGCCATCCAGCTTGCCTCCAGCAACTCCTGAATTTTAGAATATCCTGATAACCTAACTCTAGACTGCCCATGTGGAAATTGGTGGGCACCCAGAGTTTAGGAAGGAAAACAATAAACTCTAGATCAGTCATGGGACTGGTGTGAGAACTTAAAACAGTTTATCTTTTTAAAACAAATAAAGGGATATTTTTAAAATAGATTCTCAATGCTTTTTAGAAAATGAAACTGCCATAAGGCCTCCCGCACACACACACAATGCAAATGCAGAATCAGAGGAGATTTCTCCTTATGATAGTCAAAGATGCTTGATACGCATTAAAAAGAAACATTTGATATTATTACTAGTGCATAGTGTAGAAAACATTTCGAAAGTAAAGATATAAATCTTAGCCAACATAGGCATTTCACACTTATGCCTACTATAGCTATCGTCCAAACAGTGGTGACCACATAAGTGAATGATAGGTTCTACAACTAAAACCGTACAAGATCGTATTGTTTCTTTGGATTTCCAACAAATGGTCAGGCCAAGGAACTTCCTATTGCCACATGGGTACGCCTCTGGAAAGACGTCCCGAGAACCTAACGTTATGGTTAGATCTCTGCCAACACAAGGCCGGGTTACCCTTCAAACTGGGTAACTACTGACACGAATATGTCATCCCCCGATCGTAACCGATCTATATCCGAGGATCCTCGATTCCAACAACCACAAAGTAATAAATTTGCAGCAACAACATAGGTTAAGTATCTGCGCTCCATAACATGGTACCACCTCTATCCAGAAGGAATGACATACACTAAAGGGGCGCTACTCCCTAATAACCTTACTGCATCCTTCCTGTTTTGACCATTTCCGGGGTGTGAGGTCCAACGAAGTCTCGTCCACAAAGCCACCCTTTATACAAAAGCCGTGCTTTGATCATCAAATGCTCAACAGCACTTCGTATGCCACATTACCAATTTGGGAATGTATCATTAATAACCATCAACTACATAACCTCTAAGGGTGTTAAGCTAAGAGAATAAATTCTCCGCCACCAACGGAAATATATTTGATAGAAACCAGCTTTACATCTCAAATTGTAACGTCAGACACACATCCATACAAGTCCGTTCCGGGATCGAACAGAACCGAAGGCACTTCCAAAGAAGCCCTTGCAATCCGGATATTCACTAATCACGACCGGACTTCCCATCACAAAGGGTAATAAATTTCTATATCGGAGATCAGCCGATGCAGAAACATTCGACGGTAATCCTTCCGTTTTCACAAATATCCGGTCTTCAACACCGGTCATCAAATGCAATCCATAACGACGTATCACATATTCAGAATGGGTTATACGACCCCAAGGTCCTTTCTGGCTAACCCGAATAGTGAGCGCTTATTTTGAAAATAAGTGTGGCATTCAAATTCAAGAAAATCACAACAAATACCTATTTAAAGGTAAATATTGATAGTCGGTTATTTAACTATCAATAGGCATGCACAACATCACCAAATTCCAAATAATTTTCCAAATTATTTATTTTCCAAAATATCTTTACTAGATATATAATTTCCACACTTCAACCATTTGAAAACAAATTTCAAATCATTTTTCACCTTTACAACTTTTGAAAACAAATTTCAAATCGTTTCCCTACACGGGATATATTCACAAATCTTTATTCATTTTCATTTCAAAATGGTTCATTTAAACCAATTAAATAAATCCTTACCGATTTACTTTATATTTACATTCCAAATCCGTAAATTTATTTCCACACTTCAACCATTTGAAAACAAATTTCTCTTCCTTTTATAAATTTCATAGTGAATTTACAATTCCAAAATATCTATGAATATATGATTTCCAAATCGATTTCTAATATTCATTTTCAATTTATCTTTAAAAGGTAAAATCTCAAAATATTCACTTCATATTGGAAAAACATTTCCATACTTATTTAATAATAAGTAATTCACAAATCCATTTATTTTCAACACTTGGAAAATATTCAATATACTTAATCGAAATTAAGTATATATTTCATTCTTTAAAGAAAACGTGCGCTTAAACACATTTAGTTGAGTCGAAAAGAATGTTGCGTAAAACATCGTTACGGCAACCCAAAATCACTAGTATAGGGATTCAAAATTAAGATAGATATATAAATCCCAATACTATATAAAACATTTCCTTTCAGAAATTATTTACTATAACAACAGTGTTATAGTCCACCATTTCCTTCCATTTCTCGAAAATGTCTATTTCAACAATGAATGTTGAAATCTATGGTTTCAACACTTAATACATTTTAAAACAACTTCAAATCGTTTTACTTACATTTAAAATACCACCTCCCGAAAACACTTTAATATATTATTCACTGTCCCAAAATCGTGAATATTCTTCGTTAACCAAATTCAACATTTTTCTACCCATTTTGTTTAAAGGATTATCCACCGTCCAAAATCGTGAATATATCTCCTTTAAAAAATCTAAAATAATTGACTTATCAAAATAAGTCGGTTTCGGATTTATAAAACAATGTTTATAAATTCCCATTTATATTTTATAAAGACTTCAGTTTACAAAATTTAAAAACCTTACTACTTATAAAATTCCATTTATAACCTCATTTTCAGCATTAATAGAACGCCTTTTACAATTCCATTATTTCGATTTATAAAATATATATTTTATAAATCTCATCTATAAACCATTTATACTTATTCGAAAATCTCAATTAAAATGCCAAAATCCGATATATATGTAAATTACTTATAAATCTTTTATTTTACAAAAATCTATTCATTTTATAACTTCCCAATTTATAAATCTATAAATTTCATTTACTTATGAAATCCATTTACACTTCATTTTAACTCTTAATAAAACTCGTTTTATAATTCCCATATTTTTAATTTATAAACATTAATTTTATAAATCTTTTATACACATCATTTATAATAATTCAAAAATCTCAATTTAAACTATTTTATAAATTTATCAACTACTTATTTCAAAAATCACATTTCGGTTATATTTCACAAAAATCATACTTTTTATAACATTAAAAATTTATAACATTTATTTATTTAAAATAAATCAATTCCAAAATTTAATAAAACATATACTTTCAAAAAATCACTTTAAAACCCTTTTAAAATTCAAAATTGTTACTTTAACATTTTTAAAACTTCAAAATAGGCCAATGCTGCAACAACAACAATATATCAATCACGACAATCAAAACATCATATATCAATATGATAATCAACAAATATCACAATATCTATAATCAAATAAATATTGGTGAGGAATCCACTTGGATCCCTCCAACCTGTTTCCCTGCATCCACAGATGTTGGCACAATACCAATTCCGTTCCAATACGGAATATCGCGGTATATGGAATTCATAAAATATTATCCGCTATTATGCGGCACAATAGGGTCTCACCCGCTATATAATGCGGGAAATCATAAATAATACCAATTTCACTTTGCAGTGAAATATTCGCGGTATATGTTTTTAATAAATAACCTCCGCTTAATATACGGCGTATAATGTCTATTTCAATCGATAACAGATAATAATTTATCATCCAGGCATACAATCAAGAAATTTTAAATCTAACTATTTAAAATTTAAATCGAAACAGATTCGATTGAGTGAGAAGTTCTTACCTTGCTTTCAATAACGGTTTTCGCGTTTTATTTCGAATAAAATTAAACGCGCATTTAATTTTACCCGAAATTCTCACTATCTCCAAATGGCTCCAAACTAGCTCCATTGCGTAGTGCTCGACAAAACGAAACCAACGTAAGTTGTTTCGTTATTCTTCGATCTCGTATGAAAAAGATATCGCATTTAGAAGTTTATACGAATTATAATACAATTAAATTTACACCTTTATTTAATTTTAAATCTAAATCAAATCTGGGCAGCACGTTTCCTGTATGCTAGATCATAGCCGCGTTTCCCTTCTTCCCTCCCACGCGCGTTCTCCAGTAAGATCGAACCCATGCCGCCATGTAACCCTAATTCACGCAACCCCCTACGATCATTTTTACGTCGATCAAAGGCCACCAATTCGAAGCTCAACTCGAATGCTATCTTCGGCCAAGATATCTCCAAGCTCGGTCGTCCCTGCTGCACGCAAAATGAGGACGAACGACCAACGTTCCTGCTTCAATTTCTCCCTCAATGCTACACGAAACACGATCACTACCGTTGGATACGTAGCTCTCGTTGTGCTCTACGACTTTCATGTTGAAGGTTTCTTGAATACTTTGCGGATTTGAAGAAAAGAGGAGGAGAAGGAATCAAGTTTTCGACCATTGATGTATGAGAGTGGCGGTCGGCTTAAGAAACTAGGGTTAGGGTTTAGTTGTTTGCAAATTTGTGAATAAGTCGTCCTTATATAGAAAATTTCACAAATTACTATTCATCCTGAATTTTCCGAACTCCAAATCTCGCGCGGTGACCGACATTTCTAGGGTTTACCCCGCATTCCAAACACAATGGAATGTGTTTCAGAGGCTAATTCGATCATATGTGTGAGTTACAGAAATAAACGATCGATTTTAAATTAAATCGATTTAAACTAATTTCTATGCGTTTTGGCTTGCCCCGGACAAACGTTAAATCTGATAATCACAAAATTTGAAACCATACAATAATATAACATTACGGATCCGATGAAACTGGTTTCGTCGAAATCCGAGACTGTTTGAAAAATGGCTATTTTAACTCGTTAATTAAATATTCAAATATTCAATTTTCACAAATCAACTTTAAATTCAATTTTAAAAGTTCTATAACATCATTCTAATTCCAATATGATTCAATAAAATTTTACGAATCATTTTCAATCATGTTAAACACAATTTCCAATTATTTCTGGAATTTCAAATATTAAATTATCGATTTAATTATGCAATTAAATCTAGATATTCGAAATAAAATTTATTTGACTTATAAATTTCACTTATTAATATTTAAAATCAATTAAATATACAAATTTTAATTGACAGAAATTCTGGGTTGTTGCAGACTTCCCCCCTTAAAAGAATTTCATCCTCGAAATTACCAAGTAAGAAAAAGTTACAAAATCCATTAACCTTCCAAAACAAACCATTCAAATTAGATTTTACAAATCTCTCAAGTGTTTAACTTTTTCAAAATCCATAGTTAAACTTCTTACAATACTTTACTAAGTTTTCAAATCATACTTAGTTATCTTTTTCAAAATCAACTATATCGTTTAACTTTCAACTTCAAAACAAAACTTAGCTTTTTTTTCACAAAATTTTCCAATTTTCCCAAAAAAATTCTAACGCCTTAAATTTTTGAAAAAATTCGCCAGAGTCTCCTTTGCGCGGCTCGATCCAAAAAAAATGATAGTATATATATCACAAATATACATCTCATCAAGTGATATGTAATCCGAGAGATGTAACTTATTTATTATTAGCAAGCGTATACGGCTAATATAACACGAAAGTGAGCTCCAAATGCGAAGCAAGCGCAATCCGCACCTACTAAACACTCAACAACAAATGAGAAACATGTATATATGAAAGTAACATCAATATACAACATATATCAACAACTATATATGCCAATATAGCAAATGCAACAAAACAACAAATCCAACCATCATCCAACTAGCATTTAACTAACATCCATAACCAAATCAGTTATATTCACTTCTCATTAATATTCAATGAATTGGTTTTCCAATCTAAATCACATTTGATTCATTAACATTGGATGTTTTTACTAACATTCACTTATTCATATTCAATTAGTTTACATTCACTAATTTATATTCAATTCTATTCAAATTCATTTTCTTCCAATTTGAATTCAATTACATAGCTTTCAATTTTATCAATTCAACTTCATTAACACTTAATGAAATATACACAATTAATTAACAATCAAATAACAACCAATGTATATTCAACATAACCAAATTATTTAATTTACATTCAATTTGGTCCAACACTTTTAATTCTAATTGGTTTATATTAAATTGACTATCATTCAATTATTCAATTTCTCAACTTCATTAGCTTCTAATGAATTTACACTTACATTCATTATCCCATATCAATTCTTTTACATTCGATTGATTAATATTTCATCCATTTATCAATTCAATTGCTAATTCCTTTAACAGTATAGGGTTGAATTTCATTTCTATAACTCAAGTTCATATTCATCACTTCATTTCATTAATTCACTTTGTTATTTTACTTCGATACCAAAATCAACTTTATTCAACTTCACTTAAGTTATATTCCATTTCCAACATCTTATATAATCCAAATCAATTTATTTGACTTAACTTAAATTTTCACTTATAATCCAATTCAGATTCCAATTCTAAAGTAAATTCCATTTACTTTTACCAAAGTCAAATTTATTATCTCATATTATAAGTTCAAAACTCTTTTCACTTATATTCGACAATTTCAGCTTGGATTTTTTTTTCAAATTTGTTTATCACAATCAAACTTCAATTCCCAATCAAATCTCATTTCAATTTATAAAACTCATTTATACATTCACATTACCAATTTCATTCCATTAATGAATTTTATTCCAACTTATAAATATTTTCAATTTCCATTTGTATATGAATTCATTTCTTTATCCTTTGGTTATTATTTTAATTTCTTATTTCAATTTCCATTTTAATAATGATAATATCTCAATATCATCACTTCCAAACAACCACGCAACCATATATTATAAACATTTACAGAAAATTTATCTCTTTTATTATATGAAAATAGTTTTCGGTAAAATTATTTCATTTACCCAATTTCAAAACAATACTGTGTCAGTTTATCTTGTTTAAGAGTTTAGAAACCCCTATCGATCGCGGTTGTACTTCCCGCTTCGACCAGAATTCATAAACAATCAACCGATAAGTCAACACAATACAAAACAATTTATATTCACTAACAAATACGCGCTCATAGCTATCATTACACTCAAACTCATTCTAGAGTACTACTGACTCTATCTCTAATGAGTAACACCCAACAAAGCCATGGTTGTCGCTTAACCATATGCTCTGATACCAGATGTAACGAATGCGATTTTTCGACGTTTGAAAACTGACATCAATACGTCCACTGTATCAACTGCCGAGCAATCGAAGGCCCAAAAACAGTACCGTTAGGGTTAAAGAAGAGGTAGAAGATAGAAGAAGAGAGAAAGAAAAAGAAAACAACAGAAAACAACATCGGAATCTCACAATCGCAGCGGAACAACATATAATAAATAAATGAATAATCTTTAAACAAAAGAACTATATCAGTTATTACATTACATCACCATTACATTACATTATCAGAGTGTACAACAACATACTGCGGAAAAGAAATACTATATACTAGTTGATACGCCATGCCATCCAGCTTGCCTCCAGCAACTCCTGAATTCCAGAATATCCTGGTAGCCTAACTCTAGACTGCCCGTGTGGAAATTGGTGGCACCCAGAGTTTAGGAAGGAAAACAATAAACTCCAGGTCAGTCATGGGACTGGTGTGAGAACTTAAAACAGTTTATCTTTTTAAAACAAACAAAGGGATACTTTTAAAATAGATTCGCAATGCTTTTTAGAAAATGAAACTACCATAAGGCCTCCCGCTCACACACAATGCAAACGCAGAATCAGAGGAGATTTCTCCTTATGATAGTCAAAGATGCTTGATACGCATTAAAAAGAAACATTTGATATTATTACTAGTGCATAGTGTAGATAACATTTCGAAAGTAAAGATATAAATCTTAGCCAGCATAGGCATTTTGCACTTATGCCTACTATAGCTACCATCCAAACAGTGGCGGCCACCATAAGTGAATGATAGATTCTACAACTAAAACCATACAAGATCGTATTGTTTCTTTGGATTTCCAACAAATGGTCAGGCCAAGGAACTTCCCATTGCCACATGGGTACGCCTTTGGAAAGACGTCCCGAGAACCTAACGTTACGGTTAGATCTCTGCCAACACAAGGCCGGGTTACCCTTCAAACTGGGTAACCACTGACACGAATATGTCATCCCTCGATCGTAACCGATCTATATCCGAAGATCCTCGATTCCAACAACCACAAAGTAATAATTTGCAGCAACAACATAGGTTAAGTATCTGCGCTCCATACCATGATACCACCTCTATCCTGAAGGAATGACATACACTAAAGGAGCGCTACCCCCTAATAACCTTGCTGCATCCTTCCTGTTTTGACCATTTCCGGGGTGTGAGATCCGACGAAGTCTCGTCCACAAAGCCATACTTTATACAAAAGCTGTGTTTTGATCATCAAATGCTCAACAGCACTTCATATGCCACATTACCAATTTGGGAATGTATCACTAGTAACCATCAACTACATAACCTCTAAGGGTGTTAAGCTAAGAGAATAAATTCTCCGCTACCAACGGAAATATATTTGATAGAAACCAGCTTTACATCTCAAATTGCAACGTCAAACACACATCCATACAAGTCCGTTTCGGGATCGAACGGAACCGAAGGCACTTCCAAAGGGCCCTTGCAATCCGGATATTCACTAATCACAACCGGACTTCCCATCACAAAGGGTAATAAATTTCTATATCGGAGATCAGCCGCTGCAGAAACATTCGACGGTAATCCTTCCGTCTTCACAAATATCCGGTTTCAACACCGGTCATCAAATGCAATCCATAACGATGTATCACATATTCGGAATGGGTTATACGACCCCAAGGTCCTTTCCCGGCTAACCCGAATAGTGAGCGCTTATTTTGAAAATAAGTGTGGCATTCAAATTCAAGCAAATCACAACAAATACCTATTTAAAGGTAAATATTGATAGTCGGTTATTTAACTATCAATAGGCGTGCACAACATCACCAAATTCCAAATAATTTTCCAAATAATTTATTTTCCAAAATATCTTTACTAGATATATAATTTCCACACTTCAACCATTTGAAAACAAATTTCAAATCATGTTTCACCTTTACAACTTTTGAAAACCAATTTCAAATCGTTTCCCTACACGGGATATATTCACAAATCTTTATTCATTTTCTTTTCAAAATGGTTCATTTAAACCAATTAAATAAATCCTTAGCGATTTACTTTATATTTACGTTCCAAATCCGTAAATTTATTTCCACACTTCAACCATTTGAAAACAAATTTCCCTTCCCTTTATAAATTCCATAGTGAATTTACAATTCCAAAATATCTATGAAAATACGATTTCCAAATCGATATCTTATATTCATTTTCAATTTATCTTTAAAAGATAAAATCTCAAAATATTCACTTTATATTGGAAAAACATTTCCATACTTATTTAATAATAAGTAATTCACAAATCCATTTATTTTCAACACTTGGAAAATATTCAATATACTTAATCAAAATTAAGTATATATTTCATTCTTTAAAGAAAACGTGCGCTTAAACACATTTATTTGAGTCAAAACGAAAGTTGCGTAAAACATCGTTACGACAACCCAAAATCACTAGTATAGGGATTCGAAATTAAGATAGATATATAAATCCCAATACTATATGAAACATTTCCTTTCAGAAATCATTTACTATAACAACAGTGTTATAGTCTACCATTTCCTTCTATTTCTCGAAAACGTCTTTTTCAACAATGAATGTTGAAATCTATGGTTTCGACACTTAATACATTTTAAAACAACTTCAAATCGTTTTAATCCCATTTAAAATATCACTTCCCCAAAACACTTTAATATATTATTCACTGTCCCAAAATCGTGAATATTCTTCGTTAACCAAATTCAACATTTTTCTACCCATTTTGTTTAAAGGATTATCCACCGTCCAAAATCGTGAATATATCTCCTTTAAAAAAATCTGAAATAATTGAGTTATCAAAATAAGTCGGTTTCGGATTTATAAAACAATGTTTATAAATTCCCATTTATATTTTATAAAGACTTCAATTTACAAAATTTAAAAACCTTACTACTTATAAAATTCCATTTATAACCTCATTTTCAGCATTAACAGAACTCCTTTTATAATTCCATTATTTCGATTTATAAAATATATATTTTATAAATCTCATCTATAAACCATTTATACTTATTCGAAAATCTCAATTAAAATGCCAAAATCCGATTTATAAGTAAATTACTTATAAATCTTTTATTTTACAAAAATCTATTCATTTTATAACTTCCCAATTTATAAATCTATAAATTTCATTTACTTATGAAATCCATTTATACTTCATTTTAACTCTTAATAAAACTCGTTTTATAATTTCCATATTTTTAATTTATAAATATTAATTTTATAAATCTTTTATACACATCGTTTATAATAATTCAAAATTTCCAATTTAAACTATTTTATAAATTTATCAACTACTTATTTCAAAAATCACATTTCGGTTATATTTCACAAAAATCATACTTTTTATAACATTAAAAATTTATAACTTTTATTTATTTAAAATAAATCAACTCCAAAATTTAATAAAACATATACTTTCAAAAATCACTTTAAAACCCTTTTAAAATTCAAAATCGTTACTTTAACATTTTTAAAACTTCAAAATAGGCCAATGCTGCAACAGCAACAATATATCAATCACGACAATCAAAACATCATATATCAATATGATAATCAACAAATATCACAATATCTGTAATCAAATAAATATTGGTGAGGAATCCAGTTGGATCCCTCCACCTGTTTCCCTGCATCCACAGATGTTAGCACAATACCAATTCCGTTCCAATACGGAATATCGCAATATATGGGATTCATAAAATATTATCCGCTATTATGCGGCGCAATAGAGCCTCATCCGCTATATAATGCGGGAAATCAACTCCAAGTACATAAATAATACCAATTTCACTTTGCAGTGAAATATTCGCGGTATATGTTTTTAATAAATAACCTCCGCTTAATATACGGCGTATAATGTCTATTTTAATCAATAACAGATAATAATTTATCATCCAGGTATACAATCAAGAAATTTTAAATCTAACTATTTAAAATTTAAATCGAGACAGATTCGATTGAGTGAGAAGTTCTCACCTTGCTTTCAATAACGGTTTTCGCGTTTTATTTCGAATAAAATTAAACGCGCGTTTAATTTTATCCGAAATTCTCACTATCTCCAAATGACTCCAAACCAGCTCCATTGCGTAGTGCTCGACAAAACGAAGCCGATGCAAGTTGTTTCGTCATTTTTCGATCTCGTATGAAAAAGATATCGCATTTAGAAGTTTATACGAATTATAATACAATTAAATTTACACCTTTATTTAATTTTAAACCTAAATCAAATCTGGGCCGCACATTTCCTGCATACTAGATCACAACCGCGTTTCCCTTCTCCCCTCCCACGCGCGTTCTCCAGTTTGTTCGAACCCATGCCGCCATGTAACCCTAATTCACGCAACCCCCTACGATCATTTTTACGTCGATCAAAGGCCATCAATTCGAAGCTCAACTCGAATGTTATCTTCGGCCAAGATATCTCCAAGCTCGGTCGTCCCTGCTGCACGCAAAATGAGGATGAACGGCCAACGTTCCTGCTTCAATTTCTCCCTCCACGCTACACGAAACACGATCACTACCGTTGGATACGTAGCTCTCTTTGTGCTCTACGACTTTCATGTTGAAGGTTTCTTGAATTACTTTGCGGATTTGAAGAAAAGAGGAGGAGAAGGAATAAAGTTTTCGGCCATTGATGTATGAGAGTGGCGGCTGGCTTAAGAAACTAGGGTTAGGGTTTAGTTGTTTGCAAATTTGTGAATAAGTCGTCCTTATACAGAAAATTTCACAAATTACTATTCATCCCGAATTTTCCGAACTCCAAATCTCGCGCGGTGACCGATGTTTCTAGGGTTTACCCCGCGTTCCGAACACAATGGAATGTGTTTCGGAGGCTAATTCGATCATATGTGTGAGTTACGGAAGTAAACGATCGATTTTAAATTAGATCTATTTAAACTAATTTCTATGCTTTTTGGCTTGCCCTGGACAAACGGTAAATCCGATTGTCACGAAATTTGAAACCATACAAAAATATAACATTATGGATCCGATGAAACTAGTTTCGTCGAAATCCGAGACTGTTTGAAAAATGGCTATTTTAACTCGTCAATTAAATATTAAAATATTCAATTTTCACAAATCAACTTTAAATTCAATTTTAAAAGTTCTATAACATCATTCTAACTCCAATATGATTTAATAAAATTTTACGAATCATTTTCAATCATATTAAACCCAATTTCCAATTATTTCTGGAATTTCAAATATTAAATTATCGATTTAATTATGCAATTAAATCCAGATATTCGAAATAAAATTTATTCGACTTATAAATTTCACTTATTAATATTTAAAATCAATTAAATATACAAATTTTAATTGACAGAAATTCTGGGTCGTTACATTTCTCATACGTCAAAGGGCCATTGACTTAAAGCTGGGGTCAATTCACTTGGGGGCATATGTGGAATTGTAGAAAATTCATGACACTTCTCTCACCTTTTTATATGATTCACTGCATCATTACTCATTTGGGGCCAATAAAAACTTGCTTCATGACGTTTTTTGATAATTTTATTCCATTAGAATGATCACCACAGAATCCCTCACGTGCTTCTCTTAACAGTCTTAATCCATTTTCTGAACTGACACACATTAGGTAAGGGAGTGAATATCCTTTTATATAAAGGATGCTATTCGTCATGGTAGAAGTTGGGGCCAGACGCCTTATCTTTCTTGCTTCCCTCTTTTTTTTGACTGTTTTCCTTCCACCAAGTACTCAACAATGGGTGTCACCCAGGTGCTTTTGTATTGACTATTAATTTCAACATGAATGGTTCCTTCTTGTTTTTCTTTATTGCGAATTTTCGATTCATTTCCTTTATTTGCTTATATAAGGGCTTGATATCTAGTTAATACCATGACTTCATTTTCAGATTTAGGGGCCTTCTCCTTATTGCTGGGATTTTCTTAAAAATCTACAGGCACAATTCAAGTTTCCAGTGCCCTTCGTTGTAACATACCCCACTTGGAGGTCCAAAACTAATGGCTACGGATGCTGCAGTCATCCATAGTTATTAATCCCCGGGGACCAAATACGGTAATTTTAGGTGCGTTGATACATAGAAACACATAAATATGAAAAAATTTAAATCATCAAAACACATTCCATATTCTATTTCAAAAACATTTCAAGTTCATTACATAATCTCACAATCGTAACTACGTTCAAACAAAATATATTTACTACAACATATGCTAAGAGCGACATATGAAGATGCCCCCTTGGTTGATTAGAGTATGTAATAAGGCAATAAATTCGGTTTGCCTTTGCAACCAAAACACAATGGAATATAAAGATCTCTTATTAACTAGCTTGCTTCCTGTACGTCTCTATAAGCTATATTTGTCTAAAAAGAACCTGAAATCCTCAACTGTCAAACTACTCAATATCGATTGAGCACCCGATAGTTTAAGGGGAAAAACATAAACTTCGTGTTAGACATAAAGCCCTGTACGAATAATAATATACCATCTCAAACCATTTAGATATCAAGCGAGACCACGCTGTTTAGCAAAATGGGTTTTCCCCTCATTAGTATCCTAAAACCTTTTATAAAACCATCTATTATGCTCCTGCAACCATAATAGTTAAAACAATTCAAACTAATATAATGATATGCAAAAAAGTCATTTAATTCTGGATTACCATACCCATTCAGTCCGGCTGTCTGTCTTACTTATAGTTTCTAAAGTCACTATTAACCTATTAGTTTTCACGAGCTTACTAATAACCTGTTAAAGGTTTATGGACTCCCTGTTTGGTTTCATAATTTTCATGGGATCACCAAGAACCTATTGGTAACTCTTATCCTAGTTTTCATATGCTGACAAGGAACCTATTGGTAACTCCAATATCTTTCCTCTTATCCTAGTTTTCATGTGCTGACTAGGAACCTATTGGTAGCTCCAATATCTTTTCTTCTTATTCTAGTTTTCATGTGCTGACTAGAAACCAATTGACATCTGTCAATATCTTAATCCGGATATACTTTTCATGGGCTAACTACAAACCTGTTGGCCCCGGCCAATAGAAAATAATATTTTTTTATGGGCTTACTATGAACCTGTCTTGCTGACATCTTCATTTATACATAGTTTTCATGGGCTCACTATGGACCTAATGACCCCTGCCACTATCCTTTCCTACACACAGTTTTCATGGGCTTACTGTGAACTTATTGGCCCCTCCCAATATCTTCAAATAATATTTTAGCATCCTTAATCTATATTCACTACTGGGTTAACCTAGCTGGTTATTCTGCCCTTCCTTAAAGTACTATTATGGGTTCATTATAATGTAAATAAATATATGAAGAAGCAATCATAAAATAATAATACTAACACCTGGGGTTTAATATTCTTGAAGTCATTTTATATAAAACTTGGTTAATCCCCTTAACTTATTAATCAAGGAAAAGCTTCTTCAAAATTACATTTCAAACACTTTATTTATTATGCTATGGTATTTCCTTTAAACTAAGATTGGGTTATTTATTTTAAAACTAAGGTTTTCGAAGCCATTGGATCCTTTGAAAACGGTAAAAATCCCCTTTTATTTTATGATAACCAAAGCATGAAGGTGAAACATGTTTTCAACGAGCATGGGTCAAATATATATTATCTGTAACTATCAAACCTAAATGCATCACATAATAAACCAAATACATTTTCTTATTCCAAATACAAACAAGCTACATTATTTAGTTTACTATAACCGACGCATTTAGTGCATTTATGATAATAGATTTATTACTTTATTGCCATAACGACCATATTTAATGCATTTATGATAAATATAAATATAATTGATTGTTATATGGTCTAAAATGTAAACTGATGTTATATTAAAATTTATTTCTAGGTATGATATTTCTCAATAATAAAATTAATATAAACACCTTAAAGGAGCATACTTTATTTCGACCTAATCAAATTTTCTCAAATAACCCAATACCTTATATATATATATCCAAATTACTTAATCAAAAGTTAGGTAAGGTAAAACAATTATAGAATCGAATTTATATTTACCGCATAAATGGTTCTAAATTGCACACATACATACATACATACATATATCCAGATCATTTATATACATTAAAGAAAATGACTATACATATCAGATCATGATGTATTCCTCACATTAAAATTCATAACTTATTTATAAAATATAAAATAATTAACATGTGGATGCTTTAACCAACATAAGTTGTTTTTGAAATTTAGTGGAATTTAGATTATTTCCCATAATGATTTCAAATTCTAACTCAATTCATAAATAACTTACAGATCATTTAGATACATATTTATACACCAAAACAGTTTCATAAATCAGCCTTTCAAATTACAATATACAGTAAAAAATTGATACTAATTCAAATCCAAAATCATGACGAAAAAATCCTTGATACATAGAACAAGTAGATCTGAAACTTAAGTAGAATATAATGACTTCTAAATGTAGTTTAATTTAGAACTTACTCATGATTAAAAAACAAAAAAATTTGCTAATGAAATCAATACTGGGTAGCTCCGATACCACTTGTTAGGACTTTAACATACTTTGGAGTTATTTAATCATGAAACCCTAGATTTGAATAGGTGATCCATATTGATTTGATTGAAAAAAAATCAGAGTAAGTTAAACAAATTAGCGAAAGTCGTATCGAATCCATAGTTGATGATTGAAAGAGAAGAAGAATTAGTTTGATCTTCCAAATTAACACAAACCCTAGATCTGATTTATTTCCGTAAAACCGATTAGGAGATAACCTGAGCTTGTGTAATTTTAGGACAATAACCCCTTATTTATAACGTTTATAATTTCTAATTTGGCCCTTCAACAAATTAGAATTGCCCTATATCTACACGATAATACTATGACAATTATATCTTTAAGCTTTTTAACTTCAATTCATAATTTGACCACTTTAGTTAGACTTTACACTAAAACAACACAATTCGTTTTATTTTACATATGTTGTGATATCCCGGAAATTTTAGCAATATCAATTTAATAATCTATATTTAAAATTAAATTGATTTGATAAAATTTTGTTAATAAAATTTACTTGATTTAATAACCCAATTAAATAGATGTTTAATTGGTGAACTTTATCTTTTAAAAGCTAATAATTGCTTTTCTATTTATAATGTATATTTATATATATTATAGATAGATAAGTTTTGATTATAGATTAATAAACAAATAAAATCTTGTTTTTAAATTCTGATATTCATTTTGATAATTTGGAGATTATTATTTTATTTACTAAATACCTATTTGGTTTATAATACTTAAAGAAATTGTTTAAATATATTTTAAAGCATAGTTTAAATCTTAATAAGATAAACAAAAGTTTATTTTATTTCTTTTTAAATATAGCTTAATAATTATAATTTTGAATTACATATAAAAAATCAAAATACAATTTATATATTGAACATTAATGCTTTTAATTAAGACAAATAAGATATGCAATTTATAATTTCTTTTATAAATTATTTATATCAATAAATATGTTACTTTCAAATAACATAGTAATAAATGTATAACTATAGATATGTTTAAAAAGGCAATATTATTATTATTTTAAAATTAAATATGTTAATATAAATTAGTTTTAAATGGAATTTTTTAAATGTATAAATAGCATTTGAATTTGAATTCATTTTGAAATTTAAATGAATAAATATATATGAATCTTGTAAATAAGTTTTCATTTTTATATAAATTGTTTTATTTCATTTTCATTATAAAGAAATACATATCCATTTATTTATGAAGCTACTTTATATATATTTAATAAATAAAGAGAATTTCAATTACCTTTAAATTAAATAAAAATAAGTAAATATGTATAAAACAAGCGTTAACATTTTATGTAACTAGTGAGACAAGTGTGAACTAATAACCTACCCTTATTGACAAATGTAAGAATTTAGTACATGTGTCATTTTTTTTTAATTTTCTTTTTGATTTTAAATAATCAATTACATTTATAAACATGTTTCTTCAAGTTCTATTCTTTTCTAATGTTCTTTTATTTAAAGCTTAGAAGGAAATTTTTAGCTAAATCAAATCTGAAACAAATTTGTATTCCAAATTCTCAAAACCCAAATCAATATACTTTAATTCATTTTCAATAAATCAAATCTGAAACCCCTCCTTAATCATAGCAAGCAAATCCTCAAGTTCAAAATCAAAAGCCTGCATCTGGAAATCAAAAGCATATGTCTGCCTTCTTTTAAACCAGTGGTCTGAAGCAGGTTTTATTCAAAATTAAAGCATTCAAATTTAAGAGGTTCAAAAGCATCTGGGTCAAGTCTGCATGCAAGTTTTAACAACAGCTCTCAAGTTAAATCAAAACAAAAAGCTTTTCAGGGAAATTTTTTTTGTGCTCTGCTTCCAAAACAGTTTTCAAACATCAGGTGAGTAACACTCTTAAAAATTTAAATATAAGTTTGTTGCTTAAATAAGTATGTTTGTGTATGTTTATATGAATTGCATGTTAATTAATCTGCCTGTGTATATGATCTTAAATACATTACTGTATATATGCATACTAATGATAGATTGTATGTGCTGTGTAAATGTTCCTTCCTGTGCTTAACTTCAGAAGTACAGATTTTAATAAAAATCCATTTTTTTAAACAAGTTATGTTAGGATCTAAGATTCAAATAATATCTGATTGTTTGATTGTAAAGAAAACTTTAAATTGTACTTAAGTTAAAATTAATTGTAATTTGCTCTGTAATCTAAAATAAGCAATGAAGTTTAAATTTCGAGAAAATTCAAACTTTTGAAATCATGAATTCAGGACTAAATTATAAATGCTTATACTAAATCATGATTTTTAAAAATCAAATTACAAATTTCAAGGGTAGAATTGAAGAGTAGTTTTGTTTTTACTGGAAATTGATTTTGGGGTTTTTGCTGATGCTCTCAAGGGTCAGGGTGGTCGTGGTTGCTTCTGGTGATGGATTAGGGGTCAGTGATGTAGGATAAAATGGGGGTGGTGGTGGAAATTCACTGTGGTGAAGGTGGTGGTCGAAATTGATTCCTAAACCTAGTTTTAGGCACTACAGTGATTTGATGGGTATGGAGGCAACAGGTGACCGAATGCCTTAATTTTTGGGAAGGTGGTAGCTTGGGTATTGGTGAAGGGTTGGACGGAGTTTCTAGGCCGCCGGTGACCGGAGGAGTGAGGAAGAGGTGTTTTTCGGTTTTGGGGGATGGGGGTGTGCCTGTGCTGCCAGGTTTTGGGTTTGGGAAACTCAAGTTGATTTGGTGATTTTTGTGGGGTTCTGATGATCGTGGGTGGATCAGGGTGTAAGCGTTGACCTGCATGTTGCCTGAGTGGTGGCCGGAGGTGGCCAGAACCACCGTGCATATGCACGGTGAAGAAGATGGTGACAGGGAAGTTTTGGGGTTTTGCAGTAGTTTTGCACTCGGGTTAACACTCGAGTAATTCGAGTTGTTACTCGAAGCAGCTCTTGGTTTTACTCGAAGTAAATAAAGGGGAGTCTCGGGTATTTTTAAATTTACAGGTTTCAGAGAAACCTGCAGTTTTTCTAATTCAAATTGTTTTTTTTTAATCTGGAGCAGGGATTTTAAAAACAGAAATTTAAACTTAAAGTTAAAGTATGGATTTCAAAACTAGATTTGAATTCAAGTTTTAAATTTAATTTAAACTATTTAAATTGAAATGTTTAAACAACCTTTAAAAGGATTTAAATAATTGAATTTAAAGTTAAGACTTTAATTTTAAAGTAGAAGATTTAAGCATAAGTTTAAATCTGAAAATCAAAAGAATTAAATTTGATTCATGTTTGAAAATAAAGGAAGTTTTAAATGTTTTAAACAACTTTGAAACATATTTAAATATGATTTGAATCTTAAAATTTAATATGGGTTTAAATTCCTTTGAACTTCTTCATAAAATAGGAAATTCTTTTGTATAAGTTTTAAAAAGAGTCTTAAAATGTTTTTAAAACTTTGTTGAAGGTTAAATGTGGTTTTCATTTTAAATTTAAAATTTTTAAAGGGAAATTTGGAAAACAAATTTTAAAGTAAGTTGTTTAAATATTTCTTTATAATGATAATGAAACTATTAATAAGAAATGTTTTATTTATAATAAATCAAAGATTTAAATGATTTGGTTTATTAAATTAACAAGGTAATTAGATGGATAATTAATTAATTAATTAATTTAATTAAATAAGTATTTTGAATTAATTAATTAAGGTTAAGTTAATTAATTAAGATTAATTAACTTGAAAATAAGATCATTGATTAAATAAGTTATGATTTTAATTAATGATTAGAAATTAATCAAGAGATTAAGATTAATTAAGTTAAAAACTTAATTAAATAATTAGAGATTGATTAAATGATCATTAAGATTAATAAATTTGTGATTAATAAATGATTAATTTAAGTTAATTACTTAAGTAAGGTAATTAAAGAAATTGATGATAAGTTAATGAAGGTCATTAACTTGAGATTATTTATTAATTAATTTATGTAATTAATTTTGATAATTAATTAGATTAATTAAATTTAAATAATCATTATGGTATTTGGTTAAGTATGATTACTTTGTGAAGTAATTAAAGTTATTAAGTACTCATGGTAATTAATTAATTTATTTGATTAGTTTAAATTAATTAAGTAAGTTTAATTGATTTAGAATAATCATTGATGGGTTAACGAGATTAATAATTACTTAGGGAAGTAATTAAGATAAGTAATTACAGAATGTAATTTATTTAAAGTATGAAGAATTGAGGTTAGTTGCTGGTGTAATTATTATGGTGGATAATTTCTTTGCGAAAGAAATTAATAATTTATTACTTGATGTAATTAATTTAAGTAATTATTGATTAAGTCATTTGGAAAAAATTAAGTAATGTAATTAATTAAGGATAATTAATTACTAATAAAATGATATAATTAATTATTAAATATAATTAATTTAGGGGTAATCAATTTACTCAATGCAGAAATTAAGAATGGTTAATTACTGAAGTTAATTAATCAAGGTGATTAATAATTTGGGATTAATTAATTAATAAAGTAATTAATTTAAATATAATTAAGAATCATTAATTAATACAATTAATGATGTAATTAAGGATTAATTAATTGAGATTAATTAATTAATGAAAAGTGATTAGAGTAATTAATTAATATAATTAATTAAGGATTAATGTGATTAATTATAATTAATTAATTAATAAAAGTAATTAAAGGTTATTTACTGTATTTGATTAAGAATAATTAAATTATGAAATTAGTTACTTGAATGTAATTAAAGGATGATTAATCAAGGGTGATTAATCAAGAGAATTAATTAGTGGTTAATTAATTAAGTTGATTGGTTTGTAATCAATGATTGTATAAGCAGGATTTATAGATTGAGATAATTAATTTAATTTACTTTAAATTAATTAGAGATGATGTAATTAATTTAATTCATTTTAAATTAATTATATATGGTGTGATTATTAATCCTTGTTTATATATGGATTATATGGTTTACCTTGTATGGTTTGAATCTCAGATATGAGATTAGTAATGATATGTGATATGGATGCATTGGTTGCATTGTGATGATGAATTGGATTATCTTCTGATAATGATAACATGGATTATCTGTGGTGATAATTATCTATTGTGATGATATAAATTATCTATCTGTGTGTATGTAGATAGTTTAAATTGAATTGTTTTAAACTTAAAACAACTTGGACCTAAAAGACACGTTTTGGATTTCAATGAGACCGGGATCGGGTTTCCATGTTTGAATATCCGAAAACCACATCGATCCAAATTAACGATAGGTCGTGAAATCTATTGGGAAGAGTGAAGACTCGAGGTGTAAGGACTATCCATCAGTATAACTCTGGGGGTGATTCCGTGATGAGTTTGACGGAAATAGCACTTATAGGCTCGAGATGGAGATTCAGAGTGCAAGGGTTATCGTCGTTAACTCTGAGAGTGATTCCAAAATGAGTGTAACGAGATAATGCCTTCGGTTTCGTTCGAACCCGGAATGAACTTGTATGGATCGAATGCTTTCAGAACATCGTCAGGTGGACGATGAGCATTCTAAGATAGATGTGTTCTATAAAGGTAATCGCAGCCTCAAGCCTCATCAACCGGGAATGGCTAAAACAGGGGAGGTGCAGCAAGGCTTTGTGGGTAGCTCCCACTGGAGGGCGAGATTTACCCCTGTCTAGATATCCCTTTTTATTCGGCTGTGTGGGCGGTTGGTTCGCGACAACTGCCGGGGTTGTCTTGTTCGGAACTGTTCACTAAGGAATGGTTCCGGCCTTGTGTTGCAGGGGAGTTAGGGTGGCTCCTCGGTACGGTGATCTAGGTCACATACTATGACGGGCGGTACCCCAATAGCCCTGCCATTGTATGGAATCCAAAATCCAATAAGTGCCAACGGTTTTGATTGTATTACCCACTTTTGTGGCTAGTAGCTGGAATTTAATCATGTAACAATTTCGGCTAATTCATATTTACTTGAAAACCCCAGACACTATTATAATATCACCGGATTTCCTATCAAATGTTTTGGTTAGCGTAAGGTAAAAACTTTTCCATGTTTATGTGTGGGAAGTCTTACGTGATACCTTTCTTTTAAAGGTTTTTGAAAATTAAGCAACTTTAACCTGTTACTCACACCAGAGACCCGGAGTTTATCTTTGTTTTCTTAAACTCTTGGTACTCAAATTTTTACGAGTAGCTAAGGGATTCAGGTTAGCTTTGACGAATTATGGAGGAGCAAATGGAGCAGGAGGCTTCTGCGTGTAGATATATATAGTTTCCGCTGGGTAATTTTCTCTGAGTTGTTCTTGTGTACTGTATTGAGTTGTAAAACTAGACATGTGTTTATAACTGTCTAGTATGTAATGTGTAATCTGTGTAACTCTGATAGCTGTTGTATATCTATGTAATACTCTTGATATTAATATAATTTATTCGTTCCGCTGTTGAGATTCTGTTGTTGTTTCTTCTTTCTTCTCTTTCTTTCTCTTTCTATCCCTTTCTTTCTTAATTCATGATACGTCTTTCTGGTCAGTGGAAAACGGGTCGTGACAGTTGGTATCAGAGCATTAGATTGAGTGAATTCCTAGGCTCTGGAGTGATGTCTATCTTGAGAGAGCGTATTTGTAATTATATATATATGTATATTTATACTTATTTATTTCTACCTATCTGTTGGATTACCTGTTCGGGTTTTCCAATATAAGTTATAAAGGTAGATAAGGTAGTGGTGTGTATAACACGACTACTACTATTGGTTGGAGTTTGAATGTTGAGGTTGGAAGTGTATCTGTCGAGACTGTAGATCTAATACCATCTCGAGTAAGTTGTGCAGTGGTGTAGAGATTTCATCGATCGCTGAAGGCAACCTGTAAAGGTTCAGAGTTCATCTTTGAAGATGGATGAGTTGAGTTTGGATCCGTCGGTTTGGCAGATGTGTGTGAAGGTATTTTGATACCTCAGGAAGTGGTAGCTGCGAGATGAGATGTAGTGAATATGGATGTTTTCGAAGATGTTTCCTTTGGAACAAGTTTTTGGAAGTGTGTCTGCTTTGGTGATGTAGCAGAGTCCACCTGGGTGTTTGTGTTTGGCTTTGAGGTCTGAGTTTCTCGAAGAACTTTGGATTAGGAAGTCTTTGGCTTTGGTGTCAGCAGTTCAGCTCGGAGTGTTCTGTGTGCCGGCCGGACTGGCTTAGTAGTTTTTCTGAGGTGGAGTTCAGAAGCAGCAGACTAGATCCGTTTCTTCGGTGTATTGGCTAATTAAGTATAAGCTGTTCTGTTTGGTAAAGAGAGAACAGTTTTCCTTGGAATTGGTCTGTGTTGATCGCAAAAGTGACTTGCGATTGTTTGAGTGATCTCTTGTGTTATCAGAGACTTTTCTGGATATCTTCTGAGGAGTCAGAGGTTTGTCTGTATCGGGAGATGAGTTTTCTTATCGTCTGGATTCCAGGAGTGGAGCTAGTGGTTCAGCTAGTAGAAGGAGGATTTCTCGAGATAAGGTTTGGTGAAGCAGCTCAGGATGGTGGAACTTCTGAGTTTTCTTTTATGGATCTGTTGAACCATATTCTGGGATGTGATTGTCCAGATTGTGCTCGTGATCATCATCAGCATTTTTTATTCTATTCCAGATCAGATTTGAGCAGCGGAAGAAGCTTGGGGAGTGTTTCTATTTTGTCTTTTCCGGATAGAAGAAGTGAGTTTGTTCTTCTAAGGTTTGAAGAGTAGAGTTGTGTATTAGGTTTTGGATTGATCTTGAGGAGATCATTGGGTTGGGATGTTTTTGGTTCTGTTGGTTTCTGGGGCTATCAGAAATGGTTAAGCTGATCAGTTTGGATGTAGACAGCCCAGGATCGTCAGAAGATTTTTGTGGATTAGAGACGAAGGAATTTGGATTCCGGAGTCGGAGATTTGTTTTGGATCTCTTTTGTGTTTTGGTTAGATTGGTGTTTGGTTTTCAAGAGTTGAATTGCCAGTTTGGATAATTGGATTAATGAGATTCACGTATCTTTGAGGGAGTACGTGTATGAGTTATCTATGGAAGTGGAACCAGCTGTTTAGGAAGGTTTAGTTGTTGTATCAGACTCGTCTATAGTCTGATATCTTGTCTAGTTTTATAGATCTGGATGAGTAGAAGCTCTATAGCTTCGAAGTTTTGATTGTTTGGATTCTGTAGAGCGAGTATCCCGGTATATATGTATATATATATATATACACACTTGGGGAAACTCGAGAAAATTTTATCCAGAATTTTGTCTGGATAATTAAAGTTGTTTGATTTGATAAATTGGTTGCTTTGGTTAGCATATGATTGATATGCTTATGTTTAAATTAAATCTTAAATGAGATTATTAAATTACCTTTTTTTTTAAATTTCGAGGACGAAATTCTTTTAAGGGAGGAGGAATGTGATATCCCAGAAATTTTAGCAATATCAATTTAATAATCTGTATTTAAAATTAAACCGATTTGATAAAATTTTGTTAATAAAATTTACTTGATTTAATAATCCAATTAAATAGATGTTTAATTGGTGAATTTTATCTTTTAAATGCTAATAATTGCTTTTCTATTTATAATGTATATTTATATTTATATATATTATAGATAGATAAGTTTTGATTGTAGATTAATAAACAAATAAAATCTTGTTTTTAAATTCTGATATTTATTTTGATAATTTAGAGATTATTATTTTATTTAATAAATACCTATTTGGTTTATAATACTTAAAGAAATTGTTTTAAATTGTTTAAATATATTTTAAAGTATAGTTTAAACCTTAATAAGATAAACAAAAGTTTATTTTATTTCTTTTTAAATATAGCTTAATAATTATAATTTGGAATTACATATAAAAAATTAAAATACAATTTATATATTGAAATTAATGCTTTTAATTAAGACAAATAAGATATGTAATTTATAATTTCTTTTATAAATTATTTATATCAACAAATATGTTACTTTCAAATAACATAGTAATAAATGTATAAATATAGATATGTTTAAAAAGGCAATATTATTATTATTATTTTAAAATTAAATATGTTAATAGAAATTAGTTTTAAATGGAATTTTTTAAATGTATAAATAGCATTTGAATTTGAATTCATTTTGAAATTCAAATGAATAAACATATATGAATCTTGTACATAAGTTTTCACTTTTATATAAATTGTTTTATTTAATTTTCATTAAAAAGAAATACATATCCATTTATTTATGAAGCTACTTTATATATATTTAATAAATAAAGAGAATTTCAATTACCTTTAAATTAAATAAAAATAAGTAAATATGTATAAAACAAGTGTTAACATTTTATGTAACTAGTGAGACAAGTGTGAACTAATAACCTACCCTTATTGACAAATGTAAGAATTTAGTACATGTGTCATATTTTTTTTAATTTTCTTTTTGATTTTAAATAATCAATTACATTTATAAACATGTTTCTTCAAGTTCTATTCTTTTCTAATGTTCTTTTATTCAAAGTTTAGAAGGAAATTTTTAGCTAAATCAAATCTGAAACAAATTTGTATTCCAAATTCTCAAAACCCAAATCAATATACTTTAATTCATTTTCAATAAATCAAATCTGAAACCCCTCCTTAATCATAGCAAGCAAATCCTCAAGTTCAAAATCAAAAGCCTGCATCTGGAAATCAAAAGCATATGCATGCCTTCTTTTAAACCAGTGGTCTGAAGCAGGTTTTATTCAAAATTAAAGCATTCAAATTTAAGAGGTTCAAAAGCATCTGGGTCAAGTCTGCATGCAAGTTTTAACAACAGCTCTCAAGTTAAATCAAAACAAAAAGCTTTTTAGGGAAAAAAATTTTGTGCTCTGCTTCCAAAACAGTTTTCAAACATCAGGTGAGTAACACTCTTAAAAATTTAAATATAAGTTTGTTGCTTAAATAAGTATGTTTGTGTATGTTTATATGAATTGCATGTTGATTAATCTGCCTGTGTATATGATCTTAAATACATTACTGTATATATGCATACTAATGATAGATTGTATGAGCTGTGTAAATGTTCCTTTCTGTGCTTAACTTCGAAAGTATAGATTTTAATAAAAATCCATTTTTTTTAAACAAGTTATGTTAGGATCTAAGATTCAAATAATATCTGATTGTTTGATTGTAAAGAAAACTTTAAATTGTACTTAAGTTAAAATTAATTGTCAATTGCTCTGTAATCTAAAATAAGCAGTGAAGTTTAAATTTCGGGAAAATTCAAACTTTTGAAATCATGAATTCAAGATTAAATTATAAATGCTTATACTAAATCATGATTTTTAAAAATCAAATTACAAATTTTAATGTAGAACTGAAGAGCAGTTTTGTTTTTACTGGAAATTGATTTTGGGGTTTTTGCTGATGCTCTCAAGGGTCAAGGTGGTCGTGGTTGCTTCTGGTGATGGATTAGGGGTCAGTGATGTAGGATAAAATGGGGGTGGTGGTGGAAATTCGCTATGGTGAAGGTGGTGGTCGAAATTGATTCCTAAACCTAGTTTTTAGGCACTGTAGTGATTTGATGGGTATGGAGGCTACAGGTGACCGAGTGCCTTAATTTTTGGGAAGGTGGTATCTTGGGTATTGGTGAAGGGTTGGACGGAGTTTCTAGGCCGCCGGTGACCGGAGGAGTGAGGAAGAGGTGTTTTTCGGTTTTGGGGGATGGGGGTGTGCCTGTGCTGCCAGGTTTTGGGTTTGGGAAACTCAAGTTGATTTGGTGATTTTTGTGGGGTTCTGATGATCGTGGGTGGATCAGGGTGCAAGCGTTGACCTGCTTATTGCCTGGTGGTGGCCGGAGATGGCCAGAACCACCGTGCATATGCACGGTGAAGAAGATGGTGACAGGGAAGTTTTGGGGTTTTGCAGTAGTTTTGCACTCGGGTTAATACTCGAGTAATTCGAGTTGTTACTCGAAGCAGCTCTTGGTTTTACTCGAAGTAAATAAAGGGGAGTCTCGGGTATTTTTAAATTTACAGGTTTCAGAGAAACCTGCAGTTTTTCTAATTCAAATTGTTTTTTTTTAAATCTGGAGCAGGGATTTTAAAAACAGAAATTTAAACTTAAAGTTAAAGTATGGATTTCAAAACTAGATTTGAATTCAAGTTTTAAATTTAATTTAAACTATTTAAATTGAAATGTTTAAACAACCTTTAAAAGGATTTAAATAATTGAATTTAGAGTTAAGACTTTAATTTTAAAGTAGAAGATTTAAGCATATTTAAATCTGAAAATCAAAAGAATTAAATTTGATTCATGTTTGAAAATAAAGGAAGTTTTAAATGTTTTAAACAACTTTGAAACATATTTAAATATGATTTGAATCTTAAAATTTAATATGGGTTTAAATTCCTTTGAACTTCTTCATAAAATAGGAAATTCTTTTGTATAAGTTTTAAAAAGAGTCTTAAAATGTTTTTAAAACATTGTTAAAGATTAAATGTGGTTTTCATTTTAAATTTAAAATTTTTAAAATGAAATTTGGAAAACAAATTTTAAAGTAAGTTGTTTAAATATTTCTTTATAATGATAATGAAACTATTAATAAGAAATGTTTTATTTATAATAAATCAAAGATTTAAATGATTTGGTTTATTAAATTAATAAGGTAATTAGATGGATAATTAATTAATTAATTTAATTAATTAAATAAGTATTTTGAATTAATTAATTAAGGTTAAGTTAATTAATTAAGATTAATTAACTTGAAAATAATATCTTTAATTAAATAAGTTATGATTTTAATTAATGATTAAAATTAATCAAGAGATTAAGATTAATTAAGTTAAAAACTTAATTAAATAATTAGAGATTAATTAAATGATCATTAAGATTAATAAATTTGTGATTAATAAATGATTAATTTAAGTTAATTACTTAAGTAAGGTAATTAAAGAAATTGATGATAAGTTAATGAAGGTCATTAACTTGAGATTATTTATTAATTAATTTAAGTAATTAATTTTGATAATTAATTAGATTAATTGAATTTAAATAATCATTATGGTATTTGGTTAAGTATGATTACTTTGTGAAGTTATTAAAGTTGTTAATTACTCATGGTAATTAATTAATTTATTTGATTAGTTTAAATTAATTAAGTAAGTTTAATTGATTTAGAATAATCATTGATGGGTTAATGAGATTAATAATTACTTAGGGAAGTAATTAAGATAAGTAATTACAGAATGTAATTTATTTAAAGTATGAAGAATTGAGGTTAGTTGCTGGTGTAATTATTATGGAGGATAATTTCTTTGCAAAAGTAATTAATAATTTATTACTTGATGTAATTAATTTAAGTAATTATCGATTAAGTCATTTGGAAAAAAATTAAGTAATGTAATTAATTAAGGATAATTAATTACTAATAAAATGATATAATTAATTATTAAATATAATTAATTTAGGGGTAATCAATTTACTCAATGCAGAAATTAAGAATGGTTAATTACTGAAGTTAATTAATCAAGGTGATTAATAATTTGGGATTAATTACTTAATAAAGTAATTAATTTAAATATAATTAAGAATCATTAATTAATACAATTAATGATGTAATTAAGGATTAATTAATTGAGATTAATTAATTAATGAAAAGTGATTAGAGTAATTAAATTAATAAAAGTAATTAAAGGATAATTACTGTATTTGATTAAGAATATTTAAATTGTGAAATTAGTTACTTGAATGTAATTAAAGGATGATTAATCAAGGGTGATTAATCAAGAGAATTAATTAGTGGTTAATTAATTAAGTTGATTGGTTTGTAATCAATCATTGTATAAGCAGGATTTATAGATTGAGATAATTAATTTAATTTACTTTAAATTAATTAGAGATGATGTAATTAATTTAATTCATTTTAAATTAATTATATAGGGTGTGATTATTAATCCTTGTTTATATATGGATGATATGGTTTACCTTGTATGGTTTGAATCTCAGATATGAGATTAGTAATGATATGTGATATGGATGCATTGGTTGCATTGTGATGATGAATTGGATTATCTTCTGATAATGATAATATGGATTATCTGTGGTGATAATTATCTATTGTGATGATATAAATTATCAATCTGTGTGTATGTAGATAGTTTAAATTGAATTGTTTTACACTTAAAACAACTTGGACCTGAAAGACACGTTTTGGATTTCAATGAGACCGGGATCGGGTTTCCATGTTTGAATATCCGAAAACCACATCGATCCAAATTAATGATAGGTTATGAAATCTATTGGGAAGAGTGAAGACTCGAGGTGTAAGGACTATCCGTCAGTATAACTCTGGGGGTGATTCCGTGATGAGTTTGACGGAAATAACACTTATAGGCTCGAGATGGAGATTCAGAGTGCAAGGGTTATCGTCGTTAACTCTGAGGGTGATTCCAAAATGAGTGTAACGATATAATGCCTTCGGTTTCGTTCGAACCGGAACGAACTTGTATGGATCGAATTCTTTCAGAACATCGTCAGGTGGACGATGAGCATTCAAAGATAGATGTGTTCTATAAAGGTAATCGCAGCCTCAAGCCTCATCAACCGGGAATGGCTAAAACAAGGGAGGTGCAGCAAGGCTTTGTGGGTAGCTCCCACTGGAGGGCGAGATTTACCCCTATCTAGATGTCCCTTTTTATTCGGCTGTGTGGGCGGTTGGTTCGCGACAACTGTCGGGGTTGTCTTGTTCGGAACTGTTCACTTTGGAATGGTTCCGGCCTTGTGTTGCAGGGGAGTTAGGGTGGCTCCTCGGTACGGTGATCTAGGCCACGTACTATGACGGGCGGTACCCCAGTAGCCCTGCCATTGTATGGAATCCAAAATCCAATAAGTGCCAAAGGTTTTGATTGTATTACCCACTTTTGTGGCTAGTAGCTGGAATTTAATCATGTAACAATTTCGACTAATTCATATTTACTTGAAAACCCCAGACACTATTATAATATCACCGGATTTCCTATCAAATGTTTTGGTTAGCGTAAGGTAAAAACTTTTCCATGTTTATGTGTGGGAAGTCTTACGCGATACCTTTCTTTTAAAGGTTTTTGAAAATTAAGCAACTTTAACCTGTTACTCACACCAGAGACCCAGAGTTTATCTTTGTTTTCTTAAACTCTTGGGTACTCAAATTTTTACGAGTAGCTAAGGGATTCAGGTTAGCTTTGACGAATTGTGGAGGAGCAAATGGAGCAGGAGGCTTCTGCGTGTAGATATATATAGTTTCCGCTGGGTAATTTTCTCTGAGTTGTTCTTGTGTACTGTATTGAGTTGTAAAACTAGACAGGTGTTTATAACTGTCTAATATGTAATGTGTAATCTGTGTAACTCTGATAGCTGTTGTATATCTATGTAATACTCTTGATATTAATATAATTTATTCGTTCCGCTGTTGAGATTCTGTTGTTGTTTCTTCTTTCTTCTCTTTCTTTCTCTTTCTATCCCTTTCTTTCTTAATTCGTGATACGTCTTTCTGGTTAGTGGAAGACGGGTCGTGACAGTTGGTATCAGAGCATTAGGTTGTGTGAATACCTAGGCTCTGGAGTGGTGTCTATCTTGAGAGAGCATATTTGTAATTATATATATATATATATATATATATATATTTATACTTATTTATTTCTACCTATCTGTTGGATTACCTGTTTGGGTTTTCCAATATAAGTTATAAAGGTAGATAAGGTAGTGGTGTGTATAACACGACTACTACTATTGGTTGGAGTTTGAATGTTGAGGTTGGAAGTGTATCCGTCGAGACTGTAGATCTAATACCATCTCAAGTTTTAAATTTAATTTAAACTATTTAAATTGAAATTTTTAAACAACCTTTAAAAGGATTTGAATAATTGAATTTAAAGTTAAGACTTTAATTTTAAAATAGAAGATTTAAGCATAAGTTTAAATATGAAAATCAAAAGAATTAAATTTGATTCATGTTTGAAAATAAAGAAAGTTTTAAATGTTTTAAACAACTTTGAAACATATTTAAATACGATTTGAATCTTAAAATTTAATATGGGTTTAAATTCCTTTGAATTTCTTCATAAAATAGGAAATTCTTTTGCATAAGTTTTAAAAAGAGTTTTAAAATGTTTTCAAAATTTTGTTAAAGGTAAAATGTGGCTTTCATTTTAAATTTAAAATTTTTAAAATGAAATTTGGTAAACAAATTTTAAAGTAAGTTGTTTAAATATTTCTTTGTAATGATAATGAAATTATTAATAAGAAATGTTTTATTTATAATAAATGAAAGATTTAAATGATTTGGTTTATTAAATTAATAAGGTAATTAGATGGATAATTAATTAAGTTATTTAATTAATTAAATAAGTATTTTGAATTAATTAATTAAGGTTGAGTTAATTAATTAAGATTAATTAACTTGGAAATAAGATCATTAATTAAATAATTTATGATTTTAATTAATGATTAGAAGTTAATCAAGAGATTAAGATTAATTAAGTTAAAAACTTAATTAAATAATTAGAGATTAATTAAATGATCATTAAGATTAATAAATTTGTGATTAATAAATGATTAATTTAAGTTAATTACTTAAGTAAGGTAATTAATGAAATTGATGGTAAGTTAATGAAGGTCATTAACTTGAGATTATTTATTAATTAATTTAAGTAATTAATTTTGATAATTAATTAGATTAATTAAATTTAAATAATCATTATGGTATTTGGTTAAGTATGGTTACTTTGTGAAGTAATTAAAGTTATTAATTACTCATGGTAATTAAATAATTTATTTGATTAGTTTAAATTAATTAATTAAGTTTAATTGATTTAGAATAATCATTGATGGGTTAATGAGATTAATAATTACTTAGGGAAGTAATTAAGATAAGTAACTACAGAATGTAATTTATTTAAAGTATGAAGAATTGAGGTTAGTTGCTGGTGTAATTATTATGGAGGATAATTTCTTTGTGAAAGAAATTAATAATTTATTACTTGATGTAATTAATTTAAGTAATTATCGATTAAGTCATTTGAAAAAAAAAAAAGTAATGTAACTAATTAAGGATAATTAATTACTAATAAAATGATATAATTAATTATTAAATATAATTAATTTAGGGGTAATCAATTTACTCAATGCAGAAATTAAGAATGGTTAATTACTGAAGTTAATTAATCAAGTGATTAATAATTTGGGATTAATTACTTAATAAAGTAATTAATTTAAATATAATTAAGAATCATTAATTAATACAATTAATGATGTAATTAAGGATTAATTAATTAAGATTAATTAATTAATGAAAAGTGATTAGAGTAATTAATTAATATAATTAATTAAGGGTTAATGTGATTAATTATAATTAATTAATTAATAAAAGTAATTAAAGGTTAATTACTGTATTTGATTAAGAATAATTTAATTGTGAAATTAATTACTTGAATGTAATTAAAGGATGATTAATCAAGGGTGATTAATCAAGAGAATTAATTAGTGGTTAATTAATTAAGTTGATTGGTTTGTAATCAATGATTGTATAAGCAGGATTTATAGATTGAGATAATTAATTTAATTTACTTTAAATTAATTAGAGATGATGTAATTAATTTAATTCATTTTAAATTAATTATATATGGTGTGATTGTTAATCCTTGTTTATATATGGATGATATAGTTTACCTTGTATGATTTGAATCTCAGATATAAGATTTGTAATGATATGCGATATGGATGCATTGGTTGCATTGTGATGATGAATTGGATTATCTTCTGATAATGATAATATGGATTATCTGTGGTGATAATTATCTATTGTGATGATATAAATTATCTATCTGTGTGTATATAGATAGTTTAAATTGAATTGTTTTAAACTTAAAACAACTTGGACCTAAAAGACACGTTTTGGATTTCGATGAGACCGGGATCAGGTTTCCATATTTGAATATCCGAAACCCACATCGATCCAAATTAACGATAGGTCGTGAAATCTCTTGGGAAGAGTGAAGACTCGAGGTGTAAGGACTATCCGTCAGTATAACTCTGGGGTGATTCCGTGATGAGTTTGACGGAAATAGCACTTATAGGCTCGAGATGGAGACTCAGAGTGCAAGGGTTATCGTCGTTAACTCTGAGGTTGATTCCAAAATGAGTGTAACGAGATAATGCCTTCAGTTTCGTTCGAACCCGGAACGAACTTGTATGGATCGAATGCTTTCAGAACATCGTCAGGTGGACGATGAGCATTCTAAGATAGATGTGTTGTATAAAGGTAATCGCAGCCTCAAGCCTCATCAACCGGGAATGGCTAAAACAGGGGAGGTGCAGCAAGGCTTCGTGGGTAGCTCCCACTGGAGGGCGAGATTTACCCCTGTCTAGATGTCCCTTTTTATTCGGCTGTGTGGGCGGTTGGTTCGCGACAACTGCCGGGGTTGTCTTGTTCGGAACTGTTCATTAAGGAATGGTTCCGGCCTTGTGTTGCAGGGGAGTTAGGGTGGCTCCTCGGTACGGTGATCTAGGCCACGTACTGTGACGGGCGGTACCCCAGTAGCCCTGCCATTGTATGGAATCCAAAATACAATAAGTGCCAACGGTTTTGATTGTATTACCCACTTTTGTGGCTAGTAGCTGGAATTTAATCATGTAACAATTTCGGCTAATTCATATTTACTTGAAAACCCCAGACACTATTATAATATCACCGGATTTCCTATTAAATGTTTTGGTTAGCGTAAGGTAAAAACTTTTCCATGTTTATGTGTGGGAACTCTTACGTGATACCTTTCTTTTAAAGGTTTTCGAAAATTAAGCAACTTTAACCTGTTACTCACACCAGACCCATGTCTGACCCGGAGTTTATCTTTGTTTTCTTAAACTCTTGGGTACTCAAATTTTTACGAGTAGCCAAGGGATTCAGGTTAGCTTTGACGAATTATGGAGGAGCAAATGGAGCAGGGGGCTTCTGCGTGTAGATATATATAGTTTTCGCTGGGCAATTTTCTCTGAGTTGTTCTTGTGTACTGTATTGAGTTGTGAAACTAGACAGGTGTTTATAACTGTCTAGTATGTAATGTGTAATCTGTGTAACTCTGATAGTTATTGTATATCTATGTAATACTCTTGATATTAATATAATTTATTCGTTCCGCTGTTGAGATTCTGTTGTTGTTTCTTCTTTCTTCTCTTTCTTTCTCTTTCTATCCCTTTCTTTCTTAATTCATGATATGTCTTTCTGGTTAGTGGAAGACGGGTCGTGACATATGTGGCCCACATGTTGGAATTTTTCGACAACAATAACTTAATTGATAAAGCTAAGACTAAAATTGAAGAGTGGGATTGCAACTGTTTAGCCATTGCAAGTAGAATCAAATTATTCACTCTATTATTCAACCTATAATCATTTTTCGGTGTCAAAGTTTCAAAGTTCCCTTAACTATGGTTAATAAAGTAATCAAAATGTGCTCTGACTTTATATGGAAGGGTAAGTGCATCAGAATTCCTTAGGTTCTCACATGTTAAATAAAATCATAAGGTGGTATGGGTCTCTAGAATTTTCACTAAATCAATGTGGCATGTGGAATAAAACTGGTGTGGAACTTTAAATAAACCTTTCCATTGTCTAAATGGATGAGAAACAAATACTTACGTCAAAATTCCTTTTGTGATTATACTATCACTACATGAAATTGTTGAAAAAATCTCTCTAGGTCTTCGCCAAGTCACTGCCTAGGCACTACGCAAGGTTTACCGCCTAAATATGTTCCTAGGCCCACCTAGACAAAATTCACCACCTCATGTAAGAATCTGAACATGTATTCAAGTACCGATTAGATATTATTTATGGCTCAGTGCCACATATAAGCATTAATGTACTAGTTTTAGGAGATCTTGCGTCCTTGACTACTCCTAAGCACACATGAATCCCAAATTTCTAATTTATATCAATTGTGCTAAACAAAACACTAGAAATTTATCCAAAATACATGGATTATCAAAAATGCCTAACTCCGATTAATCCTCATTTAATCTTTACCCAAACGATTAATTCCATTCTTATCGTCTAGCATCCATCTAATGATTTTTACAACCTTGACTGTATCACATTATGGAAACTGGAAAAGAATACTTGCTCAAAGACAAATGGCTCTAATTGGTAAGGAGATCCGGAGGATTGTAGATGGTCAATCTACTAGCTTATGGTCTGATCCATAGCTCAATGGGTCTAAACTTTTGGATATGTTTGGTTCCATCACTCTGGAGTTGTTGGTGGGCATAGACCTAAAAGTTAACAGCATCCTATGCAACATCCAATGGAAACCAGGTAATATATTTCAACTCATTTCTTTCACTGATGAAATAAAACAAATCATAATCTATCAATGTAACAATGATCACCGGTATTGGTTGAATGACGTTAAAAGTTGTTACACTTTTAAATCAGCAATAAATCTCGTTAAATCTCATAGCACTACAATTAATTGGCATAAATTTATTTGGAACAAAATGCACCGCCCTAAAATTAAAATGTGTGCTTATTCAAGACAACCACAAATAGACTTTCAACAAAATAAAGGCTTATTCGGAGACAAGCTGTTTTTGCAAATAATAAACGTGTGTTATGTATTCAGGAAATAGAGGATAAACAATCATTTATTTTTCGAATGTAATTTTACTGCATACATATGGAGTTGGTGTGTAATAACCCGGATTTTTAGAATACCTGTAATTTATAGATTAAATGAATTTAATTAATGAAAATACTGATTTATAAGTTAAATAAATAATTCTGGTAATGGAAATATATATCTGAATAAGTATTGGTTTGATAATTTTTCTGGTATAGTTGATTAAATTGGCAAAATTGATGTTTTCACACAAATAATACTGATTGTTTGTTTAAATGTGTGTGTGTGTGTATATATATATGGGTTGATTTTAATTTGGATACTAAATTGGAGATGAATTTGAATGGAAAATTCAAATAATAAACATCTTAAACATTTGTTTTTTTTAAAATTATATCTTATATGATTTTATTAGTATATAACTTGTTTTATATTATTTTCTTCAAAAAAGATCATATTTATATAGATTAAGGAAAGTAATTATTAAATAGATATATGTAAGAGAAGTTTAAATATTTAGAAAATACTTAAGGTAATAACAAAAATATATATAAATTGACATTATAAAAATAACAATGTAAGCTAATTCTATACATTATAACAAATGTAAATCAATTATGATGACATTTGTAGGAATTCTAACAAGTGTCATGAATTTGTTTTAAATTATAAATAAAAGATATAAGAAGATATATACATTTCTATTCCTTCTCATTTTCTTTTTCACTCTCCATCTCTGTAAAGGTTGAACCAGAAAAAGAAAAAAAATGTCAGATGCAACTTCAAATTTATTTAAATCTGAGGCAATTGTAATCAAAGCTCAAGCAAGGTTAGAACAAATCAAGATCTATCCAAAGCACTTCAATTTGAGGGATTTTTCGTTTCCAGAAGTAATTAAAAATCAAATGCAGAACAAAAGCTAAATCCTATTCTCTGTCTTAGCCTGGTGAGCAAACAATCTGACTCTGGTTCTAAAATATTGTTTGAAGTTGAATGTATTTAATAAGTGCTGTGGCAATTGATTGCATGTATGAAATTTTGGCATGCATGTTTTAAATATGCAAATATAAATGGCACATATCTGAATATGTTTGATTTCTTATGTTCCAGGTTACAGGATTTTAAATAAAATTCAAATTCTTTCCAACTGATCTCTGATAACATTGAGTTTCAAACAAAATATGATTAGTTGAACATTAATTAAGATCTAAAATTTTGTATTTAAGTAAAACAAGATTTTACATCACTGCAAATCAAGAGATTACAGAAGAAAATTTATAACCTATTAAAACCAAGTGTCAAAATTTCATGTTTCGTTGATATAATCTTGATCGTCATCAGGATTCACGAATTTTAAGAGTCGTATCAAAATTTTTAGTTTTGAATTGGGTTAGCAATTTGGGTTTGAACGGGAAGAGTATTTTTGGCATTTGCTGGCAATCGAGGGAGAAGTGGTTGTCCGGACAGAGGCCAGAGATAAATTGTTGAACGATGATCAAGGGAAAATTGGTGAAGGATTTTCCTGATGGCTGTGGTTGGTGATCGAAGGTGATCTAGGGTTTAATAGCCTAATTGGGATGTCTGGATAATCGTGTGATCTCAGCGGAAAGGAAGCTTCGGAGTTGATCGCGATGGTTGCAATGGAGACGTGGTGGTGCGACGCTGCTATGGAAGAAAGGTCGTGGATTCCGGTTACCTAGATCGACGGCGATGGTGGTTCTTTGTTTTCGAGTTGAGGTTCCAGTTGGGGTTGAAACACTCGATTTCGAGTCGAGGAAGTTCAGCGAGATCTGGTCAACGGGGAGGCTTCGCGAAGTCATCGATGACGTGTGAGAGGCTTCGCAGTTGGTCGGCGTTGAAGGATTCGCTGTGCACCGTGCACACGTGTACATCAGATTCTGATGGGTTGATGTTTTCGAGTATCTCGAGTTTTACTCGAGTCTTTCTCGAGATGGTCTCGAAGTAGGAGGGTAGCACATGAGTATAGGGTATGCTCGGGAAAGTGGACGTTGGGTCTCGGGTTATGTTTTGATTTAAGAATCAGGTTTTCAAATGTAAAGTATAAGGAAAGTGTTTCAGATTTAGATCAAAGGACCTGAACTCTTCAGTACTTCTGGGCTTCAAAGCATAGTAAAACAAGTTTTAAAATACAAATTGGGATTAGCTCTTAAAGCATATACTTGATAATGTTTAAGTTATTTTAAGGAAGAAAGTTTTACTAACTTTAAAATTTTCTAGTTAAATGATTATTTTATTCAAAAACTTAAACAGTATTTTTAAAATGGAATGATAGTACAAAGTTCAAAAATAGTTAAAACAGGTCTCCAAGTTAAAGTATGATTTAAGTACAAAGCAAGGCATTTAGACAAGTTTAAATTTAAATTGAATTTAGTTTGAACTATCTTCTGATAAATGTTTAAGGTTATGAAAGTTATGTTTTGACAACTTTAAATTATCAAGTTAAAATGTTTATTTCATTTTAAATCTTAATTGATGATTGAGTGAAGTAAGTTATTCATAAAAATATGATGGTTTAAAATAGGTAAATCGAAATTAAGCCATTATTAAGATAATGTTTTATCTTAAAGATAATTAAGGTTTTAATGTCTTGAAATTAATTAAGGGAAAATTAGGCATGATCGATTAATTTAATTAATAATGATGTGGGGTAAATTAAAGAATTGATCTATTAATGTGATTTATTAATTAAGGAAATCAATTAAAGGATGATTAATTAATTTAAGGCTAAACTACTGAATGAAATTAGGTAATGATAATGTAGGTAATTTAAAGGATTAACTGTTATGTATTATTTAATTTAATTAGTAATTAAAGGTTAAACACTTAATTTACCAATGATAATAATGAAGGTAATTACTTAATGTCATTAATTAGGATAGGTAATTAATGGGTAATTACTAAAGGTGATTTATTTAACGGTAATTACTTGACGGAAGAAATTAAGGGTTAATTATTTAGTATAATGAGTTAAAGAATTGATTAATTTATGCAATTAATGAGTAAGAATTAATTAATCAATGGATTGATGGATAATCAAATTGGGTAATTAAGTAAGATGGTAATTAAAGGTTAATTAATGTGAGGGGTTTGTGAATAATTAATCTGTGTAATTAATTAAGGGCAAATTACTTGATGTAATTAAAGAATGATTAATCAAGATGAATAATTAAGGGATGATTAATTAATTGAATATAATTAATTAATGTTATATAAGCAAGATTTAAAGTAATAAGTAAATTAATTTAATTCATTGGTAGAAGATTGAATTAATTAGAAATGGTATGACTAATTCATCTTGCTTATGGATGATTGAAAGATATTAAATGCTTTGAATTAATCGTATCCCTGGTATGTGATCGTGATGCTATGTGATATGAAATGTTTCTGTAATATGATATGTTGGGTTGAACAGTGATAATGTGGTTATCTATGATGAAATGTTATGTAAGGTGACATCTAGTATTTAAATTTAATCACTTGAATAACTGGGGTCAAGATGACATTGGATTCGAAGAGACCAGAGTCGGGTATTGGTAATATCCGAAACCACTTCGATTTGTAATCTACATAATTCCATTTGGATTTGATGTGTAGGATGAATATACTGAAATGAAATAACAAGGACCTTTGAACTAAGTAAGAATACTTAGAATTTGATTTGTGGAATATGTTTTGAGCATATCAAGTAATGAACTCGCAGTGAAGTACGAGTTACCCGGGTTTTATATGAGTTGTATACTTTTGTATTCCATGTTAGAGGGGTTTACTCACGCTAGTTTCCAGCCTGACCCGGGTGTTACTTTGATGTAATGCTCGGGTCAGACCGAGTATTACAGATTTTCAGGTAAGGACGTTCTGGAGCTAAGGAGGCGAGCTGGAGGGCAAGAACGTATGGAGGGTTTTCCGTTGTGATATATTTTTGTATTTCAAGGGCATGTTGTTTTAAACTGTCAAGTGATTTATAATGGTTGTAACTCTGACGTATAAATTTCAAGTGTACTAATACACTTCTTCTTTGTAAAACTGTTATTTATATGATATTATATTTTGATCCGCTGCGAATGTGAGGTTTCTGTGACTTGTTGCTGTTTCTTCCTCTTTCTCCTTTCTTCTTTTCCTAACTATCTGGAATTTTCTAAATCGGAAATTCTGGGTCGTTACATGGTGCAAATTGATAGATTATATGCAATAGTTACATTCTGCATAATGAATTGACTACCTTATTCAAAACTTCAAGCACAAAGATAGACTTAGAGATATGCTCAGATTAATTACTTTGATTTCAGTTTGGATGATTTGGGAAGAACGAAATGCAAGAATATTCAATGACAAATCGAAAGACAAATTCACCATTTGCAAGGAAATAGAGCTATACAAAGGATTCTTATAAACAAATCAAATAAAATAGCTAGTGCATCTCAACTGTATGCTGAATCAATTGAAGTTTGAGATATTCCTTTTGATTGCAAAGTAAAATCTCCAGATCCACCACTCTAACCTCTTATCCCCCATTTTCTGCATAAGTTAAAGTAGATGAAAATATAAGGCTTCTACTCCAAAATATTGCTGTGATGAAAGTAAAACGCTCGTGGAAGCTAATTTTTCCAGATTATCACTAGATTATAGTAAGAATTTGCTAAATCTTTTGACAACGGACATTTATGGAAACGCTAGTTCAAAGTGAAAACGAACTATGGAGCTTTCCTTTTCTTTGTTGTACAGTTATGTTGTTCACACATGGGAATCTTCAGAAAAAAATTCCTCATGTAAACATCAATAATCAATCGATACGAATTGAAATAAAATACACTTTTAAAAAAAATGTCATTTAAAGAGCAATAGATAACAAACACATGTTAAACTGAAGTTGATTTATCATTTAATTACTCTCTTTCAATAATCAAATAATCTCTTAATGTAATCTTATTATATGTTTTGTGAAGTCCCTCATTTGTCCCTTTTTGTATTTTCAACTACATGTTAATTTGTCATATATAATATGTTTATTTGTTGTTAATTGATGATTTATTCATTACATAATTATTTTTATGTAACTATAATTATGTAGAGACAAAGATATTAAAACAGGGTTAATATAAATGCAAGTTTATTCATAAAAACACATATAAAACAAGTTGTGCTGATAATAAACTAAAGATTTGAAAAAAAAGTTGCTTGTCCAAAATTGTCCACTGCGTGAAGCGTCTAATTAGAAAATATTAATGAATTTTTCCTTAAATTATTCTTACGACGTTATGTAGCTTTAAAAGTCATGGATGCATAGTAGTTAATGATCCAATACACCTCATTTTGCACCCTTATGATTTTTAAATCTGCAAATGTGAACTGAAATGAAATTTTAGGGATGTTTGATCTATATTAAGAATATCATATCCATAAAGTGTTATGCATATAAGTCCCTATTTCTGATGTCGTTGGGAGAAAAGTCCATATATCAATGGTTTTGTAAATCAAGTCTATAAATTTTAAAATGAAAAACGCAAATTGTCCTGCAGTTGATAGTAAGCGTAAGTTAACCTTCGGTTTTTAATAAGTTTTTCAAAAATTAAATAACTGATTTTCTTTATCGTAAGCAGAATAATTATTATTTAAGTTTATTTTTATTAAATAACCATGTTTCTCAACGTTATCAAATTTTACTGAATTTTTGAATTGTTTTACAGAATGTTTAAGTTAACTTATTGGAAGAAGAAAAAATTATGAGCTATGGTATGAGATTGTTCACATAACATTAATTTGCCATTGGGATTATACCCAACATTTTCTTTTTACAAATAGTAGTCCCTTTTAGAGAAGGAAGTGGAGCAAGGTATGAAAGGTTCCTCTTAACAACTATATAAAGTAAATCGATTGATAGTCGAAAGCCAACTACTCAAAGTGCAAATGCTCATGGTCTTGCTCCCTATCAACCCAAACTTTGTTTCACAATAGAGCAATGAAGTGGGGTTCGATGCCTTTAATAATAATGAACCCCACATCTTTTGTTCAGATTAGCACCAAATAGACAAATTGTACTATTTGATATGAAGGAGTTGGAACATTCTTAGCTGTACATTTCGTGAACTTCTCTCCTTTTTATAGCGATAATTGAGTCTCAAGATTTTGGATGGACAGAATAAGATCTTCCTTTCTTTCCCGTCTGGGATTGAGATAGAGATACGTTATCATCCTTCTCCTTACATGTACACATGATAATAGTCTACGTTGCAAGACCACTGTCTATTTGCTCAAAAGTTCACGATGCCCTCCAGTTCACATGTACATAAGTAAAAAAGAAAGAAGAAAAGAAAAGAAAAGAAGCTGGGTGACTCAGTTACTTAGCCAGCACTCATATTCATTCACGAAACAACATAGATAAGGTGAGCATGTATAGGGGACCATGCAAGTGTATATTAGCTGTGTTATTTATGTTAGGTAAAAGTTATAACTACTGTTTGTATGCCTTGAATTGATATACCTGTATGAGTAACTGGTATCATCCTAATTGATTGCTAGGCTAGCTGCTGCTTGTTGCTTCTTATTGCTTGCACTGGTTGCAGGTGACACGTGATATGATGGAGATTTCTATGTCAAATGTGTGGTCCATTTGTTTGTCTGTGAATTCAATTCCATCTTTATTTTAGGATGATCCTTGAGAATTTATCCAATCAATAGCTCCATTTATGCAAGGTGTTTCTTGGTACATTTTGACTAACCAGCAATAAATCCAGATATTTTTATCGCACCAAACTAAGAATTTTTTTTTTATTTTTTTATTTTTTCAACACTCACGCTTAGGGTCAATAATCTGTTAACATATCAAAAAAAAGCGCTGATATAACAACACATGTTTCATGTAAATAAAGGATTTACATCTTGCGTTAATCAGTTGTATTGCCTTTTAAAGGCATTTGAAAGTTCGTTATTTCCGGCTATTTAAAAGACAATACTACTCTTCTGCTTGGCAACCAATTTCTTTTCCACTTATTTCGCAGATTCCAAATCACATAATATTCCATGAGCGCTGCAGCACGCGTTTGTTTCTCTATAAATTATATATGTTTCAATATAGTTGTAGTTACAAAAAACATAAATATCTAATCATATTTTATATTGAAATCATGGATAGTTTGTTTGAATTTTTATTTCTAAACTCAAATATCTAATTTTTTGTTTTGTTGTAGTTTGCAGTTTGCAGTTTGTAGTTTGAATTTTTATTTTTATTATAATTAAAAAACGAATTTGTAAAAGAAGCTTATTTGTTAGATCATATTTTAAATTGATTAAGATTTGACACTATTTGTTGAGGGATGTTTTGAATTTGTTAAAAAAAAAATATTTTTAAAATCCTATTTTAAGTGATATTTGAGTTTGTTAATATTTGTGGAGGAATATTTTGAATTTGTAAAGTGAGTTTATTCGTTATATCATACTTTTAAGGGATTTAATAATATCTATATAAGGATATTTTTGACAGTTCACGTTGATACCAAAAAAGTATGACACCAAAAGTATTACAATTATTATCGAAGATTTTCTTGTAAAATCTACTCTCAATATACTTGAACAAAATAAGATCAAAAGCTTTTCCTTCTACAATCTAGATTAAATGTTGTTTTAATTGGAAAGTAAATCTTTCGAACCCAATTTTTTTCTTCTAAAGATATGGAAAACCACGTCTTCCTTGTAACCTTAAAGCAATCATGTGCCGAACCTAAACATATGCTTCACATAAATTATAAAATTTTATCTTCTTGCTATTGTTGCTGGAGTTCAAACCCATGATCTTTGGTCATTCTATAGACAATACCCACCAACATGGCAACCTCATAGGATTGCCATTTTTAAAAAAATACAGTCTTATATTAGAAATTGTATGAAAACTGTAATGTTAAATTGTATTTATCATTATATTGCTACAAAATATGTTTTTAGTCCAACATGTTAAGTTGAAACGCATGGTAGAAATCGAACCTGAGACTTTTTATCAGAAGCCCAGCCTTCTTTCCACTGCGCCGCACCCGCGGACAAGTTGAAAAAGTTTAATGTATTGAATTTGCTTATGGAAAATTAAAATTATTATTTTCACTTTTTGCTACAATGATGGAAAACTATTAGTAGACAAAAAAGTAAATATAAAGTATGGTAAAGGAAAAAAACAAAGAGTGTTGTTATTAACACCATGATTTCCCCCAAAAATTATCCGACTAAAAAAAGCAACATTATAGACCTACTTAAAATTATCCCGTCATTCCTGGTTCAAATAACAATTTACTTTCTCTTTACCGAAACCTTTAATACTTCCAAACTTCTCTAATCATATCTTTACTTGCAGTAAATAACAATCTTATTTTGATGAATGTTGAAAAGAAAAATAATGTTAAAAAAGAAATCATCTCAAGTGAAGAATTTATTCTTGATTTAAGATTGTTGTCTGAAATTTATTTATTGTGAAATGATGGTTCACAGTGGATGTAGATTTTGAACAACATAATATTGTCATATGCTTATAATTAAGTGGCATACAACTACATTTTGTCTAACGACCCGTAGATTTTAATAAATTTTACAACGTATTTAATTTGATTTTTGAGAAATGTTAAACAACAACATTTTAAAATAAAAATTTAATATTTGAAATACGTCCATTTTATTTTAGCGAACGGTAAATTTTCAGTTTATTTTATGAAAGTTTATTTCTTTGTGAAATTCTATTAAATTCAAGTTAGTTAATAATTGTTGATAATAAAATATTTCTCCAAACCTGAATATTTTTACATAGAAAAATTCTAAATCATCTTTTGACTGAGACGTCATTTTTCGTTTTTCAAAATTCAGACTTCTTTAGCTCCGTCGATCTTATTTTTCTGCGTTTTTGCTGCATTTTCCGCTAGTACAAAATTCGAATTTTATAATTCAAATCGTACCACTGATATCTGTATACCGTTTTGATCGTCCCGTCGTGCTGATCTCAACGGTATATTTATTTCTATATTTGAGGTCCGGTACGCGATAGGAAAAATTTGATAACGGTCTATTGTAATGGTACCTTAAACTTTGACTTTTTAATTTCTGTCGGTTTCAAATTTAAACGTGCAGCAAAAAAATAATAATTATTGCTTCACTAATTTGCACCAAATCAAGGGAATCGACTGTTACCATAAATTTTATTTCTTTCTTGTCCATTCAAATTTTACATCAGTTACAAACCAATCAATACCTTACCTTTATTACTCCCTATATTCGTGCTGTAGCTCTTTAATTTTCTATCCGTTGCTATTTCATTTCGGGTTTGTTCCTTTCCTATTTATTCCATTTCAAACGTTTTCACTTTTACGTTTCTCATGCTTTCTACTTTATTGTCCTTAATTCCCGTGTTTGACATTATCATTTCAGTTTGTTTCCATTGAATGTAGCACGTTTCATGGTTAACGTTTTATTCCATTTATGTGTGGCTTTCCTTTGCAACCTGTCCCCTTTTTGTTTCATTCGTTTCAAAATTTGAAACGTTACAGCTGGACCACATTATTTATTTGCTTGAATAAGGAAGCTAAATCTACGGATGACCGTTACTATTCCTTTTATTTCATAAATATTTGGATGCGTTCTGCTCTGCCTTTTCTTTTTCATTGCTTACGTTACTTGGAAATTCTTTGATATATATTATACCATCCTTGTCCTTTCTTTTGCCTGGAATGAAATCCTTCCTTCACCACTTTTTTTTTTTTAAAAAAACTGTTCCACCAAAAGATAAATATTTAATAGTCATCTGTTACATCTCCATAAATTTCAATTTATTATTCTCTGGTCCGTTTCTCTGCCCTATTCACACTATTGAAATTATATTATAAACATATATAAAGCGTATGATGCAGTACGATCTACAATTTCACAAGGGTTAGGTCAGCCACGACCTAAGGGAGGAGTTTTAGGTCATCTACGACCTAATGAGTCACAAGAAAAGAAGCCACGACTTAACCAAGTCTTAAGTCGCTCGGTATCTTTAGGTCGTCTACGACCTATAGCTACGGGAGATAATAAAGGGGCGGCACGAGTTAACAGCCAACGACCTAACGGTCTGCCGCATTGTTGCTATATTGGAGACTTAAGTCGCTCAGAAGGTAGGAACGAGCTACGACCTATGTTGAACGACCTAACTCATAGGTCACCCGAAGAATTCCTGTTGCCGCTTCTTTAGGTCGTTCACATGACCTACCGACTTAGGATAAGTCGCTGAAGAGTTAAGCCGCTTGGAGTTTAGGTCGCGACCTTGTTTAGGTCGTTAAGTCGTATCATTTTAAGTCGTTAAGTCGTGTTATTTTTGAGTCATGTATATGTTGTGTTTGTTTAGGTCGTGTGCGTTGTATCTTAGGTCGCGTGTTGTAAATAAAGGGTGTTGTAGCGCCTGGGGTGTGGTTTTGTTAGGTCGCTAACGACCTAGCTTAGGTCGTAAGTCGTGTAAACGACCTAGGGGTCAGGGTGCAAAACTGCTATACATAGTGAGTGTGTTGTAACTTTTGTGGTTGGTGATTGTTTAATAAAATTCTTGTTTGTTAGCTTTGTGCTTTCATTAAATCGGTAGTAGAGTGTGATCTCCTATCTCCACCTACGGTATTCGAGTGCGCTCGAATCAACGTTCGTTGAAGCCAATTCGCGAAATCAAGTGCGTTTGATCAACGCTCGAAGAATTGTAGATCTCTTTCCATGGTATCGTGCGCGATCAACGTGTCAGAGATAGCTAGAATTTGGTATCTTCGGATCAACGAATTTGGGCCTTTCGGTATTTCTCAATCCACCGATTGCTACTTTCACCGTTTCATCTAGTTTTCGTAATTCCGCTGCGTCAGTTTGGTATCAGAGCTAGACTTAGCCAATTATAGCTAAGCCGAGTCTTGGAGCCGTGTATTGTTGAAGTTTGTCGTTCATCGTGTTCATCGCAAAGTTGCAACAAGATTGGAGTGTTTGATCCATATTCCTTTGGATCAAAGTATGGAAGTTGTTTGAAATTGCGCGGGAAAGTTTTGCGCGCCAAGGTGTTTGAAGTATTTGAAACCGAGCCGAGCCAAGGAAGTGTAGAGCCGAGCTAAGCCTTAGGTCGTTCCATTCTAGTGCGAACTAAGTGCAAGGCCGAGAGTTGAAGTTAAGTTGAAGATTGAAGTTTGTATTTGAGTTTGTTGAAGTATTTGTGATTTGTGTTGAAGATTATTTGATTCAATCATGCCGCCGAGAAGAGCTAACTGCCATCAAAATGTTGAAGCGTTGTATAGAAGAGAAGAAGCCGAGCAAATGGAACAACGTATCAATGAAAAATTTGATGAAGGCATTGGAAAGTTAGAGAAACTGATGATTGACATGAATGAAGGTCAAAGAAGAAGGTCGCCAATCTCGAACTATGGAGGAAACAGAGTTTCGCCATCGGTTACGGAAGCGAGGAGGGTGTCGCCACAATCTTTTAGAGAAAGAAGAGAAACGTCAATTTCATCGAGAAGAGATCACCATGAATATAGACATGAAGAGAGAAGAACTCCACGTGAGTTTGAAGATGAGCCATATCGTGATGAAGAGAGACATAGTAGAAGAGACATGCGTGATCGAAGGGATGTTGAAGGTCGAGATCGACATAGACATACATTTGATTTTAATAAAGAGGGTGATAGAGCTAGCATTCATTATCGAGATCGAGATCAATTACGAAATGCATATCGGGATGTTGAAGATGATCGTCGATGGGAATCGGGAATGAAGATGGAAATACCAGAGTTCAAGGGTGGAATGGTAGCCGAAGAATTTCTTGATTGGCTGTCTAATGTTGAAGAGATTTTTGATTTCAAGGAGGTTCCCGAGAATCGAAGAGTGAAGTTGGTTGCTACTCGTTTGAAAGGTAGAGCTATGGCGTGGTGGCAGCAAACTAAACTTACGCGAGAACGGATGGGAAAGTCGAAGATTGTTGCTTGGGATAAGATGAAGAAACTAATGAAAGCTACATTTTTACCTTACAATTATTAATCACTTATGTATCAGAGGTTGCAGAATCTGAGGCAAGGGACAAAGACTGTTAGTGATTATGCTGACGAATTTTATCAACTGATTGCTCGGAATGACATTATGGAGACAGAGGAACAACTGACTGCTAGGTTTATTGGAGGGTTAAGAATGCAGATACAGGATATGGTGAATATGTTTGATCCTAGATCTGTTGCAAAAGCATATCAGAAAGCGTTGGCTTGGGAGAAGCAGGGAAGACGTGGATGTGGTGTGTTTACAAGTTCCAATATCCAAAACAAAGGTGCTAGTGGGAGTTTCAATGTTTCGAAAGCTGTCAGTAAACCAGTTGTGAATAAAGTTGCGAAGGCGAAGGTCAATAATAGTTTCAAATGTTACAATTGCCAAGAAGTGGGCCACAAGAGTAATGAATGTCCGAAGCCGAAGAAACGAACTATGGTTGCTGAAGTTGAAGGTGAGGATGTTGGGGAAGGTTATTCTAGTCCAGTTGAGGAGGATGAACAGGATATTGCGTCAGGAGATGAAGGATGTAATCTTATGATGAGGAGATCTTGTTTGATACCGAAGCAGGAAGAAGAGGCTAGTTGGTTGAGGAGTAATATCTTTCAGTCGACGTGCACTATTCTGGGGAGGCTTTGTAAATTTGTGATTGACGCAGGAAGTTGTGATAATATTCTTTCTACTGAAGCTGTGAGAAAATTGAAGTTGAAAACGGAGAAACATCCTAATCCTTACAAGTTAGCATGGCTAAGAAAAGGAGGAGAGGTGAAGGTGGACAAGCGAGTTCGAGTTCCATTTTCTATTGGAAAGAAATATAAAGACGATATCTGGTGTGATGTAGTTGAGATTGATGTTTGTCATTTGCTTTTGGGAAGACCGTGGCAGTATGATCGAGCAGTGCAGCATGACGGTCGAACCAATAGATACAGTTTTATGTTTGAAGGCGTTAAAATTATTTTAGTTCCAAAGAAGAGACAGCAGGAAGAGAGCAAGTCAGAAGAGATTGAGGAGCTTAAAACTTTGTTGACTTTGAAGGAATTTGTTGAAGAAGTAGAGGAGAGTCCAGAGGTGTTTTTGTTGATTGGACATGAGGTTAGTGAATCTGTTGAAGTTCCAGAAGAGGTAAAGCCAGTAGTGGAAGAATTCGGAGATGTGTTTCCAGAAGAATTGCCGAAGGAGTTACCACCGTTGAGGGACATTCAACATCAGATTGATCTTGTGCCAGGATCAGTATTACCTCACAGGCCACATTACAGGATGAGTCCTAAGGAGCATGAAGAACTCAGAAGGCAGGTGGAAGAGTTGTTAGAACAAGGACGTGTTCAGGAGAGTTTGAGTCCATGTGCCGTGCCAGCCTTATTAGTACCGAAGAAGGATGGTTCGTGGAGGATGTGTACGGACAGTCGGGCTCTAAACAAAATCACTGTGAGATACAGACTTCCTATGCCGAGGTTTGATGATTTGATTGATCAGCTGAGTGGGGCTGTTGTGTTTTCGAAGATTGACTTGAAGAGTGGATACCATCAGATTCGTATTAGACCGGGTGATGAATGGCAGACTGCTTTTAAAACCAGGGACGGTTTATATGAATGGTTGGTTATGCCATTTGGTTTGTCAAACGCTCCTAGTACTTTTATGAGAGTGATGAACCAGATTTTCAGACCATTTGTTGGGAAGTTTTTGGTTGTTTACTTCGATGATATTTTGATTTATAGTAGGAGTACGGAAGAGCACATCCAACATTTGCGAGAAGTACTGTTGATTCTACACTGTTGATTCTATGACAGGAGCAGTTCTATGCAGCAGCAAAGAAGTGCGTGTTTATGACGGACAGTGTTTTATTTCTGGGGTATGTTTTGTCAAAGGAAGGTATTCTAGTGGATGAAAATAAAGTGGAAGCTGTCAGGAGTTGGCCACAACCCAAGACAATTACTGAAGTGAGGAGCTTTCATGGGTTGGTATCTTTTTATCGAAGATTTATTCCACATTTTAGTAGTGTAATGGCACCTGTAACCGATTGCATGAAAGGAAAGAAGTTTGAGTGGTCAGAGGAAGCAGGGGTTGCTTTTGAGAAGATCAAGACACTATTGACGACAGCACCAATTCTAGTTTCACCGGATTTTCAATTGTTGTTTGAATTACATACTGATGCATCGAAGGTTGGGGTTGGTGGAGTTTTGAGTCAGAAAGGAAGACCAGTTGCTTATTTCAGTGAGAAGTTGTCTGGAGCTAAGTTGAGATATAGCACTTACGATGTGGAATTTTATGTTGTTGTACAAGCTGTTAAACACTGGAGGCACTATCTATTTCAGAAAGAGTTTGTTCTTTACACTGATCATGAGGCGTTGAAGCATTTACAAGGGCAAGGCAAGATTTCAGCAAGGCATGCATCGTGGATTGCCTATTTGCAGCAGTTTACTTTTGTCATGAAACACAAATCAGGGGTGACGAATCGTGTAGCTGATGCATTGAGCAGGAGGAATCATTTGTTGACAGCGATGAAGGTTGAAGTGACAGGATTTGAACTATTGTCAGAATTGGTTGAAGAGGATCCTTACTTTGCAAAGTTTGTTGAGAAAGTTAAGGATGGGAGTACTGATGAGTTTGTGTTGGTAGACGTATTTTTATTCAAGGGAAATCGATTATGCATACCAGGTGGCAGCTTGAGAATGAAAATTGTCAAAGAGTTGCATGAAGAAGGACATGTTGGACGGGATCGCACATTGCAGTTGATTTCTCAATCTTATTATTGGCCGTCGATGAGAAGGGAAGTTGAAAAGTTTGTGCGTAGATGTCATGTTTGTCAGGTTTCGAAAGGAACAGCTACAAATGCGGGATTGTATATGCCTTTACCTGTTCCGACAAAACCATGGGTGGATGTGAGCATGGATTTTGTGTTGGGCTTACCAAAAACACAACGGGGAAATGACTCTATATATGTTGTGGTGGATCGTTTTTCGAAGATGGTACATTTTGTTGCTTGTAAGAAGACGGCGGATGCTGTTCATGTTGCTCAGTTATTTTTCAAAGAGATCTATCGACTTCATGGGTTACCAGAGTCTATTGTATCAGATATAGATACTCGTTTTCTGAGTCATTTTTGGCTAAGTTTGTGGAAGATGGTCGGAACGAAGTTGAATTTTAGTAGTGCTTACCATCCGCAAACTGATGGGCAAACGGGGGTGGTTAACAGGTCGTTGGGAAATTTACTACGATGTCTGGTGAAAGATAATCTGAAAAGTTGGGATATGAAGTTATGTCAAGCTGAGTTTGCTCATAATCATGCGATGAATCGTAGTACAGGTTTCAGTCCATTCCAGATTGTGTATTCAAGCTTACCGAAGGGACCGTTAGATTTGACAACAGTGCCATATCCGAAGGGAGTTGTTAAGCGGGCTAGTGAATTCGTAAATGAGTTACATGAGTGCCACAAAACTGTTCATGAACGATTGCTTGCATCTAACGAGAAGTATAAACAGCTGGCGGATAAGAAGCGGAGAAATGTGAATTTCGAGGAAGGTGATTTAGTTTACGCAGTGTTGATAAATGATCGTTTTCCGGTAGGAATGTGCAATAAATTAAAGGCGTGGAAAATTGGTCCAATTGAAATCTTGAAGAAAATCAATGAGAATGCGTATCAATTGAAGTTACCAGATGATGTTCATACTTCTGATGTTTTCAACGTCAAGCATTTGATTCCGTATCATGGAAATGAACTTGTGGTGGAAGGAAATAGTGAAAATTCGAGGTCGAATTTCTGTCAACCGGGGGAGGATGATGCAGTACGATCTACAATTTCACAAGGGTTAGGTCAGCCACGACCTAAGAGAGGAGTTTTAGGTCATCTACGACCTAATGAGTCACGAGAAAAGAAGCCACGACTTAACCAAGTCTTAAGTCGCTCGGTATCTTTAGGTCGTCTACGACCTATAGCTACGGGAGATAACAAAGGGGCGGCACGAGTTAACAGCCAACGACCTAACGGTCTGCCGCATTGTTGCTATATTGGAGACTTAAGTCGCTCAGAAGGTAGGAACGAGCTACGACCTATGTTGAACGACCTAACTCATAGGTCACCCGAAGAATTCCTGTTGCCGCTTCTTTAGGTCGTTCACACGACCTACCGACCTAGGATAAGTCGCTGAAGAGTTAAGCTGCTTGGAGTTTAGGTCGCGACCTTGTTTAGGTCGTTAAGTCGTATCATTTTAAGTCGTTAAGTCGTGTTATTTTTGAGTCATGTATATGTTGTGTTTGTTTAGGTCGTGTGCGTTGTATCTTAGGTCGCGTGTTGTAAATACAGGGTGTTGTAGCGCCTGGGGTGTGGTTTTGTTAGGTCGCTAACGACCTAGCTTAGGTCGTAAGTCGTGTAAACGACCTAGGGATCAGGGTGCGAAACTGCTATAAATAGTGAGTGTGTTGTAACTTTTGTGGTTGGTGATTGTTGAATAAAATTCTTGTTTGTTAGCTTTGTGGTTTCATTAAATCGGTAGTTGAGTGTGATCTCCTATCTCCACCTACGGTATTCGAGTGCGCTCGAATCAACGTTCGTTGAAGCCAATTCGCGGAATCAAGTGCGCTTGATCAACGCTCGAAGAATTGTAGATCTCTTTCCACGGTATCGTGCGCGATCAACGTGTCAGAGATAGCTAGAATTCGGTATCTTCGGATCAACAAATTTGGGTTTTTCAGTATTTCTCAATCCATCGATTGCTACTTTCACCGTTTCATCTAGTTTTCGTAATTCCGCTGCGTCAGCATACCTCTTGCGTGTTCTATGGAATGATTCATTTTTTTCTCCTCCCACTTTTAAAAAGAAAAGAAAACACTGTTCCTCTTCAAATTTCAGCCGCCTTTTTCTCGCTTCATTCACAGCAGCACGCAAGCCACCGCATCACCTTCTCTCGCAAATTCTATTGATGGTATGTAGTTATATTTGATTGATAGAAACCACTGTTTATATATGTTTTACTAGGGCTTTCAACGGATGCTTTCGGATACAGATAGTGCCATATCCGAAGTCATTTTCGGATATCGGATATCCGTATCCATTTAATTTTCGGATATCGGATATCCGTATCCGCTTAATTTTCGGATACGGAAGGATATCAGATATTTATCCACTCCGCCAATAATTGATAAATTTGAAGGTATAAACGAAAAAGTTTAGATCAACATAAAACATTTTTTATACTATTGTTTATAAAAAAACAAAGAAATAAAAAATATGGTGATAAAACATTGTTTTATACTAATATATGTATGTGTATCCAAAAATATTCAAAAGTTAAACACTCATGCCCTATTTTCCTATTTTAAATTATATAAATATGCATCAGTTAATCGGATAGATATTTTTCGGATACGGATACCACTATAACCATATCCGTATCCGAAAAGCTTTTCGGATATCGGATATCCGTATCCGCTTTTCGGATAACGGATATTTTTTATATTTTCGGATACGGATTCAGACGGATATCGAATTTTTCGGGTACCCATTGACAGCCCTATGTTTTACAAGATTTTAAATATAAAATATATTATAATATAGCCTTCATATGCTTATATATTTATATATTACAAGTTATATAATATGTCTTAAAAATTCTTTGTACTGTTAGTTATATGTTAGTTATCTTTCTGTGATTGTTTAAGCCATATGCTATAATAAGTTATAAATGAGGTTACGTGTGTCTTTGTATGCATACTATAGCATGCACATGTTTGTGTAGTTTTAAGCACACATATAGTTAGTTTTAACGATCTATTGCTTTTTACGTGAATATAGCATATAAACGTTGTTTGAAAATGTGTTGGTATATATATGAGTGAAATGACCTATTGAGTTTTTTTTGTCTGTTGCGTGAGAGATAGGATATCTTGTTAAGCTTATTTAAGTATTGATTTTTAATGCATTGTGCATACTGTTGGTTCACGTATGTTTAAGTGTAAAAAAAAATTATGTTATAAAGCTTATACATATGTTCGAAATCATCTCTATACTCATTCATATTATAACATGCAGTTATATTTATGTTCGAGCGTTACTTTATATTTAATATAATACATAAATAATCAAATGTGTATATATGTTAGCATTGAGTTTAATTATCAAACGTGTATATGTTTTGATTTTGAAGTATATTCATATAGCTTTCCAAACAATAATTTATAGTCTGCATGTATTTGAGTCTGCACATAAGTTGGACAGTATGTATTTGTATCGCTGGTTCTATATAGAGGTTGCAGTTTATACATGAGTACACAGATTAAGTTATATAAGTGAGTTACCCTATGTTATATATATATTTTAAGATATGCAATATAGTCCATCATTTTATGTTAGTTCATATATGTTGTAGTTATATGCATATGTTATATATAGATTTTAATTTCCCAATTACCGTTAGGTTATATATATATATATATTTTAATAAATTGTAAATATTGATTTTTAAATGATATAAGTATAAGTGTACATGCGATATATTTATATAGGTCATTCTATATATAAAATTGATACGTATAGGACTTTATTTTTATAGAAGTTTAAACAAAATATTGAATCTATATAGTATGGGTGTATATATAGATTTCGGAAGTTATGTGTTATTTTAAATTATAAGTTGTATATGATTTGTATATAGTATATATAGTATATATATGTTCATTTATACATCTACCTTCGTCAATCTGGTTTTTGATTTGCTTTCGCCTATTCGTATTATCAGCTTATCCGTTGAACTCGTGCCAATCTAGCTTTGCTTTGAAATTCGTGACTGGATTCATAGCTTATTTGATCGTCAATTCATCCCTAGTCTCGAAAGGTGAGCAATCACTCATGATTAACGTTCTTATATTTATTAAATTTGATTTCAATTGAAACGACAACTGAAATATGCTGCTGTAGTTATTTAAATTGTTATATTTATGCTATTATCTGTAACTGTTCACCTGTGGGATATGACACCATATCCTATTGTTTATATTTTACTGTTATTGATGATATTGCCTGATATATTATTACATTCTCTGTTATCACTCTTCAAGTTCCCTGTATTTTAGAATTCACTATGGGTTGAAATGATACATACCCGAACGGAATTTAGAATAAGAGAATTTCGTTATGGGTTGAAATGATAGACCCAAGCGATTTGCATTTGAATTGAATTTGAGATTGCGGGTCGAAACGATATCTACCCGTATATACTTAAATTACGGATTGAAGTTATAAATATCCGTATCAAATTGACCATAGGATAGGAAATTATATACTGACACCATTGGTCCGTATAAGTAATTTGAAATTAAATCCTATGGTTTTGGAAAGAAATATATGGTTTTAATAAATGTTGATTTTTTATATATATAAACGGATAATAATATTTAATTAAATTAAGATTTGATTTAATATATAATATGGTTAAGTATTTAAAATTTATATTTCAAAATAGATTTTGGTAATAATTTGAATAAGTTAAGGTTAGGAAGATAATATGAATTTAGTTGAAATTGTATTCAATAAAGAATTTTATTTAATTAAACCAATTTGAAACTTGTTGAAACGGAGACATAAGATATGATTTATAACTTGGTTTTTGATTTAAGTAATTTAATGAATATTTCTCATTCAAATAATTTAAGGAAATATTTAGAAAAAAAATGAAATTTAAGGCTAGTTAAATGATATTGAATTTATTAAGCGAATATTCCCCTGAGTAAATAAAAATGAAGTTAAATCAAGATCTATATGAAACTGTTAAATTTAACTTTGAAAATGTCGAATATTAAAACTTTGAAATATACTGGAATTTTACTGGTTTATTTTGTGATTCAGATCTGTATTTGAAATCAATATAATTTGAATCTGTTATTTAGAAACTGAATTGGAGTAAAATGGGAATTTAGATTGAATTTAATTTAAATTGGAAAGTAGAGTTTGATTTGAAGGAGATTGTGAAGTTTGAGGAAATTGCAAATACTTTACTTTATAAATTATTTAATATAATTAAATACTATTTTGGGAAAAATAGATATATTTGAACCGAAAATGATATTTCGGTTATAAAGTATAAATTAATTTGAAATGACCACGGTGTTATGGTGTATATTTCCTTGTAGATAGTTCCATGGACCCTTTAAAGGATGGTTATCCCAAACATCCTTTAAGTTACTTGTATTTCAGTTGATATTTCACTTGAGTTGGATTTATTGATATAAGAATGTTAATCCTCACTCGAGTGTTTTGTGTTTTTGCTTTACGCTCTGGTCAGACTGAGTGATACACCATTTGAGACTCACCATTAGGAATTTGAAGCTTCGCTTGGAGATCCAATTATTGATTCAGCTTTCGTCTTCCCAGTTGATTTGTTCAGAGAAGTCATTTGTTGTACCGGAGACTTCACTGTAATTGAGATATTCTATTGTATTTTAGTTCTAACTCTGATGTTTATATAGTAACTTCATGAACTACTATTTATCTATCCCGCTGCATTGTATTACTCTGTGTATGTGATTGATTTATTTACTGTATATGCTGAGTTTTGCCAAAATTTAAATTAACAATCTGATATTTTGAGCAATTCAAGTCCGACGTGTGTGGATGCGAATGGTTAAAAATATCAAGGCGTTACAGTTGGTATCAGAGCTTTGGCTCTAGGCAAACTTAGCATATATGGTAAAATTGTTTACAGAATCACTTTTGTTCAAGCTTGAATCTCTTCCTATTTGATTCAGTTTCCTTTGAATTTTGGAACATCCCCATCGGTTCCAAATCTATTCTTGTCTTTCCCTATTCGTGTTTTCTAAATTCTAGAGTATCCCATAGCTCCACTGAATGATTTGTAAGGGGGGAAACTCCTTTACAATAGCATCGATTCACCGAAGATTTATATATCCTCGGTTTAGATGCTGCTATCTCTGGTTATGCCAAATTCTATATCTGGCGATCAAATATCGATTTGCCTTGGAATTCCGCATCGATCATATTCCTGAAGTCACGGTTGACCCGGTTAAGGTCGCCCGCGATTAATATCCATCTTCTATTTTGAAATTTAATTATCTCAACTTCGTTTGGGCGTAACTTCGAATCAGAATTCCATTTGATTAGAGTCCCTCTAATTTGTATCTCTATCTTTGTTTGGAAATCCATTCTTGAATCATCCTTTGAAAAATCGGGTTTTGTTTGTATTTTAGAAATTATTTTACATATCGAAATTATTATTTTGATAACTATGATTTAATTCTATATATAAAAGTGAAAATGTTTTCGATAAGAATTATATACCTATATATAAAATGAATAAGAAATGTTTATTCTATATAAAAGTTTCGAAAGGATTTGAAATTTTGAAGATTTTATAAGAAATGGATTTCTATAAAAATAATCTATAACTGAAGGGTTTTAATTTGAAATTCGAGGGATTGAATTTCGGTATTTTGAAATTGGTTTTAAGATTTTGAAAATATATAATAATACGATTTGAAAGTATTTTTCGAATAAGAAATGTTTCAAATGGCTTCAAATGAATTCCAATGATTTCTAAGAAATTTCAAAGAAGTTTTCAAGAAAATAGAAGTCCGGAACTCACTTTTGTCACTGGAAAATAATTTCGGTGATGAGTGCACGCATCATCGACATTGATTTTCGAGTTTCAGAGTGGAGAGAGGCCACTTTAGTAGCTTTGCTGTGCGAGTGATATTGTGAAACAAATTTTGATTTCAAATTCCGAAGTATGATTTGATATTCGTAAGATATATTTGAAATAATTTAAAGTATGCCGGTGTTCAATCCTCGAGTTTTCGATTTGATATAGTATAACACTATTTACAAAAATTGATTTACTGATTTGTTGCTGATTTCCAACTCTTGGATTTGAAATTTGATTTCACCGACTATTTTGAAGGTTCGAACACTTCCAAATCAAGGTTTAAATTTTTAAAGCTAAGTAATTTCGAAAAGTATAAATTAATGGATAAAGTATATAAGTTTAAAACTACTTTGTTAAGTAAATAGATAGGACTAATTTGAATTATACTAATATGAAATCTGGTTTTGAATGCTTTATAAATAGTTTAAAGGTTTAAATGGATAGTTAAAATTTTGGAAACAATTTTGGGTATAATTGATTTTGTGAAAAATATTTGGTTTTGACATTCGATTGGAATTAAAACCAGTACTTATATGGTGATTTTGGAAATGAATTTGTTTGAATTGAATTATGTTAATTTGGAAACTGGGATTATTTTCTAAACCTATTATTTTGAGAACTTTGAAATTGAGATATTTAATTTGGAAGAAAATTTGGTGAAATCATATATAATTTTGAAACTGAATTGATATTGAAACGATTTGAAATTAAGAACCTTATATTATTAAGTACTTGATTTAGGAGTGGTCGAACTTATATAAAATGGATTTGTATAAGTATGAAGTTGATTTGAAAACTATTGATTTGAAAAGTACTCAATTTGGAAAGAGAGATCTTATATAATCGAAGCCTATATAAGTGTGATTTGATATACTATTGATTTTGGAAAGTATTCGATTTGAAAATGAAATCTTATATAAAATGGACTTTATATAAGTATGATATTTGAAAGTGATTTGAAAAGGTACTATATGATATATATTTTCGAAGTAATGATATGGAAAGTGCCTTCTGCTTGATATCCGTTCTGTGGCCACATTGTGGATTCATTTTATCGATATTATTCTCTCTGATTTTTGGTTTTCCGGATGTGATACTCGAGTGTCCTACCGTGCCGTAACCCACGGTCATTTTTTTGGGTAGCGTAATCCGCAAGGCAGAGATTGCTTAAAGGATATGGATGTTTCCTGGGGGATCCAGGCGTAACCATTGTTATGTATCCCGCGGTCTACCGGTTTTGTTTATCATGGTGTAATTCGCAAGGCAGTGAATGCTTAAAGGATATGGATGTTTCCTGGGGGATCCAGGCGTATCCATTTTTATGTATCCTCGATCCAGGTGTTTGTTTATCATGGCTAATTCGCAAGGCAGTGAATGCTTAAAGGATATGGATGTTTCCTGGGGGATCCAGGCGTAACCATTTTTACGTATCCTGCGATCCAGGTGTTTGTTTATCATGGCGTAACTCGCAAGGCAGTGAATGCTTAAAGGATATGGATGTTTCCTGGGAGATCCAGGCGTAACCATTGTTATGTATCCCGCGATCCAGGTATTTTTGGATTGTACTTTACATATCTGTTTTTAAAAGTTTTTCAGTATTTTCACTGAGTGTTGAAACAGGTCCAATAAGTTCTTGAAGAATTCTTGCTTTGCGCATGATCAATGCATGGCCAGAGTCTGCTAGAACAAGGATTAACTTGTTGAAACATCGAATTATAAAAGTATTTTCGAAAAGAATTTTTTTTTCAATATAAAAATATTTTATTATAAAGGTATTTTATTTTAAAATTATTTCCAACAAAGGAATTTTATATTAATATTTGAAACTGAAATTCTTACGGCTTGAATTAATTATTCGTGCCTGATACTATTCTTTGAATCTACCTTATCTACTCAGCTTATTCACCTATTCTGTTTTCTGAATCTATCTCCTTTTCTTCTTTCCTTCTTTTGAATATATCCTTTAAAATATTGTTTATTTATATACTACCTGGTTTAATAGTAAAAATTTATATGGTTTTAAATAAATTGTTAAATTTGTTTTCCAAAGTCTAATTTTTCATCTGGTTGTTTCTTTTCTCCTACACTATTCCTTTTCGGGGACGAAATTTTTTGAGTGGGGGGGTGTGTAACGACCCGTATATTTTAATAAATTTTACAACGTATTTAATTTGATTTATGAGAAATGTTAAACAATAACATTTTAAAATAAAAATTTAATATTTGAAATATGTCCATTTTATTTTAGCGGATGGTAAAATTTTAATTTATTTTATGAAAGTTTATTTCATTGTGAAGTTCTATTAAATTCAAGTTAGTTAATAATTGTTGATAATAAAGTATTTTTCTAAACCTGAATATTTTTATAGAAAAATTATAAATTATCTTCTGACTGAGACGTCATTTTTCGTTTCTCAAAATTCAAACTTATTTAGCTCCGTCGATCTTATTTTTCTGCGTTTTTGCTGCATTTTCCGCTAGTAGAAAATTCAAACTTTATAATTCAAATCATACCACTGATATCTGTATACTGTTTTGATCGTCTCGTCGTGTTGATCTCAACGGTATATTTATTTCTATATTTGAGGTCCGGTACGTGATAGAAAAAATTGGATAATGGTCCATTGTAACGGTACCTTAAACTTTGACTTTATATTTTCTGTCGGTTTCAAATTTAAACATGCAGCCCAAATTTTTTTTTATTGCTTCAGTAATTTGCACGAAATCAAGGGAATCGGCAGTTACCATAAATTTTATTTCTTTCCCGTCCATTTAAATTTCACATCAGTTACAAACCAATCAATACCTTACCTTTATTACTCCCTGTATTCGTGCTGTAGCTCTTTAATTTTCTATCCGTTTCTATTTCATTTCGGGTTTGTTCCTTTCCTATTTATTCCATTTCAAACGCTTTCACTTTTACGTTTCTCATGCTTTCTACTTTATTGTCCTTAATTCCCGTGCTTGACGTTATCATTTCAGTTTGTTTCCATTGAATGTGGCACGTTTCATGGTTAATGTTTTATTCCATTTATGTGTGTCTTTCCTTTGCAACCTGTCCCATTTCTGTTTCCGTCGTTTCAAAATTTGAAACGTTACAGCTGGACCACATTATTTATTTGCTTGAATAAGGAAGCTAAATCTACGGATGACCGTTACTATTCCTTTTATTTCATAAATATTTGGATGCGTTCTGCTCTGCCTTTCCTTTTTCATTGCTTACGTTACTTGGAAATTCTTTGATATATATTATACCATCCTTGTCCTTTCTTTTGCCTGGAATGAAATCCTTCCTTCACCACTTTTTTTTTTAAAAAAAACTGTTCCACCAAAAGATAAATATTTAATAGTCATCTGTTACATCTCCATAAATTTCAATTTATTATTCTCTGGTCCGTTTCTCTGCCCTATTCACACTATTGAAATTATATTATAAACATATATAAAGCATACCTCTTGCGTGTTCTATGGAGTGGTTCATTTTTTCTCCTTCCACTTTTGAAAAGAAAAGAAAACACTGTTCCTCTTCAAATTTCAGCTGCCTTTCCCCCGCTTCATTCACAGCTGCACGCAAGCCACCGCATCACTTTCTCTCGCAAATTTTATTGATGGTATGTAGTTATATTTGATTGATAGAAACCGCTGTTTATATATGTTTTACAAGATTTTAAATATAAAATATATTATAATATAGCCTTCGTATGCTTATATATATATATATATATATATATATTACAAGTTATATAATATGTCGTAAAAATTCTTTGTACTGTTAGTTATAGGTTAGTTATCTGATTGTTTAAGTTATATGTTATAATAATTTATAAATGAGGTTACGTGTGTCTTTGTGTGCATACTATAGCATGCATATGTTTGTGTAGTTTTTAAGTACACATATAGTTAGTTTTATCGATCTGTTGCTTTTTACGTGAATATAGTATATAAAAATTGTTTGAAAATGTGTTGGTATATATATGAGTGAAATGACCTATTGAGTTTTTTTGTCCGTTGTGTGAGAGATAGGATACCTTGTTAAGCTTATTTAAGTATTGATTTTTAATGCATTGTGCATACTGTTGGTTCACGTATGTTTAAGTGTAAAAAAAAATTATGTTATAAAGCTTATACATATGTTCGAAATCATCTCTATACTCGTTCATATTATAACCTGCAGTTATATTTATGTTCGAGCGTTACTTTATATTTAATATAATACATAAATAATCAAATGTGTATATATGTTAGCATTGATTTTAATTATCAAACGTGTATATGTTTTGATTTTAAAGTATATTCATATAGCTTCCCAAACATTAATTTATAGTCTGCATGTATTTGAGTCTGCACATAAGTTGGACAGTATGTATTTGTATCGCTGGTTCTATATAGAGGTTGCAGTTTATACATGAGTACACAGATTAAGTTATATAAGCGAGTTTCTCTATGTTATATTTTAAGATATGCAATATAGTCCATCGTTTTATGTTAGTTCATATCTGTTGTAGTTATATGCATATGTTATATATAGATTTTAATTTCCCAATTACCGTTAGGTTATATATATATATATATTTTAATAAATTGTAAATATTGATTTTTAAATGATATAAGTATACATGTACATGCGATATATTTATATAGGTCATTCTATATATAAAATTGATACGTATAGGACTTTATTTTTATAGAAGTTTAAACAAAATATTGAATCTATATAGTTGTGGGTGTATATATAGATTTCGGAAGTTATGTGTTATTTTAAATTATAAGTTGTATATGATTTGTATATAGTATATATAGTATGTATATGTTCATTTATACCATCTACCTTCGTCAATCTGGTTTTTGATTTGCTTTCGTCTATTCGTATCATCAGCTTATCCGTTGAACTTGTGCCAATCTAGCTTTGCTTTGAAATTCATGACTGGATTCATAGCTCATTTGATCGTCAAATCATCCCTAGCCTCGAAAGGTGAGCAATCACTCACGATTAACGTTCTTATATTTATTAAATTTGATTTCAATTGAAACGACAATTGAAATATGCTGCTGTAGTTATTTAAATTGTTATATTTATGCTATTATCTGTAACTGTTCACCTGTAGGATATGACACCATATCCTATTGTTTATATTATTGATGAAATATGCCTGATATATTATTATATTCTCTGTTATCACTCTGCAAGTTCCCTGTAGTTTAGAATTCACTATGGTTGAAATGATACATACCCAAACAGAATTTAGAATAAGAGAATTTCATTATGGGTTGAAATGATAGACCTAAGCGATTTGCATTTGCATTGAATTTGGGATTGCAGGTCGAAATGATATCTACTTATATATACTTAAATTACGGATTGAAATGATAAATATCCGTATCAAATTGACTATAGGATAGAAAATTATATACCGACACCGTTGGTCCGTATAAGTAATTTGAAATTAAATCCTATGGTTTTGGAAAGATGTAACAACCCGCATATTTAATGATTATATATTTAAATGTTTTATTTAAATATAGCATCGTTAGTCGGATTTAGGTCCGAAATGTTACTTTTTGCAAACGACCGAATTGGGACTCGAAACCACTTCCATTGAGTTCAAAATGGAGTTTGCGATCTTTTTGAGTATAAACTTTGATATGTTTGGAGTAAGTTGAATTTTGCTACTTTTTCTAGTTGGGTTTTGGGTTTGGGTTCATCCCACTAGCTAACTAAATACCCTAACTCAGTCCCTCTCCTTCCATTCACTCATTTTCCATTCTAAAACTCAAGCTAAAACTGAAAATGGGGGAAAGGAAGAAGAATTAGAAATTCCAAGCCCTAGTTTACTTTGCAAACTTGAATTCTTGCTCCAAAATCAAAGTGAAGCTATATGTAAGCCTTCTCTTCATCTTCTCCAACTCTTTCTTCCTTCAATTTCATAAAGTTTCCTAAACCTAACTTAGGAAAATACTTGTTTTGATCTTAGATTGAAGCTAGTAGAGTTGAAGTGGAGAGTGGTTTGGTCTTCTCCTTGCAATTGAGCTTCTTCTTCTTCTTCTTCTTCTTCTTCTTCTTCTTCTTTGTTTTTGGGTTAAATGTGAGATTTTTATCTCACATCTTTGTCTATAACTATCTTTGATTGTTGGGTATGAATTCCTAACACTTATTCATATGCATTTGCTTTTGGATTGAATTGGTGAATATCCCAATTTTTAGTGTTTTGGGTTCAAATCTTTAAAGATCCTAACTTCGATGTTTGAACATATTTTTGGTGATGCATCGAGGAGCAATTAGGACCGGGTAGCCGATGGGCGTAATTCCCTAGCGTCCGTGCTCGTCCGGTTGCGAATTGAGTGTGTGTGCACTTCAATTAATAGGGTAGAAAAATGCAGCACATCAGGTTCGGCCGGCCGACCTCTCTGAGCCGGTCGACCGAAGCTGTAGCCGAAACATTTCTGGGCTATTTCGGTTGACCGAACTCAGAGTCCGGTCAACCGAACTGCTCTTGTTTCCATGTTTTGCCTAGTGTGCCTATTTATTTGTGATTCCAACTTTTATCGATCTACGTCGATTCCAATTAGTTGTTTATGCATATTTGACCTTGATGATTCCTTTTTGACTTCATACATGGGTTTGTATAAAATAATCTTTTAAATTGTATTAAAAGCTTGCTTCTCCAATTTATAAATCTTATTTAAAATGCACACACACAATTTCGCACTTCAAGCGGAGTGGAAGGGAGATTAAATGGTTAGGTAAAACACAGACCATGAATCCAGGCGTTGGTCTTTCCGATTAATCCCCGCCCTATTCGATTGATCGTTTTGACCTTCTGGTCTGGTTTACCGATGAGATGAGGTAAACTTTGTACTGCTTTGAGTGTGAAATTAACTAACGGATAGTAAACCGTTTAGTGCGAACGAGTGGTTATGGGACTCACGTTACCACTTTGCGGATTCCTTTTTTGAGAGTTATGACACATTTTGCCAGTTAGTGGTGTCCAGTACTGGGCCTCCGAACCTTCACCACTACGGTTTGTTGCCTTTGGGATAGCGTCTTCGGACTGTCTCCTTCAGGTTTGTTGCCTCTGGGTATGTTTCCTTCGAGTTTGTACCTTCGGGTTTGTGCCTTTGGGTTTGTTGCCCTATTGTATCGCTTTCGGAGTTGGTCATTCGTCACCGCTCGGGTGATATTGGGTTTGGAGTCTTCGGGCTCATGGATCCTTGTTTATACAGTACTGAGCACGTGCAAATTTTCTGACGTTTCATTGATATGTATATTCCCTAGGTATCGCCCTTTGGTGTTGGTCTTTTTGAGCCGCACGATATATAGCAGTTACCTTGTGGAACTTGTATTACCTTCATTGGTATTTGTTATTGCCTTTTTGGCTTGTTTTGGGATATCCATATCCTTTGTTTATTTGTGTTGCCGATGATATGAGGCTTGTTCTGTTATGATTCATCTTTTATTAGATGATTGTGTTATCTCTTTTAGAGATATTTGTTATACTTTATGACCTTGCAGGTTATTGTTGTTCAGTTTATCTAATTGATTTGTTTAGCTAGACTGACCCGTGTATTTATACTCGGGTCAGACCGAGTTGTTTCAGGTTAGGTGCATTTGGACTTAGCCTATTTTGCTTCCGCATGGACTATCCAGCTTGCTCCTTTTTGTTAAAGCTTTTTGTGTAGTCCTTTTTGTTGTAACTCTGATATATGTATTCTTTTGGATTCGTATGTATATTGTGGTTTGCTATACCACTTGACGTGTATCAGTTTGTATTCTCTGTTATGTATCAGTCTATGTGTATATGATGATCTACTGTTCTGTGATGTATATTACATTTGAGTTGTTATATTCTGTTTTGATAGATCCGCCAACCACCTATGGTTTTGTTTTAAGTATTCATTGGATATGTCGACCTGCTTGGTATGCCTATTGTCGATGTATTCAATAGATAGTTAGATCAAGGCTATAGATGGTCGCTTCTAACCAGCCTTATTCTCCATGTTAGTTGACGACATTACCTTGTAGTGTCCTTGGCTAGCATGGGTATAGAGGTGGGGCGTCACAAAAGAAATATTTGGTTTTAATAAATGTTGATTTTTTATATATATAAACGGTAATGATATATATGGATTCGATAATAATAATATTTAATTAAATTAAGATTTGATTTAATATATAATATGGTTAAGTATTTAAAATTTATATTTCAAAATAGATTTTGGTAATAATTTGAATAAGTTAAGGTTGGGAAGATAATATGAATTTAGTTGAAATTGTATTCAATAAAGAATTTTATTTAATTAAACCAATTTGAAACTTGTTGAAACGGAGACTTAAGATATGATTTATAACTTGGTTTTTGATTTAAGTAATTTAATGAATATTTCTCGTTCAAATAAAATTAAGGAAATATTTAGAAAAAAAATGAGGCTAGTTAAATGATATTGAATTTATTAAGCAAATATTCCCCTGACTAAATAAAAATGAAGTTAAATCAAGATCTATATGAAACTGTTAAATTTAACTTTGAAAATGTCGAATATTAAAACTTCGAAATATATTGGAATTTTAATGGTTTATTTTGTGATTCAGATCTGCATTTGAAATCAATATAATTTGAATTTGTTATTTAGAAACTGAATTGGAGTAAAATGGGAATTTAGATTGAATTTAATTTAAATTGGAAAGTCGAGTTTGATTTGAAGGAGATTGTGAAGTTTGAGGAAATTGCAAATACTTTACTTTATAAATTATTTAATATAATTAAATACTATTTTGGGAAAAACAGATGTATTTGAAACGAAAATGATATTTCGGTTTTGAAGTATAAATTAATTTGAAATGACCAGGTGTTATGGTGTATATTTCCTTGTAGATAGTTCCATGGACCCTTTAGAGGATGGTTATCCCAAACATCCTTTAAGTTACTTGTATTTCAGTTGATATTTCACTTTATTTGGATTTATTGATATAAGAATGTTAATCCTGACTCGAGTGTTTTGTGTTTTGTGTTTTTGCTTTACGCTCGGGTCAGACTGAGTGATACAGCATTTGAGACTCACCATTTGGAATCTGGAGCTTCGCTTGGAGATCAAACTATTGTTTCAGCTTTCGTCTTCCCAGTTAATTTGTTCAGAGAAGTCATTTGTTGTACTGGAGACTTCACTGTAATTGAGATACTCTATTGTATTTTAGTTCTAACTCTAATGTTTATATAGTAGCTTCATGAACTACTTTTTATCTATCCCGCTGCACTGTATTACTCTGTGTCTGTGATCTGTGATCGATTTATTTACTGTATATGCTGAGTTTTGCTAAAATTTAAATTAACAATCTGATATTTTGAGCAATTCAAGTCTGACGTGTGTGGATGCGAATGGTTGAAAATATCAGGGCGTTACATTTTGCCTCTTTAACCATTGGTAATTTGTTTTGTCATTTTCCTTCCTATTTGCAATATTTATTTCTTCATTTGTCTTCCTACGAGTTATTTGATTTTCGGCTTTTGTTTTTTTCTTATGAGGATAAAGAGGTAATGAAGTGAATTTAAATCTGCATAGTGAATAAGGGTAATATCGGGTGTATGCATGTATGTTTAGATAGGAGTAATTGTTAAAAGAAAATTTTGGATGAATAACAATGCTCAAAATAAACCAATAAAAGTGAGCAAAGGAAGCGTATAACGATCTACATTTTACATATTGAATGATCATAAAATAATTTTATTTTATTCATATGAGGTCGTATAACTCTAAAATTTTGGAAATGACTCTTAGAGACATTTTCCACATCCATAATTTTTGACGAATTTCTATGTGACAATTTGATCCTAAAAATCTTATTTGGACTATAACTTTTAATAGAAGCCTAGTTAGAATCTCAAACAATTTCATTGTTTCAGCATGATGGTTTCCCATTTCGTGGAATGTTCATAATAGAAAAATAAGCTTTCAGTTTACGAGTTATAGCAATTTTAAGTTTTGCCTGCTGTTGGCCTGCATTAGCGGCTAATTAACTATATCCATTCTTAGGTCCACTAACCCACCTCGAAAATTATGCTCGGGGGAGGCTATAGGAGCTGGTCTAAGTCATTTCCATCTTCTTCAAAATAGCTTTAACCCTCCATTAAGCCTAATTGCATCAAAAAACCTACATTTTCTTTACTAATCTTAGCCATATTATCAATTAGAGGAGTGACTAGCATATAGAAGCTTGAGATTATCATTTTGGCTGATTTGCATTCCTCTTTCTTACTGTCCACTTTAGATCCAAAAGGACGAATTATTATTTTATGTATTTGGTGAGTGGTTCTTGACCTCTCACTCTACCGTGCATGCATGTTTATATAGTTAAAAATGAAGTTTTTAACTTGATTTTGAATCTAAAATATTTTATAACTTTAATCACATTTTTATATATGTTTATGGCCAAAATTTAAGGTATTAAAATAGTTTTGCTACCCCTTTTGTTCATATTCATATGCTAGTTTAAAAGTTAGATTTAGATTAGGATTTGCTTAATTATCATGTTTTTATGTATTACATGTATGAATCGATGCATATGAATGATATTCCATGTTAGTATTATTATGCTTTGATATGGTTTGCTAGTGCTTTTAGGTAGTTAGGAAAAAGATGATCAAATTGGCCAATCTAAGGCAAAGATGGTCGGAATTGGATGAAACTTGAAGGAGGGGCCCTGGCACATTGGAGGAGCTAAGGATTCAAGTCACATCAAAATTGGAGCAAAGTATAGGAGTCGGTACAAAGAGGTTGTGTCAGTATCGAGAGGACGCGTCAGTATCGAGAGCTCCTGTTTAGTGAAAATCGTCTCAGTAGGTGATGGTTCTTCAAGTTAAGGCTAAAGGTGAGGAGTGTAGACTAAGTGCAAAAATTTGAGTAGTGTAGACTAAGTGCAAAAATTTGGCTAAGTATGGAACTTGGTACCAAGAGCTTTAGAGGTCATGAAAACAAGAGCTTTTGGAGTTGGCATCAAGGGCTTTGGAGTTGATGCCAAAAGATTTACGAGGAGTGGTCGGGTTCCAAACACTTAGAAGATGGAATTCTTGAAGAAGAGGAAGAAAGTTAGCCAAAATTGGCTAAATACGCCCCTCGATACTAAAGGGACTGAGCGGTACCGAGAGGACTGGTTTATTCTGATCGGGATGTCACTTCCAAGAGGGGGAGTGGATGCTCTCCAGGTCGTGCTAAAGGTGATTATTTATTCTCTTAGGATTCAATGGTGATGTAGTAGGATGATAATAACTTCGAGACTTCGGTGATGCCAATTCGGTGGTGAATGGATTTAGCTTCCGATAATGTCGGTTCGATGTTGAAGGGAGCCATGAAAATGGTTGTTCACAAAGGGCGAGTTCTAGAATGGGTGACCCATGGATAAAACATGAGAATGGTTATGTCACAGAATGAAGGAATGGTTCCTTTAAAATAATGAAAACTAGATGAGCAAGAAAAGGGCTTCGATATGCGTGCTAAGGCATCATTGATACTCGGAGTGTTTTTTGATGTACTCAAAAGAATGAGCATTATGAGTGCACTCATGGGCAGTTGGAAAGGCTACACCAAATCATTTGAAATGATATGTATTCCAGATTGGAGGAAAGGGTATAGTATCAGCTTTAGGCTAAAGACGAGTACACTGAAAACCTGGATTTCCTTTAGTCCCTAGTATAAGAAAGGGCATATGAGTTATCATATATCTAAAACACATTAAATGATAGCAAGGATTGTTTGATGGATGCTATGGTTGTTTTGATTGTCTTCTTCTATAGTCTATCACTCAGGAGATGTTGCTGGAGATAGGTAATGGGGATAGGGATACCTTGATATCCGCCATTATACTTAGTTTGTAGTATACCGTTATGATCTTCGTAGAGTAGCATATTATGTTTGTTATGTGCTAACTCTTTGGTTGTACGGACGTTCAAGTATGGTTTGTATACCCTTGTTCCTTATATATCAACTTTTATAGTATTTTGGGATTCATTCACGTCTTACACCTGACTGTTGTCTAACTCGAGACTTTATACTTTGCTTCTTATTACCTCGGGTACTCTTAAATGAGTTAACTAGATAGCCGGTCTAGGTGTGATGCAGTAGCTATGTAGAGGACGAGCTAGATTGAGCTATCTTATATTACATATGGATTTATATGCTTATTCCGCTGTTTAACACTGTGGAGCCTTGACTGTGCTTGTTTACAACTATCATTACAAAATAGCCATTTGAGTTTATTTCTGTTTTGTATAAACTCTATCACTTGTTGTATAACTTTGTGGATCTGTACTCTGATATTTGGATCACTTAGTTATTACCGTCCCTCCTATTTTATATCTATGATGTCTGTTATATTTTATTCCATGTGCTGTGAGATATTCGATAGGATCTATGTGATTGTTTTCTATCCTTTTAACCCTTGATGATCGTCCTACATCGGCTGGGTAAATCAACAACGCTCTATTTACTTATATTGGGTGCCAATGGTATAAGGTAGTCATCACAACATATAGACAATGAATTAAAATAATATGTTTGTAAGGCCACCTAAAAGAAAAAAACAGATTAGTAACGAGTGTCACGGCATGTTCGAATGATGACAGCATGCGCTTCATGCATAGATATTTTTTTCTTGTACAAATGCACAAAAATAAGACATAATTTAAAATTTAATTAATATAAATTGATTGCCATATGTATGTATAGTGTATTAAAAATTATCATTTTAACCAATGAAAATTTTTCATTTTAAATATGACACGAGCGGTTTTAGGTATAAAGCCGATTAAATCAATTTTAGTACACGTAAAATTTCATTTTAATTAAGGTAGGAGGAACTTAATTTTAAATTTAATTAAGATGTAATTGGTTGACCTAGTAGATGATAAAGTTGCATTATAATGATGGTACGAGCAGTTTTAGTTAATAGATAAGAATGGTTGACTGAGTAATATAAAAATATGAATTTTAAGTAAGATGGGAGTAGACTGAGGTATAATTATATGTAATTTGAATCTAAAGGTATTTCTGGAAGTTTACGTTTACACCAAAAATGTATGACAACAATGGTTTACAACTATTATCAAAGATATTATTGATAATAAAATAGATTTTAAAAAGCGGCAGATACTTTGAAAATAACTAGAACCCTAATACATATTTGCCTTACTCATGCAATAAGAATTTAAACATTCTAATTGACCTCCAGATCTTGAGAGAAGGATTATAAATCTATAGGGTTTCACTTTGGTTGACGGTAAGAGAAGTAAGTTGGCTAGGGTTTTTCGAGAGGGGTCTTTAGGGACGTGGGTTACTAGTTGTTATAGAGACCAACCATGGGGAGTGATAGGCGAGATTAGGAAGAAATGGTGTTGCGAGCTATAGTGATGACGAATGATATGGAAATAGGGTGTAGGAGTCCCAAGATTCTATCATAGATGGGGATGGAGGTTCTGTAGGAGTAGATAAGGGAATAAAAGATAGTGAAAGACGGCGTATGTAGTGAGGGAGTAGCTGTAGGGGTGATAATTGAGAAAGTCAACGAATAAATTGGCAATTTTGTAGATGTTAGGGCACTAAAAAGATATAAAGGGATCAATAAGGTGAGTGTTAAAGGAGGGTACTTTTTGGGTGATAAGACCAGCAGCAATGCTAATTTGCAATTTAATGCATCTAAATTGGGCACATTACCTTTATTCCAATACCCACGATCGACACCTAATGTTGTTTACTAGTACTCGTGTGCCAATACTCAAGCATTTGAATATGTAAGATCGTTGGGTAAAACTTGAACAATAGAAGTTAGAACAATGCAACTATTCACGTTATATTGATAGAATGTAACATAGCATATTAAAAAAATACATAGTACATATGACCACTCCAACATAGAGTTCCCAAAGTTGCCACATCATATACATAAGTACTACCCTCAGCCAGTATATTAAAAAACACGCTCAAGGCATGCCTCAAAGCGAGGCGCAAGCTAAAACGTACCGAGATGCATATCAAAAAGCATTTTGCTTCAAAAGCATGCGCCTGAGGTGCGTACAAAACATAATAAACATATGCCTCGAGTAAAAAAAAGCACCGAGGCTTAAGCCTCCTAATCAAATTTTTTTTGCTACTAAATTCAACACCCTTGTAATTTGATATTCACTTAAGAAAGCTCAAAAGCTGTAATAATTTTTTTAAATACTCGTGCAATCGATTCCTTTAACTGGAATCAGTGTAGTCAAGACGTGAGCCTAAGCACAAAAAGGAGCAAAAAGTGCAAGGCGCACCTAATGAGCCTTTTTGAAACTCTAGGTGCAAATGTTAGTGAAGTGCAAAAAAAGCACAGAAATGCTCTATAGCGCAAAAGGGAACAAGCAATAGAAAGCATGCTTTTCATTTACTTTGAAGAAAATTAAAATTTTGATTGTTCAGCTCATCTACACCCAGCCCAAAATCGAACCCAAAAAACAAACTTCACTAGACCATAGAATGCAAAATACGCAGTCGAAAAAAAGTCCCTAAAGTATCCTACCGCATGATCTCGTCCACCTGCCACCGAACTGGCCTGCCGTGGCTGCACCTGCCATCACCTGTGCTTGCTCCAACCGCCAACCTTGCATATCATAGAGTTAAAAATTACGAGTATATGCAATTTTTTATCATCAAAATAGCATATCTAATAGTGGTTTTAGCTGCAGATTTTATGTTGTAACAGCAGGAAAAAAGTGCATCTAAGATGCATAAAAAAGCAAAATGTGCAAAAAAGCGCAAGGCGCAAGCCTTACACTTTTTTGCGCTTTTTCGTGTTGACTACATTAACTGGAATCGAGCTTGATTCTAGTATGGAGCTCGATGCTGGAATCGACTCGATTCCATATGCTGGAGTCAATTCGATTCCAGGAAGTGGAATTGAGTTCGATTCCACTTACTGATCAAGCAATCTTCATTTTTTCTAATTATTTAGTGAGTTATTCTTGTCTAACGTTCGACATTAAATGTTATTTTACTTTAAATTTCATTATATTTTGTGTTTTTATTTTACCGAAAAAGCTTACGCCTCAACATTTCGAGGTTTTCACCTTGCCTCATAGACCCGAAAATGCTTTGCATATGCTTTCGCCTAGTAAAATAGTGCCCTCAGCTATAGACAATCAATGACATGTCTTTACAACGATAATTCATATACATCTAATAACGCAAAAATAATCAATAATACAGATAGTGGATACATCTAAAGCTTCTCGCTCATCAATAGTCGGCTCTAGAACATTAAGCCAAACCTTTTACTTTTAGCCTACTTAAATGAGAACCTAAGAGTTTAAAGGAAAAGATAAATCTCAAGTAAAACTACAAGTTCGATGAAAAAAAACTCAAGTAGCATACGCATACATATAATAATACATTGCGAAAACATGCTATAATAATAAAACGAGTTTTAGCCTCATAAGCACATAACCTGTTTAAAATAAAGAAAGATCATATAAGTATGATATAACTCACTAAGGTTATTGTCACCAACTTCGTAATTAGTACCCATTTTACTTAAGCTACCTCCTACTTAATCAGTGTAATAATTTGTATGATCCATTAACTAATCCTAAACAACTCTTAAGTCATATCTATATATCCTTACTAAGTGTTTTGCACGCACACACACACACACACACACACACATATGACGAGCGTTCAGTGACACCCTATTTTGCAGTACCCTTTTAGCCTCTGATTTCCACGACATATTCTGATTTAAATAATAATACATTCTCCATCCACTACACATTATTTAATTTGGAACTTATGGTAAAAATCAGAGGGTTAGAGGTGTGTTGCAAAAGTAGAGCTGTCATTGAACGCTCTTATATATATTCAATCAATATGTAGCCTTACATGGTGTGACGACACATGTACTCTTTGTGTGACAACATATGTACTCTTACTTGGTGATATAAAATTGTAGTCGCATCATGAAATTAATATATCTTTATTTAGATATACCTAGATGGGTAGGTATCCACATCATGACTCATTTAAAAGTTTTCTTCGGTTATTTTTGATTTGCTTTTACCCCTTAACAATAATCTCATAAGTACGGTGTTATTTTACTCTTTTATAGTATATTAGTATATTAATATATGTACTCACTTAAAAGTAAACACTGAGTTACCCAACCTAACTCCTACGTTTACTAGGTGATATATTGGTCCATGTGAGCATATAAAATCAAGGCACCTGTATAAGCCAAACAACGAATCAAAATAACTCACTGCCATTTTGACCATGCCCAAATCCGCTTCTGAACCCTTGAAATGATCACAAACATAATATGACTTGAACAACAATTCCCACTACATGCCTCATTATGAGTTTTAGACATCATCTTTCAACGTGGCTCATTATTGGTCTCAAATGGTATCAGTCTTGACATACTTTGATGCACTTACCTGATTTCAATCTTTTTGATGCTCACATTCAACTTTATTCAGCCAACTTAGTTTTGAATCTTTTGGAAGTTAATGATCAATTTGTTTAGAAGAGCATCATCAGGAGGATTCTAAATAGTTTATGCTTTAAGAGATTGATGTTTTATACCTATCGTAGAGCCTCACCTGGACGTTTCAAAACCATATGAAATCGCACTGCTTTATTATCGTTGGAAGTTGAAAACTCAAAAAGTCAATGTTTCAAAAAGTTTACATTTCAGAGCTTAATAATTATGTGGATCAAAAAGACACAAGAAATGCTACAATAATCAAGTAAATGTTACCTTAAAATATTATCTTTTACTTAACATGCCATTTCTAACTTAAATGGATTTAAGTAAATCTCCTGTTGACCATAAAATGTTCATCTCTTTTATAAAACAGCATAAATCAACTTCCAATGAGCAATGGTAACATATATAAGGTTCTTAAGACCATACTTATTTCTTTAACTACTTTAAACAGGCAAATGTCATATGAAGTCTTATAAATCATCTATAACTCGATGACTAAACTTTTAAAACTATTAACGTATACAACCCTTTTTCATAAGCAATATACTCTATTTTAACTTATGAGTGTACAATAAACAATTTATTAAGTTAAAAATATTAAATAACTTTACAATTTAAAGTGGTCACTATTATAAAAGGTTTTACGAAACAACTTTGACTTCATGTTTACTTAACATTTCATCGCATGACATTTTCAAACTAAATTCCTATGTACTATACTTCACTTTAACTTGTGAATATATGAAGAACATACCAAGTCAAGTTAACTTCATTTTATCCAATTTACATGTTCACTTTTGCTCTTTCACACAAGATTTTTCAAGCTTGTTTAACTTATTAAAAATATCACCTTTAACTTCATGGAAATAATATATTCAATTAAATTACCATATTCAAATGAATTACATTAATGCACATGAATAAATATATGCAACCCAAATGAATCTAAACAAAAAACGGATCTGTGAACCACTCACTTTAGATGACATCTTGTAAAAACAAGTTAAAAAGGCCATTTTTAACTCCAATATTAAATCAACTTTATCAAGCGAACTATATTAACATTATAATATTTTGAAACATAGTAAATATAATATATAGAAAGTATAAATAGAAGATTAGTGGGTAAACTCACCCTCGTCCAAAGCCAACTCAAGTTCACCATCTTGGATGTTTAATCCCTACCCTCAAACTCATATAATATCCTCATTTTTAGTATCTTATCATCTTTTTCTTTGTTCTCCTAACTGTATAGGACCTTATACTACATTTATTTTCACTTTTGAACCCACTTACCTACCTTAGGAATAAAGTGTAAGACTATATTAAAGTTTGGGTCGATTTGTAGCAATTTTAAGCTTACTAAGCTTCTAACACTAAGAAAATATAATGAAGATTAAAAGCGTACTAAATTATTTAGGATTATGAATGAATGAAAAGAGAGGGATGAAAGTATTTCATATTCCCAAGGAAAGAATCCTCTCTTAGTACGTCCTTCTATCTTCATTCTATATTTATCTTCTTATCTTTACTAAACATTTACACATATTTAACAAGCTCCATCCATCCTTATCCTCTCCATATATAATATTTTAGTGTAACAATCTTAACATATACGTGTGTTTATTAATCCTTAACAACTTTTAGCATACTTAAACAAGATATATATGTATATATGCATGTATGTGTGTATGCCACTTTATCGACTTTAATCTCCTTTACTTACGTATGCAAATATATTCTAAAACCAGATTTACTAACATTAATCTCATTAAATTTATGAAATTGAAGTTTAATAGGCTCCACCTTAAAGGAATCCCCTCCCCCATTAATTCTCAATGCATTCATGAACTGACACATACAACTCAAAAATTACAACAACCATAGTGCACGCGCGCACAGACACACACACATACATATATAGTACTCAGTGAAACTACATACTAAATGACTTCACCTCATATTGTGATTTCACTAAAAAAAGACATAATATGCACATAGCTGATTGGACTCTTAAATGCAGGAAACAACTCTTAACCACTATCCTTGTTTTCCTATGTATAGTTACATGCATTGTCACTACTCCATTGCACCTTAACCAACATCACAATCTTGCTCCATAATAGCTTTATATTTTAATCGACTATACTAATAGATCGCCTAAGTATGGTCAAGTTCAAACCATTATCCATGTCTTCCAATCGTGTTGGCTCCACTATTATACTAGAATCATGCACATATTTCACACATGAAAAACAAGAATTATGTTTTACATACTTGATAGCCTGCTCGGTAACTCAACTTGATAAGAAACCTTACATATCCTCTCAAATACCATGAATTTTTCCATGTATATAGGAATTATCTTCTTTATCTTGCCCGTCCGAACAACATTTATCATAAGAGAAATCTTTACAAAGACATGATAACCAACAAAGAACTCCACTCCTTATGTCTTTGGTCGAAATCACTCTTCTACTTATTATGTGCAGTCTTCACTTGACTATGTTGAGATCGATCTTCTTGATTGCATCTTGAACCATATCTAGTTCAATTACTATCCTGTTACAGATCTCATGCCAACGTAATGGTAATCATCACGACTAGTCATACAATGCCTCAAAGGATGCCATGTTAGTATTAGATTGGTAGAAATTACTATATGTAAACTCTACCAAATGAAAATGATCCTCCCAAAACCCTTAAAATCAAGGTGCACATAATAGATTCATCAACTCTTGTTTCACTTTCCCTATCTGACCACCATTTTGCAGATAATGTGTTATACTCAAAGTCAGCTCCGCCACCAAGTTACAAACCTCTCTAGAATTGTCTAGTTTATAATATATCTTTATCACTAACAAAACTGTAAGGAATCCCATGGATTCTAACTACTTTTTTCATATATAAACTAGCCAAACATAACATTATCCTAACTTGATAGGAATGAGGTGTGAGATCATAGTCAATCGATCGACTGTACCCTATAAACCTTCATTCCCTTCTATCAACCTACGCAGTGCTTCAATAAATCCTTAGATGTCAGCTCCCATTTTCACTTTGAAATCTTGATTGATTAATGTAATTCACTAGCTTTAAATGTTTCTTCCTTTGCCCATTGGTAATTCAAACATCTACTTACATAAATAATAACTTCTCCCTTTATACCGTCCCATCAGTAAACAAGTTTAATATCATGATTCATCTTAGTACCTCTTGGTTATATAGTATTTAAACAACGACTGTTATCGGGTATTTTCTTTCTAATCCCATTGATATTAGAATACATAATCATTCATTCTTCTATAAAATTCCACGATGATCAATATTGAAACTAAGGAAGCCATCAGATTGAACATAACTAGATAAGTCATCCGTGACCTTAGGTAACTTCGTACCTTTTTTATTAGCATATGTATGGTCTATAAGAATTGGTCTAACTACTAAACTTGCTGGCATTATCAAGCCTGAACAACTCTTTAATCGCCAATCACAATCAGATAATACCTCTAATGCTTATCACTCATGGACCATCGAAGTAGTAATAAAAACATACCAATAAAGTGCATTACCCACTGCATTACCTCTTATGTCCTTCTGTTGGAAAGGTACTTTAAAGACTTACGGCTTGTGGATAACTCAAATCTTTCATGAAGTAAGTAATGTCTCCAAATCTTAAATGTTAATACAATAGATAACAACTCTAAATCATGATTCATATACCTATATTTGTGCAAATTAAGCTAAGCGATACATTTCTCATTTTGTATTAAAACCGCACCTAAACTCATGCTATACACATCTGTATAAACAAACAAACCTTCCCTACCATGTGGAATGGTTAAAGTAGGAACACTAATATATCTCTCTTTTAATAGAATGAATGCTTGCTCACACTTTAACTATAAAAAAATTACAGCCTTCTCGGTCAACTATATCAAATATGTAGAGATCTTAGAGAAATCTTGAATACTCTATAATAATTTAAATAATTATAAATAATTATATTATAGCATTTAAATCCAAAGTTACGATTTACTATTGTGTTATCATAGGTGTGACTTCCATCCTCAGTTAATATCTAAAGTATTTAAATATCAAAGTCTATGCAAACTTAACTGAAGCATAGTAAACGTCATGAATTCATACGCTTATCAATCATCTAGGTGAAGTCCTACTTCATAATTTTTTTTGAAGTTGCACCCTTATGCAATGATATTTTTACATGTTTCTCTCTTCATCAAAACTATGTTAGTTAGATATCTTGGATTATGTCATAGGTTAAAACCATAATAATGTCCATACTTCATTACAAAGTTGAGCTTCAAAGTTATTTAGCTCACCTATAACTACTATCAATTAACCAGATTTACTCTGGCCAAAGATTTCCAACTTCAAGCTAAAAACCAATTACGGTGAAACTAATATATTTTTGTCAAAGGAGATGAATTCTCACTTGATTACTGTTTCACTTTGGGTATCTAACCATGCACCCAACTATGGTCAAACATGATATCCTATCATGTGATTAACTACCATCAAAGTAGGGCTCGATAAACAAGATCCATGATGCTCTTAAGTAAAAAGAGCACTGGGCATCGCTACGTGAGATTCTCTATTTTGACATAGATATAACTAAACTATATAAGACTCTTGGTGAATTATTCTATAATTGATCCATAACAACTATAACTATGTAACCTCTTGGTATCCCCAGTGGTCATGAGTAATTCATCATCCATTATATGGAGAGAATTATGTACATTAGTTTCTTGGGTGAATTGATATCCCTTTCTAGAATCATCTTGACTAGGAACATTTAAGGATAAATATTTATTTGTATATACACGATTCAACACTCATGATCATGAACACACAACTATAAAGGCTAAATACTTATTCATGGAGATTTCATATTGTACGTATGAATGCAATTATCAATATTTAATTTATATGTATAGATGTATGCATAGATAATTGAAATAGAAACCTATAAAAGCATGCTTCCATTTTGAAAAAGATTTGTACGTAAGAGTTAGGTTCACAATTATATAATCAAAATTACATAATATCCCTTAGTCATACACTCAGCCGAAGAGTCTCTTACTTGCACTTTGGAATAATTATGGTGTCTCAAATCATATCTTTAAATCAATCTTCCTATAATAGTCTAAGAGAAAGCTTTAGCAGTTCGATATGCATTATCATCCTTAGTATCTAATTTTCAATCATTAGTTGTATGTAGCTAAACATCTTTATAATGCAGTATTTACGGTGAATGCTTTCAATTTTTATGACCCCTTAAGTTCCTCTTTTAATCTAATTGCATTACTGAAATAATAATAGATTTATATTAGATCTTCTTCATACAAAATCTCTTAAGCTCTCTAATAAATTTATGTAAAAACTTTTACATCATTCGACGCATTATTCAAGGCCGTTTATACAGCCTTTACAGTTGAATATGCTATCTTCTTATTTGGAACGTATTCAAAATACGGTCCCTCTGTTGAGGTTGAATTCGAAATTTGAGATTAATTTACTTTTATCGATCCCTCTATAATAACATGAATTTAAATATCCCAACTAGTTATTCTCTTTTTTTCATTTGGATTTGATCATGCACCACGTGCATGGGAGATATGGGTTCTAATACAACATATCATGCATACTGGATCTTATTCTCAATGCATAAGGTATCTTCCCTATATGCATTCACTCTCATCATTTGGATTGTAGAGTCCTTTTAAAAAAAGATGATTTCAAGTTGTGTATGAACATTTCTTTTCTTGGAATTTCATGCTAAACATTTAAATATGTTGTTTTATACATAGATTGGGATAATCCCAACATTTACTCTATCCATAATTATGGATATTATGCCAAGTATATAGGATACCATGACCTAAACCTAATATCGAGTAATATTATGTGCAACTATATTTTAAACAATTATAACATGGTACATCATTACCAGTAGGTAGAAATCCATTTGCATATAATTTATTAGAAATCTCAAAATAGCTCATTTCATCCTTACTTATAGGCATAGAACTCCTACATAGCTTGGCTCTAATTGAACTATTTGTTTGCATTGTCAAAAACTCTTATACCAACTTCTAGAAGCTTATTTAAGATCACCAGAAGATGTTGCAAGTCTACAAGCTTCATTTGTGCTTCCAATAAACCAAAGAAATTTGGCAGCAACATTCAAATTATCTCTTCCAAATCATAATTAGGATAGATCATTTTAACCTCCATATATCATGAACCATAATTGTATTGTGCGAGAATCACCGTAAGAATCTATATAGACTTAAGAATGGTGATTGGAAAAAAATTTCATCACAATCAGCCTTTGAATTTGACGAAATGTTTTTTCCAACAATATTGCTCTATGAGTTTATAGTCTTTTGTCTACATAAGTATTCTTAATTGAAGACACTACTACAGTATGTAACAACCCTAGATTTTGAATATGAATTAAAATTTGAATTTATTTTGTTTGAAATTATTCTTAAATTTTTTTTTATTTGTGAGATTTCATTTCTAAATATTTTTAAAATGAAAATAGAATTTTTCCAAAATTTACGGTATTTATTTCCTATTTTTAAAGGCTGTTTTCTAATTTTCTGCTATTTTCTTCATATAAATTATATTTAATTAAATATTATTTATTTATTTTGTGAATGAATTTTTATTTTTATGTTATTATATTTGTTATAAATATTTTTCCAAGTCCATATAATTTTTCTAAAATTTATTCTGTTTATTTTTAAATTTTCTAGTCTTGTTTGCAATTTTGTGCTATTTTCTTATTTTACCTTATATAATTAATAAATATTTTTATATATTTTTATATTTTGTTTCATTTTCGAAATTTAACTGAAATAATTATTATTTTCAGTAATTTAATCTTATATAAGTAAATGAAAAGAAATTTGAAAGGGTTTTGACTCCTGGTTTCAAATGGCCCTTTATCTTCCACCCTTTCACATTTATCATAACTATTCATCAATTAGCTTTTATTATACACATCTTTCAGCCGCATATTTTCATTTCCATTCACGTAAACTCATTTCTCACTTCTGATACAAAAAAATTTCGGCCTTGCTTGAGGAGAAAGTTTGGTAAAAAAATTCTTTTTCTCTTCTTCTTTTGTTTATTTCTTATAGTTTGACATTGATTTGCACTTGTTCTCTTATGTCATGGGTACGGCCACCTCCTCTCCAGCCCCTGCCGCCTCCACCACCACCTGAGAACACCACCATCTTCACCTCTTCTCTGACCAAACCCCAAGCCATGCCTCCTTGTGGATTGATCCATCACCAAAATCCAACAAACTCCATAAACTTGCCTAGACCGAGCACATCCATGTCTTCCACCTCCAAATCTCCACGTGGCCGACCAAACACCACCACCACCAGCCTGTTCCAGACCTGAGACACCTCTGCACACCACCTACTGACCCCACCTGAAATAGCCATGCCCTCTATGCCTTGGCCGAGCCCATAAGTTGCCTTGAAATCCATGCTTTTGCCTTGAAATGTTAGCCTTTTGCCTCACCAACTAGTGCACCGTTTTCTCTATGCATAGCCGATCCCTATAGGTCCACAACCAGACCCTATATTATGCCATAGTCGTGTACTTTCCAGCCATGGCTAAGCCTATGGAAGTTGGAAGCAAGTACAAAACAATTCCACTTTGTTTTGTGCAGTCTATTCTATCATCGTTTATCGTATTTGCATTTGAAATTTATGTATATTATATTATTTTGTATGACTTGTATTCAAGGGAATTGATATTTTGGCTCCTCCACTCATATTTGAATCATGTTATCGTGTTTGTTTGGATCTCGTTCGTGCATTCGTCGTTGTGTCTCCAGCACAAACCAGTGAGTTATTCTCACCAGACAATATGTACATATTTAACTAGTGAATTGACCCCCATTGAATCTGTAAAATGCATTATCATGTTATATCTGCTATATTATGATGTTCACCCATGCTTAAACACCTGTTATAACATTTGTTACTGTTATATTATGCTGTTCTGTTATTTTTATCAGTTTAACACACTTCAAGTTCCTTTTTGACTAGAATCACTATGGGTTGAAATGATACATACCCGAATGGACTTTAGAATAAGGGAAAATCGTTATGGGCTGATATGATAGGCCTGAGAGATTTTCAAATTATTTCATTTACTTGGAACTTCGGGTTTGAAATGATAAAACCCAGGTTTTCTTTGTAAATTATGGGTTGAAATGATATATTACCCGTATCACTTTACCTAGCGTTTAAACTTATATACAGGCCCGTAGTTAAATATGTTTTTCTAAAATTTTTAAAATATTTTACAAATGTAATTTTTATAATATTTTGATTTAAAATTTATTTAAAAATGATATTTTGTAAAGTATTATTGTTTTTATGGAAATTTATTATTTAAATAAATTAATGAAAAGTTAGAAAATCTGAATGTAAGTTATTTTGGAAATGTTGATTTAATTATAATTGGAAATCCAATTAAATATGAAATCATGATAAATTTATGATAATTTGAATTTAAGTGAATTTGAAGTGATTTTATATTATATTAATGAATTTTATTAAAGTTAAAATGAAATGAATGAATATTTAAGTTGAAAATTTGAAATATAACTAAAATTGGAAATTTATGAAATTGACTTAAAAGTGGAATTTTAGTTAAGTAAATAAAAATAAAATTAAGTTATATTTGAGAATTTGAACTTAAGTGTTAAGTTGAAATTTAATGTAATGAGTTTAAAATTGAATGTTGCAATTTAATAAGTGAATTAGTATTAAATATGGATTTTTAAATGGAAATTTAACTTTATGAAATCATGAAATTAAGGAAAATTAAATGATGTTTATAAAAGTAAAAATGTGTGTTTTTATAAGTTAAAAGTGATTTAAAGAAAAATATAATTGTTATGAAATTATATTTGAAGTTAATTAACTGCATATTTGAAATGCTATTATTTCTAATGTAAATGATAATACAGCATTTGTAAATGCTATAGTTGATAAGAGAACTAAATAGCTAAATTAAATTAAAGGCTATTATAGCATTCTATAATGCTATAATTGTTAGATTAAACTAAGTTATCTGTGAAACTAATGTAACATTATTACAGCATTTTAAACGCTGTCTTTTGTTAAATTGAACTGTTTGAATATAACTTTCTGTAGCGTTTTTCAAATGCTGCGAAAGTTGAATTTTCACTGTTTTGATAAAATTAAGTGAATAAATGAACTTTGAGAGTTGAAAATTTTGTAAATTTAATAATTTAATTATCAAATGTAATAACTTCATTTTTAAATGAAGTAATCTGTTTGGAATTGAAATATTTTGAAATGGATTTGAAATGATATTTGATTTTTGGGAAATAAGTACCATTTTTAAATTATAACTATGGGTTATAATAACGATTGTTTGTTAAAGGGACCGGGATCGGATATGGACATACTCTCTGTCGATACCGAAAACCACTTTAACAACTGTGTACGTGGTGGAGATTCCTGAATGAAGTAGGATGGTGACGACATTGCTAAGGTACTTTACGTGGACCTAACTCCCGTGAGTTAGCTTAAGGTGGATAAAACAGGAGCGATCTCGGGCCAAAGGAGGTAGCAACTCTGGCTATACACACTTCTTCGATACCATTCTATTACTGATGTGATCGATTGGGTGCACCCCTTGATATTGGAGTGTTGTTCAGGGTGGGCGTATGTGGCTGCTGTATTACCACCAGCCCGTGTGTATAATTGGTATATCTACCCCGGCATTGCCTTGTGTGCCGTGTCACCTAACATACCGAGCCTTTACTATGAGTTTGTTTTTCTCTCGTAGCCTGTGTGGTATCCTCTGACAGTCACCCGGTGTGGAGATGTCATGATATTGGATGGACTGCTGGGACTATTATGTGTGAAGCGTGATATGGGTAGCCTGGAACGCTATTTAAAAGTATGTTTATTTTATTGTAGACATTATTATAATAGCAAAATATTACTATATAGTAAATAGTTTGATGGATCCTTAGAGGATGAGCGGTCCCAGGCATCCTTTAAGTTACTTGTATCTTTATTACAGTTCACTTGAGTTGGTTTACATTATATAAGTATATTTGTCCCGACTCGAGTTTTTGTGTTTTGCTTTACGCTCGGGTCAGCCTTAGTGTTTACAGCTTTGGGTTCTCTTTCTGGAGCCGGTCTTTGCTGGAGTTTCTACTCATCTACATATTTATCTACTTCTATTTTAGTTGTTCTAATTTATCTCATGTATTAGTAAACTTCTATGTATTTGAGATTTCTATTATGTTGTTTTCAGACTGTATTATGTACTTGGTTTGAAACTCTGCCGTAGTAGCTTCATGAACTACTGTGTATTTTATTTTCCGCTGCGAGTTATTCTGTTTGTTCTGTGTCTGTGATTCTGTATATTTGATTTTATTTGCTCCAAATTTATTTACAATCTATTATTTCGCATCATTCAAGTCCGACATGTGTGGATTATTGTCGATTTGAATGGTACGAAATTGGGGTTGTTACAAGATGGTATCAGAGCTTTGGGTTTTGGCAAACCATTGCCTCTGCGGAGAAAAACTCATTAGAGATAGGTATTTCTACCCTAGAATGAGTGAAATCAATCTCAGGATCATATCTTTATGAGAGACGTATTTTCAAAGTATAAAATGACTTTTCAAAACGTTTTCAAAGGATTTTCAAAGATTATTTTGATATATAATTTTTTCTTGCTTTTAAAGGATTTTCAAAGGTTTTCTACTTCCTTTCTTTTGTATCTACTTTGTTAGTTTTTCTTTCTTTAGGATATTCATTCAAGTGAATTCTCTTGTCTCATCTTATTTATCTTTGGCTTTTCTTTATCTTTTCCTAAATTCATTCTTGATATTTTTTTCAGGATGAATCGAGGAAATGCTAGAGGTAGGGGTTGTGGTATTGCCCCAGATCCTCAACCTGTTGCTCCAGTTAGGTTCACTGTTCTTTGTAAGGAATTCTCTCAACTAGGTGGAACCCCATTCACCGGTTCAGAGACTATCATTGAGGCTCAGCAGTGGTTGTGGAGTCTTGAGAGGATATTTACTGTTCTTGAAATTACTGATGCCCAGCAGCGTCAGTTAGCAGCTTGGCAGTTGCGTGATTCTGCTTTAGATTGGTGGGAGTCCGTTACGGCTAACACCATCGAGGATGATCTCACTTGGGAGCAGTTTAGGTATCCTTTGTGTTATCTTAATTTTTGTTCCTATTTATTTCCTTTCCTTGAATCTATCTTAAGCTTGTTTTTTAATCTATATTCCAGGGAGGCTTTTGTGGCAAAATGGATGCCAGAAGCCGGAAAATCTCAGCTTTATCGTGAGTTTATGGATTTGAAGCAGGGTACCATGTCTTTTGCTGAGTATGAGAGGAAGTTCAATGAACTTTCCAAATTCGGTCCTAGCCTTATTGATACTCCTCTCAAGAAGAATGAGAAATTTATTGCTGGTGCTCGTCCAGAGTATTATAGTCGCCTTATTTCTCATGTTCATGTTTCTTTCACCCAGCTTATGGATATGGCTATTCGCTATGAGAATCCCACATCCAAAGGTCCTGCTGCTTCTGGTGCTTCTCTAGCTCAGTCTTCCTCTGCTAATTCCAAGAAGCGTAAGCCAAACTTATAGCAGTAGAAGAAGAATTGGCAGAAGTGTTCTGGTTTGGGATCTTCAACATCAGCTCCTGCTCAGAGGTAATCAGTTGATCTCTCCTCCATCGCTTGCTTTAGGTGTGATCAGAAGGGACACTATGCCAATAGCTGTCCTACATTATCTAGTGCTGCTATTCCTCCATCTGCTCAGTCAGCTAGACGTGATCTCTGCCATATTTTTCTCCAGCCCGGTCATTTTAAGAAGGACTGCCCTACCCAACAGGGGGTACTCCTTCTGGTATATTTGCTTTCACTTATGCCTCTTCTCCAGTTCCTCCACCTTCCCCCTGCTCCTAGTGATGACCAAGGTACACTCCAGGGTTCATTTACTTTATTTCATCATCCTGTTCATGTGTGGTTTGATACTGGTGCTTCACACAGTTTTATTTCTGTTGATTTGTGTGATAAGTTTGAGAATCTCTTATCTCCTGGGTATGCTTCTGTTCCATTATGTGTTTCAAATCCTATTGGGGGTCCTGCTAACCTTAATTGGATTTGTCGAGAAGTGAAACTTCTCCATTCTGATCATCGCTTTAGTGGTGATTTTTTTATTCTGGGCTTCGATGCTTTTGATTTATTGCTTGGTCAGGATTGGTTAGTGAATCATGATGCTCGTATCTCTTGTAAAGCCCGGTCTGTTCGTCTTGTTGATGGTCAAGGGAATTCCTTGATTATTCAGTGCCGCATGCCTCAGGATTTTGCTGGCAAATTTATTATTCTTTGGATTCTTCTCCCAATGATCTTGATTCTACTCCTGTGGTTAGACTATATCTCGATGTATTTGGTGAAGTCACTTCTTCACCTCCGAAGGGGGAAATTGATTTTCGAATTGATCTTATTCCTAGTGCTCGACCTGTTGTTCTTTCTCCTAGAAGAATGGCACCCCGCGAGAAGGTTGAGACGGGAAAGCAAATTGAGGACTTATCTTCCAAAGGTCTGATTAGGCCTAGTTTTTTTGAATGGGGAGCTGCGGTGATTTTTGTCACCAAATCTGATGGTTCTCTTCGGACGTGTGTTGATTATAGGGAGTTGAACAAGCTCACTATGAAAAACAGATATCCAATGCCTCGTATCAATGATATGTTTGATCAGTTTTATGGTGCCACTATTTTCTCTCAGCTTGATCTTGCCACAGGCTTTCATCAGCTCAGGGTTGCCGAGGATAGCATTCCCAAGACTGCTTTTCGCGCTGAGAATGGTTTTTATGAATGGTTAGTCATGCCTTTCGGTTTGACTAATGCTCCTGCTTTCTTTGTTGATTTGATGAATCGTGTTTTTCATGATGTGCTTAATAAATTTGTGCTAGTCTTTGTTGATGATATCCTTGTCTTCTCTAAGACTAAGGATGAGCATAAGTTGCATTTGAAGTATGTTCTTGAGACTTTCAGAAATCATCAGTTAAAGGCTAAATTTTCTAAATGCCATTTCTGGAAGGATGAAGTCCGATATCTCGGGCATAATGTTTCTAGTAATGAAGCTTCTGTTGATCTAGTCAAGATTGCTGCGATCAATGTAAGTCTTTCTTTCTTCTCTTTTCTCTATCATTTTAATAATTCTATCTTTCATGTTGTCCTTATTTTCTCCCTATTATGTTCTAGGATTGGGAAACTCCAAAGACTCCATCAGATATTCGTAGTTTTCTGGGCCTTGCCAGTTACTACCGGAGATTCATTGATAATTTTGCTCGGATTGCTGCACCTCTAACAGCTTTGACTCGTAAGAATGCCAAGTTTGTCTGGAGTGATCAATGTAAGGCTGCCTTCAGTGAGTTGAAGAGCAAGCTAACTTCCGCACCAGTTCTTACTGTTCCGAATGGAAGTGAGGGACTGACAGTTTATGCTGATGCTAGTCATGAGGGATTGGATGCTGTTCTCATGCAGGATGGTAAGGTCATTGCCTATGCCAGCCGTCAGTTGAAAACCCACGAGGCAAATTATGTTGCTCATGATTTAGAGTTACTTTCTATTGTCTTTTCTTTGAAACTTTAGAGGCATTATCTTCTTGGAACCAAGTTTGAGCTTTTCACAGATCATCAGTCTCTGACATATATCTTCTCCCAGAAGGATTTGAATCAGAGGCAAGTTCGTTGACTTGAGTTTCTGGCTTCTTACGACCTCGATATTAGTTATACTCCCGGTAAAGCTAATGTTGTGGCCGATGCTCTGAGTCGGAAGAAGGCTTTGTTGTGTCAGCTTGTTGTTTCTTATTCTCCTCTTCTGGATCGGATTATGGCTAAGCAGGATGAGGATGAGATGCTTAGATTGATGAAGGAGAGTGTTTGTAGCAGAGTTGGTGGTAGTAGTAGTGGTAAGAGTGGAGCTCATATTGATGATAGAGGGATTTTGAGGATTAATGGTAGGATTTGAGTCCCGAATGTTGATGGTTTGAGGCAGGAATTGTTTCAGGAGAATCACCGATCAAGGCTTTCTATTCATCCTGGTGTGTCGAAGATGTATCAGGATATGAAGAAGCTTTATTGGCGGAAGGGGATGAAGAGGGATATCTCTATCTTTGTTAGTCGGTGTGCAACTTGTCAGCAAGTCAAAGCCGATCACCAGAAGACCCCTGGTTTGTTGCAGCCCCTTGAGATTCCTAATTGGAAGTGGGAACAGGTTTCCATGGATTTCATCGATGGTTTACCGAGGACTCGGAAGGGTAATGAGAGTATCTGGGTTATTGTTGATAGACTGACCAAGTCCGCTCATTTTATTCTGGTCAAGTCTACTCGTTCTGCTTCTAGCTTATCTGAGATCTACATGAGAGAGATTGTTCGTCTCCATGGTGTTCCTCGCAGTATTGTTTATGATCATGATCCTATCTTTACCAGTCAGTTCTGGAAGGCTTTTCAGGAATCTCTGGGTACTCGTCTGAATCTGAGCACTGCTTACCATCCACGGACCGGTGGTCAAACGGAAAGAGTAAATCAGATTCTCGAGGATCTTCTTCGTGCTTGTGTGCTTGATTATGGAGGATCTTGGGAAGATTATCTCCATCTTGCCGAATTTACCTACAATAATAGCTATCACGTATAATCTTATCTTCTGTTTTCAGTCTATTCTTGATCTTTTTATCTATCTCATTCCATCTTTGCATACAGGCCAGTCTCAAAATGTCTCCGTTTGCTGCTTCATACGGACGACCTTGTAGATCTCCATCTTGCTGGATTGAATCCGGTAATCTTTTGGTTCTTGGTCCTGAAGTGATTTTGGAAGCTTCTGAGAGAGTTGAGGAGATTAATAAGAGGTTGAGAGTCGCTCATGATAGGCAGAAGAAGTATGCTGATAGGCGTAGGCGGAATTTGAAATTTGCTGTTGGTGATCAGGTGTTCCTTAAGGTTTCTCCCCTGAGGAATGTTATTCGCTTTGGTCATAGAGGGAAACTTTCTCCTAGGTTCATTGGGCCTTTCCGCATTGTGGAAAGAGTTGGTTCTTTGGCCTATCGTCTGGATTTGCCCAAGAAGCTTTCAGGAGTGCATGATGTATTCCATGTCTCGCATCTTTGCCGTCATCTTCATGATCCATCTCTAATTGCCCAGCCTTCTGCTCTTGATAGTTTGGATATTGAGCCTAACCTGACTGTTGAGAGGAAGCCACTTCGTATTATCGACAGAGGTACGAAGCAGCCCGAAAGAAAATCTGTGAATCTGGTCAAAGTACAGTGGAGTACTGACGACCGAGACTGTAACTGGGAAACGGAGGAGAGAATTCGTGCTTCGAATCCGGAATCGTTCATTTCAGGTACTATTTTGTTTTCTATTCATGTTTCTCTTTATTTTACCTTTCCGTTCTTTTCGAGGACGAAAAGCTTTGAGTGGGGGAGAGTGTAACAACCCTAGATTTTGAATATGAATTAAAATTTTAATTTATTTTTTTAAAATTATTCTTAAATTTTTTATTTTTGAGATTTCATTTCTAAATATTTTTAAAATGATAATAGAATTTTTCCAAAATTTACTGTATTTATTTCCTATTTTTAAAGGCTGTTTTCTAATTTTCTTCATATAAATTATATTTAATTAAATTTTGTTTATTTATTTTGTGAATGAATTTTTATTTTTTTGTTATTATATTTTATATAAATATTTTTCCAAGTCCATATAATTTTCTAAAATTTATTCTTTTTATTTTTAAATTTTCTAGTCTTGTTTGCAATTTTGTGCTATTTTCTTATTTTAACCTTATATAATTAATAAATATTTATATATATTTTGATATTTTGTTTCACTTTCGAAATTTTAACTAAAATAATTATTATTTTCAGTAATTTAATCTTATATAAGTAAATTAAAAGAAATTTGAAAGGGTTTTGACTCTTGGTTTTCAAATGGCCCTTTATCTTCCACCCTTTCACATTTATCATAACTATTCATCAACTAGCTTTTATTTTACACATTTTCAGCCGCATATTTTCATTTCCATTCATGTAAACTCATTTATCACTTCTGATACAAAAAAAATTCGGCCTTGCTTGAGAAGAAAGTTTGGTAAAAAAAATTCTTTTTCTCTTCTTCTTTTGTTTATTTCTTATTGTTTGACATTGATTTGCACTTGTTCTCTTTTGTCATAGGTTCGGTCACCTCCTCTCCAGCCCCTGCCGCCTCCACCACCACCTGAGAACACCACCATCTTCAGCTCTTCTCTGACCAAACCCCAAGCCATGCCTCCTTGTGGATTGATCCATCACCAAAATCCAACAAACTCCATAAAACTTGCCTAGACTGAGCACATCCATGTCTACCACCTCCAAATCTCCACATGGCCGACCAAACACCACCACCACTAGCCTGTTCTAGACCTGAGACACCCCTTCACACCACCTACTGACCCCATCTGAAATAGCCATGCCCTCCATGCCTTGGCCGAGCCCATAAGTTGCCTTGAAATCCATGCTTTTGCCTCGAAATGTTAGCTTTTGCCTCACCAACTAGTGTGCCGTTTTCTCTGTGCATGGCCGACCCCTATAGGTCCACAACCAGACCTTAGAACATGCCATAGTCGTGTACTTTCCATCCATGGCTGAGCCTATCGAAGTTGGAAGCAAGTGTAAAACAATTCCACTTTGATTTGTGCAGTCTATTCTATCATCATTTATTGTATTTGCATTTGAAACTTATGTATATTATATTATTTTGTGTGACTTGTATTCAAGGGAATTGATACTTTGGCTCCTCCACTCATATTTGAATCGTGTTACGTGCTTGTTTGGATCTCGTTCGTGCATTCGTCGTTGTGTCTCCAGCACAAACCAGTGAGTTATTCTCACCAGACAATATGTATATATCACTAGTGAATTGACCCCCTTTGAATCTGTAAAATGCATTATCATGTTATATCTGCTATATTATGATTATATGATGTTCACCCATGCTTAAACACCTGTTATAACATTTTTTACTGTTATATTATGCTGTTCTGTTATTTCTATCAGTTTATCACACTTCAAGTTCCTTTTAGATTAGAATCACTATGGGTTGAAATGATACATACCCGAACGGACTTTAGAATAAGGGAAAATCGTTATGGGCTGAAATGATAGGCCTGAGCGATTTTCAAATTATTTCATTTACTTGGGACTGCGGGTTTGAAATGATAAAACCCGGGGTTTCTTTGTAAATTATGGGTTGAAATGATATATTACCCGTATCACTTTACCTAGACTAGAAAATTATATACAGGCCCGTAGTTAAATATGTTTTTCTAAATTTTTTAAAATATTTTGATTTAAAATTTATTTGAAAATGATATTTTGTAAAGTATTATTGTTTTTCTGGAAATTTATTAGTTAAATAAATTAATGAAAAGTTAGAAAATCTGAATGTAAGTTATTTTGGAAATGTTGATTTAATTATGATTGGAAATTCAATTGAATATGAAATTATGATAAATTTATGATAATTTGAATTTAAGTGAATTTAAAGTGATTTTATATTATATTAATGATTTTTATTATAGTTAAAATGAAATGAATGAAATTTAAGTTGAAATTTTGAAATATAACTAAAATTGGAAATTTATGAAATTGACTTAAAAGTGGATTTTTAGTTAAGTAAATAAAAATAAAATTAAGTTATATTTAAGAATTTGAACTTAAGCGTTAAGTTGAAATTTAATGTAATGAATTTAAAATTGAATGTTGCAATTTAATAAGTGAATTAGTATTAAATATGAATTTTTAAATGGAAATTTAACTTTATGAAATCATGAAATTAAGGAAAATTAAATGATGTTTATAAAAGTAAAAATGTGTGATTTTATAAGCTAAAAGTGATTTAAAGAAAAATATAATTGTTGTGAAATTATATTTGAAGTTAATTAACTGCATTTTTGAAATGCTATTATTTCTAATGTAAATGATAATACAACATTTGTAAATGCTGTAGTTGATAAGTGAACTAAATAGCTAAATTAAATTAAAGGCTATTATAGCATTCTATATTGCTATAATTGTTGGATTAAACTAAGTTTTCTTTGAAACTAATAACACTATTACAGCATTTTAAACGCTATCTTTTGTTAAATTGAACTGTTTGAATATAACTTTCTATAGCATTTTCCGAATGTTGCGAAAGTTGAATTTTCACTGTTTTGATAAAATTAAGTGAATAAATGAACTTTGTGTAATACCCCAAAATTTTGTGAAAAATTATTTTAATGAAATAATTCAGTTTTAAAATATTTAGATTACATTATGATGAGATTTCTGGATTGAACGATGTGCAAGAGTATGTGTGCACATGCATACTGGAAATGGCACAAGGAAGAATCCAAAATTCTTAAAAAAAAAATAAACAAAGAAAGAAAGCATTTCAAATGTGATTTTGAAATGTGATTTAATAACCAAATCAAATATATTTTTCTGTACATATTGAAAATAAATATTTTCTGTAAAATTGAATATGTATACATATTGAAATTAAATATGTATATATATATATGTATATTGAAATTAATATGAAATATAGGTATATGAACATATACTTTTCTGTGAAGCAAGGAACATTAAATAAATACATATATAACTATACGCATGTATATTTTCTATGAGTAGAAATATGTTGGAACTAAGCAAGAAAAATAGCATCAAAATGACATGAGATACAATGTAAGTATGTATGTGTAGGTAAAAATAGCAAAGAGGATTTTCAAAAATGAACAAAAGTATAAAATATGACCAAGTCACATTTTTATCATGACTTGAGTAAATGTGAGGTAATCAAAAATAGCCATTTTTCTAAAAAGTAAAAAGAGGGAAGTACTGCCCATAACTAACAAATGCAGCCGGGGTATTAAGGATGAAAATGTGAAAATACAAAATGCAAAATGCATGATGTTAGCCAGGACAAAAAATGGAATTTTGTCTTGATAAAAACCCTAGTGAAAATATGCATATAAATAAGTAGGTATAGCAAGAAAAATCATTTTACCCAAGATGCTTAAAATAAGAAAGGAAGAAAATATTTTAAAGGAAGGGAAAAATATTCAGGGATTTTCTAGATCAATTAGAAGGAAATATTTAGGTGAGTAATCTCACTATATTCATGGCAGTAAGACCTGATATGAGGCAGCCAATCTTTTATATTTTTATTTGCATATTTCTGGTTTTGTTGAAAACAGTTTTATTAAATATCTTATGGGAGTTTTTGAATGGATTTTGATCTGATATGAAGATTGTTATGGGTGTGCATGCTACTGTTTCATTATATTTTGAAAAGCTAAGGCATCAAACCTTGAAATCATGGAAGAATACTTACAACTAATATGGAATTATGGCATGAAAATTTCAAAAGAGAAAATGATGTAAGCTACATTATACATAGTATAAGTGCTGAGGCTTAAGAAAAAGGTATTAGGGATGCAATAGAGATTTCTATGTGCTGAGTCCCTAATTAAATAGCAGAAACTCACAAGTTAAAAATTGTGATTCAGCTAGATCTTGAATCTGGTTCAATCATAGTTACTTGCAAATCATAATAACTTAACATGCCATGTCTCTATTCTCAGTTGTAAACATTCTTATATTTAATTTAAAGACAAGATATCTGTTAGCAATATTCTTGAAAATAATTATCTGTTTGCCTTTGAAAAATATGCTTGCAAGATGTATGGGGTGTTTTCAGGAATACAGTGACATGTTCACTTAGCTATCTGAAGATAGGATTAAAAAGATACAATTAGTAAATAAACTAGAAATGGTGAGCCAAGAAGGCTGCTGGAATGCTTGTCATATTTGAAGTATGCAAGTTGGCACATGGTTTTTTTAATCCCTGAGATCTTTGTGCAATGATGTGAATTAATTCTTTGCAATGTGTCCCAGTGATTCCTTAATAGCAGATGAGGCCAGAATATAAATTGATATATATAGGCAAACCCATAAATCATGAAACAGGAATATGAATATTTCCTAGATTTGTTGGAGTGGAACCATGGTTGTTCTTGTGCATCTATGTGCTACTGATTAATGTGAATGTTTGCGTAATTATGTATGTGTTAATGGTTGATTTATGAAGTTATTATACTTGCATCACAATTCATCTGAAACATAGTAATATAGTTAATTTTAAGAAATTGCTGAAGCAACAGGCCAGCACTCATGTATCACTTATTTGCTAATGTCATGAATATATTAATATTGCTCATACCAGAACATAGATCCGACCCTTGTTTGCTCATGGCATATGAGGGTGTCTCATTTTAAAATGAGGCAGCCACTAATGCTCTTTCAGGGAACAAAGAACCTAAGTAAGAGGAAAAGTATGGCTAATGAGAAAGATTGAATGAGCATGCTTTCTAGTTTTAATAAGAGCATAGAATGACCTATCTGCATGTATTCATAAGAGTTGTGTTCTTAAATTTTCCTAATATGTATGAACTTGTTATGTTTGATTGAACTAGTTGTGTTCTATTGAATTTTGTTATGTGTTAAGAATTGAAAACTGAAGGATAATCTGAGTAGTGATCAAGAAAATGAGTCCAAAGTATTATCTATGAAAATCTGGAAAAGAATTATATTCATATAAGAGCAGATTTCATACAAAACTTATATTATGTACTGGTCAGGTTTGACTCATTTAAAAGCAGTAAGTTTTGAAGTAAAATTTAGTTTTTAACTTGGAGTATTCTTTGACTATTTAGTTACTCTTTCTTGATATTTTGTAAAAGAATTCAAGTCCACTTGTGAGTTGCTTTGAGAAGTGTATATATCTTAAATAGACTTCAAATACATTGCAAATGAATGGCATTTTAAATTGACCTGGTTGAGTGTCTGGTTGACACAGTCACAAGGATTAACCAGCTTTAAAAGAATGGAGTCTTGGTTGATCATGTTGGTCTGTAATTTGGAAGTAAAATGCATTTCAAAAATTCTCTGTCTATTTAGCAAATGTTTCACCAAAACTCTCTTTCAAAAACTTTTGTCAACTGTGCATTTTAACTGGTTAATATTACCAATCCAGGAAGCATTTTGCATTCAAGACCTGGTTCTCCCTAAAACATAGTGATTGCACACTTTTATAACATTTTCATGTCTAGTACTCTAATCATAGAAAACCCAGAAGACGAGTGATCAAATGATCAACACATGGTTGTCATATTGATTGAGTCATGAACATGAGAGACTCAAAGAAAACCATGAATTGAAAATAATAAATAAAGGTATCATTTTCTGACCTTAATCAAGTATCAATTAATTTTATCTAAACTATGAAAAGGCCATATATTCTAAGATTTTTTTGTCAAAATAAATCACTAGTAAATCATAGTTAAAATGATCAAAGTTATTATGAATAAATATGAGTAGGATCTACTCATATATTACAAATATCAAAAAATATATGGAATTAACCATGGGAAGATTGATTCAAATTCAAGTCAAATAGATTAAGCTCTTATTTATACTAACTCTGATTTAAACATGAGAGACACATGCATCCTCATATGTATGTGCATATCTTATGAATACACTGATATATTTATATTGGTAAAAATTTGGATCCTGGATATTGAAAAAAAATCCTTTGAAAATTGAAGTAAAATGGTGAGGGTCATTTCATTTGGTATCAGAGCAAATGGTTGTATTGATTGTTGAATACTATAGAAATATATTATGTCTATTTGGTTTGGATGAAATAATTTAGATAGGAAAATATTAACTATGGAAAATAGTCACAATACACTAATCCAATCTGCCCATAACTTAGTTATCAGGCCATGGTAGGAAGGGGAGCTCATCACAGTGCAGGAACAAGTGTACCACAGATGCTTGATATGCAGGAGTTTGTGAGGGTTTTAAGGGATGGAATTGGGCATAGGCCTGAGAATCCACATGAGGAACTTTCAAAACTATTAAAGGCTTATATAAATTTGGGAGGCAAGAGTTTTGAAGGGACTGAGAATGTGATGGAAATTCAAGCATGGTTGAGAACACTGGATAGGATTTTCAATGACATGCAGCTTGATGATCAAAGGAAGAGGCAAGTGGATTCAAGATAGCTGAAAGGAGTAGCTTTTGTTGATACACGAAGATTTTGATCAATGACAATAAGCTTCAACAAATAAGGAAGAGAATGCAAAAGCTAGAAGAAGATAGATGAAGACCAAAGTATAAACATTAGTATGATTTTTCTATGTGTCTTAGTCTAGATTATTTGTTAAAATCTATCCTCAAGAGATTTGCACGAACATTAGAACACAATTCATAAAAACTTCATTCACATGTTCACTGTGCATACTTTAATACTTCAGTCGACTGAACAGACATGGCCAGTTGACTGAAACTATACACATATACAAAAATGCACAGTTTCGGTCGACTGAAATACCTGCACAGTCGACTGAAATTGTTCCTAAAAATTTTTCTTCACATTTTCAGTCGACTGAATCTCCTGCTCAGTCGAATGAATTTAAACCTGCGAATTTTCTCTGAAAAGACACCTTCTTCTTCCCAAGAGTTTCAACCATTCATCAATGGAAATGGAAGCATCTCTTGTTTGCAACCTTTGACAACTTATGCACCTCTTCTACAAGTATATATACATGATTCTAACATCATTTAATTCATGGAATTCTCTTGCTTTAATCTAACTATTCTCTTGTTCATATTTTCTAGATACTCTCAAAGCATTCATTAATCTATTGCTTGAATCATTGTTTTTGTTTATAACATTCTTTTGATTCATAGGAATTCACATTTCCTAAATCTTCACAAACACATTGCATATTCTCGAGGATAAGATTATAGGAATATTGTACTACATTAGACTCATTAGTGTTGACAAGAACACAACAAGTCGAATATTGTATTTTAGTAATTGAGTTGAAGTCCTCTTCGGTTGTTGAGGCAAGAAATCCCGTTCGGTTGTTCGGGTAAGTTGTAAACCTATTCCTCCGGGTGAAGTGAGGGTATTAGTTAGTGAAATTCCTAAGTGAAGCTTAGGGACTGGACGTAGGACGAGAGGTCCGAACCAGTATAAAATCTTAGTGTCTCCTTGCATTTACCTACTTTATCTACCTAGACTATTCCGTTATTCCATATTACACGATCCTACCGCATAGCCAACTCTTTCAGCTTTAAGCTGGTGGAAGGTGATTGTAGCTGGGAGAATTGAAAATGAAATCACTTAGAATCAATTCAAGGAGATGTTGGAGGCAAGGTTTGTACCAGCATCAGCTAAGACCATATTACTTGTAGAGTTTATTAGACTCAGATAAGGAACTTTGAATGTCAGTGAGTATGCTCACAAATTTGAGGGATTATCCAAATATGGAGCAATGCTAGTGGCTGATGAAGCATCCAAAAATGATAGATATATTAAAGATTTGAACCCAGGACTTAGCAGGGCCATGTTACCTTATGCTGATAGGACTTTTGATCAAGTAATAGATCTGGCTTTGAAATTTGAGCAGCATGACAAGGAAAGAGAGAAGTATAGAAATTTTAAGAACAACAATAACAAGAAGAATAAGGGAAGATACCACCCTTATGACAAGAAGAAGGAGGAAACAGATAAAAAAAGGCCAGTGACACTAAGGCCAATGATGCTAAGAAGAAATTGGTTTGCCATCATTGTGGAAAGGAGGGACACATCAAACCAAGGTGCCCAAAATTAAAAGGAGGAGCCTTCAAGTGCTCTATGTGGGAAAGAGGGGCATATGAAGAGAAATTGTCCTGAGTGCAAACGGCAAGGAAAATTGGCAAATCTGGAAGGCAAAAGCAGATCCACAGTGGAGACTAGTGCTGAAAATCATGGTCAAGTGGAAGGTACATTACTTATTTGCACCATACCCATAGCAGTAGTATATGATACTGGGGCAACTCGTTTTCTAATTTCCTATGAAATAGTTAAGATGCTAAAATTGAACTGCATATTAGTTGAAACCCCATTGCTAGTACAAAGTCCACTAGGGAGTTCTAGTGTTTTAAACATGATTGTGTGGATGTGGAATTAAACATAGGAGGAAACATTTTTATTTCCAATTTATATGTTTTAAACTACTCAAACATACGTGTTATATCGAGGGTAGACTGGTTAAGGCAATTTAAGGCCATAATTAATTTAGACTCATCCACCATATCATTGCAAAATCTAAGAGGCCAGAGAATCACAGTTTTATGTGAAGTAGCTAAAGAAAGAAAATTGTATCATTTAATTGACTTGGAAAAGGATTTCAGTGAACCTTCCATTGAAGAAATTCCCATAGTCAATGAATATTTGGATGTGTTTGGGGAAGTTAAGAGTGTTCCACACCATAGACCAGTGGAGTTTCAAATCAACCTCATTCCAGGAGCAAGCCCAATAATTAAGAAACCCACCAGAATGGGGCCAAGTGAACTGAAAGAGTTGAAAAACTAGCTAGAGGAATTAGAAAGTAAAGGGTTTATAAGGCCAAGCAACTCATGCTGGGGTGCTCCAGTAGTGTTTGTAAGGAAGCATGATGGTACTTTGAGGATGTGCATAGATTACAGGGAGTTAAATAAGGTCACCATCAAGAATAAATACCAATTGCCTAGGATTGATGATCTTTTTGATCAACTCAGTGGAGCTAAAATATTCTCTAGATTAGACTTAGCATCTGAGTTCTATCAGATGAAAGTTGAGGACTCAAGTGTTAAGTACACTGCATTCAACACTAGATATTGTCTATAT